>CM053801.1:25944835-28444835 GCA_028671895.1 Oenanthe sinensis
CGGAAACCGGTTGAGGATAGCTCTTCTGAAGAAGAAGAAGAGTCGAGTGAAGCCGAGGAGGAGTCATCTTCTTCTACCGGGGAAGAGTCTTTGAAGGAGGAGGAGTCAACCAAGTAGTTAGGATTTTTATATCTGTATTAATGTTGGCCCCCAATGGCTTGTAAAAAGACGTTTGGCCCTTGGGCTTTAATTTATGTACTTGTGTCTTTCTTCATTTTTGTCATTTACTTCTTCCTTTGTTTTCTTTGTTTTTCATGTTTAATTTGAACATAAATAACAAACATTCGTGAGGCTTGTAAAAGACTTAACGAAAACAACTAATGCCACATGAGGAGAACGGAAAACATTTCTTAAAAAATACCAAGTTTTCAAATGAAACTTAGTATATAAAAAAAAGTCTTGCTTTCAAGGCTAAAAAATCGACACTTGAACGTTTTTGAAAATCAAAGTCATAAACCTAAACATAATAAATTCTTAAGTTGACATCATTCCAGATTCTTGGGATTTCAACCCCTTCAAGGGTTTGGATCTTGTAGGCACCTTGCCATGTGACTTCCTTCACTTTTTATTGTCCTTCCCAATTTGGGATTAGCTTGCCTTTGGGACCAACTCTAGATGTCTCAATCTTTCACATGATCAAGTCTCCTTCACGGAAGAACCTTCTTTTAACTCTGAGGTTGTCGTAGAACGAAGCTTTCTTTTGGTTCTTGACGATTCTGACATTGGCTTCATCGCATAGCTCATCTATTAAGTTTAGTGCCAATTTCATGCCATCCTCATTGGTGTTAACCTGAAACTCCTGCACTATTGGCGACATATGAGTAATTTCGACAGACACCACTACCTCAGACCCATAGGCTAGTTGGAAAGGTGTTGCCCCTACCGAAGTCTTACAAGTAGTCCTGTATGCCCATAGGATTGGGATTAGTTCGTCCACCCAAGTCCTTTGAGAGCGTTCAATCCTCTTTTTGAGTCTGTCTAGGATAATTCGGTTGGCAACCTCAGCTTGCCCATTTGACTGTGGATGAGCTACTGAAGTGAAGTATAGTTTAATGTTATAGTTTCCACAATACTCTACGAAGTCGTTGTTGTTAAACTGAATTCCGTTGTCCGTCACTAGGATTCTGTGTAACCCATACCTACATATGACGTTTCCCAGAAGATTTGGATCACATTCTTAGTGTCAATCTTAGCCAAGGGCTTGGCTTCTATCGACTTAGTGAAGTAGTCGATGGCAACAATGAGAAACTTCCTTTGTGCGCTGGCCATAGGAAACGGACCGAAGATATCCATTCCCTACATAGCAAAGGGGAGTGGGGAGTTGATGGATGTCAGCATCTCAGGGGCTGCCTAACGATGGGTGCAAATATTTGGCAACGATCACACTTCTTAACATAAGCTTTAGCATCTCTAAGAATCTCAGGCCAATAAAATCCCATCCTCATGACTTTATAAGCAAGAGCCCTACTTCCAAGGTGCTAGCCACATACACCTTCATGAACTTCCCTTAGGGCAGCTTCAGCTTTATGGGGGCTCAGGCACTTCAAGTAGGTTATCACATACGACTTCTTGTAAAGTAGTCCTTCTATGAGCGCATACTTCAAAACTCTCACTGATAGCTTGCGTGCCTCCATGGGGTCAGTTGTTGTTTTCCCTGTTTCCAAATAGAATTTGATGGGATCCATCCAACATGCTCCCAACCCAATCAGGGCTACTAGTTTAGCATCAATGCTCGGGGTCTTCAAGACTTGGAAATAAACACTGCCAAAGTAATTCTCAATCTCTGATGATGCAAATTTGGATAAGGCATCAGTCTTCACATTCTCCTCTCTCGGGATATACTCAAAGTGATATTCTTCAAACTGCGTAGCTTCAGCTTTAAAAATTCTCAAATATTTTATCATAGTCTCTTCACGGGTCTCAAACTCCCCATTCACTTGAGAGATTACTAGTCTTGAGTCACCACACACTTTCATGCTTTTCACCCTCAGGGCTATGGCCAAGCCAAGCCCAAATATCAAAGCTTCGTATTCGGCCTCATTGTTTGTAGTTGAAAAATCCAACTTGATTGCATATTCGACAATAAACCCATCCCGGCTTTGCAAAACTAGGCCAGCTCCACTAGTTTTTGTTTTTGAAGCTCCGTCAAAAAAAAGCACCCAGTATTCTTTGAGTTCTTCCTCTTTTTCTTTCTTATTTCCATTTTCTTTACTCTCTTCTTACCCCCCGACTTCTTGGTTGAGAATGGTACATTCAACCACGAAGTCAGCTAGAGCCTGGGCATTGATGGTCATTCTTGGCTTGTATCTAATTTCAAACTCTCCAAGCTCAATGGCCTATATGTTTAGCCTTCCACTGGCCTTGGGGCTGTGTAGTATGTTTCTCAAGGGCTGGTCTGTCAAGACTTCAATAACATGCGCCTGGAAGTACGGACGTAACTTCCTTTAAGCCATTATCAATGCTAATGCAAACTTCTCAACCTTTGAGTAGTTCAACTCTGCACCATGTAGAATCTTACTAACATAATACAACATTGAGGGCTGAGCTAGAGATAACAAGGTACAGGTATAACACTTTTTCAGGTGTTAGTTTGGCAAGCAATGGTGGTTCAACCATACATCTTCCTCAACTCCTCAACTCTTTTAGGTGCTCGAGGTGGTCAGCCTTGTCTAGGATTTTGACCAACATATCATCAACATAAACCTCCATAGTTTTACCAATTAAGTGCTTGAAAATTTTGTTTACAAGCCTTTGATATGTGACTCCTACATTCTTAAGTACAAAAGCCATAACCAAATAACCGAAAATACCAAAATCAGTATTGAACGATACCTTAGGGATGTCATCGGGGTGCATTTTGATATGGTTGTAGCCACTGAAGCCATCCATGAAACTAAGCATCACGTGCCCAGCTGTGGCATCAATCAACGTGTCTATTCTTGACAAGGGGAAACAGTCCTTTGGGGAGACATCATTCAAATCTGTGAAGTACACACACATCCTCCACTTTCCACTTGTCTTCTTGACCATTACAGGGTTTGTTAGCCACTTAGGGAACTGGATTTCTTCAATAAACCCGGCTTCCAACTACTTCTCTACTTCTTGCTTAATGGCCTCTTCCCTTTCAAGAGCAAAATTTATTTTCTTCTACTTAACTGATGCCCTTTTAGGATCTACATTCAACTGATGTATTAAAAGCTTGAGGTCTATCCCTGGCATGTCAGCGACTGTTCAAGTAAAGACGTCGCTATTGTCTTGCAAGAACTGAACCAACTGTTGTTTCAGCTCCTTGGGGAGTGAAGTCCCAACATATGTCACCTTCTCATAATCCAGAAAATCCAGGGGAATGGGCTACAAGTCCTCCGCGGGCACCCCCCTTCTTTTTTCTTGATCTCTGACGTCCATGTATTTGATGGAGAGGACCTACCCCCCAGTGCCATCAGGCTTTAAGGCAGCCACGCAACAACTTCTGGCCATTTTTTGATCTCCTCTTTCTTTTCCAAATCCATTACTAGTCGGGAATTTGAGTTTCAAATGGTACGTAGAAGCTATCGCCTTGAAGGAATGTAGCCCAGTCCTCCCAAGGATTGCATTATAGGTAGTGTTTGTCTTGATAACTAGGAAATTCAACATTTGAGTGGACTGTCGAGGTTCATCACCAATAGTCATAGGTAGTTGTATAATCCCCTCAATCCGAGATTCCACTCCATTAAAACAATAGATAGACATGTTGGAGGGGGTCAGTTGTGAATCATTGTATCCCATTTTCACAATGGCATCATAAAACAAGATGTCTACAGAAGACCCATTGTCTACTAAGACTCTTTCTACATGAGAGTTTCCTATGTCGGGGGTGATTACCAAGGGGTCGTAATGGGGGAACCTCACCCCTTCCAAGTCTGAATCATCAAAGGACAAAGAGACATCAGTCATCGCTCTCTTAGGAGGCTCTCCTACAATGCTCATTACCTCTCGGACATAAGCCTTTTTGGAATTTTAGGAGTTACCTGCAGCGGTTGGTCCCCCTGAAATTATATTGATTATAGGCCCTCGAGGCTGATTATTTCTTTCTTTGGGGTCCGAGTCCCTTCGTTTGTCATTGTACCCTCTGTCATTTCTAGCACCATCCTTGGTGTATTTTTCCAACTTTCCTCTTCTGATCAAAAACTTGATTTCATCTTTTAACTGGCAGCAATCATCAGTGTCGTGTCCCGCATCTCTATGGAACCAATAGTAAGCGTTCTTATTTTTCTTTTCAGGATCAGTCCTTAGTGGCTTCGTGTAGGGTTTCGTGACACAAACGCAGCGGAATAAACGCGAAAAATAAATCAAAATAGCGAAACCCTCCGCAGGATCCATGCGAAAACAAAAGATTTAATTCGGATATAAAGAATAAATACCTTTAGAAGCTTTAACAGTTCATTAATGGAAGATTAATGGAGGTCCAAAGCTTGTTTAGTCACCACGTATCCCGCTCTCGCGATCTACGCTCTACGGTATCCACACGAACACTTTTCATGAAGGATTGATGTGTACTAGCACCCGAAAACTTCTTCTCTCTCTATCTTCCTCCTCTCTCAGAGTGGCTAGGGTTTTTGTAAAATCTCTTTTTATTAAATCAGCCCATAAAGAGATTATATAGAGAGAGGAATAAGTTTTCTAATTATAATCCAATTATAATTAATACTAATCTAAAATTCTAAATTATTTAATTAAGTCTCACTTAATTAATTAATTATTAATTTTGGAATTAGTTTAAGTAATTCATTTATTCTATTTATATAATTAATTAAATCATACTTAATTAATATCATAAATAAAATAAATTACTTATTTAATTTAAATTCATAATTTAAATTATTTCTCCTTCAAGCGTTCTTTGTGTGTGACCCTGTAGGTTATTATTACGTTGGCAACAATTTTAATAACTAATTAAAATTGTAAACAATGAGCGGCATCTAGTAATACATCATTGCTACCCAAGTAATAATAATAAATCGATGATTCGATTAAGCCTTTCGTGAATAATGTTCCATGTAATATAATCCCTTTAATCTTGATATTATAGATTAAACTCAAGGCATGTCTCGTGTCATCCTCTTCAAAATTTAATTTTTATTTTCTTGATCGATGAGTAGACTATTAAAATCAAATCAACATTTGAGCACGGCCGTGCATTTCATAGTCTCACTCAAACAAGAGGCCAATAATACCACTCCTAAAATTAGGAGGATTAAATCCCATCTAGATCATTCATATTTCTCATACGATTCATAATATACCCAATGTCCACTTTTATCATCACCCGGTCAAAGGTAACTTTTAATGTAATCAAAGTATATTAATTCTCGTATAGAAATATAATGATTTCAGGTCTAAGGATCATTACACCATTATCACAGTGAGAATTACTTATGACACTTACTTAACATGTAGAATCTCACGGCGGGTCATTCCAGTGCCATGCATTGATACATGCACTTATGTTCTTGACTTTAGTATCCCCATACCTATGACCAATGAGATTTGGTCATCTGTCAAGAAACATACTAGTCTTTGTGCATTATTATTGTCCTTAAATAATAATACTCGACTAGGGAATTTTAGGAATAAGATACTATTCATATAATCTCATTTTTAAATCACATACTTAAAGATATATAATACGTATCAAAATTCCAAGGACATTTATTATGCTTTCAATTTATTACGCAGTAAATAAAACATAATAAATAAATAATAATCAATAAAACATAATCCTTAATAATAAATATTTTTCTTAAAATATAAAAAGTATTGTCTCTAGAGCACAATTACTAACAATCTCCCACTTGCACTAGAGCCAATTACCCAAGTATCCAATACTCATGGAACTAGTGTGACTTTCGTGCTTCTGTTGCGACAAAGCCTTAGTCAGTGTGTCTGCAATATTATTATTAGTATACACTTTACATATATGTATATCTCCTTGATCATTAATCTCATTAATTAGGTGATATCTCCTAAGTACATGCCCAAACAGCCTCTTTGGCTGCTTCACAAGCATCAATATACTCAGGTTCTATTGTAAAATCAACAATTGTGTTTGCTGTGAACCATTCCAGCATACAACATCTCAATAAAACACAAAGCCAGACAGAAACATTAAATTATCGTTATCTGTCTAGAAACCAGTATCACTGAAACCTCTTACAACTAGCTTCACATCTCCTCCATATAACAAGAATGAATCTTTAGTCCTCTTTAAATACTTAAGAATATTCTTGACTGTCGTCCAGTGACTTTCACCTGGATTAGATCGGTATCTACTCATCATGGTTAAAGCATACGAGACATCAGGACAAGTACATATCATTGCATACATTATAAAACCAATTGCTGACGCATATGGAATTTTACTCATGCAGTCCGTATCATCCAATGATTTAGGACAAATTTTATTTTGAGATCACTATCCCATGAGACATTGGGACATATCCATTTTAGTCTCTTTGCATTTGAAATTGTTGCAAAAATTTGTCAATGTATGTACTCTAAATTAGGCCGATCAATCACCTTGATCTATCTCTATAGATCTCGATCCCTAATATATATGTCACATCGCCTAAGTCTTTCATTGAGAAATTATTTCTCAACCAAGTCTTCACAGTCTGTAGAGAATGAATGTCATTCCCTATTAGTAATATATCATCAACATATAATACTAGGAATGCCACATGGCTCCCACTAAACTTCTTGTAAACACAAGTTTCATCTTCATTCTGAATAAAGTCAAACTCTTTTTGACTGTTTCATGAAAACAAATGTTCCATCTCCTCGAGGCCTGCTTTAATCCATAAATGGATCGACGCAACTTACATACATTTCCAGCATCCTTTAGATCAACAAAACCCTTAGGGTGTGTCATGTACACATCCATATCTTCTTCAAGGCTCTCATTTAAGAAAGCGGTTTTGACATCCATTTGCCAGATTTCATAGTCATAGTAAGCAGCTATAGCAAGCAAAATCCTGATGGACATGACCATAACAACTGGTGAAAAGGTCTCATCATAGTCAATACCATGAATTTTCTTGAAACCTTTTGCCACCAATCGTGCCTTATAGGTCTGTATATTAGCATCCATGTCGGTCTTCTTCTTGAAAACCCACTTGCACCCTATAGGTTTTACCCCTTCAGGTGGATCAACCAAAGTCCATACTTGATTAGTATACATGGATTCCATCTCAGATTTAATGGCATCCAGCCATCTCTTAGAATCTGGAGTGTTTATAGTATCTAGGTAGGTGAGAGGCTCATCTTCATCCACAAGCATCACATCACCATCTTGAGTCAAGAGAAATCCATATTATCTCTTGGGCTCATGGCAAATCATACTAAACCTACGAACACCTGTGTTTCTTGAGCAGTATTATTTTTCTTGTACATTCTACTCAGGTTCCTCCACTGGTTCAACGTTATCATGTGGGTCTCAAACTTCATTGAGATCTATTATCCTCCCACTGTCTCTCAGCAGTTCGAGCAACAAACACTTTGTTCTCGGAAGGATTATAGAAAGAATAACCCCTTGTTTCAGTTGGGTATTCCACAAAATTACATTTGTCTGATTTTGGTCCTAGCTTGTCAGAGATTAGACGTTTCACATCCCCAAAATTTTATAAATGACATGCTGTGACGTTGCTCAGTCCATATCTCATAAGGAGTCTTTTGAACCAATTTAGTAGGAACACAGTTAAGTGTATGTGGAGCCGTTTCCAGGGTGCAACCCCAGAAACTAATTGGAAGATTCATTGACTCAACATTGATCGCACCATGTCCAACAAGGTGTGATCTCTCCTATCAAAAAAACTTTTCTTTGATATTTTATACTTCATCTTTATAGTCTTTGAACTTTTCAAATGATTCGGATTAGTTCTTCAAAAGATACATATATCTGTATCTACTAAAATAATTAGTAAATTTTATGAAGTTAATAAAATCTACCTTTTGTCATCGTACACATATGACCACATACATCACTATGTATAAGTCATACCCATTCAATGATCCATTCACCATGTCCGGTAAAAGGAGCTTTAGTCAATTTACCAAATAAACCAAGATTCGCATCCTTTTGTATGATTCATAATCAAACTTATCCATGAATGCATCCTTATGTATTCTGAAAATGCGTTTCTCATTAATATGGCCTCAGCGACAGTGCCAAAGGTAATATTTGATTTGAGTCACTTTAGAACATATAAATTGTTAATTAGATGTGCAACATTATAAGGCTCATCATCAAAATAGAATAAAAAACTATTGTTATAAAATGAAAAAGCCTTTCTTGTCCAAACAAGAAACTGAAATAATGTCTCTGCCAATTGCAAGCACGCTATAACAATTATTAAGTTCTAAATTTTCCTTATAGGCCAAAAATTAAGTAACGAGTTCCTCGAACCAGAGCAACTATCTTTACTCCAATTATACCCTATAATCTTTAGAACATGTGGTGTAACCGGGTCTCACTCTCCCTACTTGTAAGTGTATAGTGCCCTTTCAAATATATCTTGTGCTCAATCGTTTCATAAGCATCTATATGCTTGTATTGCTTCTTAAGCTCAGCACATATATTTGCGAGCATGAGACATGAAACATCAGTCGCAACATCAATTTGCTTCCAATAAGCACTATGATTTGCACATGTTACATTCTCAACTTTAAGAGCAGGGGAAGAGATTTGACTAATATCGTGGTGCCCGAGGACGATCCTCAAGCTCCTATGTCAGTCAAGGAAATATATTCTCGTCAACTTGTCCTTCTCAAGAACTGATCGCATAGAGAAGTTGTTTGTGTTTATCATTTGATATCTACAATATTAAAGTGCATAAAATAAACTAGGTTGCAAATTTAATATTAATTATGTTTAAGTGATTATGGTATATCATCATATACCTCCCACTATTTTTATCAAACTAATAGCCCTTACTATTAATTTGGAAAATATATCCCATAATTCTTTCTAGTGAGCCAAGATCCATATTTCGTCATGTCCTAAGTCAACCACTGGAAGTCCTTAGAAAATGATTATTTAGGTAGACAACAGTTGTCAATTATATCATATATAATTCTTGGATAGTTTGGTGAACAACGATTGATCTTATCTATCTAATAGACTTTTAACCAAACTCTATGCTTCTAAGTTCATAATAGTTGAATATAACCGTTTATTTTCACTTATTATGACGACTCAGTTAAGTTAGACCCAATGATACAACGGCCGAATATAACCGTTTATATTCGTCGCATCTCACCACGATAGATAGGAGTCCCCTGCCACTGACAATCCTTCCCCTTATCGATCTAGGATTCGATGAGTGTTCATTCATTGGAAAGCATCCGAGTAAAACTTAATATTTTGTTAAGGGGTTTTAGAAAATTTATAACGATCATGATCACATCATAAAGAGATCCTCAATTTTTCCTTGAACCAAATATTTCAAATCGACATCTTAAATTGTTCATTTTCCAGGTAGATGGAGGATACCAATGGTCACACTTAAAACCCATCAGCCTTACGAATACGCATATCCGCTTTTGTCAGAAAATCCCAATTATAGATATCAAAAATCCATATTTAATTACGTGTTTTAAAAATCCATATTTCATAAACACAAGAATCTCATGATCGTTTGTTAATTTTAAAATCTTGAATCGTTACAGATTTTATCTTGTTTAAACAAACATGGCATGGGTGTCGTATCTAATAAATACATGATTAATCAATATTAAGCATGCATCTCAATTATATCTACGCATACATACTAATACATGCAATCATATACATATATGTAATGTGCGTAAATTAAACGTGTTTGGTTATGGCCCCATCCTATATGATATTTCCAAGCTAATGGAAATATCAAGGTCAGTCTATGGTGGTTTTGAAAATACTATCTATTACATGTCTTCTTTCTTCATTGCTCCATCATCCCCTTTTGGATCGCCTCCTTGCTCGCAAGTCTTAATTGATAATTACATTGAATAATAAAAATAAAACTATTCTAATGAAATTACAAGAAGAACTCGAGTTACATTCGAGATAATTAAATTACAATGAATAAACGACATGCAAGTCGTATTTAGAAACCAAAACCATAAATCAAAACCACTATCCTATGGGTCTTTAGGCCATAATCATCCACCATGCTATCATATAACACATATAATATATCTTATATTATATAATCATATCATATAATCATATATAACAAATTTCGAAATTTCAGAAAATTAAAAACAGATTTCTGAAGACAATAAATCGCTATTTCGAGGCCCTTAACGACGTCATACGCCTTACAGACCCGTCAGTAATAGCATAGCTATTAGTTTTGTTCATTGGCCCGATTCCAGTCAGAAAACACATATCGTTTACGAAAATCGGATACAGCAGTCAGATTTCTCCAAATCTAACGGTGTTTCAAAAATCGTATCATATACAATTCTCATAACAAAAACAAACATATATCATATATACATATACAGAGATACATACAATCATCATATGATTATACATTACATGAATATCATATATTCATTATATATACATACATATACTCAAAATTTTAGAAAATCAAATAATTTTCAGAAAATAATAAATCACCGTTTTGGAGGCTGTAACGACATCTAATAGCTTACAGACGCAGAGCTGACTATGTCAGTATTTCTCAGTGACCCGATTCCAGTCAAAAAACACATATCGTTTATGAAAATTGGACAACGGACACAGATTTCAGAAAATCAACGGCAGCCGTTTCAGAATTCGTATCGAATACGATTCCCATAATAAGAACAAACATGTATCATATCCATACATCAACACACATAATCATCATATGATTATACATCATATGAATATCATATATTCATAATATATATAAACATATACATATTATATCAATATAAAATCATGATAGATCGCATACATGCTTATATATCAAAAAACTGTTAAGCACATAACCGAATTAAAACGTTTCGCAAGTAGCTCTGATGCCATTGTAGGGTTTTGTGACACAAACACAGCGGAATAAACGCGAAAAATAAATCAAAATAGCGAAACCCTCCGCAGGATCCATGCGAAAACAAAAGATTTAATTCGGAGATAAAGAATAAATACCTTTAGAAGCTTTAACAGTTCATTAATGGAAGATTAATGGAGGTCCAAAGCTTGTTTAATCACCACGTATCCCGCTCTCGCGATCTACGCTCTACGGTATCCACACGAACACTTTTCATGAAGGATTGATGTGTACTAGTACCCGAAAACTTCTTCTCTCTCTATCTTCCTCCTCTCTCAGAGCGGCTAGGGTTTTTGTAAAATCTCTTTTTATTAAATCAGCCCATAAAGAGATTATATAGAGAGAGGAATAAGTTTTCTAATTATAATCCAATTATAATTAATACTAATCCAAAATTCTAAATTATTTAATTAAGTCTCACTTAATTAATTAATTATTAATTTTAGAATTAGTTTAAGTAATTCATTTATTCTATTTATATAATTAATTAAGTCATACTTAATTAATATCATAAATAAAATAAATTACTTATTTAATTTAAATTATTTCTCCTTCAAGCGTTCTTTGTGTGTGACCCTGTAGGTTATTATTACGTTGGCAACAATGTTAATATCTAATTAAAATTGTAAACAATGAGCGGCATCTAGTAATACATCATTGCTATCCAAGTAATAATAATAAATCGGTGATTCGATTAAGCCTTTCGTGAATAATGTTCCATGTAATATAATCCCTTTAATCTTGATATTATAGATTAAACTCAAGGCATGTCTCGTGTCATCCTCTTCATAATTTAATCTTTATTTTCTTGATCGATGAGTAGACTATTAAAATCAAATCAACATTTGAGCACGGCCGTGCATTTCATAGTCTCACTCAAACAAGAGGCCAATAATATCACTCCTAAAATTAGGAGGATTAAATCCCATCTAGATCATTCATATTTCTCATACGATTCATAATATACCCAATGTCCACTTTTATCATCACCCGGTCAAAGGTAACTTTTAATGTAATCAAAGTATATTAATTCTCGTATAGAAATATAATGATTTCAGGTCTAAGGATCATTACACCATTATCACAGTGAGAATTACTTATGACACTTACTTAACATGTAAGTGTTACTTAACATGTACATGTTAAGTAAGTGTCATAAGTAATTCTCACTGTGATAATGGTGTAATGATCCTTAGACCTGAAATCATTATATTTCTATACGAGAATTAATATACTTTGATTACATTAAAAGTTACCTTTGACCGGGTGATGATAAAAGTGGACATTGGGTATATTATGAATCGTATGAGAAATATGAATGATCTAGATGGGATTTAATCCTCCTAATTTTAGGAGTGATATTATTGGCCTCTTGTTTGAGTGAGACTATGAAATGCACGGCCGTGCTCAAATGTTGATTTGATTTTAATAGTCTACTCATCGATCAAGAAAATAAAGATTAAATTATGAAGAGGATGACACGAGACATGCCTTGAGTTTAATCTATAATATCAAGATTAAAGGGATTATATTACATGGAACATTATTCACGAAAGGCTTAATCGAATCACCGATTTATTATTATTACTTGGATAGCAATGATGTATTACTAGATGCCGCTCATTGTTTACAATTTTAATTAGATATTAACATTGTTGCCAACGTAATAATAACCTACAGGGTCACACACAAAGAACGCTTGAAGGAGAAATAATTTAAATTAAATAAGTAATTTATTTTATTTATGATATTAATTAAGTATGACTTAATTAATTATATAAATAGAATAAATGAATTACTTAAACTAATTCCAAAATTAATAATTAATTAATTAAGTGAGACTTAATTAAATAATTTAGAATTTTGGATTAGTATTAATTATAATTGGATTATAATTAGAAAATTTATTCCTCTCTCTATATAATCTCTTTATGGGTTGATTTAATAAGATAGAGATTTTACAAAAACCCTAGCCGCTTTGAGAGAGGAGGAAGATAGAGAGAGAAGAAGTTTTCGGGTGCTAGTACACGTCAATCCTTCATGAAAAGTGTTCGTGTGGATACCGTAGAGCGTAGATCGCGAGAGCGGGATACGTGGTGATTAAACAAGCTTTGGACCTTCATTAATCTTCCATTAATGAACTGTTAAAGCTTCTAAAGGTATATATTCTTTATCTCCGAATTAAATCTTTTGTTTTCGCATGGATCCTGCGGAGGGTTTCGCTATTTTGATTTATTTTTCGCGTTTATTCCGCTGCGTTTGTGTCACGAAACCCTTCAATGGCATCAGAGCTACTTGCGAAACGTTTTAATTCGGTTATGTGCTTAACAGTTTTTGATATATAAGCATGTATGCGATCTATCATGATTTTATATTGATACAATATGTATATGTTTATATATATTATGAATATATGATATTTTATGATATATAATCATGTGATGATTATGTGTGTTGATGTATGTATATGATACATGTTTGTTCTTATTATGGGAATCGTATCCGATATGAATTCTGAAACGGCTGCCGTTGATTTTCTGAAATATGTGTCCGTTGTCCGATTTTCACAAACGATATGTGTTTTCTGACTGGAATCGGGTCACTGAGCAATACTGACAAACTCAGCTCTGTGTCTGTAAGCCATTAGATGTCGTTACAGCCTCCAAAACGGTGATTTATGATTTTCTGAAAATTATTTGATTTTCTAAAATTTTGAGTATATGTATGTATATATTTTGAATATATGATATTCATGTAATGTATAATCATATGATGATTGTATGTATCTCTGTGTATGTATATATGATATATGCTTGTTCTTGTTATGAGAATTGTATATGATACGATTTCTGAAACACGGTCAGATTTGGAGAAATCTTACTGCTGTATCCGATTTTCGTAAACGATATGTGTTTTCTGACTGGAATCGGGCCAATGAACAACACTGATAGAAATACTATCACCGACGGGTCTATAAGGCGTTTGACGTCGTTAAGGGCCTCGAAATAGCGATTTATTGTCTTCAGAAATCTGTTTTTAATTTTCTGAAATTTCGAAATTTGTTATATATGATTATATGATATGATTATATAATATGAGATATATTATATGTGTTATATGATAGCATGGTGGATGGTTATGGCTTAAAGACCCATAGGATAGTGGTTTTGATTTATGGTTTTGGTTTTTAAATACGACTTGCATGTCGTTTATTCATTGTAATTTAATTATCTCGAATGTAACTCGAGTTCTTCTTGTAATTTCATTAGAATAGTTTTATTTTTATTATTCAATGTAATTATCAATTAAGACTTGCAAGCAAGGAGGCAATCCAAAAGGGGATGATGGAGCAATGAAGAAAGAAGACATGTAATAGATAGTATTTTTAAAACCACCATAGACTGACCTTGATATTTCCATTAGCTTGGAAATATCATATAGGATGGGGCCATAACCAAACACGTTTAATTTACGCACATTACATATATGTATATGATTGCATGTATTGGTATGTATGCGTAGATATAATTGAGATGCATGCTTAATATTGATTAATCATGTATGTATTAAATACGACACCCATGCCATGTTTGCTTAAACAGGATAAAATCTGTAACGATTCAAGATTTTAAAATTAACAAACGATCATGAGATTCTTGTGTTTATGAAATATGGATTTTTAAAACACGGAATTAAATATGGATTTTTGATATCTATAATTGGGATTTTCTGACAAAAGCGGATATGCGTATTCGTAAGGCTGATGGGTTTTAAGTGTGACCATTGGTATCCTCCATCTACCTGGGAAATGAACAATTTAAGATGTCGATTTGAAATATTTGGTTCAAGGAAAAATTGAGGATCTCTTTATGATGTGATCATGATCGTTATAAATTTTCTAAAACCCCTTAATAAAATATTAAGTTTTACTCGGATGCTTTCCAATGAATGAACACTCATCGAATCCTAGATCGATAAGGGGAAGGACTGTCAGTGGCAGGGGACTCCTATCTATCGTGGTGAGATGCGACGAATATAAACGGTTATATTCGGCCGTTGTATCATTGGGTCTAACTTAACTGAGTCGTCATAATAAGTGAAAATAAACGGTTATATTCAACTATTATGAACTTAGAAACATAGAGTTTGGTTAAAAGTCTATTAGATAGATAAGATCAATCGTTGTTCACCAAACTATCCAAGAATTATATATGATATAATTGACAACTGTTGTCTGCCTAAATAATTATTTTCTAAGGACTTCCAGTGGTTGACTTAGGACATGACGAAATATGGATCTTGGCTCACTAGAAAGAATTATGGGATATTCTTTCCAAATTAATAGTAAGGGCTATTAGTTTGATAAAAATAGTGGGAGGTATATGATGATATACCATAATCACTTAAACATAATTAATATTAAATTTGCAACCTAGTTTATTTTATGCACTTTAATATTGTAGATATCAAATGATAAACACAAACAACTTCTCTATGCGATCAGTTCTTGAGAAGGACAAGTTGACGAGAATATATTTCCTTGACTGACATAGGAGCTTGAGGATCGTCCTCGGGCACCACGATATTAGTCAAATCTCTTCCCCTCCTCTTAAAGTTGAGAATGTAACATGTGCAAATCATAGTGCTTATTGGAAGCAAATTGATGTTGCGACTGATGTTTCATGTCTCATGCTCGCAAATATATGTGCTGAGCTTAAGAAGCAATACGAGCATATAGATGCTTATGAGACGATTGAGCACAAGATATATTTGAAAGGGCACTATACACGTACAAGTAGGGATAGTGAGACCCGGTTACACCACATGTTCTAAAGATTATAGGGTATAATGAGTACCTTTGATATTTTGGGTTTCTAGATTGGTCTAGAGATAGTTAGATTTGATCTTACAATCTTTGGACAAATCTTATTTTGTTATGAACAATAAAGTGAATAAGATTGGTAAAACACCCATTGAGTTGCTAAGCATGTTGAGAACTGCTGAAAGCAATATGATAAATGCATGAACTACTACTATATTGATGGTAAACATAGGGAATGCAAAAGAGAAAGGAAAATGGAAAGGCAAGGAGAAGATTTGATCTAGTTCTGTTGTCAAACCAAAGTCCAATCCCTAAAGCAGACTCTAAAGTCTGAATGAGGTGTTGATAAAGAAGACGATTATCGCTTCTGTGGAAAATTGGGAGGCTGGAAACTAAACTGTCATGCTTAATTGGAAGATCGGAAGATGATGATCAATAAGGGTCAAGCTTAAGGTATCGGGTTGGAATTGGAGTAAAGATAGTTGCTCTGGTTCGAGGAACTCGTTACTTAATTTTTGGCCTATAAGAAAAATTTAGAACTTGATAATTGTTATAGCGTGCTTGCAATTGGCAGAGACATTATTTCAGTTTCTTGTTTGGACAAGAAAGGCTTTTTCATTTTATAACAATAGTTGTTTATTCTATTTTGATGATGAGCCTTATAATATTGCACATCTAATTAACAATTTATATGTTCTAAAGTGACTCATATCAAATATTACCTTTGGCACTGTTGTTGAGGCCGTATTAATAAGAAACGCATTTTCAGAATACATAAGGATGCATTCATGGATAAGTTTGATTATGAATCATACAAAAGGATGCGAATCTTGGTTTATTTGGTAAAATGACTAAAGCTCCTTTTACCGGACATGGTGAAGGGATCATTGAATGGGTATGACTTATACATAGTGATGTATGTGGTCATATGTGTACGATGACAAAAGGTAGATTTTATTAACTTCATAAAATTTACTAATTATTTTAGTAGATACGGATATATGTATCTTTTGAAGAACTAATCCGAATCATTTGAAAAGTTCAAAGACTATAAAGATGAAGTAGAAAATATCAAAGAAAAGTTTTTTGATAGGAGAGATCACACCTTGTTGGACATGGTGCGATCAATGTTGAGTCAATGAATCTTCCAATTAGTTTCTGGGGTTGCACCCTGGAAACGGCTCCACATACACTTAACTGTGTTCCTACTAAATTGGTTCAAAAGACTCCTTATGAGATATGGACTGAGCAACGTCACAGCATGTCATTTATAAAATTTTGGGGATGTGAAGCGTTTGTGAAACGTCTAATCTCTGACAAGCTAGGACCAAAATCAGACAAATATAATTTTGTGGAATACCCAACTGAAACAAGGGGTTATTCTTTCTATAATCCTTCCGAGAACAAAGTGTTTGTTGCTCGAACTGCTGAGAGACAGTGGGAGGATAATAGAACTCAATGAAGTTTGAGACCCACATGATAACGTTGAACCAGTGGAGGAACCTGAGTAGAATGTACAAGAAAAATAATACTGCTCAAGAAACACAGGTGTTCGTAGGTTTAGTAGGATTCGCCATGAGCCCGAGAGATAATATGGATTTCTCTTGACTCAAGATGGTGATGTGATGCTTATGGATGAAGATGAGCCTCTCACCTACCAAGACGCTATGAACACTCCAGATTCTAAGAGATGGCTGGATGCTATTAAATCTGAGATGGAATCCATGTATACTAATCAAGTATGGACTTTGGTTGATCCACCTGAAGGGGTAAAACCTATAGGGTGCAAGTGGGTTTTCAAGAAGAAGACCGACATGGATGCTAATGTACAGACCTATAAGGCACGATTGGTGGCAAAAGGTTTCAAGAAAATTCATGGTATTGACTATGATGAGACCTTTTCACCAGTTGTTATGGTCATGTCCATCAGGATTTTGCTTGCTATAGCTGCTTACTATGATTATGAAATCTGGTAAATGGATGTCAAAACCGCTTTCTTAAATGAGAGCCTTGAAGAAGATATGGATGTGTACATGACACACCCTAAGGGTTTTGTTGATCTAAAGGATGCTGGAACTGTATGTAAGTTGTGTCGATCCATTTATGGATTAAAGCAGGCCTCGAGGAGATGGAACATTTGTTTTCATGAAACAGTCAAAAAGAGTTTGACTTTATTCAGAATGAAGATGAAACTTGTGTTTACAAGAAGTTTAGTGGGAGCCATGTGGCATTCCTAGTATTATATGTTGATGATATATTACTAATAGGGAATGACATTCCTTCTCTACAGACTGTGAAGACTTGGTTGAGAAATAATTTCTCAATGAAAGACTTAGGCGATGTGACATATATATTAGGGATCGAGATCTATAGAGATAGATCAAGGTGATTGATCGGCCTAATTTAGAGTACATACATTGACAAAGTTTTGCATCGATTTCAAATGCAAAGAGACTAAAATGGATATGTCCCAATGTCTCATGGGATAGTGATCTCAAAATAAAATTTGTCCTAAATCATTGGATGATAGGGACTGCATGAGTAAAATTCCATATGCGTCAGCAATTGGTTTTATAATGTATGCAATGATATGTACTTGTCCTGATGTCTCGTATGCTTTAACCATGATGAGTAGATACCGATCTAATCCAGGTGAAGGTCACTGGACGACAGTCAAGAATATTCTTAAGTACTTAAAGAGGACTAAAGATTCATTCTTGTTATATGGAGGAGATGTGAAGCTAGTTGTAAGAGGTTTCAGTGATACTGGTTTCTAGACAGATAACGATAATTTAATGTTTCTGTCTGTCTTTGTGTTTTATCTAATTTTATTGAGATGTTGTATGCTGGAATGGTTCACAGCAGAGACAATAGTTGATTCTACAATAGTGCCTGAGTATATTGATGCTTGCGAAGCAGCCAAGGAGGCTGTTTGGGCATGTACTTAGGAGATATCACCTAATTAATGAGATTAATGATCAAGGAGATATACATATATGTAAAGTGCATACTAATAATAATATTGCAGACCCACTGACTAAGGCTTTGTCGCAGCAGAAGCATGAAAGTCACACTAGTTTCATGAGTATTGGATACTTGGGAAATTGGCTCTAGTGCAAGTGGGAGATTGTTAGTAATTGTGCTCTAGAGACAATACTTTTTATATTTTAAGGAAAATATTTATTATTAAGGATTATGTTTTATTGATTATTATTTATTTATTATGTTTTGTTTACTGCGTAATAAATTGAAAGCATAGTAAATGTCCTTGGAATTTTGATACGTATTCTATATCTTTAAGTATGTGACTTAAAAATGAGATTATATGAATAGTATCTTATTCCTAAAATTCCCTAGTCGAGTATTATTATTTAAGGACAATAATAATGCACAAAGACTAGTATGTTTCTTGACAGATGACCACATCTCATTGGTCATAGGTATGGGGATACTAAAGTCAAGAACATAAGTGCATGTACCAATGCATGCCGTGAGATTCTACATGTTAAGTAAGTGTCATAAGTAATTCTCACTGTGATAATGGTGTAATGATCCTTAGACCTGAAATCATTATATTTCTATACGAGAATTAATATACTTTGATTACATTAAAAGTTACCTTTGACCGGGTGATGATAAAAGTGGGCATTGGGTATATTATGAATCGTATGAGAAATATGAATGATCTAGATGGGATTTAATCCTCCTAATTTTAGGAGTGATATTATTGGCCTCTTGTTTGAGTGAGACTATGAAATGCACGGCCGTGCTCAAATGTTGATTTGATTTTAATAGTCTACTCATCGATCAAGAAAATAAAGATTAAATTATGAAGATGATGACACGAGACATGCCTTGAGTTTAATCTATAATATCAAGATTAAAGGGATTATATTACATGGAACATTATTCACGAAAGGCTTAATCGAATCACCGATTTATTATTATTACTTGGATAGCAATGATGTATTACTAGATGCCGCTCATTGTTTACAATTTTAATTAGATATTAACATTGTTGCCAACGTAATAATAACCTACAGGGTCACACACAAAGAACGCTTGAAGGAGAAATAATTTAAATTAAATAAGTAATTTATTTTATTTATGATATTAATTAAGTATGACTTAATTAATTATATAAATAGAATAAATGAATTACTTAAACTAATTCCAAAATTAATAATTAATTAATTAAGTGAGACTTAATTAAATAATTTAGAATTTTGGATTAGTATTAATTATAATTGGATTATAATTAGAAAATTTATTCCTCTCTCTATATAATCTCTTTATGGGTTGATTTAATAAGATAGAGATTTTACAAAAACCCTAGCCGCTTTGAGAGAGGAGGAAGATAGAGAGAGAAGAAGTTTTCGGGTGCTAGTACACGTCAATACTTCATGAAAAGTGTTCGTGTGGATACCGTAGAGCGTAGATCGCGAGAGCGGGATACGTGGTGATTAAACAAGCTTTGGACCTCCATTAATCTTCCATTAATGAACTGTTAAAGCTTCTAAAGGTATTTATTCTTTATCTCCGAATTAAATCTTTTGTTTTCGCATGGATCCTGCGGAGGGTTTCGCTATTTTGATTTATTTTTCGCGTTTATTCCGCTGCGTTTGTGTCACGAAACCCTTCAATGCATTGATACATGCACTTATGTTCTTGACTTTAGTATCACCATTCCTATGACCAATGAGATGTGGTCATCTGTCAAGAAACATACTAGTCTTTGTGCATTATTATTGTCCTTAAATAATAATACTCGACTAGGAAATTTTAGGAATAAGATACTATTCATATAATCTCATTTTTAAGTCACATACTTAAAGATATATAATACGTATCAAAATTTCAAGGACATTTATTATGCTTTCAATTTATTACGCAGTAAATAAAACATAATAAATAAATAATAATCAATAAAACATAATCCTTAATAATAAATATTTTCCTTAAAATATAAAAAATATTGTCTCTAGAGCACAATGACTAACAATCTCCCACTTGCACTAGAGCCAATTACCCAAGTATCCAATACTCATGGAACTAGTGTGACTTTCGTGCTTCTGCTGCGACAAAGCCTTTAGTCAGTGAGTCTGCAATATTATTATTAGTATGCACTTTACTTATATGTATATCTCCTTGATCATTAATCTCATTAATTAGGTGATATCTCCTAAGTACATGCCCAAACAGCCTCCTTGGCTGCTTCGCAAGCATCAATATACTCAGGCTCTATTGTAGAATCAACAACTGTCTCTGCTGTGAACCATTCCAGCATACAACATCTCAATAAAAATAGATAAAACACAAAGCCAGACAGAAACATTAAATCATCGTTATCTGTCTAGAAATTAGTATCACTGAAACCTCTTACAACTAGCTTCACATCTCCTCCATATAACAAGAATGAATCTTTAGTCCTCTTCAAGTACTTAAGAATATTCTTGACTGCCATCCAGTGACCTTCACTTGGATTAGACCGGTATCTACTCATCATGCTTAAAGCATACGAGACATCAGGACGAGTATATATCATTGCATACATTATAAAACCAATTGCTAACGCATATGGAACTTTACTCATGCGGTCCTTATCATCCTATGATTTAGGACAAATTTTATTTTGAGATCATTATCCCATGAGACATTGGGACATATCCATTTAGCCTCTTTGCATTCGAAATCGATGTAAAACTTTGTCAATGTATGTACTCTAACTTAGGCCGATCAATCTCCTAGATCTATCTCTATAGATCATGATCCCTAATATATAGGTCGCATCGCCTAAGTCTTTCATTGAGAAATTATTTCTCAACCACGTCTCCACAGTCTATAGAGAAGGAATGTCATTCCCTATTAGTAATATATCATCAACATATAATACTAGGAATGCCACATGGCTCTCACTAAACTTCTTGTAAACACAAGTTTCATCTTCATTCTGAATAAAGTCAAACTCTTTTTGACTGTTTCATGAAAATAAATGTTCCATCTCTTAGAATATGGAGTGTTCATAGCGTCTTGGTAGGTGAGAGGCTCATCTTCATCCACAAGCATCACATCACCATCTTGAGTCAAGAGAAATCCATAATATCTCTCGGGCTCATGGTGAATCCTACCAGACCTACGAACAACCTGTGTTTCTTGAGCAGTATTGTTTTCTTGTACATACTGCTTAGGTTCCTCCATTGGTTCAATGTTATCATGTGGGTCTCGAACTTCATCGAGATCTATTATCCTCCCACTATCTTTCTTAGAGAGCATCTCTTTCAAGGAACATAGCAGTTCAAGCAACAAACACTTTGTTCTCGGAAGGATTATAGAAAGAATAACCCCCTGTTTCATTTGGGTATCCCACAAAATTACATTTATCTGATTTTGGTCCTAGCTTGTAAGAGATTAGACGTTTCACAAACGCTTTACATCCCTAAATTTTCATAAATGACATGCTGTGACGTTTCTTAGTCCATATCTCATAAGAAATCTTTTGAACCATTTTAGTAGGAACACAATTAAGTGTATATGGAGCCATTTCCAGGGTACAACCCCAGAAACTAATTGGAAGATTCCTTGACTCAACATTGATCGCACCATGTCCAACAAGGTGTGAACCCTCCTATCAAAAAAACTTTTCTTTGATATTTTCTACTTCATCTTTATAGTCTTTGAACTTTTCAAATGATTCGGATTAGTTCTTCAAAAGATACATATATCCGTATCTACTAAAATAATTAGTAAATTTTATGAAGTTATTAAAATCTACCTTTTGTAATCGTACACATATGACCACATACATCACTATGTATAAGTCATACCCGTTCAATGACCCCTTCACCATGTCCGGTAAAAGGAGATTTAGTCATTTTGCCAAATAAACCAAGATTCGCATCCTTTTGTATAATTCATAATCAAACTTATCCATGAATGCATCCTTATGTATTCTGGAAATGCGTTTCTCATTAATATGGCCTCAACAACAGTGCCAAATGTAATATTTGATTTGAGTCACTTTAGAACATATAAATTGTTAATTAGTTGTGCAACATTATAAGCCTCATCATCAAAATAGAATAAACAACTATTTTTATTTAATTAAAATGAAAAACCCTTTCTTGTCCAAACAAGAAACTGAAATAATGTCTCTGCCAATTGCAAGCACGTTATAATAATTATCAAGTTCTAAATTTTCCTTATAGGTTAAAAGTTAAGTAATGAGTTCCTTTAACTAGAGCAACTACTTTTACTCCAATTCCAACCCGATACCTAAAGCTTGACCCTTATTGATCATCTTTTTCAGATCTTCCAAATAAGCATGACAGTTTAATTTCCAGTGTCCCAATTTTCCACATAAGCGACAATCGTCTTCTTTATCAACACCTCATTCAGACTTTAGAGTCTACTTTAGGGATTGGACTTTGGTTTGACAACGGAACTAGATCAAATCTTCTCCTTGTCTTTCCATTTTCCTTTCCCTTTTGCATTCCCTATGTTTACCATCAATATAGTAGTAGTTCATGCATTTATCATATTGCTTTCAGCAGTTCTCAACATGCTTAGCAACTCAATGGGTGTTTTACCAATCTTATTCATTTTATTGTTCATAACAAGCTAAGAATAATATTTGTCCAGAGATTGT
Source organism: Oenanthe sinensis (assembly GCA_028671895.1). Taxonomy (NCBI): domain Eukaryota; kingdom Viridiplantae; phylum Streptophyta; class Magnoliopsida; order Apiales; family Apiaceae; genus Oenanthe; species Oenanthe sinensis. The sequence continues at coordinate 25,968,360 of CM053801.1, forward strand.
AAGATCAAATCTAACTAAGTCTCCATACCATTCTGGAAACCCAAAATATCAAAGGTACTCATTATACCCTATAATCTTTAGAACATGTGGTGTAACTGGGTCTCACTCTCCCTACTTGTAAGTGTATAGTGCCCTTTTATTTTCAAATATATTTTGTGCTCAATTGTCTCATAAGCATCTATATGCTCGTGTTGCTTCTTAAGCTCAGCACACATATTTGCGAGCATGAGACATGAAACATCAGTCGTAATATCAATTTGCTTCCAATATGCACTATGATTTGCACATGTTACATTCTCAACTTTAAGAGCAGGGGAAGAGATTTGACTAACATCGTGGTGTCCGAGGACTATCCTCAAGCTCCTATGTCAATCAAGGAAATATATTTTCGTCAACTTGTCATTCTCAAGAACTGATCGCATAGAGAAGTTGTTTGTGTTTATCATTTGATATCTACAATATTAAAGTGTATAAAATAAACTAGATTGCAAATTTAATATTAATTATGTTTAAGTGATTATGGTATATCACCATATACCTCCCACTATTTTTATCAAACTAATAGCCCTAACTATTAATTCGGAAAACATTTCTTTAAATGTTTCTAGTGAGACAAGATCCATATTTCATCCATGTTTTAAGATAGCGTTGGCTAATACACTCAAAACATGACTCTTTAGGTAGACAACATTTGTCGATTATTTCAAATATAACTCTTGAAAAGTTTGGTGGAACAACCATTTGTACACATTTATCCAATAAATCTCACCAAACTCTATGCCTCTAAACCCACAATCCTATTGTGATGTTTTAGTTAAGTTAGACCCAATGTTTCAACAAACTAAGTACATTTACTTATCACGTCTTCCCATGATTGATAAAAGCACCTTGCTTTGGCAAGCCCACTCCTTCTCAATCTAGATCTTGACGAGTATTAAACATTGGAAGGCATCTGATTAACTTAATATATATTTAGGGATTTTTATTGTTTATTTTAACGATCATGATCCCATCATAAAGAGATTCTCAATTTTTCCTTGATCAAATAATTCATTTCAATATTCGTCAATGGATTGATTTCCAGGTCGTCGGAGAAGTTGTTGGGTTCCGAGGCATAAAACGCAGCGGATAAACGTAAATATAACGAAAAATTTCGGAACCCTAACGCAGGATCATGTATAAGATTGGACGGATTATGGTGATAATCGAATCATACCTATTACGATCTTGAATGTCACGAACTCAACGGAGATCCTTGCTATCACGACTTGTGTCTTCTTCTCGAAAACACCTCTATGGTATCCACACGAGCACCTTCAAGAGCGTCTCACGATCTTGATTACGGAGTGGATGTACTAGCAAACCTTTGATAATTCGAATTGTCTTCCTACCTCTTTGCTGCCTCTTCTAGGGTTTTTCTATCAAAACGTTTTGTGCCTCTTAACCCTACATTATCTATTTATAATGTTTGGTTAACAGGACCATAGCAGCAAAACCTAACCCATGTAGGTCTAGGAAAATAATAAAACGAATTTTATTATTTAATTAATAACTAAGTCATACTTAATTATTATGGGCAGAAATACAATTCTAATTTGAATTTATATTATCTTAATTAATTAAGTCTCACTTAATTAATATAATAAAAATTCAAATAATTATCAATTAATTTAAATCTATAATTTAAATTAACTATTCCTCTAAGTGCTCTTTGCGTGTGACCCTATAGGCTATTATTTAATTGGCAATAATTTTATTCTCCAATAAAATTATAAACAATGAGCGGCATCTAGTAATACATCATTGCTACCCAATTAAACAATAATTAAATCGTGATTCGATAAAACCTTTCGTGATTAATGTTTCCGTGTAATATAATCCTTTTAACCATATATATTATAGATTAAACTCGAGGCATGTATTTAGTCATCCTCTTCAACATTTAATCCGGGTTTACTTGATCCATGAGTAGACTATGAAAACAAATCATTATTTGAGCACGGCCATGCATTTTATAGTCTCACTCAATCAAGAGGCCAATAATATCTCTCCTAATTATAGGAGGGTTAAATCCTTTATCTATCATTCATATTTCTCATATGACTCATGATATACCCGATGTCCACTTTTATCATTACCCGGTCAAAGGTAACTTTTAATGTAGTCAAAGTATATTAATCCTCGTATAAAAATATAATGATCTCAAGTCAGAGGATCATTACACCATTATCACTGTGAGTCTTTCTTATGACTTTATTAAACTTGAAGAATCTCACTGTGGGTCTGTCCAGTACCATGTACTCCTGCATGTACCTATGTGTTGACTTTAGTATCCCCATACTTATAACCAATGAGATGTGGTTATCTGTCAAACAACATACTAGTCTATTTATGTATTATTATTGTCCTATAATAATACTCGACTAGGGACATTTAAGAATATGATATATTATATAATCTCAAGTTCAAGTCATGTACTAAACTATACAATGTGTATCATGATTCTAAGGACATTTATTATGCTAACAAATATATCGCAGTAATTAAAGTCATAATATATATGTTTATTGAATAATCAATTGACATAAAGGTTTATCAAAATAAACATTGTATTGCCTCTAGGGCACCTACACCAACAATCTCCCACTTGCACTAGAGCCAATCACCCATGTATCTAATACCCATGGAACTAGTGTGACCGTCGTGCTTCTTCTGCGATAAGCCTTTGGTCAGTGGGTCTGCAATGTTATCATTTGTGTGCACTTTACATATGTGTATGTCACCCCTTTCATTAATCTCTCGAATGAGGTGATATCTCCTGAGTATGTGTTTGGTTCGGGAGTGAGCTCTAGGTTCTTTAGCCTGTGCAATGGCTCCATTATTATCGCAGTATAGATCAATGGGATCTGCGATCGATGGAACCACTCCCAAATCATTAATGAATTTTCGAATCCAAACAGCTTCCTTAGCCGCTTCACAAGCTGCAATGTACTCAGCCTCCATTGTAGAATCAGCTACTGTTTCTTGCTTTGAACTCTTCCAACTTACAGCACCTCCGTTTAGACAAAACACAAAACCAGACTATGATACAGTATCATCCCTGTCTGTTTGGAAACTTGCATCGGTGTAACCTTTTACAACCAGTTTCTCCTCTCCTCCATACACCAAGAATGAATCTTTAGTCCTTTTCAAGTACTTTAGAATATTCTTGACAGCCGTCCAGTGACCTTCACCTGGATTAGATTGGTATCTGCTCGTCATGCTTAAAGCATACGAAACATCTGGGCGAGTACATACCATTGCATACATGATGGATCCAATTGCTGAGGCATATGGAACCTTACTCATGCGGTCCTTGTCATCCAATGATTTCGGACACTGATCTTTAGAGATCGTTATCCCTTGAGATACGGGGACATATCCCCTTTTTGCATTTTGCATACCAAAACGATGCAAAACCTTTTCGATGTATGTACTCTGACTTAGACCGATCATCCTTCTAGATCTATCCCTATAGATCCTCATTCCTAGAATGTAAGATGCTTCTCCTAAGTCTTTCATAGAGAAGTTGCTCCCTAACCAAATCTTAACAGCCTTGAGAGAAGGTATGTCATTCCCCATTAGTAGTATATCATCAACATATAGTACTATGAATGCCACATGGCTCCCACTAACCTTCTTGTAAACACAAGGTTCATCTTCGTTTTGAACAAAGCCATACTCCTTGATTGTTTCATCAAAACGGATATTCCATCTCCTAGAGGCTTGTTTCAATACATAAATGGATCTACGTAATTTACATACCTTGCTAACATTCCTTGGATCGACAAAACCTTCAGGTTGTGTCATGTACACATCCACATCCTCTTCAAGGATTCCGTTAAGGAAGGCTGTTTTGACATCCATTTGCCAGATTTCATAATCATGGAATGCTGCAATAGCAAGCAAAATCCTTATGGACTTGACCATAGCCACTGGTGAGAAAGTCTCATCATAGTCAATACCATGAATTTGTCTGAAACCTTTTGCAACCAGCCTTGCTTTATAGGTCTGAACATTTCCATCCATGTCAGTTTTCTTCTTGAAAACCCATTTGCACCCTATGGGTTTTACCCCTTCAGGTGGATCAACCAAGGTCCATACTCGGTTTTCGTACATGGAATCCATCTCGGATTTCATGGCTTCTAGCCATCTCTTATAGTCTGGACTGTTGGTAGCATCTTGGTATGTGAGAGGCTCATCTTCGTCTATGAGCATCAAATCACTACATTGAGTCAAGAAAAATCCATATCTCTCTGGCTCATGGCGAATTCTACCAGTTCTACGAACAACCTGTGTTTGTTGAGCATTATCATTATCCTGCTCTTGTTCCACTTCAGGTTCAATGCTATTTTGTGGTTCTCGATCTTCATCGAGGTCTATAGTTCTCCCACTGTTTCTTTTGGAAACAAAATCTCTTTCCATGAAAACAGCATCTCGAGCAATGAACACTTTCTGCTCAGTAGGACTATAGAAATAGTACGCCTTTGTTTCCTTAGGGTATCCCACAAAATTGCACTCTTCAGATTTAGGTCCAAGCTTGTCAGATACTTGACGCTTCACAAACGCCTTGCATCCCCAAACTTTCATAAAGCTCATGCCTGACCGTTTCTTCTCCCATATCTCATATGGAGTCTTTTGAACCTTCTTAGTAGGAACACGGTTAAGTGTGAAAGCCGCTGTTTCTAGAGCATAACCCCAGAAACTAATTGAAAGATCTGCATGACTCATCATCGATCGCACCATGTCCAACAAGGTGCGATTTCTCCTCTCTGAAACTCCATTCCATTGAGGTGTACCTGGCGGAGTGAGTTGTGATACAATACCACACTCCTTTAAATAATCTTTAAATTCAGTGCTCAAGTATTCTCCTCCACGATCAGATCGTAAGATTTTAATACTTGCACCTCCGCCAATTTGCTTCTCTACTTCAGCCTTGTATTCTTTGAACTTTTCAAAAGAATCGGATTTATTCTTCATAAGATATAAATATCCATATCTACTAAAATCATCAGTAAATGTTATGAAGTAGTAGTAGCCTCCTCTAGCCATCACACGCATTGGGCCACATACATCACTATGTATTAGCTCCAAACGTTCAGTGGCCCTTTGACCCTTACCAGTGAAAGGGGCTTTAGTCATTTTACCAAGCAAACAAGATTCGCATTCTTGGTATGATTCAAAATCAAACTTATCCAAATATCCATCCTTATGTAATTTGGATATGCGTTTCTCATTTATATGGCCTAGACGACAATGCCAGAGGTATGTTTGATTTGAGTCATTAACTTTAAGTCGTTTGTTTTCTATATTACAGACAGGATTATCTAAGTCAAGAACATATAAACCATTAAACAAACGCGCAACACCATAGGTTAAATCATTCAAAGCAAAAGAACAACTGTTGTCCTTTATTGTAAACGAAAAACCTTTCTTGTCCAAACAAGAAACAGAAATAATGTTTCTGCAAATTGCAGGCACGTAATAACAATTCTCCAGTTCTAAAACTAGCCCAGAGGGCAAAGATAAATAATAGGTTCCTACAGCTAAAGCAGCAACTCTTGCTCCATTGCCAACTCGTAGGTCCATTTCTCCTTTAGCCAATGTCCTACTTCTCTGCATTTCCTGCACATTTATACAAATGTGAGAAGCACATCCGGTATCCAATACCCAAGATGTAGAAATAGACAGATTGACTTCTATAACATATATACCTGAATTAGAAGCTTGCTCAGCCCTCTTCTTCTTCAGATCCTCCAAGTAAACTGAACAGTTTCTCTTCCAGTGACCAGTTTTCTTACAGTAGTGACATTCACCCTTAGCGACCCCACCTTTAGGCTTTAAAGCCTGTTTAGGACCTGACTTTGGCTTGGGTATAGAATCAGAACCTGTCTTCTTCTTATCCTTCCACTTGCCTTTCCCTTTGGCCTTACCTTTATTGCCCACCATCAGTATGGGAGCGGGTTCAGCCGTCTTCATGTTGGTCTCATATGTTCTCAACATAGCCAACAATTCAGTAGGTGTTTTGTCAAATTCATTCATATTGTAGTTCATAACAAACTGAGTGAATTTGTTGTTCAAAGAATTCAAGATTAGGTCAATACCAGTTTCCGGACCAATCGGGAAACCCAAAGTATCAAGATACTCAATGTAACCAATCATCTTCAGAACATGTGGGCCAACTGGTTCACTTGCCCCTTGTTTGCAGTTAAAGAGTGACTTGCTCGTGTTGAACCTTTCTTGACGAGTTTGGCTTGCAAACATGCTTTGCAAGTGCTCATTGATAGTATATGCATCCATATGCACATGTTGTCTTTGAAGCTCAGCACTCATAGTTGCCAACATAAGACATGCAACATCAGTTGCATCATTCTCATCCTTTGTGTGGGCCGCTCGTTCCTCAACAGTAGCGCCCTCAGGAAGGGGACCTGCCGGAGGAATATCAATGACATGAAGCTTGCGCTCCTGCCTGAGGACAATCCTCAAATTCCTCTGCCAGTCTAGGAAGTTGTTTCCTCCTGTCAGCTTATCCTTCTCAAGGACAGATCGTACGGATAGTGTGTTTGTGTTGTTTGTCATTATTCGGTATCTACAATGATAAAAGCACAAAATAAACATTAGATTGTCTGAGTTATTTATTATGTTCAAATGATTATGATACATTCATAATATATCTCCCACTATTTTTATCAAATCAATAGCCCTTACTATTAATTTGGAAAGTATATCCCATAATTCTTTCTAGTGAGCCAAGATCCATATTTTGTCATGTCTTAAGTCAACCACTGGAAGTCCTTAAGAATGATTATTTAGGTAGACAACATTTGTCAATTATATCATATATAATTCTTGGATAGTTTGGTGAGCAACGATTGATCTTATCTATCTAATAGATTTTTAACCAAACTCCATGCTTCTAAGTTCATAATTGTTGAATATAACCGTTTACTTTCACCTTATTATGACGACACAGTTAAGTTTGACCCAATGATACAACGGCCGAATATAACCGTTTATATTTGTCGCATCTCACCACGATAGATAGGAGTCCCCTGCCACTGACAGTCTTTCCCCTAATCGATCTAGGATTCGATGAGTGTTCATTCATTGGAAAGCATCCGATTAAAACTTAATATTTTGTTAAGGGGTTTAGAAAATTTACGACGATCATGATCACATCATGAAGAGATCCTCAATTTTTCCTTGAACCAAATATTTCAAATTGACATCTTAAATTGTTCATTTCCCAGGTAGATGGAGGATACCAGTGGTCACACTTAAAACCCATCAGCCTTACGAATACGCATATCCGCTTTTGACAGAAAATCCCAGTTTTAGATATCAAAAATTCATATTTAATTCCGTGTTTTAAAATCCATATTTCATAAACACAAGAATCTCATGATCTTTCGTTTGTTAATTTTAAAATCTTAAATCGTTAAAGATTTTATCTTGTTTAGCATGGCAAGCATGGCATGGGTGACGTATCTAATACATGCATACATCATTAATCTAATTAAAGCATGCATCTTCTACTCTACACATACATTCATACATCAATATGTAAAGTGCAGTATGTAAACGTGCTTGGTTATGGCCCTTTTCCTATGTGATCCTTTCGAGCTAATGAAAGGATCAAAGTCAATCTATGGTGGTAAAATATAAATACAATTACATGTCTTTATTCTTCTTGTATCCATGGGTGCTTGCTCCTCTTCTTGGATCATCCTTCAATCTTCAAGTATATTACATGGAATAATTGAATACAATCTATACTAATGTACTTACATAAGAAAACTCGAGTTACATTCGAGGTTAAACAATTACAAGAATGAAGAAAACGACATGCAAGTCGTATTTATAAAACCAAAACCAAAAACCATTAATCTAGGGGTCCAAAGGCCATAACCAGCACCATGCTCAAGTACACAACAAAAATAATGCGGGGGTCCGGGGGCGGCAGCCCCTGGGCGGGGGTTCGGGGGCGGCAGCCCCCGGGCGGGGTCTGGGGGCGGCAGCCCCCAGCTGGGGTCGAGCTGCCAGGTCAAGCTGCCGGGCGGGGTCTGGGGGCGGCAACAATTTTAATATCTAATTAAAATTGTAAACAATGAGCGGCATCTAGTAATACATCATTGCTACCCAAGTAATAATAATAAATCGGTGATTCGATTAAGCCTTTCGTGAATAATGTTCCATGTAATATAATCCCTTTAATCTTGATATTATAGATTAAACTCAAGGCATGTCTCGTGTCTTCCTCTTCATAATTTAATCTTTATTTTCTTGATCAATGAGTAGACTATTAAAATCAAATCAACATTCGAGCACGGCCGTGCATTTCATAGTCTCACTCAAACAAGAGGCCTATAATATAACTCCTAAAATTAGGAGGATTAAATCCCATCTAGATCATTCATATTTCTCATACGATTCATAATATACTCAATGTCCACTTTTATCATCACCCGGTCAAAGGTAACTTTTAATGTAATCAAAGTATATTAATTCTCGTATAGAAATATAATGATTTCAGGTCTAAGGATCATTACACCATTATCACAATGAGAGTTACTTATGACACTTATTTAACATGTAGAATCTCACGGCGGGTCATTCTAGTGCCATGCATTGATACATGCACTTATGTTCTTGACTTTAGTATCACCATTCCTATGACCAATGAGATGTGGTCATCTGTCAAGAAACATACTAGTCTTTGTGCATTATTATTGTCCTTAAATAATAATACTCGACTAGGGAATTTTAGGAATAAGATACTATTCATATAATCTCATTTTTAAGTCACATACTTAAAGATATATAATACGTATCAAAATTCCAAGGACATTTATTATGCTTTCAATTTATTACGCAGTAAATAAAACATAATAAATAAATAATAATCAATAAAACATAATCCTTAATAATAAATATTTTCCTTAAAATATAAAAATATTGTCTCTAGAGCACAATGACTAACAATCTCCCACTTGCACTAGAGCCAATTACCCAAGTATCCAATACTCATGGAACTAGTGTGACTTTCGTGCTTCTGCTGCGACAAAGCCTTTAGTCAGTGAGTCTGCAATATTATTATTAGTATGCACTTTACTTATATGTATATCTCCTTGATCATTAATCTCATTAATTATGTGATATCTTCTAAGTACATGCCCAAACAGCCTCCTTGGCTGCTTCGCAAGCATCAATATACTCAGGCTCTATTGTAGAATCAACAACTGTCTCTGCTGTGAACCATTCCAGCATACAACATCTCAATAAAAATAGATAAAACACAAAGCCAGACAGAAACATTAAATCATCGTTATCTGTCTAGAAATTAGTACCACTGAAACCTCTTACAACTAGCTTCACATCTCCTCCATATAACAAGAATGAATCTTTAGTCCTCTTCAAGTACTTAAGAATATTCTTGACTGCCATCCAGTGACCTTCACTTGGATTAGACCGGTATCTACTCATCATGCTTAAAGCATACGAGACATCAGGACGAGTATATATCATTGCATACATTATAAAACCAATTGCTAACGCATATGGAACTTTACTCATGCGGTCCTTATCATCCTATGATTTAGGACAAATTTTATTTTGAGATCATTATCCCATGAGACATTGGGACATATCCATTTAGCCTCTTTGCATTCGAAATCGATGTAAAACTTTGTCAATGTATGTACTCTAACTTAGGCCGATCAATCTCCTAGATCTATCTCTATAGATCATGATCCCTAATATATAGGTCGCATCGCCTAAGTCTTTCATTGAGAAATTATTTCTCAACCACGTCTCCACAGTCTATAGAGAAGGAATGTCATTCCCTATTAGTAATATATCATCAACATATAATACTAGGAATGCCACATGGCTCTCACTAAACTTCTTGTAAACACAAGTTTCATCTTCATTCTGAATAAAGTCAAACTCTTTTTGACTGTTTCATGAAAATAAATGTTCCATCTCTTAGAATCTGGAGTGTTCATAGCGTCTTGGTAGGTGAGAGGCTCATCTTCATCCACAAGCATCACATCACCATCTTGAGTCAAGAGAAATCCATAATATCTCTCGGGCTCATGGTGAATCCTACCAGACCTACGAACAACCTGTGTTTCTTGAGCAGTATTGTTTTCTTGTACATACTGCTTAGGTTCCTCCATTGGTTCAATGTTATCATGTGGGTCTCGAACTTCATCGAGATCTATTATCCTCCCACTGTCTTTCTTAGAGAGCATCTCTCTCAAGGAACATAGCAGTTCAAGCAACAAACACTTTGTTCTCGGAAGGATTATAGAAAGAATAACCCCCTGTTTCATTTGGGTATCCCACAAAATTACATTTATCTGATTTTGGTCCTAGCTTGTCAGAGATTAGACGTTTCACAAACGCTTTACATCCCTAAATTTTCATAAATGACATGCTGTGACGTTTCTTAGTCCATATCTCATAAGAAGTCTTTTGAACCATTTTAGTAGGAACACAATTAAGTGTATATGGAGCCATTTCCAGGGTGCAACCCCAGAAACTAATTGGAAGATTCCTTGACTCAACATTGATCGCACCATGTCCAACAAGGTGTGAACCCTCCTATCAAAAAAACTTTTCTTTGATATTTTCTACTTCATCTTTATAGTCTTTGAACTTTTCAAATGATTCGGATTAGTTCTTCAAAAGATACATATATCTGTATCTACTAAAATAATTAGTAAATTTTATGAAGTTATTAAAATCTACCTTTTGTCATCGTACACATATGACCACATACATCACTATGTATAAGTCATACCCGTTCAATGACCCCTTCACCATGTCCGGTAAAAGGAGATTTAGTCATTTTGCCAAATAAACCAAGATTCGCATCCTTTTGTATAATTCATAATCAAACTTATCCATGAATGCATCCTTATGTATTCTGGAAATGCGTTTCTCATTAATATGGCCTCAACAACAGTGCCAAAGGTAATATTTGATTTGAGTCACTTTAGAACATATAAATTGTTAATTAGTTGTGCAACATTATAAGCCTCATCATCAAAATAGAATAAACAACTATTTTTATTTAATTAAAATGAAAAACCCTTTCTTGTCCAAACAAGAAACTGAAATAATGTCTCTGCCAATTGCAAGCACGTTATAACAATTATCAAGTTCTAAATTTTCCTTATAGGTTAAAAGTTAAGTAACGAGTTCCTTTAACTAGAGCAACTACTTTTACTCCAATTCCAACCCGATACCTAAAGCTTGACCCTTATTGATCATCTTTTTCAGATCTTCCAAATAAGCATGACAGTTTAATTTCCAGTGTCCCAATTTTCCACATAAGCGACAATCGTCTTCTTTATCAACACCTCATTCAGACTTTAGAGTCTACTTTAGGGATTAGACTTTGGTTTGACAACGGAACTAGATCAAATCTTCTCCTTGTCTTTCCATTTTCCTTTCCCTTTTGCATTCCCTATGTTTACCATCAATATAGTAGTAGTTCATGCATTTATCATATTGCTTTCAGCAGTTCTCAACATGCTTAGCAACTCAATGGGTGTTTTACCAATCTTATTCATTTTATTGTTCATAACAAGCTAAGAATAATATTTGTCCAGAGATTGTAAGATCAAATCTAACTAAGTCTCCATACCATTCTGGAAACCCAAAATATCAAAGGTACTCATTATACCCTATAATCTTTAGAACATGTGGTGTAACCGGGTCTCACTCTCCCTACTTGTAAGTGTATAGTGCCCTTTTATTTTCAAATATATCTTGTGCTCAATTGTCTCATAAGCATCTATATGCTCGTGTTGCTTCTTAAGCTCAGCACACATATTTGCGAGCATGAGACATGAAACACCAGTCGTAATATCAATTTACTTCCAATATGCACTATGATTTGCACATGTTACATTCTCAACTTTAAGAGCAGGGGAAGAGATTTGACTAACATCGTGGTGTCCGAGGACTATCCTCAAGCTCCTATGTCAATCAAGGAAATATATTTTCGTCAACTTGTCATTCTCAAGAACTGATCGCATAGAGAAGTTGTTTGTGTTTATCATTTGATATCTACAATATTAAAGTGTATAAAATAAACTAGATTGCAAATTTAATATTAATTATGTTTAAGTGATTATGGTATATCACCATATACCTCCCACTATTTTTATCAAACTAATAGCCCTAACTATTAATTCGGAAAACATTTCTTTAAATGTTTCTAGTGAGACAAGATCCATATTTCATCCATGTTTTAAGATAGCGTTGGCTAATACACTCAAAACATGACTCTTTAGGTAGACAACATTTGTCGATTATTTCAAATATAACTCTTGAAAAGTTTGGTGGAACAACCATTTGTACACATTTATCCAATAAATCTCACCAAACTCCATGCCTCTAAACCCACAATCCTATTGTGATGATTTAGTTAAGTTAGACCCAATGTTTCAACAAACTAAGTACATTTACTTATCACGTCTTCCCATGATTGATAAAAGCACCTTGCTTTGGCAAGCCCACTCCTTCTCAATCTAGATCTTGACGAGTATTAAACATTGGAAGGCATCCGATTAACTTAATATATATTTAGGGATTTTTATTGTTTATTTTAACGATCATGATCCCATCATAAAGAGATTCTCAATTTTTCCTTGATCAAATAATTCATTTCAATATTCGTCAATGGATTGATTTCCAGGTCGTCGGAGAAGTCACAAGCGGTCTCACTTAAAACCCAACTTCCTTACGAATTAAACTAATAATCCACTTTTGACAAAATCTCCCCATATCAGAAAAAGAAAATTCATATTTAATACCGTGTTCATAAACACAAGAATCTCATGATCGTTTATTCAATTTTAAAATCTTGAATCGTTACAGATTTTATCTTTCTTAAGCAAACATGGCATGGGTGTCGTATCTAATACATACATGATTAATCAATATTAAGCATGCATTTCGATTATATCTACGCATACATACTAACACATGCAATCATATACATATATGTAATGTGCGTAAATTAAACGTGTTTGGTTATGGCCCCATCCTATGTGATCTTTCCAAGCTAATGGAAATATCAAGGTCAGTTTATGGTGGTTTTAAAATACTATCTATTACATGTCTTCTTTCTTCATTGCTCCATCATCCCCTTTTGGATCGCCTCCTTGCTTGGAAGTCTTCATTGATAATTACATTGAATAATAAAAATAAAACTATTCTAATAAAATTACAAGAAGAACTCGAGTTACATTCGAGATAATTAAATTACAATAAATAAACGACATGTAAGTCGTATTTAGAAACCAAAACCATAAATCAAAACCACTATACTATGGGTCTTTAGGCCATAACCATCCACCATGCTATCACATAACACATATAATATATCTAAGATTATATAAACATATCATATAATCATATATATGAAATTTCAAAATTTCAGAAAATTAAAAACAGATTTCTGAAGACAATAAATCGCTGTTTCGAGGCCCTTAATCTACGACAGCTGTTTCAGAATTCGTATCGAATACGATTCCCATAATAAGAACAAACATGTATCATATACATACATCAATACACACAATCATCACATGATTATACATCATATGAATATCATATATTCATAATATATAAAAATATATACATATTGTATCAATACAAAATTATGATAGATCGCATACATGCTTACATATCGAAAACTATTAAGCACATAACCGAATTAAAATGTTTCGCAAGTAGCTCTGATGCCATTAAAGGGTTTCGAGGCACCAACGCAGCGGAATAAACGTGAAAAATAAATCAAAATAACGAAACCCTCCGCAGGATCCATGCGAAAACAAAAGATATAATTCGGAGATAAAGAATAAATACCTTTAGAAACTTTAACAGTTCATTAATGTAAGATTAATGGAGGTCCAAAGCTTGTTTAATCACCACGCATCCCACTCTCACGATCTACGCTCTACGGTATCCACACGAATACTTTTCATGAAGGATTGATGTGTACTAGCACCCGAAAACTGTTTCTCTCTCTCTATCTTCCTCTTTTCTCAAAATGGCTAGGGTTTTAATAAAAATCTGTCTCTTAAATTAAATCAGCCCATAAAGAGATTATATAGAGAGAGGAATAAGTTTTCTAATTATAATCCAATTATAATTAATACTAATCCAAAATTCTAAATTATTTAATTAAGTCTCACTTAATTAATTAATTATTAATTTTGGAATTAGTTTAAATAATTCATTTATTCTATTTATAAAATTAATTAAGTCATACTTAATTAATATCATAAATAAAATAAAGTACTTATTTAATTTAAATTCACAATTTAAATTATTTCTCCTTCAAGCGTTCTTTGTGTGTGACCCTATAGGTTATTATTACGTTGGCAACAATTTTAATATCTAATTAAAATTGTAAACAATGAGCGGCATCTAGTAATATATCATTGCTACCCAAGTAATAATAATAAATCGGTGATTCGATTAAGCCTTTCGTGAATAATGTTCCATGTAATATAATCCCTTTAATCTTGATATTATAGATTAAACTCAAGGCATGTCTCGTGTCTTCCTCTTCATAATTTAATCTTTATTTTCTTGATCAATGAGTAGACTATTAAAATCAAATCAACATTTGAGCACGGCGGTGCATTTCATAGTCTCACTCAAACAAGAGGCCAATAATATAACTCCTAAAATTAGGAGGATTAAATCCCATCTAGATCATTCATATTTCTCATACGATTCATAATATACTCAATGTCCACTTTTATCATCACCCGGTCAAAGGTAACTTTTAATGTAATCAAAGTATATTAATTCTCGTATAGAAATATAATGATTTCAGGTCTAAGGATCATTACACCATTATCACAATGAGAGTTACTTATGACACTTATTTAACATGTAGAATCTCACGGCGGGTCATTCTAGTGCCATGCATTGATACATGCGCTTATGTTCTTGACTTTAGTATCACCATTCCTATGACCAATGAGATGTGGTCATCTGTCAAGAAACATACTAGTCTTTGTGCATTATTATTGTCCTTAAATAATAATACTCGACTAGGGAATTTTAGGAATAAGATACTATTCATATAATCTCATTTTTAAGTCATATACTTAAAGATATATAATACGTATCAAAATTCCAAGGACATTTATTATGCTTTCAATTTATTGCGCAGTAAATAAAACAGAATAAATAAATAATAATCAATAAAACATAAACCTTAATAATAAATATTTTCCTTAAAATATAAAAAGTATTGTCTCTAGAGCACAATGACTAACATCGGATTCATGAGCACGTATCCTTTCCTGAAGGTTCACGAATTCAGTATCTTGAGGCCCTCAGGGCTGGGTACTCCTTCCTCCAAGGGGCTCCTTACCGGGTCGCCTCCTACGGGGGTTAACATCCTCGTCAGATGACTCCTCATCATCAGTAGAGTAAGGTCCAGAAAAGTCTCGATTCCTTTGTCGTGAGTTATAGTGGGGCAATAGCCCTTACTCATATGACGGCTCATAGTTTCTCAAGAGCCCGTAACGAGGATCGGGTATTACGGCAGACGAGACCTACAAGGTAAGATAAGCGATAAAAGTTGTACTAAAGGGTGGAATTACCCGGAATGGAGGAACCGAGGCGTGGATAGATACATCGGGGTTGGAAGGATGAACAACGATGCTTAGGGGTCTAGTACGCCAGGTACTTGCTTCAAGACCATCAACGGAGGTGGTTGGAATAATAGCTCCTTGAACGTTGGTTGTTGTCATCAACGTAGCAGGGACTTCTCTCTCGAAGGTGCTCGTGGTATTTCGTGTTCCTGTCATGGTTATTGTTCTTCGTCCCACAAACGGTGCCAAATGTTACGGATTAAAAATTAGGTGTATTTAATGTGTAATCAATGTTATGGTTTGGGGGAGTTTCGAGCTTTAATGGTTGCACTAACATTTCGTGACTATCTCAGGTCCTCATTAACTGCCTACGTATCTCAATGTGCGTGAGAATCAGGCTAATAACGTAGTTCTAATGTCGAGAGGTTATGCCCTTTATATAGGCGCATGAGGGACTTGGAATCATATTAGAATTAGGAGACTTGGCGGCCAACTCTCCTAGTGACAAGGTTGTTGAAACCTCTTAGGAATGAGGGTCCTCATTGGACTCTTCCTACGCTTGGGTTTCTAGATTCTTCTAGGATGAGGGCCTTCAACAGACTTCTTGGGCATTTACTGAGCTTTTATTAATTAATTACGAAATTAATTAATAACAAAGGCTTAATGGATTTATGGCTTCAACAGAGCTTGTGAGCTGGACTTACAAATTCAGTTGATCCTAGGATTCATTTTCCTTTTTCGTTTCAAGGGCCCAAGCCTTTGGATCATGCTAGGTCTGATAAATGAAATAATAAATGCTACATTTATTATTTTCTTAGGGATATTTTTCACCCATACCACATTCTAATTGTAAAATTGGGATTTTATTTAGAAAATATTAATTTAAGATAAGTTATAAAATTATATATTTAATACAATTAGACTATATGTAAAAAAGAGGAAAGACCCAATATGACACTATTTTTAATTCAAATGCCCAAAATAATACTATCTAGGGATATGGTAAAAAATGACACCCGGAGTCGCTACATAAAGTAACGTCTTGTTATTCTTGCCCTACACTTGCCCCACAGGTTACATCGTGTAGCGGTTAGGGGTTTTTTAGCCCTACCGTGTAGCTTTTAGGGTTTTTTAGCCCTACACGCTACACTGTAACGTTTATGATTTTTTTAGCCCTACATTCTACACGGTGTTTTGGATTTTTATAGCCCTACATATTACATGTTTAGCGTCTATAATTTAACTTTTTTTTTACTCCAAATAAAATAATAATAATAATATAACCCCAAAACCAAACACACCTAATTTAACCATTTTTAATATTTTAGGGTTCATCAATTCCCTAATTGAGTTTTAGAAATATTAAATTTAAATTAAAAGTTAAGTATTTGAATTTATAAGTATGTAATTGAATTTTCAACGATTTACGGTTGAGGCCCTAAACCCTAGACCCTAAACCCTAATTAAAGTTAGAACCCTAATTTAACCGTTTTTAATATTTTAGGGTTCATTAGTTTCTTAATTGGGTTTTGTTTTTAGAAATATTAAACTTAAATTAAAATTTAAGTTCTGAATTTATAAGCCTCTAACAGAATGTTCAACGATTTAGGGTTTAGAGCCCTAAATCCTAATTAAAGTTAGGACCCTAAGTTAATCGTTTTTAATATTTTAGGGTTCATTAATTCCCTAATTGAGTTTAGGTTTTATAAATATTAAGTTTAGTTTTTTTTTAAACTCAACATTAACTAGCATTTTTATAAAAAGTTTCAAAATTTATAATTTTATAAAACAAATAAAATTAATGGAAAAAAGTTTTAAAAATTTATATTTTTCAAAAAACCTCTAATATTTAATATATAAAGTTAAAAAAACTCTAACGATGTAATATGTAGGGCTAAAAAACCTAAACGCTATACGATGCAGCGTGTAGTGGTAAAAAAAACCCTAAAACCCTAAATGTTACACGCGTGTAGTGCTATAAAAACCAAAACTGCTAGATGGGTTGACATTTCTGGCTGTTATTTGAGGCCATTTTCCAACCATGTGTCATTTTAAGCATTTTGTATAGAAATTGTGTTATATAAGGCCAACACACACTAAAAAATTAAACGGTCTACAAATTTGGGATATGTTAGTTAGTGAAAAGTTTTTGGTTGATTGTACATGCGTATTGACAGAAAGTTATAATGTTTACGAATTTATATTATAAAGTATTGTTAAGTCATCAAAAATGGGATGGTAAATAACTTCTATAAACATTTCAACTAATTAAAAAATTCAAACTTCTTGTCAACCAAACAAATAAATTTATAAATTATTACTTTTATTCTTAACTTATAAATTTATAAACATAATTTTTTTATCCTTGATCATTTTTAAAATCCCCGTTAGATCATAACTTTTATTCTTTTTACAATTCTAGTACCGATACTTATGATTTTAGTACTTGTTAATTAATTGTCTTCTCACATTATCAAATCATTATTTCTTGGATATTTAAATTACAACTCTTATAAAAAAAATTCTACATTTACCCTATTTTCTCAAAGAAATAACACAACAAAACTAGGAGATATATATACATACATATGAACTAGGACATATATATATGCATACACACACAATAAATAAATAAATAAATAAATAAATATATATATATATATACTATTATTTTTTATTTTAAAATGGCCCCCTGTATATATAAATTTTGATTTCGTCCCTGATAACAAGGGTTCGAGATAGAGATTAAATTTTACAAATACTTAAATACAAATTTAGTTGGGGTCTGATTATTTTACGATAAGGAATTTATTTTTGGTGTCATAATGAATTTTCATATTCTTTGAACAAGGATATTTTTTTATATTATTAAAATTTTGAACTCCGATTATGTTGAAATTCTGGTTGGTCACTGATAAGTGTACAAAAATTCTTCCAAATTGAATCATTGCAGTTTCTCGTCAAGAACATGCAATGAGTTTTATAGGCAATATCGAATATGCGGAATGATCTATGGTCGTTGTTAAATCATTTGCCAAGAAACAGGCTATCCATCATTTATAAATTATAGTAGCACTCTAATTCTTAAATCAAGTGAAACTCAATTTTGATATTTTTCATGTATATTATGCTCCTATAAAATTGTAAGATTGTCTAAATGTGTCGAAATATTTTGTAAATAAGCGAATATAATATCCAAAGTTGTGGACATGATTTTTTTTTAAGCTATTATTCTTTGTCTCCCTCCTCTCAAGTCAAATTTAACGAGCTCCAGCAGAAGTCAAATTAAGTTAAATAATGGATCATTTTTCTCATACTTCTTTCGCTAAGGGTTAATATTTATTTTTCTTACTGCAGTTGAAGGGTTAAATTTCTTTCCCTTAAATAATGATCAGATGTTATTGTTTGGGCAAGCCTAGCTACTTACAAAAAATGGCCTCAAATGTTACTGCACCAAGTAACTCTTGTGTGTTGCTCTTGGTTTTTATGATTTTACACTCTCTGCCCCTGGCCAAGTCCTGTGCTAATCATACTCTGGATGCAACATTCTCCCAGCTTCATCTACCTACAGGATGCTATGGTCCGTCATCTATCACATTCGATCATAAGGGCGAAGGACCTTACACTAGTTCGTCAGATGGTAGGATTTTCAAATTTGATGCTGAGACTAGTGAATTCAAGGAGTACTGCGTTGGTAGCGCGCATAGGTACCTCATACTGTTCCACTTTGCATTCCAAGTTTTTTTGGTCTGAATTAATCTATAAGTATTTTTTTCTTCTTCTATAATGTTTTGAACAGACATAACCATGATGGTCAAGCACATGCCTAGTTGCCTACACCAAGACTCGAACCCCCCAACATCTCGTTACCAAAAAACATTAACTTTGGTTACACTACAATGTTGGGGAAGGCTATCTTTGATTGCTTTCCTTAGATTAAAAATCTTTAACTGTTCAGGTTATATATACCATTCAAGTGTCTGTTTGAATTCAATAATTAAGCACTGTTAATGTTCACTTGAACAGCTTTATATAAAACAGCACTAATTAATTAATAGCACAATATACTAAGTTATACATTACAAAGTACAACTTTTGCTTACTTTTGAGTTCTGTTTGTGCAGGTCAAAGAAGAGTTGTGACGGAGTAGACGTTACTAAGGCGCCAACTTCATGCGGCAGGCCTGTGGGATTGTCATTCGACGAGAAGTCAGGAGACATGTACTACGTTGATGCTATATACGGACTTCAACGTGTAAAAAGTGGTGGTGGAGGCGTTGCTCAACCTGTGTGCTCCTCTGTAGGTGGCTCTCCGCTCACCTTTACAAGCTCTGTTTCTACTGGAGGCTCCAATGGCGAAATATACTTCACGGACTATAGTCGAAAATACAACATAAAGTATGTTCATATGGTTCATCTTAACCTACACAAAGACTAGCTGGAGGCTAGAGAGCAGATAAACTTTTTAATTTCGTTATAGATAGGATTTTACAGTACTTTACACATACAACATAATTTTTTTATAGGTGTACTCATTTATGATATTCTCAATAATCTCGAAAAACACTGATGAAAGCAGTATTTGCATGCAGAAATGCTTTTTCCTCACTTCATAACACCGAAGATTCAACGGGACGGCTTATGACATATGACATAAACACAAAGGAAACGAAAGTGTTGGCAGATAAGCTGAATGGCGCTGCTGGATGTGTGCCCAGCAAAGACGGATCATTCGTGCTTGTTACCGAATTAATGGGGAAAAGAATCAAAAAATATTGGATAAAAGGTCCAAAAGCAAACACATCCGAACATTTTAGGACATTGGACGGATTCCCAACGGGAATCAAGTCCACTTCAGATGGTGATTTTTGGTTAACAATGAACCAGATGAACGGTGATCAGAAGACCACTTCACCTATGTGTATTAAAATGGATCATACTGGAAAAGACCTACATGTAGTAGATTTAAGTAGCAAATATTCAGAACAGTTTGTTACTGGTGTTGAGGAGAAGGGTGGGAAATTATACGTGGGATCAACGTCAACTCCATACGTAGGTGTGTACAAGCTGTAGGAATTGCAGAAAAGAATAACAGAGAGGTGCTAAATAAAAATCATAGAGGCCTTTTGAAATTATATGGATATCTTAATCAACTAATACTGTAAGCAATATTTCTGGGCTAAAATAGTATTGGTTGCCCAACGAGAAATAAAATTCAAGAAATTGTGTACTTTGTGCTTGGATATGATCTGATAGGTCTTCATAGTTATTGGCCTAAATACGCAATGAGGTTCATTCTCGGAAATCTCTGAGTTTCTATTGTGATATATGTCTGAAACAGAGTAATTCTGTCAAATTTGCTGAACTGAGAGACTGCTTATCCGGTAGAATAACCAGTGCAAGACACCGACCTGACCCGTCCCAGTATTTTTTTTTGAGCAATACTATATATTTCAAAATGTTTTTCGAAATCGTTTTCAAATGTCAATTATCGTATTATAATTCATAAAGTACATATGCAAGGGATCCTTTTCTTTTTTAAATTGAACATCGAATTAAATCTGACCATTTAGGGGCCTGTTTTTTTGACAGAAAATACAGTGAAATTCATGCATAATCACACCTCAAAAGTGAGGATAAGATACGAAGGCGGGGAACAACCCAATCAACTCCTAAAGATCGACATGGTACAAACCATTTTAGCCCTAACCAGTGAGCAGAAGCATTAAAAAGTCTAGGAATAAAATGGAACGACAAGTTAAGAAAGGAAGCAAATGATCTAGTGTCTCCGACGATGAATGCAACATGCCAATGAGGAGCCTTGTCAGAATTAGCTAGCGCAATTGCTGTGCTGCAATCTGATTCAATTTGAACAAAGAAAGGTTGACGTTCATACGCAAGATGACACGATTCCCAGATAGCAAGTAATTCAGCTTGAAGATGAGAGGATGCCGAGATCATTTTAGCATTTCAATCAACTAAGGTTCTAAGATTATTTCTAGCCAAAACTCCAATGGAGGCAGTGCCATTTGTAAAGCTACCGTCACAGTTAAACTTCACATTATTGGCAGGCGAGGAAATACTGTTGTGGAGCAACCAAAAGTAGGGCAGGTGATATTATAATCTTAAATTCTCTTCTTCTCGTTCAATTTTGAAGGCACAGGGGTTAATTTTTTTACAATATCACAATTGTTTATATAGTCAATACATAATCAATAATAAATGAAACTAATATAATAACGAAACTCTCCCTAATAATAATAAAAGCATCTCTCATATTTTCCTATAATAATATATTAACATATATGATAATATCCCCCAAACTCACAATACTCAAAATCGTGAGTTTTAAAAAGTTAAAAAAAATAGAATCATCCATTTCGATCAACATAATCACTCCCTTGAATCAACTTTCTCGTTATGATCAATTTTTCATCATTGTCTTCAATATCTTTGTCCTCGTCACCATCTTTATCATCGCTGCCACCATTATTGTTTATCATGATTCTTCTAAAAATCTCTACTTGTATCATTGTTATTTTGAGACACCCTCTTCTACAAACTCATCACAAAATTCATCATCATCGATATTGTGTATTTTTTTTTAAATCAACCCACAAACCCTTGTAAGCCCTTCTCATATCCACGACCTCTGGTGAATATCTCATATTTTCACATCCCTAAACTCTTAGATGATTTTTGTTTCTTGCATCCACGAACTCTCGTAGATCTCACTCGTCTTGTGAGATTTTTTTTTCTCGCACCTAATAACCTAGGCTCTTGATACCGTGATAAAATAATTTCAAATTCTCTTCTTCTCATTCAATTTTAAAGGCATAAGTCTTAATTTTTTTACATTATCACAATTGTTTATATAACCAATATCTAATCAAAAGGAAACTAATATAATAACGAAATTCTCCCTAATAATAATAAAGGCAACTCTGGTATTTTCCTATAATAATATATTAACATATATGATGTTTGTGAACAAAGTTCAGAACTAGGATTTTTAATCTCCATTGCTTCAACACTTGCATATATAACACTAGGTGTCCCACTGTCGCTTAACAATTGAAGGGGTCAGATTTATTAATATAATATGTTAAATCTTAAATTCTAAATGTCTAATATATAGAAAAATAGCAAAATGATCGAGTATCTAAAGTGTTATGCAGAGATATGCTAATGGAGGACTTACTTCACTCGATTTGCTTTCATGTTACTTGATCAAATATACAAAAATTGAAGTTATTCTTGTTACATTTTCTCTGACATTTTCTTATTACAAATTATATGGATTATATTTATTTGCCGGATAATTCACGGTACAATGTTTATATTTTATATTTTCTGTATTCTCCGTAAATGTGTTTGATATATACAACAATTTGTAAAAGTTTAATTTTAAATAAAAATAATAATTTTCTTAAACTACTAAAACTTTAATCTAAATCTATATTAAAAATGACATGTTTGAGAATAATTAAACAATAACCAACTCTAAAACCCGTGTAAGGCACATGTATTGCTCTATAGGTATATTATATAATTACGATGAACATGTGATTTTCGTGAATAAATTGTAATATTTTAATAAATTAATAAATCTGTATCTATAATTTTTAAATTTATAATTGTTCACCGATACCCATTATAATTGGATGTAATTTTATTGCATTAGGTTTGTACGATTACAAAGAAAATTATGATTGAATTGATATCAATTTGCAATTGTAGGTTTCATGATTAAACAAATATAATCCACTGTAACATGTGTATAACAAAGTGGTGTAATCATTTTATTTTTAATTAGTGAGCCATTATGAGTCAAAAAGAATACTTTATTATGATAATCTCATAATAAAGTTATGAAACAGTTGTGAAATATACTGCCAGACTATATTCGACCTTTGCTAAACAATTACATATTTCGATCTAAAATACTCTTATAAGGTAAGGATATATTGTTCATATTTTTCTGTGTTTTTGTTGATCTGGAATGTTGTTTTAACAAGTTTTCACTTTAAAATTTTAAATTATATAATGGTAGTAAGCGTATAAAAGACATCTCATATAAAATGGATCAATCAACCTCCGATAGTATAAAAATTTGTCCAAAATTTAATATCAGATAATATATTTTTGGTAGCAAATGAGCACATATAATTTAAGAATAATAAATATTTAAATTATTTAGAAAGTAGAGATTTAAATATTAGTTTAAATTATTATTAGATTTTTAAGAGAATTTGAAAATTATTACTAAATAACAATAATAATAATAATAATAATAATAATAATAATAATAATAATAATAATAATGAGTTCAACATAATTATAAAATTTAATTATGTAATTATTAATGGATAAAAGAGGGGCAAAAATTAATATTTTATTAATTTTATCATGAAATAATGAATTAAAATATTAAATATAACTATAAATGTGAATTATATAACTATTAATACAGGTAATAAATAGTAAATATAAGTGAAATAAATGTTTTATTGATAGTAATAAGTGTATTAATAATGTAATAATGAGGAAAAATAAGTGAAATAAATATTGTATTAATGATTAAAATGGCTCAAAACAACTCTTTGTTACAGCATAAATCTACATATGTTTTGATGTGAGATTAAGGCTGAGGTATGTGTTATAATCACTAATTCTAAATTTTTACATAAATATATTATAATATTTAAAATGTAATTTTCTTAATATTATTTATATGACGTATTTATATATTATTATCTTTAGCTAAACTGTAGTCTCTATATTAAATTAAAGTTATACTACTTTGATTAAACATTTTCATTTTCGTACACATATTAAAATATTTTTTATTTAGAACAAAAAAATTATATTTTAAATTTACATTTTTACACATACAATAATCATTTATATGATTTGTAGTTTAAAATTTACTTATTTTTATTATGAATTTATTGTACAAAATATGAATGATTATTTTATGAATTTGAATATTGAATATACGAAATATGAAATTTATTTTTGAATTTGAATTTGTATATTTATTGTATATAATAACTCTATTATATAAATTTATTTATTATAGATAAAATTGAAAAATAGAATTATATGACTTGTAGTATACAATTTTCACATTTATATTAGTTTTATAATAAAAGTATTAAGATTAAAAGGATATATATTCAATACACACAATTAATAAAATAATATGATTTTTTATTATTTATATAATTAAGGGTATTATAGTAATATTACTTGAATAAAACGACTCATGATTTTTCAGAAGAGATAAGAGATTTTTTTTATCTACATGGCATGATTCATGTCACTATGAGTATGATATAAAACATATGTGACAGAGTGGTATAGTGCTAAAAAGGTGTATTGTTATTTAGGTATAGCTGACATTTTCTTGGGAATGACTTTTTGCATGTTTGCCCATATATATATATATATCATATTACAGATGGGGGATTGAATATAATAGTACCAGTAAATCGATCAAGAATACAAGTATGTAAAGTAATCACAGATTTGTATTGATAATATTGAAAAGAATACAAAACTCTCTCAAGAAACACTTTGTACTCAAGAGCTGCTATGTTATGAAAAATTAGACTTAAAAGATACAATAATGTTAACTTATGTCTGTGTTTATATAGACACAGTTACAATTCATTTTCAAATCAGATTAAGAAAAGAATAGCTTTAAATAAGAAAATAGACTTGAATTAGGATAGACTTGAATAATAAATTCAGTAAAAGTTTTCTTATCATCACTAGCTCTAACAAATTTCACAGGTTTATTCAATATTCCTTTTATGTGTGATTTAGTGTGTGAATCTTTGTCAGATTCATAGCCTAGGGTAGAAGTCCAATTCTTGTTAGAAAACATTTGTTGGACTCTATTTCCAGAGTTTGTCCAAACTCTGAAAGTTTCTTTCTCTTTAGCTATTTCAGATTTCAGGTATTCAACTTGAATTTCTAATTGATTTTGCATGTGAATAGCATTATCAAAGTCTTTTTTATGTATAACATGCCAGAGTTTTCAGATTCAAGCATGTTATTCCTAGCAATCAGAGTTTGAATCTCAGATTTTAATCTCTCATTTTCTAGAGTCTGTGATTTAAAACTAACATGCAAAGATATAAGAAAAGAATTTAGTTCACAGATATTATCAGTTTAAAAGTTAAAGACAGAGTCTGGTACCTTATCAGAGTTTAGAGCATCAGTGTTTGTCATGAGTGCATAATTTGTTTCCTGTTCAGAATCTGAGGAATCCATCTAATCCTTCTTTGATGTGATTAGAGCCTTTCCCGATTCCTTACTTTTTCATTCAGTATCAAAGTGCCCCATCTTGTTATACTTGTAAAACTTAATCTTTGACTTGTCAACAGTCTTTGATTTCCCATCTCTATCTTCTCTTTTCTTGAACCTTTCTTTCTTGTCTGACTCTCCATGCTTCTTCTGAAAATTTGCTTTCTTTTTGTACTTTCTGTACTTCATTTTTTTGAAACCTTTAACAATCATAGCAACCATCTCCATCATATCAGAGTCTGTGGAATCATCAGAGTTTGTCTCAAACTCTGATTCACTGCTTTCTTGGACAATTACTTCTTTCTCTTTCTTTGAGGCCTTAATCACTTTTTGTTTTAGTTCTTCAGTTTTGGCTTCAACATTCAAAGCAATGGATCTTGCTTTGCTACTCTTCCTGTTTCTTCTTTGCTGTAACTCCAGGTCATGAGTTTTCAATTTTCCATAGACCTCATCTAAAGACATCTCATCTAAATCAGCCTTGTCTCTAATCAAAGATGTCTGCAGATCCTATTCTTCTGGAAGAGCCCTTAGAAACTTGGTGTTTGAATCTTCATTGTCATACACCTTATCCACCAAAGCCAAGTTGTTTAACAGAGTTAAAAATCTGTCATAGATATCCGTGAGGGATTCATTCTACTTTGCCTCAAAGTACTCATATTCCTGAATTAACACAGATCTTCTGTTTTTCTTGATTTCCCTAGTTCCTTGACATTGAATCTCCAGTGCATCCCAGATCTCTTTTGTTGTTTTGCATGCTATTATCCTGTTGGACATTACAGAGTCTAGACTGTTATGCAATATATTTCTTACCTTGGCATCTTTGAGGACTTCTTGCTTTTTCGCATTGGTCTACTCGTTCTTGTCTTTAAGAGTATAATGTTCAGAGACTTGTCTGCATTCTACAATTGGTGCAGGAACTAGTTTTGTTGGAAGATACTGGCCTTCATTGATCATGTCCAAATAATCAGGATCTGTTGCTTCCAGGAACATCAACATCTTCACCCTCCATGTAGGGTAATCAGCTTTCTTCAAGATTGGAATTCTTATGCTCTCATACTTGTTTCCAGACATGATTTTATGATCTAACAGTTAAATTTAACTTCCTACTCTGATATCACTTGTTTTCCCAAATATATATCCTATTACAGAAGGGGGGTTGAATGTACTAGTACCAGTAAATCGATCAAGAACACAAGTATGTAAAGTAATCACAAATTTGTATTGATAATATTGAAAAGAATACAAAACTCTCTCAAGAAACACTTTGTTCTCAAGAGCTGCTAGGTTATGAAAAATAAGACTTGAAAGGTACAATAATGTTAACCTATGTCTGTGTTTATATAGACACAGTTACAATTCAATTTCAAATCAGATTAAGAAAAGAATAGCTTTAAATAAGGAAATAGACTTGAATTATGATTCCTTCTTACTATCCTAATCAAACTCTGATTTGAATTGCTTCATTCACAAAATCTGTCTTGTAAATTCTGTCGGTGGTTATTATCAGATAGAGCATTCTCTGTTAGAGTAAACTCTGATTGAATATTCTCTGATAGAGTAAACTCTGACCGACAACTCCTTATTCTCTAATAACGTCAGCAGTGTAAACTCTGATTTGTATTCTCTGACAATCATCGGTGTTTGCATTTCTAACAATCTCCCACAATTTATGCTTTAAGAATTAAAACATAAATTTCACTTATGATGTCAGAAATTCAAGACAAATGCATCAGAGTTTGTTTACCCTTCATGATTCAGATTCTTCGGTAAGAGAAGTCTTCCTTCAGAAACTGTTCCAGAAATTTTTCTTCAGCATCCTTCAATAATTCAACTAGATTCTCCTTCAAATCATTCATCTGTTTAGAAGAATCATCAATCCGACATATAACAGCCCTTAGATCATATATAGATGATCTTTTCATTCTTTCATCCAGGACAATGCAACAGGCCTTTATACCATCAGGATTTAAGATCAGTGTAGGAATCCCTAACACCATTTTGACCTTTGCATCTCCTTTCCTCATTGCTCTTTCTGTTCCATCTTCAAGTGTGTATCCAGGCTCATACTCTTCAGAGTTTATCATCATTAGCCTCTCATTCTTCTTCTTCTCAGCTATTACTCCTTCAAGAATTTTCACCCACCTTGAAGTTACTTCATTTACATCACTCAGTAGATAAAGAACATGCTCAAGTTCTTTAGATGCTTTATGAATCAAGTCTTCTTCAGCAATCTTTAAAACTCTCCCATCTTCCAAGAAATATAGAAGCTTCTCCTTGGCTTGAGCTCCATCAAAAATTTCTTTCACTATGTTGACAGATATTAATTTATCCAGATGTTTTTGTGACAACTCTTCCTCAGGCTTATTTTTTAATGAAAAAGGCTATCTGAAAATATTTTCTTCACCCCTGTAGACCTTAGCATGTGAATCACCAATACCACTTTTGCCTTTTCCAAGTCTGGCATTGAGAGTTAGTGTTTGAGTCTTGGTCCACAGAAGATCAGATCCTTTCTTCGTTACTAGATATTGTTTTTACTCTTCTTCATCATCATCAAAGCTAGATCCACCTGGAAGAAAAGTTGTGCCAGACATAGTGAAAGAAGTTTTTTTTGTTTAGCTGGGGATTTCTTCTGGATTCTTGAAGTTGATCTTGTTTGAATTTCAGAGACCGATTTTGATTGAGCAACTGGCTTTGGAGTTTCAATTAGTTTGATCTGGACTGGCTTAGATTCAGATTTCTTCTGTTGAGTAGATGCCTTCCTTTGAATTGGACCTTTCTTCACATACTTTCTCTTTTTCTGGACTTGAGCATTGTTAGTACCAGATTTCTTCAATTCAGCTTCTATAGCAACTGGATCTAATCCTGGATTTTCTTTTTCAAACAACTTCCTTGCCAGTTCTGCATCCTTTAAGTTTTGTTCTTCTATTTTCTCAGGCTTTTCTTCCTCTTCAAGCCTTTTTGCTAGTTCCAAGTCAGCTTCTATCAAAGTTTGATGTTTATCAAAGATTAACTGTTTGTCAGAGTTTGCTATCATCAGAGTTTGAGTGGTTGACAAAGTTTGACCAATCAGAGTTTGCTGCTTCAGAGTTTGTTTTCCCTCCTTTTGACTCCCTTGATCTTCATCATCAGGTTTGTCAGGTTGTTGTGCAGCATCCTCCTTGCATTTGTCTGAACCCTTCTCCCCATTTCTGACATCATTCCCTTTTCTTACAGTAAGAATTTCAATAGTTGTATGTAGCATTCCCTGCATAGAACTAACAGAATTAGAAATATTATCCACTTTAGCTTTCAACGCATCCTGTTTTGCTGAAAAAGTCTTGAGTTTTAGCTCCATAGAGTGTTGAGATGCTGTAACCGCAGATTGAACAGATGCAGAGGTTTTGTTGACAGAAACTTTGATTGCACTGATTTCATGGTGAAGTCCCTTGGACAACACAGTGGTAGCTTTCAAAATTGACTTCATTTCTTCATAATTGATTTTTTTATCAGCTTTATCAATCAACTCATGAACATGTGACCATGAGACTTCTTCATTTGCATATTTCCATGACATGTCCCAGATTTCTGCCTTAGAAGTGAAATCTCTCTTTAAACCTTCAGAGTCTAATGCAACTTTAATTTCTCCTTTAAGTTACTCCACCACTAAGTAATCAGGATACTCCATTCTCAATCTCTCATGTGCATCATGGGAATTTACTGGCCACTTCTTGGTATTGAATCTTTGTGTGTAGGGGATTGACAGGTCTCTGACTTCTTCATCAGTAAAAATAGGCTCATCAGAGTCTGTGTCCTCCCCATCAGAGTTTATAATTTTCTCAGAGTTTAACAAAGGATCAGAGTTTATAGTAACAGATAAACTCTGAGTACCTTCAAAAGATATAGAACATCCTAAATCACTCTTATTTTTTTAAAGTAATCTCATTACTTCTCACATCACACATGTCATAATTTTTAAGAGTTAGATTTTTCTCACTAGAAGTAACTAACTTCTTTCTTAATTCTACCTCAACTTTTACCAGATCCAGTGTTTGCCTCTCATTAATTCTATTTTTCACACATTTTACCTCAAACTCACTAGAAAGGCTCAACACACAATGTCCTATAGAAATAAGTGGTGACTGAGAAAGGTTGTTTGTAGTTACATGAGTAGGGGTACCTTTTTCAGGACTATTCATGATCATTCTAGCAGTTAATATAGGAAAGGTAAAATATGAACTTAAACTATCATAGAATGCAAATTCTGAAGAAAAATCAGAGTTTATACCTTGAGTGGTTATGGATGTGGATGTAGTCTCCATTAGCTGTGCAGAGATTGGTTGCACCATAAGAGCATCAGAGACTGCCAGTGGAGCTTCATCAGAGTTTATCTATCCAACATTAGAATTTTGGTCTGCAATTAGAAAATGGATGATTGGTTCTTGTGGGACCTGAGTCATATCACCAGTTACTTGATCGCTTTGAGGTGAAGGTTCTTTTGGGCTTGACTCTGCCAGAGATTGGCCTTCAGTATCAACAACAACAAGATCTTCTAAGATAGGTTAAGTGCCTGCATCCAAACTTTGATTGGATGGTTCTTGTGTGGCTGGGGCCTTAACAACTTCTTCAACCCTTTGAGCTGAAGGTTCTTGTGGGTTGTACCCCTGATCCATGCTGGCTTCATCTGCTGGAACTGTTGCTGCTGTTGAACTTTGATCAACATGTTCTTGTGTGCCTAGCCATGTAGAGATTGCTACCTCACTTTGAGAGATAGGTTCTTGTGTATCCTGGCCAAAAGTGACAGACTTCCTCTTCTTTCTTGAAAATTGTTTGGAACTTGGAGATGCTGAAGATGATTTTGATTTCTTTGCCTCCATTTCTCTTCTTACTTCTTCAGCCAGTTCCTTCACTTTTTCATAAGATATCTCCTTTATAATTTTCTTGGGTGAATTTGTAGGAGAATCAGATAGTGTTACAGAGACAGCTTCCTCTGGAGAGACATATGGCCCATCTTTTACATAATTGTGTTGTCGCTCCTGTTCAGCCTTGAGACAAAGATCATTTAGATTCCCCAAATTTTTCCTACAAACTGTCTTGTCAATAGTAGCCCCCCGTCTAATATGTTCACGGTTATAATGGGCAATATTTGTCCACCAATCAGCTTTTGACTTGACATACCGAAGAATCATGTTCTCAATTGGAACTGGTAATCCAGGTTCCTTCCAAGGAATATTTTCCTTCCAGCAACGCCATGCTTCAACAGAATTTGTCATGACATTAGAGTTTGGCTCTGGGTTTAGAATGTCTTCGGAGTTTAAATCTTGAGATTTTGGCTGATTAGAGATTAGGACATCAGAGTTTATTACTGCATCAGAGTTTAGTCCTTCAGTATTTGTAGCCTCAGAGTTTGCAATCTTGACTAATCTTCTCCACTTCTTTTTCTTCTCAGGCATTGGATTCACTGTGAATGGCTTCATAAAAGGTGCATGAGAAATCTCAGAAGATCAGAATCTGAATCTTCATCAATCAATTTTCTCTTTTTAGGAGAAGATTCTTTCACTGCCTTCCCCTTCCTTTTGTTTATGCCCTATTGAGAGGTGTGTTTTACAACTACAGACTTTTGGGAGACTGTAGAGGTTGGCAAAAGTGTTTGAGTTTCAGTGTTTAGAGGGTTGCTTGGGTTTGAATCAGAGGGTGCTAAACTTTGATCCATAGCCATAGAGAGAAAATCCCTTCTATACATGGTAGGCATTCTCTGATTTAAGAGAATCCTGGCCCATGCGGGATAAAAGAGAGGAGAGAGATTACCTTTCTTGGCGTCCTTCTTAGCTAGGTCAACAAAAATCTTCTTATTCATACAAAAACTAGCTAAACTCTTATCATTCTCAAAATTTACATCAGGCAACAAATAACTAAAAATTAACTGAAGAAATCTAGCAAAATATATAGTGTGAGCATCATCATTTATTTTGCTAGCCAACTGCCTAATTATTAAACAAGGAAAATTAAAATTGAGATTATAGGTCAGAGAATACCCAATTTGTTGAGCTAACTGTGGGATGGCATCAAAATTGGTGCACTTGCCTGTGAATGCCCTTGTAATGAAATCAAAGAAAAAATCCATTATCTTCTAAGATTAGGTCATGTAAGGCTTCCCAACTTTGATAAGCTTCCTTCATAGCCTATAGACCTGAAAAACTCCTCTATTTGTTCATCTTCCACCATGTCATCATACACAGCCACTTCTGGAAGATGAAGGGCTTGTCAAACTATGGCTGGAGTAATCAAGTGTTTTCCATTGTAGTTAAACGTGATTATTGGTTCTTCATCATCACCTGCATTATTAAACTTTGTAGACGACCAAATTCTTATCATTGTTTGTGCAGAGAAGTTCAAAGGTTCCTGTAACGCATAGCCAATATAACTTTGCCTTAAGAAATCTTGAATAACATGAAAATCTTCAAGTGTGTCAGATTTATTCAACAGAGAAATATAGTTGGTGGCTGCAAAAGTGTAATTTTGGAATGTTTGTCCTTTGGATGCCATTGAAATAATAAAGATGTGCAGGTTTGAGCAGTTAGGGTTTATGTGAAACGAGAGAGCAAATGAAGTATAATAGATACAAATGAATAATTCAAAGTAACAATAAGAATTAAATTGTGCCCTTTCATTTGCATATAACCTATAGTGGGACACATGGCAAGAACTGATTGGAAGAGAAATTATTAGAACAAGTCTCAAAATATAGCAAGTGTGTGTGTATCTGTGTAATGATATGAACCGTCATTCGTGAAATACACACGCCTTATTACAATTCTAATCAGAGAATTATAATTATGATGTCACAAAAATGAAATATGTCGTCATAAATATAATCTCAGAGTTTACCATTTAAACAGAATTTATCAAGCATGAAATCAGAGTTTATATAAGTCAGAGTTTAGTATGTACTGTCAGAGTTTACCACATTCTCTGACAAAGTTTACCACTTAAACACTGATAACTTTTGATCAGAGATTAGATGCTTCAATGATCAGAGTTTGTCTTCATTTTTCATCAGAGTTTATCACGTATTCTAACATATACTCTGACTGTCTAAAACTTGTTATTTCAAGTTAAGTCACTTGTCACCATCCCTAATTCAGAAACTAATCTGTTAAATTTTGCCTCAGGCAAAGGCTTGGTGAATATATCTGCTAAATGTTGATTTGTGGGAACAAAATATAATTCAATTATGCCTTCCATCACATGTTCCCTTATGAAATGATATCTGATACTGATGTGATTTGTTAGAGAATGTTGAACTGAATTTCCTGTCATTGTAATAGCACTTTGATTATCACAATAAATAGGAATTTTAGAAAAGTTCAAACCATAATCCAACGGTTGATTTTTCATCCATAAGATCTGTGCACAACAGATTCCAGTAGCTATATATTCAGCCTCTGTTGTTGATGTTGAGATTGATTTATGTTTCTTGCTGAACCATGATACAAGTTTTCTACCTAGAAATTGACAACTGCCACTTGTGCTTTTTCTGTTTATTTTGCATTCTGTAAAGTCAGCATCTGAATAACCTATCAATTTAAAATCAGACTCTCTAGGATACCATAAGCCAAGATTAATAGTGCCCTTGAGATATCTGAAAATTCTTTTGACAACTATCAAATGAGGTGCCCTTGGATCTGCTTGAAATCTAGCACATAGACATGTGGCAAACATAATGTCTGGTCTATTTGCAGTCAAATAAAGTAGAGCACTAATCATTCCTCTATATATTGTAATATCAACAGGTTTTCCAGTGTCTTGATCAAGCATTGTTGTAGTAGCCATATGAGTTATAGCAGATGCAGAGTCTTGCATTTGAAACTTAGTGAGTAGATTCTTTGTATATTTAGACTGATTAATGAAAATGCCTTCCTAAGTCTGTTTCACTTGTAAACCTAGAAAATAACTCAATTCTCTCATCATGCTCCTTTGATACCTGGACTACATTAACTTTAAAAATCTTTCACAGAGTTTCTCATTAGTGGAACCAAATATAATATCATCAACATATATTTGTACCAATAATAAATCTTTACCTTGAGTTCTATAAAACAAATTTTTATCAATAGTACCTCTAGTGAAACCACTTTTAAGTAAAAATAGAGCCAGAGTTTCATACCAGGCCCTTGAAGCTTGCTTTAGTCCATATAAGGTTTTATCCAATCTATAGACATGATTTGGATATTTTGGATTGACAAAGCCAGGTGGTTGT
Source organism: Oenanthe sinensis (assembly GCA_028671895.1). Classification (NCBI taxonomy): domain Eukaryota; kingdom Viridiplantae; phylum Streptophyta; class Magnoliopsida; order Apiales; family Apiaceae; genus Oenanthe; species Oenanthe sinensis. Next base: position 26,002,580 of record CM053801.1, read on the forward strand.
TCAACATAAACTTCTTCTTTAAGTTCACTATTTAAAAATGCATTTTTCACATCCATCTGATAGACCTTGAATTTCTTATGTGCAACATAAGCAAGAAAAATTCTGATTACCTCAAGTCTAGCTACAGTTGCATAGGTTTCATTATAATCAATCCCTTCTTGTTGAGAATAACCTTTGGCTACCAGTCTTGCTTTTTTCTTGTAATGATTCCATCAGAGTCTGTCTTGTTCCTGGATACCCATTTTGTGCCAACAATAGATCTGTTCTTTGGCCTTGGAACTAGGGTCTAAACTTCATTCCTTTCAAACTCATTCAATTCTTCCTGCATTACAGAAACCCAATCTGCATCCTTCAAAATCTTCAACCTTCTTTGGTTCTGTTTGAGAAAGAAAACTATGAAATAGACATTCATTCTAAGTAGCTATTCTTGTCTTTACTCCACTGTCTAGATCACCAATAATTAAATCAGGTGTGTGATCTTTTGTCCATTTTCTTGGATGTGAAAGATTTCTAGAACTAGATACTCCCCCATGATTTGTGCCTTCATATAATGATTCTTCTGTAAATACTAATCCTCCCCCTGAAAATGTGCTTCCATCAGTGTTTGATGTCTCAGAGTTTATATAGTCAGAGTTTGATTTATCAGAGTTTGAGATCTCAGAGTTTGTTGTCTCAGAGTTTGATGGATCAGAGTTTAGGGGTTCAGAGTTTGGTCAGACTCTGATATTTCAATAACTGTGTTTTGATCTCTAATGTTAGTATTTGATTGATATTGCTCTCCCTCAACATGTGCAGAATATTTAATTTCTATTTCAATCTTTTCTGAATCAGAGTTTAGAGGATCACAGTTTGCTTCACCAGTGTTTGGTTGAACAGAGTTTATCTCATCAGAGTTTGGTTCAACAGTGTTTGAATCATCAGAGTTTGGTTCAACAGAGTTTATTTTCTGCAGTTCATTCTCAAATCTCAGAGTTTCATGTGCATCTTTATCATGTAATTCAACTATCTTTCCTTCATCAAAAGAGACATTGATTGATTCCATCACTATCCTTGTTCTTAAGTTGAATACTTTGAATGCCCTTGAAGATGTTTTAAAAGTTGTTGCATAACCAACAAAAAATTCTTCATCTGCTTTAAGTTCAAACTTCTTCAATTGTTCAGGATGTGTTTTGAGAATAAAACACTTGCTTCCAAAGATATGAAAGTACTTAACATTTGGCTTTCTTCCCTTCAAAGATTCATATGGAGTCATTCCATGTTTGTTTATTAAAGAAAAATTCTGAGTAATGCATGATGTATTCACAGCTTTTGCCCAAAAATAAGTAGGTAGCTTTGCTCTTTCTTGCATTGTTCTGGCAGCTTCAATTAGAGTTATGTTCTTTCTTTCTACTACACCATTTTGTTGAGGTGTGCCAGGTGCTGAATTTTTTTGAATAATAGCTTTTGTTGAGCAGAATTCCTCCATTACTGAGTTCTTAAACTCTGTTCCATTATCACTCCTTATATTCTTTACCTTGTGTGCTATTTCATTCTCAATCATTGCAATATGATCAAAAATTATCTCTGCAGTTTCATCCTTCTTATGCAAAAAGTACACCCAGGAAAATCTAGTGTAATTATTAACTATCACCAGAGTATATTTGTTCTTTCCAATGGACAATGTTAACAGGACCAAATAAATCAAGATGCAATAGATGAAAAGGTTGATCAATTGAATTTTCTGTTTTTCTCTTGAAAGATGTCTTCTTTTGTTTGGCCTTTTGACATGAATCAAATAGTCCATCAGGATGAAATTGAACTTTTGGAAGACCTCTAACTAGATCCTTTTTCACTAATTCATTAATATTTCCAAAATTCAAGTGACACATCATTTTGTGTCAGTTCCAACTTTCCAGGGATGATGCCTTTCTAAGCTAGCTTCAAATAAATTGTTATGTCTGTGTCCAATAAGAACTACTTTTCCATTCTTCTTGCTTTTCACTTCACAATGAGTTCCATGAAATTCCATAGAATAACCTATGTCTGTCATTTAACTCACACTTAGCAGATTATGTTTGAGTCCTTCAACCAAAACTACATTTTCAATTATGACATTTCCAATCACAATATTGCCATATCCCAGTGTTCTGCCTTTGTTGACATCTCCATAAGATACTGATGGGTCAACCTTCTCCTCAAACTCTGGAAGCAGGGATTTATTTCCAGTCATATGTGCAGAACATCCACTATCAATCACTGGGATGTTTTTTTTTGTTTTCCTGCGATCAGTAAATGCAACTTAATTAGTAGGTTTGGGGACCCAAACTTGTTTGGGTCCTTTCTTTTGAAACTTGTTAATTTTGCAGCAAAAGTACTTTTATTAGAGTTTGTGTTAACAAAGTTTACATGAACAGAGTTTGCATTCACAGAGTTTGTACTATCAAAGTTTACACTCCTTTTATCAAACTTTATCACATATATTTGCTTGACAGTATGTTTTGGAGAAATATTTATTTGAGGCTGTGGTTCATAAAAATTGTAATACAAGTTACGATATTCTTTGCATTATAAATGGAATGCCACAAACTACCACAATGAAAACATGGATTATATCTAATTTGTTTTCTAGCCTCAAACTAGGTCTTTCAGGTTCTTTCTTTTTTTTTGTTTGCAGTCAGTAACAAGGTGATTTGAATAACCACAAGTAAAACATGTTTTCCTAGGAGCATTAGGGATATTCATGTAGTTATTCTCCTTAGTAATTCCTACTTTTCCATTCCTATTTTTTTCACCTTTTTAGGTTTGTTTTTATTGATGACTGCCTTCAACTTTCCCTTAAGTTGCTTCTAAGAAAGAAACCTAATACTCACCTTTTTAGTTTCTAACACACTATTGTTCTTAGAGCATTCAGTAAAAGTTTTCTTATCATCACTAGCTCTAACAAATTTTACAGGTTTATTCAATATTCCTTTTCTGTGTGATTTAGTGTGTGAATCTTTGTCAGATTTATAGCCTAGGGTAGAAGTCCAATTCTTGTTAGAAAATATTTGTTGGACTCTCTTTCCAGAGTTTGTCCAAACTCTGAAAGTTTCTTTCTCTTTAGCTATTTCAAATTTCAGATATTCAACTTGAATTTCTAATTGAGTTTGCATGTGAATGGCATTATCAAAGTGTTTATTTATGTTTAACATATCAGAGTTTTCATATTCAAGCATGTTATTCCTTGCAGTCAGAGTTTGAATCTCAGATTTTAATCTCTCATTTTCTAGAGTCTGTGATTTAAAACTAACATGCAAAGATCTAAGAAAAGATTTTAGTTCACAGATATTATCAGTTTAAAAGTTAAAGACAGAGTCTGGTACCTTATCAGAGTTTAGAGCATCAGTGTTTGCCATGAGTGCATAATTTGTTTTCTGTTCAGAATCTGAGGAATTCATCCAATCCTTCTTTGATGTGATTAGAGCCTTTCCCGATTCCTTACTTTTGCATTCAGTAGCAAAGTACCCCATCTTGTTATACTTGTAACACTTAATCTTGACTTGTCAACAGTCTTTGAGTTCCTATCTCTATCTTCTCTTTTCTTGAACCTTTCTTTCTTCTCTGACTCTCTATGTGTCTTCTGAAAATTTTCTTGCTTTTTGTACTATCTGTACTAAATCTTTTTGAAGCCTTTAACAATCATAGCAACCATCTTCATCATATCAAAGTCTATGGAGTCATGAGAGTTTGCTTCAGAGTTTGTCTAAAATTTTGATTCACTGCTTTCTTGGACAATTACTTATTTCCCTTTCTTTGAGGCCTCAAGCACTTTTTCTTTAGGTTATTCAGTCTTGGTTTCAACATTCAAAGCAACGGATCTTACATTGCTACTCTTTCTGTTTCTTCTTTGCTATAACTTTAGGTCATGAGTTTTCAATTTTCCATAGACCTCATCTAAAGACATCTCATCTAAATCAACCCTGTCTTTAATCAAAGATGTCTGCATATCCTATTCTTCTGGAAGAGCCCTTAGAAACTTGGTGTTTGAATCTTCATTATCATACACCTTATCCACCAAAGCCAAGTTGTTTAATAGAGTTAAAAATCTGTCATAGATATATGTGAGGGATTCATTTTGCTTTGCCTCAAAGTATTCATATTCCTAAATTAACACAGATCTTTTGTTTTTCTTGATTTCCCTGGTTCCTTGACATTGAATCTCTAGTGCATCCCAGATCTCTTTTGCTATTTTGCATGCTATTACCCTGTTGGACATTACAAAGTCAAGACTGTTATGCAATATGTTTCTTACCTTGGCATCTTTGTGGACTTATTGCTTTTCCCAATTGGTCCACTCCTTCCTGTCTTTAAGCGTATAATGTTCAGAGACTTGTCTACCTTCTATAATTGGTGCATGAACCAGTTTTGTTGGAAGATACTGACCTTCATTGATCCTGTCCAAATAATCAGGATCTGTTGCTTCCAAGAACATCAACATCTTCACCCTCCGTGTAGGGTAATCATCTTTCTTCAGGATTGGAATTCTTATGCTCTCATACTTGTTTCAAGACATGATTTTATGATCTAATAGTTAAATTTAACTGCCTGCTCTGATACCACTTGTTTACCCAGATATATATCCTATTACAGAAGGGGGTTGAATGTACTAGTACCAATAAATCGATCAAGAACACAAGTATGTAAAGTAATCACATATCTGTATTGATAATATTGAAAAGAATACAAAACTCTCTTAAGAAATACTTTATTCTCTAGAGCTGCTAAATTATGAAAAATAAGACTTGAAAGATACAATAATGTTAACCTATGTCTGTGTTTATATAGACACAATTACAATTCAATTTCAAATCACATTAAGAAAAAAATAGCTTTAAATAAGGAAATAGACTTGAATTAAGATTCTTTCTTACTATCCTAATCAAACTCTGATTTGAATTGCTTCTTTCATAAACTCTGTCTTATAATCTCTGTCGGTTGTTATTCTCTGATAGAGCATTCTTTGTTAGAGTAAACTCTGATTGAGTATTCTCTGATAGTGTAAACTCTGACCGACAACTCCTTATTATCTAATGATGTCAGCAGTGTAAACTCTGATTTGTATTCTCTAACAATCATCAATGTTTGCATTTTTTACATTGCAGCTTCTAAAAATTAGTAAAATTTAAAACCTTTTGATGGATTCAAAATTTCGAGGATTAGCATAATTTTCATAATGTGCAAAACTGTACAAAGATTATTTTTATTGTCCATGTATCTTCAAAGAAATAACCTCTCTACTTTTTGAAGTGGGGATAAGGCTTACATATCTTCCTCTAAAGATCTACCTTCAAGTGGAACATAACTTGGTATGGTGAAGATGTAGTATGTATTTAAGAATATTATTATTGAGTTGAACCTTTTAGGATATGGGTTTTCCTTGTCATTTTAAGTAAAAATGGGGATCTTGAAATTGTGAGTCTAATACATTAACATAGCCTGTGCGAGGCACGAGCATGCTCTAGATAAATGTTAGTTGCCTCAAGGCATGGAAATGTACACTTGCTAGACAGTATTAGTACAAGATTATACGCATATTATGTTGCTTAGTATTACATCTTCCCATGTAACGGGAATTTTTTAACATATAAAAGTAGGTTTCAAAGTTGAATTTAAGTGAAGCATGATTGTCGCATCAAAATAAAATACTTAAAATATATAAAGTTTATCCGCAAACAACTTTGAAAATGCATAAAATTGATCCAAATAAGTTTACACCACTTTATAATTGATCTTCTCATGTGAAACAATTTTATTAATTATTTTTCCATACAAATTTGAAAGTTCAATATCACTATTCGTTTTAGCAAACTCACAATTTCTAAAGGGCCTTCATAAACTCTAAAAGCCAACCATGATGCGGGTTCCAACCTACATAATCATCATACTCGATGATCATTACACTCCATATTCTCTGATTTCTTTACTTCCCACACATGGAAGATGGGTATCCCCGCATCCAAAAATTTTGATTCCCCGTCCAACAATTAGCAAAAAACAATAACTTATAGATCCAAACACACTTGTATCATACTAAAGCTCAAATTCCTATTAATTATTTTCATTGCTATTTTATGTATAAGTATCACCGTGACGCCACTAATTTTTTTAATTTCTAGGAAATGACATGACCTTTTAATAAAATTTCAATATTAAAGCCTGATAAGTGTCAAGTAGGTTGCTGCAGCAGAATTACTTCTTTCACTTCTTGAAGTTAAGGTGGAATTATTTCTTCTATGCCAAAGAAATGTATTTTTTCGTGCCAAATCACATGCTTCCTCATTTGTCATTACGTCCCCGAGACCACCAGTGGCAAGGAACTGATACTCATACTCCTTTTTCGGTAAACAAATCATTTCTGGGTCAGAAATAACAAGGTGCAAATATCAATCACCAGAAAATAAGAAGCATTACGACTTTTCACTTAATTTTAGTAATTTTACGACTTTATAGATGTTAACATCAATGATCGTACAATAAAATTTAAAAATTCAAATGGTTTCATTCCACTACTAAGTTATTTTTTATACCCATTGTTTTGCTATAGAATCTACACATAGGTGAGCAAACACAATTTTTTAGAATTATAGTCAAATATTAGACTATTCCTTAAACCAAAATATCTACAATGTGCAAAAATGCTCATAAAATTCTCTTATCCTGACACCTACCTTTAATATTCTTGGACATCAAAATTTCCCGAAATACTTCCGTCGATAAATACTTCTCATTTAATCATAAAACTTGAGTTGGACTCATTAGACACATTTTAATATTAGAAAAAATTTACGCTCATTCGATTTTTATATAATAAAATTACAAATATAAAAAAACTATTTATTTATATTACCAATTTTATATTATCTATTTTAATTTTGAAGGTCATAAGAATCGCATTGTTTCTATGTTAAGAAATGGAATCAGTCGAACAAATTATTGACTTCAATTAGTAATTTGGAATAGAGATAGTGTTTTTATTTTAATTATACCCAGAATGTGTGCATGGTAAATAGACACGATTACCATCGAGGTAGGATCTCACCTTCATATATTTGTCATGGAAAATACATGATGCCATTCAGTTGTGAATAGGATTGGGATGCACTTACCGATGGACCTTGACATTACAAGCACACCTGAAACACGGAGTTCGTCCCAATAAATTACTATGCCACCTGCATCTTCTATCCTTTTCCAGACATCATAACGAACAGGCTGTAAATAAATTTAAGTCAACCTTAAATAGAGTTTGAAAAACTTTCTAAATAGTAATCAGACATCATAACTGAAACATGGGGCCTACTTCATGAGCCAATGACAATGCTGTAAATTCTTTCTTTATCCGGGCAAAGAACAACAAACATACTCACCGGTATCAACTCTAACATTCATTTTAGTTGTCCATTCCAAAATACTAACTCCACTTAAACCAGCTCCAACTGAAATAAGGATGTCTTCATTAGAAATTTTAATGACATCAATTGATGTTAATACAATTATACAGTCCATCATTTAACCTCTAGCAATGTGCTAGCCATCTAATTTAGGAATATCAGTTCTTCTTCATAACAAGCCACCTATAATTTAGCACTGCAATTAATCCCTCAGCTTAACAACCCGGAAGAAGCACCCATGTATATATTTTATGTATATATAAAGCTAAAAGGAACTTATTTACCCATAAAAATGTTAAAAGCAATATATACCGCAGCCTAGAAAATAATATATACTAGAAATTTCTCCTAAAAAGCTTCTTTGATGGAAAAGCAAAGCGACTCAGATCGGAAATCAAAGCCACCAATAACAATATGAAAGGGAGTTTCAAGTGATAACATAGAATCATGTTATAATATTGCAAAAGACTATCTAAAGGAAGGTGTAACAGTATACAAAAAATTTCTTATTTACCTAATTACCTTCAAGAAGATAATTTGAATAAATAAATAAAAATATTGATGAAGGAAATTAAATATAATATTATTGTCATTGTATGCACTTTAACAAACACCGAGTTATGCCTTAATGATATGTATCATTTAAGTTCATGATTACTTGATGAAATAAATGGCATTCACTGTGACTCTATGTGCAACCAGCTAACATACTCACCAGTATCAACTCCGACAATGCTCGAGCTGTCCATTCCAAAACGCAAAACACTAACCCCACTTAAACCAACTCCAACTGAAATGAGGACATCTCCATTAGAAATTTTCACAACATCAATTGATGTTAATACAATTATGCAGTCTATCAGTTAACCTCCATCAATGTGCTAGCCATTCAATTTGCGAATATCAGTTTAAAAGACCCCAATAATAAATAAAAAAACATAGTTGGCATTTTTAATCTCTTTTAGGTTTCATTAGCATGTTCAACAATTATATATATGTTTAATTCACATATATAATAACTAAATTTCTAAAATCTTCATACTATATATAACATATAATTAGTCTCCTTTTCGTAGTTTAAGCTAACACCTTTCCAGAACCAAAAACTTAGAACTTCAAAATTCATAAGCAATAGTGAACACGATAGAAACAAATGAACTAAGATACAGCCTGCCAAGTGGAAGCTTCAATCGCTCAAGAGCTATTTTCTTTACTATGTAGTAATTACATAATCCATCTGATATATATATATATATATATATATATATATATATATATATATATATATATATATATAACAAGAAACCACTTTAATAAAGCATAGAAAAGAGAATTTGAATAAAAGTTTTCTGGGCATCTTTGTTCTAGTATTAGTTTCTAATAACAATGTGAGTTGTTTCTACCTCTTGTGAATTGAATGCTTCCAGTGTCCGAGATTTAAATTTATAATAAATATTGTTTTTAAGAAGCTGAGTACATTACTGCTGGAAATTGAGTACATTATAACTTGTGTCATGGTTTAGTAAGAAACAACACTCAATATCAACTTCAACTGCAGAAGCTGAGTACATTACTGCTGGAAGTTGTTGTGCATAAATATTATGAATGATGAATCCGTTAATGAACAAGATTCCTATTTTCTGTGATAATACAACTGTCATTGTAATAACAGAAAATCTTGTGCAACATTCTAGAACCAAACACATTGACATAAGGTATCATTTCATTAGGGAACATGTAATGAATAGTACAGTTGAATTACATTTTCTCCCTAGTGAACAATAACTTGCTGACATTTTTATCAAACCACTTGATGAATCTACCTTTAATAGATTGGTCTATGAATTAGGTATGCTCAATTTCACTTAAAATTTTGAAAATGTTCAACAAGTTTTATTCATTTCTTTGTATGCAACCATTTTTTACATATATCTGTTGAATCCATGTGATCAATTTATAAATGTATTAACTACCAATGGATATTTTTCAGCCAACGATGGATATATTTGATCAACTAATAAAATATATACCTATCGATGAATATTTATCTGTTGACGGATAATTACCTTGGTAATTGTTTATCGATTAATAAATTAGTTATTGTATGTCAATGGATGTAATTACCCATCGAAGGTAATAGAATTTTATTCGCTTCCAAACATCCATTGACTACTATCTAAATTAGTCGTTGATGTTCTATTTTATCCATCGATAAATATATACAGTCAGGTATGTATAAAGTCGATTTCTATTTAGAGCATTTCTATTTACCTTATTTTCAAACGGTCATTTCTTTTCACTAAAATAGAAAAATTAATTGTTGTGACTTATTTTAAGTCAGTTTATTCTTGAAAAATATAAATAGTAGGTTCATTTCTTATTTCACTTTACCTGTTATTTTTTCTTAATAATCTATTTGTTTCTTCTCTCTAAGAACCCTAAGAAAATTTTCACTCTTCTTCTTCAAGTTTTTTTCTCTAATCTACTCAAGAACAGTAATTGCGCCACAAAAGAAAATTCAATCATCAACAAATTTTATTTATGAGTTGAACAATTTTGTTGCTTGCATGAATGTGGAGGATGCAACTGCTGATTTCCATCCTCTAATGAAGTTCTTGAGCGAAGACAAACTCTTCAAAGCACTCAACGAAGCACCAACCATCGAATGTGAATTGGTGGAGGAGTTTTGAAAGTCTATAGATGTCTCCAAAGATGGGAAGGTAATTTCATACTCCTGTAGAGGTAAGAGTTATACTCTCACTAGTATTACTATTTCTACTTTCTTAGAGATCCCTGCAGATAATTTTGATGCCATGCCTAGGGATGAGGACATTAGAAATATGTTAGCATCTATAAATTATGCTGATAATAAATGTAACTTAGGTGAGGTAGTTAGGAAGAATCTTAGAAAAGAGTGGAGTTATTTCTTTGATGCCATCATTAAAGTATTTTCTGGAAGGATAAGCAATTTTGATTCAATTATGTTGGTGAGATTACGAAGCTGTATGAATAGTAATTGTGATAACTCAACACTAGAATATGACAAGTAAATAATACTACGTCTACACAGAAATCAGGAAGAAATGAAGACAAGGCAGATACAGTGAATCAAGAAATTAGAAGAAGTTTTGAAGTCTACTACAGGTCATTGAGAGAAGTACATTAATTTGTTCATGTCTCAGTGAAGAATAATGGTTGAAGACTTTCAGGGTTTCAGAAGTGTTGAAGATTCAGTATAGAAGTGTGTTAGGTCCAAATGTGTTGTAGAGGGGGGGGGTGAATACAACTTTTTGAATTAATGAAGCAATAAATACTATGTAATAAATGAACACAAAGATTCAAGGAATATATGTCTTATATATAACTTGAAAGGGTTGCTACAACATTCATTACAATAGTACAATAGAAATAAAGAGGGTAGTAAATGATACTAAGCTCTGTGAATATACTCTCTCTTTATTACAAGTGTTTCTCTCGAATATTGCTCTCTGTTAATAAGTTACACAAGTACTTCTATTTATACTACTTTGTAAATTATGACTTGTAGTCTTCAAAAGATAAGATATGAGTGGCCCAATGTTGTCCACGTGAATCTTATCTTGTCTTGAAAGCTTGGAAATCTGCCACCAGGATGATGCCATGTGTCATGTTGAAACTGTCCTCTATGTAGAATTTCTACATAGGAAATTCTACTTGGCTCTATCTCGAATTCTAAGTAGAATTTCTACATAGGAATTTCTACTTAGGAATTTCTACATAGAAAATTCGAGATAGCCTTCTTCCTGAGTACTTAGAAAATATTTTCACCTCCAGAATTTCTACATAGGAAATTCGACTTAGGAATTTCGACATAGGAAATTCGAGATAGCTTCCTGAGTTGAGTACTTGGAAAATATTTCCAACTCCAGAATTTCTACTTGGCTCTAAGTAGAAACTTATCCAGAATTTCTAGATAGGAATTTCTACATAGGTTCCCTTGTAAGTACTTAGAGAAATTCTGGGCTTCAACTTGAAACTTCAATGCAACATCTTGAACTTGTGATTTCTTCATGTCTTCTATTTTCTTCAACAAGCTCTTGAACTTGGAACTCTACTACTGACATGAACTTGCTACCAATGTCCTGACACTTGATGCACTGGTCTGGTTCATAAGTGACTAGTCTTGATAGGTTTCTTGCTTCTGAATAGATTACCATGTTCAATTAGAAATGTGGCTTTCCAACAATTGCTTTCCTTCTTTTTCACTTGAAATCAATTAGTCTTATTGATACTGATAGTTATGATCTTGATCCTTTGAGTTACAAATCATTGGGGCATGAACAACTTTAACTTGAACTTCTTCCAATGATTTCTTCTTTGTTTGATCATATTTACCATGTTGAACTGTATCAATTACTTTGTCTTCATTTGTATTGATTTCTTTGTGACTTCTTATTCTTGATTGTCTTCGGGTTAAGTATCTTTTCTTTAGTTGAGTTACATAAATTATAGTGTTACAAGTTTAAACACTCTGCCTTTCAATCTCCCCCTATTTGATTGTCTAACAATGACATTCAAATTAAAGAAGGATAACTCAACTAAATAATGAGACGAGAAAAGATAAGTAACATTAATGTCTTGCACATTTTACACTTGAATAAAAACTTGAAAACAATACAAAGAACTTTAGAAAATAAATATAAGCTAGAAAGAAAATTCGAACCTCGAATTAAAGACCATTGAGATGATCTCTATCACCTGGATTATTTCATACCCTTCAGTCCAACTCATATCACCTTATTGGATCCACTCTGATTCACGGTTACAGTATGGTGAATTAGCCTATCTCGCATACCGTGGTCAGGTGAATTTTCCTCAAGTGAGTTAGAGCAACCAAAAGATATGAAGTTTTTCCAACTTCAAGTTCACATCCCTTTGAACTTTAACTCTAATTCCGTTTCCCCTTCCTAACTTCCTTAACAGCACTGCGCTTATCTTCTCCTTGTTTTCTGCGCCTTTCTTTCCTTTGCTGTTCTCTTTTGTATACTGGATCATGTAGTTGTGCCCATCTCGCATTCAGCAAACTTACTGCTTCCATTTCCAGAGAATTCTTGGGTTCTGGATATGGATGTCTGAAAAGCCTTCTTAGTTTATCAACTTCCTGGGTAGTTCTGATCTTTGGAATGTCCTCAAAGTTTTTCATGATGAGCTGAGGCTTCCAATGAGCTTTATCAGCTTTGAACTGACAGTATACCATTTTAGGGTAGCCCTTGACACGGTTGGTATTGAGCCTACTAGCCGCATCTGACTCCATTCTCCTTTTCTCCTTTACTACCTCAGACAAGTACTTTAACAGTCTCTGCTTTTCATCTGCAAACCTATCCTCTACATCTCCAAATTTGAATTCATCTCTGACTTTGTCTAGAAATGCAGCATCTTGAGTCTGTAGCAGCCATTTCCTACTCATATGCAAGAAGGTTTGATTCTGGTCTGCATCAATGAACACCAAGGCATCAGCTGTATCATCTGTGTAAGAATGAATCCAGTATACACTTTCTCTTCCTGGAACACCAACTGCCTCCCTTATCTCTCCTTGTTCCAGGGGTCCTGAAGGAAGAGTCAGAGCTTCATCTACGCTTTTCACAGCTTGTAGAATATCCCATTTTCTTTGCATTAGCTCTGGCTCAATCTTCACATTATCCAGAGGATTTGGAGCAATGACATCGCACTTCCATATTTCACTGCTCTTCTGGAAGATTATCTTCTCAATGAACTCCACTGATTTTTCTTTAATATCCGAGGTGAATCCCTTACCCATCATTTGTCTGCAAACAGCTTTAAGGGATTCCACCGATAGAGCCATCAAGTCATTTTCTTCCAAGCTAACCCTCTTCATCTTTCCATCAACAACCATTCTGACAACGTCTGGATTGGCTGAGAATTCTGGTCCCTTGTCCTCTGCTAACTGCATTAACTGATCTCTATACAGAATGCTTAGCTCCTCAGCTTGAGAATATTGAATTTTAGTTGCTAGCAAGAACAACTCCGACGCAGATCTTCTCGACATAAACTGATCATCGACATACATAAAAGACATCGGGGCTCCATCAATTAAAGACAAAATAACTTGCCATTCATTATCCACCGATTTGTATCCAACACGGACTTTAGAAATTATTCTCTTCAAAGCATTTATATAGTCCATCGTCATCGGATTCTTCATGTTCAAGTTGAAGAACAAGTCATCTGCCTCCTTATTATGAACTCCATGTGCACACGACCCCATCAGTATCTTTCGTGCATCGTCCCATTTCTGTCCAATCCTCCTTTTGTCCAGATCAACTTGAGGATCAGCTAGTCTGGCAAGCTCATGATCATACTGCTTTTCCTTGAGTTCCACTTGCTTCTCAAGAAAAACAGCCTTATCCTGCATCATCTTCATTTTGAAAAATTGAGCTTGTTCCAGAGCTAACTGCTGAGCTTTCAGGGTCTCCTCATCAACAGGAATCTCTTCAGCAGACGCCCCAGCATCTCCACCTTGTTCCTCCAAAGATCTCTTAATTGCATGTGCTAGAGGTACGTCTTCCATATCAGAATCTGAATCAACTTGCACGTGTTCCTGTCGATCACCAAAGTCAGTGAATGGCTCTTCTTGTTCAACCATCACTGCTTTACCCTTTCGCTTCCTCTGAGCCTCCTCATCAGTCACCATTGGATCAATCTCTTCTTCAGCACGGGGTGACTGTTGTGTCGTCTCATTACCTCCTTTCTCCCCCTTAGGTGAGTTATCCTGAACATCACCTGGTACACCAGAGCCACTAGCATGTGAACCAAAACCAGAAGGTCCACCAGCACCACCTGCACCACCTGTACCATCATCATCAGCCGGGGGAGGTTGTGTGAATTGTTCTTCAAAGCACTCCGGGGGAACCAAATGCCGAACTGCATACATCATTCGACTGACCTCCGTTGCCAGTGTATGCAGAACGCTTTCAACACTCCCCATTCTGTCATACAGAGTGCTACCCAAGACACCACCAGCATGGCCCAGGTCATTAACTTTGTTCGTCATATCTTTTAAAGCTTCAGCTTGACCTGCCATTCGTGCTGCGTAGTCATCAAGAGCCCTCTTGTGATCTCCAACATTAATTCCTAACTGCCCCATAGACTGCCCAAACTGTTGTATCTGATTTTCCACTGTTGACATACGTGTTTCAAGATTTTGAAGAACCAGGGACGGTGTTTGGCTTAGGTTTTCTCGCTCTAAGAAACGTTCTGTTTGTGTTTGACGCTCAGTTTCGGGCCTTAAAAATGAAGGTCCCTCACTCCCTAAACGCTCACACTCACTCCCTGTCTCACGCTCGTGTATGTCTTCAATAACAGCACTCAGATTCAAAGCAGTACCTGCAGAAACTGGATAAGAAAAATGAGGAACAGTTATGGGATCAATGTTTCCTGTTTTGTCCTGAGGTGGAATCTCAGGCTGAGAGGCTACAGAGTGTTCAAGTACAACAGTAGAACCGATCCTCTCTGCAGCATCAGGACGTACCGGTGAAGGTACTTTCGAAGCTCGTAAAACTTCCGGCCTAACTGAAGGAACAGGCTCTTCAGAAGACACTGAATCCTCAGCAACCATCCTAGGTGTTGACTGTGCAAGGGGAGAACCACTCTCGTGAGGTGGAGTGGTTGTGATAGACACGCTAGGGATGGACTGGGCTTTTGAAGTAGCAGCTTGTGAAAATTTGGCTCGCTTCCTTAAAACTGGCTGCACTTCAGGGTCACTCTCATCAGGACTCTCACCTAATTCTAAAGGTGCCGGCCTTTTGACTCCCGTTAACAGGGGTGATAGTGAAGAAGTTAGAGAAGCAGACGCAGAAATATGGCTATCACCCTGGGATAGATCCTGCGGGTTAGCAGAATCTTGGGCCACGGAATCAGAATTAGAGGAAGAAAGAGTGTGAGGTTCTAAGAAAGTACCTCCTTCATTACCTTGGCCAAGAGAGGAATCAGAAGCAGCATGTGTTGTCTTAGGAGACGGTTGCTGTTCCCTTTGCCTGGCTGTGAAGTGACTCAGAGATTGGCCCTCATCTTGTTCGTCATCAATATGCTCATCAGGAATCCCTTGAAATGCTTCATTGTGGGCAGATGGATTCTGAGCATGTGATGAGAGTTGAGACGTCCCCGCTAAAGTAGTTACACCTGCATCAAAAGAAAGCCACACTTGAATGTTCTCAGGAATAGACATAGGTTTACCCTGATGTTTATCCTGGTTAGCGATAGTGGTTAGTGACTTAGTGCCCATGCCTAGAGGTGCAGAAGTGGGACTTCGAACAAATGCCTGCCTAAGTGATAAAGCATTAGAAGGCACGAGATGATTGATTAGCATTTGCAAGAAACGAGGATACCAGCAGACAATATCATTGTGTGAAATGTCTCTGGTTTCAGGTGATCCCATTGTAGCCACTAATTCTGAAAGAACAAGCCTGCCATAATTAATGTTTAGTTCCTGGGCTAGGGAAACACCAAAAATTTGCATGGGAATGGAAATTTGATGAAAATCTCTTTCTCGTGCCCGAAAGCAGCTAGTAATGGCCTCGAAAAAGTAATTCCATTCCACATGAAAAAATTGTTTTTGAATATTTGAAGTGGATAGTCGTCCAGGGGGAGGATAACATCCAATCGCTTCAAAAAAATTCTGGCGCTCAGCCGCTGTAGGTTCAGGGTCATAAGAATCCTTGACTGGAAAACCAAGAACTGTATTAAAAATAGCCTCTGTAACCTCAAAATTTTGACCCTCCAAGGTAAAAGTAAAACCGTAGGGGGTCGATTTACTCCCAAAAGGTACTGCACTAGTCCATAACTGCTGCAAAGCATCATGGACCAGTGTAGGTTTTGCAGTAAAAGCAGTACTAGCTTTGGAGTACAAATTAAGATATCGTACCCAAAACTTGAAACGCGGGAGTTGATCACCAATTTCAGTCGGAATATTATAATAATTATGTTTGGCAAGAGAAAATTGGTGAGTCATTTTGTTTTTGTTTATATAAAAAAAATCGTGTTAATCCCTTTTAATTGAGAACACAACTGTGATGTTGTAGTGAAAATTAAACTACGGAATTAAACAAGAATCAGTAACAAACTACTGTGTCAACAAAATCTGCAGTAAAAAAAATGTATGTGAGAGATGTGTGCAGTTCGTGTGTATGTATGTATCTGTGAAGATGAACAGTGACGATGGTAAACACAAAACTACGCACAATATAAACGGTTAAACGTGATGCAGATAGTAAAATCAAGAAACAAAATGGACAGTAGTTCGTTATATGTAAGAGATTCAACCACAACTATGAACAGTCGTGGGTGGGAGGGAGGGCTGCTGTAAAAATTAGGTTTGAAAACAATTGGGTAAAAGTGAAAGTAAAATCGGGTTAATGTTGTATATATAGGCAATAGAGTGAAATGACAAAAATATCCCTGTGAAAATGAAAAAAAACTTAAGTACGCACAGGGTAATCTAAGTCGAACTCTATGTCGAACTTCTATGTCGAACTCTATCTCGAACATCAAGTCGAAATTCGAGATAAGTTTCGACATAGAGGCTAACTCGAATTAAATTCACTTAAACAATTTTAAACAGCATTAAACCTCTCAGGAAAGACCCATCTCGAACTTCAAGTCGAAATTCGAGATAAGTTTCGAGATAGACTCCAAGTCGAACTTCAAGTCGAATTTCGAGATGAATTTCGAGATAGACTCCAAGTGGAACTTCAAGTCAAAATTCGAGATGAATTTCGAGATAGACTCCAAGTCGAACTTCAAGTCGAATTTCGAGATGAATTTCGATAATTCGAATATTTTCCCAGACTTGGAATATTTAAATCTCTCACATCTGGAACTCTATCTCGAACTGTAAGTCGAATTTCGAGATAAGGTTCGAGATAGACACTAAGACGAAAAATTTACCAGATTTAGAATTTTCAAAACTTCACTCCTGGAAGCTCAAGGTCGAAATTCAAGCCGAATTTCGAGATGAGTTTCGAGATAGACTCTATCTCGAAATTTTGAAGGTACTTAGTAAAATTTGGCAATTGTTCTGGAAAATCAATAATTAAATTTTGCCAAATTAAAATAAATACCAAGTCAAGGATTTTTTAATAAAAACCATTAAAAGAGACATTCCTTGACAATTCTAAGGCTTTAAATTATATAAAAATTACATGAAAAACATAGAAAAATTCATTTAAAATCATGATAAATTTAGAGATCCATGAATTTAACTCCCCCTATGTTCATGCAATTAATGAGCATAAATTCAAAGTTTTGATCAATAATGTCAATTAATGCACAGTGAATTTATGAAAAATAACACAACATACACCATATAATAATTATTAATTAAACATCTTAAAGTCTAAGTTCAAAATGATTAAATGGCATGCAGAAGTGATATTTTGAGCAATTTTAAAGATTATTTACCTATGTTTTCCACTAGGCATTTAATAAGAAAAACAAACATATGTAAATGATCAAAACTTGGATGTTACAGATAGAAGGATTTACTAACTTGTGTTAAGCATCCCTAATTCACCAACCAACCTATTGAATGTTAATTCATCAAGAGGTTTGGTGAATATATCTGCAATTTGTTGCATTGTGGGTACAAAATGTAACTCCACAGTCCCCTCCTCGACATGTTCTCTGATGAAATGATACCTGATGTCTATGTGCTTGGTTCTGGAGTGATCTACAGGATTGTTGGTCATGGCAATGGCACTAGTGTTGTCACACATGATTGGAATCTTTGTATGTTCCATGCCATAATCTTTCAATTGGTTCCTCATCCACAGTATTTGAGCTACACAGCTTCCAGCAGCAATGTACTCAGCTTCAGCAGTAGAAGTAGATACTGTATGTTGCTTTTTACTTTGCCAGGACACCAATCTTCTGCCTAGGAATTGACAAGCACCAGATGTGCTTTTCCTATCGATCCTGCAACCTGCATAGTCTGAATCCGAATAGCCTATTAGATTAAGACCTGTATCTCTTGGGTACCAAATCCCTAGATTTGGTGTTCCCTTGAGATACTTAAAGATTCGTTTGACAGCTATGAGATGTGACTCTCTAGGATCCACTTGGAACCTTGCACACAAACACGTTGCGAACATGATATCGGGTCTACTTGCAGTTAAATAGAGAAGTGAGCCAATCATACCTCGATAGCTTGTGATGTCAACTGGTTTACCTGATTTGTCTTCATCAAGCTTCGTGGCTGTTGGCATGGGAGTTTTAGCTGCTGATGCATCTTCAAGATTGTACTTCTTGAGTAAATCTTTGATGTACTTGGATTGACAGATAAAGATTCCTTCTTTTCTTTGACTGATCTGTAATCCAAGGAAGAAAGACAGCTCCCCCATCATGCTCATCTCATATTTATCCTGCATTAACTTGGCAAATTTCTCGCACAAGCGCTCATTAGATGACCCAAAAATAATATCGTCCACATACACTTGAACAAGTATCAAATCATCCTTTACATTTTTGTAGAACAATGTTTTATCAATTACTCCCCTAATAAAACCATTTTCAATTAAGAACAAGGATAGGGTTTCATACCATCGTCTTGGGGATTGCTTGAGGCCATAGACAGCTTTGAAGAGAAGAAACACAAAATCTTCAAGTTCTGGATCAATAAAGCCAGGTGGCTGTTCCAGATACACTTCTTCTTCTAGCTCTCCATTTAGGAAGGCACTTTTCACATCCATCTGAAAAACCTTGAAATTCTTGTGTGCTGAAAAGGCCAAGAACATCCTGACTGCCTCAAGTCTTGCAACTGGAGCGTAGGTTTCATCATAATCAATTCCCTCTCGTTGAGAGTAACCTTTTGCTACCAAACGAGCCTTGTTTCGTGTTACAAGTCCGTTTTCGTCCAGTTTATTTCTGTATACCCACTTAGTTCCAATTACTGATCTGTTCTTTGGTCGGGGTACCAGCTTCCAAACTTTCTGCCTTTCAAACTGATTGAGCTCCTCTTGCATTGCAATCACCCAATCAGCATCACCAAGAGCTTCTTCTATTTCTTTAGGTTCTAGTTTGGACAAGAACCCAGAGTACAAGCAGATATTTGCCATGTCAGCTCTTGTAGATCTTCTAGTAGTCACACCAGCATCTGGATCACCAATAATTAATTCAAACGGATGGTCTCTACTCCATACCCGTTCTCTTGGTAATTGACTTGATGATTCAGCTTGACTTTCTGAATTGTGGTGCTGACTACTTGTGTTGTTTCTACTAACTCCCCCTGAGTTAGTACCAGCTCCTACAGAACTAGTGTCATTTCTCCTCGAGTCTTGATCACTTGTTCTTGAGCTGCCATTTACTCCCCCTGAGTTGTTGCCAGAACGTGCGGAAGAAGTTTATTCTGATCTCGTAGAATTCGATTGTCTACTAGACTCAGGTATAGCTTCACGATCACTTGGTATATTTGAAGTAACAACCAACTCAGGTTCATCCTCAATTTCATCCAAGTCCAGATTATGAAATTTTAGGGACTCAGGTTCACTATTATCTTTAGAAATTGATGGGAGTTTGGTATCGTCGAATCTGACATTGTAGCTTTCAATCACTTTCCGTTCATTCACCAAGAATACCCGATAAGCTGCCACCGTATTTGTAGAATAACCAATAAATATTCCTTCACGTGCCTTTGCTTCAAACTTGCCTAGATTTTCATCATCTATAAGTACATAGCATTTAGCTCCAAAGACATGAAAGTATTTGATTGTTGGTCTTCTGTTATTCATTAGTTCACATGGTGTCTTTTCTTTATCTTTTATGATCAAGGTTCTATTCTGAGTGTAACACACTGTACTCACTGCCTCGGCCCAAAAGTATAGAGGAAGTTTCGATTCATACAACAAAGTTCTTGCTGCTTCAACCAATGTTCTGTTCTTCCTTTCAACCACTCCATTCTGCTGTGGAGTTCTCGGGGCTGAGTACTGATGACGTATTCCTTTAGAAACACAGAAATCATTCAGTATTGCATTTTTAAATTCTGTGCCGTTATCTGATCTAATCGTCTTCACAGTGAGTGTTGATACATTCTCAATCTCAGTGATGTGATCAATGATTTGAAAAGGCACTTCGTCTTTTGTCATTACGAACAATACCCATGTATACTTGGAGAAGTCATCCACGATTACCAAAGCATATCTTTTCCTAGACAATGATAGGACATTCACTGGGCCAAATAAATCCATATGAAGGAGTTGCAGAGGCTCAGTGACACTAGAAGTTTCTTTACTCTTGTGCGATGCTCGCTTTGACTTTCCCATTTCACAGGCTTCACAGAGTCCTTTAGGAGCAAACTCCATTTGAGGTAGATCTTTCACCAGTTCTCGCCTTGCGAGAGTATTCATCGTTTTGAAGTTCAAGTGAGACAGCTTCTTATGCCATAGCCAGCTTTCATCATCTGACGCTTTGCTATAGAAACAGGTCACTTCATTCTGGTTTACCGAATCCATATCAGCAACAAAAAGATCTGCCTTTCGAACTCCTCTCAAAGCCAACGAACCTTCCTTAATGTGAGTGATTGATACACCTCTCTTGTTGAATATAACTTCATATCCTTTGTCACAAAATTGACTGATACTCAACAGATTGTGTTTTAATCCCTCAACATAGGAAACATCTTCAATGATGACATTACCAGATTTCAATTTGCCATAACCCTTTGTCACACCAATGCTGTCATCTCCAAAGGTAACATAAGGGCCAGCCTTCATACCCAACTCTGTAAGCAGGGACTTGTTTCCTGTCATATGCCTCGATGCTCCACTGTCTAGCACCCATATAACTTTATTTCTGTTCCGCTTAATGCCCTGCAATGACAGATTGATTAGGCGTTCTTCGGAACCCATGTTTGATTGGGCCCGGCTTTTCTATAAGATCGAGAATTATCAGATTTAACAACAGTAGATGCACCTACTTTAACATTACTCGAGCTTTCGACTTCGTCTTTTCCTCTTTCAGACTTGACAATTTTGTTAGTCTTAGGAGAAGGTTTGTCACTCCTAACTTTAGGAGGACTGGCAGTCTTAGCTCTAACATGCTTCTTTTTGACATTAGAACTAGCATTAGAATTTTGACATGATTGGCTAGTTGCATTCATCAAGTTTACAAATGTTTGCATGACGTTAAAAGTGCATGGCATACAATTAGGTTGACCACATTGTGCATGGTTCATATGCATGTTATTCATTGTGTGTGGTACAGGCATGGCATGAGTAATAGGAATATTCATGTTAGATTTGCATGCGTAAGAAAGATGTTCAGTAGATTTACAATGATAACACTCTTTCTTAACACGTTCTGCCTTAACCTCTTTTATGCCTTTTTCCTTTTTCTGTTGTTTAACAGCCTTAGCTCCTAATCCTTGTCTAGATTCTTCTCTAGTGGATTTGATTTTAACTGATTTAATAGGAGTTACAGGTTGTTCTTTCTTTCGATCTTCCATCTCTATCTCATATCTAACTAATAATTCAGTCTCTTCTTCTACTTGAGGAACGAAGTGTTTAAAGATGGGTTTGACAGCTGATTTAAGAAAAGTAGGTATTTCAGTTTTGGTCTTACTGGAACTAGTGTCTACAGGTCTTTTCCCTTCTTTCTTAGATAAGTTAGAATAATCAAGACCTACACCGACTCCAGTTATCTTCTTAAATGTGTCACTGTCAACATTCACCTTACTAGCAGCTAGTTTATAAGCTTCGCATTTTGTTTCTAACTCAGCTAGTTTATTCCTAAGACATGCTTCTATTTCATCTTTAAGGCTAAGCTTGTGTTCCAAAGATTTAATAGAGTCTCTTAGGGAAGTATCTATAGTGCAAACAGCCTCTAACTCTTCCACTTTTGCCTCAAGCATTCTGCATTTGGCAACAAGTGTTTTCTGTTCCTTTTGAGAAGTGTTTAGGCTTTTGCACAACATATAGATCTCTTCGCTAAGAGCCCCGTTCTGCACCTTATAATCATCAATAGACATTTCTTCCTTAAGGGTTAGAACTGGTACCTCTGGTTCCTCTGATGTCTCAGCCATGAGGGCAAAGTTTGCATGAATAACTTCTTCCTCGTCTGAATCATCCCAAGCTCTACCTTCTGTTACAACTAAGGCTCTTTTTCCATGTCTTTCCTTCACCAGGGCTTCATACTTGCTTTTGAGGGCTTCATAACTTTCTTTCGGATAAGTCTGTTTCGGCTTCTTGCAGTCCGTAGCAAAATGTCCAGCTTCACCACAGTTATAGCATTTGAACTTCATTTTGAAATCCAAAGGAGATTTGTAGCTAGAACTCTTGCCTTTTCCTTTGTAACCTGAAGAACTACCACCACCCCTTGTAACCCGATAGAAAGATGAAGATTTTCTTTGTGGTCGGTTACTCTTTTTGAATCTGATATTGCTGAACTTCCTTGCCATGTATGCCACGACACTATCATCCATGTTGTCCAGCTCTTCTTGGGTGAAGTAGTCATCATCACTATTTGAGGTGCATTCATCATCATTATCAACTTGATGAGATGCAGGTGATGATCTAGGTTTTTCTGCAACCATTGCCTTCTTAGACTCTTCCTCATCAGCAACCAATCCTGATGCCACTTCTTTTCCTCTTGAATCATTGTCCCATGCTTGATCTTGAAGGGTCTCCAGCTCATAGGTCTTTAGAATTCCATAATACTCTTCCAGAGAAGTTATATGCAAATCTCTGGTTTCTCTTACAGCGTAGACTCTATGTTCAATGCTTTTTGGCTGGTTCCTTAGATATCTCGTGTTGACTTCAACCATGGGGAGAGTTATACCTCTCAGATTCAAATCCAACACCAACTGACTGAATCTTAGATAGACATCTGTTATGCTTTCTCCTTTTCTTATCCTGAAAGTGTCATACTCCATCTTGAGTATGAGTGTCTTGTTACTTCTAACCTCAGCTGTACCTTCCATGACGACCTCTATCTTATCCCAGATCTTCTTGGCTGTAGTTAGTCCTTTAACTACATTAAACATTTCGTGATCGAGGGATTCCACCAATGTTTGTCGAACGGATGTATCAAAGGCTATCTGCTCCTTATCAGCATCTGAAAAGTCCGCTGCCTTTTTAGGCTCAGACCGCTGTGGTACAACCACATCTCCTTCCATATGCTCAGGAACAACCATCATTGGAACAAATTTACCTTTGTCAAGGACTTCCAAGTATTCAGGGTTAATGGACTCAAGGTATAATTTCATTCTCAACACCCATTCTTCATAGTGATCTCGGTCGAACATTGGAATTTTGAATTGATTTTTAGGTGCCATCTTAATATAGATTTAAAGTAGAGATAATAAACTTTTCTTATTACTTGAGTAGTAATTAAAAGAAAATTGAATTATCTCAAAATAAATCAAAGTTCAAAGACTGGTCACAAAAAAAATTCTAAGAACACAAGACTAGGCTAAGTCGAAATTTCTATGTGGAACTTTTTGCCAAGTCGAAATTTCACCAAGTAGAAATTCTGTAAGTCGAAATTTCTAAGTAGAAATTCTGTAAGTCGAAATTTCTAAGTAGAAATTCTGAAGTAGATATTCTATGTAGAACTTTTGCCTTGGAGAAAAAAATTGCTGCAGGTCACTTTCACACTTTTTGACTTTTATGACTTATCTCACCTAACTTCACCTAACACCCACGTGAAAGGTACAGAGTCTTCTGACAATTCTTTTTCTGTGAGTAAATTGTCCAATCAAAAGCCAATAACACCTTTTACACTTTTTGCCTTTTTGAAAAGGAGATCTAAAGTTGTTGGTTTTGTCTTCTTTACCAAGAACAGTGATGAACACTTGAAGAACACTACAAACCAAAATACCCAGATTAAATCACAAAAATTATCTAAAATCCACCCAAGCTAAATAATCACACCTGGAGTATTTAAATAATTTTTGGGATGAGTTTTCACCGAAAAAAAATTAAGGCACAGTTTTCAAGAAAAACTCAAAAATTAGATCTGGAAGAGAAAACTCATTAATCTTCTACCAAACACAAGGATCTATGTTTTGTTTGTCAAACATTAAGCTCTGATACCAATTGTTAGGTCCAAATGTGTTGTAGAGGGGGGGGTGAATACAACTTTTCGAATTAATGAAGCAATAAATACTATGTAATAAATGAACACAAAGATTCAAGGAATATATGTCTTATATATAACTTGAAAGGGTTGCTACAACATTCATTACAATAGTACAACAGAAATAAAGAGGGTAGTAAATGATACTAAGCTCTGTGAATATACTCTCTCTTTATTACAAGTGTTTCTCTCGAATATTGCTCTCTGTTAATAAGTTACACAAGTACTTCTATTTATACTACTTTGTAAATTATGACTTGTAGTCTTCAAAAGATAAGATATGAGTGGCCCAATGTTGTCCACGTGAATCTTATCTTGTCTTGAAAGCTTGGAAATCTGCCACCAGGATGATGCCATGTGTCATGTTGAAACTGTCCTCTATGTAGAATTTCTACATAGGAAATTCTACTTGGCTCTATCTCGAATTCTAAGTAGAATTTCTACATAGGAATTTCTACTTAGGAATTTCTACATAGAAAATTCGAGATAGCCTTCTTCCTGAGTACTTAGAAAATATTTTCACCTCCAGAATTTCTACATAGGAAATTCGACTTAGGAATTTCGACATAGGAAATTCGAGATAGCTTCCTGAGTTGAGTACTTGGAAAATATTTCCAACTCCAGAATTTCTACTTGGCTCTAAGTAGAAACTTATCCAGAATTTCTAGATAGGAATTTCTACATAGGTTCCCTTGTAAGTACTTAGAGAAATTCTGGGCTTCAACTTGAAACTTCAATGCAACATCTTGAACTTGTGATTTCTTCATGTCTTCTATTTTCTTCAACAAGCTCTTGAACTTGGAACTCTACTACTGACATGAACTTACTACCAATGTCCTGACACTTGATGCACTGGTCTGGTTCATAAGTGACTAGTCTTGATAGGTTTCTTGCTTCTGAATAGATTACCATGTTCAATTAGAAATGTGGCTTTCCAACAATTGCTTTCCTTCTTTTTCACTTGAAATCAATTAGTCTTATTGATACTGATAGTTATGATCTTGATCCTTTGAGTTACAAATCATTGGGGCATGAACAACTTTAACTTGAACTTCTTCCAATGATTTCTTCTTTGTTTGATCATATTTACCATGTTGAACTGTATCAATTACTTTGTCTTCATTTGTATTGATTTCTTTGTGACTTCTTATTCTTGATTGTCTTCGGGTTAAGTATCTTTTCTTTAGTTGAGTTACATAAATTATAGTGTTACAAGTTTAAACACTCTGCCTTTCAAAGTGCCACTAGAAGATTTCAGTGTAAATACATTGATTGAAGATAGACAGTGTTCGAAGCATAGGAATCTAGAAGGATTGAAGACAAAGTAAAGACAAAGGTTAAAGAAGACAGCTACAGTCTTGAAGTTATACTCGCTGAAAGAAGTTCAGTTATATGTTCAAGCATCAGTGAAGAACAAAGAATTAAGTATTCAAGATTGTGGTAGTAATGGAGACGTTGTCTAAGTATCAGAAAAGATTTCAGTGAAAGTACTATGTTTATTGACAGTTTATGTTCGAAGTAATGAATTTGCTACAAACTTAAGAATGTACGTAAGGCTATAGTACAAAGACCTGAATCAAAGTTAGTCATCTGTGAACCAGACTAGTTGCACTAGGCGTCAGCAGTTTGTGAAAGGAATTTGAGTATTAACTATAGAAGAATTGCTAAGTTGAAGAACGTATTTGAAAGAACGGTTATTTATTAAGGTACGAAAAGTGATTTGTAGAGGCTACATCCAAACAGTTAAACAGCTCTAAGGATGCAGGGAACAAAGTGTCACAACCTTGGTATGAAAAGTGAAAGTTTCTGAACTACAGTCGAAGAACAAAAATAGCTCAGGGTACAGGGTGTAATGTGACAAGACTTTGATACAAGAAATGAAAGTTGGGAACTTCAGTCAAGGAATGAATAGAGGGTCAAAGTGCAGTGACAAAACTGCACTTTGACCATGTAAATCAAAGATGAAGCACAACGAAATGTATTAGGCGCAACGAAATCATAGAAGCGCAACAACTCACTTGCCTTGGCCAAAAAAATGAAGTACTATGTTTATGTTGCGCCTGCCCTGTATACTTCATGTATATGGCGCAACTAAATCAGCTTGGACATTTTCAAGGCGCCACATCAATTTACACAGAGGATTCACTCTAGTAGGCGCTACAAAATATTTATACAGCAAAAAAATATTTCTTGGCCCTACTTAGCCCTCAGCCAATAATATTCAAGCAGCCTACTTTATTGATTTAAAGTCTATACAAATAACAAGAACACAACCACTCATTTTTCAATAGTCGTCTTCTTCAACACAAGTGATATGTAGAGAGCTACTGCCATGGTTGGAGCAAGAAGAAATAATTTATACACACTCATACCTTGCTCCCGGTCAGATATTAGGACCAGGTTCTTTAACAAAAAATGCTCAGGGCTCCAAGATATCACTCCCTACGGACTCAGTTTTTCTTTGTACTAATTTAGATATATTTGTATAGAAACTTAGCCTAATATTTTTGTGTTAGTAACAAAGAACTAATTTGTTCTTTGGAAACCAGTTATATTTTTAACTGGGTGTAGCACCCCTCTAAGTTTATATATGAAAGATATATTCCCGAAAACTTGTCTAATTTAATTACTTGCTAATTTTCTTGAACCTAATTGATTTATCCGGACACACAAAAAATTAGCAGGCAACTCACCTAAACACTATAAATGGCCAAGCCTACTCTGAAACAATAATTTATTTATCCGTAAATTTCGAAAAGAATTTAAATTATTATGAGTATCGTATTTAACCCCCCTTCTACGATACTTTGGGACCCAACAATTGGTATCAGAGCTCCCTTATTGATATATAAATCAGGATCTGTAATCCAGTGAACCTCACCATTCCGAAGCTGCTTGAACTCAGAAAATGAGGCCTTATTAAATAAGTTTAATTATAAACTTTCATTAAGTTTATTTTATAAACTTTATAAAATTTATTTTATAAACTTTTATTAGTTTATATCATAAATTTTAATTAGTTTATTTTATAAACTTAATTTTAAATTTATTTTATAAACTTTTATAAAAAAATTATAAAATTTTATTAGTTTATATTATAAATTTTAATTAGTTTATTTTTTAAACCTAATATTAAATTTATATTATATACTTTTATAAAATTTATTTTATAAACTTTTATTAGTTTATATAATAAATTTTAGTTAGTTTATTTTATAAATTTAATAAATTTTAAAGTTTAAAATTTATATTTATTTAACATTAATACCTGGCCAATTTTTTTTCACTCAGTCAAAGTCAGCTTTGAATGTACCTGGCCATTCGTGATTTTGCATGTATATCTCGGTTGGTAGTACACGTGCCTGACTCGAATTTTGGTTGCGCCTATACTGTTGTCCCAGTGTAGTAGCGCAACAAAATACAACTACAACATGTTAGTCGATTTGGATATTTTTGTTGCGCCTGTACAGGGTCTCCAGTGTACAGGCGCCACAAAAATAGTTAGGCGCCACTAACACCTAAAATGCAGTTTGGTAACCCAAGTTTTGTACTCTTTATTTTTAAATTTTTATTTTAGATTTATTTATTTTTCCAGAATATTTAAAATTCTTGAAAACTAAATTTTTTCTTAAATATTAATTTATGATATTTTAATTTTTAAGAAAATTAGAAATTCTTGAAAATTAATTTCTTGTATATTTTTATTTTTAATTTATTTATTTTCGAAGAAAATTATAAATTATGTAAATCTAAATTTTTCTTAAATATTAATTCGAGGGTGCTCAAGGGGTTTGTAGTTGAAGATTTTTCCGGGTATTGAAAATAACTAAAATTGACTGAAGATTATCCAATAAAGTTAATTCTGGAAGAGGTTGAAGAAATAGTGGTATTAATTTCCTCAGAGGTTTACTTCATAGGATCCCACTGATATTTTGGAAGCTGCAAAAGAAGAGATTAATTTGGGTACAGTTTTTGATTAATTTGAATTGTATTTTTGGATGAAAAATCTTAGGGGTTGAAGTAGTGAAGCAGAACAGACTGGACATCCTAACATCTCAGTACAAGCCTTAAAGATTATTCTACAGGGAGATTACAGGAAGTTCGTGCTAATACTACTGATCATCTGGAACACAGGATTACAGCCAACAGGGATCTAAGAATACAACCACATTGTCTGTAAAAGACCTGTATATGCTGAAAGCCTATGAACTAGAACTGAAGCTGAAGAAGATAATATTTGGTAAAGCAAATTGTTAGCATATCCACTGTATTTGTGACCCAGGAACCAAATTTGATTAACGTCAAGGTTGAGAACCTCTGAACAGAAACGAAATGATCCAAGAAGATGAATAGAAGATGTTGTAGCTCGAGGTAGTGGTCAAGGTGTTGTATGTGAATTTGACACTTTGGAATATCTTGAGAACTCGACTGCAAGTCAAGTCTGCAGGGCAACAGGAAGTTCAGTGACGTCAGATTCAGACGGAATCCCAATTCTTAAACTAAGGTCCTTGTCTATAGATTCCAAAGAAGAGATTTTCAAGAATAGTTCAAGAGGCTATTGCAAGACAGGGATGGTTGGAAATCAAAGACAAGATCAGGGGTTTGCTACACAGTTTCAAGAAGACTGTACAAGCAAAAGATGACAGACACTGTGTTGGGTTGTAGCAGGAATCTCAAGCATTAGTGAGGATGCAACAAGGGAAAATAAAATTGTTGGTGAAGTTAAATGCAAGGCTGATTTTATCATTGA
Organism: Oenanthe sinensis; assembly: GCA_028671895.1. Classification (NCBI taxonomy): domain Eukaryota; kingdom Viridiplantae; phylum Streptophyta; class Magnoliopsida; order Apiales; family Apiaceae; genus Oenanthe; species Oenanthe sinensis. Next base: position 26,031,860 of record CM053801.1, read on the forward strand.
CAATGATGAACCAAATGGATATCTGGCATCAATGACCAACACTGGAGATGAATCACTAAGCACTTCACACGTACACATTCTAACTAGTATACGTTTATCTAATTCAGAACTGTATGATTATTTGGTATTGAAATGTATTATATTCATGTCAGCATGTTAACATCTTAGGACTTAAATTCTTGATTGATTACAAAGGATAAGATTGCATGCTAGGATTCATGAGTTTAAATAAGTACATTTCATACTTAATTTTATATGCAGTAAAATGAATATCCAGAATTAGATAGGGTGTTCTAGAAGGCTATGTGTATCCCTAAACATTTGTTGGAACTTGATTTAAATCTTCTGTGATTTAATACCTCTACTAATGTTGTGAAAATTACTAAATAGATAAACAGGTCATAGATCAGATATTTTATATTTGTTCTTATTGTGATAAATGACTTGATAAGTGTATGTGGAATTGAATATTGCTCATAATGTTTTATTCAAATATTCTGCACATTCTTGAATTTTTTATGTGCTTATTTTCATATGATTTGCTCCCACTCACATAGTTGCACTTAAATGTCATATCAGATCATGTATTGCTTGTTAAGGATAAGATGATTAAAAGATGGAAGAATTATCAAAGTAGTCAGAAAGATGTGTAGATTCGAGGTTTAATCTAAAACTAACTTAGGTATTTAGAGATGGTTAAAATGTTAGATAATGACAGAAATGGACTAGGAAGAATTAGTAATCAATTTGTTAGTTCTTCTATTCCTTGTACTTTTAGAAAATTATTGAATATCTGTAAATATACTTGACACCTGTCACATTTGTGTAAGTTGGTTAAAGTAGATAGTACTGAATTTTCTAATATGCATAACATGCCTGAATTGCATAATTCTTATCTAATACATTGAAGCTGAATGTTTACCATGTGTTCTTATTTTCATGCTTGTTTAGTTAAATTTGAAAATGCATATCTTCATACACAAATCACTATGCCCAGAATGGACCTAATGAATGTCCTAGAGACTAAGGACTAAACCAAAGCATAAATCATTGTGTACGAGATTACTCTAACGATCTCAAGTCTAAGGATACTTGTACAACTATTTACTTAATAAACAACTATCGACACGTGAGTAAACTCCATTAGTTGTTCTACTTATCGAGTCATGTTCAGTGAACTTATTCCTTAATAAGCACCTACATACTAGCTATAGTGTCACCACACAAATGTCTATGAGAACAGACATCCTTATAAGAGAGCTAGCATAGTATGTACTGATCTTTACGGATTTACCAATTTCCAATTAGTTATCCTATGATCAGGAACTGTTTAAGTCTAAAGCTATTATCTTCTAGATCTCATTATTACAATCTCATTATAATTCTAGAAGCTTTGCTCTAAATTATGGAACATCTTATTTAATACACTTCAAATAGATTAAGCCCGTAACATAAATACTTTATTATTATCAAATGAAATCAAATAAGAGTAGCAGAAAGTTTTTCCTAACTCATCATACATGATTGGTTTTAGGTCAAACACTTTTAATCTCCCACTTGGCCTAAAGCCAATCACTCTAGTATCTAATACCCATCCGCTCCTTATGACGATCAAAATTTAACTGAGACAGCGGCTTCGTGAACGGGTCTGCTATGTTGTTATGTGTGTCAACTCTTTCGATCTTGACATCTCCTCTTTCAATGATCTCCCTAATCAAATAAAACCGTCGCAATATATGTTTGGTATTCTTGTGAGACCTTTGTTCCTTGGCTTGAGCTATTGCAGCGTTATTGTCACAATATAACACAATAGACCCCTCTATGCCAGGAACTACTCCCAACTCAGAAACAAATTTCTTAATCCAAACAACTTCCTTTACAGCCTCACTTGCAGCTATATACTCTGCTTCTGCTATGGAGTCAGCCGTCGTAGATTGCTTACGACTTCTCCAACTAATCGCCCCACCATTTAGAGTAAACACATGCCCTGACATGGATGTACTATCATCACATTCTGACTGAAAACTAGAGTCAGTGTAACCCTCTATTTTCAACTCAGACCCACCAAAAACAAGAAAAATATCCTTAGTCCTTCTCAAGTGCTTAAGGATGTTCTTCACTGCTTTCTAGTGGTCTTCACCTGGATTTGACTGATATCTGCTAGTCACACTAATTGAGTGAGCAACATCAGGTCTAGTACATAACATCGCGTACATGATAGATCATATTGCCGACGCATAAGGAATCCTACTCATACGCTCTCTTTCTTCAGGTGTCTTAGGAGACATCTTGTCAGAAAGGGAGACTCCATGGCTCATCGGTATGAGACCTCTCTTGGAGTTTTCCATGCTAAACCTTTTAAGCACCTTATCGATGTACGTACCTTGGGTTAGACCTATCATTCTTCTTGATCTATCTCTATAGATCTTCATACCAAGAATGTAGGACGCTTCTCCCAAGCCCTTCATAGTGAAGTTCTTTGATAACTACATTTTTACTGATTGCAGCATTGGTATGTCATTTCCTATTAAGAGTATGTCATCTACATACAAAATAAGAAAAGTTACTGCGCTCCCACTAACCTTCTTGTAGACACATGGTTCATCTATGTTTTTGATAAAATCAAACTCTTTGATTGTCTCATCAAAACGAATGTTCCATCTTCGAAAAGCTTGCTTTAACCCATATATGGTTCGTAGTAGCTTACAAACTAGATGTTCATTTCCTATGGAAATAAAACCCTCTGGCTGTGTCATATACACTTCTTCTTCAAGTTCCCCACTGAGGAAAGCCGTCTTTACGTCCATTTGCCAGATCTCATAGTTATAGTAAGCTGCAATAGCAAGCAAAATCCGAATTGATTTGAGCAAGGCTATAGGCGAAAAAGTTTCATCAAAGTCAATCCCTTGTCTTTGTTTGAATCCTTTTACCACGAGCCTGGCCTTGTAGGTCTCTACCTGGCCATTTGTTCCAATCTTTCTCTTATATACCCACTTGCACCCTATAGGCTTCATATCCTTGGGTGCCTCTGTAGGGTTTCGTGACACAAACGCAGCGGAATAAACGCGAAAAATAAATCAAAATAGTGAAACCCTCCGCAGGATCCATGCGAAAACAAAAGATTTAATTCGGAGATAAAGAATAAATACCTTTAGAAGCTTTAACAGTTCATTAATGGAAGATTAATGGAGGTCCAAAGCTTGTTTAATCACCACGCATCCCGCTCTCGCGATCTACGCTCTACGGTATCCACACGAACACTTTTCATGAAGGATTGATGTGTACTAGCACCCGAAAACTTCTTCTCTCTCTATCTTCCTCCTCTCTCAGAGCGGCTAGGATTTTTGTAAAATCTCTATATTATTAAATCAGCCCATAAAGAGATTATATAGAGAGAGGAATAAGTTTTCTAATTATAATCCAATTATAATTAATACTAATCCAAAATTCTAAATTATTTAATTAAGTCTCACTTAATTAATTAATTATTAATTTTGGAATTAGTTTAAGTAATTCATTTATTCTATTTATATAATTAATTAAGTCATACTTAATTAATATCATAAATAAAATAAATTACTTATTTAATTTAAATTATTTTTCCTTCAAGCGTTCTTTGTGTGTGACCCTGTAGGTTATTATTACGTTGGCAACAATTTTAATATCTAATTAAAATTGTAAACAATGAGCGGCATCTAGTAATACATCATTGCTACCCAAGTAATAATAATAAATCGGTGATTCGATTAAGCCTTTCGTGAATAATGTTCCATGTAATATAATCCTTTTAATCTTGATATTATAGATTAAACTCAAGGCATGTCTCGTGTCATCCTCTTCATAATTTAATCTTTATTTTCTTGATCGATGAGTAGACTATTAAAATCAAATCAACATTTGAGCACGGCCGTGCATTTCATAGTCTCACTCAAACAAGAGGCCAATAATATCACTCCTAAAATTAGGAGGATTAAATCCCATCTAGATCATTCATATTTCTCATACGATTCATAATATACCCAATGTCCACTTTTATCATCACCCGGTCAAAGGTAATTTTTAATGTAATCAAAGTATATTAATTCTCGTATAGAAATATAATGATTTCAGGTCTAAGGATCATTACACCATTATCACAGTGAGAATTACTTATGACACTTACTTAACATGTAGAATCTCACGGCGGGTCATTCCAGTGTCATGCATTGATACATGCACTTATGTTCTTGACTTTAGTATCCCCATACCTATGACCAATGAGATGTGGTCATCTGTCAAGAAACATACTAGTCTTTGTGCATTATTATTGTCCTTAAATAATAATACTCGACTAGGGAATTTTAGGAATAAGATATTATTCATAAAATCTCATTTTTAAGTCACATACTTAAAGATATAGAATACGTATCAAAATTCCAAGGACATTTACTATGCTTTCAATTTATTACGCAGTAAATAAAACATAATAAATAATAATCAATAAAACATAATCCTTAATAATAATTATTTTCCTTAAAATATAAAAAATATTGTCTCTAGAGCACAATTACTAACAATCTCCCACTTGCACTAGAGCCAATTACCCAAGTATCCAATACTCATGGAACTAGTGTGACTTTCGTGCTTCTGCTGCGACAAAGCCTTAGTCAGTGTGTCTGCAATATTATTATTAGTATACACTTTACATATATGTATATCTCCTTGATCATTAATCTCATTAATTAGGTGATATCTCCTAAGTACATGCCCAAACAGCCTCCTTGGCTGCTTCACAAGCATCAATATACTTAGGTTCTATTGTAAAATCAACAATTGTCTTTGCTGTGAACCATTCCAGCATACAACATCTCAATAAAACACAAAGCCAGACAGAAACATTAAATTATCGTTATCTGTCTAGAAACCAGTATCACTGAAACCTCTTACAACTAGCTTCACATCTCCTCCATATAACAAGAATGAATCTTTAGTCCTCTTTAAGTACTTAAGAATATTCTTGACTGTCGTCCAGTGACCTTCACCTGGATTAGATCGGTATCTACTCATCATGGTTAAAGCATACGAGACATCAGGACAAGTACATATCATTGCATACATTATAAAACCAATTGCTGACGCATATGGAATTTTACTCATGCAGTCCCTATCATCCAATGATTTAGGACAAATTTTATTTTGAGATCACTATCCCATGAGACATTGGGACATATCCATTTTAGTCTCTTTGCATTTGAAATCGATGCAAAACTTTGTCAATGTATGTACTCTAAATTAGGCCGATCAATCACCTTGATCTATCTCTATAGATCTCGATCCCTAATATATATGTCACATCGCCTAAGTCTTTCATTGAGAAATTATTTCTCAACCAAGTCTTCACAGTCTTTAGAGAAGGAATGTCATTCCCTATTAGTAATATATCATCAACATATAATACTAGGAATGCCACATGGCTCCCACTAAACTTCTTGTAAACACAAGTTTCATCTTCATTCTGAATAAAGTCAAACTCTTTTTGACTGTTTCATGAAAACAAATGTTCCATCTCCTCGAGGCCTGCTTTAATCCATAAATGGATCGACGCAACTTACTTACATTTCCAGCATCCTTTAGATCAACAAAACCCTTAGGGTGTCATGTACACATCCATATCTTCTTCAAGGCTCTCATTTAAGAAAGCGGTTTTGACATCCATTTGCCAGATTTCATAGTCATAGTAAGCAGCTATAGCAAGCAAAATCCTGATAGACATGACCATAACAACTGGTGAAAAGGTCTCATCATAGTCAATACCATGAATTTTCTTGAAACCTTTTACCACCAATCGTGCCTTATAGGTCTGTACATTAGCATCCATGTCGGTCTTCTTCTTGAAAACCCACTTACACCTTATAGGTTTTACCCCTTCAGGTGGATCAACCAAAGTCCATACTTGATTTGTATACATGGATTCCATCTCAGATTTAATGGCATCCAGCCATCTCTTAGAATCTGGAGTGTTTATAGTATCTAGGAAGGTGAGAGGCTCATCTTCATTCACAAGCATCACATCACCATCTTGAGTCAAGAGAAATCCATATTATCTCTCGGGCTCATGGCGAATCCTACTAAACCTACGAACACCTGTGTTTATTGAGCAGTATTATTTTTCTTGTACATTCTACTCAGGTTCCTCCACTGGTTCAACGTTATCATGTGGGTCTCAAACTTCATTGAGATCTATTATCCTCCCACTGTCTCTCAGCAGTTCGAGCAACAAACACTTTGTTCTCGGAAGGATTATAGAAAGAATAACCCCTTGTTTCAGTTGGGTATTCCACAAAATTACATTTGTCTGATTTTGGTCCTAGCTTGTCAGAGATTAGACGTTTCACAAACGCTTCACATCCCCAAAATTTTATAAATGACATGTTGTGACGTTGCTCAGTCCATATCTCATAAGGAGTCTTTTGAACCAATTTAGTAGGAACACAGTTAAGTGTATGTGGAGCCGTTTCCAGGGTGCAACCCCAGAAACTAATTGGAAGAATCATTGACTCAACATTGATCGCACCATGTCCAACAAGATGTGATCTCTCTTATCAAAAAAAACTTTTCTTTGATATTTTCTACTTCATCTTTATAATCTTTGAACTTTTCAAATGATTCGGATTAGTTCTTCAAAAGATACATATATCCGTATCTACTAAAATAACTAGTAAATTTTATGAAGTTAATAAAATTTACCTTTTGTCATCGTACACATATGACCACATACATCACTATGTATAAGTCATACCCATTCAATGAGCCCTTCACCATGTCCGGTAAAAGGAGCTTTAGTCATTTTACCAACTAAACCAAGATTCGTATCCTTTGGTATGATTCATAATCAAACTTATCCATGAATGCATCCTTATGTATTCTGGAAATGTGTTTCTCATTAATATGGCCTCAGCGACAGTGCCAAAGGTAATATTTGATTTGAGTCACTTTAGAACATATAAATTGTTAATTAGATGTGCAACATTATAAGGCTCATCATCAAAATAGAATAAACAACTATTGTTATAAAATGAAAAAGCCTTTCTTGTCCAAACAAGAAACTGAAATAATGTCTCTGCCAATTGCAAGCACGCTATAACAGTTATTAAGTTCTAAATTTTCCTTATAGGCCAAAAATTAAGTAACGAGTTCCTCGAACCAGAGCAACTATCTTTACTCCAATTCCAACCCGATACCTTAAGCTTGACCCTTATTGATCATCATCTTTCGATCTTCCAATTAAGCATGACAGTTTAATTTCCAGTCTCCCAACTTTCCACAGAAGTGACAATCGTCTTCTTTATCAACACCTCATTCAGACTTTAGAATCTGCTTTAGGGATTGGACTTTGGTTTGACAACGGAACTAGATCAAATCTTTTCCTTGCCTTTCCATTTTCCTTTCCCTTTTGCATTCCCTATGTTTACCATCAATATAGTAGTAGTTCATACATTTATCATATTACTTTCAGCAGTTCTCAACATGCTTAGCAACTCAATGGGTGTTTTACCAATCTTATTTACTTTATTGTTCATAACAAAATAAGAATAATATTTGTCCAAAGATTGTAAGATCAAATCTAACTGTCTCCAGACCAATCTGGAAACCCAAAATATCAATGGTATTCATTATACCCTATAATCTTTAGAACATGTGGTGTAACCGGGTCTCACTCTCCCTACTTGTAAGTGTATAGTGCACTTTCAAATATATCTTGTGCTCAATAGTTTCATAAGCATCTATATGCTTGTATTGCTTCTTAAGCTCAGCACATATATTTGCGAGCATGAGACATGAAACATTAGTCGCAACATCAATTTGCTTCCAATAAGCACTATGATTTGCACATGTTACATTCTCAACTTTAAGAGCTGGGGAAGAGATTTGACTAATATCGTGGTGCCCGAGGACGATCCTCAAGCTCCTATGTCAGTCAAGGAAATATATTCTCGTCAACTTGTCCTTCTCAAGAACTGATCGCATATAGAAGTTGTTTGTGTTTATCATTTGATATCTACAATATTAAAGTGCATAAAATAAACTAGATTGCAAATTTAATATTAATTATGTTTAAGTGATTATGGTATATCATCATATACCTCCCACTATTTTTATCAAACTAATAGCCCTTACTATTAATTTGGAAAGTATATCCCATAATTCTTTCTAGTGAGCCAAGATCCATATTTCGTCATGTCCTAAGTCAACCACTGGAAGTCCTTAGAAAATGATTATTTAGGTAGACAACAGTTGTCAATTATATCATATATAATTCTTGGATAGTTTGGTGAACAACGATTGATCTTATCTATCTAATAGACTTTTAACCAAACTCTATGCTTCTAAGTTCATAATAGTTGAATATAACCGTTTATTTTCACTTATTATGACGACTCAGTTAAGTTAGACCCAATGATACAACGGCCGAATATAACCGTTTATATTCGTCGCATCTCACCACGATAGATAGGAGTCCCCTGCCACTGACAGTCCTTCCCCTTATCGATCTAGGATTCGATGAGTGTTCATTCATTGGAAAGCATCCGAGTAAAACTTAATATTTTGTTAAGGGGTTTTAGAAAATTTATAACGATCATGATCACATCATAAAGAGATCCTCAATTTTTCCTTGAACCAAATATTTCAAATCGACATCTTAAATTGTTCATTTCCCAGGTAGATGGAGGATACCAATGGTCACACTTAAAACCCATCAGCCTTACGAATACGCATATCCGCTTTTGTTAGAAAATCCCAATTATAGATATCAAAAATCCATATTTAATTCCGTATTTTAAAAATCCATATTTCATAAACACAAGAATCTCATGATCGTTTGTTAATTTTAAAATCTTGAATCATTACAGATTTTATCTTGTTTAAGCAAACATGGCATGGGTGTCGTATCTAATACATACATGATTAATCAATATTAAGCATGCATTTCAATTATATCTACGCATACATACCAATACATGCAATCATATACATATATGTAATGTGCGTAAATTAAATGTGTTTGGTTATGGCACCATCCTATATGATATTTCCAAGCTAATGGAAATATCAAGGTCAGTCTATGGTGGTTTTAAAAATATTATCTATTACATGTCTTCTTTCTTCATTGCTCCATCATCCCCTTTTGGATCGCCTCCTTGCTTGCAAGTCTTCATTGATAATTACATTGAATAATAAAAATAAAACTATTCTAATGAAATTACAAGAAGAACTCGAGTTACATTCGAGATAATTAAATTACAATGAATAAACGACATGCAAGTCGTATTTAGAAACCAAAACCATAAATCAAAACCACTATCCTATGGGTCTTTAGGCCATAATCATCCATCATGCTATCATATAACACATATAATATATCTCATATTATATAATCATATCATATAATCATATATAACAAATTTTGAAATTTCAGAAAATTAAAAAAAACAGATTTCTGAAGACAATAAATCGCTATTTCGAGGCCCTTAACGACTTCAAACGCCTTACAGACCCGTCGGTGATAGCTTTTCTATCAGTTTTGTTCATTGGCCCGATTCCAGTCAGAAAACACCATCGTTTACGAAAATCGGATACAGCAGTCAGATTTCTCCAAATCTGGCGGTGTTTCAGAAATCGTATCATATACAATTCTCATAACAAGAACAAGCATATATCATATATACATACACAGAGATACATACAATCATCATATGATTATACATTACATGAATGTCATATATTCATAATATATACATACATATACTCAAAATTTTAGAAAATCAAATAATTTTCAGAAAATCATAAATCACCGTTTTGGAGGCTGTAACGACATCTAATGGCTTACAGACGTAGAGCTGACATAGTCAGTATTGCTCAGTGACCCGATTCCAGTTAGAAAACATATTTCGTTTGCAAAAATCGGACATTGGACACAGATTTCAAAAAATCAACGGCAGCCGTTTCAGAATTCGTATCGAATACGATTCCCATAATAAGAACAAACATGTATCATATACATACATCAACACACATAATCATCACATGATTATACATCATATAAATATCATATATTCATAATATATATAAACATATACATATTATATAAATATAAAATCATGATAGATCGCATACATGCTTATATATCAAAAACTGTTAAGCACATAACCGAATTAAAACGTTTCGCAAGTAGCTTTGATGCCATTGTAGGGTTTCGTGACACAAACGCAACGGAATAAACGCGAAAAATAAATCAAAATAGCGAAACCCTCCGCAGGATCCATGCAAAAACAAAAGATTTAATTCGGAGATAAAGAATAAATACCTTTAGAAGCTTTAACAGTTCATTAATGGAAGATTAATGGAGGTCCAAAGCTTGTTTAATCACCACGTATCCCGCTCTCGCGATCTACGCTCTACGGTATCCACACGAACACTTTTCATGAAGGATTGATGTGTACTAGCACCCGAAAACTTCTTCTCTCTCTATCTTCCTCCTCTCTCAGAGCGGCTAGGGTTTTTGTAAAATCTCTATATTATTAAATCAGCCCATAAAGAGATTATATAGAGAGAGGAATAAGTTTTCTAATTATAATCCAATTATAATTAATACTAATCCAAAATTCTAAATTATATAATTAAGTCTCACTTAATTAATTAATTATTAATTTTGGAATTAGTTTAAGTAATTCATTTATTCTATTTATATAATTAATTAATTCATATTTAATTAATATCATAAATAAAATAAATTACTTATTTAATTTAAATTCATAATTTAAATTATTTCTCCTTCAAGCGTTCTTTGTGTGTGACCCTGTAGGTTATTATTACGTTAGCAACAATTTTAATATCTAATTAAAATTGTAAACAATTAGCGGCATCTAGTAATACATCATTGCTACCCAAGTAATAATAATAAATCGGTGATTCGATTAAGCCTTTCGTGAATAATGTTCCATGTAATATAATCCCTTTAATCTTGATATTATAGATTAAACTCAAGGCATGTCTCGTGTCATCCTCTTCATAATTTAATCTTTATTTTCTTAATCGATGAGTAGACTATTAAAATCAAATCAACATTTGAGCACGGCCGTGCATTTCATAGTCTCACTCAAACAAGAGGCCAATAATGTCACTCCTAAAATTAGGAGGATTAAATCTCATCTAGATCATTCATATTTCTCATACGATTCATAATATACCCAATGTCCACTTTTATCATCACCCGGTCAAAGGTAACTTTTAATGTAATCAAAGTATATTAATTCTCGTATAGAAATATAATGATTTCAGGTCTAAGGATCATTATACCATTATCACAGTGAGAATTATTTATGACACTTACTTAACATGTAGGATCTCACGGCGGGTCATTCCAGTGCCATGCATTGATACATGCACTTATGTTCTTGACTTTAGTATCCCCATACCTATGACCAATGAGATGTGGTCATCTGTCAAGAAACATACTAGTCTTTGTGCATTATTATTGTCCTTAAATAATAATACTCGACTAGGGAATTTTAGGAATAAGATATTATTCATATAATCTCATTTTTAAGTCACATACTTAAAGATATAGAATACGTATCAAAATTCCAAGGACATTTACTATGCTTTCAATTTATTACGCAGTAAATAAAACATAATAAATAATAATCAATAAAACATAATCCTTAATAATAAATATTTTCCTTAAAATATAAAGAGTATTGTCTCTAGAGCACAATTACTAACAGCCTCTACCAAAGTCCATACTTGGTTGGCATACATGGAGTCCATTTCGAATTTCATGGCACTCTGCCATTTCTCTGAGTCAACACTACTCACAGCCTCGTTGAAGGTCATAGGGTCATCTCCATCAATGACCGCCAATTCATTGTCATTCTCAATGACAAGGCCATAATACCTCTCAGGTTGGTGAGACACCCTTTGTGATCTACGGATGGGCTGTTCTACGGAAGGTTGTTCAATATGAACAGGTGTTTTCTCTTGAACCGTAGTAGTTTGTTCTTCATGAACTTCATCAAGTTCAATCTTGCTCCCACTATTCCATTCAAGGATAAACTGTTTTTCCAGGAAGGTAGCATGTCGGGAGACAAACACCCTTTGTTCGGTGTAAAAGTAATACACTAAAGTCTCTTTAGGATATCCTACAAACCTACATTTCAAGGATCGAGATTCTAGCTTATCGGGGTCAACTTTCTTGACATAATCCGGACATCCCCAAATCTTAATGTGCTTAAGACTCGGTTTCCTTTCTTTCTATATCTCCTATGGAGTTTGAGGAACAGATTTGGAAGGCACCTTGTTCAATATATATGCTGATGTTTCCAATGCATAACCCCAAAGTGATACTGGAAGATCTGTATAGCTCATCATGGATCGAACCATGTCCAACAAAGTTCGATTTCTCCTTTCGGATACTCCATTCAACTAGGGAGTGGCCGGAGGAGTCTATTGAGAGACTATACCATTTTCTTTGAGATAATTTAGAAACTCGCCACTTAAGTATTCACCTTCTCGATCTGATCGAAGGGTTTTAATACTATACTTGGTTTGTTTCTCTACTTCATACTTATATTCTTTGAACTTTTCAAAGGCTTCGGATTTGTATTTCATCAAATACACATATCCAAATCTAGATCGATCATCTGTAAAAATAATGAAGTATGAAAATCCACCCATGGCTTGCGTGGACATCGGCCCACACACATCTGTATGTACCAATCCAAGCCACTCCGCAGCTCTTTCTCCATGTCCACTAAATGGAGATTTGGTCATTTTGCCTAACAGACAGGACTCGCATGTAGGATATGATTCAAAATCAAAAAGTTCTAGTAAACCTTCCTTATGCAATGTCTTAAGTCTATTTTCACTAATATGACCAAGTCTGCAGCGCCACAAGTAGGTGGGATTTTCATCATCTCTTTTTCTTTTATTACTATGTTCAATTTGAAGTAAACTATGTTCTACGTCACATACATACAAACCATTATTTAAAATACCAACACCATAAAGAACATTATTTCTAAAAATTGAACATTTATTATTCTCAATAACAAACGAAAAACCATCCAAGTCTAACATGGGAATAGAAATAATATTCCTCACAATTGAGGGAACAAAATAACAATTATCCAAAATAATAGTCTTGCCCGTAGGCATAAGTAAATCAAACGATCCTACAGCTACAGCAGCAACTCTTGCTCCATTGCCCATACGTAGGATCACCTCTTCTTCTTCAAGAGTTTTACTTCTCCTTAGTCCCTGCAACGAATTGCAAATGTGAGAACCACAGGCGGTATCTAATACCCAAGTAGAAGTTTGATTAAGTGACATATTTAGTTCGATCATGAACATACCTGAAGCAGAAGCGGTAGTCTCACCACCCTTCTTCTTCTTCAATTCTGCAAGGTAAGCCTTACAGTTTCTCTTCCAGTGCCCCACTTTGTTGCAGTGAAAGCAAACAACTTTGCTTTTGGGATCTTCAGCTTTTGGCGGAACTGGCCTTTTCTCACCTACCTTCTTCTTCTTCTTAGGATGGCTCATCTTCCTCTTCTTAGGGTTAGAGCCTTCACCAATTAGAAGAACAGAACTCTTCTTTGTGGGAAAATTCGACTCAGCAGTTTTCAGCATGTTATGGAGTTCAGGCAAGCTGACATCCAACTTGTTCATGTGAAAGTTCACAACGAACTGCGAGAATGAATCTGGAAGTGATTGCAAGACCAGATCTTGACTCAGCACCCCATCCATGACAAATCCAAGTTGTCCAAGACGCTCAATCAAATTGATCATCTTGAGCATATGAACATTCACAGATGATCCCTCAGTCATCCTACAAAGGAACAACTCCTTCGATATCTCATATCGAGCTGTCCTTCCTGCCACATCATACAAATCTTGTAGATGCATAAGGATAGAGTGAGAATCCATATGCTCGTGTTGCTTTTGGAGCTCATCATTCATGGATCCCAGCATAACACACTGTGCAACTCTTGCATCATCTATCCAATTACGATACACAATATGTTCATCATTATGTGCATCCTGAGCAGGTTCAGCAAGTTTAGGTGAGTCTAGTATATATTCCTTCTTCTCAATCCTAAGACAATTCTCAGGTTTTGAAGCCAATCAGCATAGTTGGGACCAGTTACTTTGTGTGCATCGAGCATGCAACGGAGTGATAGTGCAGAAGACATTATGTATATAGTAAATCTGCAAATAATAAACACATAACAACATTTAGCAAATACTCTATTTCATTATCTAAAACACCGTATGAATCAGGTCTTTATTCATAAGTGCCTCCCACTATTCTATCTAATTTTTATATCCTTTATTGAAATTATGCATTCATAATGCTAGTAGGATAGGGATCCTACATTCCATCACACAACCTCGGCTGTAGCACGAAATGCCATGTAACGTTCAATAGGCAGACAACTCTTGTCAGCTACATCTCATGTTATTCCCTAATCTTACTTTAGCCTCTTGAATACTTGAGTTACGGTTGTGACACGACAAACTCAATATTCTAAGTTAAGTCAATCCCAATATCTCGTATAATTAAACTAGTTTCAAATAGCCCACGGTTGTGGCATGTAACGACCATAAGATTCTAATTCATCATACACATATCATGTTATAGACAAGTATCTCTTCTTTCGGAAACAACGCCCTCGGCTGTAGCATGAAACGACAGAGTTTCAAAAACAAGAAATATTTTCTATTATGTTGGAAGGCTATGACCAACACAAGCCCTTTGTGTTTTATGGCCAATTACTACTTGATATTCTTTATATTTTAGGGGATTATATTATGTTACAATCATAATCATATTATAAAGAGATTCTTTTAGATTGTATTAAATATTTCAAATCAACTATTGATACTTGGAGTCATCCCAGGCCAGGGGTGGAGCATTGTCAAAAGGCGTCTCTTAATAACCCTCTTTCTTACAGATAGAACATCTGTTGTTTGACAGAATCATCCTTTCACTTAAGTTGAAAATTCATATTCAATCACGTGTTTCATAAACACAAAAATCTCATGATTGTATTCATAATATGTAAATTAAGGTCACGAAACAATTTCACTATTCTAGATTGTCTAACATACGCCTTATGTTAATTAAGTTCACCTAAATCTATCATCTCATGATAATTCAAGCATATATCACATATATATAATCACGAATAAACATAAGGTAGGCATGTTAAATCATATATTACAACATATAAGCATTATACATCTCTATGTATCACATGGTGTATTTAAAAGCAACTTAAAACAGTTAAAACTTGCTTTAAAATACATTTGGAAGTTCTAAACAGTCCGAAATTTTTTTAGAAAAATTATTGTAATATACCATTAGAACCGTCTTGGAAAAACGAATCCAACGGTATATTACACGCCCCATTCTGAGCTCTACCCGCTCGCACGCGCCCCGAGAAGTTTCTGACGCATCTCCATGAGCGAACGCGCGTCAGGCGCGTGCAAGACACCCTGTCACGTATCTCGGGTATGCGTTACAAGCCAAAACCCCCTTTTTAGCTTGTAACGCATGCGCAGAATGCGTTACACCTTTTTTCTTCTTCCAGATATTATTATTTAATTATGAATTAATTAAAAACAACTATAAAAATCCATAATAAATAATCTATTGCTCAGAAAAATATTCTAAAAATACCTAGACTATCTACAACACTTGTAGAACACATGAAAAATATAAAATAAATTTTGAGGAACAGTAATGAATTAATCATAGTTAAATTATTATTATTGCTTTCAAAATTAATAATAGATATTCTACGCATCAGAAAATTATAAAAAATTAACTGGACGATCTACAACACTTATAGAACCCAGGAAAAGTATCAAAACTATTTTGACGAACAGTATCATATTAATCATAATTAAAACATGATATTGCTTGTATAAATCATAATAAATACATACATGCTCATAAAATTCTGAAACTTGACCACGAATCTATATGCATACAACCTAAGCTCTAATACCATTGAAGGAATTTATGCACCAGCGGAAACATTAAATAACATTTATTTGCATATATTCCTATGTATACATACATATAGATACAAAATCTATTTTATAAATTGAAGAATACCTCGATTGCTTTCCGACAACAGCTAGAGAAGATCTTGTTCTTCAATCCTTGCAATCACCCCTCAAGTGTGGAGTGCTCTAAAGATATCCACCAAGAATCAAACTAAAATATGAAGGAGGAGGCTAGAGAGGAAATTAGGGTTGCCTCCCTTTTAAAATATTTCTCACAAAAATTAGGGTTGAAGTATTAGGGTTTATGTTTCCCAGAATAATCGATTATGAACACAAGTATATAGAATGGAATACTGTTTTGTATTATTAATGATCTCGAATACAAAACTCTCTCAAGAAAATAACGTTCTTAAGAGCTGCTAGGTTATATAACTATTGCTTAATGAATTCAACATTGAATTATAACCTATCTCTGTGTTTATATAGACACAGCTACAAATACAATTACAAAACAGATTATGATAAGAATAGCTTTAATAAGGTAATTAGACTTGCACTTGAATTCCTTCTTACTATCCAAATCAGACTCTGATTTGTCTGTTTCCTTTTCTGGTAGACTCTGAAGCTAAACTCTGTCGATCTGTCATTCTCTGATTTGAGTATTCTCTGTTAGAGTAAACTCTGATTGAGTATTCTCTGATAGAGTAAACTCTGACCGACAGCTTTCTTAAACTCTGATGACGTCAACATAAACTCTGTTTAGTATTCTCTGACAATCATCAGTGTTTGCATTCCTAACAATCTCCCCCAATTTATGCTTTAAGAATTAAAACATAAATTTTACTTATGATGTCAGAAATACAAGACAAATGCATCAGAGTTTGTTTACCCTTTTTAGACTCAGATTCTTCTGTAAGAGAAGTCTTCTTTCAGAAATTGACTTAGGAGCTTTTCTTCAACATCTTTCAATAAATCAACAAGCTTCTCCTTCAATTCCCTCATGTTCTCAGAAGAATCATCTATTTGAATTATTGCAGCCCTTAGAGCATAAATTGATGACCTCTCCATACTTTCATCTAAGGCAATGCAACAGGTCTTCATACCATCAGGATTTAAGATTAGTGTAGGAATTCCTAACACCATTTTGACCTTTGCATCCCCTTTTTTCATTGCTCTTTTTGTTCCATCTTCAAGTATATATCCAGGCTCATATTCTTCAGTGTTTATCATCAACAACCTTTCACTCTTCTTTTTCTCAGCTATTATTCTTTCAACAATCTTCCTCCACCTAGAAGTTACTTCATTTTCACCATTGAGCAGATATAGAACATGTTCAAGTTCTTTAGATGCTTTATCAATCAGACTTTCTTCAGCAATCTTCAAAACTCTCCCGTCTTCTAAAAAATAAATGAGCTTTTCCTTAGCTTGAGCACCATCAAAGATATCCTTCACTACATTAACAGAAATTAATTTATCCAGATGTTCTTGAGACAGCTCTTCTTCAGGTTTATCTTTCAGTGAATAAGGATCTCTGAAGATGTTTGCTTCACCTCTGTAGACCTTAGGATGTGAATCACCAATACCACCTTTATTTTTTCCAAGTCTGGCATTGAGAGTCAGAGTTTGAGTTTTTGTCCACAAAGGATCAGACCTTTTCTTTCTTATCAGAGATTGTTGTTGTTCTTCTTCCTCATCATCAAAATTTGAACCACCTGGAAGAAAAATTGTTCCAGACATAGTGAGAGGTTTCTTTGGCTTAGCTAGAGCTTTTGGTTGAATTCTAGAAGATGATCTTGTTTGAATTTCTGAAACTGGTCTTGATTGAGCAACCGGTTTGAGAGTTTCAATAGGTTTGATTTGAATAGGCTTGGATTCTGGTTTCTTCTGTTGAGCAGCAGTCTTTTTCTGAATTGGACCTTTCTTTACACTTCTTTTCTTTTTCTGAACTTGAGCACTAACAGCTCCAGATTTCTTCAATTCAGCTTCTACTGCAACTGGATCCATTCCTGGATGTTCTTCTTCAAACATTTTCTTTGCCAGTTCAGAATCCTTCAAGTTTTGTTCTTCAATCTTCTCTGGCTTATCTTCATCTTCAAGTTTCTTTGCTAATTCTAAATCAGCATCTATCAGAGTTTGCTTATCAGAGTTTATCTCAGTCTTTGATGTCATCAGAGTTTGTTCAATCAGAGTTTGCTTCCCATCCTTATGACTCCCTTGATCTGCATCATTAGGTTTGTCAGTGTTTAAAATTGCATCTTCCTTGCATTTGTCTGCTAAACCCTTCTCCCCCTTTCTGACATCATGCCCTGTTTTAACAGTAAGAAGCTCGACAATTGTATGTAACATGCCCTGCATAGAACTAACAGAATTAGAAAGATGAGTCACTTTAGCTTCCAATGCATCCTGTTTAGTGGAGACAGAAAGAAGTTTGGCTTCCAGAGAATGTTGAGAAGTGGAAACAACAGTTCCGAGAAGAACAGAATGCTTGGTGACAGATGCCTTTAGATCAGAAACTTCATGTTGAAGGCCTTTGGACATAATAGTAGAGGCTTTCAAGATTGTCTTCAATTCTCCAGAAGAAATTTCTTTGTCAGCTTTATTGATTAAGTCAAGAACATGAGGCCAAGAAATCTCTCTCTCAGGAATCTTCCAAGAAGAATCCCAAATGGATTGCCTGTGAGAAGAAAGAAAATCTTCAGCAGATGACTTTGCTTGGAAACTGAAATCCCTTCTGATACCCTCTGCATCAAGATCAGCTTCAATACGTCCTTTAAGATCTTCCACCACCATGTAATCAGGATACTCCATCCCTA
Source organism: Oenanthe sinensis (assembly GCA_028671895.1). Classification (NCBI taxonomy): domain Eukaryota; kingdom Viridiplantae; phylum Streptophyta; class Magnoliopsida; order Apiales; family Apiaceae; genus Oenanthe; species Oenanthe sinensis. The sequence goes on from CM053801.1 coordinate 26,050,723, forward strand.
ATCTTTCATGAGCATCATGTGCATTAATAGGCCATCTCTTGGTGTTATATCTTTGAATGTAGGGAATGGATAGATCTGTGACTTCTTCATCAGCAAAAATCACATCATCAGAGTCTATGTCCATCCCATCAGAGTTTGAAACCTCAACAGAGTTTGGCACAGCATCAGAGTTGGATACAGGTAAACTCTGAGTACCTGCAAAAGTAACAGAACAACCTAAATCACTCTGCTTTTTTAAAGTAATCTCATTACTTCTCACAACACACATATCATAACTTTTAAGAGTTAGATGTTGCTCACTAGAAGTAACTAACTTCTTTCTCAATTCTACCTCTCCTTTTGCCAGAACCTGTGTCTGCCTCTCATTTATTCTGTTTTTCACACATTTTACCTCAGACTCACTGGAAAGGTTCAACACACAATGTCCTACAGAAATAAGAGGTGGCTGAGAAGAGAGATTTGTAGTCACATGAATAGGGGTATCCTTTTCAGGACTATCCATGATCATCCCAGCAGTAAAGGTTGGAAATATAAATTCTGAACTAATACAATCAGAGAATGTAAATTCTGAAGTAAAGTCAGAGTTTATACCTTGAGCATTTGAAATTGATTTCTCACAAAGATCATTAGAGTTTGCATTTGGATTTGCATCAGAATTTGTCTGTTGAATGGGAGAATCTTGGTCTGCAATCATAAAATGAATGATTGGTTCTTGTGGGACCTGAGTCATATCTGCAGCTGCTTCACCACTTTGAGGTGAAGGTTCTTGTGGGCTTGACTCTTCCAGAGATTGGCCTTCAGCATCAGCAACATCAAGATCTTTTAAATTGGTGTGGGTGCCTGCATCCAAACTTTGATTGGATGGTTCTTGTGTGGCTGGGGCCTTGACAACTTCTTCAACCCTTTGAGCTGAAGGTTCTTGTGGATTGTACCCCTGATCAATGCTGGCTTCACTTGCTGGAATTGTGGCTTCTGTTGAACTTTGATCAACAGGTTCTTGTGTGCCTGGCCCTTGAATGACTGCTACCTCACTTTGAGAAGTAGGTTCTTGTGTATCTTGGCCAAAAGTGACAAACTTCTTCTTCAGTCTAGCAAAATGTTTCGAACTCGGAGATGCTGAAGATGATTTTGATTTTCGTGCTGCCATTTCATTTCTTACTTGTTCAGCCAACTCCCTTGCTCTTTCATAGGATATCTCCTTTATAATCTGCTTCGATGACTTTGTGGGAGAATCAGATATTGGAACTGGAGCAGCTTCACTAGATTTTATTAACTCATCAGAGTTTATCAATTTCTCAGAGTTTATCACTTTAGTGTTGAAAGGTCTTTCAGAGTTTGGCCGATCAGAGATTAGAGCGTCAGAGTTTATAGCTGCATCAGAGTTTATCCCTTCAATCTTTGCAGCCTCAGAGTTTGCAATCTTGACTAATCTTCTTTTCTTCTTCTTCTTCTTCTTCTTCTCAGGAATTGGAAGAACTGTTTCTTTCTGAGGAGAAGTCTGAGAAACCTGTTCAACTGTCGTTCTTTTAGCAAAAACGAATCCATCATCAGAATCAGTACTTTCATCAATCAATTTTCTCTTTTTAGGAGAAGATGCTTTCACGGATTTCCCTTTCTTTTTGCTTTGGCCATGCTGTTGAGAGGTGTGTTTTTCAACTACAGTCTTTTGGGAGACTGTAGAGGTTGTCAAATGTGTTTGGGAATCAGTGTTTAGATTTTGACTTGGGTTAGAATCAGAGAGTGCTAAACTCTGATTCGTAGTCACGGACAAAAACTCCCTCCCATACACAGTAGGCATTCTCTGATGTAAGAGAAGCCTGACCCATGTAGGATAAAATAGAGTAGAAAGTTTACCTTCAGCCTTCTTTGCATCTTTTCTTGATAGATCAGCAAATATTCTTTTATTCATGCTAAAGCTAATTAAAGTCTGATCATCCTCAAACTTAATATCAGGTAATAAAATATTAAAAATTAATTGTAAAAATCTAGCAAAGTAGATAGTGTGTGAATCATCATTAATCTTATTAGCTAATTGTCGAATAATCAAACAGGGAAAGTTGAAATTGAGATTATGGGTCTGAGAATACCCAATCTGTTGAGACAGCTGCGGAATGACATCAAAATTTGTGCATTTGGCAGTGAAAGCCCTTGTAATGCAGTCGAAGAAGAAACTCTATTCTCTTCTTAAATGTGGTCTTGTTAAACTTCCCAGTTTAGATAGGCTGCCTCCATAGCCTATTGTGTTGAAAAATTCCTTGATTTGATCATCTCCAACAAAATCATCATACTCAGCCACTTCTGGAAGATGAAGAGCTTGTCTCACCACAGCAGGAGTAATGGAATACTTGCCATTGCATTGAAATGTTATTATCGGCTCCTCATTATCATTAGCATTATTGAACTTTGTAGTTGACCAGATTTTGAGTAGAGATTGAGCGGAGAAGTTCGTGGGTTCCTGAAGTGCGTACCCAATATAACTGTTCTGCAGAAAATCCTGGATCACATGAAAATCCTGAGGTGCTTCATCCTTAGATAGAAGAGAGATGTAGTTTGTTGCAGCAAAAGAATAGGTCTGAAAAGTAATACCCTTAGACGCCATTGAAGTTTTGAGATTTAAAGTGTGAATAACAATTAGGGTTTGATAAGACGAGAGAGAAAGATAGAATAAACGATGTAGATGAATAATTCACAGTGAAACAAAATGAATTAAACTATTCCATCTCAATTGCATATACCCTTTAGTGGGACACGTGGCAAGAAATAATTTGAGCAGTAATGAGTAGACCAAGTATCAAAATACAGCAAGTGTGTGTGTGCTGTGTAATAATAGGAACCGTCATTCGTGAGATACACGCGCCTTATTACAAGTCCAGTCAGAATAAAATGAAATATGATGTCATAAATATGATCTCAGAGTTTACCACTTAATCAGAGTTTACAAATCAGAGTTTATATGAGTCAGAGTTTAGTATGTACTGTCAGAGTTTACCACATACTCTGACAGAGTTTACCATAAACACTGATAACTTGTGATCAGAGATTAGTTGCTTCAATGATCAGAGTTTGGTCCATTTTCATCAGAGTTTACCCCATACTCTGACCTATACTCTGAGTGTCTGAAACTTGCTAAGTTGAGCCACTTGTCACCATCCCTAATTCAGAAACCAGTCTGTTAAATGTTGCTTCAGGCAAGGGCTTAGTGAATATATCTGCTAATTGTTGATCTGTAGGAACAAAATGTAATTCAATTGTTCCTTCCTCCACATGTTCCCTTATGAAGTGATATCTGATACTGATGTGTCTTGTCAGAGAGTGCTGGACTGGATTTCCTGTCATTGCAATAGCACTTTGGTTATCACAATAAATAGGAATTTTTGAAAATTTCAAACCATAGTCTAACAATTGATTTCTCATACATAAGATCTTTGCACAGCAGCTTCCAGCAGCTATATATTCAGCCTCTGCAGTTGATGTTGAAATGGATTTCTGCTTTTTGCTTTGCCATGACACAAGTCTTCCACCTAAAAATTGACAACTGCCACTTGTGCTTTTCCTGTCAATCTTGCATCCTGCATAGTCAGCATCTGAATAGCCTATCAATTTGAAATCAGACTCCTTAGGATACTATAAGCCAAGGTAAGCAGTGCCCTTGAGATATCTGAAAATCCTTTTCACAGCAATTAAATGAGGTGCTCTTGGATTTGCTGGAAATCTAGCACACAGACATGTGGCAAACATGATGTCTGGTCTATTTGCAGTCAAATAAATTAGAGAACCAATCATTCCTCTGTATGCTGTAATATCAACAGGTTCTCCAGTGTCTTGATCAAGTTTTGTTGCAGTAGCCATGAGAGTTGTAGCAGATGCAGAATCTTACATTTGAAATTTAGTGAGTAGATTCTTTGTGTATTTAGACTGATTAATGAAAATACCTTCTTCAGTCTGTTTCACTTGTAAACCTAGGAAATAACTCAATTCTCCCATCATACTCATTTGATACCTGGACTGCATTAGCTTTGAAAATCTTTCACAGAGTTTCTCATTAGTGGAACCAAATATAATATCATCAACATATATTTGAACCAATAATAAATCCTTACCTTGAGTTCTATAAAACAAGGTTTTATCAATTATTCCTCTAGTGAAACCATTTTCAAGTAAGAATAGAGTCAGAGTTTCATACCAGGCCCTTGGTGCTTGCTTTAGTCCATATAGAGCTTTATCTAGTCTGTAGACATGATTTGGATATTTTGGATTGACAAAGCCAGGTGGTTGTTCAACATAGACTTCTTCTTCAAGTTCACCATTTAAAAATGCACTTTTAACATCCATCTGGTAGACCTTGAATTTCTTATGAGCAGCATAAGCAAGAAAAATTCTGATTGCCTCAAGTCTTGCTACAGGTGCATAGGTTTCATCATAATCAATCCCTTCCTGTTGAGAATAACCTTTGGCTACCAGTCTTGCTTTGTTTCTTGTAATTATTCCATCAGAGTCTGTCTTGTTCCTGAATACCCATTTTGTGCCAACAATAGATCTATTCTTTGGCCTTGGAACTAAGGTCCAAACTTCATTCCTTTCAAACTCATTCAATTCTTCCTGCATTGCAGTAATCCAATCTGCATCTTTCAAAGCATCTTCAACCTTCTTTGGTTCTATTTGTGAAAGAAAACTATGAAATAGACATTCATTCTGAGTAGCTTTTCTTGTTTTTATTCCACTTTCCAGATCACCTATAATTAAATCAGGTGTGTGATCTTTGGTCCATTTCCCTGGATGTGGAAAGTTCCTTGAACTAGATGCTCCCCCATGATTTGTGCCTTCATAGAACGATCCTTCTGTAAATGCTGATCCTCTCCCTGAAGATGTGCTTCCATCAGTGTTTGATGACTCAGAGTTTGAGTTATCAGAGATTGAGGTCTCAGACTTTGTGGTCTCAGAGTTTGAATGATCAGAGTTTAGGGTCTCAGAGTTTGTGTTGTTCAGAGTTTGGTCAGACTCTGATATTTCAATTACTGTGTTTTGATCTCCAATGTGAGTACTTGATTGATGTTGCTCCCCCTCAACATGTGCAGAATCTTCAATTTCTATTTCAATCAATTCTGAATCAGAGTTTAAAGAATCAGAGATTACCTTACCAGAGTTTAGTTGAACAGAGTTTATTTTCTGGAGTTCATTCTCAAATCTTAGAGTTTCTTGTGCATCTTTATCATGTAACCCAGCTATCTTAGAGATTACCTTACCAGAGTTTAATTGATTCCATGACTGTCCTTGTCCTTAAATTGAATATTTTGAATGCCCTTGAAGAGGTTTTAGAAGTTGTTGCATATCCAATAAAAATTCCTTCATCTGCTTTAAGTTCAAACTTCTTCAATTGTTCAGGATGTGTTTTGAGAATAAAACACTTGCATCCAAAGATGTGAAAGTACTTGACATTTGGCTTTCTTCCTTTCAAAGATTCATATGGAGTCATTCCATGTTTGTTTATTAAGGAACAATTCTGAGTAATGCATGCAGTGTTCACAGCTTCTGCCCAAAAATAAGTAGGTAGCTTTGCTCCTTCTAGCATTGTTCTGGCAGCTTCTATTAAAGTTCTGTTCTTTCTTTCAACTACACCATTTTGTTGAGGTGTGCCAGGTGCTGAGAATTGTTGAGTAATACCTTTTGTTGAGCAGAATTCCTCCATTGTTGAGTTCTTAAACTCTGTTCCATTGTCACTCCTTAATTTCATTACTTTGTGAGTTGATCCATTCTCAATCATTACAATATGATCAATGATTGTTTCTGCAGTTTCATCCTTCTTGTGCAAAAAGTACACCCAAGTAAATCTAGTGAAATCATCAACTATTACTAGAGTGTATTTCTTCTTTCCAATGGACATGATATTAACTGGACCAAATAAGTCAAGATGCAATAGATGAAAAGGTTGATCAATTGAATTTTCAGTTTTGCTCTTGAAAGATGTCTTCTTTTGTTTGGCCTTTTGACATGAATCACAGAGTCCATCAGGATGAAATTGAACTTTTGGAAGACCTCTAACTAGGTCCTTCTTTATCAATTCATTAATGTTTCCAAAGTTCAGGTGACAGAACTTTTTGTGCCAATTCCAGCTTTCCATTGGTGATGCCTTTCCAAGTAGACAGGTTAAGGAACCATTAGAATTAATATCCAAGCTAGCTTCAAATAAATTGTTATGTCTGTGGCCAATAAGAACTATTTTTCCATTTTTCTTGCTTTTCACTTCACAATGAGTTCCATGAAATTCCACAGAATAATCTTTGTCTGTCATTTGACTCACACTTAGTAGATTATGTTTGAGTCCTTCTACCAGAGCTACTTTCTCAATGATGACATTTCCAATCACTATGTTGCCATATCCCAGTGTTCTTCCTATGTTGCCATCTCCATAAGATACTGCTGGGCCAGCCTTCTCCTCAAACTCTGAAAGCAGGGATTTATTTCCAGTCATATGTGCAGAACATCCACTATCAATCACTAGAATGTTCTTCCTGTTTCCCTGCAATCAGTAAATGCAATTTAATTAGTAGTTATGGGGACACAAACTAGTTTGGGTCCTTTCTTTGAAAACTTGTTAACTTTTGCAGCAGAAGTTCTTTTGTTAGAGTTTGTGTTAACAGAGTTTACATGATCAGAGTTAGCATTTACAGAGTTTGTACTGTCAGAGTTTACACTCCTTTTATCAGTCTTTATCACATATTTTTGCTTGACAGTATGTTTTGGAGAATTACTCATTTGAGGTTGTGGTTTGTAAGAATTGTAATACAAATTATGATAATCTTTGCATTTATAAATAGAATGCCATAAACTACCACAGTGAAAACAGGGATTTGATCTTGTTTGTTTTCTAGCCTCAAACCCAGGTTTTTCAGGTTCTTTCTTTTTCTTTTGTTTGCAGTCAATAGCAAGGTGATTAGAATTACCACAAGTAAAACAGGTTTTCCTAGGAGCATCAGGGATATTCATGTAGTTATTCTCCTTAGTAATTCCTACTTTACCATTCCTATTTCTTTTCACCTTTTTAGTTTTATTACTGACTGCCTTCAACTTTTCTTTAAGTTGCTTCTGTGAAAGTAATCCTATATTTATCTTTTTAGAATCTGGCACACCATTGTTTTTAGAGCATTCAGGGAGAGTTTTCTTACAATCACTAGCTCTAACAAACTTCACAGGTTTAGTCAATGTTCCTTTTGTGTGTGAATTAGTGTGAAATTCTTTATCAGATTCATAACCTAGGGCAGATGTCCAATTCTTTTCAGAAAGCATTTGTTGGACCTTCTTACCAGAGTTTGTCCAAACTCTGAAGGTCTCTTTTTCCTTAGCTATCTCAGTTTTCAAATATGTGACTTGTATTTCCAACTGAGTTTGCATGTGAATAGCATTATCAAGGTCTTTCTTAATGTTTATCATATCAGATTTTTCAGATTCAAGCATGTTGTTCCTAGCAGTTAAAGTTTGTATTTCAGATTTTAATCTTTAATTTTCAACAGACTGAGATTTGAAGCTAACATGCAAGTTTCTTAGGAAAGATTTTAATTCATGAATATCTTCAGTATCAAAAGTGAAAACAGAGTTTGGTACCTTTTCAGAGTTTAAGATGGTAGCATCAGAGTTTGCCATAAGAGCATAGTTAGTTTCTTCTTCAGAGTCTGAGGAATCCATCCAATCTTTCTTTGATGTGATGAGAGCTTTCCCAGATTCCTTGCTTCTGCACTCAGTAGCAAAGTGCCCCATCTTATTGCACTTATAACACTTGATCTTTGATTTATCAAGAGTTTTTGATTTTCCATCTCTATCTTCCCTTTTTCTGAATCTGTCTTTCTTGTCTGACTCACCATGCTTCTTCTGATAGTTTCCTTGCTTCTTAATTTTTTTGTATTTCTTGAAGCTTTTGACAAACATAGCAAACATCTCCATCATGTCAGAGTCTGAAGAATTATCAGAGTTTTCATCAGAGTTTGCCTCAAACTCTGATTCACTGCTTTCTTTGATTACAGCTTTTCCTTTTCTTGTTGAGGCTTTAAGGACTTTTTCTGTAGGTTCTTCAATCCGGGCCTCAACATTCAAAGCAATAGATTTTGCCTTGCCACTTTTTCTGTTTCTTCTTTGCTGTAACTCCAGATCATGAGTTTTCAATTTGCCATGAACTTCATCTAATGACATCTCATCCAAATCAGCCCTGTCTCTAATCAAGGATGTCTGCAGATCCCATTCTTCTGGAAGAGCCCTCAGAAATTTGGTGTTTGAATCTTCATTGTCATATACTTTATCCACCAAAGCCAAGTTATTCAATAGAGTTAGAAATCTGTCATAAATATCTGTGAGGGACTCATTCTGCTTAGCCTCAAAGTATTCATACTCTTGGATTAGAACAGATCTTCTATTTTTCTTTATCTCCTTGGTTTCTTGACATTGAACCTCCAGTGCATCCCAGATTTCTTTGGCAGTTTTGCATGCTATTACCCTGTTAGACATTACAGAGTCAAGACTATTATGCAAAATATTTCTTACCTTTGCATCTTTCAAGACTTCTTGTTTTTCTTCATTGGTCCATTCTTTCTTGTCCTTTAAGGTGTAATACTCAGGGATTTGTCTTCCTTCCACAATCGTAGATGGCACTAATTTGGTTGGTAGATACTGTCCTGTATGAATTCTGTCCAAATAATCAGGATCAGTTGCTTCCAAGAACATCATCATCTTCACCCTCCATGTAGGATATTCAGCCTTCTTCAATATAGGGATCCTGATGCTTTCATACTTGTTACCAGACATGATTATTTGATCTTTTTAAGTCGAAATTAACTGCCTGCTCTGATACCAATTGTTTCCCAGAATAATCGATTATGAACACAAGTATATAGAATGGAATACTGTTTTGTATTATTAATGATCTCGAATACAAAACTCTCTCAAGAAAATAATATTCTTAAGAGCTGATAGGTTATATAACTATTGCTTAATGAATTCAACATTGAATTATAACCTATCTCTGTGTTTATATAGACACAGCTACAAATACAATTACAAAACAGATTTTGATAAGAATAGCTTTAATAAGGTAATTAGACTTGCACTTGAATTCCTTCTTACTATCCAAATCAGACTCTGATTTGTCTGTTTCCTTTTCTGGTAGACTCTAAAGCTAAACTCTATCGATCTGTCATTCTCTGATTTGAGTATTCTCTGTTAGAGTAAACTCTGATTGAGTATTCTCTGATAGAGTAAACTCTGACCGACAGCTTTCTTAAACTCTGATGACGTCAGCATAAACTCTGTTTAGTATTCTCTGACAATCATCAGTGTTTGCATTCCTAACAGTTTATAATCCTATATTTATAGGCAAATATCTCAGCTGAGATATTTTCTATAAATATCTTATTATTAATTCCCTTTTTAATCAATTAATCTTATTAATTAATTAGTTAATGATTAAAACTATTTTAATCATTAATTCCTTTTTCTAAACTCTTTTAGAAAATTATTCTCTCTTCATATTTAATTACTTTAATTAAATATTTAATTAATAATATTATTATTTTATCTTAAATAATTTATAATCAATTAAATCTCATTTAATTAATTTATAAAATTTGCCAAGTAATTATTTATTTCATAAATAAATAATGACTAGCTATTATTAATTATTCCTTCATCTATAATTTAATCTCTTTTATAGTGTGACTCTTTAGGTTCAATATTAAGCCGGTAGTAGAAATAAATAATAATAAACATTTTATTTATTATTTATATGAATTCTATTATTTCATTAAATATAATTAATCTGATTAATTATATTTATTCTACATCGTGAGTGATGCTTCTCAACATATCGCGACTATCCAGATAATACGAAATCATTGCTTAGAATACTTAGAACCTGTCAGTAATTAGTTACCGTACAATTAATTTCTTCTACCCTTCAATATCCCGATTAAATACAAGACATGAAACTCGTGTCAAGCCTGTCTAATTTAATCATATGATTTCTTATTCATAATGCAAAGTTCCTTTTAATGCAAATTAGAAACTCTTTCTAATTTCATTCACTCTAGCCAGAGATTCCTGAACTTGCATATCTAAGAATAACATAGGATATTCACTTCCTTTACTGGAAGGGGCAGATCCTTTATTGATCCGTTAACTATCTCCATACACAAATCACTATGCCCAGAATGGACCTAATGAATGTCCTAGAGACTAAGGACTAAACCAAAGCATAAATCATTGTGTACGAGATTTCTCTAACGATCTCAAGTCTAAGGATACTTGTATAACTATTTACTTAATAAACAACTATCGACACATGAGTAAACTCCATTAGTTGTTCTACTTATCGAGTCATGTTCAGTGAACTTATTCCTTAATAAGCACCTACATACTAGCTATAGTGTCACCACACAAATGTCTATGAGAACAGACATCCTCCTAAGAGAGCTAGCATAGTATGTACTGATCTTTACGGATTTACCAATTTCCAATTAGTTATCCTATGATCAGGAACTGTTTAAGTCTAAAGCTATTATCTTCTAGATCTCATTATTACAATCTCATTATAATTCTAGAAGCTTTGCTCTAAATTATGGAACATCTTATTTAATACACTTCAAATAGATTAAACCCGTAACATAAATACTTTATTATTATCAAATGAAATCAAATAAGAGTAGCAGAAAGTTTTTCCTAACTCATCATACATGATTGGTTTTAGGTCAAACACTTTCAGAAGCATCTTTCTTTTGGAAGGACTTAAGCACTATCTATAGGGCACTAGAGAATTCTTTGTCAAGGATTTTCTAGAAAAGCATTGAAAAGGAAAAATGTTTGATCTCAAACAAGAAGGTTGGAAGCTCACTCAACTAAGAGTGGGAAATTTTGTTCGTAGCTGACATGGATTTTGTATGCAAAGGTGAAGTAAACTTTTCAGTAAAGCTTCATCAATAAAGAGTTAGCTATGGCATATGAAACTCTCACACTTGTTGATCAAGACAACGGATTCTCCAATAAAGATGAAATTGGTGAGAGGACTGCTTCATATGGAATTCTATCAAGAAGGACATTTTGAACTACGTCACATAGGGAAGTCAATGAAAACATCACATGAAGCAAATTATGTCATGGAAGAAATATGCTTAGTGGTGGTTAATGACAACCATAATTACAAGTTAGTGATGTTCGTGCATTAAACAGACAAAATGTTACAAATGGTGATTGATCACATCAGGAAGATCAAGTTGGAAGTAAAGTAAGTTGTGAGAACTTTGAAGTCAGATAATAGAACTGAATTTCGCGAATGAAGTTCTATATGAATTCTGCACTTATAAAGGAACTTTGAAGCTGAAGCAATTAACACAGCATGCTGCTTTAATCAACAAGATTGTGAAAAGACATCATATGCGTTAATGGCCAATCAGAAGCAAACACTGAAGCTCTTTCTTGTGTTTGGAGGATATTGATATTTACTGAAGATTTAGATGAGTATCTTGGCATGTTTGAAGTTAAGGCTCATGGAATAATTTTCCTAGGCTACTCATTGTAGTCGAAAGCTTCCAAGACATATATGATGTAAAACCAGAAGGTGATTGAAAGTCTGAATGTATCGTCCAACTACACCAAGCTCCCAAGAATTCAAACTATTCTGAATCTTTGAATTTTGACATCCCATCAGAGTCAAATTCAGATACTAATGATGAAACTGAGGTTGCAGAAGGAATCAATGATAATGGTGATAATTCAGATCCTATTAGTGGAAATGGTAGTGAAACTATACAACTCATGAACTTTAATAGAATCCACTTAATAAGGTGAATGATCCTCAACACAACCTAGCAGCAACTCAAGGGGAGCAAATAAAAGAAGGATCTATTAGTCATACTCAACACAATGAAGATCAAAGGAATACATCAAGAACATATCTGTCAAGACAAAAGGTTTAAAGTCAAAGTCAATCCTGGAGTCTAGTTCTTAGTAAACCGGATTATTGAGTAAAGGCTAAAAGTGATAATCAAAATGAGCATATATTTTTTGGGTCGTAACATCTGGAATCCCAAAGAATACTGAAGATGCACTGATTGATCCAGATTGGGTGATTGCAATGCAAGATGATCTCAATCATTTCAAAGGTAGAAACTAATGAAGCTGGAACCCAGACCACAAGACAAAGCTGAAATTGGTATAGTAAGGGTTCTCAGAGACTAGATGATTGTTGGCATTGTTATGAGGGATAAGGCCAAACTGGTTGCTACAGGTTACTATCAAGTAGAAGGTATCGATGACGATGGAATCAGAATCTTCGGGACTTTCAAGATCAAACAGTAAGCACTAGTGACGAGACTTGATCCTATTAGGGGTGAACAAGTTTATGACCTAACAATAGGATATCCTTAGAACCTGTTGAGCATTCAAGCATGAATATCTATCAGATGAATATGAACAAGTGCACTTATGAATGGTGAATTAGAAGTTGAAGTTGATGTACATTTCCTGGACTTTGAAGTTGCAGATAATTGGAATTTGTATATCATTCTCTTCCCAAGCTCTCTATGACATAGGTTGGTATTCAAGCAAATCGTCAAGGACATGGTATGACACTATAACTACTTTATTACTTGAAAATGATTTTGGTAGAGTCGTTGTACACATATATATCTCTAGAATACAAAGCACACACAATGTAATATATGTTCAAGTATACCATGATTGTCTTATATATGGGTCTACTAACAAAAGTTGTGCAAGAGATATTTTGCTAAGTAAATGCAGAGTAGGTACAAGATGAGCATGTTGGAAGAGTTGCAATTCTTTTTGGATTATAAGTAATTCAAAAGAATGATGACAATTAAAGTAAGTCAAAGATCTTTTGAAGATGCGCAATTTGGAAGATTCTAGACCTGCCAAGACTTTTTGCCAACAAACCACTAAGCTTGATCAGGGTAAATCAGGTATATAAAATGAAGTGACAAGCTATAGAGGTATCATCAACTCATTACTTATTCAAGTTCATAAAGACTATATATTTTATTCTTGATATGCCTATGTGCAAGTTTCCAAGTGGATACTTGAGAATATTATCTTATAGCTAAGTTATGAATTGTTAGATATCTTAGGGGATCACCAATTCTTAGAATCAGATACCCTGAAGATAATAGGTTTAACCTAATTGGGTATATAGATATAGATGATGCAGGTTGTAAGAAAGACAGGGAAGTAATTCCTAGAAGCTGTCAACTCCAACAACTCTGCTGGATATTCTCTACACCACGTATGGAACAAGCTCATGGACACCAGGTATCATTTCTTTCGAGAGTTGTCCTTAGTTGAATAATTTGCAGATATTTGTTGAACAACTTGATAAATTTATTTTGTCTAAGTTGGTTAGTGAACTTGGGATATTATTTATATGCATATTTGTTGGAAATCCCATCTGCAAGGAATTCTTAAATGAGTTCACACGTATTAAATATTTCATATTTAAAGGACTTGTGAATTTATTTTTAAATCCAGTACCTCATACTTTTTGCTATTAGTTTAATTATCATGCTTACAATGTTTTATGCATATGTGGTAGTTAAATGATTTAGCATAAGTTAGCAATATAATTATTTGTATGTTAAATATTTGATGAATATTAGTCAATGATATCTTGCTTAATTGCTCTGATATTTTTAAATATTTTATTACAAATAATTGTGATACTTTTGATATTAGTCACAGTATTTAGAATTTCTGTTCTAAATAAATATTGCATATTTCAAAACTCACTAATATTGGAAGACGAAGTATTTTTTAAGTAATGTGTATAAAACTCTCAATATTTTATATACTTAGAAAATATTTCTAAAATTTGATTTTATTTGCGAGGAGTTGTAATTAAGATCACAAGTATTAAATGTCAATATTTAAAGGACTTGTGAATTTCTATTCAACTATTTTCTCGAGCTTACATATATCATTAATAATTATTATGAGTATAATTGTAATATGCTAGAGTGAATTATTAGATATAGCGTAGGAAGTTAGATGCTAATATTCAATCTAATGAATATTTTAGTATTTAGCGAAATTATTTTATCTTATTAAAATTATGGATTGAAGCAATTCAATGTTTATTAGTTTGATAATTTTGATTTGATAAAATGTAGGAGCATAATTTCTTGCATTTTGAAATTATTGATAAATATCAAGTAATGATATTTTGTTAATGTTTCTTTGCAATTAATTGTGATATTTTTAATATTAGTGATAATATTTGTTACTTATCTGAAATCACGAATAATAAAAATATGCCTAAATGCTTATTATTCTACTGAATAATTGCCACATGTTATTTGATTTATATATGCATGTCTGTTGTAACTGTTTAGTATTACATAAGTATAACAATTAGTTTTCTTTATTTAACTGAATTTTAAACTTTAATGTATTAAAAAGAATTTCTTGTCTGATTCTTTTCCAAAATGTTTTATTCAAAGATAAATTCATTTTTCTATCAGTTTTAGAGAAGAAAACATCAAAATTCTCTTTCAAAACTTCTCTTTTGAAAATCTTTTAATTTATAGCCGTACTTTGATTTCTAAATCCTAGGGTGTGAATCAAACGTTTCTTGAGGATAATCTTTCTTCAAATCTCAACATCTTTTATCCTCTCTCCAAAGTTGGTTTTAAATGCTATATTTTCAAAACCGTTTTCTCTCTTAATTTTTCTTTTTAAAGTGGCAGAAACTTTGTGACTGCTATTTTATTTGGAGAAATTATTTTAACTTCAAGGTACAAATCACTTGTAAAATAATTTTTTTTTAAACACTAGTTTCAATGTATGTTTCACATTGATTCATAGTACCTAAACAGTGGTAGTTGCTTTGAAGGCCTTGTACTGTATTGTTAAGCATACATTCACCCCAATTTTCATGTTTTTATTTTAAGATGGGGATACTATCAGGTGGACGAAAATGATGTAAATCATAATTGCATTATGAGTTAGAAAATCATTATCCTCTATCTGATAAGGATGTTTTGCAAAACTATTTTCACAACATACAATACTAAGGTTTTAAAGGAAAAGAGTTATTTTATTAAGATATAATTTGGTAGAAGAGTTAAATTTCTTCTTTGGTATAAATTTCTGCGTTTTATTATAGGAAGTTTGCCTTATAAGAACTTCATAAGGGATAGAATTTTTCTCTGATACACTTTCCCGCGTTTTATTATGGGATAAGTATCTTAAAGAAAATTTCTATTGGTATCATGTTCTTAAATGATAAATCTTTAGAACCGATAAAACTCTTTTACTAAAAGTCCTTTAATGCAATCGTTTACCACTCATTCATATATTTTTCCTTCTCTTTAGGATGAAAAATATATTTTGGAATGTTAAGGTGATTATCTTTTAATCTTGATTGATTCTTTCCGATTAGCCCATAGTGGCTTCAAAAGTTGGCAAAGAGGTTGTAAACCCATCAATCTCTTACCCAGGCCATAATACCAAACACTCATTCATCCACTTCAATAAGGAAACTTTGTAAGTTAGAGGTTGATAAGGGAGAAACTGCACTTGATGCAGCAAATAAGGATGAAGTTGGAAGTGCGCCCACAGCTCTACCTCCAGAGAAGTAAAGTAGTATATAATTGAGGTAACTGTAAGCCCATCTGCATCTTCTCAAAAGGATACAGAGCTGAAAAGGCAATAAAACTATTTATGGAATCATTCTCTTAACAGGGTGAGTCCATTGAAATTCACTCGTCATCCAGAGCATCTTGTAATGAATCAAGCACACCACTGGCACTCACACTGATGGTAAGCCTAAACAGATAAATTCTAGGAACACATTGCAAGGCATGCATAGTGAGAGGTATAGGCATTCAGAGGAGATGCAGACTCTAGCCATACATTACACTATCCAGGTATCTACCTCAAATAGAAGTTAATCTTCTGCATCCCGAAAGGGAGATCTCTTGTTCAGATTTATCTGGGCTTAAGAGGCAACTGATTGACAAGAATTCTTCGGATGAGTCAAGTAGGGTATTTTACACAAAATTCCCGTCACAGGATTATGAGGGAAACATAGGCTCTAAATTGCCATTCATTACATTGCCTACTATGTTGCCCCTCCTGGAAAGAACATTTCCAGATCCTGAAAAGGAATGTCCACCTCCCGTTTATGGAAAAGGTGTGAGGCAACTCCTTGATAGAAAAAGGCAGGATTCCCTAACATATATTAATATCTCGGGATAACCCATCTCCAAGAGGTGAGGCTTCACTAGACAGTGATTTAGCAAATGCTATTGAGTCTAGTGCTGAGACAGTGCTTATTCATGATAGATCAAGAACACCTCTACGAGGCAATTCTCCACTTGATAGTGATTCAGTTCATTATGATGAATCAGGTGATGAGAATACAAATAAATTGACAGATTTCACTTGCAGGTATAAAAGGCTATATTTGGAATGCAGAGTAAAAATGAGAGAGAGAAACACTTAAGTGAAAGTGAGGGAGAGATACACTTGAGTGAGAGATAGGGAGAGAAAGAATGAAACACTTTAAAGTGCTCGACACTTTAGTGTAAACACCAACAGAATGTAGTAGAAGTGAGGAAACCATAGACCAAACACTTACCCTTGCTACATTTTACTTCTTAAAGAAAAGCTATTATATTTTCCCAATCAATGACAGACGAGAACCTTCATTGAAAGACAAAACATTCAAAAGATGGGCCATTTGAGGATTCCTCAACTAAGGGTGAGAATTTAGTAAGAAAAAGAGAAAAATCAGAAGTTAATAAAGTCTTATCTTCGTATCCTTAGGAGAAGTTAATATCCTTAGGGGGATCATTTAGACATGAAAAAGAAGAAGAATTATATTCTCAAGGGGAGAACATTACTTGAGCTATGTTCTATATTCTATTGAAGATGTTCCCAGGAATTTTAATTCTTATGAAGCTCTGTTTATGATAAGTTCTTTAAGTTAAACTGTGAAGGATTTTGAAGCAGACAAAGCTCAAACACAGACAGGAATAAAGATGATACTACATCAATAACAGTTCAGTGCTAGAGGAACAAACATCTTTCATATTAGTTACACAAGAAATCTGGAAATGCAGAATCTGATCCAGAAAAACCAGTAGCATTATTTTCAAGTTCCGAACCATTACTTTTTCTAGTTGTTAGTTGATTTATCCTCTCTATAGGGATTTTTTTGCTAAGTTTAACAATCAAATAGGGGGAGATTGTTGGTGAGATTACGAAGCTGTATGAATAGTAATCGTGATAACTCAACACTAGAATATGACAAGTAAATATAACTACGTCTACACAGAAATCAGGAAGAAATGAAGACAAGGCAGATACAGTGAATCAAGACATTAGAAGAAGTTTTGAATTCTACTACAGGTCATTGAGAGAAGTACATTAATATGTTCATGCCTCAGTGAAGAATAATGGTTGAAGACTTTTAGGGTTTCAGAAGTGTTGAAGATTCAGTATAGAAGTGCCACTAGAAGATTTCAGTGTAAAGGCATTGATTGAAGATAGACAGTGTTCGAAGCATATGAATCTAGAAGGATTGAAGACAAAGTAAAGACAAAGGTTAAAGAAGATAGTTGTAGTCTTGAAGTTATACTCACTGAAAGAATTTCATTTATATGTTCAAGCATCAGTGAAGAACAGAGAATGAAGTATTCAAGATTTTTGTAGTAATGGAGATGTTGTCAAGTACCCGAAAAGATTCCAGTAAAAGTACTATGTTTATTGATAGTCAGTGTTCGAAGCAATGAAGTTGCTGCAAACTTGACAATGTACGTAAGACTATAATACGAACACCTGGATTAAAGTTAGTCGTCTGTGAACCAGACCAGTTGCACTAGGTGTCAACAGTTTCTGAAAGGAATCTGAGTATTAACAATAGAAGAATTGTTAAGTTGAAGAACGTACTTGGAAAGAACGGTTATTTATTAAGGTACGAAAAGTGATTTGTAGAGGCTACAGCCAAACATCTAAACAGCTAAAAGGGTGCAGGGTGTAAAGTGTCACAACCTTGGTACGAAAAGTGAAAGTTTCTGAACTACAGTCGAATAATGAAAACAGCTCAGGGTATATGGTGTAATGTGACAAGACTTTGGTACAAGAAATGGAAGTTGGGGAACTTCAGTCAAGGAATGAATAGAGGGTCAAAGTGTAGTGACTAAACCACACTTTGACCATGTAAATCAAAGATGAAGTGCAACAAAATGTATTAGGCGCAACGAAATCATATAAGCGTAACAAATCACTTGCCTTGGCCAAAAAATGAAGTACTATGTTTATGGTGCGTCTGCCCTGTATACTTCATGTATAGGGCACAACTAAATCAGCTTGGACATTTTCAAGGCGCCACTTCAATCTACACAGAGGATTCACTCTAGTAGGCACAACAAAATATTTATAGCGTAACAAAATATTTCTTGGCCCCACTTAGCCCTCAGGCAAGCAAATTCAAGCAGCCTACTTTATTGATTTAAAGTCTACACAAATAAAAAGAACACAACCACTCATTTTTCAATAGTCGTCTTCTTCAACACAAATAATATGTAGAGAGCTACTGCCATGGCCAGAGCAAGAAGAAATAATTTATACACACCCATACCTTACTCCCGGTAAGATATTTATACCCAGTTCTTTAACGAAAAATACTCAGGGCTCCTAGATATCACTCCCTACGTGCTTAGTTTTTCCTTGTACTAATTTAGATATATTTGTATAGGAACTGAGCCTAATATTTTTGTATTAATAGCAAAGAGCTAATTTTTTCTTTGGAGACCAGTTATATTTTTAACTGGGTGTAGCACCCATCTGGGTTTATATATGCAAGATATATTCCCGGAAACTTGTCTCATTTAATTACTTGCTAATTTTCTTGAACCTAATTGATTTATCCGGACACACGGAAAATTAGCAGGAAGCTCACCTAAACACTACAAATGGCCAAACACATTCTGAAGCAATAATTTATTTATTCATAAATTCTGAAAAGAATTTAAATTATTATGAGTATCGTATTCAACCCCCTTCTACTAATATGCAGCAAATTGCTTATAGTATCTTATTCGATAAGTACTTTGATCTTGGCACATTACTCCTAAATAAGTTAATTGCCAAATTAGTAAATAAAGTATCTAGAAAGAATACCATATACTTTGCTAGATTTGTTATGGTGTTCATTAATAATGTTGTTGAAGAATATGAGATCACAGAGACCATGGACATAATGGAAGCATGGACTCAAAATAAAAGGGTCTTCAAGGACCTGGTGAGAATCAACTTACACCCTAAGTTTTACCTCACATATCCCTCTTTTGTACATGTATTTCTCAAATCTCACAAGCTTTCTTTTCTTGAGGTAGAAATACATCTTTCTTTGCCTTCTGCAATAATGGAGGGAGTTGGAAATGCCCTCATCCCTCCTACCCAAATTACAAAACCCTCCAAATCTAAATCAAAGAAAACTACATCAACAGTTTTTCAACAAACTGTTGTTGTAAAATCCAGAAAAAGAAAAACTACAGAGGGGAGTGTGAAGGTGGTAGTTGAGGGTGAGGGAACTGGCCAACATCAAGAAAGCCAGAAGAATAAGATTGGAGAGGGTGAGAATGTCCATCCAGCCTGCAGTCCAATCTCTCAAAAGATTGAGAATGTAATAAAGGAATTGAACATATCCCTAGCTGCACTTTCTCAACAAGGTGTAATTATTGAAAATAGGTCTCAACCAGGATAAGGCACATAAATTTTTTCAAGCCTTGAAAAGGAGAAATAAGGGAAATGCAAATGCACAAGGGGCATACATAATTTCAAAGCCAAATGAGAATTCAGTGGAGCTTTTAGCTTCTTCTTTTGATGTGTCTTAGATAAATGCTGAGACACAACCCCACTCTTTATTTATTCCTTCTCCTCAATCTTCTTCTAAATCTATTTCTTCAGAAACTTTGATGATTGACAACATCAATGTTTCAAATTCACCTTCTTTTCAACTCAGGGTGGAGCCAACACTCTCACCTGACTCACCACAAAAGGATAACACCTTGGTTGAGCAGGATAACATTCAAAATTTTTCCAAGTCAATGGATATTTCTCAATCTATTGATAATATCCAACATCTATTGACTTCTACTCATCCATTGATGGATATCATTACATCCATCGACTAGCTTATTTTGACAGATATTTATCAATCGATGGATATTTCTTATCCATCGATCACTACCTTATATCCATCGATTGATACTTCAATTGAAATTCTGACTGATGTCATCACTGTTGAAGTTGCAAAGACTTTATTAAGATTGAGTGAAGTGGTGATCTGAGTGAGAGGCAGGATTTGTATATCCTGACAAAAGGAGAGTGTGTGAATGAGAGACCCTCAACTTCTTTAGAGGTGGCAAAAGGAGAGGCTATGAGGACTGAGAGTTCAACCTTAGTAGGTGATGCAAAATGTGATCAAACTAAGGAAGATGTAAGATTTCAAGATGAGATCTTGATATAAGAAAATAGAGAAGAGAGTGAGAGAGAAAAGAGAAGAGAGAAATCTTTATGACCTATCCACGAAGCTTCATCTTCTAAAATTGAGGAATTTGTAGCAGAACTCACCCAAGAGTTTGGGTTGGAGTTAGGGGGAGATGGATTCCTTGCAGGAGTTGTAGATGCCCATATGGTGGAGGAAGATGAGATAGATGTCATTCTCAATGCTGATACTTTTCAACATGAAGATCTTTATTATCAGAAATTAGCAGCATCCACCAACCAAAAGGCTGAGAAGATTTTGGGATTGGTATAGACTGAAGAGGAACTTAGGAGTGGAAAGGAGAATCTATCAAAGATGCCTGATGATGTCTCTTACTTGAATCCTGAAGATTTTGAGTCTGATGGTGATGATGAAACATTGGAGCCTTTAATGAGAGATGATGAAACCACTTTAGCTGATACTGAGAAGGAGATTGTGACTCAATATAGAAGGTCCATGGTTAAAGTGAATGTAGATGATCTTGTTCAAAGGAGAATAATGAATTTCTACAAAGAGAATCTCAGAATTCAGAAGCTTCAAGTCACTGGAACCAAGAATGAATTGAGGCAAGTTAGGAATGAAATTGAGAGTGCAAGGACACACTTTGGTTCTACTATGGATTCCAGACTCAGTTTCACTCTCATGAGCAGAATCAAGCAAAGACTTGACCCTGAGTATACAGCCAATGAAAAGGTTGTAGAATTGGAGAAGAGGGTTATTGCCATGAAAGTTAGCATGAATCAAATTCTATCCAATCAAGTCACCCAAGTTAAGCTTCTAAGTAGATTATTAGAAACACCATCCTCTTATCAACCTTTGGATATTGTTGCTGATAACAAAAAGGGGGAGAAAGAAAATGCTGATGAGTTAAGGAGGGAAGTGGAGAACCAAATCAAAGTATCTGAAGCTGTGATATCCAAGAAGGATCCATTGGCTAAGAAAAGAGAAATGGCTAAGTAAATAGTTTAGAAATTTGAAGAACTTGAAAGGAAGAACAAGGCCATCAATGAAGAAAGCCGATTGAGATCACAACTACATCATTGCCAACATGGTCAATTTCTGAAACTATAGTTGTTGAATCTCTTGAGGCTGAAGGAAGCTCCCATCCAGGGTATAGGAAGAGGAAAGGAATAATGATTGAAGATGAAAAGAAAAAGAAGACTATCTCAGGTGGAGGTGAGAAGTTATTGTATAATGCAATAACTGTTGGAGTTAAAGACAGAGAGAGGCAAGAGCAGGAAGGAGATGAATTGGCCTTGATTCTTCAAAAGCAATTTGATGAAGAAAATGAAAAGATTCTTGAAACAAGAAGGAAAAACGCTGAGAAGAAATCAAGGATAAAATAAAGAGAAAACAGATCCTCAAAGCATGTAGGAGTAAAGAGGAAGTTGAATATTGAAAAAGATGGAGTGGCTGAGGAGAAACAGCCAAAAGAGACAAAGATTCAAAGGACTGTCAGTGATCAACAAAGAGAAGTAGAATTGTTCCAATAAAAGGCAACCAATTACATCCTAATTAGATCACAATGATTAATTGCTAAAAGAGGCCAAAGGAAGAGGGGTGTGGATCTTCTTCACCTTGAATATGAAGATGGTTCACATCTCACCTTTACTTTTTTCACAGGTGATAGAACAGGAATATGCAACTCTGAGGAAAATATATACTCTCCTCAACATAAATTATTATTTGACTCAAGGACAAGCTAATGATATCTTACAGAGGATGACCACAATGAGAGAGGCTCTAATTCAGGAAAAAATGAGGAAGTAATAAAAATATGGAATCCTGAAGGAAGAAAAGTTCTCTATGAGCCTTTCTACATGATGCTCTACACAGATAAGGATGGCAGGGAAAGATGCATTGAAATTTGCAAGGAAATCAGGAAATTGCCAAACCTAGAGCTGAATTACTTGGCAAGTCAATTGAACTATAGTATTGAAGATGAGAAGATACTTAAAGGGTCACTATACAGGAAAATGGAGGAGAATGAGAAAAGGGAAAATGGAATATTGGATATAAAGTGTTACTTAAGTGAACAAATGAACATAACATACAGTCTTACTTAATTGAAACAAAACAATGTAATGATTTTATGACTAAGAGAAATTTTAAAGTGCTCCATATTGTAACTGTTAGGAATCTACATGTAATTTGATGATAACTTTAATCTTAGAATCATAGAAATTTTAATTGATGTAATTGATCAATTGATATGAAGATTATAAATATAAATTGATCAAAAAACCATTTATCAGTTGAAATGTTTATGTAAATCAACTGATAATTTGGATTGTAGCATAGGTGTATTTAGTCTATTTCAATCGATAATGTATAAGTCAATTGATATAATTCTCATCAATTGATGTTAGAGTCGATTGATATATGTCATCAACTGATGTGGAACTTAGACTGTCTAATTATAATTATTTTAATACAGGAAATTACTCAAGTGAAGGATGATCAGTTGATATTGAAGCATCGATGGATAGAAGATCAATTGGAGAAGCCAAGTCAAGTATTGACGACCATCAACTGATATGAAGACCCATCGATTAATATATCGATTGATAACATCTATCAATCGATAAGTCATCATTTATCAACCGATGGATATAAAAATCAATCAAAGAATAATATTAGTTGATGGATAAAAGGAAGAATCAATTGATATGCTTAACAATAAATTATCAGTTGATTGAGATAGCACAAGTTGACAAACAAAAGCACACCGATGGAAGACAGTCTGGGATTACTGTAAAGACTCAAGTTGAAGCTGTCTTTCTAAGTCAGAAGACCTTTTCCTAAAAGTAAGAAAAGGCAAAAGGAAAGATAGAATTGAAGCAATCCTAGAATATGTACTGTAAACATACGTGTAGTATATAAACAAGTGTGGTAGCATTGTTAGAAAATATATACAAGTTAGATAGTATCTTTTAAATCAATTATTCAGCCTTAGAGCACTTTGTAAGAACAGTTGATTTATTTTCTAACCTTGTAAAAATGCAGCTGAGTTTTATTAACTTAGATAATTTGAGCAAAAATATACATTGATGGAAAACCCAATCCATCAGTAATTTTAAATATCTTTGTTCAAGTTAATTTTCATTTTCACATGTTCACTTACATATTCGCTTAAACACTCAAATCAAAAGGAAAAAACATTAAAATAAAAAAGTTTTAGTGATTTGTATTCAACCCCTCTTCTACAAATCATATTGACATTGTTTTGAGAAATAATAATTAGTATCAGAGCGAAGGCTTTCAACATACAGAAAGTTTAAAGATCAAGAACAATCAATATGGGCAAAAAAGATTCAGGTGTAAAAATTCCAGTGTTAGTAAAAGATGAATATTTTGCATGGAAAGTAAAAATGCATCTGCATCTACTTTCACTTGACCCTTCCTATGTTTACTGCATAGAGAAGGGTCCTCATATTCCCAGGAAGCTAGTCACAGGTGTAAACCCTGATGGAACTCCTGCATTTGACAAACATGTTCCATAACTCATCATTGAGTTCATAGAAGAGGATGAAAAGGAAGTGATTAAAGACAAGAAGGCCATGAACATTCTGTTCAATGGTTTAGATAAATATATGTTTGAAAATGTGATAAAATGCACTTCATCAAAAGAAGTATGAGATACTCTTCAAACTCTATGTGAAGGGACTGAACAAGTAAGGAAAAATAAGATGCAACTCTTGATTCAGAAATATGAATCATTTCATTTCAAGAGTGGAGAGTCTTTCAATGATACCTATAGCATATTCCAGAAGTTGTTCAATGGATTGAAGCTATATGGTAGGGTTTATGCAACTGAGGATACAAATCTAAAATTTCTTAGATCTCTTCCAAAGGAATGGAAACCAATGACTGTCTCTATTAGAAAATCTCAAGACTTCAAGGATTATACTCTTGAGAAACTTTATGGTATTCTCAAGACATATGAGTTGGAAATCCAACAAGATTTGGTGATTGAGAAGAATCAAAGAAAAGAGAAAACTGTGGCTTTAATGGTCAAGGGAAATGAAGAGAAGAAGGAAAGAGGCTGTGCAGAAGGTTCTATCATGGTGGCTGGTGATGCTGTTGAAGAATCATCCAAAGGAAATGGTAAGGGTAAGTGTGAAGAAAATGAAGCATGCTCTCAGGATGATTTGGATGAGATTGATTAACACCTTACATTTCTGTCAAGAAAATTTTCAAAGCTAAAATTCAAGAGGAATCCATATGCTCAAAGGCCTGGATCCTAGTTTAGAAGTAATAATCAAAACAAAATTTTGGTTGATAGATCAAAATTCAAATGCTTTAATGGTGGATTGGCTTATCATTTTTCGAATGAGTGCAGAAAGCCAAAATAAGAACAAGCAAAAAGTCATATGATGGTATTGACTACAAAAAGAAATACTTTGATCTGCTTAAACAAAAAGAAAAGGCATTTGTTACTGAAGAAATAGACTGGGCTACTGAGGATAGTGATTCTGAAGAGTTCATCAATCTAGCTTTAATGGTCAACCATGAAGATGAAGAAGCTAGTTCATCATCAAATCAGGTATTAACCACTAACTTTTCTGAGCTTACAAAAGATGAATGCAATAGTACCATTAATGAAATGTCTAATGAATTGTACAATTTGCATGTCACTCTAAAATCTCTAAACAAAGAAAACCTCAAGTTAAAGAACACCATTAATGCTTTAACTGAGAGGAATGTTTTTCTTGAAAATGAACTTGTTTGTTTAGATAGATTCAAGAAGGAAAGTAAGGATGCTAGATATGAACTAGTAAATATTTTGAGAAGAGAAGAATTGTTAAAAGAAAAATTGGCTAGAGAAATTGAAACCATTAACAAATGGAATAGGTCTGTTAAATCTTCCAAACAAATTATTGATGTTCAGGGTGTAGATACTCTAGGAGAATCCCATAAATCAGTAGGCAAGCCATTGGTTGATACTTCAATGGATAAAGATCAATTGATTGCTAATCCTTTATCAATTGTAAGGATTATCAATCGATTGATGCTGAATCAATTGATAAGCATCCATCGACAAGTAAATCATCAATGGCTAATAAGAAGAACAACTTTTGCACCCCTATCAAGTTTGTTAAGGAAACCAAGAATCAAGTTGAGATTAAGGCTGAACAGATCAACATTGGTAGTTTATCTAAAAAGTAATTGAAAGAGAAATTAGAAGGGATAGCACATGTTGAAATCATTCACCTTAAATCTAAGAAAAGAAGAAAAATAGGAATGGGAAAGTAGGCATAAACAAACACAATAAATATACTCCTGATATGTATGAACCTAGGAAGGTGTACGCTAAATGTGGTAGTGCAAATCTTTTGTCTATGCAATGCAAGAAAGAAAAGAACCCCATGTCTTCAAATGATTTAAGTGCACATGCTGTGTCTGCAAATGTCATGCTCACCAATCCTATGCTCATGAATGTCATGTCTTCTAATTTGGTTGCACCTAATGTTCATATGCCTTATGCATAAGTTCCATACATGTACAATCATTTCTTTGCATATGCCAATATGAACATGCCTAGAATGCCATAGAACATGCATATCCCTGATAATAATCATGCTAGTGAAAATGTTAAGTATGAGAATGTGCATGATATATCTGCCATGAGTTCCAAGGTGTTTGAGCCACAAAAGTCAACTTTCAAAGTTAAAGTAGATTTAAACCCACCAAATCAAAATGAATCAAAGTTGGCAACTAAGGCCTAGGCTGCAACTAAGGCCTAGGCTGCAACTAATAAAAGAAGACCCAAGGCAACTTGGGTACCAAAAGTAACTTGATTGTTTTATTTGTGTGCAGGGAAATAGGAAGAAAAATATCTGGCATCTAGATATTGGATGTTCTAGGCACTTGACTGGAGATTTGTCCCTACTCACAAAGTTTGTGGAAAAAGCTGGCCCATGAGTTATTTTTGGAGATAACAACAAAGTTTTTACTCTGGGATATGGCTCAATTGCAAAAGAAAATGTTATCCTAAAACCTGTAGCAGTAGTTGATGGATTGAGGCACAATTTGCTCAGTATTAGTCAACTGTGTGATAATGGAAATGGTGTGTGTTTTCAACTAGATCATGCATTATAGCCAACAAATAATTTGGTGAAATTCTCTTAACTGGTGAAAGAAAATGAAATGTCTATGTGGCTGATTTTAACTCTGTAAAGGCCAATGCAATGACATGTTTACTTAGCAAAGCCAATACAGATAAAAGTTAGATTTGACACAAGAAGCTAGCCCATTTGAATTTCAAAGCCGTGAATCAATTGGTTAGAAAGAATTTGATTAGAGACATTCCATAAATGGAATTCACCAAGGATGGACTATGTGATGCTTGTCAAAAGGGAAAATAAAGGAAAGTATCATTCCAGTCAAAGTCTGAATCATCAATTGATAAGCCTCTGGAATTATTGCACATGGACATATTTGGTCCAGTCAATATCTTGTCTATTGTCAAAAAGAAATATGTCTTAGTCATTGTGGATGACTTCACAAGATATTCATGGGTACATTTCTTACACTCTAAGGATGAGACAAGCAAATTCATTATCAATCATGTGAAGAATGTTGACAATGGCACTGAATGGAAAGTCAAGAAAATAAGAAGTGATAATGGTATTGAATTCAAGAATGCAACAATGAAAGAATTTAGTGAAGAGAATGGTATCACTCATCATTTCTCTGCACCAAGGACTCTACAACAAAATGTAGTTCTTGAAAGAAAAAATAGGACATTGATTGAAGCTACTAGAACTATGTTAGAAGAAGCAAAACTACCGACATATTTCTGGGCAGAAGCAGTTAACACTGCATGTTACATTCAAAATATTTCTATGGTCAATCAACTACAAGGAAAAATACCATATCAATTGATGAAAAAGGACAAGAAGCCAATAGTTAATTTTCTTCATGTCTTTGGCTGCAAATGCTTTGTACTAAGGAATCAAGGTGAAAATCTGGGAAAGTTTGAAGCCAAGGCTGATGAAGCTATATTTGTTGGATATGAAATAGCAACCAAAGCTTACAGAGTCTACAATCTTAGATTACACATTGTTATGAAATCTATGCATGTAGTCTTTGATGATAAGAAGATTCGGGTTGTTTGATGAAGGATACCATGACCTATTGTATTTTGAAAATGAATCAACAAGCAATGGTGAAGAAAGTGATGATGATGTGGAAATTTTAAGAAATCAAGTACCTAAAAACTCCCCCATCAATTGATGTCAATGCATCAACAGATAACTTATTAGTTGATAATCATCAATTGACTGATAATATATCAATTGATAACCATTCAATGGATAATAACTCTTCTCAACAATCTTCAAGTAGAGTATCCATCTCAAGGGGAGGGTTCTCAAATAATCAATCACATCACAATGATCATAACAATTCCAATGATCATGAAGCATCATCTTCAAGGACAAATTTACCGCCACAAAGGAAATGGACAAGAAGCCATCCCTTTGAATTGATCATTGGAGATACGAATGATGGTTAGAAAACTAGAAGTGCAACTCAAAATGAATGCTTGTATAGTAGCTTCCTGTCTCAAGAAGAACAAAAAAGGATTGAAGAAGCGTTGAATGATCCTGATTGGATAATTGTTATGCAAGAAGAGTTGAATCAGTTTGAAAGAAACACGGTATGGAAGCTGGTACACAAACCAAAGAACAAGTCTGTTATTGGTACAAAATGGGTATTTAGAAACAAAATGGATGAATCTGGTACGGTGACAAGGAATAAAGCAAGATTAGTGGCAAAGGTCTATTCACAAGAAGAAGACATATATTTTGATGAAACATTTGCACCAGTTGCAAGGTTGGAAGCAATCAGAATCTTTCTAGCATATGCTGCTCATGCTAATTTCAAAATGTATTAGACGGGTATGAAAAGTGTTTTTCTCAATGGAGAATTAGAGGAAGAAGTGTATGTAGAACAACCTCCTGGTTTTATTGATCCTATTCATCCTTAATTTTTATACTATCTTCTCAAAGCACTATATGGATTAAAACAAGCACCTAGATCCTGGTATGACACACTATCTAAATTCTTGATTGAGAATCACTTCACAAGAGGTACTATTGATAAAACTCTTTTTCATAGAAATATTAGTGGCTCTATGATTCTTGTTCAAATCTATGTAGATGTCATTATTTTTGGCTCAGCTAATGAGAAATTGTCAAAATATTTCTAAGTTGATGCAGAGTAAATATGAAATAAGCATGATGGGAGAACTTACCTATTTTCTTGGTTTGCAAGTCAAACAAGTTGAAGATCATATTTTCATAAATCAAACCAAATATATTTTTGATTTATTAAAGAAATTTGATTTAAATAAAAGTTCTTCTTCAAAAACTCTCATGGCCACTGCTACTAAACTTGAATTAAATACTAAGGAAGCTAAAGTGGACATCTCAAGTTATAGAGGCATGGTTGGCTCATTACTTTATTTGACTGCAAGTAGGCCAGAAATAATGTGTGCTACATGTCTTTGTGCTATGTTTCAGGCTGATCCTAGAAAATCTCATTTGATTGCAATAAAAAGAATATTCAGATATCTCAAAGGAACACTAAATCTTGAAATTTGTTACCCTAGAGACTCTGGATTTAATCTAATTGGTTATTCAGATGCAGACTATGCAGGTTGCAGAATTGACAGAAAAAGTACCCCAGACACCTGTCAATTTCTAGGAAATAAGCTTGTATCATGGTTTAGCAAGAAGCAAAATTCAATGTCTACATCAACAGCAGAGACTGAATATATTGCAGCTGGAAGTTGTTGTGCAGAAATATTATGGATGAGGAATCAACTATTTGACTATTGATTCAACATGAACAAGATTCCTATTTTGTGTGATAACACAAGTGCCATTGCAATAACAGAAAATCATGTTCAACATTCCAGAACCAAGTACATTGACATAAGGTATCACTTCATTAGGGAACATGTAATGAATGGTACTGTTGAATTAAATTTTGTCCCTAGTGAAAGATAACTTGCAGATATTTTTACCAAGCCATTAGATGAATCTACTTTCTTTAGATTGGTCTGTGATTTAGGTATGCTTAACTATGTTTAATCCATTAAATGTCTGATAAGGTACTTATTTATGTTACTTTTTAGTTTGTAGCCATTGAATATGTTAATCTATTGATTCTTTCATAATTAATTGATAAACATTTTATATATCAATGGATATCTAAAGTTGTCGACAGATAAACATATCAACTGATGAAACATTTGTCTATCAATGGATAATTGTAGCTATCGACAGATAAATATATCAATTGATGATATATTTATTTATCGATGGATAGTGGTACCTGTCGATGGAAAAGTTAGTGATAAATCGATGACCTAGAATTTTTAGAGTCCATGTCATCAATCAACTTGTACAATATCTAACCGTTGATTAATTATTTTATCAATTGACCAATATATACATACATGTATGTATAATAGTCGATTGCCAAAATTGATAATTTCTACTTTTCATTTTTCTCTCAACGGCCGATTAAGTTCTATTTTGAGTAAGAAATTTATTGGGAACTCAGTAAATATAAATAGTGAGATTGAAACTTCTTTTAAATCTTACATGCAATTTATCTATCTCTTTCTCTCTCTCACTCTACGAACTCAATCTATAGCTCTCTCCTACTAAGAACCCTAATCTACCTATTGATTATTACTATTTTTGCTTCAACACTAACAAATTTTCCAGTCAGTTTATTTCTATATCTATAAACACAATTATGGCATCATCAAAGAAAGTCTCGCAATCAGGATTCTACTATGAACTCAATAACTTTATCACTTGCACTATGGTGGAGGAAGCCCCAACAGAATTTCATCCACTAATGGAATTTCTACGAAGTTCAAGAATATCAAAGGCCCTCTCAGAAGCACCAAAAATTGTATGCAACTTAGTTGAAGAATTATGGACAACTACAAAGGTAGCACATGATTTCTCTTCAATTTCCTTTAATTGTAAATGATAAAGGTATATTCTAACCACTGTGGTCTTGGGTGAGTGTTTAAACATTCCCGCAAATAATACTGAAAATGCACCCATAGACACAAACATTAGAACCTTGCTTAGGGAAATCAATTACACTGCTCCTGATGCCAGTTTAGGTAGTATAGTTAGAAATAATCTAAGAAAATAATGGTCATACTTCTTTGATTATATAATATCATGTTTCTCTAGGAAAGTTAGTAATTTTGATGCAATAATTACAAGTATGCAACAAGTAGGTTATAGCATTTTGTATGATAGATATCATTGTTAGTATTGGTGTCCTTGAGACAATACTTTTATGTTTTATTGCAAACAATTGAGGATTATGTTTTATTTGATTATTTAATTAATATTTATTATGTCTTTATTTACTGTGTTATAAATTGAAAGCATAGTAAATGTCCTTGAAATATTAATACGCATTATATACCTTTAAGTATGTGACTTAAAAATGAGATTATATTAATAGTATTTTATTCCTAAAATTCCCTAGTCGAGTATTATTATTTAAGGAAAATAATAATGCAATAAGACTAGCATGTTTTTTGATAGATGACCGCATCTCATTTGTCATAGGTATGTTGATATTAAAGTTAAGAACATAAGTGCATGTCTCAATGCATGACACTGGAAAGACCCGCCATGAGATTCTACATGTTAATAAGTGTCATAATGGAGCAAAGGTTGTTGCTTTGGATGTAGGGACTTATTATTTATCATTGCCCACTGGGCTTATTTTAGAACTTTAGAAATGTTTTTACGTGCCTGCAATTTGCAGAAACATTATTTTGGTTTCTTGTTTGGACAAGGTTTGGCATTTTCAATTCAGAACAATAGTTGTTCCTTTTCTTTGAATAATGTTACCTAAGGGGTTGCACGTTTATTTAACGATTTACATGCGCTTGATTTATACACTCCTATCTATAATGTGAATAATAAACATCTTAAAACTAATCACTCAAATCACACATACCTCTGGCACTGTCGTTTAGGCCATATAAATGAGAAGCGCATTTCCAAGTTATACAAGGATGGATACTTAGATAAGTTTTACTTTGAATCATACGAAGCATGCAAACTTTGTCTCATTGGAAAAATGAATAAAGCTCCTTTTACTAGACAATGTAAAAGAGCCGTTGAATGATTAAAACTAATACATAGTGATGTATGTGGTCCTGTGCGTACCATGGCAAGAGTTGACGTTTACTACTTTATCACATTTACTGATGATTTCAGTAGATGTGGATATGTGTATCTTATGAAGAACAAATCTGATTCTTTTGAAAAGTTCAAAGAATACAAAGTTGAAGTAGAAAAGCAAACTAGCGGAAGTATTAAAACTTTACGATCTGATCGTGGAGGTGAATACTTAAGCCATGAATTTAAGAGTTTTTTAAAGGAGTGTGGTATTGTATCACAACTCACTCCTCCCAGAACACCACAATGGAATGGAGTTTCTGAGAGAAGGAATCATACCTTGTTAGACATGGTGCGATCGATGATGAGTCATGCAGATCTTCTAATTAGTTTCTGGGGCTACGCCCTGGAGACGGCTGCTTATAGACTTAACCAAGTTCCTACTAAAACGGTTCAGAACACTCCATATGATATATGGACTGAGAAACGTCATAGCATGTCATTTATGAAAATTTAGGGATGTGAGGCATTTGTGAAACGTTTAACTTCTGACAATCTAGGACCTAAATCAGAAAAATGTAATTTAATGGGATACCCAATTGAAACAAAGGGTTATTCTTTCTATAATTCTTCATAGAACAAAGTGTTTGTTTCTCGAACTGCAGTGTTTCTTAAAAGAGAAATGATGACTAAGAAAGATAGTGGGAGGATGATAGATCTCGATGAAATTCGAGACCCACATGATAACATTAAACTAATGGAGGAATCTGAGCATAATGTACAAGAAAAAAATACTTCTCAAGAAACACAGGTTGTTCGTAGGTCTGGTAGGATTCGCCATGAGCCCAAGAAATAGTATGGATTTCTCTTGACTTAAGATGGTGATGTGATGCTTGTAGTCGAAGATGAGCCTCTCACGTACCAAGACGTTATGAACACTCCAGAATCTAAGAGATGGCTAGATTCCATGAAATCTGAGATAGAATTCATGTATATTAATCAAGTGTGGACTTTGGTTGATCCACCTAAAGGGGTAAAACCTATAGGGTGTAAATGGGTTTTCAAAAAGAAGACCGACATGGATGGTAACATATAGACCTATAAGGAACAATTGGTGGCAAAAGGTTTCAAGCAAATTCATGGTATTAACTATGATGAAACCTTTTCACCAGTGGCTATGGTGAAGTCCATCAGGACTTTGCTTGCTATAGTTGCTTACCATGACTATGAAATCTGGTAAATGGATGTCAAAAACGCTTTCTTAAATGGGAGCCTTAAAGAAGATATGGATGTGTACATGACACAGCCCAAAAGTTTTGTTGATCCAAAGAATGCTAGAAAGGTATGTAAGTTGCGTCAATCCATTTATGGATTGAGACAAGTCTCGAGGAGATGGAACATTCGTTTTGATGAAACTATCAAAGAGTTTGGGTTTATTCAAAATGAAGATGAACCATGTGTTTACAAGAAGGTTAGTGGGAACAACGTGGCATTCTTAATATTATATGTTGATAATATATTAATAATATGAATGACATTCCTTCTTTACAGGATGTTAAGACTTGGTTGAGTAAAAATTTAACATAAAAGGCTTAGGCGATGCGATTTAAATTTTAGGAATTAGGATCTATAGAGATAGATCAAGAAGAATGATCGGCCTAAGTCAGAGTACATACATTGACAAGGTTTTGCATCGATTTGGGATGCAAGAGGCTAAAAGGGGATATGTCCCGATGTCTCATGGGATATCGATCTCAAAAGAAACAGTCCTAAATCATTGGATGATAAAGACCGTATGAGTAAAGTTCCATATGCGTCAGCAATTGGTTCTATAATGTATGAAATGATATGTACTCCTCCTGATGTCTCGTATGCTTTGAATATGACGAGTGCCAGTCTAATTCAGGTGAAGGTCACTGGACAACAGTCAAGAATATTCTTAAGTACCTTAAGAGGACTAAAGATCAATTCTTGGTATATGGAAGAAAAGAAAATCTAGTTGTAAAAGGTTACACCGACGCTAGTTTCTAGACAGACAAGGATGGTTCGATTTCTCAATCTGGGTTTGTGTTTTGTCTAAATGGAGATGCTATAAGCTGGAAAAGTTCGAAGCAAGAGACGGTTGCCGATTCTACAATGTAGGCTGAGTATATAGCTGCTTGTGAAGCAGCCAAAGAGGCTGTTTGGATTCGGAAATTTATTGAAGGTCTTGGTGTGGCTTCTTCAGTCGCAGATCCGATAGATTTATACTGCGATAATAATGGAGCCATTTTACAGGCTAAGGAACCAAGGTCTCATTCCTGAACAAAGCATATACTTAGACGATATCATCTTCTTTGAGAGATTAATAATCAAGGGGATATACATATATATAAAGTGCATACAAATGATAACATTGCAGATCCACTGATTAAGGCTTTGTTGCAGTATACATGAGAGATTAGCTCTAGTACAAGTTGGAGATTGTTAGTATTGGTGTCCTAGAGACAATACTTTTATGTTTTATTGAAAATAATTCAGGATTATGTTTTATTTAATTATTTAATTAATATTTATTGTCTTTATTTACTACGTTATAAATTGAAAGCATAATAAATGTCCTTGGAATATTAATATGCATTATATAGCTTTAAGTATGTGACTTAAAAATGAGATTATATTAATAGTATTTTATTCTTAAAATTTCCTAGTCGATTATTATTATTTAAGGAAAATAATAATGCAATAAGACTAGTATGTTTGTTGATAGATGACCCATCTCATTGGTCATAGGTATGGTGATACTAAAGTCAAGAACAAAAGTGTATGTCTCAATGCATGACACTGGAAAGACCCGCCATGAGATTCTACATGTTAATAAGTGTCATAAGGAATTCTCACTGTGATAATGATATAATGATCCTCTGACTTGAAATCATTATATTTTTATATGAGAATTAATATACTTTGATTACACTCAAAGTTACCTTTAATAGGGTAATGATAAAGGTGAACATTGGGTAGGCTATGAATCGTATGAGGAATATGAATGATAGATATAGGATTTAACCCTCCAATTTTAGGGGTGATATTATTGACCTCTTGATTGAGTGAGACTATGAAATGCATGGTCGTGCTCAAATATTGAAGAGGTTACTCTTTGATCAAGGAAACCAAGGTTAAACGTTGAAGAGGATGACACAATACATGCCTCGAGTTTGATATATAATATAAGGTTAATGGGATTATATTACATTGCACATTATTCACGAAAGGTTTAATTGAATCACCAATTATTATTATTACTTGGTTAACAATGATGTATTACTAGATGCCGCTCATTGTTTATAATTTTATTATTAGAAAATAAAATTATTGCCAACGTAATAAAAACCTAAAAGGTCATACACAAAGAACGTCTAAACGGAGCTTTATTTAAATTATGAATTTAAATATTTTATTATTATTTTGAATTTAATTATTGAATTAATTAAGTGGGACTTGATTAATTATATTATAATTCGAATTTAATAATAACCTAAAAATCAGAATGGTTTTTTTTTTAAAGGAGACCTCATGGATTAAGGTTTGGCCCAATTATCTCAAGCTCATATAAATACATAAGGATGTCTTTAGGAGCCTGATACTTGACATCTCGTTTTTATCAGAAAAACCCTAGCAGCTCTACACAAGAGAGAGGCTAGCAAGTGAGAGAGAAAGAAGAGATAAATTGGGGTTGTTCTTGGCTAGTACCATCTCCGCTGATCGTTAGACGAATCGACGTTCTTGTGGATACCGTTAGAGAGTAGTTCTTGAAGAAGGGGTTGTTGTGATTCGTTAAGCAAGGACCTCCCATTGAACAACAATTCATAAAGCTTCTAAGGTACAGACTTCATTCACCATAATTATCCAACGTTATACATGGATCATGCGATTGAGTTTCGATTTTTTTATTGTTTTTACACTACTTTCGCTGTGTTTTCATGCCCGAAACCCTTCAATCACAACTTAGGAAGCTTGTTACATAATGAAATATCTGTCAAATTGGGAAATAAGATTAATAGGTCTAACCATATTTACTATGCTAGATTTATCATGATTATTATTAACCATTTTGTCAAGGATATTGAGATTGACAGAAGTACAGTGTCTTTGGATTGTTGGGTTCAAAACAAAAGGGTTTTCAATGACTTGGTAAGGATCAATCTTCATAGTAATGTGGAATTGATCTATGAAAGGCATATGTCTAGGCCTATTTGTAATAATTAGATGATAAATCAACTCAATAAGAAAAAGAAGTAAATAATAATTATGAAAACACGAATCAAGATAGTCAAAGTTAACTGGACACAAAGAATCCCCAGAATCAGAAGTATTCTAATAAAGGTGCTACTATTCACCGGAAGAAGTTCATTAATATGTTCAAGCGTCGGCGAAAAATAATAAAGTAATGTTTCATAAGATTTCAAATGACTACTACAGGATAATTCCAAGAAAAAAAGTTATTGAAGACAAAACAAGAAGCAAGAACAAGACAGAAGATCACATCTATTAATGTTAAAGAGGTGAAGAATATTTATTTAATATGACACAAATTAACCAGACAGTACATTTGTGTGTCGACTAATTAAATAAATATTTATCACCTAGCTCAAGTGATTTTCAGACAGAAGAAAGGAAGACTCAAGTCAAATCATCAAGGATTATGCAGTGAAGAAACTAAATTAATTCTACTATCAAAAGTTAATTAATAATTTAATTTATCTACTTAAATTAATTTCCCTTGAATTAATTTAATTTATAAATTATTTTATTAATAATTTATTGAATTAATTAAGTTAAAAGAAGATTTAAGTTTATATTTTAAGAAAGTCTTGCTGCATTTAATTCAAAAGTATTACCGAATTATTTCGGTAAGACTTTTTAAAAGTCTTACCGAATTATCTCAGTAAGACCTTTTAAGAAAGTCTTACCGATATTATATCGGTAAGACTTTTCAAAAGTCTTACCGAACTTTTCCAGTAAGGCCTTTTAAGAAAGTCTTACCGAGAAAACACTTGGCTCGGCAAAACTTTTCAAAAGTCTTACCGAGTTTTTGAAAAGTCGTACCAAGATTACAAAGTCTTGCCCAACAGTTATTAAATGTCTTACAGACTTATTTTAAAAGGTCTTTTAATTTTTTAAATAAGTTTTATTCAAAAGTCTTGTTGAGCCAAACCATTATAAATATGAGGTTTAGGCTTCATTATTTAGGATTGAAATTGGATCAAACATTCAAATTACAAAAATTTGTATGCATTGTTATATTCACAGATTTCTGTGCAAGTTTGGAATATAATTGATTAAACCCGAACACTTCATGTCGAATTCATTTTAGATTATTTTATCAATTATATACACTTCACATCAGATAATTATTGTAATACTATTCAAGTTAAAAAATTATATCTTCTACTTGAACAGTATTTCATTAAGAATAAAATTTCAAGATAAATTAAAATAATATTTTAAATCAAAAAATTGGAAATAATTTATTGATATTGTAACGATTGCGATATTTTAATTATTATAGTAATGTGAAATATATGATTGTTAAGATCCAATGTGTAATGTGTGAAATGTGATCTTATTATATGCCTATTTGACTGTTAGTTTGACCAGTATATGTTTATGTGAATTATTAAAGTGAATTATGACATTTAAATGCTTATCTGAGGCACTGTTTGATTTTTATAATATTATTGGTATGTCCAATGCTTATGAAATTTTATATGTAGCTTCTATGTGATTTTTGAGACTTTCTAAAAATAGTGGTTTATTTATTTCGAGCACCAGAAATTTTAAATAATTTTCTCAGTCCTATTTTATCCTGGAAATATTTATCTTCTAAATTGCATATTTAATTATTGGTATGTCCAAAAAGCATGAACTATTTTCCAACATATTTCCTGAATATTCAGAGACTTTTTAAAAGTAAAAGTTTATGTTATTCGAGTACCGAAGTATTTTTAAATATTTTCCTACTCTTATTTCTATTTAAAGTGATTTATCTTCAAATATTTTTAATTATCTGTTCATCAGAAAAGTATTTTAAAAATATGTGTGAGCTTCTAAAATCATGTTCTTTATTTTAAAAATATAAAACTTATTTTTGTATCCTTTTACCATCAAAATTCGAAATTCAATTATTTTAATTCAGAAACTAGCAATTTAGAAATGACAAAACTGCCCCTAGCATTATATACTCCACCACCGCCCCTTCTTTCCCCTTGCTCTGCATTTTCGGTGTCCAGGTCCCGTATTCTCTCTCTCACTTGCGATTTTTCTTCCTTTCAAGTCGAATGCATGTTTATATGCCTTGTTTCATTGAATCGAGCTAGTAATCGAGTTAATAGTTCTTGTTGCTAGTTTTATGTGTGTATATATAAGGTGCCGTATGTATATATGATCGGGGTTTGAGGTAGAGTTGCATGCAATAGCTTTTATGAGTTGATTTTAGTGATTTACACTAGTACAATGTTTGGTATGAGATAAACAAGGCTTAAGTGTAGAGAAGTCGGAAATCCAGACTCCACCGAAGCTTTGGCCGCCGGTGATGAGGTCTTCCGAGCCGGCCGGTCAACGGCGATGATGATATTGAGCCGAAGAAGTCATCGATTCCTTATTCAAGCTAGTTAATTGAAGTGCATGTTCTTGTTTTTATTTTTTCGGCTGGATATTGCATTTTTCTGATTTAAAACTCATGAATGGTTTCGGTTGTTCTTGCATTTGGTTATAAACGATTTGGTTAAGCTATATTACGAACTGGGATTGATTGCTTTGAGTCTTGATGATTGCATGTTGGTCTTTAGTTCTTAATTGGTAAATTTTCGAATATTATGATTCATGTTATTCGAAATTAACTATATATATAAGCTAGTACATGGATTGCAATTGAGTTACGGTTAATTATTAATTGCTATGAGTTATTCGAATGTGGAATCTACTTATCTAGTTAAATAAGAATTTTGAATTATAGTAATATAATATAGTAATCTTCAAATATATATATATATATATATATATATATATATATATATATATATATAATATTCGAGTTTTTCAATATGATGTAAATGGAGATGTGAAATTGGGAATTTTATGGTTACAACTTGGCATGATAGGTACTTGGTGTCATGATATAATTATATATGTGCTTGTTTGGGCTAGTATTTGAATTGTTTGGGTCGGTTGTATTTTGACGGATAGCTCTATATACAAGGGAAGTGCTGCCAAATTTTTTCTAAAACCAACGATCTTTAAAACGTTATTGACACGTCGTTCCTGTATAGGCAAGGCTACCAGTTGAAAATAGTGATACATGATTAAGATTATATGCTATGTGCTATATGCCTGCTCAGTGGTATCTGTTTGCTAGTATACGTGATAAGGGTTAAAGTGTTATTGATATATCGAAAGGGGTAGATAGAGTTAGACATTAAAGAGAACATCGAATATGAATGAGATACTGGAATAGTGTTATATATGTGTAGATTCGAAGGTAATATAAGTGAAGGATAAATGAAAAGCAAAAGTAGAAAGTTAGTGACAGTGTTAGTAGGATCCACCTGTTCAGCAACCGAAGTAACTTTGAGGCAAGTAACTCTTGCTTGTATTCTCTTTTAAAGATATGAACTGTTTTACACTTTTACAACTGCTTTACACCCTATAACTGTTTTATTATCTACAACATGTTTTATTCTAAATGTTAAACTTAAACTACAATCCCATATAAACCTTGAATGTATCTTATACTTTTCAATCCCTGAACTGCTGAACCCTTGTTGACTATCACCTTATGAACTTGTTTCAAAATTCTTAAGTTGATAACCCTGAACTGTTAACCTTAACCATGATTAGTACCCCATTGCTACTCCCTAATTACTGTTTTAAATCAAATGCTTTTGACTTATTTTAGATCCTCTTGCTATCCCTTATAATTGTTTTAAAACTTGTGCCTATGACATGATTCTGATTCTTTATTGGATTCATGCTTACTTTACTGCAAAAAAAACTTGAATATAAACTTGTCTTGGAATAAAATTTACCTCTGTCTCTTGACTTTAAAAAATGGATTTAAATATGAAATCCGACTTTCAAGAAGTCTTTTTCATCAAATGATTTGGTAACTTTAAAAAAAAAGGTTTTATTATTATAGGAATTCCGATTAAAATGGTTTCTACGGATTCCTATAAATTAGAGGCGTAAGAGGCCGAGTGACGCCGGTCCAGCATTTTTTTTAGCATAAGAGGCTAGGGCGGTCCTAGTCCAGCATCTTTAATGGCCAATGTCAATAAGTGCTAATTATGAGTACTCCTTAAAGGTCCAGAGGGACTTCGGTCCGTTATGGGGACTTTACGTAGCTGATCACCCGTATTGTCCGGGCGTTGTGAGAAAACTCCAATCAAAATAAATTTTTTAATTTTATGAAAATGATGTCCTAATGAGAGGATAGTTTCTACGAAAAGGATTTCGATACTGATGTTCTAATAAGGGGATAATTTTTATTGAAATGATTAGTAATTAAATACTTTTATGATGCCATGTTTATACAACTTTGAACTGTCAAGTTTACCATGATTTTGACTCCGTCTTACTTCTGTGCAATACTTCCTGTTATCCATCTAAAAATCACATGTTTACCTTCAAAGCTTGAACTGATTTACTTTAAAGATTTCCTTAAACCCTATCACCCCACACCGTTAGATACCTTACCCTTAATTAATTCTTTTTAGAACATTATCAATTTTACCCTAACTTTATAACCACAAGTTTTATGCTAAACCTTGAACTGAACTCTTTCCTTACCTGTGCCTTTACCAATGAATAGTATTGAGGAAAGTTTTATGCATAAAGAATTCCCAGATTTATTAATGAATTCTAGATTGATGTTTAAGGACAATAAGATCCAGTTATGGTTCTGAGAAATGATTTCCAAATTACTTATTTTGCTATAGAACTGTTCATAACCTTATGCATGGTTACTTGCTGAGCCTTTATAGCTCATTCTTTTATTTTCTAACCTCTACAACTTTTGAGAAGCATGGTACAATGTTGGAAACGACGAAGCTGTATAAATAGTAATCGTGATAACTCAACACTAGAACAGGACAAGTAAATAATACTACGATTACACAGAAATCAGCAAGACATGAAGACAAGGCAAATACAGTGAATCAAGACATTAGAAGAAGTTTTGAAGTCTACTACAGGTCACTGAAAGAAGTTCATTTATATGTTCATGCCTCAGTGAAGAATAATGTTTAAAGACTTTCAGGGTTTCAGAAGTGTTGAAGATTCAGTATAGCAGTGCCACTAAAAGATTTCAGTGTAACAGCATTGATTGAAGATAGACAGTGTTTGAAGCATAGGAATCTAGAAGAATTGAAGACATGGTAAAGACAAAGGTTAAAGAAGACAGCTACAGTCTTGAAGTTATACTCATTGACAATCAGTGAAGAACAGAGAATGAAGTATTCAAGATTGTAGTAGTAATGAAGACGTTGTCGAAGTACCAGAAAAGATTCTAGTGAAGTTACATTGTTTATTAACAGTTAATGTTCGAACCACTTATTGGGAAGCCACATTACCAATTGAACATGGTAATCTATTCAGAAGCAAGTACCCTATCAAGACTAGTCACTTATGAACCAGACCGTTGCATCAACTGTCAGGACATTGATAGCAAGTTTATGTCAGTAGTAGAGATCCATGTTCAAGAGCTTGTTGAAGAATATTGAAGAAGCTAGGGAAACTTGCTCATAAAGGTTAATCCACAATTAGTCACTAAAGAAGGTCAACATTGGATGAGCGCATATTTGCCAAGGCAAATGTCGATCCACGGCAGATCGAGATGCGGGTCGAGATTTACAATTGAAGTAAAACATTGCAAGGCAAATCTCTGTCCACGGCAGATCGAGATCGAGATCGAGATTCTCACAGATCGAGATCGAGATTTTCACAGATCGAGATCGAGATTTTCACAGATCGAGATCGATATTTTCACAGATCGAGATCGAGATTTTCACAGATCGAGATCGAGATCGAGATTGTCAACCAAGATCGAGATCCAGATGGGTCCAGGCCTAGATCGAGATGCGGGTAGACATGTAACATTTAATGTTCAAGGGACAAGTGGCTTATTGTGAACGGTTGATCCAGAGTGGTTGGGAAAGTACTTTTTGTTAACGAGTCCTGATTGGGCCACGTACACAAAAAGGACAAGATCAAGTCTACAAGTCATAGATTACAAAGTAGTATAAACAGAAGTACTTGTGTAACATTTCAAGAGAGAGCATAGAACGCAATGTAAAGCAATATTGAGAAAAACACTTGTAATAGAGAGGGAGTATATTCACAGAGCTTAGTATCATTTACTCCTCTCTCTTTACTTCTGTTGTACTATTGTAATGAATGTTGTAGCAAATCCTTCAATGAATATAACGATATATTCTTGAAATTCTGTGTTGATTTATTACATAATATTTATTGCTTCTCATTGCTTCTCATATATTCCTTAAATCGTAAAAAGTTGTATTCACCCCCCCTCTACAACACATTTGGACCTAACAATTGGTATCAGAGCTTAATGTTTGACATACAAAACATAGATCCTTGTGTTTGGTAGAAGATTAGGGAGTTTTCAAGTCCAGATCTACTTTTTAAGATTTTCTTGAAAAGTGTACTTAAATTAATTAAACAATGAAAACTCGTCCTAAAATTATTTAAATACTCCAGGTGTAATTATTTAGCTTGGGTGTATTTTAGATAATTGTTGTGAATTAAACTGGGTACTTTGGTTTGTGGTGTTCTTCACGTGTTCATCGTTGTTCTTGTAAAGAAGATAAACCCAGCAACTTTTTGATTACCTTTTCTAAAGACATAAAGTGAAAAAGGTGTTATTGGCTTTTGATTGGACAGACTCACTGCACAAAAAGTAATTATCAGAAGACTCTGTACCTAGCACGTGGTTGTTTGGTGAGTTAGGTGAGAAAAGACACAAAAGTCAAAAAGTGTGAAAGTGACAGGCAGCAAATTTCGACCAAGGACAAAAGTTTGACTTGAGAATAACTACTTTGAGAATTTCGACTTGGTGAAATTTCGACATAGGCAAAAGTTTTGTAGATCGAGATCGAGATCGACTTGCGAAAATGGCTTAAAATATGCTAAGGTAAATCTCGATCTGTCGACATCGAGATCGACATCAAGATGTAGATCAAGACTGACATCGAGATCGACATAGATTTTCTACATAGCCTAGTGTCGGGTACTTAGAATTATTTTTGGTGACCAGTTTTGGAACTTTGATTTATTTAGAGATAATTCAATTTTCTTTTAATTACTACTCAAGTAATAAGAAAAGTTTATTATCTCTATTCTAAATCTATATTAAGATGGCACCTTAAAATCAATTCAAGATTCCAGTGTTCGACCGAGATCAATGAAGAATGGGTTTTGATAATGAATTTGTTACGATGGTTGTTGTTCCTGAGCATATGGAAGGAGATGTGATTGTACCACATCGGTCTGAGCCCAAAGAGGGAGTGGACTTTTCAGATGCTGATAAGGAGCAAATAGCTTTCGATACGTTCGTTCAACAAACCTAGAAATAGAGGTCGTCATGGAAGGTACAGCTGAGGTCAGAACAAAACACTTTTACTCAAGATGAAGTATAGCACCTACAAGATCAGAAAAGGAGCAAGCAAAAGATGAAGACACTATGTTGGGTTGAAGTATGAATCTCAAACATTAGTGAGGATGCAGCAAGGGAGAGCATTTGTTGGTGAAGTTAAATGCAAGGATGATTCTAACAGTGATGCACCAAATGGATATCTGGCATCAATGACCAACACTGAAGATGAATCAATAAGCACTTCACAGGTATACATTCTAACTAGTATACGTTTATCTAATTCAGAACTGCATGTTTATTAAGTTTTGAAATGTATTATATTCATGATAGCATGTTAGCATCCTAGGTCTTAAATGCTCAATTGATTGCTAAGAATAAGATTGCATGCTAGGATTCATGAGTTTAAT
The DNA here is from genome assembly GCA_028671895.1 of Oenanthe sinensis. NCBI lineage: Eukaryota > Viridiplantae > Streptophyta > Magnoliopsida > Apiales > Apiaceae > Oenanthe > Oenanthe sinensis. The sequence continues at coordinate 26,094,499 of CM053801.1, forward strand.
TAGTACATTTTATACTTGATTTTATATGCAGTAAAATGAATATCTAGAATTAGATAGGGTGTTCTAGACGGTTAAGTGTATTCCCAAACATTTGCTGAAACTTGAGTTAAATCTGATATGATTTAATACCTCTGCTAATGTTGTGAAAATTGTTAATAGACAAACAGGTCATAGATCAGATTTTATTTGTTCTTAATAGCAAATGACTTGTTAATTGTTTATGTGCTTATTTTCATATGATTTGCTTTTACTCACATAATTGTACTTAAATGCTATATCAGTTCATGTATTGCTTGTTAGGGATAATTGGATAAAAGATGGTAGAATTATCTCAAAGTCAGTAAGTCATGTAGATTCGAAGCTTAATCTAAAACTGACTTAGGTAATTAGAGATAGTTAAAAACGTTAGACAACGACAGAACGGATTAGACAGAATTAGTAATTAATTTGTTAGTTCTTCTATCCATGTGCTTTTATGCAGTGAAGCTGAATATTTACCATGTGTTCTTATTTCCATGCTTGTTTAGTTAAATTTGAAAATGCATATCTTAGGACTTGCATAATCTTAGACAAAGCATATATAAGAGTCACAATAGGGTAAAGACTGCTAGTTCACCTTAAGTTAGGTTGAAATCACTAGTCTCATAGCCTAAAGACCACTTTGTCAAGGCTGCAGAGTATGAGAAGTGATCAGTCAAAGATTAGTTTATGCATATTATGGTTGAAGCTGTTGTTACCTCTGAAAATATCTCTAACCCATCTGGACTCAATTGAAGTTGAGTACCAAGAAGCTTAATCTTTTGTGATCGCAGAGTATGTTATGAAAGCGAAAAATTATGTGACTTCGTAACATTTATTGTTCGAGGCATATGATTAAGATTAAAGCTCTTCTATCACAACTGGTTGAGAAGGCCTCCCCGACGGTAACCTTTGGAGATGACAGCAAAGGATGTACAAGGGATATGGCTATCATGAGTTAAGAACTGTCATCAGTGGAAGCATCTTTCTTGTGGAAGGACTTAAGCACTTTCTAAAGGGCACTAGGGAATTCTTTGTCAAAGGTTTTCTAGAGAAGTGTTTGATCTCAAACAAGAAGGTTGGATGCTCACTCAGCTGCGGTTGAGGAAGTTTGTTCGTAGCTGACATGAAATTTGGATGTAAAGATGAAGTGAAATTTTCAGTAAAGCTTTATCAATGAAGAGTTAGCTATGGCAAAGGAAGCTCTCACACTTGTTAGTCTGCAAGGCAATAGATTCTCTGATAAAGATGAAATTGGTGAGAGGACTGCTTCATATGGAATTCTATCAAGAAGGACATTTTGAAGTATGTCACATAGGGAAGTCAATGGAAACATCACATTGAAGGAAAGTCATATGCTTAGTGGTGATTGAAATTGATAACCCTAATTACAAATTGGTGATGTTCAAGCATTCAACAGACAAAATGTCACAATGGTGATTGATCAAATAAGGAAGATCAAGTTGGAAACAATTGGTAAGCAGTGAGAACTTTGAAGTCAGATAGTGGAACTGCATTTCGCGAGTGAAGTTCTAAGTGAAGTCTGCACTTAAAAAGGTACTTTGAAGCTGAAGCAATTAACACAGCATGCTGCTTTATTCAACAAGATCGTGAAAAGACATCATTTGAGTTAATGGCCAACCAGAAGCAAACACTGAAGCTCTTTCGTGTGTTTGGAGGGAATTGATTTTTAATGAAGATTTATTTGAGTATCTTGACAAGAAGTTAAGGCTCATGGAACAATTCTCCTCGGCTACTCAGAAGTGATTAAAAGTCTGAATGTGACGACCAACTACACCAAGCTCCAGTGCATTCAATCGAACGACCATTCTGAATCATTGACAAATTCAGATACTGATGTTGAAGCTGAGGTTGCAGAAGGAATCAATGACAACGATGATGATTCAGATCCTTAGTGGAAATCCACTATAGAAGGTGAAGGATCTTCAACACATCCTAGCAGCAACTCAGGGGGAGCAAATAAAAGATGGATCTACTAGTCATGCTCAACAATGAAGATCAAAGGATTTTATTAAGAACATTTCTGCCAAGACAAAAGGTTTGAAGTCAAATTCTATCCTGGAGTCTCGTTCTTAGTGATCCGGATTCTTGTGTAGAGGCTAGAAGTGCTAATCGAAATGATCATATATCTTTCGGGACCAAGTTGGGAAAAAGAAATTGTCAACTTACAATTGGTATCAACAATTGGTATCACCCATCAATTGGTATCCCAAAGAATATTAGAAAAGCACAGATTGATCCAGATTGAGTGATTGCAAAGCAAAATGATCTCAATTAGTTAGAAGGCAGAAACCATTGAAGCTGGAACCCAGACCACTAAAGTCGAAGCTGAATCTGGTATAGTAAGGGTTCTCAGAAACTGGATGACTTTTTGGCATTGTTATGAGGGGCAAAGTCAAACTGGTTGCTACAGGACTTTAAAGCAGAAGGTATCGACAATGATGGAAACGGAATCTTCGGGACTTTCAAGATCAAGCAGTAAGCATCAGTGACAAGACTTGATACCTTGGGACTCATCAATGGGGACCTAACAATTTTCAGGGACTCAACGATTAGGACCTATCACATGTGGAGCATTCAAGCATGAAGATCTATCAGATGAATGTGTACAAGTGCACTCCTGAATGGTGAGCTAGAAGTTAAAGTTGATGTACATCATTTCCAGGACTTTGAAGTTGCAGATCCATTGGAATTTGTATATCATTCTCTTCGCAAGCTCTTCTATGACAGAGATAGGGGTTCAAGCAAAACGTCAAGGACATGGTATGACACTCTGACTGTTAATTACTTTAATATGATTTTACAGTAGAGTAAGTTATACACACATATCTCTCCAGAATGCAAGGCACACACAATGTTATATATGTGCTAAGTATACCATGAGTATATTATATGTGGGTCTACTAACGAAAATTTGGCAAGATATATTTTTGCTAAGTTAATGCAGAGTAGGTACAAAATGAGCATGTTGGAAGAGTTTCAATTCTTTCTGGATTATAATTAATTCGAAAGAATGATGGCAATTAAAGGAAGTCAAGGATCTTTTGAAGATGCGCAATTTGGAAGATTCTAGACCTGCCAAGACTACTTTCCAACAGACCACTAAGCTTGATCAGGGCAAATCAGGTATATGAACTGAAGTGACAAGCTATAGAGGTATGATAAGCTCATTACTTATTCAAGTGCACAAAGACCATATATTTTATTCTCGATATGCCTATGTGCAAGTTTCCAAGTGGAAATTAGAGAATCTTATCTTATAGCTAAGTTATGAATTGTTAGACATCTTAGGGGATCACCAATTCTTGGAATCTGGGACCCTTAAGATAATAGGTTTAACCTAATTGGCTATATAGATATAGATAATGCAGGTTGTACGAAAGACAGGGAAGTCATTCCTAGAAGCTGTCAATTTCCAGCAACTCTGTTGAACTCTTCATACCACTGAAGGAACAAGCTAATGGACATCAGGTATCATTTCTTTTGAGAGTTGTCCTTAGTCAAATAACTTGCAGATGTTTGCTAAATAACTTGGTGAATTTATTTTATCTAAGTTGGTTAGTAAATTTGGGATGTTACTTATATGCATATTTGATGGAAATCCCATATGCAAGGAATTCTTAAATAAGTTCACAAGTATTAAATTTTCAATATTCAAAGACTTGTGAATTTATTTGAAATCCAGTACCTCGTGCTTTTTGCTATTAGTTTAATTATCTTGCTTGCAATGTATTATGCATAAGTGAAAGTTAAATTATTTAGCACAAGCATTTAATTTATTTTAATTTATTTAAATCATGATGATATATAAAACCATTCAGTAAAATATCTGTTCCATGATTTAAGTAAATTAAAATAAATTAGAAGCATAATTATTTGTATATTAAATATTAGATAAGAATTAGTCAATGATATCTTGCTTAATTGCTTTGATATTTTGCTCTAAGAGTCTTAAAATATTTTATTACAAGTAATTGTGATACTTTTGATATTAGTGACGGTATTTAGAATTTCTGTTCTAAATAATTAATGCATATTTCAAAACTCACTAATATTGGAAGATGAAGTATTTTCCAAGTTACGTGTATAAAATTCTCAATGTTTTATATACTTAGAAAATATTTCTAAAATTGATTTTATTGCGAGGGGTTGTAAAAAGAATCACAACTATTACTTTTTCCCTATTTAAAGGACTTGTGAATTTCTTTTCAACTATAACCTCGAGCTTACGTATATCAATTAGTAATTGTTATGAGTACGCTTACAATGTGCAAATTGACAATTATTAGATATGGCGTAGGAAGTTAAATGCTAATATTCAATCTAATGAATATTTTAGTATTTAGCGAATTTATTTTATCTTATTGAAATTATGGATTGAAGCAATTCAATGGTTATTAGTTTCATAATTTTAATTTGATAAAATAACAGAAGCACAATTTCTTGTATCTTGAAATTATTGATAAATATCGAATAATTGGTATCAGCGTGCAATTAATTGTGATATGCTTATTGTTCTACTGAATAATTGCCATGTATAGTTTTTATAAATGCATGTGATTGGCAATTGCTTAGTACAGCATAAGTATTTAATTTATTTTGGTTTATTTAAATCATGATGATATAAAACAATTCAATGAAATATCTGTTCCATGATTTAAATAAATTAAAATAAATTCGAAGCATAATTATTAGTAGTATAAATATTTTCTTTTATTACTTTGTGATAATAGAATAATATTTTATTACAAAATAATTGTGATATATTGATACTAATGGATTTACTTAGTTTTTATTTTTAGAAACAATTGGTATCAATATATTTAGTTTTCTTTCTTTGACTGGTTTACAATCCTGAATGTATTTAAAAGAAATTTTTGTCTATTTCTTTTTCAAAATATTTTATGTAAATATACATTCATTTGTCTATCAGTTTAAGTTAAGAAAACTTAAGAATTCTTTTTCAAAACTTCTCTTTTGAAAAACTTTTCTTAAGGATAATCTCTCTATTCTATCGAAACTTTATTCCCTCCCAAAAGCTTATTTTAAATGTTTTATCTTTAAAAAGCTTTTTCTCTCTTTTGAAAATGTGTTTTAACTTCGAGGTACCAATCACTTGTAAAATGATTTGTTTTCAAATACTTGTTTCAATGTATGTTTCACATTGATTCATAGTACCAAAACAGTGATTGTTGCTTTGAAGGCCTTGTACTGTATTGTTAAGCATACATTCAACCCCAATTGTCATGTTTTTATTTAAAGTCGGGGATATTATCAGGCAGAAGAAAATGATGTAAATCATAATTGAATTATGAGTCGGGAAATCATTGTCTTCTATCTGATATGGATGATTTGCAGTGCTTAGGTTTAATGGAAAAGAATCATTTTATTGAGATATAATTTGGTAGAAGAGTTGAATTTCTTCTTTGGTATAAATTCCCGCGTTTTATTATGGGAAGATTGCCTTATAAGAAATTCATAAAAGATAGAAACTTTTTCTCTGATACTCCCGCGTTTTATTATGGGATCAGTATCTTAAGGAAAATTTCCATTGGCATCAGACTCTTAAATTATAAATCTTTAGAACCGACAAAACTCTTTTATTAAAAGGACTTAAATGCAATCGTTTACCATTCCTTCTTATATTTTTCCTTCTCCTTAAGATGAAAACTATGTTTTGGAATGCTAAACTGATTATCTTTTTATCTTATTTAAATTGATTTTATCTGTTTAGCCCCCAGTGGCTATAGTAGCTGGCCAAGAGGTTGAAAACCCATCAATCTCTGACCCAGGCCTTAATACTAAACACTCATTTCATCCACTTCCATATATTAACCCTTGGAGTTATAAGGAACACATGTTTGTTAGAGGTTGATAAGGGAGAAACTGCACTTGATGCAGCAAATAAGGATGAAGTTGGAAGTGCACCCACAGCTCTACCTCCAACGAAGTAAAGAAGTATATAAACTGAGGTATCTGTAAGCTCATCTGTATTTTCTCAAAAAGATGCAGAGCTGAAAAGGCAATAAAACTGTCTCTGGAATCATTCTCTCAACAGGGTGAGTCCATTGAAATTCGCTCGTCAGCCAGAGCATCTTGTAATGAGTCAAGCACACCACTGGCATTCACGCTGATGGTAAGCCTAAACAGATATATTTTAGGGACACATTGCAAGACGTGCACAGTGTGAGGTATAGGCATGTTAACAAAACACCCGTCATTGGGTTACGAGGGAAACGTAGACTCTAATTTGCCATTCATTACATTGTCTACTACGTCGCCCCTCCTGGAAGGAACATTTCCAGATCCTGAAAAGGAATGTCTACCTCCCGTTTACGGAGAAGGTGTGAGGCAACTCCTTGATAGAACAAGGCAGGATTCCCAAAAAGATTTTAAAATCTTGGGATAACCCATCTCAAAGAGGTGAGGCTCTACTAGACAGTGATTTAGCAATTGCTATTGAGTCTGGTGTGAGACAGTGCTTATGCATGATAGATCAAGAACACCTCTACGAGGCAAATTCTCCACTTGATAGTGATTCAGTTCATTCTGATGAATCAGGTGTTGGGAATATGTATGGATTGACGGATTTCACTTGCAGGTACAGAAGGCTACATTTGGAATGCAGAGTGAAAGTGAGAGAAAGAAACACTTAAGTGAAAGTGAGGGAGAGATACACTTGAGTGAGAGATAGGGAGAGAAAGAGAGTAACACTTAAAATGCTCTATGCTAAAGTGTAAACACCGACAGAACGTAGTAGAAGTGAGGAAACCATAAGCCAAACACTTACCCTTGCTACTTGCTACTTCTGGAAGAAAAGTTACTATTTTTTCCCGATCAACGACAGACGAGAACCTTCTTTGGGAGACAAACCATCTAAAAGAGGACCTAACAATTGGTATTAACAATCGGTATCTTCAAAAGTGGGCCTTTGGAGGATTCCTCAACTAAGGGGGAGAAGTTATAGTAAGAAAAAGTTATAGTTATAACAAGTTTATAAACAGGGAGAAGTTATAGTGTTATAGTTATAACAAGAAAAATAAGAAGTTAATAAAGTCTTATCTTCATAACCTTCGGAAAAGCTAATACCCTAAAGGAGTCGCATGATTCTAAGGGAAGAGGCCATTGGAGGATTCTAAGGGAAGATCCTTGAAAAAAGGGGGTTCGTATCCTTAGGGGGAGATTTTAGACTGGAAAAAGAAAATCTTATCTTCGGATCCTGAGGGGAAACAACAGAAGATGGGAGAATCAAAAAACTGTATCCTAGACTTGAAAGGAGTTGTCAGAAGAAGATTCCTAATGCAAGTGAGAAGAACAGAAAAGAATTGACTATTCCATGGATTTTCTAAAGGGAGAAGAAGAATAAGAAGGAGAATCACATTCTTAGGGGGAGAACAGTATGAGCTATGTTCTGTGTTCTATTGAAGATGTTCCCAGGAATAATGATTCTTATGAAGCTCTGTTCATGATAAGTTCTTTAAGTTCAAACTAAAGGATTTTGAAACGGAGAAAGCTCAAACAGACAGAAATGAAAATGATACAATTTGAATATCAGTTCAGCGTCAGAGGAACAAACATCTTTCGTTTCAGTCACACAAGAATTCTGGAAATGCAATATTTGATCCAGAAAAACCAGTAGCATTATTTACAAGTCTCGGACATTCTTTTTCTAGTTGTTAGTTGAGTTATCCTCCCTAGGTTATTTGTTTGCTAAAAGTTTAACAATCAAATAGGGGGAGATTGTTGGAAACGACGAAGCTGTATAAATAGTAATCGTGATAACTCAACACTAGAACAGGACAAGTAAATAATACTACGATTACACAGAAATCAGCAAGACATGAAGACAAGGCAAATACAGTGAATCAAGACATTAGAAGAAGTTTTGAAGTCTACTACAGGTCACTGAAAGAAGTTCATTTATATGTTCATGCCTCAGTGAAGAATAATGTTTAAAGACTTTCAGGGTTTCAGAAGTGTTGAAGATTCAGTATAGCAGTGCCACTAAAAGATTTCAGTGTAACAGCATTGATTGAAGATAGACAGTGTTTGAAGCATAGGAATCTAGAAGAATTAAAGACATGGTAAAGACAAAGGTTAAAGAAGACAGCTACAGTCTTGAAGTTATACTCATTGACAATCAGTGAAGAACAGAGAATGAAGTATTCAAGATTGTAGTAGTAATGAAGACGTTGTCGAAGTACCAGAAAAGATTCTAGTGAAGTTACATTGTTTATTAACAGTTAATGTTCGAACCACTTATTGGGAAGCCACATTACCAATTGAACATGGTAATCTATTCAGAAGCAAGTACCCTATCAAGACTAGTCACTTATGAACCAGACCGTTGCATCAACTGTCAGGACATTGATAGCAAGTTTATGTCAGTAGTAGAGATCCATGTTCAAGAGCTTGTTGAAGAATATTGAAGAAGCTAGGGAAACTTGCTCATAAAGGTTAATCCACAATTAGTCACTAAAGAAGGTCAACATTGGATGAACGCATATTTGCCAAGGCAAATGTCGATCCACGGCAGATCGAGATGCGGGTCGAGATTTACAATTGAAGTAAAACATTGCAAGGCAAATCTCTGTCCACGGCAGATCGAGATCGAGATCGAGATTCTCACAGATCGAGATCGAGATTCTCACAGATCGAGATCGAGATTTTCACAGATCGAGATCGATATTTTCACAGATCGAGATCGAGATTTTCACAGATCGAGATCGAGATCGAGATTGTCAACCAAGATCGAGATCCAGATGGGTCCAGGCCTAGATCGAGATGCGGGTAGACATGTAACATTTAATGTTCAAGGGACAAGTGGCTTATTGTGAACGGTTGATCCAGAGTGGTTGGGAAAGTACTTTTTGTTAACGAGTCCTGATTGGGCCACGTACACAAAAAGGACAAGATCAAGTCTACAAGTCATAGATTACAAAGTAGTATAAATAGAAGTACTTGTGTAACATTTCAAGAGAGAGCATAGAACGCAATGTAAAGCAATATTGAGAAAAACACTTGTAATAGAGAGGGAGTATATTCACAGAGCTTAGTATCATTTACTCCTCTCTCTTTACTTCTGTTGTACTATTGTAATGAATGTTGTAGCAAATCCTTCAATGAATATAACGATATATTCTTGAAATTCTGTGTTGATTTATTACATAATATTTATTGCTTCTCATTGCTTCTCATATATTCCTTAAATCGTAAAAAGTTGTATTCACCCCCCCCCCTCTACAACACATTTGGACCTAACATACAATTTAAGCAAACTGCGAGGAAGAACACCTCTTATATTAATTATGCTAGGCTGGGTGAAGTGGAACAGGTAGGATCACAGCTAAGTTAGAAGGAAAAGACTTGGTTATAAGTCTTATAATGTATAGATGTTTATAGACTTTTGTGAGATGATTCAGAGTTGTAATGATCTTTATTTTGGCAATGTAAACTTAAGAATGTAGAGTTGTGTTTGTTTCATACCATTACATGTTAAAGGTCCAGGATAGTAGTCGGGGTCATGTGTGTGTGTGTGTGTATATATATATATATATATATATGCTTTGTTTATATTTTGTTAGGAATCTACATGTGATTTGATGATAACATTAACCTTAGAATCATAGAAATTTTATTTGATGTAACTGATCAATTGATATGAAAGTTATAAATATCAATTGATCAGGAAACCATTTATCAGTTGAAGTGTTTATGTGAATCAACTGATAACTTGGATAGTAGCATAGGTGTACTTAGTCTATTTCAATCTATAAGGTGTAAATCAATTGATATTTTGTTCATCAATTGATGTTAGAGTCGATTGATATAGATCATCAATTGATGTGTAAATTAAACTGTTGATTGTAATTATGTGAAGACAGGAAATTACACAAGTGAAGGATGATCAATTGATATTGAAGCATCGATGGATGAGGGATCAATCGAAGAAGCCAAGTCAAGCATTGAAGACCATCAACTGATGTGAAGACCCATCGATTGATATATCAATTGATAACATCTATCAATCGATAAGCCATCTTTTATCAATCGATGGATAGAAAGATCAATCGAAGAAGTACATCAGTTGATGGATTAAAGAATGGATCAATTGATATGCTTAATAACAATTTATCAATTGAGTGTGACAACACAGAAAGAATATCTGTTGAAGATCTAAAGAAGAAAAACACACCTATGAAAAACAGTCTAGAGTGACTGTGAAGACTCAATCAGAAGCTGTCTTTCAAACTCCTTTTTGGTAAAATGTCAAAAAGAAAAAGGAAGGTAGGTAGAAACAATCCTAGTATAGGAATTATAAAAGCACACTTGTAGTATATAAACAAGTGTAGCAGCATTATTAGAAAACAGACAAGTTAGACAATATTTCTTAATCAACTGTTCGAGCTTGAGAGCACATTTGTAAGAACAGTTGATTTGTTTTCTAATCTTGTAAAAACACAGCTAGGTTTCTTTTAACCTAGGAACATTGAGCAAAAATATACACTGATGGAAAAACCAATCCATCAGTAATTTTAAATCTCCTTGTTCAATTTACGTTTCAGTCTTAAATTGTTAGAACATATTCTCTCTATATTCTCAAACTTCAAGAACGAATATTAGAACCAGCAAAAAGTTTTAATATTTGTATTCAACCCCCTTCTACAAATATTGACATTGTTCTAGGGAATAACAATTGGTATCAGAGCAGGCTTTCAACATACAGAAAGTTTAAAGATCAAGAACAGTCAATATGGGCCAAAAAGATTCAGGTGTAAAGATTCCAATGTTGGAAAAGGATGAATACTTTCCATGGAAGGTAAAAATGCATCTGCATCTTCTTTCTCTAGATCCTTCTTATGTTCACTGCATAGAGAAAGGTCCTCACATTCCCATGAAGCTAGTTATAGGAGTAAACCCAGATGGAACTCCTACAGTTGATAGACATATTCCAAAACTTATTTCTGAATTCACAGAAGAGGATGAAAAAGAAGTACTAAAAGACAAAAAGACCATGAACATTCTGTTTAATGGTCTAGATAAAGATATGTTTGATAATGTGATAAACTGTACTTCATCAAAAGAAGTGTGGGACACTCTTCAAACTCTGTGTGAAGGAACTGAACAAGTTAGGAAAAATAAGATGCAACTCTTAATTCAAAAATATGAATCAATTCATTTTAAGAGTGGTGAAGCCATCAATGATACCTATAGCAGATTCTAAAAGTTATTGAATGGTCTAAAGTTATATGGTAGGGTCTATGCAACAGAAGATACAAATCTCAAATTTCTAAGATCTCTTCCAAAGGAATGGAAGGCAATGACTGTCTCCATTAGACAATCTCAAGACTTCAAAGATTATACTCTAGAGAAATTATATGGTATTCTCAAAACATATGAACTGGAGATTCAACAAGATGAAGAGATTGAGAAGAATCAAAGAAAGGAGAAAACTGTGGCTTTGATGGTCAATGGGAATAAAGACAAGAAAGAAAAGAAAAATACTGGTTGTTCAGAAGAAGTCATGATGGTGGTTAAGGATGCTGATGAAGAATCATCCAAGGGAAAAGGAAAGACCAAATGTGAGGAAAATGAAACATGCTCACAGGATGATTTGGATGAGATTGATGAGCACCTTGCATTTTTGTCAAGGAAGTTTTCAAAGCTAAAATTCAAAAGGAATCCAAATGCTCAAAGGCCTGGATCCCAGTTTAGAAACAACAATCAAAATAAAAATTTGGTTGATAGATCTAAATTCAGATGTTTTAACTGTGGATTGGCTGGTCATTTCTTAAGTGAGTGCAGGAAACCAAAGCAAGAAAAGGCAAAGACATATGAGGGTATTGATTATAAAATGAAATACTTTGACCTTTTAAAACAGAAAGAAAAGGCTTTTGTCACTGAAGAGAAGGACTGGGCTGCTGAGGACAGTGATTCTGAAGAATATATCAATCTAGCTCTAATGGCCAACCATGAGGATGAAGAAGCTAGTTCAGCATCCAATCAGGTATTAGCTACAAACTTTTCTGAGCTTTCTGCTGATGAATGCAATAGTACTATTAATGAAATATCCAATGAATTGAACAATTTGCATGTCACTCTAAAATCTCTAAACAAAGAAAATCTCAAGTTAAAGAGCACCATTGATGCCTTAACTGAGAGGAATGTTTTTCTTGAAAATGAACTTGTCTGTTTAGAAAGATTTAAGCAGGAAAGAAAGGATGCTAGGAATGAACTAGTAAACAGTTTGAAAAGAGAAGAATTGTTGAAAGAACAATTGGCTGAAGAAATTGAAACCATTAGCAAATGGAATAGGTCTGCTAAAACTGCCAAACAAATTATTGATGTTCAGGGTGTAGATACTCTAGGAGAACTCCCCAAATCAATAGGCAAGCCATTGGCTGATACTTCAATGGATAAAGATCAATCGACTACTAATCCTTCATCAACTGATAAGGATTATCAATCGATTGATGCTGAATCAATTGATAAGCATCCATCGACAAGTAAATCATCAATGGCTAATAAGAAGAACAAATTTAGCACTCCTAATAAGTTTGTTAAGGAAACCAAAAATCAAGTTGAGGCTGAGACTGAGAAGATCAACATAGGTAGCTTATCCAAGAAACAATTAAAAGAAAAATTAGAAAAGATAGCACCTGTGGAAATTAATCAATCTAAGTCTGAGAAAAGGAAAAAGAATAGGAATGGTAAAGTAGGCATAAATAAGCACAACAACTACACTCCTGATATGTATGCACCTAGAAAAGTCTGTGCTAAATGTGGTAGTGTAAATCATTTGTCCATGCAATGCAAAATTGAAAAGAAATCTATATCTTCAAATGATTTAAATATACATGCCATGACTGCAAATGCCATGTTTACCAATCCTATGCTCATGAATGCCATGTCTTCTAATTTGGTTGCACCTAATGTTCATATGCCTTATGCACAAGTTCCATACATGTATAATCCCTTCTTTGCATATCCTAATATGAACATGCCTGGAATGCCATGGAACATGCCTAATGTAAATGATGAAATTCATGGAAATTCTGCCATGAGTTCCAAGGTGTCAAAGCCCCAAAAGTCAACTTCCAAAGTTAAAGTGGATTTAAACCCACCAAAACAAAAGGAACCGAAGTTGACAACAGGGGCTCAAGCTGCAACTAATAAAAGAGGACCCAAGGCAACTTGGGTACCAAAAGCAACTTGATTGTTTTATGTGTGTGCAGGGAAACAGGAAGAAAAATATCTGGTATTTGGATAGTGGATGTTCAAGGCACATGACTGGAGATTTGTCCCTGCTCACAAAGTTTGTGGAAAAGGCTGGCCCAGGAGTTACTTTTGGAGATAACAGCAAAGGTTTTACTCTGGGATATGGTTCAATTGTAAAAGAAAATGTTATCATTGAAACTGTAGCACTAGTTGATGGATTGAAGCACAATCTGCTCATTATAAGTCAACTGTGTGATAATGGTAATGGTGTGTGGTTTATAACTGGATCATGCATCATAGCCAACAAAGAATCTGGTGAAATTCTCTTAACTGGAGAAAGAAAAGGAAATGTCTATGTGGCTGATTTTCTCTCTGTTAAAGCAAATTCAATGACATGCCTACTTAGCAAAGCCAATACAGATGAAAGTTAGTTGTGGCACAAGAAACTAGCCCATTTGAATTTCAAAGCCATGAATTTATTGGTTAGAAAGAATCTGGTTAGAGGCATTCCACAGATGGAATTCACCAAGGATGGACTGTGTGATGCCTGTCAAAAAGGAAAACAGATAAAAGCATCATTCAAGTCAAAGTCTGAATCATCAATTGATAAGCCTCTGGAACTATTACACATGGATTTATTTGGTCCAATCAACATCATGTCAATTGCTAAAAAGAAATATGCCTTAGTAATTGTGGATGACTTCACAAGATTTTCATGGGTATATTTCTTATTCTCTAAGGATGAGGCAAGCAAATTAATTATCAATCATGTAAAGAATGTTGAAAATGGCACTGAATGGAAGGTCAAGAAATTTAGAAGTGATAATGGAACTGAATTCAAGAATTCAACCATGAGAGAATTCTATAAAGAAAAAGGTATCACTCATCTTTTCTCTGCTCCAAGGACTCCACAGCAAAATGGAGTAGTTGAAAGGAAAAATAGGACCTTGATTGAAGCTGCTAGAACTATGTTAGAAAAAGCAAAACTTCCTACATACTTCTGGGCAGAAGCAATTAATACTGCTTGTTACACTCAAAATATTTTCATGGTCAATAAACTTCAAGGCAAAACACCATATCAATAGATGAAGAAAGACAAGAAGCCAACAGTTAACTTTCTTCATGTCTTTGGCTCCAAATGCTTTGTACTGAGAAATCAAGGTGAAAATCTAGGAAAATTTGAAGCCAAAGCTGATGAAGCTATATTTGTTGGATATGGAATAACAACCAAAGCATACAGAGTCTACAATCTTAGATTACACATTGTTATGGAATCTATGCATGTAGTCTTTGATGACAAGAAAATTCAAGGGTTGTTTGATGAAGGATTTCATGATCTATTGTATTTTGAAAATGAATCCTCAAGTAATATTGAAGATAGTGATGATGATGAGGAAATTACAAGTATACAAGTTCCTAGAATCCTCCCATCAATTGATGTCATTGCTTCAACAGATAACTTATCAGTTGACAATCATCAATCGACTGATAATACATCAATTGATAATCATTCGATGGATAACAACTCTGCTCAACAATCTTCAAATAGAGTGTCCATCACAGGGGGAGGGTTCTCAAATAGTCAATCACTTCACAATGATCATAACACTTCCAATGATCATGAAACATCATCTTCAAGGACAATCTTACCATCTCAAAGGAAATGGACAAAAAGTCATCCCTTTGAACTAATTATTGGAAATGCAAATGATGGTGTCAAAACTAGAAGTGCAACTCAAAATGAATGCTTGAATAGTAGCTTTCTGTCACAAGAAGAACCAAAAAGGATTGAAGAAGCCTTGAATGATCCTGATTGGATAAATGCTATGCAAGAAGAGTTGAATCAGTTTGAAAGAAACAAAGTGTGGAAGCTGATGCCCAAACCAAAGAACAAGACTATCATTGGTACAAAATGGGTATTCAGAAACAAAATGGATGAATCTGGTACAGTGACAAGAAATAAGGTAAGATTAGTGGCAAAGGGCTATTCACAAGAAGAAGGCATAGATTTTAATGAAACATTTACACCAGTTGCAAGGTTGGAAGCAATCAGAATCTTTTTAGCATTTGCTGCTCATGCAAATTTCAAAGTATATCAGATGGATGTAAAAAGTGCTTTTTCTCAATGGAGAACTAGAAGAAGAAGTATATGTAGAACAACCTCCTGGTTTTATTGATCCTGTTCATCCCGGATTTGTATACTATCTTCTCAAGGCACTTTATGGATTAAAACAAGCACCTAGAGCCTGGTATGACACTCTGTCTAAATTCCTGATTAAGAATTACTTCATTAGAGGTACTCTTGATAAAACTCTCTTTCATAGAAATGTAAATGGCTCTATGATTCTTGTTCAAATCTATGTAGATGATATTATCTTTGGCTCAACTAATGAAAAACTTTGTAAAAAGTTTGCTAAGTTGATGCAGAGTAAATATGAAATGAGCATGATGGGAGAACTAACCTACTTTCTTGGCTTGCAAATCAAACAAGTTAAAGATGGTATTTTCATAAATCAAACCAAATATATTTCTGATTTATTAAAGAGATTTCATTTAAATGAATGTTCCTCTGCAAAAACTCCCATGGCCACTGTAACTAAACTTGAATTAAACACTAAGGAAGCAATAATAGACATTTCAAGTTATAAAGGCATGGTTGGCTCATTACTTTATTTAACTGCTAGTAGGCCAGATATAATGTTTGCTACATGTCTTTGTGCTAGGTTTCAAGATGATCCTAGAGAATCTCATTTGATTGCAATAAAAAGAACATTCAGATATCTCAAAGGAACTCCAAATCTTGGAATTTGGTATCCTAGAAATTCTGGATTTGATCTAATTGGCTATTCAGATGCAGACTATGCAGGTTGCAGAATTGACAGAAAAAGTACAACAGGCTCCTGTCAATTTCTAGGAAATAAGCTTGTGTCATGGTTTAGCAAAAAGCAGAATTCGGTTTCTACATCTACTGCAGAGGCTGAGTACATTGCAGCTGGAAGTTGCTGTGCACAAATTTTATGGATGAAGAATCAACTACTTGACTATGGGTTCAACTTGAACAAGATTCCTATTTTCTGTGACAATACAAGTGCCATTGCTATAACAGAAAATCCTGTGCAACATTCCAGAACCAAGCATATTGACATAAGGTATCACTTCATTAGGGAACATGTAATGAATGGTACAGTTGAATTACATTTTGTCCCTAGTGAAAGACAACTTGCAGACATTTTTACCAAACCACTAGATGAATCTACTTTCAATAGATTGGTCTGTGATTTAGGTATGCTTAATTATATTTAATCCTTTAAATGTCTGATAAGTTATGTATTAATATTAATTTTAGCCATTGATTATGTTAAATTATTGATTCTTCAATAATCAACTGATAAATATTTTTACATATCGATGGATATCTGAAGCTGTCGACAGATAAATATATCAATTGATGATATATTTGTCTATCGATGGATATCTGAAGCTGTCGACAGATAAATATATCAATTGATGATATATTTATTTATCGATGGATAAATGTACCTATCGATGGATAAGATTGCTATCGATCGAAGACCTGGAATTTGATTGGTCCATGTCATCAGTCGATCTGTACAAAATTTAGTCGTTGATTACTTATTTTATCAATTGATTAATACGTATATTTATGTATGTATAACAGTCGATTGCCAAGATAGGTAACTTTTACCTTTCATTTTCTTTTAACGGTCGATTAAGTTCTATTTTGAGTAAGAAATTGATTGAGAAACTAGTAAATATAAATAATGAGATTAAAACATTATTCATTCTTACTTACGTTTATTTTACTAACAATTTCTCTAACTCTTTCTCTCTCTCTCATTCTACGAACTTAATCACAACCCTCTGTCTCTCAGTACTCAACTCTTCTAATATCTTCAAAGCTTTTGTACTACTACTCTTCTACTAAAATGGCATCTTTATCCAAGAAAATCTCTCAAGCAGGGTTCATCTACGAATTGAATAATTTTGTGGCCTGCACTGTTGTTGAAGAGGCTCCAAAGGAATTTCATCCATTGATGCAATTCCTGGGAAGTGGAAAGATACAGAAAGCATTGAAGGAAGCACCAACAATAATCTGTAATTTGGTGGAAGAATTTTGGTCCTCTACAGAAGTTGCCGATGACTTCTCGAGCATCAAGTTCAACTGTAAAGGACAAGAGTACATTCTTACTACTTTAATTTTAAATGAATGTTTAGATTTGCCTGTTAATAATACTGTTAATGTGCCTAGTGAATCAGATATTAGAAACATGCTTAGGGCTGTTAATTATGCAAATCCTGACATCAATTTAGGGCAAGTAGTTAGAAAACACCTTAGGAGAGAATGGTCTTATTTCTTTGATGTAATAATAAAATGCTTTATTGGTAAAATTAGTAATTTTGATGCCATAACTTCAAGCATGCAACAGATAGCATATAGTGTTTTGTTTGATGAATATCATGATTTTTCTTCTATATTGTTATCTGAAATTGCTGCTAAGTTAGGAAAGAAGCATGATAGATCTAATCATATATCCTATGTTAGATTTATCATGATTATAATTAACCACTTGGTCAAAAAAATTGAGTTTTGCAGGGAAACTGAAACCCTTGAGTGCTGGACTCAAAACAAAAGGGTCTTTAAAGACCTGGTAAGGATCAATCTTCACAGCAATGTGGAATTGATCTATCCCCCTTTTGTTCAGGTATATGTCTCTACTTTAAACTCTTCTCAACCTAATTCTTCTTTGCCTT
This sequence comes from Oenanthe sinensis, assembly GCA_028671895.1. Classification (NCBI taxonomy): domain Eukaryota; kingdom Viridiplantae; phylum Streptophyta; class Magnoliopsida; order Apiales; family Apiaceae; genus Oenanthe; species Oenanthe sinensis. The sequence continues at coordinate 26,112,529 of CM053801.1, forward strand.
CTGTGACTATGGAGGGTGGTAGTAATGACCCCAACCCTCCTGCCCAAGTCACACAACCAATCTCTAAATCCAAATATAAGAAACCATCCTCAACAGGTTCCCAAAAACCTGCTGTTGTAAAATCAAAGAAAAGAAAATCAAATGTTTTGGTAGATAGACTAGAGGAGGATTTAGGTGGTGAGGGAATTGGGGAACATCAAAGAACCCAGAAGGATAAGGAGAGTGAGGGTGTGCAACCTCAGCCAAGCCATTCCACAGTCTCCCAAAAGATTGTGGATGTAAATATAGAAAACATCACATTCCTATTGCCATCCTCTCAAAAGGATGACAGTATTGAAAATAGCCCACAACTAGGGGCACAGAACAAAGTTGGGGACACAAAGTCCAAACCAATAACCCCATATAAGAGGAGAGAAAAGAAAGTCACCTTTGCACTTAGGGAATCACACACTGCAAAACCACAGGAAACTGTGGTGGAGCCTTCACAAAGTCTGCTTGATGCATCTCATATAAATGATGAGATGCAGCCCCATTCTCTTTCAATTCCTATCTCTTCTATTCGTCTTTCCCCATCTCAAACTTCTTCAGAAAATGTTTTGATAGATTATCGAACATTTTCAGATTCTCCTTCTTTGTTTTTCAAGGAGAAGCCAACACTCTCTCCTGAATCTTCTTCTCAGAATTTTCAGGATTCTATTTCCAATATCATCTCAAACATAACTTCACAAATTATCTCAACTGTTTCTTCTCCATCAATTGATGTTCCTTCATCAATTGATATTCAGCCATCGACTGATAAGCCATCGATCGATACTCAAGATCAATCGATGGGTATGCATCAATCGATGGATGTCCTAAACACCACTTCAACTAATATTGTCAATACATCAATTGATGATCAATCAATTGATGTTGCCCAAACACTCTTAGGAATGAGTGAGTTGAGTGAGAGGAAGGATTGTAACCTGGCAAAATGAGAGGAAGTGAGCAAAAACATTCCTATTTCTTCCAGGGATGAGAGTGAAACACTTGAGGGCCTCACCTTAGAAGGTGCACAACAAATAAGTGAGGGAGAGGTGAGATTCCAGGATGAGATCCTGATGCAAAATAGAGAGATGAGTGAGAGTGATAAAACAATTCTTCAATTTGCACAAGAATTGGAAAATGATCTGATGGCAGAAGAAGTAGATGAAGGAGTAAAGCAGATAGGGGGAGCCTATGATGCAGTGTTGGTGTAGGTGCCCTAGAGGCAATACAATGTTTATTTTGATAAACCTTTATGTCAATTGATTATTCAATAAACGTATTTATTATGACTTTAATTACTGCGATATATTTGTTAGCATAATAAATATCCTTAGAATCATGATACACATTGTATAGTTTAGTACATGACTTGAACTTGAGATTATATAATATATCATATTCTTAAATGTCCCTAGTCGAGTATTATTATTATAGGACAATAACAATACATAAATAGACTAGTATGTTGTTTGATTGATAACCACATCTCATTGGTTATAAGTATGGGGATACTAAAGTCAATACATAGGTACATGTAGGAGTACATGATACTGGACAGACCCACAGTGAGATTCTTCATGTTTAATAAAGTCATAAGAAAGACTCACAGTGGTAATGGTGTAATGATCCTTTGACTTGAGATCATTATATTTCTATACGAGGATTAATATACTTTGACTACATTAAAAGTTACCTTTGACCGGGTGATGATAAAAGTGGACATCGGGTATATCATGAGTCGTATGAGAAATATGAATGATAGATAAAGGATTTAACCCTCCTATAATTAGGAGAGATATTATTGGCCTCTTGATTGAGTGAGACTATAAAATGCATGGCCGTGCTCAAATAATGATTTATTTTCATAGTCTACTCATGGATCAAGTAAACCCGGATTAAATGTTGAAGAGCATGACTAAATACATGCCTCGAGTTTAATCTATAATATATATGGTTAAAGGGATTATATTACACTGAAACATTAATCACGAAAGGTTTTATCGAATCACGATTTAATTATTATTTAATTGAGTAGCAATGATGTATTACTAGATACCGCTCATTGTTTATAATTTTATTGGAGAATAAAATTATTGTTAATTAAATAATAGCCTATAGGGTCACACACATATAGTACTTAAAGGAATAATTAATTTAAATTATAGATTTAAATTAATTGATGATTATTTGAATTTTATTATATTAATTAAGTGAGACTTAATTAATTGAAATAATATAAATTCGAATTTGAATTCTGCCATTAATAATTAAGTGTGACTTAGTTATTAATTAAATAATAAAATTCGGTTTTATTATTTAATCCTAAACCTACATGGGTTAGGCTTTGCTGTTATGGGTTGCTATTATGGGCCTATTAACCAACCATTATAAATAGATAATGTAGGGTTAATAAGGATGACGTTTTTGAGAAAAACAAAACCCTAGCAGCAGCAAAGGCACAGAGCAAAGGCAGAATTCGAAATCATCAAAGGAGGCTAGTACATCCATTCCGTAATCAAGATCGTGAGACGTTCTTGAAGGTGCTCGTGTGGATACCATAGAGGTGTTTTCGAGAGGAAGACACAAGTTGTGAAAGCTAGGATCTCCGTTGAGTTCGTGAAAGTCAAGACCAAGTAAAGGTATGGTTCCGTTTCACAATAATCAGTCCGCTTATACATGATCCTGCTTTTAGGGTTCCAAAATTTTCGTTATATTTACGTTTAATCCGCTGCGTTTTATGCCTCGGAACCCAACAATGGCATCAGAGCTACGTGTATAAGGGACTGATTTGGTTACGTATTTTATGTATTTGATGCATACATGCCTGTTTTGGTGACTGCCATGCCATGCTACTGCCTTGTCACAATCTGCCATGCTTCTGCCATGTTTCTGCCATGACTATATATGATCTGCAATGTTATAATCTGTTATGGCATGATATGTGTGATGCACTGTATGTATGTGATATAAGATACAGTCCAGGGAAGGTCATCGGAATCGTTCTGAAGCGTTTGAAAACACAACCGCATAAGATGCAGTTTGCTGTGAATAGTGATTCTGCTGTGAATAGTGTTTTTCGACGGAGTCAGAATGGGTCGAATTTACTCTTTATGGAAAGGGAAAATCGCCACGAGAAAAAATCACGGTTATACCGTGACCTATGGTGTTTTTTGGCCGTTTGACATCGTTCAGGGCCTCAAAAACGCAGTTTTCTGTTTTCTGATCATAATTTTAATTTTTCGAAAATTTGTGATCATGATTTATTTGATGCATGATGATATGATTATGCATTATGGGATTCCAGTAACTGTTATGTGAGCATGGTGCTGGTTATGGCCTTCTAGACCCTAGAGTAATGGTTTTGGTTTTGGTTTTATAAATACGACTTGCATGTCGTTTTCTTCATTCTTGTAATTGTTGAACCTCGAATGTAACTCGAGCTTTTCTTATGTAAGTACATTAGCTTAGGTTGAATTCAATGTTTTCTTGTAATGTAATTGAAGACTGAAGGCAAGCAACTAGATGCAAGAATCTAAGAAGGCAGCCATGGATGCAAGAAGCTAAGAAGGCAGCCATGGATGCAAGAAGATCAAGACAAGCAACTGTATTTATATTTTTCACCACCATAGACTGACTTTGATCCTTTCATTAGCTCGAAAGGATCACATAGGAAAGGGGCCATAACCAAGCACGTTTATATATTGCACTTTACATATTGATGTATGAATGTATGTGTAGAGTAGAAGATGCATGCTTTAATTAGATTAATGATGTATGCATGTATTAGATACGTCACCCATGCCATGCTTACCATGCTAAACAAGATAAAATCTGTAACGATTTAAGATTTAAAATTAACAAACGATCATGAGATTCTTGTGTTTATGAAATATGGATTTTTAAAACACGGAATTGAATATGGATTTTGATATCTATAATTGGGATTTTCTGACAAAAACGGATATGCGTATTCGTAAGGCTAATGGGTTTTAAGTGTGACCACTGGTATCCTCCATCTACCTGGGAAATGAACAATTTAAGATGTCAATTTGAAATATTTAGTTCAAGGAAAAATTGAGATCTCTTTATGATGTGATCATGATCGTCATAAATTTTATAAACCCCTTAACAAAATATTAAGTTTTAATCGGATGCTTTCCAATGAATGAACACTCATCGAATCCTAGATCGATTAGGGGAAAGACTGTCAGTGGCAGGAGACTCCTATCTATCGTGGTGAGATGCGACGAATATAAACGGTTATATTCGGCCGTTGTATCATTGGGTCAAACTTAACTGAGTCGTCATAATAAGGTGAAAGTAAACGGTTATATTCAACCATTATGAACTTAGAAGCATAGAGTTTGGTTAAAAATTTATTAGATAGATAAGATCAATCGTTGCTCACCAAACTATCCAAGAATTATATATGATATAATTGACAAATGTTGTCTACCTAAATAATCATTCTTAAGGACTTCCAGTGGTTGACTTAAGACATGATGAAATATGGATCTTGGCTCACTAGAAAGAATTATGGGATATACTTTCCAAATTAATAGTAAGGGCTATTGATTTGATAAAAATAGTGGGAGATATATTATGAATGTATCATAATCATTTGAACATAATAAATAACTCACACAATCTAATGTTTATTTTACGCTTTTATCATTGTAGATACCAAATAATGACAAACAACACAAACACACTATTCGTACGATCTGTCCTTGAGAAGGATAAGCTGACAGGAGGAAACAACTTCCTAGACTGGCAGAGGAATTTGAGGATTGTCCTCAGGCAGGAGCGCAAGCTTCATGTCATTGATATTCCTGGCAGGTCCCCTTCCTGAGGGCGCTACTGTTGAGGAACGAACGGCCCACACAAAGAATGAGAATGATGCAACTGATGTTGCATGTCTTATGTTGGCAACTATGAGTGCTGAGCTTCAAAGACAGCATGTGCATATGGATGCATATACTATCTATAAGCACTTGCAAAGCATGTTTGCAAGCCAAACTCGTCAAGAAAGGTTCAACACGAGCAAGTCACTTTTTAATTGCAAACAAGGGGCAAGTGAACCAGTTGGCCCACATGTTCTGAAGATGATTGGTTACATTGAGTATCTTGATACTTTGGGTTTCCCGATTATTCAGGAAATTGGTATTGACCTAATCATGAATTCTTTGAACAACAAATTCACCCAGATTATCATAAACTACAACATGAATGAATTTGACAAAACACCTACTGAATTGTTGGCTATGTTGAGAACCTATGAGACCAACATGAAGACGGCTGAACCTGCTCCCATACTGATGGTGGGCAATAAAGGTAAGGCCAAAGGGAAAGGCAAGTAGAAGGGTAAGAAGAAGACAGGTTCTGATTCTACACCCAAGCCAAAGTCAGGTCCCAAACAAGCTTTAAAGCCTAAAGGTAGGGTCGCTGAGGGTGAATGTCACTACTGTAAGAAAACTGGTCATTGGAAGAGAAACTGTTCAGTTTACTTGGAGGATCTGAAGAAGAAGAGGGCTGAACAAGCTTCTATTTCAGGTATATATGTTATAGAAGTCAATCTGTCTATTTCTACATCTTGGGTATTGGATACTGGATGTGCTTCTCACATTTGTATAAATGTGCAGGAAATGCAGAGAAGTAGGACATTGGCTAAAGGAGAAATGGACCTACGAGTTGCCAATGGAGCAAGAGTTGCTGCTTTAGCTATAGGAACATATTATTTATCTTTGCCCTCTAGGCTAGTTTTAGAACTGGAAAATTGTTATTACGTGCCTGCGATTCGCAGAAACATTATTTCTGTTTCTTGTTTGGACAAGAAAGGTTTTTCGTTTACAATAAAGAACAACAGTTGCTCTTTTGCTTTGAATGATTTAACCTATGGTGTTGCGCGTTTATTTAATGGTTTATATGTTCTTGACTTAGATAATTCTGTCTGTAATATAGAAAACAAACGACTTAAAGTTAATGACTCAAATCAAACATACCTCTAGCATTGTCGTCTAGGCCATATAAATGAGAAACGCATATCCAAATTACATAAGGATGGATATTTGGATAAGTTTGATTTTGAATCATACCAAGAATGCGAATCTTGTTTGCTTGGTAAAATGACTAAAGCCCCTTTCACTGGTAAGGGTCAAAGGGCCACTGAACGTCTGGAGCTAATACATAGTGATGTATGCGGCCCAATGCGTGTGATGGCTAGAGGAGGCTACTACTACTTCATAACATTTACTGATGATTTCAGTAGATATGGATATGTATATCTTATGAAGAATAAATCCGATTCTTTTGAAAAGTTCAAAGAATACAAGGCTGAAGTAGAGAAGCAAATTGGCGGAGGCACAAGTATTAAAATCTTACGATCTGATCGTGGAGGAGAATACTTGAGCACAGAATTTAATGATTATTTAAAGGAGTGTGGTATTGTATCACAACTCACTCCGCCAGGTACACCTCAATGGAATGAAGTTTCAGAGAGGAGAAATCGCACCTTATTGGACATGGTGCGATCGATGATGAGTCATGCAGATCTTCCAATTAGTTTCTGGGGTTACGCTCGAGAAACAACGGCTTTCACACTTAACCGTGTTCCTACTAAGAAGGTTCAAAAGACTCCATATGAGATATGGGAGAAGAAACGGTCAGGCATGAACTTTATGAAAGTTTGGGGATGCAAGGCGTTTGTGAAATGTCAAGTATCTGACAAGCTTGGACCTAAATCTGAAGAGTGCAATTTTGTGGGATACCCTAAAGAAACAAAGGCGTATTATTTTTATAGTCCTTCTGAGCAGAAGGTGTTTATTGCTCGAGACGCTGTTTTCATGGAAAGAGATTTTGTTTCCAAAAGAAACAGTGGGAGAACTATAGACCTCGATGAAGATCGAGAACCACAAAATAGAATTGAACCTGAATTGGAACAGAAGCAGGATAATGATAATGCTCAACAAACACAGGTTGTTCGTAGAACTGGTAGAATTTGCCATGAGCCAGAGAGATATGGATTTCTCTTGACTCAATGTGGTGATTTGATGCTCATAGATGAAGATGAGCCTCTTACATACCAAGATGCTATGAACAGTCCAGACTCTAAGAGATGGCTAGAAGCCATGAAATCCGAGATGGATTCCATGTACGAAAACCGAGTATGGACTTTGGTTGATCCACCTGAAGGGGTAAAACCCATAGGGTGCAAATGGGTTTTCAAGAAGAAAACTGACATGGATGGAAATGTTCAGACCTATAAAGCAAGGCTGGTTGCAAAAGGTTTCAGACAAATTCATGGTATTGACTATGATGAGACTTTCTCACCAGTGGCTATGGTCAAGTCCATAAGGATTTTGCTTGCTATTGCAGCATTCCATGATTATGAAATCTGGCAAATGGATGTCAAAACAGCCTTCCTTAACGAAATCCTTGAAGAGGATGTGGATGTGTACATGACACAACTTGAAGGTTTTGTCGATCCAAGGAATGTTAGCAAGGTATGTAAATTACGTCGATCCATTTATGGATTGAAGCAAGCCTCTAGGAGATGGAATATCCGTTTTGATGAAACAGTCAAAGAGTATGGCTTTGTTCAAAACGAAGATGAACCTTGTGTTTACAAGAAGGTTAGTGGGAGCCATGTGGCATTCATAGTACTATATGTTGATGACATACTACTAATGGGGAATGACATACCTTCTCTCAAGGTTGTTAAGATTTGGTTAGGGAGCAACTTCTCTATGAAAGACTTAGGAGAAGCATCCTACATTCTAGGAATGAGGATCTATAGGGATAGATCTAGAAGGATGATCGGTCTAAGTCAGAGTACATACATCGATAAGGTTTTGCATCGTTTTGGTATGCAAAATGCAAAAAGGGGATATCTCCCCGTGTCTCAAGGGATAACGATCTCTAAAGATCAGTGTCCGAAATCATTGGATGACAAGGACCGCATGAGTAAGGTTCCATATGCCTCAGCAATTGGATCCATCATGTATGCGATGGTATGTACTCGCCCAGATGTTTCGTATGCTTTAAGCATGACGAGCAGATATCAATCTAATCCAGGTGAAGGTCACAGGACGGCTGTCAAGAATATTCTAAAGTACTTGAAAAGGACTAAAGATTAATTCTTGGTGTATGGAGGAGAGGAAAAACTGGTTGTAAAAGGTTACACCGATGCAAGTTTTCAAACAGACAGGGATGATACTGTATCACAGTCTGGTTTTGTGTTTTGTCTAAACGGAGGTGCTGTAAGTTGGAAGAGTTCAAAACAAGAAACAGTAGCTGATTCTACAATGGAGGCTGAGTACATTGCAGCTTGTGAAGCGGCTAAGGAAGCTGTTTGTATTCGAAAATTCATTACTGATTTGGGAGTGGTTCCATCGATCGCAGATCCCATTGATCTATACTGCGATAATAATGGAGCCATTGCACAGGCTAAAGAACCTAGAGCTCACTCCCGAACCAAACACATACTCAGGAGATATCACCTCATTCGAGAGATTAATGAAAGGGGTGACATACACATATGTAAAGTGCACACAAATGATAACATTGCAGACCCACTGACCAAAGGCTTGTCGCAGAAGAAGCACGACGGTCACACTAGTTCCATGGGTATTAGATACATGGGTGATTGGCTCTAGTGCAAGTGGGAGATTGTTGGTGTAGGTGCCCTAGAGGCAATACAATGTTTATTTTGATAAACCTTTATGTCAATTGATTATTCAATAAACGTATTTATTATGATTTTAATTACTGCGATATATTTGTTAGCATAATAAATGTCCTTAGAATCATGATACACATTGTATAGTTTAGTACATGACTTGAACTTGAGGTTATATAATATATCATATTCTTAAATGTCCCTAGTCGAGTATTATTATTATAGGATAATAATAATACATAAATAGACTAGTATGTTGTTTGATTGATAACCACATCTCATTGGTTATAAGTATGTGGATACTAAAGTCAATACATAGGTACATGTAGGAGTACATGATACTGGACAGACCCACAGTGAGATTCTTCATGTTTAATAAAGTCATAAAAAAGACTCACAGTGGTAATGGTGTAATGATCCTTTGACTTGAGATCATTATATTTCTATATGAGGATTAATATACTTTGACTACATTAAAAGTTACCTTTGACCGGGTGATGATAAAAGTGGACATCGGGTATATCATGAGTCGTATGAGAAATATGAATGATAGATAAAGGATTTAACCCTCCTATAATTAGGAGAGATATTATTGGCCTCTTGATTGAGTGAGACTATAAAATGCATGGCCGTGCTCAAATAATGATTTGTTTTCATATTCTACTCATGGATCAAGTAAACCCGGATTAAATGTTGAAGAGGATGACTAAATACATGCCTCGAGTTTAATCTATAATATATATGGTTAAAGGGATTATATTACACTGAAACATTAATCACGAAAGGTTTTATCGAATCATAATTTAATTATTATTTAAATGGGTAGCAATGATGTATTACTAGATACCGCTCATTGTTTATAATTTTATTGGAGAATAAAATTATTGCTAATTAAAAATTTCCTATAGGGTCACACACATAGAGTACTTAAAGGAATAATTAATTTAAATTATAGATTTAAATTAATTGATGATTATTTGAATTTTATTATATTAATTAAGTGAGACTTAATTAATTGAAATAATATAAATTCGAATTTGAATTCTGCCATTAATAATTAAGTGTGACTTAGTTATTAATTAAATAATAAAATTCGGTTTTATTATTTAATCCTAAACCTACATGGGTTAGGCTTTGCTGTTATGGGTTGCTATTATGGGCCTATTAACCAACCATTATAAATAGATAATGTAGGGTTAATAAGGATGACATTTTTGAGAAAAACAAAACCCTAGCAGCAGCAAAGGCACAGAGCAAAGGCAGAATTCGAAATCATCAAAGGAGGCTAGTACATCCATTCCGTAATCAAGATCGTGAGACGTTCTTGAAGGTGCTCGTGTGGATACCATAGAGGTGTTTTCGAGAGGAAGACACAAGTCGTGAAAGCTAGGATCTCCGTTGAGTTCGTGAAAGTCAAGACCAAGTAAATGTATGATTCCGTTTCACAATAATCAGTCCGCTTATACATGATCCTGCGTTTAGGGTTCCGAAATTTTCGTTATATTTACGTTTAATCCGCTGCGTTTTATGCCTCGGAACCCAACATGCAGAAGCTAGTGGGAGTGGAGTTCTTAAGGACCTTGAAGAAGAAATAGATGCTGGTGAATTGGATCCAAGGAATTTCATTCATCCTGATCCTCAATATCAAGGGTTGGCAACTTCAAGTAACAGGACTGCAGAACAACTTTTGGGAATTGAACATACAGAACAAAGGACCAGGAATCTGAAGGAAAGCATTGCCAATACAACAGACACTTGTTATATGGCACCTGAAGAATTGGAGAGTGATTTTGATGTGGAACCATGGATGAGCACTATTGATAGTTCATTAGAAGCTGCTGAAACTGAAATTATGTCTCAATACAGAAGAGCAATGGTGGAAGAAGAAATTGCAGATCCTGCACAAAGAAGAATTGCTCACTACATGAGGGACACAATGAAGATCCACAAGATGTCAGTTACAGGAATAAGAAGGGAACTGGAGATTATCAAGAACTCTATCTCCACAACCAAGGATACTATAGACAGAAGATTGGATGAAAAGTTACCGTTCAACACCATGAATAGCATCAAGGACAAGCTTTTCAAGGAATCCAAGAATTTCTCATCTTTGGAGACAAGAGTAGGGTCTCTAGAGAAGAAAATGGATGATATCCTCAGAAGTCAAAATCTACATTCTTCCATTCTTCAAAGGATTCTTGACAGACTTCCACCACCCTCTTTATTTGATGATAACAAAAAGGGGGAGAATACAAAGAAGAGGAAAGATGATGATGATGGTGATGGCAAAGACAGTGGTGGTATTGGCAGCTCTGCACACAGAAGAGATAAAAGCAGAAGTAACATGAACAATCAATCTTCAAAGAAATCTAAGTCATCTAATTCTCCAAAAGATGATTTAGAACAGAAAAAGAAAGATTACAAGAAGTTTGATGATGAACTTGAAGCTAGGAGAATTTCTAGGGAGAAAGAAACTCAATCAATGATTGAGAGAGAAAAGAAGAGAATTGAAGATCTAAGGAGAAACACTGAGTTAGTAACAGAGGCAGTAGAAAAAGGAGACTTGGATGATTTCATTGCTCAAACAAGAAAAATAAATGAAAAAGCACTAAAGGCTGCCAAGGAAAGCAACTTAGATGCTGAAGCCTTTTTATCAGTTGATCAAGAAGCCCTTAAAGAGAAGAAAAAGGGAAAAGCCATAATAATTGAAGAAAAGAAGAAGAGAAAAGAGCCAGTTGGCCAGAAGCTTCTTCAAGAAGCCATTTCATCAGGATTGTCAGATGCTAAAAAGAAAGAAAAAGAAAATGAGGAAATAGCAAGGCAAATGAAAATGGAATGGGATATGGAAGATCAACTAATGTATCAACCACTGAGGAAAAAGAGAAAAGTTACTATGGCCAAGAAAAGGTCAAGTTCTACTCAAGAAATAGTGGTTTAGGAAAACCTCCAGAGTCAACAAGAAGAAATCAAGCAGGAGGTCACAATTGAAGGATATGATTTGAAGGGAATACCAGTAATCAATGAAAAAGGATTAATTGGAGTAAGGACTCACCCGGCAACCTCTAACCATGAAGAATCAATGAGGTTGGAGTATGAAAATGGAGTGAAAACAATCAATTCATTGAAGGTGATAATGAAGCAAAGCTACAATGTTTTAAAGACTATTCTTCCTCTACTCAATAGAAAGTACAAACTCAACACAACAATTGCTCAGGAGATACAACAACAAATTTCAAAGTTATGAAGATCCAAGGCAGAAGCTGAACCTGATTCACCTCTAAAGCTATGGAAGTTACAGGTTAAAAAGGTGGTGTTAGAGCCAAAGTATGCTATGATTTTTATAGATATAGAGGGCAATACAAAGTTCTTTGATATCTGCAAATATCTGGACAAAATCACAGATGAAGAAATACATTACCTTATGAGGCAACTTGGAGAAACTGACAGGGATGAAGCAATCTTGAGAAGTTCTTTCATGAGGCAACTAAAGGAAAATGCTGAGAAAAGAAGGAAGAGGAACTAATTTAAATCATGAAGACATTGAAGCTGCTTGCAGGAGTTATCTATCAATCTGGTACTTCCAAAATTAATGTGCCAATTAAGTTTCTTGATTTTATCTAAATGTAAATTTTAAGGGTTTTTGTTATCATCAAGTAGATTTATGCCTGTTAATAACACAGACACAAATAGGGGGAGATTTTTAGGAATCTACATGTGATTTGATGATAACATTAATCTTAGAATCATAGAAATTTTATTTGATGTAACTGATCAATTGATATGAAAGTTATAAATATCAATTGATTAGGAAACCATTTATCAGTTGAAGTGTTTATGTGAATCAACTGATAACTTGGATAGTAGCATAGGTGTACTTAGTCTATTTCAATCTATAAGGTGTAAATCAATTGATATTTTGTTCATCAATTGATGTTAGAGTCGATTGATATAGATCATCAATTGATGTGTAAATTAAACTGTTGAATTGTAATTATGTGAAGACAGGAAATTACACAAGTGAAGGATGATCAATTGATATTGAAGTATCGATGGATGAGGGATCAATCGAAGAAGCCAAGTCAAGCACTGAAGACCATCAACTGATGTGAAGACCCATCGATTGATATATCAATTGATAACATCTATCAATCGATAAGCCATCTTTTATCAATCGATGGATAGAAAGATCAATCGAAGAAGTACATCAGTTGATGGATTAAAGAATGGATCAATTGATTTGCTTAATAGCAATTTATCAATTGAGTGTGACAACACAGAAAGAATATCTGTTGAAGATCCAAAGAAGAAAAACACACCTATGAAAAACAGTCTAGAGTGACTGTGAAGACTTAATCAGAAGTTGTCTTTCAAACTCCTTTTTGGTAAAATGTCAAAAAGAAAAAGGAAGGTAGGTAGAAACAATCCTAGTATAGGAATTGTAAAAGCACACTTGTAGTATATAAACAAGTGTAGCAGCATTATTAGAAAACAGACAAGTTAGACAATATTTCTTAATCAACTGTTCGAGCTTGAGAGCACATTTGTAAGAACAGTTGATTTGTTTTCTAATCTTGTAAAAACGCAGCTAGGTTTCTTTTAACCTAGGAACATTGAGCAAAAATATACACTGATGGAAAAACCAATCCATCAGTAATTTTAAATCTCCTTGTTCAATTTACGTTTCAGTCATAAATTGTTAGAACATATTCTCTCTATATTCTCAAACTTCAAGCACGAATATTAGAATCAGCAAAAAGTTTTAATATTTGTATTCATCCCCCCTTCTACAAATATTGACATTGTTCTAGGGAATAACATATTTATATAGGATGCATGCATATAGAGTGTTAGTGACTCCCTGATCTAGACCCTGGGTCGGGAGGGCGTCACAGATATTGTATTCAACCCCTATTCTACAATATCAGGGACCAATAATTTATATCAGAGCTGGTTGATATTTAATAACAGATCTGAACTAAAAAATTCGCAACTCATACAGATCTCAAAAATTATTTTTAATTTGAAATAATTTTTTATTGGAAATGAATATTTTTTCTAAAAAATATTTTTGATCAAAATATGTTTTAAGTCAAAAATTAAAATATTTTTTTGAAACACTTAATTTTTAATCTTATTAGAGATGAGTACCTAGAAAGTAACAAGCATCAAAATTCCATAGTTCGACAGAGAACACTATAACTTGTGGAAACACAAAATGCTACTATTCATCGGGATTGTCAATCCCAAGTATGCATTATTATTGGCCAAAGGTTTTGAACCCCCTATGACAGTTATTCTCGAACATGAGATAGATGGGATCGTAATTCCCCACAAACAGGTTCCAAAAAGTCCAGCAGACTATACAGAAGAAGAAGCAGAAGCTGTGTCCCTGGACAACAACCTCAAACTCATACTGATTGAATCCCTAGACTATGTAATGTACAATCAAGTAGTCAATTGCAAGAATGCAAAACAGATCTGGGAAATGATAGAAATTATCAATTAGGGGACTGAGGAAGTGAAAAAAAATAGACTGGAAATCCTAATCTCCCAGTACGAGGAGTTTAGATCCAACCCTAGTGAGGGTATCTCTGAGGTGTTTCAGAGATTGAAAAAACTGATAAATGAGTTCAACATGAATGGGAAGTACTATCTAAATCAGGAGGTGAACAAGAAGTTTTTGTTGACCTTACCCGAGCATCTGGAACACAGGATCGCAACAATCCAGGAGTCTAGGGATATGAAGGAGGTAACCCTAGAAAGACTCTACGGAGTGTTAAAGACTTATGAATTGGAACAGATCCAAACCAGAGAGATGTATGGGAGAGGTAAGGTACTGAGTTCCTCCAAAGCTTTAATAGTAGAAGCACCAGAGAAGGTAGAAGTGAAGGATGTTGCACCTTCTAACAGTTCAACGGAGTATATGGTTCCAGAATTTGGACATACTTCTGACAAAAAAGAAGATGGTGAGTTCTACTCATTGGAAGAACTAGATCAACTAGAAGATGAATCTCTAGCTATGGTTGCCAGGAGGTTTAACAACATGAGATTTAGAAAAAACTCCTCCTACAGAGTTAAGCCTAATTTTGGAAGATTCCAAAAAAGAAGTTCTTCTACAGCGGTTTTAAAAAGCGGCTATAAGACCAGCTTAGTTGATAGAAGCAAGTTTCGTTGCTTCAACTGCAATGAGCTAGGCCATTTGCAATTGAGTGCAAGAAGCCTAAGCAAGGGAAAAAAAGAGAGTCTTACGAAGAGCTCAAAGAGAAGTATGATGCACTCGTGAAAAAACATCAAAGGAAGTCTTATCTAGCGGAGGGAAAAAGCTGGGATGACTCAGATAATGATGATGAGGAAGAGCTGGGATATCTTGCTCTTATGGCTTCATCCGAGGAATCACTGTCTTCCACCCGTCAAGGAGGAACAGAGGTAAATCCTTCTTGCCCTAAAATGTTTGCACTGCTAGGTAAAGAACTAGATTATGAAAGAGATAAGGTTAAGAAACTCAGACTCAAAATCAAAGATTTAATTGATGAGAATGAAATTCTTAAGTCATTAAAAAGAAAAAATGACAAAGTGACTGACAAGTTGACTGAAGACTTAGTTGTTCAAGTCAATAAAGTCAGTTGTCATGTTAAAGTTGAAACAAGTCTCAGAAACTAGATAGAGGAAGAAAATAAAAAGTGTCTAGCATATAAGAATTCCTCGTATATTGTAAAGAACCTAGTTGACCAACAAGAAATAAGTCAAAAAGTTGGAATAGGCTTCGAATACAATAAATCTGTAGGAAAGCCAAGCAACATAACCCCTTTCAAAAAAAGTGCTGAAGAAAGGGGTATCCCACATGATGTTCAAGACACACCAAAACCTCTCTTTATAACACCAATAGCTGAACCAATCCTTGAGAGCTCTATACTAATGGCTTATGAAATGCAATTAGAGGATCTTGAGCAAGGAAAAGAAAAGAGAGAAACAGGTTAAGGACATACAAAGAGTTAATGTCCAGAAAGAAAAGAGTACGCCTCAGTCATCATTGAAAGATGTGGGAACTTCTAAATCGCTCAATCCTGGTATAGGTGCAAAAGACCTTAAGAATAATTTTAACAGAACGAATACATTTATGAATAGTAGGAATAGTAACAATAGATTTCATTCTACTGAGAACTTTAAAACTGCTGATAAAGTTGAGGTAGAAAATGTTAAGTCACCTACTGATTTGAATAACAAGCTTATTATTGATGCGTTCCATAAACCATGTTGTATACTGAATTGTATGTTATGTGCTTTTAATGCTATAACTGTTTACTTTAAACGCATGATTGCTAAGAAAGATAACATGACACCTAGACAATACATCAATAATAAATTCACAAAATCCAAGACTGCAACTCCTTCACCTGTTAAGAAGGAAACATACATTCCCAAGTTTAAACAGAAAGTTGTTAAGCCTTTTTATAAGAAGGTAGGTACAATCAAAGAGATGATGTTGTTATTCGAAAAGGGTCTATTGTCAAAGATGACAAAGGTCAATTCTTTAAATATGTCGGGCCCAATCAATTTTGGGTTTCGAAGACAAATTAATCCGTTTAATATTTGCAGGAAGTTAAACAGGTTAACCAGGTTGTATGGATCCTAGACAGTGGATCTTCAAGGCATATGACCAGAGATAGAACCCTGCTATCAGACGTGGTTAAAAGAGTTGGCTCAATCGTCACAAGAAGAAAGCTGGCTATGGCACAAGAAATTCTCACATCTGAACTTCAAAACAATGAACTCTTTAGTCAAGTTGGATTTGGTGAGAGGACTGCCTCCGATGGAATTTACACAAGAAGGTTTGTGTGAAGCATGTCAGAAAGGAAAGTCAAAGAAAGCAAGTCATAGAGGCACAAACACTACAAACATCACTGAACCACTTCAACTCCTATACATGGATTTATTTGGTCCAGTAAATATTATGTCTATGTCTAGAAAAAATATTCCTTAGTGATTATAGATGACTTCACAAAGTACACTTGGGTTTTATTCTTGAACTCTAATGTTGATGAGATTACGAAGCTGTATGAATAGTAATCGTGATAGCTCAACACTAGAATAGGACAAGCAAATAATACTACGCCTACACAGAAATCAGGAATAAATGAAGACAAGGCAGATATAGTGAATCAAGACATTAGAAGAAGTTTTAAAGTCTACTACAGGTCATTGAGAGAAGTTCGTTAATATGTTCAAGCCTCAGTGAAGAATAATGGTTGAAGACCTTCAGGGTTTTAGAAGTGTTGAAGTTTCAGTATAGAAGTGTCACTAGAAGATTTCAGTGTATAGGCATTGATTGAAAATAGACAGTGTTCGAAACATAGGAATCTAGAAGTGAAAGGCGTAGGTGTACTAACTTGTAACACTTAATTACTATGTAACTCAACTAGGTAAAAGATAAAACAACAGCAAAAACAAGAGAAACTGAAGAAGCACATGGAATCAATCAACTGAAGAAATGGTAATGATACTTGGTAACTACAAGTAACTAATTTGGTTAATCAAGGATGCATAAGTGAGAAGAAGTTCAATTTCAGTATTGCTCATGACCTAACTTATCTAATGGAGAATCAAATTAATGTCAAAGAAGTATCAAAAAGACCAAAGTGATTTCATGTAATGTATATCAACATCTGGATAATGTAAAGGTTAATCAACAAATGAGAACTGACATTCAGAAGCAAGAACCCCTACAAGACTAGTCACTTATGAACCAGACCATTGCATCAAGTGTCAGGACATTGGAGGCAAATTCATGTCAGTAATAGAAGATCTCATTTGAATTGAGTGAGGAAAATAAATTGAAGAAGCTAGGGAAACTTGCTCATAAAGGTTAATCCACAATTAGTCACTAAAGAAGGTCAACATTGGATGAGTGCATATTTGCTAAGGCAAATGTCGATCCACAGCAGATCGAGATGCGGGTCGAGATTTATAATTGAAGTAAAACATTACAAGGCAAATCTCTATCCACGGCAGATCGAGATAGAGATCGAGATTTTCACAGATCGAGATCGAGATTTTCCAAGATCGAGATCGAGATTGGTCCAGGCCTAGATGGAGATGCGGGTCGATATGTAGCATTTAATGTTCAAGGGACAAGTGGCTTATCATGAACGGTTGATCCAGAGTGGTTGGAAAGTACTTTTTGTTGATGAGTCCTGATTGGGCCACGTACACAAAAAGGACAAGATCAAGTCTACACGACATTATAAAAGCAGCACTTTGTTTTATTTGTAAAAAGAGACTTTGAGCAATCTCTGTATTTTCTACAGTATCTTTTAAAAGGAGAGCATTTACTGTAAAAAGAAAGTGAGAGAGAATCAGTTGAATCAAGCCTTAATTGCTGTATTTATTGTTCAACTGATTATGATACTTTTATAAAAGTTGTAGCAAATTCTTCAATGAATATAAAGATATATTCTTGAAATTCTGTGTCATCATTTATTACCTGCATTTATTTCATTTTCTCTCATTATTCAAAACAATTGTATTCACCCCCCCTACAATACTTTTGGACCTAACAATTGGTATCAGAGCTCCTGTTAAACACATCTAACAGGGATCCTACTGTGTTGTTTGAGTTGGTTCTTGAAAATCCCAGATCCATTTTTTCTTGAAGTTTGTGCCGAAAGCTTTTATTTGTTTCTTCTTGAAAAGTTCATAGATCTAAAAAGTTCTGAGTCATAGTGTAAGGAATATTTGTACAACATTACAAACGTTGTACCTTAGAGCTTTGTGGGTTTTCTTGTGGCCAAAAGTGAATCAACTGTTTGACTAAACAAAAAGTACATATTCGAACTTTTGTCAACTAGAAAGTGGACAATTTTTGTTTGGACTTGAAAAAGTGGTGGACCCTGCTACTGTTCCTGAGATTAGAACTAACTTGCTTGAATCTTAAATGCAAAACCCATTGGATATTAAGTGTTGGATATTTAAAGTGAGATAATTAATTTTTCAAGTAAATACAATTTATTGTAATTTGAAAAGTGTATTATCTTAATTTTAAACTTTATTAAAATGGCCGCCGCACACAGATTTAAGATACCTCCGTTTGATGCACAACATTATGACGAATGGACAGGAAGGATGAAAGCCTACCTTGAATCAATAAACAAGGTATACTTGAGAATATTGGATAACGGTCCATACATACCCATGAGAATTGAGCCAGAGCGAATGGAAGGAGGGATACTAATACCATCCCGGTCTGTTCCTAAAGAGGAAATGGAGTTTTCAGACGCAGATAAAGAATTGGTTGGTGTGGATGCGTCGTTACGCAACGTCATAATTGAATCCCTGAACTCAGAGTACTATGTTCAAATAAAGGGATTAAAAACAGCTAAGGCCATGTGGGATAAACTGGCTGTAGTGATGAAGGGGACCGAGGAAGTTAGAGATAATCACAAGCGCATTCTGATATCTGAATATGAATCGTTCAGATGCGAACGAGGAGAAAATGTAGCGGATGTTTACAAACGTTACAGTAAATTGCTTATCGAGCTGAGTATAAGAGATAAAGTATATCCACTGGCAGATTCAAATATCAAGTTTCTCTTGAATTTGCCTAAACATCTGGAACACAGGATCACTACCATTCGAGAGTCAAGAGACTTGAAAAATACTTCTCTCGAAAAGCTGTATGGTGTTTTAAAGACCTACGAGCTGGAGCAAGAACAAAATGACAAAAGAAGATCCTACAATAGTGGAGAATACAAAGCGGTAAGTGAATCTGGACTTGTAGCTGAAGAGTCTACTGCAAAGGCACTTGCAGCTGTCTCATTGAAAACTGCTAATCCTGAAAGGGTGATATTAGATATGGAAGATCCATTTCGAAGAAAGTGAGGATGAATATTATACCCTTGAAGAGCTGGACAAATTAGAAGACAAGTCATATGCTTGTATTGCTCGAGAATTTGCTCATATCAGCTTCAGGAAGCCAAGAAAAGATAAAGGATGATTTGGTAGTTCTTTCAGCCGAAGAAGCAGCAGCAGCAGCAGAGGTAGTAGTGTAAGTGGCCGGGGAAATTACAGCGGTCGAGGTAGCACATCTAGTAGTGGCTACAGACCTAACCTGGTAGACAAGAACAAGTTCAGATGCTTTAACTGTAATGAATTGGGACACTTTGCAACAGAGTGCAAGAAGCCCAAATACGTTCATCCCAAGGAATCCTATGCTGATCTGAAAAAGAAATATGACGCCTTGGTTAGCAAGCAACAGAAGGGAAGCCGGGCGTATGTTGTGACTGAAGGGAAGGGTTGGGACGAGTCTGATGAAGATGAAGATCAGGAGCTATGCAACTTCGCTTTAATGGCAAAATCTTCAGAACAATCAGAGGGAAGTGAACAGGAAAAGAGTAAAGTCATATGGGTGCTGGACAGTGGAGCATCGAGGCATATGACCGACAATAAGTCCCTGCTAACAGATTTGGTGTTGAGAGCCGGCTCCGTGGTTACTTTTGGAGATAACAGCAAAGGTTACACCAGGGGATATGGAAAGATTGTTTGTGGAAATGTTATCATTGAGGACGTGTCTTTTGTGGAAGGATTGCGACATAATCTTCTCAGCGTTAGTCAGTTCACCGACAGGGGTTTTGACGTCAACTTTGGGAAGCATGATTGTTCGATTCGAAGCAAAAAGGATGGAAGCCTTGCTCTCAAAGGAGTAAGGAAGTCAAATTTGTTCATAGCCGACATGAATTCTGCTGATCAGTCTGAAGTCACGTGTTTCTACAGCAAGGCTTCTGCTGATGAAAGTTGGCTATGGCATAAAAGATTATCTCACCTGAACTTTAAAGCAATGAATAATCTCGTAAGGAGAGAATTGGTGAGAGGGCTGCCGCAGATGGAGTTTACTCCAGATGGACTCTGCGAAGCATGTGAGATGGGAAAATCGAAAAGAGCCTCGCATAAGGATAAACAAGTGAATAGCATTACCGAGCCCCTACAACTACTTCGCATGGATTTGTTTGGACCCGTTAATGTTATGTCAATGTCAAGGGAAAGATACGCGCTGGTGATAGTCGATGACTTTTCCAAATACACATGGGTAAAGTTTGTGACATCGAAAGATGAAGTGTCACATGAGATCATTAGGCATGTACTGGTAATTGAAAACGTAGCAAGTCTGACTGTGAAGACTATCCGATCTGACAACGGGACAGAATTCAAGAACTCAGTGTTAATGGATTTCTGCATATCTAAAGGGATCAGACGATAGTATTCAGCACCGAGAACACCGCAACAGAATGGGGTGGTAGAAAGGAAGAATAGGACACTGGTTGAAGTAGCTAGGACAATGCTGTATGAGTCAAGACTTCCTTTGTATTTTTGGGCTGAAGCAGTTAGCGCAGCGTGTTATACACAGAACAGAACCCTAATTACAAAAGACTATAATGAGACGCCTTACTATCTGATGAATAAACGAAAACCATCTATCAAGTACTTTCACGTGTTTGGTGCCAAATGCTTTGTGTTAAGAGACAATGCACAACTTGGAAAGTTTGATGCCAAAGCAGATGAAGGGGTTTTCATTGGATATTCTCTTGAAGTAGTAGCAGCGTACAGGGTGTTTGTGCTTAATGATCGCAAGGTGGTTGAAAGCCTTAATGTCACATTCGACGACTCAAAGCTCCCTTCTATACAAAAAGAAGACAGTGAGCCCACTTCCCTAAGATTTGAAAATATGGATATTGATGAAGTTGATACAATTCCTGAGTCTGTAGTGCAGGGTAGTGATCCAATGATAAATAATGTAATTAATCAAGAGTCTAGTGTCTCGCCAATACAAAACACTAGGGCTGAGGGATCACCTTCCGTTAGACCTGGTACTAACTCAGGGGGAGTAAGTATGCACTCAGGGGGAGCAGCTCACTCTGGGGGAGCTAGTACTGGCTCAGGAGAAGCTAGTGGAAGTGCTTCTAGACTAAGTCACCTTCACTTACAAGATCAAGCTGAGTCATCAAGAACATTTGCTAGGGATTGTACTTGGAGCAAGGACCATCCGTTTGAGCTAATTATTGGTGATCCAGATGCCGGAGTGACGACTAGAGGAAAAGTTAGAGCTGAAATTGCCACTGAGAATGAATGTCTATACTCAGTGTTCCTTTCTCAATTGGAACCTAAAGTGGTGGAAGAAGCCCTAGATGAAACTGATTGGGTGATCGCTATGCAAGAAGAACTCAATCAGTTTGAAAGGCAGAAGGTGTGGAAGCTGGTACCCAGACCAAAGAATAGATCTGTTGTTGGAACAAAATGGGTATTCAGAAACAAGCTGGATGAAAACGGACTTGTAACACGAAATAAAGCTCGCCTGGTTGCTAAGGGGTATACTCAAAGAGAAGGAATTGATTATGATGAAACCTACGCACTAGTAGCAAGGCTAGAGGCCGTAAGGATGTTCTTAGCATTCGCAGCACATCATGGTTTTAAAGTCTATCAGATGGATGTCAAGAGTGCATTCTTAAACGGTGAACTGGATGAAGAAGTGTATGTTGATCAACCTCCTGGGTTTGTCGACAGCAAATACTGTGATTATGTTTATCGCCTCTTTAAATCAGTATATGGCCTTAAGCAGTCTCCGCGGAAGTGGTATGAAACTCTGTCAGACTTCTTACTAGAAAGTGGTTTCACCAGAGGAGTAATCGACAAGACGCTTTTCTACAAGAAATGCAAAGATGATCTAATAATGGTGCAAGTATATGTGGATGACATTATCTTTGGGTCTGCAAATGAGAAGCTGTGTGCTAAATTCGTAAAGTTAATGCAATCAAAGTATGAGATGAGCATGATGGGAGAGCTGACGTTCTTTTTCGGTATTCAAGTTAGTCAGAAGAAGGACGAGATATTTATCCGCCAGACCAAGTACATTCATGATCTATTAAAGAAGTATGGTCTCGAAGATGTATCACAAGCTAAGACTCATATGGCAACAGCCACGAAGCTTGACGAGGATAAAGCGGGAAAACCTGTAGACATCTCAAGCTATCGAGGTATGATCGGCTCTCTTTTGTATTTAACTGCTAGCAGACCTGATATTATGTTCTCTACATGCTTATGTGCAAGGTTCCAAGCGGATCCTAGAGAGTCACATCTTATAGCCGTAAAGCGTATTTTTAGGTATCTCAAGGGAACATCAAATCTTGGGATTTGGTACCCAAGAGATACAGGGTTTAATCTTGTTGGCTATTCGGATTCAGATTACGCAGGTTGTAGAATAGATAGGAAGAGCACTTCAGGAAGCTGTCAGTTTCTTGGAAGAAGGTTGGTGTCTTGGCAATGCAAGAAACAACATACAGTATCTACCTCGACAGCTGAAGCAGAATATATTGCTGCTAGAAGCTGTGTGGCCCAGATACTGTGGATGAAGAACCAACTCAAGGACTACGGTGTGGAAGTATCTAAGATTCCTATCATGTGTGACAGCACAAGTGCTATTGCAATGACCAACAATCCTGTGGATCACTCAAGGACTAAGCATATTGATATAAGGTATCATTTTATTAGAGAGCATGTAGAAAATGGAACTGTAGCGTTGCATTTTGTGTCTACTGAATGTCAAATAGCAGATATATTCACTAAACCTCTAGACGAATCAACATTTTCTAGATTGGTTGGTGAATTGGGGATGCTTAACACCTGTTAGTTTTGCTACCTATCTGTTATAATTCAGTTTGTGTACATATTATTGTTGTTCATGAATATTCATAATTAATAATGTGTACTTAACTTCAAAAATGTATGTATTGCATGTCATAAGGGGAAGTTAGAAAGTTTCATGACATTAATCTTATGATGATCTGCGTATCCATATGATTAATGTCTAATAATGTGATAGGATTTAATGCTAGACTTAATTTTGTAATGCATGATTTATTTGCTAAATTCCCTGTCATTTCAAAATTGTAAGTTTCTAAGGCAAATCTCGATCTGGTTCTGGATCGAGATCGAGATTGACTTGCGAAAATTGTTTAAAAACTGTTAAGGTACATCTCGATCTATCCACATCGAGATCGACATCGAGATGTAGATCGAGATACGGATCAAGATCGACATCGAGATCGACATCGAGATGTAGATCGAGATGCTGATCGAGATCGACATCAAAATCGACATCAAGATGTAGATCGAGATGCGGATCGAGATCGACATCAAGATCGACTTTGAGATGAAGATCGAGATGCGGATCTCGAGATCGAGATGTGACTTGTCTCTTCAGTTACTTTCTTTTTAGGCGTGCAAATATATAATATAGCATTATATAGTCTGTTCATTATTTCTATTAACCTTCTCTCTCTCACTAGTTCAAATAGCTGAAGCAAATACACACGCGTATACATACATTCACAGCATCCTCTTCCTTGCCATAACACCAAGTTTTTCTTGTGATTTTCTTAAACAAAAATGACTAACTGTTACTTGAAAACATTAATCAGTAAAACAAAACTCTGCCAAAATTTTGTTTAAAGTAAACTGTTGAACTTTTTGCGCATATTCTACGTCATCTCTTAACATTAGTGTTCTTGCAAATCGTTGTTCAGTTCTCCTGATATTCGAGTGAGTTTGTTTTTTTTTGATTTCGTGTCTTCGTGTTTTTCATTTTTTTCAAGTGGCATAGTTGTGTGTGTTACTGATCAATCCATAAAGTACCAAGTAACCGCCCTGTTTTGTGGTTCTCCGAGATACTCGCATTTTTCAAAACAAAACGACTGTTCACTTTAATTTCCTAAAGCTAAACCGTCAATCATTAGTGAGGAGTTAAGTGGTCATTAGTGGGGAGTTTTATTACGTGGGTAATTAGTGGGGTTCGTGTACGTTTTTTTTTGTGTTTAAATTTAGAACTTGTTCTCTAAAATTTTCATTGCAAAATCTTTACAAAACATTTCTCTTCTCAAACACAAATCTCAAATGGCCAACCCAAATTTCACTATTCCCAAAACCAACTTTGTTAATCTCTCTGCTGATCGAGCAACTGGTAGATTCATTCACTACCAGTTCTGGATTGAGTCCCTCAACAACACATCCATAATAAGTCATGCCTTAACCACCTCTCCCATCCTGAATGTTGAAGCCCTTCAAGCTGCTTACTCAACATTAGAGATTCGGGGTGGTAAAGCAAATCCAACAGGCTTGTCCTTCACTATCAGTGGTGCAAAATATGAGGTCAGTCTGCAGAAGTTCAATGAGATTCTTGGGCTTCCTTCAGAAAATTTTGCTCCGGAACCCACTATGGAAGAAATATTGCAATTATTCACAGAGATAGGTTGTCGTCCTCCCACGGGTCCTATCAAGGTAACAAAGGTTCACACAGGTATGTTACCAGCTGAGTGGGATTATGTGGTTTAGGCCATTCAACGCTGCATGTTCCCAAAGGACAAAGACTACAGGCCAATGAACAACAGCTGTCGAGTAATTCTATATGGAGTGGCAAATAACAGAAGAGTGAATGTGGGCAAACATCTGTTGATTCAGTTGCTTGAGAGGTGGGCACTGGAAAAGAATGCATCTCGGAATCCGGAAGATGGACCAGTCAAATGTTGGATGCCAAGATTTCTTCAGATGGTTCTGGATGACGTTCTTTCAGAGGAGCACGGAAGAATATTTCAAGGCTCTGAAAGGAAGGCATGTTTTGATATGACCTTAAAGAGTATCTCCACCATGGAAACCCAGCAAAAGTCCAGACTTTTTGAGTTGCGCCTGACTCCGTACTTCCAGGATCTGCAAGATGAGTATGCTAGGAGGCATGCTTCTCAGTTTACCGCAGTAGAAGCGGAAGGTAGTGGCAACGAAGCTGCTGATGGAGATCAAGTGTCTGGAAATTTGGGAGAAGCAGGTATGGATGTTGAAATGGCTGAAGCAAATGTTGCAGAAGCTGGAGCTGACAAGGATGAAGATCTTCTGAGTCAGGTACCTATTCTTGCTGATCTTGATCAAATTTCAATTCAACCAACCCCTGTTTTCTACAGCCGTGGGCCTGAAAACCCCCAGGCTCTATCCCAGGCTGCAAGCCCTTCTGTTCATAAACATTCAGCCAGCCCTAAAACTGGTGATAAAAGGAAGGCAAGCCTATCTAAGTCGAGTGAATCGAGTGGAGGGAGTGTAGGAGTTGAGAGAGTAGTAAAATCAGCAGCTCTGCCACTCTCAAAGAAGCTAAAGATGGATTCTATCCCAGTGGCAACTGCGCAACCTGTTAGGGATAGTTCACCTTTCACAGCTACCACACCTCACGCTGGTGGCTCACCTCTCCTAAATATTCCAACACATTCGCACTCGCCTAGGCATGTTGGTGAGAGTCAAGGAGGGGGTCCAGCTCAACAGCCAATAGGAGCTGGCCCTACCTCCCCTGATTTGTACGCTCAGGGCTCTTTGAACAATTTCTCGGAAGGGGAATGGCAAACTGCGACAAGCTCTTCTGATGCTAGAATCTCAGGAAGTGTATATGTGAAAGAGTCTGTCGAATCCAGTACGGATGACTCTTCCTCATCTAAATCAGAAAACAAGTTGCTCGCAGAGCAACGACATCTGGTGACTGGTGGGTCTACGCCTCCAGAACAGCCCAGCGAACCAGAAAAGGCTCTTGGTGAACAAGGGGATGACATGGTCATAACGCCATCTCCTAACGTAGACACAGCGTTTAAAGGTTCAGTCTCACTGACCGATATCGCCGACCAACTCACCGCTAGTCCTCAGCGACTAGTGGATGAGGCTCTAGTTCTGTTAGGCTCTAAACACGAGAGAGAGACAGGGAGAGTAGATCCCTTCTCTTTAGGGATCTTGAGTGAAACAGAACCCGGCCAGAGTAAACAGTTTAACCCAAGCCAAACACCGTCCCCTAAATTGCAGGATCTAGTGAAGAATGTGGAGGCTTTGGAGGCTGGAGTTGCTGGTGTTACTGCTGCTGTCTGTTCTCACTCTGGATGATTGGAGGTTGGAGCACAATTCATGGAAAACCTGATTGCCGTCCAAAATCAAATGATTGACAAGATAAACAATCTTGGATTGGTACAAGTGGAGGTTGGGCGGTCAGTCGATGATGTCACTCATGGCATGTCTCAGGTCTGGACGAAGCTGAATGAACTACTTGATGCTGTCTTTGGCCGTAACAGGACTGGACCTGGTCCTTCAACCGGTGGTGGTGGTGACGATAAAAATGATGATGATGCTCCTGATGAGGATAACCCACCTAAGGGGGAGAAGGAGGATCAGGGTCTAAAAAAGCTGACTAGTAAGGATCCGGTGATCGAGTCCTCAAACAAATCTGGTGAAAAGGTGGAGGAGGCTCAACCGGCTCTTAAAAACAAAGGCAAGCAGAAGATAGTAGTTGAAGAAGCAGGAGCTGAGAAAGAAACACCTCTCGTTGATGTATTTATGAGAGACTTTATTGAAGATTCTGATGAGGATGAGATGGATGTAGAAGCCTTAGTGGCAAGGAGGTCGAGACTCGAGCAACGGGCAAGAGAGTGGGAACAAGAAAGAGGTCTAAATCCTGGCGGATCTGGCGTAGGAGTTGCAGGTGATGCAGGAGACCACTCGGTTGCTGACGAGCATGTGCCGGAAGAAGAAATTGATGAAGTAGCGAAAGAAGCGGAGATGCAAGAAGAGATTTTCAGGGAAGCCAGAGTAAGAGTGAATGAAGAAGTGCTTCAAGGAATAGTGGAAAAGGAACTAATGGCAAAGGAGAAGAGAGCGGCTCAGAAAACTCAGCATGAGTATGAAATGAAAAAGATCACAGATCCTAAGGTCCAGGCTGACATAAGGAGGGAAGGTCTCGAGTGGGACAAGGCTAGAGAAGCCTTAGCTGGACCAAGAGCCTATGCTCCTGACTCAGAAAGATTGAGTTTCCTTCTCCACAAGCTAGAAAATCTAAACCCTGGGCTTCTGAACTATCTAAACTGTATAAGACAGGGATGCACCTATGTTCAAGTTATATTCAAGGAGAAAGCATGGAGTCTGATGATTACTTGGGCACCCATAACAAGAATCGAGCCGTGTATGGTTGATGAAGCATTCTTCCATGCAAGGGGTGTTAGTGAACTGGTAGAATATGCTCACAAGGTAGACACCTCTGTCAAGACTGGAGTGCTGTTTAAAGAGAAACTATTGAAGATGGATGAAGACAGAGGGGTTGACATTATTCTAAATCCCTATCAAATCAGATACGTCCATGACAAGGTCTTGAGGATTGTATATCTACATGACTCGAAACTGACCCCGAGCGAAAATGTACTGAAGGCAGTTGCAAAGCTAGTCCTCACAAAGGGTTTTCTAACAAAGGAAAAGAAGCTGGTGGCTAAGGACTTGGAGAAGTTGATAAGAAGGCAAGATGTTAGATACAAGTTGCCTGAAGCCAAACTACCAGTGGTTAAGAAGGAGCCTGAAGACTATGTATTCGAGCAGCAAGAAGAGGCAATAAAGGAGCATGTGCAGAGATACGGAGATCCAAGATTAGACATTCCTGAAGAAGGAGAAATAAGGGAGGAAGCTAGCGCAGTGGTTGGTGCAAACGTCAATTTTGTCAAAAGCAAAGCTGAGAATGAGAATGACCTGCTGATCTATACAGACAAGCATCAGGTGGAAACCGTCATTGAGTTCAAGTACGACATCTTTGCAGAACACAGTCATGAAACACTGTGTATCATAAGGGAATTGATTGATGAGATGGATGATGTTGATGAGTTTGATCAGGACTATTTAAGGGTCACGTTTTAGAACTTCTGTAAGAGAAGACAACAGCTTGATATTCAGAGGCTACAGCAATGCACCACCGCTATTGTCATTGGATACCCTAAGCAGCTGGTCATAAGGAAGAAAGGGGAAAAGGGGTATCCTGACAAAGTAACTAAGCTGAGGTTTGAAGACATTCCCACGAAGCTTACCACTCGCAGCATGGTTGAGAGGTGGTTGAGGTTGTTTCGAGATTATAAGATCAGAAATCATGTGGAAGTAGAAGGACTTAATCTTCTCAAGAAAAGAATGGATGAAGTCTGCAACCCTGAGTTCATGAAGAAAGAAAAGGCAGCCAAGAAGAAAGCACGTGAGGAAGAGGAGTGCAAGAAATCGAGATTTTAATGTATTAAGCTTGTAATGTTTCTTTGCGTTGTAATTTGTTTTCTTGTTTTCCTGCATTGTAAGTACATTATTTGTTTTCTTGTGTAGTGTAAGGTAGAAGTTAGTTAACTAAGTGTCTTGAAACTGGTTTATATTAGGCGTCAATTATTTCACGAAGTTCGGCGGTGGTAATACTGCTAAAAGGACTTCAGAAGGATAATTGAAGATTGAGTGGACCGTGCTCTTAAGTACTTAGAGAAAATCTCTAGAAGAGCATGAAGCCATTTGATCGAGCCAACAGGTGTCCAATTTTGGCACTTGAAGTATCAGTGATAGACATAAAGCTAGTTAATCAAGCCAAGCATTATGCAAGTTGACATGATCATTTATGAATGTTAGTTTATCTTTTTCAGTCCCTGGTTAGTTGAGTTATCCTCATTGTGAATTTGGTTGTCATTGTTAGACAATCAAATAGGGGGAGATTGAAAGGCATAGGTGTACTAACTTGTAACACTTAATTACTATGTAACTCAACTAGGTAAAAGATAAAACAACAGCAAAAACAAGAGAAACTGAAAAAGCACATGGAATCAATCAACTGAAGAAATGGTAATGATACTTGGTAACTACAAGTAACTAATTTGGTTAATCAAGGATGCATAAGTGAGAAGAAGTTCAATTTCAGTATTGCTCATGCCCTAACTTATCTAATGGAGAATCAAATTAATGTCAAAGAAGTATCAAGAAGACCAAAGTGATTTCATGTAATGTATATCAACATCTGGATAATGTAAAGGTTAATCAACAAATGAGAACTGACATTCAGAAGCAAGAACCCCTACAAGACTAGTCACTTATGAACCAGACCATTGCATCAAGTGTCAGGACATTGGAGGCAAGTTCATGTCAGTAATAGAAGATCTCATTTGAATTGAGTGAGGAAAAGAAATTGAAGAAGCTAGGGAAACATGCTCATAAAGGTTAATCCACAATTAGTCACTAAAGAAGGTCAACATTGGATGAGTGCATATTTGCTAAGGCAAATGTCGATCCACAGCAGATCGAGATGCGGGTCGAGATTTATAATTGAAGTAAAACATCACAAGGCAAATCTCTATCCACGGCAGATCGAGATAGAGATCGAGATTCTCATAGATCGAGATCGAGATTTTCACAGATCGAGATCGAGATTTTCACAGATCGATATCGAGATTTTCCAAGATCGAGATCGAGATGGGTCTAGGCCTAGATCGAGATGCGGGTCGATATGTAGCATTTAATGTTCAAGGGACAAGTGGCTTATCGTGAACGGTTGATCCAGAGTGGTTGGAAAGTACTTTTTATTGACGAGTCCTGATTGGGCCACGTACACAAAAAGGATAAGATCAAGTCTACACGACATTATAAAAGCAGCACTTTGTTTTATTTGTAAAAAGAGACTTTGAGCAATCTCTGTATTTTCTACAGTATATTTTAAAAGGAGAGCATTTACTGTAAAAAGAAAGTGAGAGAGAATCAGTTGAATCAAGCCTTAATTGCTGTATTTATTGTTCAACTGATTATGATGCTTTTATGAATGTTGTAGCAAATTCTTCAATGAATATAAAGATATATTCTTGAAATTCTGTGTCATCATTTATTACCTGCATTTATTTCATTTTCACTCATTATTCAAAACAATTGTATTCACCCCCCCTCTACAATATTTTTGGACCTAACAAGAAGGATTGAAGACATGGTAAAGACAAAGGATTAAGAAGACAGCTGTAGTCTTGGAGTTATACTCATTGAAAGAAGTTCATTTATATGTTCAAGCGTCAGTGAAGAACATAGAATGAAGCAATCAAGATTATGGTAGTAATGGAGACGTTGTCTAAGTACCATAAAAGATTCCAATGAAGTTACAGTGTTTATTGACAGTCAGTGTTTGAAGCAATGAAGTTGCTGCAAACTTAACAATGCAAGTAAAGCTATAATACGAAGACCTGGATCAAATTTAGTCGTCTGTGAACCAGAACAGTTGCACTCGTCGTCAGCAGTTTGTGAAAGGAATCTGATTATTAACTATAGAAGAATTGTTAAGTTGAAGAACGTACTTGGAAAGAACGGTTATTTATTAAAGTACGAAAAGTGATTTGTAGAGGCTATAGCCAAACAACTAAACAACTAATAGGCAAACAGCTAAACAGCTCAAAGGGTGCAGGGTGCAAAGTGTCACAACATTGGTACGAAAAGTCAAAGTTTCTGAACTACAGTCGAAGAACGGAAACAGCTCAGGGTACAGGGTGTAATGTGACAAGACTTTGATACAAGAAATGGGAGTTGGGGAACTTCAGTCAAGTAATGAAAAGAGGGTCAAAGTGCAGTGACCAAATTGCACTTTGACCATGTAAATGGAAAACACGCGCGACTTGTATTCTTCCAACAGTTTTCAAGCGCCACTAAATTGTGCACAGGGGTTGCACTCTAAGTTGCGCAACAAAAAATGGTAGCCAACTTATTCTAAATTCTAAGGTGCCACTTGAACTTACACAGGGTATCCAATGTGACAGGCGCAACAAAAATTTTGGTTGACTTGGTTAAAGAAGCTAAGGCAATATATTCAACTTGTTTGTGGAGCCACTACAGGGGATTCACTCTACAGGCGCAACAAAAATATATAGGCGCAATAAAATATTTCTTGGCCCCACTATTGGTCCCTGATATAGTAGAAGGGGGGTTGAATACTATATCTGAATTTCTCGCGGAATTTCGTATTTTAAAATATTATTTTAAATATTCATGAAATATTAATTAAGATGAAATACGGTTCAAGTATAAGATATAAATTTTAACTTGAAAATATTACAACATTAATATGATCAAAGTGAATATAATTGATTAAATATTCTGGAACGATTTCGATATGAATTGTTCGGGTTTAACAAATATATTCCAAACTAAGCACAGAAATCTGTGAATATTACAATGCATATAAATTTCTGAATTTGAATGTTTGAACAACAACAGAAATGAGAAGTGATCTCCTCATATTTATAGAGGTTGGAAAAGCTTGGCATTACTTTTCAGCATTACTATTTTTCTTGAAAAATAAGCCTAGAATTACCTTTAAAAAGACTGGGCATTACTTTTGAAAATTCGGTATTACCTTTCATTGAGCTCGGTATTACCTTTTCAAAAGCTCGGTATTACCTTTTTAAAATGCTCGGTATTACCTTTTGATTAAGCACATAATTACCTTTTAAAAAGTAATTTCGGTATTACCTTTTTCAAATGAATTTGGTATTACCTTTTAATAAGTAAATTCGGTATTATCTTTTTCAAATGAATTCGGTATTACCATTTAATAAGGTAATTCGGATTATATTAAAAGTAATATTAACTTAATCTTTAATAGTAAATTAATTCTACTTTATCTAATTAAATAATTTATAAATTAAACTAAATTCAACTTGAATTAATTTAATTAAAATAAATTAAATAATTAAATTCATTGTGTTAGTAGAATTAAAATACTATCTGACTTGTATAATTCTGGAGTCAGCTTCACAGTCTTCTCGTCTCTTCTTTGACTTCTATCTTGAAACCACTTGAGCTAAAATGAAGAATAAATATTTTATTGTTGACACACAAATGTACTGTCTGGTTCATTTGTGTCATACTAATAAATATTATCCATTCTTAACATTTAAAGTTGTGGCCTTCTGCTTTTATGTCTTCCCTCTTCGGTTCTTTTTCTTCTGGAATCTTCATGTAATAGCAACTTTAAAATCTTCTATATCTTCTGAATTCTTTTGAATTACTACTTGATTATTATCAATTGATTTTACTGACTCTTGAACAAATAAATAAACTTCTTCCAGTGTTGAGTAGTAGCTTGAACTGAGTAATTCTGATACTATGATTCCTCGTGATTAGTTGATTGTCTTTGTCTTGATTCCTGTTTGATATTTATTATTTACCAATATTTCTTATCTGAGTTGAGTTGTCATCTAATTATTACAAATAGGCCTATTCATATGCCTTTCAATCTCCCCCTATTTGTTGTTAAACATTTAACACACAAATTTCTAGAGGATAACTCAACTAACAACTAAGAAAGTAAATATGACATGTAAGTACTGTAAATAATAAACAAAAGTTCTGGTTTTATATTTAACAATTTTCCAGATTCATACATAAAAGATAAGTACAAGATAGTTGTTCCTCTAGCACTGAACAAAGATAACATTGTTTCTATCTTGATCTATCTAGGACTTCAGTCTTCAGCAGTATCAACTTCACCTTCTTCTAAATTAGAACTTATGTGAACAGGTGTCCTTGGTACCTCTTCGACCTCTGTGTGAGTGGATTCTCCATACTTCATTCTATTAACATCTCGTTGTAATTCCCACTCCACTTCTAGATCAGTTTGACTCTTGACTTCTTCTCCCACATCATAGGGCTGAGTTGAATCAATTCTATGCATCTGCTTGATGTATGATTGAATATTTTTTGATAGGCAGTAGTTTCTGATCTTTTGGGCTGCATCCAACTTAGCCTAGGACCTGAATCCCTTGGATCTCAACATAGTTTCAACTTCAATCATGTATTTCACTTTGCAGCCCTTTAGTGACTCCTCATCCAGCTTCATAATCTGATAAAGCCTGTTGTTGTAGAACCTTACCTCAAGAGGGTCGTTTTAGATTTGTGGACTGACAGATCTTGCTATGTCTCGAAGTCTGTCTCTTAAAATTTCATTTTCTTCTGAACTTCTTCTGACTTTGTTCATTAACGTCCAGATTACAGATAGAGATATTTGACGAAAGAATTCCATAGAGACCCTGAATGTGCCATTCCTGTGTGTGTACAACAGAATCTGCCAGTCATCTAGAATGTTATCCACAATCACAGTGATGTAGTCAACTTCTTCTTTGATTTCTTTCATGAAGTTATCCAGACAGTCATTTGAATCTTGCAGGCTTTCAATTAGAAATTGTAACTTGTAATCTTCAAACGGTCCTTTCTGAAGTTTGTCCATGATTTCTCTGGCGGTATCCCATTTCTTCCCTATTTTCAATCGCACATCTTCTTTCTTCTTTCTGACAGCTATAGCCCACAAATTTTGCTTTTCTTGGCTTTCTTTCCTTTCTGTCTGAGTTTTTTCTTTGACCAGAGCTTTCAAATTTTCTGTTCTAGTATTGCTTACTTTGATGTCCTCTTTCAATTTCTTTATGGCCTCTTCATAGGCAGGATCAATTTCCTTCTCTTTTGGAAACAGAAATTTCTCATCAAAAGCAGCTTCTTCATCAGCTCTACAGTGGTCAGGAATGTTTGATTCATCATGAGCACTGTCATCAATGAATTTCTCTTGAGCATAATACTATTCTTCTGGTTCTGGATCAAATGAATGAAATTGGTCTTCATCAGAATACAGCTTAACTTTCCCTTTATCTTGAGCAGTAGCCCCTTCATCTCTAGCTACTTTCTTCTTTGTTTTCTCCTCCTTAGTTGAGGGATCCTCTTGAGTTTTAGAGGCTTCAAAAGATGTCATCAGTTTTTGCATAGTCAGATAGACTTGCTTCATTCCTTCATTCAAATGTGTCATGCCATCATCCAGTTTGCTGAATCATTGAATAGAAATCTTTTCATTTTCAATGTTTGTGAGGGTTAACCTTTTCTCAACGTCATCAATTCTTTCATGTAATTTGCTCATTTCTTTCATATCTTCTGCAATAAGAATCTGTACGTTCTGGATATCTTGAGTTTTTAGAAAAATGGAGGATTTGACATCATCAACATCTTTTTGCACTATTGTCAACTGCTGTGTTACAGAGGCAGATGTAGATTTTTCTTCTGCTTGTGCTTTTACTTTTACCAACTCATCCTGAACAATTTGCATTTCCTTCTGGAGAGCTTCCATTTTAGATAGTAGTTCACTGTGTGTGTGTGTGTGTGTGTGTACTTATCTCACTTTTATTCCTATTTAACTCACTATCACTTTGTGCATGTTTTTCACTATGTGTTTGCCTCACATCACTAGTGTTTAGCTCCTCTCCAGATCCATATGATGTACTTGTAAATAAAACAATAGCTTTTAAAGAGTTGAAATGCTCTTCTGATGCCTGTGAAGGCGCGTCCTCAACAAGATTTACTTGAAGTGGCTCCGCTATTGATGTAGCTGCTCCGTGAATGGAGCCCCAACTCCCTCTAAAGAGTGGTTGCCTCTCAAACCCACTAATGGATTCGAGACCTTCTCGTAAGAGAACTGGATGAAAGAAATCCAGCGGAGTCACCACCTTAGACAATGTAATGATAGGCTCTTGAGAGTCTGTGGTGCTCCTTAGTACCTCGGAGGGTATCTGATGCTGCACTGCATCGAAAATGTCATGGTCCACAACATAGGCGGCATCCGATGAGTTTTCATTAAAAACATTTTCTTCAACAAATGTGCCCTCCTGTGTTTGTGTTTCTTCAATTGAAGGGCCTGCTAGTGTGATTGCTAGCAGTGTGTTGTCCTCACTAACTGATGTTGTAGCCGAGCAACGAATTAGATCACCTGGTTGAGCAAGTGTATCTAGAGAATTTTGGATGGCCATGTCAAAATCCATATCCCATTGACCGAAATAGGTTGAGGCTGCAGTTGTCTCAGGTTCAAACCTAGATATTTTAGAAGGAGGAGACAGAGCTGCGGGTTCACTCTCATCAACACCAAGACCCCTAATAATTCTGACAGGTTTCATCCTTTTTCTGACTTTTACCAAAGAGGAGGTTGAAGGAGAAACTGTTTGAGGCTCTAATTCAGCTTTGAACAGAACCTGTGTGTTTTCAGGTTCATAGCCGAAATCCTGGAGTGTAAGAGCACAATCATAGTCTGCCACAGATAAATCTACAAGTGGACTACATATATTTATAGGAAGGAAACTAGAACCCAGGGTATGAGATAATACCTGTTGTTTATATACTTCCTGTTGTGCTTGACTAGCAGCTTCAACCAATAGTTGCGCAGCCACTTGTATTTGTTCTTCATGCTCTGGCTCTGGCTCTGGTTGAACCTGTTGAGCCTGTTCTGGATTTGCAATCTGATCTAGGATCTCACCCATATATTGAGTCCTCACAATTGGTATGTCAGGGAACTTAGCCTTATTCCCTAACATTGTGAAAAGATTTTTCTGAGGGGTGGGAGAAATCTCTATTCTGCTGTTCTGGAACAGAGCCTTATCCTCATCTGAAACAAGATCATTTATGAATAGCATTAAGAATCTTGGATAATAGCACAGTACAATTTGTCCCCTGCTCTCTGGTGTCCCCATCTTCTTGATAATTTCAGCTAACACAAGTTTTCCAAAATTTATCCTCATATTGTGGGCCACAGAATACCCAATGATTTGTAGAAGAGAGGAGAGATTGTTGAAGTTCCATTTCGTCGTAGGTGAAAATACCTTGGCCAGTGTATCAAAGAAGTAGGTCCATTCACTCACCAACTTGGATTTGTTCATCTTTACCAAATTAATTTCCCCTCGATATAAAATGGCTTGGAAAAAATTAAATAACTCTGGAGCAGTTGGAGGGTCAACAAAATCTTCAGTTGGAAACCCTAAAATTCTATTTACATCATCTTCAATCACCATGTACACATGTTCCCCAATGGTGAAGGAAAATTGTACTCTTTCTCCAGCTGTTCTGTTCGTAGCAATCGAGTACAAAGACCTTAGTGCATCAACTACTAGAGGGGTATCAAGGGTAATGGTTGTACTAATAAATGAGTGTTCATTTAAAAATACGATCCACAGTCGAAACCTCTCGATTGAACAGTTCACTAGGTTAAAATAACCTACAAAATTAGTCTTGACTATTTCACAATTATCAGCCATATATATGTATTTTTTTTAATTAATCAATCTCCTTATTATTCGAATATTGCCCAAACACACCACTAAAATCTGACTAACACCCAATTAATCGAAAAACACATAAATAAATCAAAGCCCTAATTACAAATAATAGCCAAATCGATTTCACCACAAATAACACCAAGTCAGTCCTTGAATATTAAACACTGAGTCAACTCGGTTTTGTAGAAAAACGGGCAGTATTTCGGCTTAACAGGTTGATTTTGCACAAACTAGCAAGCAATTAAGCTTGAAATCAACACAAGCAACTGATTAGCAGTTGTAAACACAGAAAAATCGAGGGTTTTGAAAAGTAATGCTAACTGTCTGTTCGTGTGTGTATATATAAACTGTGTGTATATATGAACTAGAGAGGAAAAAAAAGAAAAAAACGCAGTATTATTTTTAAATAGAATGAAGGGTCGGTATTACCTTAAAAAAAATTATCGGTATTACCTTTTTTGTTATGACTCGGTATTACTTTTAAAAAGTAATGCTGAGCTTTTATATAAAAGGTAATGCCGAGCTTTTTATTTAAAAAGTAATGCCGAGTTTAAAAAGTAATGTTGAAGAAAAAAACATATATATTCGAATTAATTAATTCTAAATTTGAAATAAAATATTAAAAATTTTATTCGATTTTTAGATTTAATTAAAAATTAAAAATAACAATAAGTATTTAAAAGCTTATAAATTATTAAAGACATATAGTAAACATTTACATTATTAATTGATTAATTAATAACATACTCATTTATATATATGTGTAATAATAATTTGTTAAAATAAAATAAAAAAATAAAAAAATCCTTAATTTAAACAAAGTTACTTATGCTATAATTGAAATAATTATCTTTTAAGAATATTAATTTAGTCTTAAGATAATTTTCCAAAAATTCATAAGCCCTAGGATTTTATTAATTCAAGTTTCATAAATTTTTTAAATATTAACATTTAATATTTATGAGCTTAAATTAATTCCTAGCAACCAAAAATTAGCCATTATTTAACATCCCTAGTTCATTAACCAGCTTTGAGAAAGGGATTCATCAAGTGGTTTCGTGAAGATGTCGGCTAGTTGATCTTTTGTGGGTACAAAATGTAGCACCACAGTTCCATTCATGACATGCTCTCGGATAAAATGATACTTTATGTCAATGTGCTTGGTTCGCGAATGTTGTACAGGATTGTTAGAAATCGCTAGAGCACTTATGTTGTCGCAGAAAATTGGAATTTTATTCAACGCAAGTCCATAGTCATTTAGCTGATTCCTTGTCCATAAGATCTGTGCACAACAGCTACCTGCCGCAATGTATTCTGCTTCGACTATCGAGGTAGATACTGAGTGCTGTTTCTTACTGTACCAGGAGATCAACCGACTTCCTAGAAACTGATAGCTTCTAGACGTACTTTTCCTGTCCATCCTGCACCCTGCATAATCTGAATCTGTATAGCCTATTAGGTCAAAACTTGTATCTTTAGGGTATCAAATTCCAAGATTTGGTGTACCCTTCAGATATCTAAAAATCCGTTTAACGGCTATAAGATGAGATTCCCTAGGGTAAGATTGAAACCTTGCACATAAGCATGTTGCAAACATTATATCAGGTCTACTAGCAGTTAGATATAACAATGAGCCTATCATACCTCTATAGCTTGTGTTGTCAACTTTCTTACCAGTTTCATCTTTGTCAAGCTTGGTGGCTGTTGGTATTGGGGTTTTTGCCGATGAAGAATCTTCTAGACTGTATTTTCTCAGAAGATCCCTTACGTACTTTGATTGGCAAATAAAAATCCCATCTTCCTTTTGCTTTACTTGCAATCCAAGGAAAAATGACAGTTCACCCATCATACTCATTTCATAACTACTCTGCATTAACTTAACAAATCTTTTGCATAAGTTTTCGTTAGTCGAACCAAATATAATATTGTCAACATAAACTTGGACAAATATCATATCTTTTTTATGCAATTTATAAAAGAGAGTTTTATCTATGACACCTCTAATGAAATCATTTTCAAGTAAAAACACAGAGAGAGTGTCATACCATGTCCTCGGTGCTTGCTTGAGTCCATAGAGGGCTTTGAATAGAAAATACACAAAATCAGTAAACTCTGGATTTTCAAAGCTAGGGGTTGTTCCACATATACTTCCTCTTATAGCTCTCCATTCAGAAATGAACTATTCACATCCATTTGATAGACTTTGAAATTGGAATGTGCTGCAAATGCCAGAAATATCCTGATGGCTTCAAGTCTTGCAACTGGTGCGTAGGTCTCATCATAATCAATTCCCTCTTCCTGGGAGTAACCCTTTGCTACCAGTTTGGCTTTGTTCCTTGTAACAATGCCATCACCGTCTAACTTGTTCCTGTATACCCATTTTGTGCCAATAACAGATCTATCTTTAGGCCTGGGTACCAGTGTCTAGACTTCTTGTCTCTTGAACTGATTGAGCTCTTCTTGCATGGCAAGAACCCAATCTGGATCAATTAAAGCATCTTCAATTTTCTTTGGTTCTTCTTGAGATAGAAAAACTGAAAATAGACATTCATTTGAAGTTGCACTTCTGGTTCTAACTCCAACATCTGGATCACCTATGATCAATTCAAAAGGATGATCTCTGCTCCATATCCTTTCTCTAGGTAGGTTTGATCTTGATGATTCGCCTCGAAATTCATTGTGATGTTGTGTTCTGCCAGTTGATGCTTCATCTCCCCCTGAGTTGCTGCCAGGATGACTTGTTGATCCTGTTGGGTTCCGAGGCATAAAACGCAGCGGATTAAACGTAAATATAACGAAAAATTTCTGAACCCTAACGCAGGATCATGTATAAGATTGACAGATTATGGTGAAACGGAATCATACCTTTATTTGGTCTTGACTACTACGAACTCAACGGAGATCCTAGCTTTCACGACTTGTGTCTTCCTCTTGAAAACACCTCTATGGTATCCACACGAGCACCTTCAAGAACGTCTCACGATCTTGATTATGGAACGGATGTACTAGCCTCCTCTAGATGATTTCGAAATCTGCCTCTACCTTTTCTGCTGCTAGGGTTCGTTTTTCTTAAAAAACTTAATACCTATTAACCCTACATTATCTATTTATAATGGTTGGTTAATAGGCCCATAATAGCAACCCATAACAGCAAAGCCTAACCCATGTAGGTTTAGGATTAAATAATAAAACCAAATTTTATTATTTAATTAATAACTAAGTCACACTTAATTATTAATGGCAGAGTTCAAATTATTTCAATTAATTAAGTCTCACTTAATTAATATAATAAAATTCAAATAATCATCAATTAATTTAAATCTATAATTTAAATTAATTATTCCTTTAAGTACTCTATGTGTGTGACCCTATAGGCTATTATTTAATTAGCAATAATTTTATTCTCCAATAAAATTATAAACAATGAGCGGTATCTAGTAATACATCATTGCTACCCAATTAAATAATAATTAAATCGTGATTCGATAAAACCTTTCGTGATTAATGTTTCAGTGTAATATAATCCCTTTATCCATATATATTATAGATTAAACTCGAGGCATGTATTTAGTCATCCTCTTCAACATTTAATCCGGGTTTACTTGATCATTGAGTAGACTATGAAAACAAATCATTATTTGAGCACGGCCATGCATTTTATAGTCTCACTCAATCAAGAGGCCAATAATATCTCTCCTAA
Organism: Oenanthe sinensis; assembly: GCA_028671895.1. Taxonomy (NCBI): domain Eukaryota; kingdom Viridiplantae; phylum Streptophyta; class Magnoliopsida; order Apiales; family Apiaceae; genus Oenanthe; species Oenanthe sinensis. The sequence goes on from CM053801.1 coordinate 26,152,883, forward strand.
TTATAGGAAGGTTAAATCCTTTATCTATCATTCATATTTCTCATACGACTCATGATATACCCGATGTCCACTTTTATCATCACCCGGTCAAAGGTAACTTTTAATGTAGTCAAAGTATATTAATCCTCGTATAGAAATATAATGATCTCAAGTCAAAGGATCATTACACCATTATCACTGTGAGTCTTTCTTATGACTTTATTAAACATGAAGAATCTCACAAACAAATCTGTAACGATTTAAGATTTTAAAATTAACAAACGATCATGAGATTCTTGTGTTTATGAAATATGGATTTTTAAAACACGGAATTGAATATGGATTTTGATGTCTATAATTGGGATTTTCTGACAAAAACGGATATGTGTATTCGTAAGGCTGATGGGTTTTAAGTGTGACCACTGGTATCCTCCATCTACCTGGGAAATGAACAATTTAAGATGTCAATTTGAAATATTTAGTTCAAGGAAAAATTGAGGATCTCTTCATGATGTGATCATGATTGTCATAAATTTTATAAACCCCTTAACAAAATATTAAGTTTTTAATTGGATGTTTTCCAATGAATGAACACTCATCGAATCCTAGATCGATTAGGGGAAAGACTGTCAGTGGCAGGGGACTCCTATCTATCGTGGTGAGATGCGACGAATATAAACGGTTATATTTGGCCGTTGTATCATTGGGTCAAACTTAACTGAGTCGTCATAATAAGGTGAAAGTAAACGGTTATATTCAACCATTATGAACTTAGAAGCATAGAGTTTGGTTAAAAATCTATTAGATAGATAAGATCAATCGTTGCTCACCAAACTATCCAAGAATTATATATGATATAATTGACAAATGTTGTCTACCTAAATAATCATTCTTAAGGACTTCCAGTGGTTGACTTAAGACATGACGAAATATGGATCTTGGCTCACTAGAAAGAATTATGGGATATACTTTCCAAATTAATAATAAGGGCTATTGATTTGATAAAAATAGTGGGAGATATATTATGAATGTATCATAATCATTTGAACATAATAAATAACTCAGACAATCTAATGTTTATTTTGTGCTATTATCATTGTAGATACCAAGTAATGACAAACAACACAAACACACTATCCGTACGATCTGTCCTTGAGAAGGATAAGCTGACAGGAGGAAACAACTTCCTAGACTGGTAGAGGAATTTGAGGATTGTCCTCAGGCAGGAGCGCAAGCTTCATGTCATTGATATTCCTCCGGCAGGTCCCCTTCCTGAGGGCGCTACTGTTGAGGAACGAGCGGCCCATACAAAGGATGAGAATGATGCAACTGATGTTGCATGTCTTATGTTGGCAACTATGAGTACTGAGCTTCAAAGACAGCATGTGCATATGGATGCATATACTATCTATGAGCACTTGCAAAGCATGTTTGCAAGCCAAACTCGTCAAGAAAGGTTCAACATGAGCAAGTCACTTTTTAATTGCAAACAAGGGGCAAGTGAACCAGTTGGCCCACATGTTCTGAAGATGATTGGTTACATTGAGTATCTTGATACTTTGGGTTTCCCGATTATTCAGGAAATTGGTATTGACCTAATCATGAATTCTTTGAACAACAAATTCACCCAGTTTATCATAAACTACAACATGAATGAATTTGACAAAACACCTACTGAATTGTTGGCTATGTTGAGAACGTATGAGACTAACATGAAGACGGCTGAACCTGCTCCCATACTGATGGTGGGCAATAAAGGTAAGGCCAAAGGGAAAGGCAAGTGGAAGGGTAAGAAGAAGACAGGTTCTGATTCTACACCCAAGCCAAGGTCAGGTCCCAAACAGGCTTTAAAGCCTAAAGGTGGGGTCGCTAAGGGTGAATGTCGCTACTGTAAGAAAACTGGTCACTGGAAGAGAAACTGTTCAGTTTACTTGGAGGATCTGAAGAAGGAGAGGGCTGAGCAAGCTTCTACTTCAGGTATATATGATATAGAAGTCAATCTGTCTATTTCTACATCTTGGGTATTGGATACTGGATGTGCTTCTCACATTTGTATAAATGTGCAGGAAATGCAGAGAAGTAGGACATTGGCTAAAGGAGAAATGGACCTACGAGTTGCCAATGGAGCAAGAGTTGTTGCTTTAGCTGTAGGAACATATTATTTATCTTTGCCCTCTGGGCTAGTTTTAGAACTGGAAAATTGTTATTACGTGCCTGTGATTCGCAGAAACATTATTTCTGTTTCTTGTTTGGACAAGAAAGGTTTTTCGTTTACAATAAAGAACAACAGTTGCTCTTTTGCTTTGAATGATTTAACCTATGGTGTTGCGCGTTTGTTTAATGGTTTATATGTTCTTGACTTAGATAATCATGTCTGTAATATAGAAAACAAACGACTTAAAGTTAATGACTCAAATCAAACATACCTCTGGCATTGTCGTCTAGGCCATATAAATGAGAAACGCATATCCAAATTACATAAGGATGGATATTTGGATAAGTTTGATTTTGAATCATACCAAGAATGCGAATCTTGTTTGCTTGGTAAAATGACTAAAGCCCCTTTCACTGGTAAGGGTCAAAGGGCCACTGAACGTCTGGAGCTAATACATAGTGATGTATGTGGCCCAATGCGTATGATGGCTAGAGGAGGCTACTACTACTTCATAACATTTACTGATGATTTCAGTAGATATGGATATGTATATCTTATGAAGAATAAATCCGATTCTTTTGAAAAGTTCAAAGAATACAAGGCTGAAGTAGAGAAGCAAATTGGCGGAGGTGCAAGTATTAAAATCTTACGATCTGATCGTGGAGGGGAATACTTGAGCACAGAATTTAAAGATTATTTAAAGGAGTGTGGTATTGTATCACAACTCACTCCGCCTGGTACACCTCAATGGAATGGAGTTTCAGAGAGGAGAAATCGCACCTTGTTGGACATGATACGATCGATGATGAGTCATGCAGATCTTCCAATTAGTTTCTGGGGTTATGCTCTAGAAACAGCGGCTTTCACACTTAACCCTATTCCTACTAAGAAGGTTCAAAAGACTCCATATGAGATATGGGAGAAGAAACGGTCAGGCATGAGCTTTATGAAAGTTTGGGGATGCAAGGCGTTTGTGAAACGTCAGGTATCTGGCAAGCTTGGACCTAAATCTGAAGAGTGCAATTTTGTGGGATACCCTAAAGAAACAAAGGCGTATTATTTTTATAGTCCTTCTGAGCAGAAAGTGTTTATTGCTCGAGATGCTATTTTCATGGAAAGAGATTTTGTTTCCAAAAGAAACAGTGGGAGAACTATAGACCTCGATGAAGATCGAGAACCACAAAATAGCATTGAACCTGAAGTGGAACATGAGCAGGATAATGATAATGCTCAACAAACACAGGTTGTTCGTAGAACTGGTAGAATTCGCCATGAGCCAGAGAGATATGGATTTCTTTTGACTCAATGTGGTGATTTGATGCTCATAGATGAAGATGAGCCTCTCACATACCAAGATGCTATGAACAGTCCAGAATCTAAGAGATGGCTAGAATCCATGAATTCCGAGATGGATTCCATGTACGAAAACCGAGTATGGACTTTGGTTGATCCACCTGAAGGGGTAAAACCCATAGGGTGCAAATGGGTTTTTAAGAAGAAAACTGACATGGATGGAAATGTTCAGACCTATAAAGCAAGGCTGGTTGCAAAAGGTTTCAAACAAATTCATGGTATTGACTATGATGAAACTTTCTCACCAGTGGCTATGGTCAAGTCCATAAGGATTTTGCTTGCTATTGCAGCATTCCATGATTATGAAATCTGGCAAATGGATGTCAAAACAGCCTTCCTTAATGGAATACTTGAAGAGGATGTGGATGTGTACATGACACAACCTGAAGGTTTTGTCGATCCAAGGAATGTTAGCAAGGTATGTAAATTACGTCGATCCATTTATGGATTGAAGCAAGCCTCTAGGAGATGGAATATCCGTTTTGATGAAACAGTCAAAGAGTATGGCTTTGTTCAAAACGAAGATGAACCTTGTGTTTACAAGAAGGTTAGTGGGAGCCATGTGGCATTCATAGTACTATATGTTGATGACATACTACTAATGGGGAATGACATACCTTCTCTCAAGGCTGTTAAGATTTGGTTAGGGAGCAACTTCTCTATGAAAGACTTAGGAGAAGCATCCTACATTCTAGGAATGAGGATCTATAGGGATAGATCTAGAAGGATGACCGGTCTAAGTCAGAGTACATACATCGATAAGGTTTTGCATCGTTTTGGTATGCAAAATGCAAAAAGGGGATATGTCCCCTTGTCTCAAGGGATAACGATCTCTAAAGATCAGTGTCCGAAATCATTGGATGACAAGGACCGCATGAGTAAGGTTCCATATGCCTCAGCAATTGGATCCATCATGTATGCGATGGTATGTACTCGCCCAGATGTTTCGTATGCTTTAAGCATGACGAGCAGATACCAATCTAATCCAGGTGAAGGTCACTGGACGGCTGTCAAGAATATTATAAAGTACTTGAAAAGGACTAAAGATTCATTCTTGGTGTATGGAGGAGAGGAAAAACTGGTTGTAAAAGGTTACACCGATGCAAGTTTTCAAACAGACAGGGATGATACTGTATCACAGTCTGGTTTTGTGTTTTGTCTAAACGGAGGTGCTGTAAGTTGGAAGAGTTCAAAATAAGGAACAGTAGCTGATTCTACAATGGAGGCTGAGTACATTGCAGCTTGTGAAGCGGCTAAGGAAGTTGTTTGGATTCGAAAATTCATTACTGATTTGGGAGTGGTTCCATCGATCGCAGATCCCGTTGATCTATACTGCGATAATAATGGAGCCATTGCACAGGCTAAAGAACCTAGAGCTCACTCCCGAACCAAACACATACTCAGGAGATATCACCTCATTCGAGAGATTAATGAAAGAGGTGACATACACATATGTAAAGTGCACACAAATGATAACATTGCATACCCACTGACCAAAGGCTTGTCGCAGAAGAAGCACGACGGTCACACTAGTTCCATGGGTATTAGATACATGGGTGATTGGCTCTAATGCAAGTGGGAGATTATTGGTGTAGGTGCCCTAGAGGCAATACAATATTTATTTTGATAAACCTTTATGTCAATTGATTATTCAATAAACATATTTATTATGACTTTAATTACTGCGATATATTTGTTAGCATAATAAATGTCCTTAGAATCATGATACACATTGTATAGTTTAGTACATGACTTGAACTTGAGATTATATAATATATCATATTCTTAAATGTCCCTAGTCGAGTATTATTATTATAGGACAATAATAATACATAAATAGACTAGTATGTTGTTTGACTGATAACCACATCTCATTGGTTATAAGTATGGGGATACTAAAGTCAATACATAGGTACATGTAGGAGTACATGATACTGGACAGACCCACAGTGAGATTCTTCATGTTTAATAAAGTCATAAGAAAGACTCACTGTGGGTCTGTCCAGTATCATGTACTCCTACATGTACCTATGTATTGACTTTAGTATCCCCATACTTATAACCAATGAGATGTGGTTATCAGTCAAACAACATACTAGTCTATTTATGTATTATTATTGTCCTATAATAATAATACTCGACTAGGGACATTTAAGAATATGATATATTATATAATCTCAAGTTCAAGTCATGTACTAAACTATACAATGTGTATCATGATTCTAAGGACATTTATTATGCTAACAAATATATCGCAGTAATTAAAGTCATAATAAATATGTTTATTGAATAATCAATTGACATAAAGGTTTATCAAAATAAACATTGTATTGCCTTTAGGGCACCTACACCAACAGATCCACCACTGGTATTAGTAGTATCTCTAGTGTTACCATTGTTTCCAGCACTGTTACCTAGATCATCATTATTATTGTCATCATCATTTCCTATTGCAACCTCAGGTTCTTCTTCGTCATCAGAATGTGAGTCTGGATAATTATCAAATTTTAATGTCTCAGAAGAATCTTCTGTTTGGATACTTGGGAGTTTAGTGTCATCAAAAGTTACATTGACACTTTCTTTTACTTGGTGCTGATCAATTATGTACACCCTATATGCTCTTCTTAAATATCCGACAAAAATAGATGTATGTGCCTTGGCCTCAAACTTGCCACGATGTTCATCTCCATCTTTTAGCACAAAGCATTTGGCTCCAAATACATGAAAGTACTTGGGAGTTGGTTTCTTGCCAGCCATTAGTTCATAGGGAGTTTTCATATGATCTTTGTTGATCAGAGTTCGATTCTGAGTATAACAAGCTGTATTAACTACTTCAGCCAAGAAGTAGATGGGTAACCTTGATTCACTTAGCATAGTTCTTGCAGCTTCAATCAGGGTTCTATTTTTCCTTTCTACAACTCCATTTTGTTGCGGAGTTCTTGGCGTTGAATATTGCCTTGTTATCCCCTTGTCTGAGCAGAAGTTATTCAGAACTTCATTTTTGAATTCTGTTCCATTGTTTGATCTGATTGCCCGGACAGGTAACTTTGAATCTAACTCAATCAGCTTTATATGATCAATCACCAAGTGTGGAGTTTCATCCTTAGAGTTCAAGAATAAAACCCACGTATATTTAGTGAAGTAATCCACAATCACTAAGGCGTATTTCTTCCTTGACATAGACAGAATATTTACTGGACCAAATAAATCCATGTGTAGGAGTTGAAGTGGTTCAGTGATGTTTGTAGTGTCTCTGCCTCTGTGAGTTGCTTTCTTTGACTTCCCTTTTCTGACATGCCTCACACAAGCCTTCTTGTGTAAATTCCATCGGAGGCAGTCCTCTCACAAAATCCCTCTTGACTAAAGAGTTCATTGTTTTGAAGTTTAGATGTGAGAGTTTCTTGTGCCATAGCCAGCTTTCTTCTGATGAAGCCTTTGAGTAGAAACAGTTTGCTTCATCTTCAGTTCCTGAATTGAGATCGGCTACGTACAAGTTTTCTTTCCTTACTCCACGCAAGGCCAGTTTGTCATCTTTAGAATGAGCTATTAAGCATTTCTCCTTGATAAAGTTTACTTTGTACCCTTTATCAAAAAATTGACTGACGCTGAGTAGATTGTGCTTAAGTCCTTCCACTAAAGAGACGTTTTCAATGATAACATTTCTAGTATTTAACTTGCCATTTCCCATAGTCATTCCTTTGCTGTTATCTCTAAAGGTGATGATTGGGCCAGCTCTTTCAACCACGTCTGATAGCAGGGCTCTATCTCCGGTCATATGCCTTAAAGATTCGCTGTCCAGGATCCATATAACTCGGTTTATCTGTTTAACTCCCTGCAATTATCAAACGGATTAATTCATCTTCAGAGCCCAAAATTGTTTGGACCCGGCATACTTAAAGAATTGACCTTTGTTGGCTTTGACAACAGATCCTTTTCGAATAACATCATTATCTTCCTTGACTATTCCTACCTTCTTATAAATAGTCTTAACAACTTTCTGTTTAGACTTAGGAATATATGATTCCTTTTTCTCAGGTGAAGGAGTCGCAGTCTTGGATTTAGCGAATTTATTATTGATGTGCTGTCTAGGTGTCATGTTATCTTTCTTAGCTATCATGCGTTTAAAGTAAGCAGTCATAGCATTAAAAGCACATAACATACAATTCATTATTTCACAAGGTTTATGGAAAGCATCAATAGTAGGCATGTTATTCAATACAGTAGGGGGATTAACAGATTCTTCTTCATTTATATCAGCAGTTTTGAAGTTCTCAGTAGAATGAAATTTATTGTTACGGTTCCTAGTGTTAACAAACGTTTTAGGTCTGTTCATTTTATTCTTTAAGTCTTTTGCACCTATACCTGGATTGGGCGACTTAGAAGTTCCCTCATCTTTCACTGGTGTCTCCGGTGCACATTTCTCTTTCTGGACATTAACTCTTTTTATGTCCTTAACCTGTTATCCTCTCTTCTTCTCTTCCTTGAGATCCTCTAACTGCAATTCATATACAATCAGTATGGAGCTCTCAAGGATGGCTTTAGCTATCGGTGTTATAAAGAGAGGTTTCGGTGTGTCTTTAACAACATGTGGGATACCCCTTTCTGCAGCACTTCTCCTGAAGGGATTTATGTTGCTTGGCTTTCCTACAGATTTATTATACTCGAAGCCTATTCCAACTTTACGACTTATTTCTTGTTGGTCAACTAGGTTCTTTACAATATATGATAAATTCTTATATGCAAGACACTTCTTCTTTTCTTCTTCTATCTGGTTTCTAAGATTGGTTTCTATTATAACATGACAACTGACTTGAATAGCTAAGTCTTCAGTCAACTTAACATTCAACTTGTCATGATTTCTTTTTAACTGTTTAAGAACTTCAGTCTCATCAACTAACTCTTTGACTTTGAGTCTGAGTTTCTTAACCTTATCTCTTTCGTCATCTAGTTCTTTACCTAGCAATGCAAACATTTTAGGGGCATGAAGGATTTACCTCAATTCCTCCTTGACGGGAAGGAGATAGTGATTCCTCGGATGAAGCCATAAGAGCAAGATTTCCCAGCTCTTCCTCATCATCATTATCTGATTCATCCCAGCTTCTGCCCTCTGCTAGATAGGACTTTCCTTGATGCTTTTTCACGAGCGCATCATACTTCTCCTTGAGCTCTTCGTAAGACTCTCTCTTTTTCCCTTGCTTCGGCTTCTTGCACTCAGTTGCAAAGTGGCCTAGCTCAATACACTTGAAGCAACGAAACTTGCTTCTATCAACTAAGACGGTCTTATAGCCGCTTTTTGATACTGTTGTCGAAGAACCTCCTTTTTGGAATCTTCCAAAATTAGGCTTTACTCTGTAAGAGGAGTTTCTTCGGAATCTCATGTTGCCAAACCTCCTGGCAACCATAGTTAGAGATTCATCTTCCAGCTGATCTAGTTCTTCCAGCAAGTAGAACTCACCATCTTCTTGTTTGAAAGAAGTATGTCCAATTTCTGGAACCACATACTCCGTTGAACTGTTAGAAGGTGCAACTGCCTTCACTTCTACTTTCTCTAGTGCTTCTACCATTAATGCCTTGGAGGAACTCAGTACCTTACATCTCCCGTACATCTCTCTGGAGTCTTTCTAGGGTTACCTCCTTCATGTCCCTAGATTCCCGGATAGCTGCGATCCTGTGTTCTAGATGTTCTGGTAAGGTCAGCAAAAACTTCATGTTCACCTCCATTCATATTGAGCTCGTTTATCAGTTTATTTAGTCTCTGAAACACCTCAGAGATACCCTCACCAGGGTTGGATCTAAACTGCTCATATTGGGTGGTCAGGATATCCAGTCTATTCTCCTTTACTTCTTCAGTTCCCTCATTGAAAATTTCAATTGTTTCCCAGATCTGTTTTGCATTTTTGCAATTGACTACTTGATTGTACATGATGTAGTTTAGGGATTCAATTAATATGAGCTTCAGGTTAGTATCAAGGGACACAGCTTCTTCTTCCTCATCTGTAAAGTCTGCCGGACTCTTCAGAAACTGTCTGTGGGGGATTACGACCCCATCTACCGTATGTTCGAGAATAACTGATATAGGGGGCTCAACACCTTTGGCCATGACTAATGCGTACTTGGGATTTGCAATCCCGATAAACAGTAGCATTTTATGTTTCCACAGATTGTAGTGTTCTCTGTCGAACTGTGGAATTTTGATACTAGTCACTTTCTAGGTACTCATCTTAATAAGATTTAAAAATTAAGTGTTTCAAAAAATATTTTAATTTTTGACTGAAAACAATTTTTGATCAAAAATAATTTTTAGTGAAAAAATTATTTCGAATTAAAAATAATTTTTGATTTTTGTATGAGTTGCGGAATATTTGGTTTAGATCTGATAAAAAGATATCAACCAGCTTTGATACCAATTGTTGGTCCCTAATATAGTAGAAGGGGGGTTGAATACTATATTTGAATTTCTTGCGGAATTTCGTATTTTAAAATATTATTTTAAATAATCACGAAATATTAATTAAGATGAAATACGGTTCAAGTATAAGATATAAATTTTAACTTGAAAAGTATTACAAAATTAATATGATCAAAGTGAATATAATTGATTAAATATTCTAGAACGATTTCGACATGAATTGTTCGGGTTTAACAATTATATTTCAAACTAAGCACAGAAATCTGTGAATATTACAATGCATACAAATTTCTGAATTTGATTGTTTGAACAACAATAGAAATGAGAAGTGATCTCCTCATATTTATAGAGGTTGGAAAAGCTTGGCATTACTTTTCAGCATTACTATTTTTCTTGAAAAATAAGCCTAGAATTACCTTTAAAAAGACTGGGCATTACTTTTAAAAATTCGGTATTACCTTTCATTGAGCTCGGTATTTCCTTTTTAAAATGCTCGGATTACCTTTTGATTAAGCACAGAATTACCTTTTAAAAAGTAATTTCGGTATTACCTTTTTCAAATGAATTCGGTATTACCTTTTAATAAGTAATTCGGTATTACCTTTTTCAAATGAATTCGGTATTACCTTTTAATAAGGTAATTCGGATTATATTCAAAGTAATATTAACTTAATCTTTTATAGTAAATTAATTCTACTTTATTTAATTAAATAATTTATAAATTAAATTCAACTTGAATTAATTTAATTAAAATAAATTAAATAATTAAATTTATTGTGTTAGTAGAATTAAAATACTATCTGACTTGTATAATTCTGAAGTCAGCTTCACAGACTTCTCGTCTCTTCTTTGACTTCTATCTTGAAACCACTTGAGCTAAAATGAAGAATAAATATTTTATTGTTGACACACAAATGTACTGTCTGGTTCATTTGTGTCATACTAATAAATATTCTCCATTCTTAACATTTAAAGTTGTGGCCTTCTACTTTTCTGTCTTCCCTCTTCTGTTCTTTTTCTTCAGGAATCTTCATGTAATAGCCACTTTAAAATCTTCTGTATCTTCTGAATTCTTTTGAATTACTACTTGATTATTATCAATTGATTTTACTGACGCTTGAACAAATAAATGAACTTCTTCTAGTGTTGAGTAGTAGCTTCAATTGAATACTTCTGATACTAGGATTCCTCGTGAGTAGTTGTCTGTCTTTGTCTTGATTCCTGTTTGATATTTATTATTTACCACTATTTCTTATCTGAGTTGAGTTGTCATCTAATTATTACAAATAGGTCTAGTCATATGCCTTTCACCCACTTAACCCTCAGCCAATCAAATTACAACAGCTCACTTTATTGATTTAAAGTCTACACCAATTAAAGAAGAGAGTCATCTTCTTCAACACAAAAATAATATGTAGGGAGCTTCTGCCATGGCCGGGGCAAAAAGAGTTAATTTATACACACCCATACATTGCTCTTGGTCAGATATTAGGACCTGATTTTTTAATGAAAAATGTTCAGGGCTCCTAGATATCACTCCCTACGGACTCAGTTTTTCCTAGTACTAATTTAGATATATTTGTATAGGAACTGAGCCTAATATTTTTGTGTTAGTAGCAAAGAACTAATTTGTTTTTTAAAATCCAGTTATATTTTTAACTGGGTGTAACACCCCTCTGGGTTTATATACGAAAGATATATTCTCAGAAACTTGTCTCTTTTAATTACTTGCTAATTTTCTTGGATCTAATTGATTTATCTGGACACACAGAAAATTAGTAGGCAGCTCACCTAAATACTACAAATGACCAAACCCACTCTGAAACAATAATTTATTTATCCGCAAATTCTGAAAAGAATTTAAATTATTGTGAGTATCGTATTCAACCCCCCTTCTACGATACTTCGGGACCTAACATCTAAGGAAGAAATTCCACAATTGGTGATTGATCATGTAAAGCTGATTGAGTTAGATTCAAAATTACATGTCCGGGCAATCAGATCAGATAATGGAACAGAATTCAAGAATAAAGTTATGAATAACTTTTGCTCTGACAAGGGGATAACAAGACAATATTCAGCACCAAGGACTCCGCAACAGAATGGAGTTGTAGAAAGGAAAAACAGAACCATGATTGAAGCTGCAAGAACTATACTAAGTGAATCTAGGTTACCCATGTACTTCTGGGCTGAAGTAGTTAATTTTTAAGAAAATTCAAAATTCTTGAAAGTTAATTTGTTGTATATTTTTATTTTTGATTAATTTATTTTCTTAGAAAATTAAAAATTCTATAAATTTAATTTTTTCTTAAATATTAATTTAAGGGTGCTCAAAGGTTAGTAGTTGAAGATTTTTCCGGGTATTGAACACAACAAAAATTGACTGAAGATTATTCGATGAAATTAATTCTGGAACAGGTTGAAGAAATAGTGGTATTAATTTCCTCAGAGGTTTACTCCATAAGATCCCACTAATATTTTGGAAGCTACAAAAGAAGAGATTAATTTGGGTACAGTTTTTGGTTAATTTGAGTTGAATTTTTGGATGAAAAATCTTAGGGGTTGAAGTAGTGAAGGAGAACAGACTAAACTACCTGGAATCTCAGTACAGGCCTTAAAGTTTATTCTACATGGAGATTACAGGGAGTTCGTGCTAACACTGCAGATCATATGGAACACAGGATTACAGCCAACAGGGATTTAAGGATACAACCACATTTCTGTAAAAGACCTATATGTGCTGAAGACCTATGAACTAGAACAAAAGCTGATGAAGATAATATTTGATAAAGCAGGTTGTTAGCATATCCACTGTATTTGTGACCCAGGAACCAAATTTGATTGAAGTCAAGGTTGAGAACCTATGAACAGAAAAGAAATAATCCTAGAAGCTGAATTGAAGATGTAGTAGCTCGAGGTAGTGGTCAAGGTGTTGCATGTGAATCTTACACTTTGGAATAACCTGAGAACTAGACTGCAAATCAAGCCTGCAGGGCAACAGGAAGTTCAGTAACATCAAATTCAGACGGAATCTCATTTCTTAATCTAAGGTCCTTACCTATAGATTCCATAGAGGAGATTTTCAAGAACAGTTCAAGAGGCGGTTACAAGACATAGATGGTTTATATTAAAAAGACAAGATAAGGGTTATGCTACACAGTTTGAAGAAACCTGTACAAGCAAATGATGGCAGACACTGTGTTAGGTTTAAATAGGAATATCAACCATTAGTAAGGATTCATCAAGGGAAAATATTTGTTGGTGAATTTAAATGCAAGGCTGATTCTATCAGTGACAGTGATGAACCAAATGGATATCTGGCATCAATGACCAACACTGGAGATGACTCACTAAGCACTTCACATGTACACATTCTAACTAGTATACGTTTATCTAATTCAGAACTGTATGATTATTAGGTATTGAAATGTATTATATTCATGTCAGCATGTTAGCATCTTAGGGCTTAAATGCTTAATTGATTGATAAGAATAAGATTGCATGCTAGGATTCATGAGTTTAAATAAGTATATTTCATACTTGATTTTATATGCAGTAAAATGAATATCTGGAGAATTAGATAGGGTGTTATAGAGCTAAGGTGTATCCCTAAAATATTTGCTAGAACTTGAGTTAAATCTTCTGTGATTTAATACCTCTGCTAATGTTGTGAAAATTGTTAAATAGACAAACATGCCATAGATCAGATATTTTATATTTGTTCTTATTGTGATAAATGACTTGATAAGTATATGTAGAATTTGATATTGCTTATAATGTTTTATTCAAATATTCTGCATATTCTTAAATTGTTTATGTGCTTATTTTCACATGATTTGCTCGCACTCACATAGTTGTACTTAAATGTCATATCATATCATGTATTGCTTGTTAGGGATAGAATAATAAAATATGGTAGAATTATCTAAGTAGTCAGTAACATTTGTTGATTCGAGGATTAATCTAAAACTGACTTAGATAATTAGAGATAGATAAAAATGTTAGACAATAACAGAAATGGATTAGACAGAATTAGTAATTAATTTGTTAGTTCTTCTATCCATGTGATTTTAGAAATTTTTTGAATATCTGTAAATCTGTTTTACATCTGTTACATTTGTGTAGAATGATTAAAGTAGATAGTACTAATTTTTCTAATATGCATAAATTGAAGTTGTTATTACCACTATTGACAGTAACATCTCTAACCCATCTGGACTCAATTGAAATTGAGTACCAAGAAGCTTAATCATTTGCGATTGCAGATTATATAACAAAAAGAGGAAAAGTTATATGATTTCATGACAGTTATTGTACGAGGCATATGATTAAGATTAAAGTTCTGACATCACAGTTGGTTGAGAAAGCCTATCCAACGGTAACCTTTGGAGATGACAACAAAGGATGTACAAGGGATTTGGCTATAATGATTTTTGGAATTGTCATCAGTGGAAACATTTTTCTTGTGGAAGGATTTAAGCACGATTTACAGGGCACTAGGGAATTCTTTGTCAAGGGTTTTCTGGAAAAGCATTGAAAATGAAAAGTGTTTGATCTCAAACAAGAAGGTTAAAAGCTTACTCAACTAGGAGTGAGGAAGTTTGTTCATAGCTGACATGGATTTTGTATGCAAAGGTGAAGTGAACTTTTTAGTAAAGCTTCATCAAAAAGAGTTAGCTATAGCATACGAAGCTCTCACACTTCGTGAACAAGACAATGGATTCTTTGATAAAGAAGAAATAGGTGAGAGGACTGCTTCTAATGGAATTCTATCCAGAAGGACATTTTGAAGTATGCCACATATGGAAGTCAATGAAAACATCACATTGAAGCAAATTATGTCATGGAGAAATATGTTTAGTGGTGATTGATGACAACCCTAGTTACAAGTTGATGATGTTCGTGCATTCAACAAACAAAATATCACACATGGTGATTGATAACATCAAGAAGATCAAGTTGGAAGCATAGTAAGTTGTCAGAACTGTGAAGTCAGATAGTGGAACTAAATTTCACGAATGAAGTTCTATATGAATTCTGCACTGATAAAGGTACTTTGATGCTAAAGCAATTAACATAGCATGCTACTTTAATCAACAAAGATTGTGAAAAGACATCATATGAGTTAATGGCCAACCAGAAGCAAACACTGAAACTCTTTCGTGTGTTTGGAGGAAATGGATATTTACTGAAAACTTATATGAGTATCTTGAAAAGAAGTTAAGACTCAAGGAACAATTTTCCTTGGCCACTCATTGATGATGTGAAACCAGAAGGTGATTAAAAGTCTGAATGTGTAGACCTACTACACCAAGCTCCAAAGCATTCAAATGAAAGATTATTCTGAATCTTTGAAGTATGACATCTTGTCATAGTCAAATTCAGATACTGATGATGAAACTGAGGTTGCAGAAGGAAACAATGATAATGATGTTGATTCAGATTCTATTAGTGGAAATGGTAGTGAAACTACACAACTCATGGACTTTAACAGAATCCAATGAAAAAGGTGAAGGATCTTCAACACTTCCTAGCAGTAACTCAGGGGGAGCAAATAAAACAAGGATCTACTAGTCATACTCAACACAATGAAGGTTCATTGGCAACCAAGGCATTGGAGGCATTTACCAATTTTCCTCTGTTGGCTAGAATAGATTTCTTTTGAAAAAATTCTAATTTATAAGTTTTCAGAATTCAATGCAATATATCAAGTGGAAGTTTTGTCAAATCTCTTAATTCTCTTATAGATGAAATCTTCTGTTCAAGATGCTCTGGAGGAGTTAGCAAAAACTTCATGATTTTCTCTTTGGTTTCATAGTATTCATGTAGTTTGAGGTCATTAATTAGTTTGTTAAACCTTTCAAAGATCTCAGTTATGACTTCATTTTATTTGATATAAAAGTTTCATACTGTGAAACCAAAAGTTGCATTTGATTATCTCTTACCTCTTCTGTGACTTCACAAAATATCTCAATGGTTTTCCAGATGTGTTTGACAGAGGTGCAATTGACAATATTGTTACACATAACAATGTCCAATGACTCTATTAGTATGAGTATTAAACTATTGTCAAGAGACACATTTTCTTTCTTTGTATCGGTGTACTAAGAGGGGTCTTTGGGTATCCATGTTGCTGGAATCACTTCTGAGCCACTAGTTGTTTAAGGAATTAGTGTCACAGGCATGAAGGGTCAATTCTTTAATATCTCAAGATACATAGAGTTTGCAACTCTTATGAATATCAGTATCTTTCTTTTCCAAAGGGCATAGTTTTCTCTATCAAATGGAGGAATCTTGATACTGCTAAGTTTCTGTGAACTCATCTTGATCTTTGTACTTTTTGTATATCAACAGCTTGTGCTCTGATACCAATTATTAGGTATGAGTTATAAGAAACTTATGTAGAGGGGGTGAACGTATAAGTTGACTCTTTTTCCTTTTTTCTTTGATTCTAACTTAATAGCATAATATTGAATGTGTATATAATAAAATGCGGAATGATAACTTAGAACACACACAAAAATGAACTTTCAATCTAAATATTATTAGAAAGAAATTGCTACAATTCTGAAATTCAATATTGAATTTTAGTTTCTTGTTCTTAAGAGAAAACAAGGAATGAATCAGTTACTTCTTTTTAACTTTTCAGACTATGAAGTTATGCCTTAATTAAATAGACAACATGTCTCATTTTTACATGCTCCATAGAACTAGATTACTATAACTAGAAATAGATGAAATCTTTTTACATTGTACACAATCTATTTCCAGCTAAGTCCTTTGATTCGATAGTTTATAGCTTCTGCATTCTTCTTTTGTCTTATGTCTTGTTCTTTCTTCAAGCTTCCTTGTAGACTTGTCATTATCATTCATAGGTTTGACTGACCCTGATCATGACAATGCTTCTATTGCTCGCATGTTGCTTATGTACACTTCCTTGAAACTATCATGTTTGAAGCAGTCGAATACTTTTGATTTTTAACTCCTCAAGAAGTCATGATGTAGACTTCTCGATTGATCACTTCCAAGACTTCTCGATTAATTACATTTGATACTTCTCGATCAGACTCATTTGAAGACTTCTCAACTAGTTTATTCTGTAGACTTCTCGATCAGACCAAATCCTTTAACATCTTGATCACTTCAACAGCTAACTTCTCGATATGATTTTTCTGGACTTCTCGAACAATTGAATAACTTACTTCTCGGCATTGAGACTTCTCTACTCACTTCACTTCTCGATTGAATATAGCTTCTTGACTTCTCGAATGATTCAAGTAGGCTTTGTTGAACATATTTCTGAAACTTCTCGACTAGTTTAATTTCAGAATTCTCGATTGGATTTCTACCTTAGAAGAATTTCCAACTTAAATTCCTTATTTGTTAAGGCCTTGTTCTTCCTGGTCATGATCCATATCACTTGAATCTTCTACCAGAACATTATTCTTGTGATCATTATTTACAATTGTAATTACAACATAAAAGACTTCTATCTGCAAATTTATATGATAACAATCTATGTCACAATCCTACAAAAGAAGTATTAACATTGTGCATTAAAAGTATGAGAAATGCCATTTAAAGTAGTTAGGCTTGTTTAGATCCAACATCCCCCTACATTCTTTGGCATCACAAATTTTAACCTTTAGAACATTTTTTATTTCTTCATGTATCTCAGACAACTTCTAATTTGTATTTCTCCTTATCTTACTTCCATATAAATTTATTAGGTATTTTACTGTTGCTGGCTTATTGTTAAAGTGTTATATGCAATTATACTCCTCATTCAATGTTTTGATTTTTCGACCTTCATATTCTTTCATATATGAGACCCATATCTTGAAAGGGCAACCTTTACCACACACAACTTGAATACTCTATTTTTCATCCACATTGTACCTTAGTGATTTCCTAATTACTACAGAAAAATCTTGCATCTCATTCTTTATTTCTTTTTTATTCTCAAATACTAATCCAGCCTTCCATTTTATATCTTTTTCAATTGTCTTTTAGTTACAAACTTCATTTACCCTTGTCTTCTTCAACCATATTGCAGGCTCTTCATATGCAAATTCCTCATCATCATTTGACTCTTTAATGAGATGTTCTACATAGTCATATTCTTTTGAAGCATATTGTTTCAACGCTTCTCTTATCAATTCACTTTGTTCTCATTCAAAATCCTCGTTTTCTTTTCTAATCTATGCCTTTAATCTTCTCATATCAAATAACTCTGATTCATTACAATTTTTCCTTCTTTCAGCCTCGTAGATCTCTTCATCATACCCACTGTCTTCGTCATAGCCACTGCCTTCCTCTATACGATGTACTCCTCAAAGTCATTGTCTTCCTTTTTAAATTCATTATATTCATCAATCTGTTTAGTAACTCTTTTCTTGTAGTACATTTCTTCCTTATACCTCCACATTCACTAATATTTACTTCATTTTCAACACCAGCTTCCAAGTCATCACCCCAAATTGAATATTTTGCCACTCATTATTGAATGTCATATCCATACCCAAATTTAACAAAACTTAATACACCCATATACACACACACACACACACACACATATATATATACACATAAAACCATATCGATAAATACTTACACATGCATTTCAGTATAATTATGGTTTATGCCTTACATGTTTATACTGCCAGTGAACAGGTAGGATCGAGGACGAGTTAGCAGGAAAGACTAAAACCAAATCATTTTGATTGGAGTTTTCTCACAACGCCCGGACAATACGGCTGATCAGCCACGTAAAGTCCCCATTACTGACCGAAGTCCCTCTGGACATAAGGAGTACTCATAAAGGCAGTTATTGCCATTGGCCTTGGGCTATCTCATTATAGCCATTGACTATCTCATTATAGTCTTCACATAAAAGTGCTGGACCGGCGTCACTCGGCCTCTTACGCCTCCAACCTATAGGAATCCGCAGAAACCATTTTGATCGGAATTCCTATAATATCAACACCATTTCTTTTAAAATTACCAAATCATTTGATGAAAAAGACTTCTTGAAAGTCGGCTTTCATATTTAAATCCATCTTTTAAAATTTAAGAGACAGAGGTAAATTTTATTCGAAGACAAATTTATATAGAAGTCTCTTTTCTAATAAAGTAAACAGGAATCATGTCATAGGGATCAAATTCATGTTATAGGAGTAAAGTCAGGTTGTAGGGTCAATTTCACAGGTATAACAAGAGGTTTTAAAACAATTATAAAGCATCTAATTTAAATAGTGATTAGGTAATAGCAATAGGGTACTCATCATGGTTAAAGTACAAGTAAACAAGGTTAAGGAAATGGTGAAAAACACAAGTCACAGTTAAGGTTGATGGTTTAAGATTTAAAACTAGTTTATAAGTTATCAGTAGCAGTTCAGAGATTGAAAAGTTTAAGGTATAGTCAAAACTTGTATAAGGTTGCAGTTTAAGTAAAACAGTTAAAATAAGGCATGCTGTATCTTAAAACAGTTGAGATAAAGTAAAACAGTCGAAGGATTATACAACAGTTCACAAAACACTTCATGAGTTTAAAGAGATTAGGCAATAGTTACTTGCCTAAAAAAGGAATGCTATAGCTGCTAAACAGGTGGATCTCACTATCAACGTCACTAACTTTCTACTTAGCTTTACCTTTATCCTTGACTTCTCTTTCCTTCGAATCTACACACGTATAATACTAATTTAGTTTCTCATTCATACTCGACGTTATCTTTAACGTCTAACTTAATCTACCCTTTCGTTACTGTAATCCCTTGACACGAATATTAATAAGGTATATCACATAACAAGTATACATTGACAAGTATATATAGCACATAGCATAAATCCATCAATCATATACAGTTACTCAAACGTCTACTGACTGGCACATTACGTATCTCATATCAGACATTGATACCAGCAGGAGAACCATTTACTCAACATATAACACTACTACTATTCTCAACCAATAGCTTACCTAAACAGGAATGATGTGTCATTAGTATAAATAATATAGATATAACATAGTGATAAAATTTGATTAATGTTAATAAAATAATATTATTATTATTATATTTATAAAATTTTATATTCAGATAATATAATATTATTATATCCGTGATGAGTTGTATAAAAAGAGGACTATAGGGGGTTAGAGTTGTATATAGGGTATTGATGTCGATTTTTTAATTTGAACATACGGGTATTGATAGAAACTGTTTGTTCTAGTTTAAGCAAAATTCTTCTAATTTGGGTAGAGCATGTGTTTTGATAAATAATTTATGTTATGCGATTAAATTGAGAAATAAATGAAAACTAAAAAAAATGCATATTGTTTATCATAAACTTTAATGATATATTAAATAAAAATTATATGATAAAATTTAATGATATATTAAATAAAAATTATAGGATAAGTAGGATTTGTAAAAAAAGATTATAGAATATAATTTAAATATAATATAATATTATCCTATCTTATTATCGTATCGTGTATAAAAGGAGGATTAATAATGTTAGAGTTGTATGCATGATTATATTATTTTAAAATTATATTTTAGGGTTAGAGTTGTATGTATGATTATATTTTTTTTAATTATATTTTATTAAAATTCAATGGTTAAGATTGTTTCTATGGTTCACATAAAATTGGACGGTCAAGATCTTTTCTTTGGTTCACCCAGTACCATACCGACGACCAAATTTTTTAATTTTTTGGTTTTAATAATATAGTATAGATATATAATAAAAATTATTTAAATTTTAAACAACCTAATTTTAACAAAAGAATTAATCGAAATTTTATAATAGTATATTAATTTTTAATGTCTAGACCCAGCCTTTGTCCATATTATGCCATATTTGTAATTAATAAAAGGCAATAACAAGGGTAATTAAATAAACAATACATTGATTATGCATAAGTAATAAAGAATGATTTATATATCAATGTTTTTCTTCATTTGGATGCTACATGTGTAAGGTGTGGTTTCGGCCCCATCAAGATGAGACTCATTGTTTCTTGATCACAGTGAGACCGGTTTGATTTCCGATTAAATCAGTTAGATTAGATCGGATTTAATTCGATTTGGATATAATTTTGATTTTATATAAATTGAATCAATTTATTTTGGATGGGGACGATTTCGATTTGGGTGGGATGATTTCAGTTTGGACCAAAATCAAATTAAAATTGGATGAATTTCAAATAAAATTGATTTAAATTTGATTGAGATCATTTCTTATTTGGAACCAGAATTTATTTGGATTGGAATTAATATTAGATTAATTTGAATTATAATTAGAATGAAATAAAGGTTATTAAGTAAATTTATCATGTAAAACTGGATAAAATAATAAACAATAAAATAATAACCTCAATTAATAAATATATTGCTTCATTTCTAACTTTGATCAATGTGATGAAATAAATTTTTCGCTAAATACGTAATATTATTCATATTTATTATTTCAAATTATTTTTGATGTAAAATAATATAATATTATTTTGGCCGTAATATTATTTTCGGTTAACTTTGAACCATAAAAAAGATCATGACCGTCCAATTTTAGATGAACTATAAAAACGATCTTAACCATTTAATTTTAAAAATAATATATATCATATATATAACTCTAACCCGTTAGTCCTTTTTTTATACAAATTCTCACGGATAATATTATATTATATTTAAATTATATTCTATATTTTCTATTTTAATAATCCTACTTATCCTATAATTTATATTTAATATAGTTATACTTAAATTTTATGAATATTAATATACAAAAAATATTGTATAGAAAAATGTAAAAAGAAATTATTAATAAAATAAATTATCATATTAAATTAAATATTTAAATTATATAAAATAATTAATATATAATTTATTAATATATATATATCCAGCGTTGATTTATTAATATCCACCGTTGATTTACTCACAATCTAACAGAATCTTTATTTAAAAATTAAGAGAATCTTACTTTAAAAGAATCTACGGTCACGATTAAAAAAATCTACGGTCACGATTGATGTCTCTGTTTCTCTCGTTAAGGAGGGATCTCCCTTGAACCTTACCCTATATATATATATATATAGGGTCCTGCTCAAATAGAAAATAACTTAGAATAGAAAATAGAAAATAAGATCTACACCACATATTCAATCTAATCTAATGGCAGGGGGTGCATCAACACACAAATCAAATACACCCTCGTGTACCCAATCCCACATAATCCCTCCTTTTTTAATTTGATTTTTCCCGTTAATTAGTGAAGTTTTTTTCAAATCTAACTTCACCACATTTTTCTCCATCTCCCAACAATCAGTTTGCATACCATATATGATATATTCTGGTGACTTTTATTTTTTCGACGATTTCCATTATTTTTTGTGAACCCAGGATATATAATTTAGTGATTTCTGTAATACAAATTAGTGATTTCTGTAATACAAATTAGTGATTTCTATAATACAAATTAGTGGTTTATGTAATATAATTTAGTGATTGAAGTTTGAATCTAATAAGTGATGAATTTATTTTAATTATAAATTATAAATTATATTTGCCGAAATATAGCACATATGGTATGAAAACTGATCGTTGGGAGATGAAAAAAAATATGGTGAAGTTAGATTTGAAAAAAACTTTGCCAATTGACGGGAAAAATCAAATTAAAAATGGAGGAGAATAGATGAGATTGTGTGTGTGGGGGTGTATATAATTTGTGTGTGGGTGCGGCAGGTATAATGATAAGGTTTTTTATTTCTTATTTAAGCTATTTTCTATTTGAGCAGGACCCTATATATATATATATACTCGCATGAAAGTACAAAATAAAATTTATATCCCCCACCTATAACTGACAGTACACAAGTGTATTTTATGACTAGCTTGGCTGGACAGCGCCCATGAATTATGACTTGTTGCTTAACAAAGTATTGTGCCTGCACAAAAATGGTAAAATATTGGCGTAAATATCTGCATCGGCGTACTAACATTGTCTATAAATGCACACATATACAATGTCAATCATATAGCCAAGTCTCAATTCTCATCAATAAGTATTCGTCAATATGTCTGTCTTTCTTCAGGCTTCCACGGGGTCTCCTCCAACACAAAATGCTGCTGTGCCTCAGATTGTTCGTCGCTCTGCGAGTTATCATCCTAGTGTTTGGGGAGACTATTTTCTTGCCTATGATACCGTTGAGCACAGGGTAATCTACAAACTTAATAGCGACAAATATATATATTGACTTGAGTACATATGTTGCGTAGGTTGAGTTTTATAGAGTACCAATTATATTGAATTACTTGGAGTAACATATAGAGTATTGTCAGAGACCCCAAATTTATTCACAAAATATTTAGATGTGGGGCAGCACTGATAGAAAAGAAAATTTAAATTGGTTGTGAAAATAATAAATGATATGAATTCACTTTAACCCCACGGATTAAAATTTCTCAGTACCATGTGCCACATTATTTGGGAAAATATTTTGGAACAAATTTGGGGTCTCTAGCACTACTCTAACATATATGTTCGATAAAACTTTTTTCGTGTTAGATGAGAACTTTAAACAAAATATTTAACACAGCTGAGTGAGTTCGAATTTGCATTATTCTTCGTATGTTATTACTGTAATTTAGTTATTAACACGTGAGTATATATTTGCATGCATGTATATACTTGCCTACACATATAGAGGCCTGATAGTGAGACCGAAGAAAAAGTTCATGCACTAACAAAAGAAGCGAGGAAGATGCTACTGGCAGCAGCTCACCAGCCTCAACAACAGCTTAAGTTAATTAATGATATTCAAAGACTCGGTGTTGCTTATCATTTTGAAGCTGAGATTGAGGCAGCATTAAGCAAAATTAACGATATCTACCTCGAGGTCTGTGGTTCTGAAACGGAAGATGCCCTTCGTATTACAGCTCTGTGTTTTCGTCTGCTTAGACAGCACGGGTTTAATGTCCCTTCTGGTTAGTAGATCTGGCTGTTTATTTTGTCGATAAGTTAAAGAAAATGCGCGGTAGCTCTAGATAATAATTAAGTTTTCTTGAATAGATGTGTTTAAACAATTTAAGGATGGCAATGGCATATTTAAGGAGGATTTGAGCAAGGATGTTGAAGGACTGTTAAGCTTGTATGAAGCTGCTCACCTTAGGGTTCATGGAGAAGATATACTAGAAGAAGCATTGGCATTCACCACTAGTCATCTCGAACGTCTTAAAACTCAGTTGCAGAATCTCCCAGCAAAAAAAGTTATGTATGCACTTGAGACCCCAGTCTGGTGGAATGCAAACAGAGTGGAGGCCAGGCGCTACATTTCTGTGTATGCTCAAGAAGATTCACACAATGAGACACTGTTGAAATTCGCCATTTTGGACTTCAATCTTTTGCAGAAACTCTATCAAGGAGAGCTGGTCACTATAACCAGGTATATGCACCAGTGGAGACTCTGACTTCTAGATGATAGTGTAGAAATATTTTTTAAGCCCCGGCTGATATTATAAAATTTATGAATAGCATATTTCAAACCTTAGTCGATACAAATATCAAAATTATTGTTAATGTCTCATATATTATTGTGTGAACGGTTTAATTTCAGGTGGTGGAGAAAAATTAACTTTACGGAGAAATTGCCATTTGCAAGAGATAGGATGGTGGAATGCTACTTCTGGGTACTAGGGCTATATTTCGAGCCCCAACACTCCCTAGCCAGAAAAATACTAAATCAAATATTTGCATTCATGATAACTCTTGATGACATATATGATGTCTATGGTACTGTTGAAGAACTCGTAATCTTTACAGATGCAATTGACAGGTTATAATTATTATCTGCAGAATCTATAGTACAAGACACTACAAGTCATCTCATTAAGATTTACACTGGTATATGATCATTATTCAATATGCAATTGTATATTTAGGTGGGATATCAGTGCAACAGATCAGCTACCGGAATACATGAAGTATTTCTATGGAGTCCTTTTGGAAACTTTTACTGAAATCGAAGAAGACTTGAAGAAGGCAGGCATACCCTTATATCGCATAGAGTACGCAAAAAAAGTGGTGAGTAGCTAATCAGCTTGTGAAATCATGTTTGAGATGTATATTCACCATTCGATACTTTTAATTTTTGGTTAAAGTAATTTTCAGGTGAAACAGTTAACCAGATCATATCATTACGAAGCTAAGTGTTTCTACAAAGGTTATGTTCCGACAATAGAAGAGTATATGGAGCATGCACTTATAACTGCAGCTTTAATCTACTTTGGAACCAATTCCTTCGTAGGGATAACAGGGGACTTGGTCACTAAAGAATCCCTTGATTGGATCTCTAATAATCCACTATTTATCAAGGCTGGATCCTTAATCTGTAGACTTCTTGATGATATGGTGGAATTCGAGGTATGCATAATTTGTCTACATATCTATATAATCATGTTACATTTGCGAATATATTTTTCTTAAATTCGTACATTTCTAATGAATTGAATGAATAATCGCTTGAATCTGAAGGCCGAGAAGGAGACAATAGATGCAGCTTCTGCTGTAGAATGTTACATGAAGCAACACAATGCTTCAAAGGAATGCGCATTTGCTGAATTTAACAAACAACTAGTGTGTGCATGGAAAGATATAAACGCGGAATTTCTCCGTCCAACTGTAGTTCCAATGCCTCTTCTCACAATTGCTTTCAATATGACTCGAGTGTCGTATATTCTCTATCAGAACAATGATGGCTTTACTACCTCAGAAACCAAAACCAAAGAAATTATGACACCGGTGCTGGTTGATCCCATTCCGGTATGAAGCCAAGAAAGTCTCTGAACACTTTCAAGATTTTTACGGATGGAGTCTGGTTTATGTTTTCTGAAAGTTCTTATGGTTCGCGTACTGCTGCTTATTAGTTATGAGCACTTCGTGTTGATTAGCGCCCTTGTTTCTTCTTAATGATTACAGTTGTTTAAGACAGATACTTATCTAGAGGGTGTTTGGCTTAGCTTATAAGTAATAAGTTACTTTTTTTTTAAAAGTATTTTCATATTTTTTTTTGAAAATTAATATTTATTTTAGAAATTTAAGACCAAATCTTATTTCCAAATTTGAAAATAAGTTACTTATTTTCAGAAAAAGTACATATATACTAACTTTTTCAGCTTATAAGCTGCTTATAAGCTTACACAAACGGAGCCCTAAGCTTTGATTAAGCTTGGTTTTAAGTGGCTTTGAATAATGGTTGTGTTTGTTATCACTAGTATTTCAGTTGTGTTAGAATAAGAGCTTTTGAATAATTAGGTTTATAGCCTTACAAATGTGAGTATCGACGACACAAAATAAACCCTTTATCACTTGGGTTATATTGGTGTTTTAACTTTTAAGTCGATGATAGTTGAGCTTTATTTCCGTTTAGTTTCTTTATGTTGAGTTAGTGAGGAAAACACACACATTTAAATCATACGAAGAACAGGTAAGGTAAAAGCGTGACTACCACTTTAATTATTTTGTTCAGCTTCTCCCCTCCAACAAAAAATGACAACAAATAAAGAAGAGAAAACGAAAACATACATAATTTCCATGACATTGCTTCTCACTTCTTTCGAAGAGAGTCTTGGAATTTTATTTCCATTTTTGAAATGATTCGATTCGAAAGAAAAAGAACAATTTCTTTTTCTTCTTTTTCATCGACAACTTTAAATTAATTTCTGGTTTATTTCTTATACCTATTTTATTTGTTCTTGGAATAAAAGTTGGTATTTGTTGACCCTAATCACATGATTAATTTCATGTTGTTAACTAACATTAACAGGTAAGAGTAGGGCTGTAATTCGAGTCAAACCAAGCCGAGTACAATCGAGTTCGAGTTTTTTCTTATCGAGTCGAGCTAAGCCTAAAAATAATCGAGGTTGAAATGTTTGTTCGAGTTCGGCTCGTTTATTATACGAGTCGAGTTAGAGTCCTTCACGTGTTTTCGAGCTTAACGAGTTTTTTAACACATTTTCGAGTTTATCAAGTTTTTTACGAGTTATTGAGCTTATCGAGCTTGTTGAATTTTTAACATGATTTTCAACTTTAATCTACTTATATTATGTGAAATAACATATATGTAAATATAATTTGGTTGTATTTATGACTTAATGTCAATAATATTTTGATAGTTAACTTTTCAAATAATCTAAATAATTTTTTGAACTCGTATTATCGTTTGTTCATACAGTTATACACTCATACTTAATATCACTATATTTTTATATGTTGTATATCTTAAATATATGATAACAAATAAATAAATAATGATAATAATATGAGAATCTTATTATTATTCTTTTGTGGAAAGAATCCAAAATAAATGTACGCAATAAGTACCAAATCATTAATAATTATAAACAATTTAGTTTTAATTTAATTGATGTATATCAAACTATGATACTATGATTTTAATGTGTTGTTAACTTGGTGTATTTTAGAATATTTTAGAATAGAATTAAATAAATTATATTATTGTAAAATTGGAAATGACTCCAGTAATAATTAATCACAAATTCACAAATTACAAGTATAAAGTATTAATCAAAATATTTATTGTATTTTTAATATTTTTTAATAATATAAATTATTAAATTATATTAGTCCTACTTGTATAAAACTGTATTTGTTGTACAATAAACTCTTAAAGAAGAATTTATAATGATCATTTTTAATTTATATTATTTTTTATTTTTCTTAGAATATGCTACAAGCATATAATTGTGCATGTAAGACGAAGGAATATACTGCAAATATTTATGTTATAAATTTTTCTTTCATTAAAAAGTTATATAATAAAAATTCTAAAATAAATATAATATATAAAAATTAAAAAAATTAAAAATATAATCGAACCGAGTCCGAGCCGAGTCGAGTTCGAGCCTTATCGAGTTGAGCCTGGAAAAACTCGGCTCGACTCGAGTATTTAGTTGAGCCCAAAAACTTGTTCGAGCTCGATAACGAGCTCGAGCCAGGTTAATCGAGCCGAGCTTTTTAGCTTGGCTCGAATTACAACCTAGGTAGGAGTAAGCAGACAAAGGGGCACCACACCCTCTCCGAACAAGAATATTGTATCGCGCACCGGAGAAGAAATCGATCCCCCAACTTCACAAGTGAACTTGGGGCGGGGCGATAACTTCTCCAAGTTTACCTGAACAATATTTTCAAATGGGGTAGACTGTATAATTCTAGCTAACAAGTTAAGTGAACTGCTGAAGTTGTAATAGTAATACTAATACCACCAAGATTTTCTGTCAAAACTCAAAGCATACATGTGAATGAATCCTCATAAGGGAAAAAGCTCACTTAAACCACCCTGCCTGCCTCTTAAAAAATGTATATGAAATTGTTTTGAACAACTCTCCTGGTGTATTCAGAACAGAACTTTGGAAGTGATTACTAAACTATAATTCTGAATCAAATTATTTCAACCATGGTACATCTCGCATCATCATCTTTTCTTCTGCAGCCGTCATCTGCTTCTTCATCTTCTTTTTATTGTACATAGTTCACTATCATCATCATCTGCTTCTTCATCAGTATCTAGGGCAGTAAGGCTTCAACATTTAAAATTCCATCTTGCAGCATCACCACAAGTAATTTTGATTAGCCCTATGCTCCTTGTTTATATCTACTGGTATTACAGAGATTGTTACTGTCACACGAAATCCTAAAATAGTGCCATAGTACCCGGTGTTTACTAATGGAGAATGCAGAACAATGTGCCAAGATGTAAAATCATAATCACTAGGACTAGAAAAGAGCAACATACTTAAAAGTGATTTCAAGGGCAGCCGAGATTACAAAGGAAAATTCTATGGATCTATTTTATCAATCTAGAGATTTTAGAGACTCATGGAGATCAAAGATATACATAGGTAAAATTCTTAAATATAATTACCAAAAAAATGCTTAAATATAATTACCAAAAAAATGCTAAAATATAGGGAAAAAGGATCAGTGCAGGTAGAAAGTAATAACAAAGAGAGTGAGACAGTCTTCATGGCTGAGTGCAAGAAGTATATTTAAGAAGAACGATGTCACTTCTACAATGAAAAACTATAATGTTGTGTTTGGGTGAAAGGAATGAAATGAATTAAATATATTATTAACTTCACTCCGTTTCACTAAATTTGTTACAATTATTCATATTATTTCAGGTGAGTCGAGTCATTTTATTTTACAGCATGCTTCTGTTTTTATCTTCTTCCACTATTATATAATCTCATCTTTATTCTAATATTTTATTATCTACCACATTATTCCCTTCTGCCCCTAATTATCCTTCACCCAGACTCCATTTCTATCTATTTCCTCTGCTCTCAAGCAATTGCAACCTTACTAACAGTGTATCGCTTTCTTTTTCCTCTACTAATTGTAACTATTAATGACTACTCATTAGTCTATATCATGCGAAAAATTTATCATAAAGCTCCTCCCTTGTGTAGTCAAGTCAATACTCATTTGTAATTCATATTTTAACATGTTAAACATATTGATATCCTCTTCCATTTTCCATGACTTTGGTACACAAGGAAGCAACTAATATTTGTTCCCATTTTCTGTAAACTCATAACTATGGGTTCCACAACTGGTATTTCCTGCTAGATGCATCCTAAAAAAGCTACTCAACTGACAGCTATCCCAATTCGTACAGTGAAAACAAAATCAAACAGTCTTTGTGTTGATAATGACTAAGAATACAGGGAATTCTATACATCTTGCAGAAATAGAATCTAGCTCAGTGAACTCACAAGCTCGTACTGCCTACATCTGATAGGTTCCAGTGTATGTGTTCAAAAACAGCAAGAATGCATGATTACTAAACTCAACCTTATGAAAACATTACTTTTCCTTGTATATATGAAGGTACCATATTACTTTTAGGTCCTTCAAAAGCTAATCAACTGACAACTACCCCAATTCATACAGTGAAAACAAAATCAAACAGTCTCTGTGTAGACAATATGACTAAGAATACAAGGAATTCTATACATCTTGCAGAAATAGAATCTAGCTCGGTAAAATCACAAGCTCGTAGTGCCTACATCAGTCAGGTTATAGTGTGTGTGTTCAAAAACAGCAAGAATGCAAGATTGCTAAACTCAACCTTATGAAAAATATTACTTTTTCTTGTATATATATAGGTATCATATTACTTTTAGCTCCTTGTATCATTTCAATTTTAATTTCAAGAACTGATAGATAGTTAATGTTTACATCTATATCAACTACACTTATGCATCTACCTTACAGCATCCAAAATTGGTGATTGACTAAGATTTAGGATTAATATATATGTGAAAAAGTTTCGATATAACAGGATAGATAAAGAGTTCAGTTTGACTGAAATTCAAATGCATAACTGCAACTACATTTTCAGTTATCAACATTGATTATATCTTTTCAATATGAAAACCAAACAATTATATACAACTAAATAATTCTCTAAGTATATGTGGGTCTATATTCAGCATGATCTAAGTAAATGAGAAAGCCGGTGTTGAATATCAAGAAGTTTTGAATCAAATTTAGACTTTCAAATATATAATCAAATTGAAATTCGATTACAATTGTGTAAAATCCATTGGATGAGATTCAAATTTTGAATATCAAAGTTGATAACTAGAATCGAATATGAATATCAGTTATTCAACCACTCAACAAGCTCAATCATTAACAAAAAACTTAGTGCAAGAAATTTGAAAGATTAGCCTAAGGACTTGTATAGAGATATATAGAGGTATAATGATAACTTATAGTTACAGATAGACTATATCAATGGATCACTAAGCTACGGTAGTACTAATATATACTTATTATGAACATAATAACTAGTGGAAACATGTTTTGAGATTAATGAAGCTCACAGCTTAGAGTTTTGGTCGATCTTGGTAAACTGCTGTCGCAAAATTCTTCTCATCACCTTATTTGTTGCTGTTCTGGGAAGAGATGAGACAGGCACAATATGAGACACCTAAAAAAATAACATAAATGTTCAGCAATTATATAAGCTTGAAAAAATATTATATAAAGGCTGATAGTTCATCAGAGCGGGTAATACCTTAAACAGAGGGTTCAATTTCTTCTGCAGTGCCGAATTCAAAGATACCCTTAACCTATCTAAATCTGGCGTTGAACCATTTGAATGTTTAAAAACAACAGCAATAACTAATCTCTCAGGTCCACCTCCCTGTGGTGGCACCCCTATTGCTGCTGTCTCATGTACAGAATCGTCAACCGCATTTGTGATACGCTCTATCTCAACTGAGCTTACCTGCAAACAGGATGAAATAGTTATTTCAATCAACCTAGTTACAAGGTCATTTAACAACTAATTCACAGATGCTTTATCTCAAGCAAATGTATTTGCAAACAGGATGAAATAGATATCTTAATAATTTCAGCACAAGGTTAGTTGACAATTGAACTACCAACTTACTCTTTTTATTAATTACTAGATTTTAACCCGGTGATGCACGAATATTTTATTTTATTAATTAAATTATTTATTTTAAAATTACTAATAATATTATAATTTTAAAAAGTCTTAATATATTATAATTATATTAATTTTTTAACTTGTTTCAGTTATATATTTTTACATCAACCGAATTAAATATAAATAAAATATTAAAAATAAATATGCACATCGCACAAAATATAAATTTATATTATTAATATATAAATATGTAAAATTTTGTGATTCGGAATATTATGAACATAATTTTTTTAATATATCAAACATATGTTTAATATATTTAAGAATATACATATTAGATTAAAATATATTTTTGATAATATCTCTATTATGTTTATTTTATATAAAATTTAATATATATTATGGTATATGAGATATAATATATATTTATTTGTTAATAGTATTATAATATATTTATTCATTTGAATAAGTTTTTTTATGTTATTAGATTTTTAATAGTATAGTATTAATTGTAATTTATAAATAATTATATAATATATATAATTTAAACCTTGCATCGATAAATAATAGATGTTACTATATTGCTAATGAGATTTAAACTTTAAGTTAATATTAAAAAATAAAATGATACATAACAATTACTGTCATAGTAATTTTTACATTCCACTTTTTCATACTAATATATGACAGGTTCTTTATTTAACCAAACATATTAATATGTGTGATGACAATTCAACTTGTGTAATAACATTTTTTTAGAAATATAAATAATTTTTAATTATAAAAATAGTTAACAATAGTTCTCAGTTATTAAAAATTAATTCAATATAATTTTCTTATATATAAATTGATTAAATTTCAAAAATTTATTAATATTTATTAATTTATATTATTTTAATTTTAATTTGATTTATTTTATTTATCAAATATCATGATTCAAACTTCAAAATATGTGATAACGTATTTTTGATATATTATTATATATAATATAATACAAAATAGAATGTGTATTTAATATCTTAATCTAAGATTGAACTCTTAGCCGGTTCAAATAATTATTATTTTTAAACCTAATTTCTTCAATTTGAACAAAACCAACGAATTAATAAGTTTTCTAAGTTCTTAGTATAATAATTTCTTCTGTAAGTGCAACTGATTCTCCTTATAAAGTTACCCTAATATCTTATATAATATATTAAATATTTTTATAGAAAATATTTGGATAAGAAAAATTTTAATCCTCCCTTTCACAAAGAAAAATTCACAGTCTCCCTCTATCTCTCTCTGTATGTAAAATCATATTAATATCTTTACTCTAATTTAATAATAATACATAATAAGGTCTGATATATGATATGTCCTATATAAAATATAATCTAAAAAGTATTTTAATGTTTTAAACTAATTATAAAAAGGTTTTCTAAACGGAATATAATTATCCGATAAAAATTCGTAACTATCTTTTCTGTCTAGATTACGGGCTGCTCCATTTGGATTTTGAATATTGGACCACCTCAATTTTAAATATAATCTTGTAAGCTTCACGTGGGCCATAAATTTGTTTAATTCTGACTTCTGAAACTCAAAATATAATCCAAACAATGTTTGTCGTGTAAGTAATACTATAATTACGAATTTTCTTTTTAATTGAACTTCAAACTAACCCTTTTAGTTCAAATTTATATATTACTAAGATACCTAATAGAGTTTGAGTTATAATGTGAAGCAAAGTAATAAAAATTATAGTTAGTTAGGAATCCTAATAATAATTATAACTTATAAATAATTAGTGTATAATATAATGTAGTTATTAAGAATCGATCCTTTGACCTTTGATAGTATTTGGATAAGATCTCTCTTACTCTTATTATATATATGATATAATTATTACAATTTATATATGTACTGAATATAGAGAGATGAGGAATAGAAAGATTGAACATAAGAGGTGCAGTGAACTCCACTTTTATATTTTCTGTGTTTTTTACAAGAAGGAACACTAAGTCTCTTTATATAAATAAACTTAGCTTCCTCGCAAAGCTTGCTACAGTAGTTACTTGGTGGCCACTCCCGTAACTATGATGACACTGTAGTGCATCATCTTACTTATGTCATTAACTTGCTGATATTTAACAATTATAATATATATTAAGATATCCCTTTTTTACCAGATTAGAAGTAATGAGATGCACTAAGACACTAGATTCAAGAAGCACAAGTTAGGTGGGTGAAGTTTCAGATGCTATAAAAACAAATAGCGATCCTTAATCAATGGTTGTCTTTATTCCGAATACTTATGTGTTTATGATTAGTGCATAATTTTACATATTTTAATGCCTATTTTATTGCTCGCTTTCGTATTTTTATTAGTTAATTTATTGCATTTTCCTTATTTTGCAGATAAGTAAATTAAATAATTAAAGGAGAAAGAGTGGGTTAGAAAGGGCAAAAAAAAGGAAGAAAAGGAAGCCAACAAAGTAAAGAGGAGAAAAAGACAAAAGAGCAAGTTGGTGGATGAAATCAAAAATCAATGGTGTAGATTTTACCAACAAACACCTCATTTGAATGGTGGGGATTGACCCAACACCACCCAAAACCCTAGTCCTAGCCTATAAATACATCTCATTCTCTCATTGTAATCATCTCTAGTTTTACCCTAGTTTTAGTAGTAGCCTCTCTTTTAATTTTCTAGATCTAGTTTTTAGCTCTCTCAAATATTGTAAACACTTTTCATATCAATGCAAGTCTTTATTTTCTTTTAAGCTAGTCTCCATCTTATCTTCTTTAAGTCTTAATTTATTTTTATGTTAGTCTTCATCTTATCTTCTTTAAATTTATGGCTATGATATCTTTCTAAGTACCACAAGTTGTATACTTGGGAAATGAAAGGAGCATTTTAGATTAATATTCTAGATGTAGTTTACTTATCTCTCTACTTTACTCCTTAGTTTTATTGTTTATTATCTTGTTATGAGCCCCTTTAAACCTCTATTTTAAATGTGGGTTCAATGATTTAGATCTCTAAATTTATTGTTATTAGTTGGTTTTTTATTCTAGATTGTAGAACTAGTTTTGGTTGCTGGGTTTGATATTTACTTGTAGTTGTTTAAATATTTTAGATATAGATCTAGTTGTTGGTAGTGTTAAAACTTAGCTCTTTAAATTTTAGATCTACTTTTATATTTTACTTGTCTCATTCACCTTTATGGCTATGACCCATTTCAATTTCATCAAGTAAAAAAGTAAAGTACTTGAGAATTGAAAGGAACCTCTTTAGTTTAATGTTCTTGGATCTACTTTTCTTTTTATGTTGTAGTTGAACCCCTTTTAAATCTCCATTTTATTAGTGGGTTTAATATTTTAGAGCTAAATTTATTTCTTGTTGGGTGTTAGAATTTAGATCTACTTTTGAGTTGTTAGATTTGTTAAAATAGCTTTAATGGTTTAATATTTTAGATGTAGTTTTGCTTTTGAGTTGTATTGAATTTTAGATCTAATTTTAGTAGTATTAATTATGGTCTTTAGTTTGTAGATCTAAATTTAAAAGTACTAGTCTTCCTTTGTCCATTTTTTTATTTGTCAAGTATTTTAATTAATGTTTAAAGTTTAGTTAGTTTCGTTACTTGAATTTTTAATTAGCTTATTATCATTCCTTTTTTTTGTTGTCCTTGGTTAATAACTCATCTCAGAATTAATTGGTCTAATTCGCCTAAATTGAAAATTAAAGTTTTTGTAAAAATAATTTTAGTCCTTGCGGAACGAATCTTTAAATTATTAAAACGATGTGAATTGTGCACTTGCAATTTAAGATGTATATTTTTAGCACATCAAGTTTTTGGCGCCGCTGCCGGGGACTAAAATTATTTTTCGCACCTTAATTTTTAATTTTTCGAATTAGTTTTACTTGCTCTCTTTGTTTGTTTTTTTTAGAAAATTGGAGATTCGGAAAGCTCATTGGAACGTGAAAATTGCCAGACTTGAAGAAATTTTCGGAAAGCATTTTTCGATAACCAGTATCTCCCTATTTTCATCTTTTCATCACTTAGTTATTAAAAAAAAAAATTAAAAATATATAAAAATTTAAAAAAAAACAAAAAAAAAAACTAGTTGGTTAAATACATAATAGTGGCATCATGCATTAATCACTTAGGAGCACATCACTTAGATTTAAATTCTTGTATTTAATTTTTCGTACCTTGTAAATTGTGGTGATTGCTGGAGTAATGAGGTACGTTAAATTCCTTCTTTTCTTTAGATTAGGACACGTAGTTTAAACATCCATAATTGTTTATCGTTTTTTTATAACTCATTGTGTGTTGCATCATTTAAATAAATTTTAAGGGCAAAACCCAATCACAAGATAAGGGGAGAGAATTCATCACTCTTTCCTTAGCCCACAACAATTAATCTCTCATCTTGCATACCCTAGCTTTTTTTAATAAAATTAATTAGACATTAGCCCTAGGATTTCGCGCTCAACTAGGAAGAGAACCTAAAACGAACAAATCTCGAAGTATTCATTCGTTGGTGTCTAGGCTAGCGAAAGCTTACCTGGCCATTTGGATTGGTGTTTTAGGAAGGTGTTTAGCCTCTTGGCAATGCTTGCACCGACCTGGCCAATCAGGACGAGTACTTTTAGTTTTGTGAGTTTTAGTATTATCTTGTTGTTAGGAGCAAGGTCTAGTTAATTTTAGGGAACCCTAGATTTAGAATTTTTTTTTTCTTTCTTTCGATTTTTCACATTTTCTTTTGAGTGTTTAAATTCTTGCACTTATTTGCTACGTGTTTATGCGAACTGCTTGGGCTAGGAACGAATCATCTAGATTAGTAAGACCGATTGAGTTGTCTTCTTCTTCTTCAGATTCTGAACCCGTAGAAGTTAGTGAAACCGTAGTAAAGATGGCTGTTTCTCTTAGAGACCGTTGTTACCCCTCTCGTTCTGCCCAACCCTCGTGTATTACCTTACCACCGGTTAATGGTAATAATTTCGAGATTAAGTCTCACCACATTAGCATGTTACCAAAGTTTATCGGGAGTGAAGGTGAGGATCCATATCTTTTTATTCACGAATTCGAGGAGGTTTGTGCCTTACAAAAACTCCAACAATTAACTGAGGACTCCATTAGGCTTAGACTAATCAACTTCGCTTTAAAAGAAAATGCTAAAAAATGGTTGTATAGTCTACCGGTCAACTCTATTTCAACGTGGGATGGATTTGTGGTAATTTTTCTTAAAAAATATTTTCCAAATCACAAGACCACAAAAATCACAAATGAGATAAACCAATTTCATCAAAAAGAAAATGAGTCGTTTTGGAAATATTTTGACCGTTTTAAAAATCTTCTATCTCAATGTCCCCACCATGGAATAGAGAAATGGAGACTCTGTAAGATTGTTTACGAAGCCTTAGATAGTCCGACTACTGCTTTGTTAGAGTCTATGTGTCAAGGTAAGTTCATGGAAAAAGATGAGGATCAGGGTTGGGAATTTTTTGAGGAATTGGCAGAAAAGACGATGTTGTGGGAGTCCACTAGGGAGCCTGTTAAGTCTAATGAGTCACCGAGTTCGTCTTCTAGGGGTTTGCATGTAGTTAATAATTCAATTGCCACCGAGGCCAAGTTAGCTACCCTTACTAAGCGACTCGAAGCTTTAGAAACCATCGGATCTCCCTCACAAATGTCTATGTGTGCGAACTATAATTCTCCGAACCAAGCACTTCAAAATTTTCAAGAGTTGGAGCAAGTGAATGCTATGTTCCAACCAAGACCTAGAAATGACCCGTTTTCACAAACTTACAACCCCGGGTGGAGAAATCACCCGAACTTTTCATGGAACCAAGGTCAAAACTATCAACTGTCTCAACCCAACTTTCAAAAGCCCAATTCTAGCTCTTACCCAAATCAAAGTCTTGGTCCTTATCCAAACTCAACTCAAACACCTTTGAACCCACTCGGTTTTAATGATTCGGATAAGAGACTTAGTTCCTTAGAGAAGAGTATTGAGGCGTTGTTGAAATCACAAACGAATTTGACTCAATCCCAACAAACCTTCATGCAAACCATGACCCAAGATAGGCAAATCTTAAATTCCAATTCTCAAGCTATCTCTAAGTTAGAGGTTCAGATGAGTCAGTTAGCTAGCACGATTTGTGAGCGGGAGAAGAACCGGTTTCCTAGTCAACCCGAGGTGAATCCTAAGTTTCCCATGAACCAAAGACCTCATGACAATGTGAATGTAGTTATTTCCTTAAGGTCTGGCAAGCAAGTTGATAACCAAGTGGGTGATAAGTTTCGTGAGGATGAGGAATCGACTTCTGAACCAAGTCATCCTTTTTCGGGTCTAAGAGGAGAAAAATCCGAGAATTCGAAAAGTCAAGGATCCACAAGTGAACCGATCAATAAACCTTCTTCTGAAGAACCGGGTGAAAGAGTCTATAAACCCAAAGCCCCTTATCCCCAAAGACTCATTTCATCTAAGCAAACAGACCAATTAGACAAGATTTTGGAAGTCTTTAAGCAAGTCAAGATAAACATTCCTCTCTTAGATGCCATCCAACAAATTCCTTCTTATGCTAAGTGTTTAAAGGAGTTGTGTACTCATAAGCGCACCAATCATGTCCCGAAGAAAGCCTTTTTGACATCACACGTTAGTTTGATCCTTTCAAATCAAATTCCTGTAAAATATAAGGACCCCGGTTGTCCTACTATTTCGTGTGTCTTAGGCGATACCTTCATCGATAAAGCTTTGCTTGACTTAGGAGCTAGTGTGAACCTTCTTCCATTTTCTGTCTATCAAGCCCTAGGTTTAGGAGAACTTCAAAAGACAAATGTTACACTTCAATTAGCGGATCGTTCTGTCAAGATTCCTAAGGGAGTTGTTGAAGATGTGTTAATTAAAGTAGGTGACTTTGTCTTTCCTGTTGATTTCGTGGTCTTAGAAACTGAACCGGTTAAGAACCCTAAGAACCAAATTCCTATCATTTTAGGAAGACCTTTTCTAGCCACTTCTAATACCTTGATTAATTGCAGGAATGGATTAATGAAACTAACATTTGGGAATATGACAATAGACTTAAATATTTTTCATGTTAGAAAACAATCCGATGATTTTGATCAACCGATGGGAATCAATTTAATTGATGAAATAGTTGATCAAGATCTCATGACTCCTAGTGATGCTTTTGACTTTTGTTTAAAACACTTTGGTCAAGATTGGGATATTTCCAATTACACAAATGAGGTCAACCAAATGTTAGAGTCCACCATTTCTACAACTAATCAGGAGATCACACCAAGCCTTCTTTTCGAAGCTAGTGAACTCGTTGAGTCAAGCCCGCCAGAATTAGAACTCAAACCTCTTCCTAACACTCTTAAATATGCCTTTCTAGGACCTAACAATTCTCTTCCGGTTATAATTGCCTCTAATTTGACCGAGTCACAAGAGAAAGAGCTTTTAACTGTGCTTAGAGAACATAAGGAAGCGATAGGGTGGAGTATCTCAGATATCAAAGGAATTAGTCCGGCTATTGTCCAACATAGGATTCACTTAGTTGATGATGCTAAGCCTGTTAGGGAACCCCAAAGGAGATTGAACCCTGCCATGATGGAAGTTGTAAAGAAAGAAATCCTTAAATGTCTCGATAATGGGATAATCTATCCCATTTCTGATAGTTCTTGGGTCAGTCCCGTTCATGTAGTGCCTAAAAAGTCAGGTATTACCATCGTAACCAACGAGAATGATGAGCAAGTTCCTACTCGTATTCAGTCAGGATGGAGAATGTGCATAGATTTTAGGAAGCTCAATGCCGCCACTAGAAAAGACCATTTTCCTTTACCCTTCATGGACCAAATGTTAGAAAGGTTAGCGGGTCATTCTTACTATTGTTTTCTAGACGGTTATTCTGGGTATTTCCAAATCCCCATTGCTCCCGAGGACCAAGAAAAGACCACGTTCACTTGCCCTTTCAGAACCTTCGCTTATCGTCGATTAGCTTTTGGCCTAACTACTGGCCCTTCTACCTTTCAAAGGTGCATGACTAGCATCTTTTCTGACATGATAGGAGACTTTCTAGAAGTCTTTATAGATGACTTTTCCATCTTTGGTTCTTCTTTTTATCAGTGTCTACACCATCTCGACTTAGTCTTAAAAAGGTGTAAGGAAACCGACCTCGTTCTTAATTGGGAAAAATGTCATTTCATGGTTAAGGAAGGAATTGTTCTTGGTCACAAAATTTCTGAAAAGGGAATCGAAGTTGATAAGGCCAAAGCCGACCTTATTGCTAATCTCCCGCCACCAAAATCTGTCAAAGAAATTCGCTCCTTTTTAGGACATGCCGGTTTCTATCGGCGTTTCATTAAAGATTTTAGTAAGAAGGCTAGAACCTTGACCAACCTTCTTTCTAAGGAGGTCAAATTCGAGTTTACTAGTGAGTGTGTTCAATCTTTTGACCAACTTAAGAAAGAATTGAATTCAGCCCCGATCATCAAGTCCCCCGATTGGAATCAACCTTTTGAGTTAATGTGTGACGCTTCGGATTATGCGGTAGGGGCGGTGTTAGGTCAACGAATAGATAAGATATCTCATGTCATTTACTATGCTAGTAAGACCTTAAATGATGCTCAGTTTAATTACTCCACAACTGAAAAAGAGCTCTTAACAGTAGTTTTTGCCCTTGAAAAGTTTCGGTCGTATCTTATTGGTTCCAAAATCATTGTTTACACCGATCACGCAGCCCTTAGATACCTTTTCTCCAAAAAAGACTCAAAGGCCCGATTGATTAGATGGGTCTTGTTGCTTCAGGAATTTGACCTAGAAATTAGGGATAAGAAGGGTTCAGAAAATGTTGTTGCTGATCATCTCTCTCGATTAGTAGTGGATTCCACTATTGACTTTCCCTTAAATGAATCTTTTCCCAATGAACACCTTCTTTCAATCTCTAGTCCTCCTTGGTTCGCCGATATTGTCAATTACCTTGCCACCGGTGAAATTCCTTCCAATTGGTCTAAGCAAGATAAATCAAAATTTTTCTCTCAAGTCAAACACTTCTTTTGGGATGACCCTTATCTTTTTAAACATTGCCCAGACCAAATCATTAGGAGATGTATTCCAAACCATGAAGTTAGGAGCGTACTGTCCTTTTGTCATGACCAAGCTTGTGGAGGTCATTTTAGTGCTAAGAAAACAGCCGCGAAGATACTTCAGTGTGGTTTTTATTGGCCTAGTTTGTTTAAGGATGCCGCTGAATTCTGTTCTGCTTGTAGTAGGTGTCAACATTTAGGAAAGGTCACTAGAAGAAACATGATGCCAATGAGTCCAATCCTTGTCATTGAGATTTTTGATGTTTGGGGAATAGATTTTATAGGGCCCTTTCCTAATTCATTTGGTAATCTCTACATTCTCTTAGCGGTTGATTACGTGTCTAAGTGGGTCGAAGCCATACCAACTAAGACTAATTATAACAAGGTCGTCCTTAAACTCTTAAAAGAGAATATCTTTTCTCGATTTGGCACACCTAGAGCTATCATTAGTGACCAAGGCAAACACTTTAAAAATCATCAATTTGAATCTCTCTTGAAAAAGTATTCCATCACGCATAAATTGGCTACCCCTTATCATCCTCAGACTAGTGGTCAAGTTGAAGTCTCTAATAGGCAAATCAAACAAATTTTAGAAAATACTGTCAACTCGAATAGGAAAGATTGGTCCATTAAGTTGATAGATGCATTATGGGCCTATCGGACTGCTTTCAAGACGATCTTGGGTATGTCTCCCTACAGACTAGTGTTTGGTAAAGCGTGTCATCTCCCTGTTAAACTTGAACATAGGACCATGTGGGCCATTAGAGAGTTAAACTTTGATTTATCCACTGCTGGTAGTCATCGGAAGTTGCAATTGTCTGAGTTAGAGGAAATGAGAAATGATGCCTATGAAAATGCTAAAATCTATAAAGAAAGAACTAAAGTGTTTCATGATAAATCCATCTTGAGAAAATCCTTTTCTCCCGGTCAAAAAGTTCTTTTATATAATTCTAGGTTGCATCTCTTTCTTGGAAAGTTGAGATCTAGGTGGGAAGGACCATACATTGTTAAAACAGTTTTTCCTCACGGTGCTATTGAAATTGAAAATCCTAAAAATGGTGACATATTTAAAGTTAATGGACAAAG
Source organism: Oenanthe sinensis (assembly GCA_028671895.1). Classification (NCBI taxonomy): domain Eukaryota; kingdom Viridiplantae; phylum Streptophyta; class Magnoliopsida; order Apiales; family Apiaceae; genus Oenanthe; species Oenanthe sinensis. Next base: position 26,194,429 of record CM053801.1, read on the forward strand.
GCTCAAACCATTTTTAGAATTGCCAATTGATCTCGAGGAAGAGGTCATCCACCTTGTCGGTCTTTGAATAAAGTAAGTTTTCAGAATAAACTAGTTTTGCTTCTCCATCATCCCATGTCAGGTATTATCTCTTCATGTTATTTTATCATATCTCTCTCATTTGCATACATTGGGGACAATGCATGATTTAGGTATGGGGGAGGGTGCTAGTAATGTTAAAATTAAAAAGAAATACAAAAAAATAGAAAATTAAAAATCCAAAAATAGAAATGTTTAGGTTGAGTTGTCCTGTCCTCTATTTGAACTTTAGGACTAGTTGGTGTTAGCATTTGTTTTCAAAAATTATATATATAATGCCTTTTAGATAATTTGAACTTAGTCGAGTAAGGTTTTCTTTATGAAACTTGTGTCGAACGATTTTTACACCAAATTTCAAGACGGCACATATGCACAAGACCTTTGTTGGAAAGATTGTATAGGGATGTTATTCGATACCTGAGAGAGAACCCACATGTTAGAACAATGTCGAATCAAATTTTTGCGAAAAATAAATATATAGCAAAAAAAATGATGAAAATGAAAAAAATGAAAAAAAGAAAAAAGAATAAACTACTTCAATACCCAATATTCCTCAAAATAAATAGATGAGATGATGGGCACAAGTAGAATTGACTAGTCTTGTTTTGTGGCCTTTGTTACTCGAGTAATTAAGTCCGTTGGGGTATTTTAAAACCTAGTGCCCTAAGACCAACTGGTTTGGGAGTCACTGACCCAAAGCTCGCTACATGGGTAATATAGAAAGCCTAAGAAAACAGACACTATACAGTCGATTAAAAAAAAGAACGGAAAAAAAAGACTATATATATAAATTTGTGATATTTGGCTAGATACTTGTTTTAATAGAGATTGGGTCAGTTCAATATTGGTTGAAAAAGAGAAAATATTCGTATGCAGTTCATCTATCAGAGGCCTTAAATTCACTACACACCTTGAGATTTTTTGTAAACATTTAGATTCGATACCAGTAGATTGAAGTTACCTACAATTCGACTATTATTAGAAAAGTCTGCTAAGGCATGTATTTTCCCTATAAAATCTTTTTGTTTACACCATTGAAAACTAGAGTGAAAATTGAGTCGGGACAATTGCAGGAATTATTTCACAGATTTTATGGGTATATCTTCTGTAAACCCTTAAGAGACAACACTCCTCTTGTAGAGATTGTCTATGAGTTTAACGAGTTGGTAAACCTAAAATTACCCGTCACGCCTACGAAAAGGAGCCTAGAACTTTTCTTAGTTTGCTTTTTAACTGTTGATTTTACTCGAGGACGAGCAAAAGATAGGTATGGGGCATTTGATTAGTGCATAATTTTACATATTTTAATACCTATTTTATTGCTCGCTTTCGTATTTTTATTAGTTAATTTATTGCATTTTCCTTATTTTGCAGATAAGTAAATTAAATAATTAAAGGAGAAGGAATGGGTTAGAAAGGGCAAAAAAGGGAAGAAAAGGAAGCCAACAAAGTAAAGAGGAGAAAAAGACAAAAGAGCAAGTTGGTGGATGAAATCAAAAATCAATGGTGTAGATTTTACCAACAAACACCTCATTTGAATGGTGGGGATTGACCCAAAACCCTAGTCCTAGCCTATAAATACATCTCATTCTCTCAATGTAATCATCTCTAGTTTTACCCTAGTTTTAGTAGTAGCCTCTCTTTTAATTTTCTAGATCTAGTTTTTAGCTCTCTCAAATATTATAAACACTTTTCATATTAATGCAAGTCTTTATTTTCTTTTAAGCTAGTCTCCATCTTATCTTCTTTAAGTCTTAATTTATTTTTATGTTAGTCTTCATCTTATCTTCTTTAAATTTATGGCTATGATATCTTTCTAAGTACCACAAGTTGTATACTTGGGAAATGAAAGGAGCCTTTTAGATTAATATTCTAGATGTAGTTTACTTATCTCTCTACTTTACTCCTTAGTTTTATTGTTTATTATCTTGTCATGAGCCCCTTTAAACCTCTATTTTAAATGTGGGTTCAATGATTTAGATCTCTAAATTTATTGTTATTAGTTGGTTTTTTATTCTAGATTGTAGAACTAGTTTTGGTTGTTGGGTTTGATATTTACTTGTAGTTGTTTAAATATTTTAGATATAGATCTAGTTGTTGGTAGTGTTAAAACTTAGTTCTTTAAATTTTAGATCTACTTTTATATTTTATTGTCTCATTCACCTTTATGGCTATGACCCATTTCAATTTCATCAAGTAAAAAAGTAAAGTACTTGAGAATTGAAAGGAGCCTCTTTAGTTTAATGTTCTTGGATCTACTTTTCTTTTTATGTTGTAGTTGAACCCCTTTAAAATCTCCATTTTATTTGTGGGTTTAATATTTTAGAGCTAAATTTATTTCTTGTTGGGTGTTAGAATTTAGATCTACTTTTGAGTTGTTAGATTTGTTAAAATAGCTTTAATGGTTTGATATTTTAGATGTAGTTTTGCTTTTGAGTTGTATTGAATTTTAGATCTAATTTTAGTAGTATTAATTATAGTCTTTAGTTTGTAGATCTAGATTTAAAAGTACTAGTCTTCCTTTGTCCATTTTTTTATTTGTCAAGTATTTTAATTAATGTTTAAAGTTTAGTTAGTTTCGTTACTTGAATTTTTAATTAGCTTATTATCATTCCTATTTTTTGTTGTCCTTGGTTAATAACTCATCTCAAAATTAATTGGTCTAATTCGCCTAAATTGAAAATTAAAGTTTTTGTAAAAATAATTTTAGTCCTTGCGGAACGAATCTTTAAATTATTAAAACGATGTGAATTGTGCACTTGCAATTTAAGATGTATATTTTTAGCACATCAAGTTTTTGGCGCCGCTACCGGGGACTAAAATTATTTTTCGCACCTTAATTTTTAATTTTTTGAATTAGTTTTACTTGCTCTCTTTGTTTATTTTTTTTAGAAAATTGGAGATTCGGAAAGCTCGTTGGAACGTGGAAATTGCCAGACTTGAAGAAATTTTCGGAAAGCATTTTTCGGTAACCCGTATCTCCCTATTTTCGTCTTTTCATCACTTAGTTATTAAAAAAAAAAATTAAAAAATATATAAAAATTTAAAAAAAAAACAAAAAAAAACTAGTTGGTTAAATACATAATAGTTGCATCATGCATTAATCACTTAGGAGCACATCATTTAGATTTAAATTCTTGTATTTAATTTTTCGTACCTTGTAAATTGTGGTGATTGTTGGAGTAATGGGGTACGTTAAATTCCTTCTTTTCTTTAGATTAGGACACGTAGTTTAAACATCCATAATTGTTTATCGTTTTTTTATAACTCGTTGTGTGTTGCATCATTTAAATAAATTTTAAGGGCAAAACCCAATCACAAGATAAGGGGAGAGAATTCATCACTCTTTCCTTAGCCCACAACAATTAATCTCTCATCTTGCATACCCTAGCTTTTTTTAAATAAAATTAATTAGACGTTAGCCCTAGGATTTCGCGCTCAACTAGGAAGAGAACCTAAAACGAACAAATCTCGAAGTATTCATTCGTTGGTGTCTAGGCTAGCGAAAGCTTACCTGGCCATTTGGATTGGTGTCTTAGGAAGGTGTTTAGCCTCTTGGCAATGCTTGCACCGACCTGGCCAATCAGGACGAGTACTTTTAGTTTTGTGAGTTTTAGTATTATCTTGTTGTTAGGAGCAAGGTCTAGTTAATTTTAGATATTTAACAATTATAATATATTTAACTTGCTGATATTTAACAATTATAATATATATTAAGATATCCATTTTTTACCAGATTAGAAGTAATGAGATGCACTAAGACATTAGATTCAAGAAGCACAAGTTAGGTGGGTGAAGTTTCAGATGCAATAAAAACAAATAGCGATTCTTAATCAATGGTTGTCTTTATTCCGAATACTTATGTATTTAATTGTTAGTAAAAATTAATATTTAAATTTCACCATGATTTTTATGTGTTTAGCTGATGAACCCGTCCTTTAGATTGCTTGATTATTGATATATTTGAGTACTAGTTTAATTTGTTTTATAGATTAAAAACTTAATTTGCGTTCTCTGTGGTTCGACCCGTACTTGCTTTTGTACTCACGTACACCCGTGCACTTGCGGTTTTTATTAATTAAAAGATTTTTTTTCTCAACAAGTTTTTGGCATGTGAAAATGAGCATGTGAATGCTGTCATTTCATATCAACGTGCCAAGAAATCTCATGACCCAATTTCCCAAGATCCAATCAGTGACCCTAATCAAACTTCTTCTTCTATGGCTAGCCTAATCATTGTACTTGAGACACAACCTGTCTCTAGCAACAAAGGCCAAATTCCTGTCATCCTTGGTCGCCCATTTCTCGCTACTTCGAATGCAATCATCAATTGTCGCAATGGGTCCATGAAAATGTCTTTTGGGAATATGACTGCTGATTTGAACATCTTCAATTTCACCAATCAACATATAGAGTCATTAGAGGAAGATACTCGTGAGGTTTGTGCTATTGAGTCTCTCGTGGAAGAGATTTTAGAGGAAAATGAGTCAAATGAGGAACATGAGGAGTTGTTTAAAGATATGTCTTCCAAAGACATGCTTGAAGAACTCAATGCCATAAGCGCAAAATGGGAAACTCAACCGGAGGAAATCTATCTTGAGCCTAGGACCATTGTTAAACCTTCCATAGTTGAGGCTCCTAAACTCGATTTGAAACCACTTCCTTCCACTCTTAAGTATGCATTCTTAAGTGAAAATGACACTCTTCCAGTCATCATTGCTAGCGACTTAACCCTTGACCAAGAGACCCAATTAATCAATTTGCTTAAACAACACAAAGAAGCTATGAGATGGTCTATGGCTGATATTAAAGGTATAAGTCCGACAATAGTACAACATCACATTCATCTTAAGGATAATGCTACACCTAAGAGGGATTTTCAACGACGCCTCAATCCCATAACAAAAGTGGTTGTTCGCAAGGAAATCATTCAATGGTTAGATCATTCACATTCTCATTCACATTGTGCAATCCAACGTGGATTGGCATATGAAAATGAGCAACGACTATCAGATAGTCGTTAGATTATCCCAATCAATGTTGTGCCAAAGAAATCGGGCATCACTGTCGTGAAAAATGAGAATAATGAGTTGATCCCTTCGCGTATCCAAACTGGATGGTGTGTTTGTATTAATTACCGCAAGCTCAATGAAGTCACTAGGAAAGATCATTTTCCACTTCCATTCATAGATCAAATGCCCGAACGGTTGGCTGGGCATCAATATTATTGTTTCCTAGATGGGTACACGGGGTATAACCAGATCTATATTGCCCCCGAGAATCAAGAGAAAAGCACATTCACGTGTCCTTTTGGAACATTCGCTTTTCGTCGTTTGTCTTTTGGGTTGTGTAATGGACCCGGTTGTTTTCGGAGAAATGCATGTTGATTATTTTCTCTAATATGGTTGAAGACTTTCTTGAAGTCTTTATGGATGATTTTTCTATCCATGGATCTTCCTTCGAAAACTGTCTTAGAAATCTCGAAAAAGTTCTTGTGAGATGTGAGGAAAAATGTCTTGTCCTTAATCGGGAGAAATGTCATTTCATGGTAAAACAAGGTATTGTTTTGGGCCATATTATTTCCAAAAATGGCATTTAGGTTGATAAAGCCAAGGTTGATATCATTACAAATCTTCCCCAACCTCAATCTATAAAGGTGGCGGTCTTTCTTAGGACATGACGGTTTTTATCGACGGTTCATCCAAAACTTTAGTACTCTCTCTAGACCTCTCACAAAACTTCTTAAAAAAGATGCATCCTTTGATTTTAACTCTCAGTGCATCCTTGCCTTTGAAAATTTGAAGAGTCTTCTCACTTCTGCTCCCATCATGCACCCTCCTACTTGGTCACACCCTTTTGAACTCATGTGTGATGCCTATGGCACAGCCATAGGAGTTGTTTTAGGACAACGAATAGACAAGCTACCAAGAGTGATTTACCATGCTAGTAAATCACATTACTTAAAAGATTTTTTTTCTCAACACTACACACAGCAGAGTGAAGTATAAAGGTCTGAATATGGAGAGATTAGGATTGTTCAATAAAATGAGTTGGCTTCTGTAGGAATAACATGATAATGAATGCCCAAAATTTGATCATGAGAATGAATTTGAAAGAAAACTTGCATATTACCAATTATATTAAAATGCATATGAGTGGGTAATGGGTATTCTTAAAATAAGTTCCGACTATGAAACATATGCATTGAAACACACGCTGATATGATATCGTCATAAAACTTCCTATAAAAGGTTAAAATCAGACCTTGATACCCCCAAGATTCATTGTATCATCTGCACGACCATGTGCATGATAGTATCCATTTGAAGTACGCTTAAACATGTCCCCATGTGTTCTTAACATCTAGAAGAGGACCAGGAATGAGTTAATATCCATTAAAGCTATAAACCAATCCACTCGTGAAGGGATCATTTACCTACCTTTCCATGCCATGATGGCATATCTTTGAAGTAGACATTATAGTGGTTCCCGTTCAGAAGTGTGCTTGATGAGCCAAATATGAAGGGGTAAAGGGCCAATTCACCAATCCCAGGTACATTCGGTGGCTATATTGAGGTAAATTAGATAGGTTTAAATGTTTTAGAAAAGCATTTCATAATATGCATTAAGTAGCAATAGCATGCTCTCCTACAACTCTCTAACATAACAAAACATCGACTCAAATAAAGATACTTTATCACTGTAATAGATCTAAGCTCAGATTAATCACAGGAGACTAAGAAGAAGAAAAAGTAATAACATCAAATAAAGTGTTTGACATGATTATTAATAAATTAAGGCAGAACAGATGGTAGATGATGAACTGTGGTATGTATTCAATTTGACATGTTAATGAACCATAAATTTAGTTGCATTCTATTAGGGTGTCTGATTCTATTTTATGAAAAAATCACCCTCCATCATTGACATAATAATATTCACCTCTTTGAGAAAAGATGAAAATTAGACTCAGTTTTTCATCATCTACACATAAGTGGTTCTCCTGTGAAGAAACCTTTCATGTGATTTCATTCATTCCAAGGCTACTACCCATCAAGAAAGATAAACATGACTCTAATACTTCGTCCAGGCTTATTTAATGAATACTTTAATAACGCAGCTAAAATGCATACTTGCTGTGTATCCAACCACTTTCAGTTCATCAAGATTACAAGTTTGCGTCGTATGACAGATATTCTTCTTTGGTTGAAACAAAAATCATGATTCAATCAAATGTAATTACCATAGAAACAAAAAGGTCAATGACGAACGGAACTAAATCAGAGTTGAGACTCTAGTCATAGTATTCTTAAGGAAAGGAAGAGAATGGGGGATGGAAGCGAGCAATTGTGTTAGCTGCACATGTTAAACTGCACTCCCAGTTGCAATTTATAAAGAAAATTCAATCTATCATATCATGGGTGCAAGTTCATAAAAGTTCTTACTATAGGAATTACATCATTTCCAATAATAAACAGACTACACCCCATAGCAGGTGTGCTAATTAAGGCTGCCAGGGATTGACGCTGCAGTAGTGATCCAGTTATAAATCCACCTCCAATCTCAGTACCGCCACAATACTCGATAACAGGCTTGTAATTGGCTCTTCCCATAAGCCAAAGATACTCATCTACGTTTGATGCTTCACCGGTGGATCCAAAGCAACTTCCAATGAGCAAAAATATATTTAGGAACTATGTATATGAGCACAACATATCAAGCTTTTTTTAAATTATACAAAATTGTTGTAATCTGTACTATAACATTGTCTACGCAGTTATAATGTCAACTTAAACACAAAACATTCACTTACCGAATGGATGACCAATCATAGCTATCTGTACAATTAGTAGTTCTCCATTTCCTCACAATACTTGGAATTACACCGAGCATTGTCACTTCAGAATCCTAGAAAAAGTTGCATATTTAAAATCTAAAAAGTGCCACTATGTAGTATGGGTAAAGGTGAACTATTTTAAAACTTCTTCCGAAAAATATATATAATAGCTAAAGACCAATATAATTATTAAATATGTATTATGTACTCAGTCCTCGAGTATTCAAATTTCATCAGAGATACTAGTATCACCTTCAAAATTAACCAATTCTAATTCATTACTAAGATGGCAGGAACTTGATCCTAACGACCTATGTGTACCTTTGTCGACAGATGTAACAACTACTAAAACCTTATTGGGGTAGAAATTAAAACAAAGAACATTTGGTATATCAAATAGCTAAACTTCTTATTATATTTCCCACGAAGCCAGCCTAGGCCGGGGACTCAAAAAAACATACACTGGAAATTATAGTGCACTCAGTTATGTATAATATAATTATCAATATCTAGTATTAGGCTCCGACATATCAATAAGTAGACTATGTTCTAAACACTGTTATTGAGTTGACGACTAGTCGACGACTATTCGGTGACTAGTCGTGCAGTCTGCTCAGCCAATTAGTCGAGCAGCGAGTAATCACATAAGTCGTCCATGGATTTTACCCGACCCGACCCGGTACCCACCCGACCCAAAACGTTAAAGAGAGGATTGGTGTTGTTGAAGAGAGGTTTTGGAGTGCGGTGGATATAGCTTTGGGAGCATCGGATGGACTTGAGGGATGCAATCTTCCAAGAAAAGCTAGAGGTGGTTCCACTAGTGAGGTGCTTACCTATACTCGACGTACCACTAGTGATCCTCTTGATGATGAAGATGAAGACAATACTCCTAATGACGATGAGGATGTGGAAGATGATTATGGTGTACCTCCCGATCCAACCAAGAAGAATACTCAAGGAGGAGATGAAGATTCCAATGATTTTGATATGGAAGACTATGATTGATTAGTTTATTTGCTTAGGGATGCTTGACTTTTAGTATTTGAACTTATTGTCTATTACTTTTTATTTGAACTATGTGTTTACCTATATTATAAATTTAAATTATTAAAAAAATATGTATATCCCGACTTGTCGACTTATTTCGACTAGTCGGGCGACTTGTCGACTAGTCGATTCCAAGGTCCCCGGGCGCCGAGGCTCGACTTGTCGACTTAATAACCATGGTTCTAAAATTATATTGTTCTGAATATATTTACACTATTCAACAAAATCGGAAACAAGGCTTCTAGACATCAGTTAACCACGCATAACATAGAATATTAGTATCCACTATAATTAACTTAACCTGCAGGAGACTGTTCTTCAGTGAACTTAATCTAAAAGTTTCTGCCTTTTACTTCCATATAGTTCAACAATGTGCATAAACACACGAATACCCTTGCCAAAACAACAAAAAATTCAGTGTCTAAAATTTAGAGCAACTATTTCTCTGCACTTTATAGCAGTTGCTTGTTCTGCCACAAGATTTAATACTCAGAAATCATTTTTACTACTGTTCGAAAAAGACCTTTGCTCACAAGTTCGTAACTTTAATGTTCAGTCCCTAAAATTTAGAGCAACTATTTATCTGCACTTTATACCAGTTGCTTGTTCTGCCACAAAATTTAATACTCAAGAATTTTCTTTTTTAGTATTGTTAGATCACAAGTTCATAATTTTAAGCTTTCCACTGCAATAGAAAATTATGGAACACTGTCTAAATGCAAAATTAAGAGGCTCTAAATTCGTTTTTCACATATCTTAGAAGACAGCCCTCATCTCTAAGCTATAATTATAATTATAAAAGAGAAACTATCAAACCTGCCATATGTAAGTCAACATAGTCCAGACTTATAAGCTCAACAAAAATTAATCAGATCCAGAAATGTCAAAAGAGTGTCCACCTGAACGAACTTTGCAAATCCAGAACTCAGGGGAACTCCATTATATAATGCTATGGAAGCTCCATTCAACAGAGGAGCATAAACTAGCCAAGGACCCATCATCCAACCAAGATTAGTGGGCCAAGCAACAACATCGCCTTTGCAAATGTCCATGTGGCACCAAACATCCGCAGCAGCTTTTAGAGGTGTAGCAAGAGTCCAAGGAATAGCCTTTGGCTCCCCTAGAGAAAGAGTATAATTAGTTAACTCATTATTGTGCTAAGTGCTAACCTATGCCATCTCCCCTTTGAACATGTAGAACTGCATCATGCACTACTCATATTAACAAGCACTTGTTTATCTTCTATGATTTACTGCTGATGTTATTTGATCAAATTGTTAAGACGATTCACATTTGATAAAAGGCTAAAAGGATTTTGTACATTGAATGTTATGCTGTAACATTCAAACTTTCGTATATATTTTAATATGAAACTAAACTACAATATACAATTGTAGTTTGATCTTATAAGAGTTTATCTGCCTTTAAGGAGAGAAAATGATGAAAATGATAGGATATCAAGTTCAAAGAGAGGCTTGAGACTGTGGTATATCAGTAATCTCGGACCAGGGTGAATTGTTGAGCCCAGTAATATACATCTCTTTCCCAACTCTTTGATTTTCACATTATATTTTAAATTTCTATTTTTATAAATATAATATATATAAATATATTCAACCTTATCCAGATTATATCTTCTGTTTCAATTAGTACATGCATCATTCTTAACATATTTGTTAAGTGATTTTAGTCTCAACAGAAAGCAGATTCTGCAAATTTGCCTACTCTAAATGGAACCCGCAGAAGTGCAGAGGACTCTTTATGTCTAGAAATCCAATACATTATATTCATGGGTCATGAAAAAATACATTTGTAATATGTGCTAGATCATGAGGTCGAAGAATTTGGATGACAATACAACACTACTTATATATCATATTAAAAGTCGAAATATGGTCGAAAGGAAACATATAAGGCATGAGATTTCCCACTATGGCGATCAAAGAAAAGATCCCACCTAGATATTTATCCCCTTCTAGATATTTATCCCCTCCATACGTTTCCTCAACTGTAAATAAATTCTTACAAGTAACTTTCATATATAAATCCCCTAGATATTATCCGCAGACAATGCTTACTGACTCTTATGGTCGAAGCCATCTTAATAGAAAATTACAAACCTTTACCTAATCAAAATAGCTCTCTTTTAAGCCGTAGGGCCAATTGATAGTATATGGGAAGGTATCTGCTTTCAGGTGAAACAAGAACTTCCTACCGTCGTACTATGTAATAAAATTAGTAAGCTAATGCAACTATATTTGTAAATTAGTTAAGAAAAGTCATGCATAGCCTTTGACTTACCTCTAGTTCCAGAAGAGAATAGAATATTGGTGAAAGATTCAACTGGTCTTTCTACAGCAACAAATTCAACCTCTCTGCAGGATGACATAAATTTTACATCACCAGTTCAAAGATTGAGAAGGTTTGAAGGATATGAAGTAACATAGGCTAGCAAAGCAACTCCTTAATTTCAGACCATAGATCAATGAAATTTTAGTGCAGATACTAACACACTTAAACAAAGTGACAGAGATAAGTCAGGGCAAACCTTGCATAATAAAATCAGATATCCTTTCAAATCTTTAAGATGAAAAATAAACATAAAACTTTGTGAAACCATCTTTGGTTTACTATTCTGGATTTTTAAACTTTAAATCTGATTTACATAAGATGGCTTTTTGAAACAAACAAGGCATCACTATGATGATAGCCATAAATTGCGGCTAGAGACATTACACAAGGAGTGCAGATTCCAGATGCATAATTGTTTTACAATAACATGAGATGACCACAATACAAGTGGTACACTATAATTGAGGGGAAACGTTAGTCTTTACCGAGTGTAGTTCAATGACAAGCGTGCTAACATTCTTTCATGAATTTACCTTATATACCTACTCAAGAAGTATGTGAATGTGAAAGTTCACCTGAACAACTGTAGACTGTAGCTCTTGCTTAGATCAAAAGAGCTCATCAGTTTTTTGACATTTTTCTCACTAATTCACTACATTATATATTGTTCTTTAAAGAAGGGTGGTGGCAGGAAATATTATACATATAGTGTGTCAACACAATAGAAATAAAATAACTCATAACAATACTGTTACCGTCTTACAAATCTATAATGATAATTTTGCACATATATGTAAAGAACTCTTTGTTACTGAACCTGAAAATAGGTTGTGATAGGGTCACAACTACTCATAATACTTTCCAAACATATAGAAGAATAATTTACTAATAAAGGAAAAAAATGAAGTTCTTGAGAAATATATAATATATTGTACGAGAGGAAGGAGATGAGTTGGTGCCAAAATCCAGTCCTATTATATATGACATACATATGAAACTTTATCAAAATATAAATTTTTAGGGTCACGACATGCATAATACAATTTTTTTACAATTAAATACCATAAAAAAAAAAAATTGGGCATCAAGAAATCATTTAAATTGAAAAAAATATATTCAGAATATATTGCATACTTTAATTTGTGAACTCGTTTAAGAAAATCATGCCATGAGATGTCACCCTCACGCAATATCCTGCTAAAGCTGGAGTCTTTTGTTGGAATAACAATCGCTGTTGGTGATTGAGCATCAATAACTCTACTGCAGATTTGAACCTATATGTGAGATATATTGTAATAATAATAGTAGAGAAAGGTAGATATCTGATAAAAATGTGAATACACCTTTACAAGGGTAGTCGCCTATCACCACGAACAATAAAATCATGAAAAAAATTGAGACCTAAAGTTAGGGATTGATCGTTAGGTAATGTTGCACCAATACCCAACCAAAGGGCCATACCAATCGAAAAGACCGTTGTTGCTACTGGACGACAAAATGGTTAATTAGTAGAGCATGCAACTACTCCATTTAGCAATTCGTAAAGAAAAATGGGCTTGGTCTATGTAATGGATCACAAATCACTAACGGAAGAAAGAAAACTAGAATATTTTTTAAACCTCCAACAAGAAGATGAAGGTGTTGATCTAATGATCAAGATGACCTTAAATCTGATCACAAATTGACTCAATTATAATCGTCTTGGGGCAGCAATAAAAAAACCCTCATTTTTAAGAAAAATCAGCTTCCTCTTCATAGCCGTCATTCTGAAACTCTAGTAACATATCAAATTCAAAACTTTTGAGACCATATTCAAGCTCAAGGTACGAATTAAAAGTGTAACTTTACTACACAAATGAAAAAGGATTGTTAAACAGCTTACTGTCAAAAAGCATTGATTCTAGTTCTGGAAATACCTGAAATGTAAGATGTACTATTCCATACTGTGAGGAGACTAACCTGAGTGAAAATTGCTTTTGCTTTGGACAAAGTGAGCCTTGTTGCTATCTCAGTGGAAGCAAAACTATCAGCTATTGACACTACTACATAGCCTGCCAGAACATAGCCAGGTAGATCACCACAGAATTAACATCCATAGGCATATCAATTGCAATTGCAGATCCTTTCTCCAATTCAAGAGTTTCAAGCGCATGTGCAACTAGCCTACAGATAAAGTTTTGATGTGATTTCACTAATAGTCAAACCAACATTCTCGTCTAAAGATTAGACAAGTAAAATATAAAGTAAAAGTTTGCAAAAGATTCTTTATGCCCTAGTGCACTCTTACCAATTTCACAAGTCAATAACATATCATTCCACATATATTGCTGCACAAAGTCTACATTTAGTGGCCCGAGACAAATTGTCTTTAATATCTACATATTACTTTCGTAACTTTAATTATATTCACCCTCAACGAAAGAGTAGAGCTAAGAGATAAAAAGTAATATACCAGACTTCTGAGCACAATTCCTTACGGGTCAACTTGTTGACTGGCATTGCATCGTTTCCTTCATTACGCCATACTACCATTATATCATCCAAAGTTCTGTTACTATTCAAACACAGGCAATTCTTGGCAGGATTTAAAAATGCTCCAGAAAGCCATTGACCCCCTGGATGACACAGCTTGCTTCCAGTACAAAAATCCTCCTTTAAAATACATTGAGGCGGCACTGAGAATGATATTTTCAGTTCTTCCAAAACAGTTTTCCAATAAATCTGCAAATTTAGTGATGTAAATTAAGTGGTGCAAGTATAAAAGTTTTTCAAACAATGACGTCTGTATTTTATGGATTACCTCAGGGTTTGAGACTGAAAATTCCTGAAACTCAGAGATCCTTGATATAGGATCTTTATATCTTGATCCTAAAAACTCCTTCCCACATTTCTCTAGAAGTTTCCCAACATTCGTTATTATTGCACTATCCCTAAGAACAAATAACTTGATTAACATTAATAATAACCAATCCAGCTGATTGTCTACCACTCAATTTCGCTAATCACCTAGGTGTGACTAGCATTCTCCCATATCAAGTTAAAGAAACTTAAAGCGTTGAATGCTTCAAGTTCCTTTCAATATCTTATTTGTATTATATCCTACTTTATTATGTAAAACTTTCAATAACTTGCGAAGGACATGAATCCTACATCACATATGCAACAGAGATAGATAAATAATACTTATCCATCAGCCAATTTTCTTGCAACTAAATTGTCACATGATAATCGATGGCAAATGCAAGGAATAATTAAGCTTTCAAGTTAATTTCAAGCCCTCATAACATAGATATAATCATTCCTAGGCATAAAAAATTGGAAATAAATCAGTCTAGAAAGAGTTAATATGAAATGAAATTTCATCAAATTTTATCCAAGACCAAATTTGATAAATCGTTGGTTTATAGCCTTATAAATTAGTATTTGTTCTAAAGAAATCTCGGGTGAGCCAGAGTCAAACCAAAGACCTGGGACGACAAAGAATAACCGCTTAAGAGTTACTCTAACCACCTACATTCATCTAGATATAATATTCGCTAAAAGTTACTTTAATCTCCTAAATTCTAATTTCATCTAGCGATTTTTAACACTGTTAAAGAGTACCCATATAATAAAAAAGCAAACCAAAAATAAATACATTTTCCGACTTATAAGTTACTTATAAGGTAACAAACCAATAATTTTTATTCTTTACACAAGAAAATCAATATTTCTGTAAAAACATCAACACAGACAAAATTAAACTCAATTTTCTACACACCCCAACTAAAAAAAAAGCCATCTTTATAAAAAATAATCACAATTCACATACAAAACAAGAAGCGTCAAGAAACTCATACGGGTCGGGTATCCAAGCAGGTGGGTCGGGTCCAAAGTCCTTGTAGCAACCATAAAACTATTGGTCGTAATTAAAACTACACACAACAATGGGGCAGTTATATATAACAGTTTAACAAGAACAGACAGATCAAACCAATTAACAAAACAAAGCACGAATATAATAACAAGATATATAAATTAGTAACTGTAAGGACAAAAGAAAAGATAGAATACTTAACTCTAACAGAATCTTTAAGCATACACTGATAGAACCAAAATAACTGTTGAGTCGCCAAGCCTTGCTAGAAGTCTTGACTGTTCTTGAAGAGATTATTGTCCCACTACGCTGTGTTGGGTTGCAGCAATATCACTTCCAGGATAAAACAGCACAGAGTACTTCGTCCACAGATACGTAGCACTCAACAGCGACCTGCACCTCAGTTCGTCCAGAAAACCTTATGCAAATATGTAAGTATGTCGTAGACACAGAGTATGGCTGCTAGGGTTTTCTCAAAATTGTATTAAAACCTCATTCACTTCAATCTACAACGTTTTTATGTATTTATAATACAATAAAACGTAACAGCAGATAAATCATTAATTAAAATAATTATTCTGACTTGAAAAGTATTTAATAGAATATTTATCAGAATCAGTAACAGTTACCAGAGTTTAGCTAAAGTCTGATTAGGCCCAACAGAGTTTATCTGCTAAACTCTGACCACCTTCATCAGAGTTTATTTGATAAACTCTGACCAGCAGATGCATCAGAGTTTATTTGCTAAACTCTGACCTGACCCATCAGAGTTTAACCAGTAAACTCTGATCTGACCATCAGAGTTTATAACTCTGACCATATGGTAAACTCTGATCTGTTACAGAATATATAAACTCTGATCTGACCATCAGAGTTTATTATAAACTCTGACCCAGCTCAAACTCTGACCAGTCACAGAAAATATATATACTATGTGCATATTGACTCAATATTCATATTAAATTAATATTTAAAGTCATAATTAAATTAATTAACAATGTAATAAAATTCCTCGCCCAGGTCACCTCGCGTACGCGAGATGCCGAGACATTCGTCCAAATCGCCCTTCGACCCGACCCGACTCGAGGCGAGGCGAGGCGTCGGTGGCGCGCGTGTATGTGTGCGCGCGAGGGCATACCAGTACACCATGCACACTACATGCCTTAGTAGTTGACACTACTCTTGCACATACATGCATATAAAGCACTTTCACCCATATTACATATTCAATGTGGGACAACACTATAAACCCATTTTAAACTAACAACTTCTATTCAATTTATTTATGGATTACACTAAGAAAAATGTCTTAGATCCAAACATGGAAGTTTAAGTCCTCATAGCAAGGAACAACTTCCAATCGTTAGTTTCTGGAAATTACATCTAGAACATATATAAAATATGTCTCAAACTTTCCATTTTCTAACAATCCCCCACAAATCCATACAGAAATGCATATCAGATTCTACTCATGACTTGCGTTTTAGAGTTGGTATCGGTCAAGGTTTGAACCCTCCTAAGTCCTCTACTTCGATGGCTACCGGATATAGATGGAATGTTTCACCTTGAATCTTTATCCGTTGGTGTGTAACCACACTCCATAGACGACGACAAGTCAAAGGCTATGGTGCCGATCTATGGCTTTGAGACGTTAATAGTCATGTTTCGATCATGTTCGTCGAATGTTTCGAGGAATAACCCTATCCTCTAATTGCGACCACACAATAACATTCGCTTAGCTGGGCATCTCCAAAGATGTACTGCCAACATCTCGTCTCATGACTTGACCCCGTTCAGAGTTTTTAAAACTCTTGCTAACTAGCAGTTACAGTACCTCTTGAGGTTTATAGAGGAAATACTCAGATACATGAGTATCTATATAATTGTAGTAGAGGTACTACCGAATCACCCTCATAACTTGTTATTACCACATTGAATACACTTCGAGGGATCTCCTCTCAGGTGTATTGGGTTCCCGCTGTTGATGACTCAAAATGGATTGTCAGTCTCATCCCCTCGACTTTAGGACAACAGCATGCTCAAGTCTCTTAGTCAAAGGATCAGCCAGGTTGTCTTGAGTTCCAATAAACTCAATAGCAATGATCCTGTCAGACACCAAACCCCTTATAGACTTTAGTCTAACTTGGACGTGTCTCTTGGTTTTCACATTATACTTCTAACTGTTTATCTTATCGATAGTTGTACGACTATCACAATGAACAGCAAGAGCAGGAAGCGGTTGGCTTACTACAGGAATCACAGACATAAGTCCATGCAACCATTCAGCCTCTGTCCCCGTGGCATTTAATGCACACAACTCAGCCTCAAAAGTAGACCGAGTTACAATAGTCTGTCTAACAGACTTCCAGGATATAGCTCCACCTGCAAGGGTAAACACGTATCCAGTCACTCCATTGGAACCAGATTTCTTAGCTATCCAACTTGCATCATTATATCCCTCTAGCACTCCAGAAAACCTCCTGTAGTGCAAACCAAGATAGATGGTGCCTTTTAGATATCTAAGCACTCTATCAAGAGCATCTCAATGAGTCTTGTTTGGACAGCTTGTATATTTAGCTAACTTAGACACAGAATATAAAATATCTGGTCTAGTACCATTAGCAAGATATTGCAAACTCCCAATTATCTGAGAATATCTTAACTGAGACACATGAACTCCTGACTTATTCTTGACAAGAGCAACTTTTGAATCATATGGCGTGCTTGCGATTCTACAATTTGAATAACCATACTTCTCAAGTATAGATTTTTCTATATAATGAGATTGTGACAAGGTTATTCCATCAGCTGACTGAGTCAGCTTGATCCCAAGAATCACATTAGTAGCACCCATATCCTTCATTTCAAAGTGTATTTGCAAGAAACTTTTTGTCTCGTTAATAATATCAATATTGGTTCCAAACAACAATATGTCATCCACATACAGGCACAAAATCACTTTTTCATTTCCTTTAACCTTATAGTAGACACACTTGTCACTTTCATTAACCAAAAATTCTGAAGTCAAAACAGTTTCATCAAACTTATTGTATCAGTCTCTACGTGTTTGTTTCAAGCCATAGATGGATTTGACTAACTTATAAACTTTCCTTTCGTTGCCAGAAGCAACAAACCCCTCAGGCTGATCCATATATATATCTCTTCTTCAAGATCACCATGAAGAAAAGTTGTCTTTACATCCATTTGATGAATGATAAGACCATGTACGGAAACCAATGCTATTAGCATTCGAATTGTTGTCATTCTTGCAACATGATAGTATGTGTCAAAGTAGTCAATGCCTTCCATTTACTTAAAACCCTTAGCTACCAGCCTAGCCTTATACTTATCTATTGAGCCATCCGGATTCATCTTTCTTTTGAAAATCCATTTACACCCTATAGTAGTACACCCAGGAGGGAGATCAACCAACTCCCATGTTCCGTTAGAAACAATAGAGTCGATCTCACTTTTTACAGCGCCTTTCCAGTGTCTTGACTCCGCAGAATCCATGGCATGTCGAAAAGTTAAAGGTTCGTTCTCGACATTTTAAGTGATAAAATCACTTCCAAAGTCCTTAACCACCTTTGCACGCTTACTCCTTCTAGGTTCCTCTACTTTGTTAGGAGTAGAGCTACTAGCAGGATTCGCCCCCACATTTGTCATCCTTTCCACATGATTAGGAATGGAACTCGATGTGCGAGTGAGATCATCATCAGAAATACCCTGAGGTATATCAGTCTTCATAGGGAACACATTCTCAAAGAATGTTGCATCACGAAACTCAACTATAGTGTTTGTCACTATCTCATCTATGTCAGATTTTAACACTAAAAATCGGTAGTGGTTTCAACTTTCAATCGTTAGTTTCTAGAAATTACATCTAGAACATATATAAAATATGTCTCAAGCTTTCCATTTTTTAACAAAAACATCATTTGATGAAGCAAGAAAGGTAATTTAGGAGTGAGGATGGTTGTAGAAATGGCCTGCCATGTCTGTGGAGTGGCAGGACCGTAAATATTGATAATCTTGACGAGTTTATTGTAAATTTCATGGGCAAGTTGTGAAGTTACTCCGGTGGATTCTATATCTGATAAGCTAATACAATCTAGACCTTTGTAAGCCATGTCTGAAATTCTTAAGATTGATGTCTATCTACACATATACATACAGTGTTGTGTGTGTATAGGTGGACCATTATTGGATATGGGTACAGTACATTGTTGTCGACCGACAAAAATGAGTCGTTAGCCAATAAATTCAGAATGGTCTTTAATTAACGTGTTCTTTTTAAATATATTTTGGTTTGGTATTCATATAAGTTTAAAAATGTATGTATTTTTAAATTTATAAATTACTTGTAACTCCGGACAAAAGGTACTTATTCATTTTGTATCTTTTTCAGATTATTATTTCGATTAAGATTAATATTAATATTATATATATATTAATTATTAAAATTATTTGTATTTTTCTTAAATTTTGACATTTTTATTTAGAAAATTTAAATATTTAAAATGATAAGTGTCTCCTCAGCGTAATCCGGTTAGAGCTGATTCTGTTAGAGTTAAGGTAAACACAATAAAATTTTATTTTTCAATATTAATAAAATAATAAAAATTAGTGAAATTTTAATTTTAGACGATAATTATAATGGCACTTTTTTGGTTAAATGTAATGTTTTTTCTTTGTTTTTCTAGAATATATGTAAACTGTAGGTCTGTAGCCCGTTTAAAATTGCTAAATTTGTACATAGTTGCTTCCAAGAGCTGATATAGAACTCTATATATTTGAGGGACAAGTATATTTCATTCTCTCAAGGTGACAAGTTATTTTTCCCCATAGATTACATCATGGGAATAAACAAACATAAAAACAATTATTGTTGTAGTGAAGGATAAGCTGGAGGTTTAACACTTGTGAAACAATACATGTCTCTTAGAACTGAGACCATTTTTCTATACCCTTCTCCATTTAAAGGCACATTTTGCATTTTCAGAATAAAGAAGTTCATGAAAAATAGTATAATTCAAAAATATAGAAACACTAATGATCACAGTAGTTCTCATTCTCAACATTTGGTAAAGAATTTCATGACAGGATCACAACAAGACTCTAATCTAAATAAAGAATGTACTTCAGAAACCTTAATATTTGACATTATGAGAGATTTGTTAATCCGAGAGCAACTTAGTAGAACTGGTTGTTCCAAATCGCCTTGCAGGTATGATCCGGGATGGTGATAGAACCTGGGCGAAAGATAGATTGTATGAATCTGTTCCTAATCGACTCTGCAACCACCCTTTGCTTCCGGAGAAACCATCAGCCACTATCCAGCAGTTTTTAAAGCCTAGGCTTGTTAGTACTTTAGCAACTATTTTGGCTGAATCTGAGTAGCTGGAATTTTTAAAAAATTATTTAGTAAACATACAACAAATTGAAATTAGGGGAAAAGTGGATTGATATAGAGAAATCTTGCTAAAGAATCAAGCATTGATATATGGAAATGACAAGATGAAGGAAGGTGTAGAAAGAACGTACGTGCCCAAAATCACAATGTTGGAACCTTTACCAATCTTCTTGAGGTAAGAAACCTTGATAGCTGCTAATTCAGCTTCAAGCTTCTTAGAGTCTCTGACAAGGCCTCTAAGTTTGCTAGGCAATTCTTCCAAACTGAATATTACAAGAATAAATATTATCAGGTGGCTGTATAAATCATAAATGAAGTTGCGGTTTGAAAACTATTTAACATATGATCAGCTTTTTAGTATTAGAATCTATTAGTCCATCTGACAGGTGCTACTTTAAATATCTATTTCCTTGTCAAAAGAAAACTAAGCTCCAACATCTTAAATGATCCCAATACAATAAAACATAAAAATTGCTTAAATTTAGATAAATCAGAAAAAGCTAAAATGACTTGGTTGAAGAATCAAGTTCACTTACGGGATGGAGATCATTTTGTTCTGGACATTTGAAGGGAGACGTGGAATGCCAGACTTATCCTTGTCCTTCTCTGATCTAATGTCAATCAAAATGTAATTCTTTGTAGATATGAGATCAAGTGTTTGAGCAGGAGTGAGCCCACCTAGAAAGTGAAATGCAACATTAAAATCAATTGTAAGTGCAATATGCACAATATATCTAAAGAAAAAATATATTATTTAGCAAATTTCAATTCATGTCAAACACAACTAACTCTCACTACAAGCTATGCCATTGTGTCTGTTTTCAATATGAGCTGTGATTTAATAACGGCTACATGTTTTTTCTATTACCAGTTCTTAATATGCTTTTTTCCATTAAAACATATCTTTTTCCTTGCTAAAACAAAGAGATATTTGATCAGAGTAAAAGAAACGGAGAAGTATCAGCTTACCTTTGTATCCACGAAAGTTAAAAGAAATGACAGATAAGACAGGAGGAAGTAGCAAATATGCAAGAAATAATGCTCCACCAGTCCCTGCAAGCACCACAGGGTCGGTTGAAATGATGGTTTCAGCAGTTGATGATGCTATAGGCCTGGCAACTTCTATTGCCTTTGTAGTCTGTTGAGCTGCATCAGCAACTGTCTACAAACTAGAAACAGTTAGAATTCTCAGGGTTTTTATGGATATCTACATATGAAACTATAATCACATTTGAAGCAACTTTCCTGCAACTTACTGTCATCAGAGTCAACCATATCTCAATGTTATGTATATTGAATTAAAGTTTACAATATTAGCTAACTATACTAAACCAAACTGAACTGGGAAGGGTAACATGTATTGTACAAAGACCTTAATTCTACTCCATAGAGTAGAGAGACAATATTAAGAATACTGTCGGAAGAGGAAAACATTCGCGGACCTTACACCTACTTCATGGAGTAGAGAGAAAATATTAAGAATACTGTCGGTTTATTTTTCATGGCAAGTCACATCCTAGAAATCAGTTCTGTAAGTTTTTGCAACATGTATATATAATGATCCTCTATTGACATTTGGTTCAACTACCGAGGGCAGCTTATCCCTTTACAGCTTGTTCAATTTGATAGATCTTGACCCAAAAAGCTCAAACAGATCCTAAAATACAATAAGCAAATTTGCCTTATAAAGTCAGAGCACTGGTGAGCCTATATGATTCAACAGTGTTACAATAAATATACTAATCAATTTAAAAACATGAACTAATATCATCCTGTAAAAAAATGACGAGTTTCCTTGCAAATTGTTGAACTTCTAATTTACTTATCAAGAACATTATTGTCAAAATACAACTCAACATCGCTTTTGAAAGCTAAACAGGGTTTTCCCATGGCCCTAATCCCGATACTAACACATACGCCTCCATTGAGGCTCAAACACTCTAAGTCTTGTAGCAAGAGAAGAGGGATATCCACTAGACTAATGCTATAATGCTAGGGATGTTTTAAGAGTTTCATAAAGCAAGTACAACTATCTAACATTAAGGATATACTGATATAGCAAGCTTAATAAAATTTAAAAAAAATATTAAGTTCCACAATGTAGAAAATAAACAAAAACCTTGTGCAATATCAAATTAAAAGAAAATTGAAAACCTTAGCAGCAGTTTGCATATCAAATCCAGAGCTTTGCATTATCGCTTCTTGGGCTTTTTTGGAGGCCTCTGAAATTGTAGGAAAAGCAATCTTCCCAGCCTGGTCTCCAGCTTGCTGCAAAATAGGCAATGCTGCATCGACCCCCGGCTTCACAGCTTCAGACACAACTCCAAAAACTTTTCCTAAAACATCAAAAACATTGGAACCCACTTCTTGAACTTGACCAATTGTATCTTCAACCTACAAAAAATAATCCAGAAACCCAATATTACCATAATGGGTACTAATTTGCACAACAACCCCTTACATAAATTCAAGAAACTGAATGATTTATGAAGTAAAGTTACTAACTTGAGTGATGGATGAGACAATTTGTTCTTTGGGTAGGCTAAGAGCTTTGGCATCAAATGGAGAAATGAAGAAAGCAATCAAAGAAAGTGTGTTTGTTGTAGAAATAGAGACAGATTTGGGCTTGAAAATTTGTGGCTTTTGTGTTGTTTTGGAGGTTGATGAAGTTCTGGGTGGTGATGAAATGGGTGGTCTTGCTGTGGCTGAAGCTCTCAAGGCCATTGCTATAATGCTATGGCCTTTTGCCACTAGTCACTTGGTCACTAAAAATTTAATGAGAGAGAGAGAAAGAGAGAATCTGATAAGAAATGTCAAAATTATCATTGGTTAAATATATGCAAGGTGGAAAAGTGACAAGATATTGAAGCCACACAAATATGTGAGATGAGGATTGGGGAATCATGGAAGTTAAGCCATGATATTAGCTATATTGCATAATGAAATTACCACTTTCCTTGCATATTCTTTCTTATAAACACATTATCTATACAGTAGTTGCATTCTAACCACTGACTTATCACTTGTTTATGACTTCATGCAACTTATTAGGCCTAGGTTCTGATTATGTGGGCTCAAATTCTGAAGTAGGGATCCCATGAAAGCACTATCAAAGTTGCAAGTTACAACAAGTCCAAAATGTTAGCAATATTTATACCGTATTCAAGACACTATCTAATATAGAAAAAAAAAACTATTATTATATAGCTTAAGCTCTTTACCAAAACAATTTCTCTACTCTTTTAAATAAGGTCGATTTGTCAAGTTACTGGTTTTTCTAAAACTTTAAGATGTTGGTAGAAGTGTTTACCTGGATCTTGTAATCTTATGTCGTATTTTAATGTATGCATATGCTTTATTCTCTGTTCACAGTATTACTGTAGCACTCGAAGTACATAAACTTATGGCTTAGCTGCAGCAAATAATTGTATGTATCTAGAAAACTAGGAAATAGTCATTGAAGACCTCACTTACAAAGAAAAAACTAAATTGAAGACCTCACTTACAAAGAAAAAACTAAATTGAAGGCCTCACTTGCAAAGAAAAAACTAAAAGGTGTATATATTAGTGAGTTTATGTTTCAGAATTGCCAGATGTATCGTGTATGAACCAAGTAATGGAAAAGAAGTAAAAGCTTTAACAATTAACCACTTTGTATTCAAATAAGTTGCATGTTTACACTTGCAAAGAACCTAATCAGTGTGTATTTTCATTATTCCATCTGGACTAATATCCCTATCATTAGTTTGGACCCATATAGATAGTGTGAACTCGTAGAAAATCAAGCTCCCATCAAAAGAACCTTGATTGAATAAAAGGAAAAAAAGATTGAATTAAGTGAAAACAAGCAGAAACTTATGGCTGAATATATAGTTGCTTTTGTTTTAGATAAAATTGCATGTTACCTGATTGAAGAAGCTGAATCATTTTCAAGAATTGATGTTCAGGTCGAATGGATCGAAGCAGAACTAAGACGCATGCAGTGTTTCCTTAAAGATGCAGAAATGAAACAAAATGGAGATGAAAGAGTTAAAAATTGGGTATCTGACATCAGAGATATTGCATATGATACAGATGATCTGGTAGACTTTTTCATCCTCAAAGAGTCACAACAAAGGTCAGGTATGTATTTCTTGAAAAAGTTTACGTTTTTTAGTGAGGTGTTATTTCGGAGGAAAGTCAACAAGCATATTGATAAGATCAAGAAAAGAATTGTTCAGGTCAAGGATAGTAGATCAACATATGGAATTGAAAATTTGAGGGGAACTCACATGATTAGTTTTTCTGGTAACCAACTTAATAAGAAGAGATCATCATTTCCTTATAATAACGAAGATGATGTCGTTGGTTTGGAGGAAGATATTGAGGCATTGTTGTCTCGGTTGATTCATGGAGACTGTCGACGTTCTGTGATTTCAATTATAGGTATGGCAGGTTTAGGAAAGACTACCCTTGCTAAGAAAGTGTATCTTAACTGTGATATCAACAAACATTTTGATTATTGTGCTTGGGTTTATGTATCTCAAGAATATAGAGCAGGGAACATTTTACTTGAATTAGGTAAAAAGGTATTGGGGTTTACAAAAGAAGGTGCGGGAGAGCTGAATGGTGAGGATTTTATGGATTCATTGCGTATATTTTTAAGTGACAAGAGGTACTTGATTGTTCTTGATGATATCTGGAAGCATGAGCATTGGGTGATCTGAGACCAGCCTTTCCAGAGATGAGCATTGGAAGCAGAATCATCCTAACTACTCGCTTTAAAGATGTTGCGTTATATGCTGGCATGAGAGATCCTCCACATGAACTACGCTTTCTTGATCTTGATCTTAGTTGGGAACTGTTTTTGAAGAAGCTATGTGTAGAATGGAACTCTAGCTCGAGATTACCGCCATGGTCCCAAGAGCTCGGGAAAGAGATTGTGCAAAGATGTGGTGGTCTGCCTCTTGCCATCGTTGTACTAGCTGGAATTTTATCAAGAAAGGAAGCGGTTTTTAGTGAGTGGTTAAAAGTTTCACAGAGTGTGCATTGGCAGCTGAAGCAAGAGCTAACTCAATGTGAAGAAATACTAGCATTGAGCTATTCTGATCTGCCTTATTATTTGAAACCATGTTTTCTTTATCTTGGTCTTTTTCCAGAGGATGTTGAGATCTCGGCTAGAAGGATAGCACTGTTATGGGTTGCTGAGGGATTTGTGCAGCCACGGGGTCAACAAGAACAGATTGAAGATGTTGCAGAAGATTACTTGGAAGAGCTTATCGGAAGAAGCATGGTTCAAGTTGCGAAAAGAAAGTCTAGTGGAAGGATCAAAGCATGCAGGTTACATGATCTTTTTAGAGAACTCTGTATATCTAAAGGCAAGGAAGATCTGTTCTTCAACATCATTCTTGGAGGCAATGAATATGGTTCAATTTCAAGAGCACGTCATCTTGCTATCCAGTTTGGCGTTCCTATATTTCCAAAGAACGCCACAAATATTCGTTCATTATTGTGCTTTGATCTCAATGGGTATGCACTCCTAAGTATTAAGAAATTTAATTTACTACGCGTTCTTGATTTGGAGGGTGTGCAGTTCGCTCAGCTGGACTCCGCTATCGGAGACCTTATCCATTTAAGATACTTGGGTTTACGAGAAACTTGGCTGAAGATTCTTGCATTATTTGTTCGCTGTCTATTGAATCTGCAGACTCTAGACTTGTGATCCACATTAATAGATCCCATTCCTAAAGCCATATGGAAGCTTCAGCAGTTGCGTCACCTATATTTCAGCAAGTTCAAGGCCATGATTATCAGCCCACCATACAATTCAACTTTTCCAAATTTACATACATTACAAGGAATATGCACATGTGAATCTAGCTGTATAGTAAATGGTCTGGACAATTTAGTCAACCTACGGGAGCTGAAGTTATATGGGGATCCGCACTTGCAAACAGAGGAAGTAGCTAAGTGGATTCATTAAAACAAGAGTCTTGAAGAGTTGAAGATTCAGGCAACTAGTAACCTTGATTACTACAGAAATGCTGTCATTCCCAAATTTTTGTCTTTTTCGTGTCACATTCGTCTCCATAAACTGCATTTTGAAGGATTTATCAGCAAGATGCTTGATATTAAAGATTTTCCACCAAACCTAACAGACCTGTCCTTGGAAGATTCATTCATGAAAGAAGATCCAATGCCGATACTGGAGAGGCTGCCAAGCTTGAGAATACTAAAAATGAAGCAAGCTTCATTCGTGAGGAAAGAACTTGTTTGCTCAAGTGGAGGATTTCCTCAACTTCAGTTTCTGAAATTTAGTTTCTTAACCCTCACGCAATGGACGATAGAGGATGGAGCATTAAGCAATCTTAGACATTTAGAGATTGTTGAGTGTAAATGACTGAAGATTGTTCCAAAAGGGTTGTGGCCAATTACTACTCTTTGTGAATTGAAGTTGGGATTTTTGCCAGTTGATATGAAATCCAAAGTTGAAGATCGCCAGGGGGAGAACTGGTATAGAATTAGACAAGTACTTCCGATCTGAATCATGGCATTTTTTCATCTTGGGGACAGAGGACACAAGAGCCTCACCGAAGAAAAGGTTTATAATTAGTACAGTTATTTGATTTCCCCTAGCGAAACTACTTGCATTTGCTTTGAACACTTGATCTAACGCTACACACAGAAGATTCACCCTTGAATTTGAGCATTGTTCATTTATTACATCTACTATCATTTATCATCATCTACTTATACACCAGCAGCTGACCAGAACAAGACTCCTGCATACCATCATTGCAAAAGGATCTCGCATGGAGACCATAACATCAAGAACTCCTGGATATAGCCAGTGCACGAGGCTCCGGAATGAGAGTCATGCCATCAAGACTCCTGCAAAGTGGCGCATATCATAATTCACAAGGATGACCTGCACGAGAACTATAACATCATTTAACAAGGCTCTCACATGCAAACTAAAGGTCCAGAGCATACTGCATTACACTTGTTCATAACAAAGGTTGCATTCGGCATTAATATATATAACAATACATTGTACACTAGTAGAGATGAAAATCATAATATATTGTGAAAGTATTCCTATAGCTTTCCAAGCCCGATCTTTTGCATCTGCTTCTGCACAAAATCTTTAACTTCAGAAATAAGCATTGCAGACTCCGCAAATTCAGGGAACACATAAAAAGCATGAATCATATCCGGGTATTCGACCAAGTAAGCTTCTTTTCCAGAATTCTTAAGCCATTCATAATACCTCCTCTGCCAATCCTGTAAAATATCCAAACCACCCACAAACACTAGAGTTGCTGGGAAGTCCTTTATTCCAGTAATATCAGCTGCCTTTGGACCGCTAACGTTGATCACCTCGTGATCCCGGTCCCCATCAGGCATGAATGCTTTCCAAGCCCAATCTGTTCGTTTTGTTGTAATAAAAATCTGATTTTTCATCTTTTCACTCTCAGTCCTTTCTTGGCCTCCAAAAAATGGCTGAATAGCCACAACTCCAATCACCTGCATTGCAACATAAAAAATTTAACCATTTTTATTAATAAAATAATTAATAATCTTTTACCCTGATAACTGTAAAAGTCTTTTTACGCTTACATGTCATGTGTATGATCCAGAGGCGGTCCTGAGATTTACGGACACCCGGATAAAATTAATTTTTGAGCCTAATTTATATGTACTTTAAATAATTTTTATAATTCAAAAATTTGGAATCGTTAAGTGTCGGGAGTCTCGTTTCTGTACCGACAATTTACTCTCGTAATAATTTAATCGCATGAGCAACGTGACAGAAAAGGACATTCATAATAGTAATGAAAATAATAGAAAGCCGAGTAAAAAACAGGGAGTCCAAACAAACCTTAAGTTGACTAAAATTAGCCTCACAAGCTTTTTTTCCAACATGGTGAGCTAAGTTACCACCAGCACTATCTCCGGCAAGAAAACACCGAGAAATATTAGCACATTCCGGCAACACTTTCCGATCGCTATCAAGAAACTTCAACACATCAAACCCATCGTCAAACTGAGCCGGATAACAATGTTCCGGGCTCAACCGATAATTAACTGACACAACAACTGCATGCACTTTCCTCGCAAATTTACGACAGACAGCATCGTAAGTCATGCTGTCAGGACTTAGGATGGTGAATCCACCTCCGTGGAAAAACACGATGACGGGAAGTTGGGTGTCTTTGTCCTCAAGTACGGGTTCGAAGACACGGAACCAGAGGTTCCGTGTCGAGTTTATGGTAATGTCATAGGATTTCACGTTTTTTATAGGGGTGGAGTTGGCGGGGGATTTGATGTTGATGAAATCGAGGAAACGGCGGTTGGTGGTGCCGTCACGACGGATAGCGGCGTCGTTGAGGGTGGTGATCAGCCATATGATGGCTCGGGTCTTGAATGGGAGTGGTTTGGGTGTCATTTTTGAGGTAGAGAAGAAGATATATTGGTGTATAGTTGGTTGAGAGAAATTGTGGTTGGACAGGAGAGGAGAGGAGTGGAGGTTTGTGTGATATATATGCGGGTATTTATTGTGATTTTAATATTTTAATGAGATCATATGGTCAATCTTACGATATTTTCCCTCATATTGCACCAAATACATATAAATAAATACATTTAGTTTTTTTACGTACATTTAGTTATTTATTGTTAAATATTTATATACTATTTATTTTATATTGTTCATAAATTACGAAAATAAATAATTAGATAGTTAATATAATATATACAAATCAGTACTAATTTAGGAAATTTTCTTAAGATAGAATCTCAAAATCCTTATTCTCTATTTTAAAATGAAATGAAATTCTCCTAAGATAGAACCTTAAGATTCTTAGTTCTATTATTAAATGAGAAAATACTAGAAACCCTCAGTATTGTCCCAAATTTGCTTATCAAATTAATGACATGGCATGACATATGACTTATTTTAATTCGTGTGCGCATATGTATATATGCGGGGTCTCATATTATTATAAGAAAATTATCAATTATACGGATTACAACTCCTCATTTGGGACAAGTTTTGGGACAATTTTTTGGTATATAGCATTTTTCTTATTAAAATAATAGAGATTGGGCCAATCAAAACTTACCATGTAAATATTTAGAAACAAATTTAATATTTTCTCTAAAATCTTTAACATTTTCCTTTAAAATGTGTATACAAAATTAAAAAGATAACTAATTTGAGATCGAATGGAATGAAAATTTAAAATTCATAATAAAATATTTAAATTTTTTGTAACTAATTTTATGATGCATTTCTTTTTTTACGATGTGTATACTCAAAATTTTGGTTTTAAATGAAAATCAAGCACATTTATAAATGAGAAAAAGGAGCATGAGTTGATCTCACGAAATTTTCTAAGATAATAGGATATTTTACTATAAATATTTAATGGCAAATTTGTAATTATACATAATATTCTGAAATTATAATATCATTCTCGTATTTTAATATGAGATTTGAATATAAATTCTGGAAAACTTATGTGAGATCGACCTAGGATCCTCAATCTCTTTATAAATTTGTATTAAATGTTAAATAATTTTTTAATTAAATCGAATCTAAATATTGGATCAACTAAGGATAACCAGAGCCATAACCATCACCTTATAACTTACCATATGACAAATATGCCAACCGGATTCAACTAAACAAACCTTACATCACTCTCCCTGCTCATGAGCGGTCGCTTCTAATAATTTTCGGAAGGGCCCGTGAAAAGTCTCGATCCATTTTTTTTCTTATTTTTCTTGATTAAATGCTTATTTTCCTTCAATAAGTTTTAAAAAAAAAATAGTTTTATTTAGTCTCTCCTTATGAAAGTTTGGTTTTCTTTGTTTTGGTTTTCTTTCATGTCCGCGATTACAGATCTGCGATTTTCATGATTTTGATTTTGTGATAAAGGTTTTTATGGGATGGCATCTACAATCGATTGTTTAAAATGGATGGATTACAGCAAGTACATGTATTTATAACATCTTCAAAAAATCGTTTGGTTGTCTCTCTAAAAAAGAAATATTCAACATCGATATGTTTAAACAATTTTTCAATTTTGATTATATTTGTAGATGACGTATGACTTTTCATTATTAAATTGATTCTATTTTTTCAAAAATTAAGGATAACCACTCTCAACGCATACTTGATTATTATTGTTAAAAAATGTTAGACAGTATGAGTGTTGCAGAAAGGGGGGGTTGAATGCAACTTGATAATTTATTACTGATCTTGCTAACAACAAAATAAGAAGTAATAATATCAAGTAACAAATGCAAACAACAATAAGCAAGAAAATCAAGAAAGGTGGTTAACTTCAAAAATTAATTTTATTAATTTTTGTTTCGCTACAACTGACTAGAAGATGTTTCCAGCTTCAATAGATACAATAACAAATAGTTTGCTAGTGTCTCTATTCTTGAAAAAAGTTAAGCTCAGTTGTGTTAAGGGAAAGTGTCTGTGAGATATGTGTATTTATACCGAAACACATATCTCACTTACAAGTGATATTTCCCTTGTTCCTAGGACAAACCTTAAAATAGAAACTTTACTTTTCCTATTCAAATTTGTCTTCATTTCATTTATAGATAAAGTTTCTCTGAGATGATTTGATATCCTTGACTCCTTGAGCATGTTTTATCTTTTTGCTTGCCTTTTCTCAAGTTACATTAGTAGACTTGACAGACTAGATAGAGTTGTCAAGATCAATCTTTGAATTTTCACTACCTAGTCTGCTACTTGAAACAGATTGTCAGCTTTACCAAAAGGTTACTGTCAACTTTTAGCTTCTCTTTGGTGACAACATCTTTGACTCCGCATATTTTACTATTGAGCTTGATAGTCTTCTAAAACATACTGTCGTCCAAAGCTACTATCAACTATCCCGCCAATGTAGCTGTCAACTATCCCCGCCAAAGTTACTGTCAGTAAAACTTGTTGTCTTCGATTCTTCAATTTTCGCCAAGTTTACTGTCAAGGAATAGTTGTTGTCAGTAAAACTTGTTGTCTTAAGCTAGGTTCCTCTAGACTGAGCAAATCTTCAACTTTTAGCTTGAGCTTCCACTTCATTTCTTGTCTACAGTCATTCTTCCATACAAACCTTCCAGAGTTTTAAGTACCTGTTTTTCTTCTTCAGTATTGGCATGCTCAGAAACACAGTCTAGGACTAACTTTACCATTTTATAGGAGAGATCCTTCAAGTCTTTATAGGTGTAATAGTTCTCAAATGGTCCCTTGGAGATACAGAGATATTTCATCCCAAACATGTCCTTGACAAATCTGTCTTTAGTGGAAGAGAAAACCTACTTTACCCTAAGTTTGTCAGTGGATTCATCTTCATCTTCTCTTGACTCAATGATCTCCCAGAAAATTTTGCTCAAGTCTTTTTCAACTTCTAAATATGAGCCTGTAGTAAGCCTAAAAATCCTTCTCAAATTCTCATTGTTTAGCACCCTGAAATTGGTAGCCTCCACTTCAATGCTATCAATAATAACTCTCAAGGGTCGAAATAAGACATGAGACACATATGTAGCTCTTTTTGAGAATTGATCATTTAGCATTGCATGCTTCATGTCAATCTCAGCCTCCTTGATTCTTCTGGTAATCTTCTCTACCTTTTTCTTGGCAGCTTCCACCTCATTTTCAAACTTCTTCCCTTCTCTCTTTCTTCTTTCTTCTCGGAGTCACAGATATCCAGTGCTCTATTCTTTAGATCAAAAATCTCAAAGTTGGTGATATTGAGCAGTTGCTTCTTGATTAGTTCAGTGATTTGAGGTACATTCATAGCCAGATTTTTTAACTCCTCAAAGGTGATTTCTTCAGCAAATCCACCAGAATTGTAGAAGATCATTCTATCAGGGTTTATGAGAAGACATTGTTGAGTCTTCTCATACTCAATCTTTCTTTCAAATTCTTTCTTCTTATTGGCTTGAATTATTCTCATAACACTAGCCATGAGATTTCTTTCCTCGGGATAAGGATACCCTTTCAACTACTTCACCAATTCTTCTAGTAGATCCAAATTCTTTTCTTGTAGAGATTCTATGCTCCAAAACTCCTTAACTCCATCTTTATTTTTAAACATCACCCCATCTGAGTAGACAATTATCTCAGGCTCTTCAGCATTTGTAAAGTCCAAGGGGTGAGGTTTGAAAGAATCCATCAGTTCCATAAACTTCATTATCAATATTCCTCTTAAGACTTGAGTCCTTATGTCTGTTTCTTGAATTATGAGCAGCATCCTTCTAATCAGAAAATAATTTGCATCTTTCATCTCATAACTCATTTCTTCTGTTGATCCATTTGAATAGACAAAAATTAGCTTGCTTAGAGGGTTGACTTCAGACCATTCAGCATTCACCTTGATTAATGATTCTGCTTTTCATTGTGCCAAGTTGTTTATTGCATGTCTTCTAATGTCAAGACATTCCTCATGAAGCACCTCAGACATCAGCTTCCACTTTTTTCTGTTAGGCTTCCTGCTAGAATGAGGCTTGGGTCTTTCAGCCCTAACAATCCTGCGTTTCTTTGACATGAATATTTTTCTTGACAGTAACTCTTCCCTCACTTCCTTTTACAGTGACTTAGAAGTTATTGTCAGTGCAGGCTTGACAGCATCTTTCATGACAGCATCTTATTTGACAGCATCTTTTTTATCCTCTTCAAAGCCAAGGACCATAGTCTTCAACACTCTTCCTTCAATTCCATCCTTAAACTCCTTCTCATCCTTCTCCTTATCTTCATCCACCTTATTTCCAGTTCCAGATGATCCTTCACCATTGTTATTGTGTTGGCTGGAACTACCTGCACCTCCATCAGGCTTTTCATCATCATTTCCATCCTTATTTCTCCTCATTCTGTCAGCCCTTAGAATCTTTCAATCTCCCTTTTCAGGATTCTTATTACTTTCATCACCTCCTATGTTTTAATCTAGCTTGCAGAAGTACTCAGATGCTTCTCTCACCAATTTTAGCTTGTACTTCTTGACTCTTTCAAGATTCATGAATCTGTACTTGCCATCATTTGAGAAACTGTACCTGATGCTTAGAGGGTTGTAGGTGATTTCTGGTAGCTTGTCCCTTATCAATTTCAATAAGGTTCTTTTGAGATTTTCATTCAAATAAGATTTCTCAGCCTTGATCTTAAGTCTAATTGCTTCAATGACTGGAATCTTCTGTCTGCTGAGAAATCCTAGGCTGACATATCAACTCAATCTTCCTACCAGTCTTACTGTTGTCACCCATTTATTACTGACAGATATCATCACAGCAGCTCTCACTATTAACTATTTCAATTGTTCATAGAATTTCTTTGGGTCTCTGTTGGATGACATCTTAATTTCTCTGATTCTTTCATAGAAGCTTTCATCCTGAAATGCATTACTATTTTCATTTTCATCAATCATTAAAATAGTAGCTTCTTCTTCTGTAAGATCCTCTCTCTCCACCAGAATAGTATCATCAACATCTATCTGATATAGCTTTGTCTTTCCTTTCCCAACTGTATGCACTATTGGATCCTCCTTAACACCACTTTCTTTGATCACAATATCTTTCTCCTTAGGCCTCTTAACATTTTTCTGTTTCTCCACCTTATTACCACTAAGCTGTGTAGCAATCTCAGCAGCCACACTAGACAATAAGGCTAGTTGACTCTCCCCCTGAGATGTAGCTTGTATTTTCTCCTTCTCACTCTCAGCAGCCACACTAGACAATAATGCTAGTTTACTTTCCCCCTGAGATGCAGCTTGTGTTTTCTCCTTCTCACTCTCAGCTTGTGTTTTCTCCTTCTCACTCTCAGCTTGTGTTTTCTCCATCCCACTCCCATCTACAAACACTTCAGCTTGATCTGCACTTCCCCCCCCCCCCTTAGTTGAGGTAGCAACTGCAGGGTTTAAAAATCTGAAATGGAACTCTTGAAGCTTGTCAAAAATGGCCTTGAATCCATCATTCATTGTTTACTCCAGACTGGCCATTTTGTTGATCAACTTCACTTGATTTCTACCAATAGTGTCTAGATTCTTTGATAGTTTGGACACTTTATTTGAAAGGAATTTCAACCTTTCATCAGCTTGTTTGGAGTAGTTGGAGGCTGTTGTGGTTCTCACACTCTTTTTTTCTGAGTGATATCATCTCTCCTTACTAACTCACTCTCAAGGCCTAGTGCCTTAGATGTTTTGGCTCCCACATTTTGTTTTTTTAATTGGTCTTGCTCTGGGCCTCTCCTTTTGCCTGAGATTTTCCCAGCCCCTCATTTTTAGACTCACTTCTCTTTTCTTTTATCTATCTTTTTCTTTTCACACCCTCACTCATCCTAGGTGCAAGAGACTGAACAGGTACATCTTACACAAGAAATTTTGATTTTACCATGAGGATTATGAAAATGATAGCAGGGTCATCATCTTCATTCTGTTGAGAAGTTGTGGCCATTAGAGAGTTGCTGTCTGGATTTGGAATGTTGACAACATCTTTGGCAGCATCTGTTGAGAAGTTATTGTCATGAGGATTGACATCAATTTTGTCATTAACAGCTACAGAGGCTGTGACAGTAATCTCTTCCACTCTTTGAGTGGAAGGTTCTTTTGGATTGCTATGATCAGTCTCATTCAATTGTTGGAATTGTGCATCAACATTTTGTTCTTCAAAATTGGTAAGATGTGATGCACCATAATTAAATGAGTTGTGTTCCACATTATATAGCCCTATAGTGTGAATATCTGTAAGTGTGGGCTCAGGTTGAGTGTGTTCAACCTGTTGTGCTGACTCTGTACAGGGTGCCATGAGAGACTAGCCAATTTCAATAGAAGCCTCCTGTTGAGAGGAGACATCTAAAGATGTGCATTGATCCCTTTTAAGAGATGTGTCCTTTTGAGAGGACATACCATGGCTAACAGAGGTTGATGCCCTTGCCTTCTTTCTCCAAGGCTCACCAGGGCCCTCTATGGGTTCTGTGATCAAACTATCTGCCTTATTTGCTGCAACTTGTGCAGTTACACCACCTACATGTGGAAAGGTTTCTAGCCTAGGTTGATTGATTCTCCTCCTTTTAGGAGCCTAGTCCTTTTGAGAGGAACCAGACCCTTGGCTAACGGTTTTAGAGACACGAAAAGGTCAGATTCCTTCATAAGGTTTGGAGTGTGGGTTAGGAATGGTGAGGTCAACACCATTCTCATCACTCAAAGAGAATACATTGTAGTCCCCAATAATTTTTAGCTTCAAATCATTTATTGTTGAAAACATAAAGTCAGTGATAAACAAACTCAATTCAGTGTTAAGTGGTTTACTTGCTAACATAGAATGAGTATTTTTCTTGAGTGTTGGGGACTCCATGCATTGAATACTATCTAAATTGATTATGACTACAACAGAGTTAATGATAAGCATAAAGAATCTAGGATAGTAAATTAACGATTTTCTTGTTTCCTTCTTGCCAAGTACTAGTTTGAACAAGGACATCAGGAGCTTTCCAAAGTCAATTCTGTAATTATGCACCAAAGAGTGCACAATCTTCCTGATGTAAGCTAGTACTTCATTCCAATCGCTGGTCTTGCTAGACATAACCCTATTAACAGCATCCATGATCATGCTCCACTCTTTATTCAAATACTTTCTGTCCATTCCTCCAGATGGATACCATTCCTCAAAGTCTGGGCTAGTCTTGGGTCCTGAATATTCAATCATCTTGAAAAACTTAGCAAGTTGAGAATCACTTGCAGGCTCTTGAAAAACTGAGTCTTCTTCAGGTTCCACTTGGAGAGCATCATTGATGCTAGAAGGGTCAATGTAATAGGAGTCTCAATTGATCTCAAACTTGATGGAGCTTGAGTCCTGCTCCCCCTCACAAATTGCAGAGGTCCACAACTGTGATAATCTTGGGATTTCCAACATGGGACTTTGGGTTAGAGCAAACGAGATGTGCGAGTTGTTCATGAAGCCAATAAATGGTTTGAAGGCTTTTTCAGCTTCACCCACTGAAGCCATGGTGGTGAAGTTGGTTTCGGTAAGAGAACAGATAATTTAGGGTCAAGACATGGTTGAGAGTTTGTAAAGATTGAAATGAAGAAGAGTTTAGAGTTTGAAGAGAGGTTTAGAGTATGAAGTTACAAAGAAAATGGAGAGTTTTTAGGGCGTTAGAGAGTTGAGAGTTTAAGAGAGAAATAAAGTAAAGTAAAAAGTGAGAGAAATTTTAGCTGTGTATATATATGATGTGAAAAAGAACATGTCAAGAAGGAATTGTAAACGATTTTAAGTGACAGTTGTCTTCTAGTTCCATTCTTTGACAGTAACTCCTGCGCTAGAATTTACACACACTCTTGACAGTAACATTAGTGGTTAGAGAATATATAAAATAAGTGAATAACCATAATATTTACTATTGACAGTATGTTATGCGGGGATCTTAGAAAACTATACTGTCAATGTTGTTCGACAATAAGTTTCACAAGTATTTGACCGTAAGTTTCAGTCCCGCATAATATGCTGTCAAGACTTCACCATTGTTTGACAATAAGTTCCACAGGATTTGACAATAAGTTTCAGTCCCGCGTACTATACTGTCAAAACTTCTCCATCATCTGACCGTGAGTTTCACAGACTTTGACAGTAACTTATCATTATGCGACAGTATGAATGAAACATATTGTCAAGCAACTTGACCCCATCTTTTATTAGCCACATAAGAATTAAGTTACTTAAAAACAAATTAGTTAACCTCTTAGTAAAATATCATCATGTCTTTCCACTGTGATAAAAATTAAAACACCTCAAGAGGCCATTAAATCACATTGAAATTTAGTTAACTAAATTTTTAATCAACTAAACAGAATTACATTAACAGGATAAATTTAACATACCCAATTCACTCACTAGCCTGTTGAATGTCTTTTCATCTAATAGTTTGGTGAAAATATCTGTAAGTTGCTTCTCTGTGGGCACATAGATTAGCTTGATTGTGCCTTCCTCCACATGCTCTCTAATGAAATGATGTCTAATGTCAATGTGCTTAGTTTTGGAGTATTGAACAAGATTCTCAGAAATTGCAATGGCACTAGTGTTGTCACAAAATATTGAAATTCCTTGCATAGTCAACCCATAGTCCAATAGCTGATTCCTCATCCAAAGTAACTGAGCACAACACCTACCAACTGCAATGTATTCAGCCTCTGCAGTTGAATTTGATATTGAATGATGCTTCTTGCTAAACCATGAGACCAATCTTTCTCCCAGAAATTGGCAGCTACATGTTGTGCTCTTTCTGTCTATCCTGCACCCTGCATAGTCTGACTCTGACTATCCAACTAAGTCAAATCCAGAATCTTTAGGATACCAAAGGCCTAAGTTTTGAGTGCCTTTCATGTGTCTAAATTTTTTTTTACAACCATTAAGTGAGACTCCTTTGGATCAGACTGGAACCTTGCACACAACCCTGTTACAAACATGATGTCAGGCCTGCTAGCTGTTAGGTAGAGGAGAGAACCAATCATTCCTCTATACATTTTGTTGTCCACCTTCTTCCCTTTTGGATCCTTGTCAAGTTGAGTTGCTATTGAGATTGGAGTTTTTGCAGGAGATAAGTCTTCCATATCAAATCTTTTCAAGAGATCTTTGGCATACTTAGTTTGGCAAATAAATATTCCATCTTCTTTTTGATAGACTTGAAGTCTAAGAAAGAATACCAATTCACCCATCATACTCATCTCATATTTGTTCTGCATTAACTCAGAGAATTTCTTGAATAGATCTTCATTTGTTGAACCAAAGATGATGTCATCAACATATACTTGAACTAGAATGATATCCTTTTCATGCCTCTTGAAGAATAGAGTTTTATCCACAATCATCTTATAAAGTTATTATCAAGAAGAAACTTGGAAAGAGTATCATACTAAGCCCTTGGTGCTTGCTTTAAGCCATACAATGCCTTTAATAGTCTGTACATAAAGTTCTTCATTTTTGGATCTTCAAAGCCTGGGGGTTGTTCAACATACACTTCTTCTTCTAGTTCTCCATTAAGAAAAGTACTCTTTACATCCATTTGAAAAACTTTGAATTTGTTGAATACAGCAAAAGCCAAAATGATTCTTATTGCCTCAAGTCTAGCAACAGGAGCAAATGTTTCTTCATAGTCAATTCCTTCCTGTTGACAGTAACCTTTTGCCACCAGCCTTGCTTTGTTTCTTGTGACAGTACCACGGTCATCCATCTTGTTCCTATAAATCCATTTGATGCCTATTATGGATTTATTCTTTGGTCTAAGCACCAATTCTCAAACAGAGCTTCTTTCAAATTGATTAAGCTCTTCTTACATGGCATTAATCCAATCAGGATCAGCCAATACTTCTTCTAGGGTTTTAGGTTCAGTTTGAGAAAGGAAACAAGAGTGCATTCATTGGCAACATTTCTTCTTATTTTGACTCATGTTCCTGGATCACTAATGATTAAGTCATTAGTGTGATCTATGTTCCATTTAGTTTCTCTTAGAGAATCACTGGAGTCTTCAACACCTTGTTGATTTACAACATCTTTTGCTCTTGCACTGTTGACAACATCAATTTCTTCAAGTCTACTATTTATGGGAACATTCTCAGAAAAATCAGTTATTTGAGCAGTTTCTTCAGTATCTCCAGACTGGACAGGAACATTTGTTGGACCAGAAGTTGTGTGATCAACTCTTGGTGAATCTTCATCAATCTCTTCTAGATAGCCTTGATTTTCAAAAACAAATGGTTATGTTTCTTGACTTCCTTCTATTCCAGGAAATTTTGATTCATCAAAGGTGACATTTACACTCTCTTCCACAGTTTTGTGATCAATGATGTAGACTATGTATGCAGTTCTGTCAATGTCATACCCCATAAAGATTCCTTCAAGTGCTTTAGTGTCAAATTTTCCTTTGATCTCAGTTGAATCTTTTATGTAGTAGCACTTGCTTCCAAAGACATGAAAATAATTGACGGTTGGTTTCCTTCATGTGAGCAATTCATAGAGTGTCTTTCCATAGGCCTTGTTGACTACAGTCCTGTTTTGAGTGTAACAGGCTGTATTGATTGCTTCACCCCAGAAATAGATA
Organism: Oenanthe sinensis; assembly: GCA_028671895.1. NCBI lineage: Eukaryota > Viridiplantae > Streptophyta > Magnoliopsida > Apiales > Apiaceae > Oenanthe > Oenanthe sinensis. Next base: position 26,234,093 of record CM053801.1, read on the forward strand.
AGAAGTTTTGTTTCACTCAATATTGTTCTTGCAGCCTCAATGAGAGTTATGTTCTTTCTTTCCGCAACACCATTTTGCTGAGGTGTCCTAGGTGTAGAGAATTGTTGAGTGATTCCATTGTCTTTGCAGAAATCATTCATGATACTATTTTTGAACTCAGTACCATTATCACTTCTTAAAATTTGCACTTTGTACTTGGGATTCTTATCAAGAACACTTACCAAATCAATGATCTCTTGTGCAGCTTCATCCTTGGATGCTAGAAACCTCACCCATGTGTATCTTGAAAAATCATCAACCATCACTAAAGCATATCTTTTTCTTGCCAATGATTGCACATTCACAGGACCAAATAAATCCATGTGAATCAGTTGAAATGCTTCATTGATTGAGCAACTAGGAGTAATTTTGTGTGTAGCTCTCCTTAGCTTCCCTTTTTGGCAATCCTCACACAATCCTTCTTGACAGAATTCAAGTTGAGGAAGCCCTTTTACCAATTCTCTCTTCATTAGATAATTCATTGCTTTGAAATTCAAATGGGAAAGTTTCTTGTGCCACAACCAACTTTCAGATGTGGAAGCCTTACTTTAGAAATAATAGACTTTGTCTTTTCTTACAGAGTCCAAGTCAGCTATGTAGAGGCTTCCCTTTCTTACTCCTTGAAGAGCTTCTTCTCATGTCTTCTTGTTGACAATGGAGCATCTATCTTGATCAAAATCAACTTTGAAACCTTTCACAAAATTGAGTGACACTCAACAAATTGTGCTTCAAACCATTCACTGGAACAATTTTCTCTATTTTTAAATTTCCAACTTCCAGTATGCCATATCCCATTGTGAAACCAATGTTGTTGTCACCAAAGGTTACACAAGGGCCAGCCATTTCCTTGAACTGTGATAGCAGGGCTTTATCACCTGTCATGTGTCTTGAGCATCCACTGCTAATGATCCACATGATTCTTTTATTTTTCCTATTGCCCTGCAAACAAATATCTCAAGTTGCTTTTGGTACCCAACTTTCATTGGGTCCATTTTGCTTAGCTAAATCACAGTTTGAATTTGATTCAGTTATAATTCTTTCTCTTACTTTTAGCAAGACTCCTGTAGCTACCCATTCAGTTTTGATTACTGGTTTGATAGCTTTATTTTTGGGAAGTTTGTTCATCCTAACTTTAGGAGGACTTGGAGTCTTTGCCTTTTCACTTTTATCATTTTTATGCAGGCATTCTTGATCATTATCAAAAGGCATGTTAAAGAACATATTCATCAAGTTCATTTTACATGAAATGCAATCAAAATCACCACAGTGAGTAACTTTTTTGTTCTTTAAAGGCATGCTGTGTAAATTTCCATTGACAGAGGTAGCATTCTTGACATTAGACTTGCTTTTGTTACAGACATGAGTTAGATGACTAGAAGACCCACAATTATTGCACAACTTTCTAGGAGCATTAGGAATATAGTCATAATTGTTCTTCTTGTTTATTCCTAATTTTCCATTTTCGTTCTTTTTGGTCTTCATGACAGTATGTTTAGAAGTTATTGTCATGTTGGTGTTGACAGTAGGTTTAGATGGAGTTGTCTTGACAGTGAGTTTCGATCTCACGGTCTTGACAACAGCTTATGAACTTACTGTTGTGCCAATGTTGATAGCATCTTTTAAACGTAAATTACTGTCAAGGTCAAAACTAACTGTCTTATGGATTTTAACAGTATCTTTCGCCTTAAGGGTCTTAATGACAGTTTCATTATCCTCATCATCTATCTCTTGTTTGATTACTAATGTTTCCTCATCAAATTCAAATTCTGCCTTTTTGAACATGGGATTCTTAACTTTCTTTAGAATGGAAGGTTTGAAAATATGTTTGATATCTTCCTCAACAACATGTTTCTTTCCATTTTTCTTCCCATAGTTAAAACCTATACCTACCTTTTGATTTTCAGTATTATCATCATGGTAAGATTTTAACATGGAAGAAGAATTTTTTTATGCCTTGATTTTTAGTTCATTCTCAGATATCTGTTTCCTGAGAAATTCCTCAATCTGGGAAGCACAAACAATCTTGTTTTTAAGAATCTCATTTTCTTGTTGTAAGGACTCAAAAGCATTATGTTTAAGTTCTAGTTCATGATTCTTAATGACTCATTAGCACTAGACAGTTTGATAATCTCTTCATTAGCATCTAACATGCTTGTATGGATATTGAAAATTTCAGAACTTAAACTTTCAACATTTTTCTTATACTGAGATGTAGTCATATCAACACTAGTAAGAAAGGGTATCTGACTTGATGAAGTGGATGAACCCTCTCCAGAGTTTGCCATGAGAGCAAGATTTCCATATTATTCCTCTTCTTCATCATCATAATCTTCCCAACACTTTCCTTCAGCCACAAAAGCTCTTCCTTGTTACTTTTTGAGCAAGGCTTCATACTTTGCATTGAGTTCCTCATAATCATTGTCATTTCTCCTCACTTGTTTTGGCTTCTTGCATTTTGTTACAAAATGCTCCATTTCACTTGCAGTTGTAACACCTTATCTTGGATCTATCCATCATACATGTTTTGTATCCACCTTTACCACTTCCTCCAGGTTTTGTAATATTTGACTTGTTGAACTTGGAGTTTGTCCTCTGGGTTTGAAAGCTTTGTTCTTCTTGAATGTCAAGTTGGAGAACTTCCTTATCATGTAGGTCATTGTTTTGTTTTTCATGTTGTTGTTGGTGTAGGTGCCCTAGAGGCAATACAATGTTTATTTTGATAAACCTTTATGTCAATTGATTATTCAATAAACATATTTATTATGACTTTAATTACTGCGATATATTTGTTAGCATAATAAATGTCCTTAGAATCATGATACACATTGTATAGTTTAGTACATGACTTGAACTTGAGATTATATAATATATCATATTCTTAAATGTCCCTAGTCGAGTATTATTATTATAGGACAATAATAATACATAAATAGACTAGTATGTTGTTTGACAGATAACCACATCTCATTGGTTATAAGTATGGGGATACTAAAGTCAACACATAGGTACATGCAGGAGTACATGGTACTGGACAGACCCACAGTGAGATTCTTCATGTTTAATAAAGTCATAAGAAAGACTCACAGTGATAATGGTGTAATGATCCTCTGACTTGAGATCATTATATTTTTATACGAGGATTAATATAGTTTGACTACATTAAAAGTCACTTTTGACCGGGTGATGATAAAAGTGGACATCGGGTATATCATGAGTCGTATGAGAAATATGAATGATAGATAAAGGATTTAACCCTCCTATAATTAGGAGAGATATTATTGGCCTCTTGATTGAGTGAGACTATAAAATGCATGGCCGTGCTCAAATAATGATTTGTTTTCATAGTCTACTCATGGATCAAGTAAACCCGGATTAAATGTTGAAGAGGATGACTAAATACATGCCTCGAGTTTAATCTATAATATATATGGTTAAAAGGATTATATTACACGGAAACATTAATCACGAAAGGTTTTATCGAATCACGATTTAATTATTGTTTAATTGGGTAGCAATGATGTATTACTAGATGCCGCTCATTGTTTATAATTTTATTGGAGAATAAAATTATTGCCAATTAAATAATAGCCTATAGGGTCACACGCAAAGAGCACTTAGAGGAATAGTTAATTTAAATTATAGATTTAAATTAATTGATAATTATTTGAATTTTTATTATATTAATTAAGTGAGACTTAATTAATTAAGATAATATAAATTCAAATTAGAATTGTATTTCTGCCCATAATAATTAAGTATGACTTAGTTATTAATTAAATAATAAAATTCGTTTTATTATTTTCCTAGACCTACATGGGTTAGGTTTTGCTGCTATGGGCCTGTTAACCAAACATTATAAATAGATAATGTAGGGTTAAGAGGCAGAACACGTTTTGATAGAAAAACCCTAGAAGAGACAGCAAAGAGGCAGGAAGACAATTCGAATTATCAAAGGTTTGCTAGTACATCCACTCCGTAATCAAGATCGTGAGACGCTCTTGAAGGTGCTCGTGTGGATACCATAGAGGTGTTTTCGAGAAAAAGACACAAGTCGTGATAGCAAGGATCTCCGTTGAGTTCGTGACATTCAAGATCGTAATAGGTATGATTCGATTATCACCATAATCCGTCCAATCTTATACATGATCCTGCGTTAGGGTTCCGAAATTTTTCGTTATATTTACGTTTATCCGCTGCGTTTTATGCCTCGGAACCCAACAGTTGTCCAATTCCTCCAAAGTGTAGAACTCATCCGCTTCACCATCTTTGAGTTCCAGAGTCACACTTTCATCTTCATCTGTGATTTCTTCGATCTTGATTTGCTGTTGATGTTGAGATTCCTTGAGCTGCATCATTTGTGGATCCTGAGCTACTAGAGCATTGGATGTGTTAGCCATTTTTCCTCTTTGACCAGCTTGAATAGCTCTCTTTTGTAACAGCTCTAGCTCATATGTTTTAAGTATGCCATATAAAGTTTCAAGAGAAACTCTTGATAAATCTCTTCCTTCTCTTATGGTAGAAACCTTATGCTCTAGATGGTCAGGAAGTGTTAACATGAATTTCATGTTTACTTCCTTTTTTGTCATAAAACTTTCCATGCAGCTGTAGGTCATTTATCAACCTGTTGAACCTCTTAAACATCTCAGTCAACCCTTCACTTGGTTTGGCCATGAAGACTTCATATTGAGACATCAGAATCTGTCTTTGATTTTCCTTTACTTTTTATGTTCTTTCACAAAGTATCTCAATGATTTCCCATATTTGTTTTGCACTGGGGCAGTTGACAATGTTATTGTACATGACATTGTCAAGTGCCTCAATGATGATAAATTGTAAGCAATCGTCTAGAGATACTTTTTTCTCTTTCAGTGTCAGTGTACTCTAAAACCTTTTTAGGAACCCAATAGGCTGGTATTATTTCACCATCTACTGTGGTTTCAGGTACATATGTTTGAGGAATGAAGGGACCATTTTCCAGGATTCTAGGGTAAAGTGGGTTACCTGTTTTTATGAACAACATCGTCTTTCTCTTCCAAAGGTTTCAATGTTCTTTATCAAAGGGGGGTATTTTTATGCTGCTTACTTTCTGTGCACTCATGTTTAGATCTTTTCAGGTTATGTATATCTAACCTGCTGCTCTGATACCAGTTGTTAGATAGTATGAGTGTTGTAGAAGGGGGGTTGAATGCAACTTGATAATTTATTACTAATCTTGCTAACAACAAAACAAGAAGTAATAATATCAAGTAACAAATGCAAACAACAATAAGCAAGAAAATCAAGAAAGGTGTTTAACTTCAAAATTTAATTTTATTAATTTTTGTTTCGCTACAACTGACTGAAGATGTTTCCAGCTTCAATAGATACAATAATAAATAGTTTGTTAGTGTCTCTATACTTGAGAAAAGTTAAGCTCAGTTGTGTTAAGGGAAAACGTCTTTGAGATATGTGTATTTATACCAAAACACATATCTCACTTACAAGCGAACTTTCCCTTGTTCCTAAGACAAAGCTTAAAATAGAAACTTCACTTTTCCTATTCAAATTTGTCTTCATTCCATTTGTAGATAAAGTTGTTCTGAGATGATTTGATATCCTTGACTCTTTGAGCATGCTTTATCTTTTTGTTTGTCTTTTCTCAAGTTGCAGTAGTAGACTTGACAGACTAGATAGAGTTGTCAAGATCAATCTTTGAATTTTCACTAGCTAGTCTGCTACTTGAAACAGACTGTCAGCTTCACCAAAAGGTTACTGTAAACCTTTAGCTTCTCTTTGGTGACAACATCTTTGACTTCGCATACTTTACTGTCGAGCTTGATAGTCTTCTAAAACATAATGTCGTCCAAAGCTATTGTCAACTATCCCGCCAATGTTGTTGTCAACTATCCCCGCCAAAGTTATTGTCAGTAAAACTTGTTGTCTTCGATTCTTCAATTTTCGCCAAGTTTACTATCAAGAAAATAGTTGTTGTTAGTAAAACTTGATGTCTTCGATTCTTCAATCTCCGTCAATTTTACTATCAAGGGAATAGTTGTTGTCATCTGTTTCAAATGTGTTGTCACTCGAATATGCTGTCGTAGGCTTCAGTTTACAGAATGTTACTGTCAATGATTTGATCCATGTTGTGCATGAACACTTTGTGAACTTCTACTTCATAGATCATTTATTACATTTTTACAAGACAGTAACTATTAATATTTACTGTCACTTACTTGGCTTTTTGTACATACAATTAAAAGTGACATTTAAACATACTGTCAATATGTATATGACAGTATGTTTTACTTAGTTAATTTATAATTAATTTAAGTATCTTATTAGTTGATTACAATATTAGCATCATAATCCCTAACAAAAAATATTAAATTTAAACTAGTATGAAATATGAAATTTTTATTTATATTTTATTGAATAACTTAATATTAATATAAATATTTATTAATTATTTGTTTATATTTTTTTATTGTTTAAATTGATATTATTTATCTTTATTCATATTTTAAAATTAATAATATAAATAATAAATTTTAATATTTTATAATTATGATTCAAATTCTATTAATAATATTCTTTCTTTACTTTTTAATATAATATTAATTATAATTTATAAATAATTATATAAGTGTTAAAAATTAATCCATATACTTTATATTATTGACAACTTATATAATAATTATATAATATGATTTATTTGTTAGAAACCAATTTCTAGACTTTTAGTAGTATTCGGATAATATCTTTTTTACTCTTATTATATATTATAATATAATATTATATAGATTATAATATGATTTATTTATAATATGTTATGATATAATTATAAATTATAATTATATAAAAAGAATTTCTTTTAATTTTGCTGATTTTTTTTATTTGTAATTCACCAAATTGTGTTGATATAAATTTTCTGAGTCAATACAATAAAAAAATAACAATTCAATATAAGTGTATATATTGTTTATATAATATTATGTTATTATTAAGAATTGATCCTAAATTTATAATATTTGAATAAAATTATTTTGTTATATTATTAATGTAATTTATAAATAATTTTATAATATTATGTTATTGTTAGGAAGCAGTCACTTGAATTTTGGTAGTATATGGATAAAACCTCTTTTACTTTTATTATATATAAGATATGATAAAAAAATACAATATGTATGATATTGATAATTAACCAAAAATGATTAATATTTATATAATAATATAAATAATTTTTGTCTGCTTCAATAAGTATAAAATGTAAATAAATTATACATACAAAATTATAAATTATATAAAAAATTACTTAATTAACATTTTCAGGTTATAAAATTGTTAATTATACACCAATATTCAGTTACTACAAGACCGGGGGAGTCAGAAGTGGTTGGACAGTTGGTTGAAAGATTGATGAGAAATAGCAGTTGGTTAGTATGGCATGCATCTGCGGGTTAGGACATAATTATCTGAGTTTAATATAGAACCTTTCATTTATGATATAAAAATCAGTAAAATTTTTAATAAATTAAAATGATATAAGATATTTAGAGTTTTAAATCTCTCCTAAATTTTTAACCAAAATTTTGATTTTCTAATATTAATTTATTAATATATTTAATCAAAATTTATAACTAATTTAATTATTATATAGAGAGAATTGATCATTTTAAATTTTTTTATGTACAATTATCGAACTATATATTTCGTGAGGTGGCGTTGTAGATTTATATAGTGCCTAAAGTTGGTGACCTACACAAAATACAACAAGTAAAATTTATGAGTAATATCAGGCAACCAAACAAATTTTCCAAAAAAAAATTTCAAAATGATGTGACATGATGCATATGGCAAGATGAGTGGTTTTAATTGATGTGATTGATTTAAATATAGAAGGGTTCATCTCATTAATTATTCTCGCAATCAATCAGAACAAGACATGTGCTATTTGAGAAAAAAAAAATTAATTTTTTTTGGTTCTCTAGGATTACTCAAAATTTATAGCGTATATCTATGATTTAAAATTTATGAGCTGTTAAAATGGATCAACAAAAGGAGAAAGAAATTGAATTGTTTTCAATCAGCTAATTTGAGGTATAATCTCTGTATTTTTATATATATATATAAAAACAAACAATGGCCATGCTGTTAATTTTTTAGAAAATTATCTGAGATATAATTTTTTTAATATAAAATAATAATTATATTTTTATAATTATTTATAATTACTGTAATTATAATAATATCCTCATATATTTATATGAAAAGAAATTTTCAAAAAAATATATGAGATAATCTCCTACTCTCCAACCAGTCATCTCTTAAAGAATCATAATCCATCAAGTATAATTTCATGTAAAACAAACATAAATTCAGAGAAATTGGACCCATATATCATACTTGGAAACAAACACATAAACAATTGAAGGATTATAACCAATCCTACATTTATTAAATAAATATGATATTAAACAATTTAAAAGATTATAATCTAGTGGGGAGATATTATAATTCATAGTCTTGGGAATGAATTCCCGGATTATATCATTCCCGAAACAAACATAGTCTTGGGAATGATTGTCTAGGTGACAACTGGGCAAGGGCTAAAAGCTTATCTACAATCTGTACTGTTAAAATGAGCTAGGGTTCAATCTCAGGCTCTCAGCAAAGCAATAATGCAAATATGCTTCAATCATTATTTATACATGTTTTTCGCGGTATCATGCTTTAATCATTTAGCTGCCTCACCAACCCCAATTTGTATTTCCTATTATATTTCTCTCATATTTTTTTTCATATTTTGTGGGCAGTAAAACGACCCTTTACTTTATCTTATACACTTCTGATAAAATGACTAGATATCCCATTCATACAAAACAAAGTTTGATCAACATGACTAGACATTTCATTTCTTTGATTAAAAAAGAAATGGTATCATTTTCTTGGCTCAGCTTGCAGGATGATAAGCAAAGGGAGACTGGTTGAGAGTAAATTGAAATAGCTTAGTTTTCAAAATAATAATAATAACAAAAACAAAAAAAACACCACACACTATAAGGAACAATTCTTCTTGCAGTGTCGTCCAAATGACTTTCTACTATACAACACCAAGTACGAAAACAATTGTTGGAGTCCTTAATCCTCAACTCAGTACAACCTTTATCCACATCACAATTACAAAAGCCAGGTATAGTTGTGGAAAGAACTAGTATTCTGGCACTTATCTCATTATACATTCACTTGCAATAACTGAATTTTTTTATAAGCTACCAGTAAATAGCACTACAGGCAATACTTGAAGTTGCATGGGCCATGAATGTAGCAAGCGCATAAAGAATTTCTTCAAATGGATATGCCTCTCTTGCAAACATCATAAAATAGTAAAGCATAACTAAAACAAGAAATAGCCATCTTTCCACAACTAGGGTTCTGAACCTTTTCCCGATGATGTGAATTCCAAGTTCGAGTCTCTTAAGCAATTCATATAAGAATTATCATAACTGTAAGCTGGATATTCCACCTTTGCTGTCCAAGCTTCATGAAAAAAAAGACTCGTCATTAATCTTTCCATTTTCGCTTTTCTCTCTTTGATTCTCCGTTATCTTTTCTGGACCGGTTACGAGAACTGCTAGGAGATCGCCTACTTTTATGCTTGTGATGCTTAGAGTGTTTTCTGCTGCTAGTCTTTTCCCTAGAAGAATCATTCTTTCTCCCTTTGGACCGCGAACGATGTCTCTCTCCATAATCATCAGATGAATCTGTTGTATCCCCGTCAGAATATCTACTTTTACGGCGACGACTTTTAGAGCCTCTTCTGCTCCTTTCATGATCTGTTGAATCGCTGCTCCAATCTTGCTGCCCTGTAGAAGTATTTTCCTTCTTTCTTTCTTGAGAGACGTCAAGTCTACTTTTGACAAAAACATTCTCAAACAATCCAGTTCCTCTTTTTTGGCTGCCACTTTCCTGTGTGTTGTTTCCAATGGCCTCATGAGACACATCAGCATGACTGACCTCCGGATGATATATGTTGTCTTTCCGAACCTCCTGAGTTTTAGAATCACCAGCAATGGCACTAGAGGCCAACGATAACTTCATATTAACTGATAAGATGCTACTACTAGTATCTCCACTGTTTATATTGACGACTTCCTTTTGAGTAGGGGGGGCCTTATAATTATGTTCTGACTTTGAAAGTTCAGGAGGAACCGCTAGGCCCAACTCTTTGCCCAATGATTCCAAAAAGTCACCTGCTATTAAACGATTAAGAGTCGAATTAGCAGCTTCTGCATTCTTCTGTTGATGCTCAACTTTGTTGACACCAGAATCCACATTCTCATCATCTGAATCATCAGAAAATATAGCCTACACAAGAAAGATGATCAAATACCAACCTTTTAGTCATGGTCGATGCAAGAAGTTCTTGTGGAATATAGTGGTGGTCTTATATTGTCTAAATCTTATTAAATAGTCAATAAAGCATACACAATGCAGATATATTAACATTTATACCATCTTGGAAAATACTGAGATTCCTTGAAACTGCGCCACAAGGCAGGGGATATATGAGCAAACTTAACATAGATAACCAACTGTATATCCCAAGATCATCAAGGTGCTCAAGCTTCACATGATTATATTTCAACTATTGGTAAGCTTGTATACTTATTAGTTATGAGAACTTAACAATGAGAAATTGTATGACCGTGCCATACGACGATATATTGAAAGACTGAAATGTAAAGAATGTATCTCAAGAAGTTGAACCATATATTCATACAGAGAGGTATTCAAGAGGCATTGACATACTTCCATCAATGCAAGAGAAACAATTCAAAGATATGGAATCTTATGTTTAAACACATATTTATACGGATAAGTTACCTTGTAAAGATCAACCGGCCTCTCGACATTTTCAACTTCTACTTCATTCTCATCTTCTTTGTTATTATATTCATTTTCAGATTGGGAAAGAGATGATATAGCATTTTCCTCTGGCTTGGCAGCTTTGAGTAAATCTGGCATGAAAATGAGAGAATCCATCTTACTCATCGTCCTTGGTGGTGGAGGTGGCTGCATAAATAATATATTGCAAAATTTCAGTTTTTCAAACAAACCAAATTTTAGCCACGATCATAAATTACGGTTACCAACTGATACTTCAAGTGATGTGTAGGTAAGAACATAAACTAAGATTGAAAAGCGCATACTCAGTTTTTAAATACATAGCTCATCATGTGTTACATTTGCGCCCCACCCCTCATGCACACACTCAAAATGATTGAAGTATAGAAATACAAGAAGTCATTAAATTTGAGGAGTATGGACACAAGAATTGATAAAAAGAAAAAAGATTTCTCAAAGTATTTATACAAAGCTTTCTAGAACCTTGAAAAAAGAAACGAAAGGAAAATAGAAAATCTGAGTAAAAAGAACTCAAATAAGCAGAAGTTGCATCCCATATGGTTTGAAGGACGCAATGTGCAAGATTTTCCAAATTCATGCGCAAACTCAAATGGCATTGCTGCAGAAACTGTTGCAAGCTTTAGATTTTATCGGTTAAAGTCCATAAGGAGCATGTGAAGACATTTGAACTAGAAGCTCATCTGTATTGTGTGTCAAACCAAAACAATCAAAGAGCCATCCTTATGGATAACTGTCAAAATTCCCTAACTATATGATGAAACAACTGTAAGATACATATCCTGTGTGCTCGTAGCGCTATGCAATATCATTGGTAACTGTCCATGAAAAAAAGAATATGCTGAATGGGCTACTTATAAATGACTGAATAGTAAATTTGGTACTAAATTAACGTGTGTCATATTGAATAATAAATAAAAAAAACAATGCAAGAAGTCTTGTGGCATATACAATACAAGTATTCAGCCAAGCGGTGTATGTGGTAAGTGTGTAACTATATATATATATATATATAGGAGAGTTCCGGTAAAAACTTTGTAAGTTACAAACTTACAAACTTTTTGAACTTTAGTTTTTTCAATTGTTATCTTTGTAAATAATTGAAAAACGATTACTACTCTTTAAAAACATGTTTATGATAGAAAAAATTTATATAGGAGAGTTCTGGTCAAAACTTTTTAAAGTTACAAACTTACAAACTTTTTAAACTTTAGTTTTTTCAATTGTTATTTTTGTAAATAATTGAAAAACAATTACTACTCGGTTAAAAACATGTTTTTGATATCTTTTTTGTGAATAATTGAATTTTTTTTATCATGGTGTTCAAACACATATATAACTTAAATTCAACATCTTCTGTTGAATTATAATTATACTTGTGTTGAATCAAGTATATAACTATTTTTACAATGATATAAATAAGTAAAATATATTAAAGAATCAATATTTGATATTTCTATACCCTAGCTGGGTATTGGTGAACCCCAGAATGATACTTTAAACATAAATAAAATGCGATCAACACAATAGTAACAAGTGTTCAACGGATGATACTTTATTTATCATTGGTTGTTTGTTGCTGGGAATTTCGACAAAAGATACTAATATATATCAAGGGAATCGATTTTCGGCTTCTACAAGAAATGAAATAATATTTAATAATTATGAAAAGATCACAAGATGCTAGTAATGGAGTAATGGGCAGATAAAAAAAAACATAATGTTTATCTATCACTAAAAAATATTCTAATATTCTATACTTGGAAACTACAAAATTATATAATCTTTATTAATTGTTATGTAGTTGTCAAATAGTAAAAAAGAAGTCTTAGATTTATTGCATACCAACTATAAAAATAAATAAAAAATTTTAATTATAGCTAACTTAATACTATGATAGTGAATGGATAATTACATACACGTTAAATTAATAAGATATTGTAAAATTTTATTCATTCAACAGAAAAATGATATATAATGTGTGTTTTATTAAGTCAAAAAAATATATTATGATATTCTTTCAGATAATATTAAAAAATATGTGCATCACACCGGTTTAAAGCTAGTATATGCATATGGGTAACCAAGGAAACACATGCGTGCGCGCGCGCGCTTGCGCGGGTGTGCAAATAAATTTGGGAAATTTAATTAACATTCTAACCTAATACGGATAGATCTGACAAGAGTTATAGGAGCATAGAAAAAATAATTGAAAATTAATGAAACTTATGATTAAAAAAAAGGGACTACTACTCAAATACGATACCATAAGCAAAGCAAAAGCATAAACATTTAATACATTATCAAATACCTTGCCCATGTAAGGATCAGTCAAATCAAAGCGCTTGCACAGAATAGATACAGGCCGCCACTGAAACTCTTCTCGTCTTGGGTACAGTTTCTTTGTTATCAATTCTTCTTCGGCTTTGGTGACCCCGTCTTGCTGCAGACAGACACAAGATCTATAATTGACAACTTCAGAAAAGCTAAAACATGAAATTAAGACTGCAGGGGACGTACCTCTGTACCACCAGAAGTAAACTGCAGTCCTGTACTCCCTGATAAATCCAGAAGTTGCTGATTAGGGGTAGTCATTTCATTTCCCCATTTTCCTTTCTCTATTGCCACAGCTGCAGCCTCGAACTCTAATCTCTCGCGTGCACGATCTGCTTCAGACATGTAACTAGATCCCCCTGATTCTTTAGAGCGGAGACCTCCGCGATATTTTTCCTTCAGATACTGCTCAAATCTTGTCTGCTTTGGAGGATCATCACGGAAAGGTTTAGCAACTTCTTGGGGCTCAGCCTATATATTATGACGCAATATTTTAGTTACACATCTGAAAAATGTTTTTTTGCAGGCACATATATAGTATGAGATAGTCATAACCAGAGTGCAATAGAACTATTGAGTGGCTAGTGGAAGAAAAGAGAATAAACAACTCACAAATGATACAGGATTAGTAAATGTATCAGAAAGATTGACTTGGAGATTAACGGTAGCAGCAGAAGTAATAGATGAGCTTCCGCCTTTGGAGCTCTTTTCCAGGGGCTTCTCTCCTAAAATCTTCCCACGGCTCTCTGCAGTCATCTTCTGCTCAATTGGATACAGCTTCCTAACAACCTGTTTATTGTGATCATTGCGCTTCTGGTTCTCCTCCCAGAGCTTCCTGATATAGTATTGATGGCCATCTCCTCCATTAAGGAAAGAAAACAAGGGATTAGATTGATTCTTCTCTCGGGAAAGATCCTCAAAGAGTTTTCCGCAACGAGCTACCAATGCCGCAACTCCTTCAGTCAATACTTTCAAATCCTTATCTCCAGGAGGAGGCACTTCCGGGGGAGGCAAATCACCAAGCTTGTAGTTATCATCAAGTGGGGCAGAGAAAATATGACGGGGTACAAAATCTTTTGGAATCACCGGGGGATTAAATCTGACAACCGAAAATACAGAATATAATTATAAAATGGACTAATCTCATTTACTCTGTAAAATGTGCTAAGAAATAATTGACATGTTTACACTCTGCACCTCGCCTAAACTTGTTAAAATCTGCACAAATGACCTCTCAAAGAAGCTTGAAATGTGTGATTTTCACCCTAAATTTTTTTTGCTTATCAGTTGGTAAGTTAATATTATTTTAACTTCTCTGAAATTGTTTTCTTTGCGAAATGTGGTAAAATCATTTTCCCTTGGCATTGATTTTCAATTAATATATTTTCTTAATTCAGATTTTCAAAAATAAAAGAAACAATTAACAAAAAAATCATGCCGGGGCTTCTCCCGGGTTCTCCCATCTCTGCCAATTATATAGCATACTATATTTATTCCCTTACGTGTTGTACATTGCACTATCGCTATCATGACTATCATGACAAGTCACAACTTCTTGATTACTTTGACCTCAAGTTCTTAAACTGTTTAAGATACAAATGTATCAGAATTCCATATTAAGCCACTTAAAGGAGCGACACAGATGTCCACAAAATATATATATTATAAAGCACAAAATTCTTTCCTACTGATTTAACAAAGAAAAGGTGTTTGTCAAATATTTATATATAAATACATGTTTATAAGCACAAAGACAAATTACCTTTCCATCTGGTAATCAGTAACAGATGCAACTTTGAAACCATGTAGAACACCATGTTCCTTTTCACCCTTTTTTTTCTTATCTTCCAGCAACAACCTGGCGGGCTCACCAATCTCTTGAACAAAGGAATCTCCAAAGTCATAACCTACAGAAATGTTTTCAGACAATGCTAAATGCATCTTCCTAATACATATACAAGGTAATATTACAGCCTCAGTTGGGTGCAACTCAAGATTGCCCGGTTTCTGCTGCTATTTGCACACAACCTGGGAAAACTCACAAAATTGTGGCCTCAAGACAAAGTATTAGAAATTCAAGGGGCCCTATGGCAGGTCCGCAAAAGTTCTATGCTATTATGTCATAGACAACAGAACCACCTGAATTTGGGAAACAGAATCTACCAAGCAAGTGAAGCACAAACAAGTCATCACATACGAACCATCACAACACCATCATCCTATAGTTCACAACCCCCTATTTCATCAGTAACCATTATATTAAACGACATATCTAAGCACGCAAGGATGGGTAACATCTGTTTGTTTGCCGTAATATGTAGTGGAAATTGTAACTATTTCAAACATGGAAATATGCATGGACATACTATGCATACAATTGATAAAATTGAGCAGTATACTAATGATAAAATCAAATTACAAAATCGAAAGACTCACCTGATGCATACACATCTTCATCTTCCGCATCAAGCTCTTCAAGTGCTCCAATGCCGAAGCCAGGAGCAATTCTTTCTGCTGATGAGTTTAGGCCAACTAGTTAGTTAGGTTCTAGTTATGAGTAATGGAGCAGGGACATATAATATAATATTAAAGAGTGCATAGAACTGTAAGAAGATAATGGACTTCACATTTGAAGCCAAATAGACTATTTCTCGTTGATAAAGATTTCCCTTGTCCGGCCTCCTCAATTTCAGACATACGCAATCGCTTTTTCTCTAAAAACGAAATCAAATTTAGTTAGCATTAATTGCTTAAACTTGAAGCACAATCATACAGCTTATGTCAAGAAACTACATACCCCTAAATTCAGGAGCATTTTTAAAAGGATCAAAACCTAAACCATGCATATCCTGCTTTGGTTTAAGTACATAAACCTGAGAAAAAGAACAATTAGGTCACCTATTCGGCTCTTCCTATATATCACAATTATCAACCATGAAAAATTTAACTGGGAGAAAGATACATTAAAAGACAAATAATTAACTACGGTGCTTATTAATACACTACATAGTCATAAGTTCGTTTTCTTTTATGTCACCGTCTCTTTAGAAAATATGCATACGAATCTGCGAGTTGTACATAGATTAATCAAGATTTTGCGTTAAAGGCTCGAAACAAGCTCATATCCTAGCTACATACACGGCATTCATAAAAACCACCATGAAGAATAAGTGGTGCTGGACACTAAGCTCCCAACCAGGGACAGAACTAGGAACATAATTTGGAGGAGTGAATGTCGTGACAACAATTCGACGGAAATATACGAGACACATTAGCTTCTGGGGAAACCAAATAATAAATACTATAAATTTACATGTACAAAGTGAGGGAGGTCTTAAGTGAAGTTTTTTTTTTGGGGGGGGCATGGCTACCACATATCACCCCCCCCCCTTTCGTTTTCTTTTATGTCACCATCTCTTTAGAAACTATGCATACAAATCTGCGAGTTGTGCATAAATTAATCGAGATTTTGAGTCAAAGGCTAGAAACAAGCTCATATCCTACACTAGCTACATACACAGCATTCAGTAATCATACAAACCACCACGAAGAATAAGTGGTGCTGGCCACTAAACTCCAAACCAGGGACAGAACTAGGAACATAATTTGGAGGAGTGAATGTTGTGGCAACAATTCAACGGAAATATATGAGACACATTAGCCTCTAGAGAAACCAAATAACAAATATTATAAATTTACATGTACAAAGTGAGCCTTTTTTTTTTTTTTTTTTTGGGGGGGGGGGGGGGGGGGGGGGGGTGGCTACCACATATCCCCTGTACATAGATTAATCAAGATTTTAAGTCAGAGGCTCGAAACAAGCTCATATCCTACACTAGCTACATACACAGCATTCAGTAATCATACAAACCATCACGAAGAATAAGTGGCGCTGGCCACTAAACTCCAAACCAGGGACAGAACCTAGGAACATAATTTGGAGGAGTGAATGTTGTGGCAACAATTCGACGGAAATATATGAGACACATTAGCTTCTGGGGAAACCAAATAATAAATACTATAAATTTACATGTACAAAGTGAGGCTTTTTTTTTTTTTTTTTGGGGGGGGGGGCATGGCTACCACATACCCCCCCCCCCCCCCCCCCCCCCCCCCCGCGGTTACCCAGATTCCATCCCTACTCCCAACTACATCAAGACTACCAAACTTCTATAGAGGATGAGTACTTGGGAGCGGCATACATTAATGGAGCATCGGTGACCAAATAAAATAAACCGAAGTTGGAACTTCGAAATGAACTCCGTAAACATAGCCAACCAAAGAGGAAAAAAAATCAAATGTTAGACAGCGGGAAAAGAGAATGGATGGTTCACTTATCAAAATCAACGAGGACAACATACCGGCGTGTTATCAACAAGCTGGTTGTCTAAATCAGTAGATAGCTCTGACACTTTTTCAGGGTCACCTTTGTCAAGCTCTGATCCAGAAATTGGAGCTTGGGCATCTTCAGACGATAAAGCCAGAAAAGCTTTTCTAGCTTCCCGCCGTACATCTGCACCAAGAAACAAAGATAAGAAACTACGGCACTATAAGACCATCTTAATCTATACAAATCCACCTAGCGTAAAAAGATAGCCAACACTAATGTAATTATATACATCGACACAAAAGTAAGATTACTGCTTATGAGGCACTACATGACTGGGTATTCATTACGATTAGGACAATAACATCTCAGTGGCACTATGCAGTGGCCGTTAATCACAATACATGTGCCTTCTTGTGGATACATCTTACTCTGTCTTCTGTAAGGATGGTCTCCGGAGTGAACATCGTGTGCGGAGGGGAATTTGTATGGAATGGAAAACAGATTTCCCGTGTTGAGGCAGACAAAATTGACACATATAAGATGCTTTAGTTCAGAAGCCAGAATAACAATATCAGGAAGGTAGACAGAGGTTGAAGAGAGATGGAATTCAAAATTAGTCTACTAAATCACAAAGGATGATGCTAATCTTTGTGAAATCCTATTCATTATATACACAAACAATCCCTTGCGGATCAACAAAGGGAAAGTTTACAAGGGCTCATTCAGCAGGCATGAAAAGAGGATTTCATTTTAAACTTCCGAATTTCCAGCATTTTTAAAACCCGCCAGCTGCACCTGAATCCTCCACCAGGGCCACACATAGTTGTGAAAATTACACTCACGCCCAAAGCCTACTTAAGCGCTAAGTTTGCACATTTCTCATAGAAATCCCAGCCACTTTCAAAAAGCCGCTTAAGATGTCAGGAAGGGCACTTTTTACTGCGCTTTTATAAAAAGGGGTTGTCTACATCAAACTTCCTTTTATATTGTACAGCCCATATATCTTTAGAATGTAGCAACTGCGAGGAGTATTATAAAATCCTTCTTAAAAATGATGATTGAAAAATGAACACAATCTAATGTCAATAATCTTTAACTTTCTCTTCTTAATTTGACAACTTGCGTATTGTTGACCTTGTCTTAGATTTCCTTCAAAGTGTGTTATTATTTATCGTTCACTCACTGTATATGGGTATGCGTGTTTAATGATTCTTTTTATTTAGTGAAGTTCTTTTCGATTTAGTGGGCACTTCACTTTGTGTTTATGCTCCTTTCGATTATGTGTTTTTCTTAGTAATGTGCTCTTGAAAATTTCAACTGACAACTGAAAATCTGTCTTGTAAAGAATATATATATATATATATATATATATATATATAATACATTTGATTACAAAATGTAATACATATAATATGTGATAAGGGAAATATAGAGTGAAGATGTTGACAACAATCAAATAAATAACTTTAAACATGCTTTTCACTTAACAAAATCTACGGATCCACAACCTTAACCAGCACCCCAAGGATAGAGCTAGGTTTGAACAAGTGGGTGAGGGGAATTTTTGAAGGACCAAAACGACAAGACAATAAAAAATTACAAGCGTCATTCAAAAATATAATAATTTCAAAAAAAAAAGTCAAAGATTTCCTTGATTTTCAAAATAGTTCAAAGATTTTTCTCACAAGTCAGGATCTTCACAGACCTGCTTCCCTATTCCCAGGATTAACAAGTACTGGGAGTAAGGTCACTAAGGGTCTGTGTTAAATTCTCAGACACTTATCATAGTTTATTTCAAGATATAATATATAATATAGGAAAGAAATAAATCCTAAATTTATTATTAAAACACGTTTACTTTAATAATTTGAAAAGTTAAATATATCTCACCCAAATATATCTATTATGAAGTCATAAAATTACATTTAGTGTGAAGCTAATTTTGATTATCGTAAATTAAAGTATGTGAAGTCACAAAATCTGTGTTTCTTTTTATTATTTCTTATGCCAACCAATCTATGTTCATAAATAATATTAATTTTATGACTTCATCATAGATTGAATTAAGTTATAATTAAGAATAATGTATAATCTTGGCTTTTTTTTGGATCGGAATTGACTTTCTACCCTAACTGGGGTTAATTATGATGTTTGTTTTTAAATTTTTTTATGTTGATCAATCACTCTATGTTTATAAAACTACTGATTTAAAGTTTGAATCTTTGAATGAAAAAATACAACTTCATATGTTACTAGGTGTTGATTATAATAGTTTGATATCATGTTTTAGGATGCTCGAAAGGATGAAATACCAAATTTGGACCAATTAACTTTTTGGGTTGGGTCGGGCAGTCAGGATCGTTTTCAAAGATGTGTTGCAAATAGAGAAATCAGACATTATATTTTTGGAAGTTAATTGAATAAGAGAAGTTGCAGGCTAAACATAAATTATTTTAATTGTGTAGAAAGTTTTACCCACAATGAAATTAGCATTACCATTTACCTAAAGTAAGTATTGGGATCAGTTAAGGATTGAGGAGGACATGAATATCTCGAACAATATAAATCCTGTATACCCTATTATTGATGCATGGCAGCAAACCACCATATTGGTTACAAAATTTATAGATATTGCATACCATACAATGAACTTGGACGTGAATCCTTTATTGAGCGACCTCGCCTCCATCCCATTTTCAGCAGCAAGCTTACACCTGATCAATAGAAGCATATGATATTTTTACATATGTGATCAGGCAGAAACTAAAGCTATGTATGTGTGTATGTGTGTGTGTGTGCAGAAAAATTTAAACAAACCGATAGAATCTGAGGCTGGAAGCACTATTTCGTCAGGTGCAGGTCCAGGTATAGCCGATGGCCTGAATCACATAATCAACAAGTTTAAAGCAGACAACTAAGAACAAGAATATGGCAAAGAACCAGAAGTAAATACTGACGGAAACAAAATCGTATTAATATATGATAGCGTACAAAAAAACAAGCAACAATTTATCCTCTTGAAGTGCATACATAAATGCATCGAAATATAAGCAATTGTTTTGACCTTTGTTGTTGTTCCTTCTCAGCTTGTTTCCGAGCAAGTTCAGCAGCTGTTGAACCAAATGTATCAAACTGACCGGATGTTCCCAAGGAATCGCCATCCAATTCCTAAAATTAGACAGCACAAAAATTGATCATCATCAGCACAACCTTTTTCACAATATATGTATAGAATAAAATTGATAGGACAAGTAAACATTCAGTGAATCAGTGATTACCATACAATGTAAATACTGACAACAACATTTTAAATCATATCGGTAATTATACAATGTAAATACTGACAACAATATTTTAAATCATATCAGTAATTTTTTAGTTACTCGATGAAAATGAAGAAATCATGAACATCCTATTACTTTTTTTTTCTTTTTCAAAAAATCTGCAATATAACTGCACGATATTTTTGTACTTAACTATGTTTATAGCAATGTTAATTTTTCAAACAGTATGCTCAAGTAATAGTAACATACTAGTTCTTAATTGAGACATTAGTAAATTCCTCCCCCCCCCCCCGTGTTTCATGTACTAGGTTCTATAAGTTGATATGTTATATTAGAGATACAATACCTAAAAGATGTTTATACTATTGGCTGCGTAGTTCATTACTTCCATGTGGCTCTAAATCAACATAAAAATACTCACATTTTAACCTCTGGATTTTCCGTACAAGCTAGTGCAAGTTGTGTGTTTTTGTGTGCATAATATTACTATGAATAGTTGGGAGTGAGTTGGAACACAAGTTCAAGTGTATATACACTAATTCATTAACCAAATTATGGCAATGCCCTTCCCATCACCCTTGGCACCTAGTCTCAAGTCTTACACAATGGGAAGCTCAAAAGTAACAACATATGATGAGGAAAGAGCATGCAGAACAATTAAAACGACACCACCAAAAGATTTTTAAATAAATATTTAAAGGAGGGCAAATAACTCTTACTCTCAAGTACTTTGTAGTTAATAACATATATATTTAGCATTATAATAGATGATCCATTCTGGAAAAACATAATTATGTATATATGAGGACAATATATCTCACTAGATTATTTATAAACCAAGGACGTGTCTTCCCAGAATGGAGTGGAATAAACTTCTCTGAATAAACAAAAAGTTTATCTGCACTGACAAATTTAGCTTCTTTATGTCCAGCTTTCGTAAAGTGGATGTACATTTCATAATTATTATCTAATTACAGTAGTCACCCAGTCAGTTAATGAATTTCTGAGAATATTGGGATGTGGTTCAGGTTATCTAGTAACCTAATTGTACTGGGGCACTCAATCACAAGCACAGAGTGAATGCCCAAACAAATTGTTAATCTGTATGTAAAAATAAATAAATAAACTAAGTAGAACATCATCACCTGCAAAGCATACTGATGATTTATATAATCGTATAGAGTTCTAGTGAGTTCTGAAGAATGCCCCCAGTCAACTAGCTTAAAGTTATCAATAAAATGAAAAAGGTTATCGAACTAAGAACCTTGACAGAGTTCACATAGGGTCAAATCAGAGTTGTGTAATATTTGGGACCCAGTAGCATAAGGAGTATGCTGATTTGCTGGATCCTCACCACTTCCAGCAGCATCTTAACTCGTACAAAGGGTATTAGGATATTAACCCCAGATAAAGTAGCAAACATCAACATTATTATGTACGATATTAAATAAAAATAGAATATTTTAATATGTTTCAATCAAATTATTTGATAGTTCTGCAACTGCCATACTTACCATGAACTAGCTGAATGAATTTACATCAACTCAAATTAAAATAATTTAGAAAACTGATCCCAAACAGTCGGAATGTATCCCCAATTTTAAAAGTGATACACTACTTATAGGGGGGACTGAAACTGAATCTAAAATGGCAGCGGAAAGAGTAAACTATCTGCACAAATCTCCAGACTATGGAGACCAAAAAAGCTCCTTCTCATTGTTTAAAAGTAACTTGCTAAGAGCTATCAAGTCTACAGAAATTTCTTGTTCATCTTTCCGACAGGTAAAGTACGAGTAATCAAACGTTAAAACAATCACAGTGCAATTTATCCGCTAAACACAAATCATGCATTTATACAAAGACCGAACAGAGTGATAAAACGTACTGCCTTCTCGTCATCATCCAAGAAGCTGAGAATACTTTGCTTCTTAATTTCAGCTCTATTCTTCCTCGACGACGTAAACGTTTGTGGAGTCCACCCTACACAAACATAATTCACAAACATATACCAAACCCTCCCGATAATCAAACAATATCAAACACAAAATAACAATTACCTTCTTTCGATCCAACTGTATTATAATAACCCGCAGAAAATCCACCACTAAACGCACCGTGAAACCTCCTCCTACCTTCTTCATCTCTAACCTGATAAAGTACAACCTCAATAAATGAATATCTAATTCATCAAATAAATAATTTTTAATCTCGATAAATGAATAAAATTCTTCAGTTAACTGCAACATCCGGATAGTAAAAATTAAGACAATCCTCCACATAACACCAATTAATAAGTAGATAAAAACACTAATTAGCACAAAACACGAATTGGGCACCTATATAACTATAAATAATTACATAAAACACGAAAAATAGCAGAAAAATAGTATAAAAACCTCTTGTTTCCAAGGAACTAGGGTTCGTAAGTGACCAGAAGCTTCGGCAACAGATTTTTTTTTGCGAGAGGTGGAGATGTCGTCTTCTCTCTCGATTGGCGTGCCGAAGAAGACGAAATCGTCTTCGTCTATGTCCATTTTCATCAATCTGTGATATGGTAATTTGCAATTTACAATACAGGCTGTGTAAACTTTAAAGGGTCGGTTTGGTTTAAAATTAAAAAAATGTATGTATTATCATTTTGTAGATATTTTTTAAATTTATTTAACTATTTTAATAAAACATATATTTATTTTGTTCTATAAGAGTGTAATAAATTTGACTCATATGTGACAAAATATTATAATAATATAATAATAAACTTCAAAAATATAAAATTTTATAAATTAAACGAATTTCAATTTTTCAAATGAATGATTTAAAAACTTATTAATTCTAATAAATGATTACAAAATTGATCATTCGAATATTTTAATTCATAAATTTAGATCTCAAACCAATAAATGAGCATATTTCCGAAATTCATAAAAAAAATTGTTATAAATTAAACGCGATCATGCCTAATATATAAAGAATTAATTAAAACAATTCAAAAATATAAAATAATAAATAAATAAATAAATAGACTTGAAAATTTGAATATAGAAAAAATAGTATTCATATATTATAATTATGAGATATAAGTACATTTAAACTAAAAATTATATATATGGAAACATTAATCATATTATGGTAATATTGAATATGATAAATATCATAAAAATATATATACCAACTTTTATTAATATATGGTTACAAACTTAATATAAGTAATATTAAAATTATAAATAATGAAATTTTTATTGGACCAAATTAAAATAAATATTTAAAATAATAAATATTAATTTATTAATTAATTGACAGACACATATACATTAAAATTCTATGAGTAACTTTTTAGTTGAGTAACTAATGAACTATGATCTCAGCCATTAGATTGATGATCCGTTATAATTTAAATACTACTCATTTGCTATAACTATCCCCTTAATAACTGCTCCGTGTATTTTTTAAATTTTGTTTTTTGTGTTTTTCAATTTTTTTATTCACATTTTTGTAATGTTATGTAATTCATAATATAATTTTGGTTGTTTAGTTTGTCTTTAATATTTTTTCTGTTTTTGTTAATATTTTGTAAAATACAAAACAAATTGTGAAAAATAGATTTCTTTCATATTCTGTAACTTGTAAATAAATTATATGTTTTGTAAATATAATTTTATGTTCTGTAAATAAATTATATGTTCTGTAAATATAATTTTATGTTATGTAAATGTATATAATTTTATTGATAAATTTTATGTTCTATAAAAATTATATATATATAATTTTGTAATTAAATTTTATATTTTGTAAATTATATGTTCTGTAAAAAAAAATTACAAAACATATTAAATACATATGTTATTATAGGACATAAATAACATATAAATTAATAAAGATAAAATTAAAATATTTGAAAAACACACATACATGATGCAAGCGGTTATTAGAAGTTACAGCGTGAGGTGGGGAGGTGGGATTAAGTGGATGGAGTGGAGTAGATTATGTGATGTGAAGGAGGGAGGGGGTTGGGTTTCAAGAGATTGAGGGAGTTCAATATGGTCATGCTAGCTAAGCAAGCGTGGAGGTTAATGACTAACTCGAATCCTTTGGTGACTGCATTAATGAAGGCTAGGTATTACTCGAATACGGAGTTTATAAATGCAAATTTGGGTCAAAACCCAAGTTATACATGGAGAAGTATCATGGTTGTTCAAAGTTGTATGAAGCAAGGGGGTAGAAGGAGGATTGTGGATGGGAAAGATACTCGAATTTGGCATATTACATGGCTGCCATGTCCTATTAATGGATATGTAACTACTGATATGCATCAGGAGTTAGAGAATACTACGGTCAATGGATTGATGGAAGCTGAAAGTAGAAGCTGGGATGGAGAAATTCGGGATGACTTGTTTAATGAGAGAGATCAACTTCTGATACGACAAATACCTTTATCTAGTCGTTATACTGGAAGTGATGCCTGGTATTGGATGGGTGATGAAAGTGGAGAGTTTAAGGTCAAGAGCTGCTATAGACAAATTTCTGGGGAACAGAGGTGTGAAGATAGATTATTTTGGAAGAAACTGTGGGCAATTAAATTACCAGGTAAAATATTGAACTTTATATGGCGTGCTTGTTCAAATGTGTTACCTACGACAACAGCTTTGGCTGTTAAGAAGGTGGACGTGATACAATTGTGTTCATGGTGTCATACTTATAATGAAGATGATGTACATGTATTATTCACTTGCTGTTTTGCGAAAGAAATGTGGAATCTGGTGGGGCTACAGAGAATGGTTCAGAATGTTGAGGGGGGTACTGTGTTACAGATTTTGACGCAAGCTTTTAACAATAGTACTAGGGAGCAGTGTGTTCAAATCGGACTGCTATGTTGGAGTTTATGGGTACGTAGAAATACCTGGGTATGGGATAGAAAGGCTATATCGGCGTTTGGTGTTAATGCTATGGCTGTGAATTTGTTTCAAGACTGGAATAGAGCACAGGAGGATGGAACTGGTAGTAAAGGTCGAGTACAGGTGCAGAACTGGTGTAAGCCACCACTGTGATGGGTTAAGATCAACGTTGATGCCTCTTGTAGGACTGGGTATGATTTCATTGGAGCTGGTTGTGTAGTTCGAGATGAAAATGGATACTTTCTGCGTGCGCGTAGTTGTCAAATTGGTGGGAGAATGCAAGCAAAGAAAGGGGAAGCGAGAAGTCTTCGAGAAGCATTACTTTGGATCAGGCAGTGGAGAAACACAAAGTGTATATTCGAAATGGATGCAAAGACAATGGTTGATGCCATTTACGGAGGTAGTGGCAACTCTATCTTTCATACAATTATAGACGATTGTGTGGAAATTCTTCAACACTTCGAGGAGGTGTTAGTTGTTTTTACTAGAAGAACTGCGAATAAAGTAGCACATTTGTTAGCTCAAGCTACTTATTCTATGTCAGGTTCTATGGAGTGGTACAGCACTGCTCCGGATTTTATTTGTAATATGATCAAGGATGAAAGTTAATGTATGCAAGTTCGATTTTTTCAAAAAAAAATATATTTATACGTGTGAAACAACCAATAGAAACAATGGCTAAACAACCAACAATAATGAATTACTCGGTTGCTCAAATAGATTGGTTGCCTATCAAACCTCAGCCTCTCCCTCTCTCTCTATATATATAAAACTATAAAATAATGAGCGATTTAGTATATTAAATCAAATTTGGAAGAGTAAAATAAATTTGGCTAACTCAAGATAGAATATTATAAGAGTATAATAATAATTTAAAAAATGTATAATATTATAAATTAAAAAGGCTTCAATTTTTTTAAATGAATGATTTGAAGGTTTATTGTTTCTAACAACTGATTGTAGAGTTGATTATTTGAAACTTTCAATTCATAGATGTAGATATTCAGACCTATGAATATATTTCCAAAACTCACAAAAAAAAATTTATAAATTAGACTCGATCATGGTAAAAGTCTAAAGCATTAATTAAGATTTTTCAAAACTATAATTAAATAAATAGACTTGGAAAATCAAATTTGGTAAAAATATTAATCATATATTATAATTATGAGAGATAAACAAATAGATTTGAATACAAAGATGAAGAAAATTAAAAATTATATATATAAACTGAATCCGTAAGTCAATGTTGATGTGGAAATTGAAAAATAAAAAATAAAATAATTAAAAATGAGCTGGAAATTATGTGGCAATCAAAATTTCATGGATTGAAGTGAAATTTTAAAAAGTTAATCTAAGAGTGATTACAAGAACATGGGTGGTGAAAGTTTTCGATTTTGTATAGAAATCTGCACTTTAATATCAAGAACACAAAAAAAAACTTATAAAAATCTACAGATTTCTATACGTTGGTGAACTCGAAATTGAAAACTTTCACCACCTGTGTTCTTGTAATCACTCCTAGATTAACATATCATGATTTCACATCAATCCGTGAAATTTTGTTTGCCACGTAATTTCTAGTGTAGCGCCCCCAAATCTGAGAATCTTGGCATTTGGGTCACCACGTCCAAAATATAAATCTTTGTAGAATACTGTACACCAAATATCGGTGCACAAGTATTTCACAATGGTGTACGACTACAAATAAATAATTAACAAACAATATCAGTGAGGAACGCAAGTCGTACTAAACGTCCATCCAGGATTTAGTCAACATATCTTTGATATAGATCAATGTCTAACACAACATTTATTTATAATATAAATATCATCATTACATCATCCAACTGCATAATTCTTACAAATGAACAAGATTCACAACTACTAGCCTTATTAATATAATATTGGCCTAATGGTAGATACGAAACAACAAGATGAACTACTCTTGAACCTTCTCCTTGCCTTTAGAAGTGCCATGATTCCCCTCTACGGGTTCCCCCTTAACTGTAATGTGAGAGTATATAATAGAATGAGCGAAAGATGCTCGACAAGTTCCTTACTCGAAGTCCAACAAATGTAGAAATGCAAAAAGAAAGATATAACAATATTCAGTGAAACAATTATCACAAAAGATTAATTGTAACACAAGTTTCCGAAAATATAACTGTTAAACATGGAAAAACACAACTTTTAAACAATTAGGAATATTTACTGGTCCAAATCCTGACAATACCCATAGCCTTTCCAGTATTGTCTAGCTCACACCCCACGGCTTGTGATCGAAGTGTCAACTTTACTATACTCCTGGCCCACTGGGTTATCATTTTCAACCCTCGGACAATTTATAATGTCTTTAACTCCTTATATGTTCTGATATTTTACAGAACTTCCACCAGAACGATTACTCGTTATCCGTTTTGACCAGAATAAAATGAATAAATTGGGTAGCCTGCCTGGCTACAGTATAATAGTGTCGCGATTTCCCGTTAATATATGTATAACTTAGTAGTCTGAATAATGGATCTACTATGATTTTCAAAACATCTTGAGCTGGATATGAACAATACATCAGCTACTACTGATGGTCAATAATTCTTATAACTGTATTCTGTAAAGAATTCAATTATTATTTGGACAGACCTGGACAATAGGTCCCATTCTAGTTTTCAAATAAATTATAAATAAATAACAGAATCTGAACAATTTAATCAAATAGGTATTTTAAGACAAAAACTATTTAATTGTAACAAGTAAAAGCTAAAAGGGATTAACAAGTAACGAGATTTTATGCAAATAATGTGGTAAATACAAATAGCTATTTAAAACATAAGGCTAAAAGAAATTCTCAAAAATAAATTTCGAACAGGTATTTCAGAAATAATTTATGAATATTTAAATGAGAAAAGGTAGGAGACTTGCATTAAGTCCAGCTAAATAAATAAGCAACAGTAATCTACCCAGTCCTATCGAAACTGTACCACAAACCCGAATCCCGACTATTTTTCTAGAATCATAAATCAGCAAATATTTTAGACCAGGCAGCAGAATATTATAAAACAACGCTATTATTTATTATTCAGGTGTAGGCACTAACGTCCTACCATTTATTAAGATTATTTCAAAAATGATTACCGAAACAAGAATTATGAATCGGAATATTTAAGCTATATATAAAAAAATGTAGGCACTAAACGCCTTTTTATATATCATAGCGGAGGCTCTAAACGCCTTAATAAATTTTATAAATATTTTAAAGTGGAGGCACTAAACATACTTATAAATTTTAATAATTCAAGGGAGGCACAATTTAATTCCTACGAATTACTAAATAAGAAAGCAGACCACTAAATCATTTCTTTCTTTATTACCCATTACCCGTTTTAATATAATTAACGAGTGTCGAAATGGATTTTTAATCATTACCTTTATAGGAATTTACAACACTTTATTCTTGCTTTTGTTGTTCTATCTAAAGTCACTATGGAATCTATTATTTTTACTCTTTTTTGAATTTTCTAAATTTTGTTCCTAGATTTGATTAGTCAAAACATACCTACTATTATTGTTGGACCAAATCAAGCCTACTATATGTAATTATCTGTCTTGTTATAATATTTACGTACTTCTGTAATATATTAGTGACTTAGAAAATTCAATGTATTGTTGCAGTTAGAAGTATGATCAAATTATAATTCCATGATGTAATCTAAAGCCAAAGAATAAAGTCTGTTAGAAGACTCATGGTGAATCAGACAACTAGACAAAAAAGGCTACTTGAAGAATAAAGAATGCAACTTGAAAATTCTTCTAAGGCAAATAGATCATTCGAGAAGTCATAGCATTCGAGAAGTCAAAGATGCAACTGGTCGAGGAGTCTTAAAGTGTTCAATTGGCTCAGTATTCGATCGAGAAGTGATATAGCTGATCCATTCGAGAAGTCAGGATAAAGAAGCCAATCGAGAAGTATGAAAAAGTGCACATTTGAGAAGTCCAGTAAAACAATTCGAGAAGTCAGCCAAAGAAGCATTCGAGAAGTGATAAAGTTGAACCAATCGAGAAGTCTCAGTTTCAAGTGATCATTCGAGAAGTCTATTCTAATCAAGAAGTCATCAAATATAGTATGCGATCGAGAAGTCTAAACATTCGAGAAGTAATCCATTCAAGGACTAATCGAGAAGTCACATCTAGTACTCAATCGAGAAGTCAATCACCATGACTTCTTGAATTAATTTCAACAGAGTACTCGACTGTTTCAAAGAGCTATTTTCAAGGAGAATTACAGAAGAACAAGACAGATGATTTGCAGCTCTGTCCTTGCAGGATAAGTCAAGCTTGTGAAGATAGAGACAAGACTACAATGAAGCTGAGAAGATAAAAAAGACAAATAATAGAAGATA
The DNA here is from genome assembly GCA_028671895.1 of Oenanthe sinensis. Lineage (NCBI taxonomy): Eukaryota > Viridiplantae > Streptophyta > Magnoliopsida > Apiales > Apiaceae > Oenanthe > Oenanthe sinensis. The sequence goes on from CM053801.1 coordinate 26,264,277, forward strand.
TAAAGCTGAACATAGCAGACTGTTAAGACAGGTGTTAGCTAGAAATAGATAGTAGTCAAATGTAAAGTATTTCTTGTCTATTGTTGGTTTTAGCTAAACTGTCTTATGTGAGCATGTGTCATCATAGGACATGTTGTCTATATAGTTTATGCACAGCCTCATTTGATAGTGTCTTGAAAAAATATCAAGTGTATTCATACCTTGTATTATTCCTAGAACAAGAAGCTGAAATTCTATTTGAATTTCAGATTGTAGCAAAAGTTCATTATAATACAATTAGATTGAAAGTTACTTTTGGTGTTTATTTTATGCATTGTTTTATGTTCTTGTAAACATCAAGCTTTTTTTAATAAAATCTCAAATCAAAACAACAAACAGTTCATCTCAGCCAAAAAGATCAAAAAATTTTGAAGTATACATTCACCCCCCTCTGTAAACTTCTGGGACTTATAATTCCCAGAAATATTGAAGAATGATCCTTTCTTGCCAGTAACACTAGTTCCTGAAACTACCAGTGGTTCTGAAGTTATCCTTGCAAAATGGATACCTAAGGACCCATCTCAGTACACAGATACAAAAAAGGAGAAGGTGTCTCTTCACAACAGTCTAATGCTCATACTAATTGAGTCACTGGACATTGTCATGTATAATAATATTGTCAATTGCACATCTGCCAAATACATATGGGAAACCATAGAAATTCTGTGTGAAGGAACTGAAGAGGTAAGGGACAATCAAAGGTAGCTCCTTGTTTCTCAGTATAAGGCTTTTATGTCAAAACCAAATGAAGGCATAACTGAAGTATTTGAGAGGTTCAACAAACTAATCAATGATCTTCAACTTCATAGGAAGTACTATGAAACAAAGGAGAAAAATATGAAGTTCTTGTTGACTCTCCCCGAGCACCTGGAGCACAAAATCTCTTTAATAAGAGAGCGAAGAGATCTCACAAAGCTTCCACTTGAGACTTTCTATGGAATACTAAAGACATATGAGCTTGAGTTTTATCAAACGAAGGCCATTTTAGTAAATAGAAGGAAAATGGCAAATGTCTTAAATGCCTTGGTTGCAAAGGAACCCTAAAAAACTGATAAGATTGGTACAAACAGAAGGTTGAAAGAAGAAGAAGTTGAAGAACAAGAACAGGAAGAGAAGGACTCTGTCAAGAGTGAATTAGGGGAAGAAGATTTCTACACCATTGAAGAACTTGAGGGCATGGACAACAAAACCATGGCCTTCATGGCAAAGAAATTTGAAAACCTAAGATTCAAAAGAAACAAAAGTTTTAAACCAAGACCAAGTTTCAAATCTTCAAGAAAAGGAAAGAATCCAGTAAGAAGCAATACCAATGGAAGGTATAAAACTGGAACAGTTGATAGATCTAAAATAAGATGCTATAACTGTAATGAGCTTGGACACTTTGTAACAGAATGCAGAAAACCTAAAGCAATCAAAAAGGATAAAGATTACTTGGAATTGGAAGCCAAGTATGAAGCTCTCCTAAAAAAGAAGACAGGAAAGGCTTATATTGTTGAAGAAAAAAGCTAGGATGATACAAATGAAGATGATGATGACGAATATGAGAATCTGGCACTCATGGCCAACTCACATGATGGAACTTCATCCTCAAATTCTCAGGTACCCTCATTAGTTTCACTTGACATGTCAAATTCTCAATATAAGAAAACTGTGGAAGAATTGAGTATTGAAATGTTTAATATTCATACTAGTATGACTGCTGCATAAGAGGAAATTGCAAGATTTCTAAAAGCTAATGATGAACTGACTACTCAGAATGAGACCTTAGAATTGTCTTTGATAACTCTGGAGAACTTGAAACATGAGAATGAGTATCTCAAAAATAAAGTTATTTGTTCTGAGCAAATTGAAAAATTTCTTAAAAAACAAATTTCTGAAAATGAATTAAAAATCAGATCTTATCAAAACTCAGCTATTGTTGTTCAAGAATTCCATGAGAAGCATAAGGAAAATTCTAGGATTGGGGTTGGTTTTGATTATGATAACCTCAAGAAGAAGAAATATGTTTCAACAAAAGGCAAGAAAGTTGAAATTCTTAGAAATCCTCACATTTTGAAAAATGTTAAGGAACCAATCTTTAAGAAAGCAACTATTGAATTTGACGAGGTCAGTATGGTCATCATACAACAGTTGGATGATGAGGATAAGAAAACAACTAAGAATAATATGCCTTCTATTGAAGAAGAAGAACTAATAATCAAAGCCAAGTCCATTCATGCTAAAATTGAATCAAAACAAGATGTCCAGAAAATTGACACCATACATGCTACTAAGAAAAAGGCAAATAGAAATGGCAAGATAGGCATTAACAAATACAACAATTATGCACTTGTTCACAATGCTCCCAGGAAGATTGGTAAAAATTGTGGATCAACAAATCACTTTACACATATATGCAAGAAACCTATTGTTGACAATGCTAAATTTGCTTGTGGCTATGTGAAACCCTTGATGCATGATGATCTTAAATTCTGTGATAAATTTGATTGTATGTCATGTAACATGAACATCACGAATACTTATTTTAGCTTAGGAAACAATTTGTTGATGGATGCATAAGTCAGAAACTGAACATCAATAGCTCTAGGCCTAAATCTGCTAGTCCTGCTAAACATATAAAATATTCCATGTCACCTAAGCATGCATCTAGTTCTGAAAGTACTAATCAAGCTAAAAATCAAAATCAGAAAAATGAAAGCATGCATGATCAAGTTACTAAGAATGTTAAAAGCAGAAATAACATTCATGTAACTAAGCCTAAAGGACCCAACCTTGTTTAGGTACCAAAGAAAACTTGATTTGTTTGTGTTTGCAGGGCACAGGTAAGAAGAAGGTCATGTGAATCTTGGATAGTGGATGTTCAAAGCATATGACTGGTGACAAGGCTCTGCTGTCACAATTCAAAGATTAGGCTGGCCCAATGGTAACCTTTGGAGACAACAACATTGGTTTCACCATGGGATATGACAAGTTGATTCATGGAAATGTTGTCATCGAAGATATAGCTTGGTCAGTGGTTTAAAGCACAATCTACTCAGCATCACCTAATTCTGTAATAAAGATTTAAAGGTAGAGTTTGACAAAGAATTGTGTCTCATATATCACAAAAAGACCAAAGAAGTTACTCTACAAAGAGTGAGAAAAAGAAGCTTATTTATAGCAGATTTGGACTCTGTAAACAAGGAGAAAATTTGATGTTTCTATACCAAGGCCTCAGAAAATGAAAGTTTGTTTTGGCACAAGATATTGTCTCACTTAAATCTCAAAAGCATTAATTCTCTAGTCAAAAGAGAACTAGTGAATGACCTGCCCTCACTTGAATTCTGCATAGAAGGATTGTGTGAGCATTGTCAAAAAAGGAAAATAAGGAGATCAAGTCACAAGAGTAAAGAATTTACTTCAATTACCAAACCACTGCAATTAATTCATATGGATTTGTTTGGACCAGTAAATGTCATGTCCATGTCTAAGAAAAGATTTGTTCTAGTCATGGTTGATTTTTCAAAGTACACTTGGGTAGAATTCTTGCACTCAAAAGATGAAGCTCCTGCAGTCATCATTGAAAATTTGAGAAGATTGGACAAAGGCCATACACCAGTAGTAGCCATAAGAAGTGACAATGGAACAGAATTAAAAAATGCTACACTTAATGAATTCTGTAAAGAGAATGGAATCACTCACCAATTCTCAGCTCCATGAACTCCACAACAAAATGGAGTTGTTGAGAGAAAGAATAGAACTCTTATTGAGGTTTCAAGAACCATGTTAGCAGAAGAAAATCTTCCAACCAGTTTTTGGGCTGAAGCTGTGAGTACTGCATGTTACACTCAAAATAGAACACTCATCACAAAACCAGTTGGAAAGACTCCTTATCACATCATGACAAATAGAAGACCATCTGTAAAATACATGCATGTGTTTGGAATAAAATGTTTTGCTCTCAAGGATGATGCTAACAATCTTGGGAAGTTTGAATCAAAGGCGTATGAAGGAATTTTTATAGGATACTCTTTGGACAAAATAGTCTATAGAGTATATGTGATTGATCAACAAAAAGTAATTAAAAGCACAAATGTGACATTTGATGACTTCAAGTTTCCTTCTATGAATTTAGAAATTGAAAACTGTGACATACTGAGATTTGAAAATGAAATGGAGCCTGAGACCTTTGCAACAAAAATTGATGTTAACACTCATGAAGAATCATATGTAGACATCTCACATGGAACAAATAAAGAAAGAGGAAATGATGATTACAGTCATATTCAACTTGAGAATTCTCCACACAACCCAAGCATCAACTCAGGAGGAGATTCCCAAGGATCTGTAATAAATGGCAACAACTTCAATCAGGAAGGAACATGTTCAAATGATAAAAGTGAAGCTCATCAAACTAAATGGAATAGAGCTCATAATGCTGATCAAATTATTGGAAATCCTGATGAAGGTGTGAGGACAAGAAGAGCAACCATGAATGAATGCTTATTTTCTTGCTTTCTATCTCAAAATGAGCCAAAAAGAATTGAAGAAGCCATGGTGGATCCAGACTGGATAATTGCCATACAGGAGGAATTGAATCAATTTGTGAGAAACAATGTTTGGGAACTGGTGCCACCTCCAAAGGATAGATCAGTAATTAACACTAAGTGGGCCTATAAGAACAAAATGGATGAACATGGAATTGTGATAAGAAACAAGGCAAGGTTGGTAGCAAAAGGGTACTCACAAGAAAAAGGCATTGACTATGATGAGACTTTTGCTCATGTTGCAAGATTGGAAGCAATTAGAAATTTCCTAGCCTTTGCAGCACACTCAAACTTTAAGGTCTATCAAATGGATGTCAAGAGTGCATTTTCTAATGGTGAATTAGAAGATGAAGTATATGTACAACAATCACCTGGCTTTGAAGATCCAAACTTTCCAGATTTTGTTTACAGATTTGTCAAAGCATTGTATGGACTCAAACAAGCCCCTAGAGCATGGTATGACACTTTGTCAAAATTTCTTCTAGATAATCAATTCACTAGAGGAACAATTGATAAAACTCTTTTCTAGAAGAAGCATGATGAAGATGTTATACTAGTTCAAATTTATGTGGATGATATCATTTTTGGATCTACAAATGAAAAATTATGTCAAAGGTTCTCTAAGCTTATGCAAAGTGAATATGAGATGAGCATGATGGGAGATCTCAATTACTTTTTAGGTCTTCAAATAAGTCAAAGGGCTGATGGCATTTTCATAAGTCAGGCAAAATACATCAATGACTTACTCAAAAGGTTTGACATGCAAGACTACTCAACTACTAAAACTCCAAAGTCTACAGCTACAAAACTTGATGAAGATAAGAAATAAAAAAATGTAAACATGAAGACCTACAGTGGAATGATTGGATCTCTTCTCTATCTCACAGCTAGCAGACAAGACATTATGTTCTCTACATGTCTATGTGCAAGATTTCAGGCAAATCTTAAGGAGTCTCATCTCATTGATGTAAAAAGAATTCTTAGATACCTCAAAGGAACACCTTTTATCGGGTTATGGTACCCTAAGAAAATAGGATCCAGCCTAGATGGATTTTCAGATGCTGATTTTGATGGATGCAGAGTGGATAGAAAAAGCACCTCAGGAAGTTGTCAATTTCTTGGACAGAGATTGGTGTCTTGGTTTTGTAAAAAATAACAATCAGTTTCTACTTCCACAGCTGAGGCTGAATATATAGCTGCTGGAAGTTGTTGTGCTCAAGTGCTTTAGATCAGGAATTAACTAAGGGTCTATGGACTGGTGTTAGAAGGAATTCCTATTATGTGTGACAACACTAGTGCCATCTCAATTACTGCCAATCCAGTCAACCATTCCAAGACAAAGCATATTGATGTAAGGTACCATTTCATAAGGGAACATGCAGAGAATGAAGTGATTAAATTATTCTATGTTCCTACACAAACAATTGGCTGATATATTTTCTAAACCACTTGATGAAGCCACCTTCAACAGGTTGGTTAGTGAAATTGGAATGCTAAATTCTTCAAGATAAATGGCCCAATAAATATATCTCTCCAACTGTTACAACAATTGTTTCACAGACATGAACCTAAATGATTTATCTATGTGAAACAAAACTGGTATGTATTGGTGTACATAATTTTAATTAAACAAAAATAAATAAATTACATATTTTGTAAAAACTATCTTGGAACTATTTCTCTATTCTGAGACAGCCTGAAAATAAGTATTATACTTGTGCATTGTTAAATAACAAGTGTGATGTTTAAAATATCAGGAATATCATTCAAACACATTTCTCATTTTTATTTATTTAAGAAATGAGGTTTGTAAACTATCATTTTGTTTTTCAAGTGAAAATAGAATGATCTTTCAAAAACTGGAGTTTGTAATTAAGTTGCCATCTTTTCTGACTTCTCGACTAGGCATGGATTCTTGAGTTCTCGAATAGTTCATTTCTAAGAGTTCTCAAATGTCTTGAGTTCTCAAATAGTTCATTTCTAAGAGTTCTCGAATGTCTTGAGTTCTCGAATAATTTATTTCTAGAGATCTCAATCGAGTACTGTTAAGAGTTCTCGAATCATCAAATCCTCGACTACAGTTTGGATGAGTTCTCTACTGTCTTAGTTCTCGAATCATATATATATTTATGAGAGTTCTTGATCAAAGTCTGACGGTTCTCTACTAAAATAACTTTACTCTTTTCTGAGTTCTCGAACATACAAAATCGATTACAATTCTAGTCGAGTTGTCTGAGTCATATAAATAGCAAAGTAGATCTAACATTTCATTTCTACACTTAATTGTTAACTCAAAGAAACTCTTGCTTTCAAACAGTTACACTTGAACCCTTACTTTCTACTCTCTAAAACTTCTGTTTCTTCTTTTCTCTCTTTCTATACACTTATTCAATGGCGTCCTCTAGTTCCACCCCTGCAACCGAAGTGTGTGTCATTGCTGAAACTAACTTTCTAGCCATAGCAAGGGATGCAGATGCTAAACCTCAATACAAGTGTTTCACTAGATTTCTCATTGATTCCTACCTGAAAGAAGCATTGATGGCCAACCCCACTCTCTACATCGACATATTGGAGCAGTTCTGGAACACGGCAACATGGGAAGAGATAACTTTGAAAGACGGAAACTCTATGATTATAGTAACCTGTAAATTTAGAAGGAGGATATAGGTTTCAATGAAGAGGATGTGAACAAAAGTTTGATGTCGCCAACTGATAGGTTTGATGTTGAACCATCTGAAGATGACCTTCTAGATTTCCTAGAGTTCATTAGGTACTCAAATGTTGTGGAGAAAGGAGCTGATAGGTTCAAGCTAGGTAAAATAAAAAAGAAATTCATGAGGAATGAGTGGTCATTCTTGTTTGACACTGTTCTTAGAGTGTTCACTTGCAGAAAAATAGGGTTTGACCAGATTAGTAGCATTGCCTTGAAGCTGGCCTATTCATTGGCTTACAACCAGAAGCTCAATGTTGAGAAGTTGATTCTTAGGGAGCTCACTGCCAGGATTCCTAAGAGAGGTAATGAAATTTTCTTCCCTAGTTTTATTCAATTAATTCGTAACTATAAAAATGCTAGTTTAATTGAATTGTCTGGGATGAACAAACAAAAAATTGACTACTCCAAATCCGTCAAAAATCATTTTTGCTACATTGGATAGGAGAACCACAGTGAATGTCCCTCTCATAATCACACCTTACATGAGGAGTGTATTTAAGGGATATCCACTAGTGCAGCCTAAATACAGTTATCTTGATGCATTAGGAAATCCTACGGTTGCAGAAGAACCTAATGCACATAACCGAAGGACCTTTAACCCAACTGCTAACCCTTCTATGAATCCATTAGGAGTTAGTAAACCAACCTCTACATCCTCTCAACAGGATGTAGTTGTAAAGAAGAAGAAGGAGAAACCTGTCAAGAAAATAACTTTGAGTGTAACAGTAGAAAATGAAGAAGAAATTGATGAGTCACCTGTGGAACCTTTAACAAGGAGGAAAAAGAATAAAAAGGCCACAACAGACTACTCTACATCCTCCCAACTAGATATAGAGGTAAACAAGGGATTAAACCTGCTTCTAAGTGTACTTTCTCAACAAGGTGCATCTATTGAATTTGGGAGCCAGCCCACTCCATCATGTACAGAGTCTGCACCATTGCAGGAACTCACTCTTGTCAATGAAGAAGTTTTAGTAGAAAAGGAGACACAATGTGCATAGTTAGGATCTTTTATTGAAACTTCCCCATTTTCTCAGGGGGAGTTTCCAACACTCATTTCTTCTCACAATCTCTCTTCAATTCCCCAAATTTCTTCTCAACCAAATGTGTCTAGCCAAACACATGAGGTTGTTGATCATCAGGATTTTTGTTTCCCTGGTGAGCCAAATTCAAGTGACCTAGTGCATGATATCTTGGCCACCACTCAGGAAACACATTTGGATGGTGAGGGAATGCATGCTGAGGCGTATCCTGATGACACCATCAAAACCACAAAGGTTTTATGAGTCTTTACTTCAGACTCTATGGTGGCTAAGGCATATGAAAGCCAAGTGTCTTCACAAACATTGGGTAATCTAGGGGACCTCCACACCATGCAAATTGCATCCCCAGGACACTCCCCATTCATTCAAAGACTGACTCCTCATGAGAGATCACCTATCCATCCAGTGTCTAGAGAATCACCTGAGAAATTTGATGAGGAAATAGATACTGAGGGGACCACTGTAACAAGTGGCCCTAGCTCTCACTCATTGTCACATTGGCTGAAACATGTGCAACATGATAGAGAATCAGGACCATAATCTCTTGGTGGGTCACTTTCAGATGAAAAACTAAAGGAATTATATGGAGATAAGTTAGAGGGCTTCTATCACATTGCTCAACAACTCCTTACTTCACATTTGCTCAATAAGGATTATACTGTAATCATGCTAGAGTATGCAAAGGATCAAGAAGAAATAAAGGAGAAAAATGCTAATCTGGATGAAGATGAAGAAGCCAATGTGGATGTTTGGTTGGACAGTAAATCTACTGTAAGCATGGAAGAGGTACTGGAATGGACAAGGCAAAAATACTTAACCTCTCTTGGATCATGTGAAAAAATCTTCACTCCCAGTGCCATGTACGATGCCATCCATGAAGCTGCCAAGGTTTAACTCCAATCAAATCACTACCTTGACAAAGATGTGCAAGCTGAAATCAATGATCACAGAACCAAGGTAGAGGGCACTCTAAAAGCAATTGAGGATAAATTGAGGCCTGGAGGTATTTATGGAAATATATCAAGAGGATAATCAGGAAAGTCATCCCTTCTCTACTCAAAGATAGATGCCATGGAGAAGGTCTTCAAGGAAATGGTCAATAGCAACTCAGCCATCTTGGATAATCAAAGAAGAATCAATGATATGGTTGAAGTGCTTTACAAAAAAAGGCATGCAGATAGGTTGCCTGAAGATGTGCCTCTTCATACTTTGTCACCACTTCAAGTGGACATCTACTATCAATCCAAGGCAAATGATGAAGCTGCCAATGCCTCAAAAATTGATGAATTGAATGCTAGAGTTGACTCTCTATCCACTAATGTTTCTACAGTTGTGTCCAATGTACAAAATCTCAAAAAAAAGTTTACCACTTCTTCTACCACTCAAGGCACCACACTTGCCAACATTTCTGCTTAACTCACCTCATTGCAGAATCTCATCTCAAACTTGAGTCAGGCAAATCAAGTTTCTCTAGAACCAGTACCATCTCACATCAAGCCCAGTCATTCTACATTTCTTCCAAAACAAGATATCAACCCTAAGGGGGAGAAGGAAAGAAGAGAAGAAATAGAGGCTGAGAGGCAAAAGGCTGTTATGAGGAAACTAAGAGGAGAAATTCTATAGCCTAATGCTGATAAAGACTTCTTGGACCTTCTATAACATATCAAAAAGCAGGTCAAGGGCAATCATTAGAGCTAAATAAGATGCTTGACAATGCTATTGTTACAGTAAGGAGAGTCAACTTTGAACAGAATGGCAAGATATTTAAGGAACCAATAGTGCAGATGGAGTCTGGCTATTTCAAGATCTCTGTAATGTTATTTCAAAAACTATCTTACATTGAGCTAGAATGCATGTACAAAGTAGTTGAACTAGTTACTCAGGAGGATGAAGAGTTGAAAAATCAGATATTGGGTCATCTCCTACCTAATGTTCTTCCTAAGACATACTGCAACCCAGATGGTGTAATGTACATGGCAAGAGGAGAGAAACTTGCTCACTTAAAAATTCATCAATATGTCAATTCAAGAAATAGAAGTCAAATCATAAACCTAATTGAGTTGATTGAAAAGAAAAAGGTCAAGCAAGTGGAAGATAAGTTGATTATGGAGAAGATGAAGAAGTTTATCAATGATCAAGTTTCTGACTTTGCAAATGAGGAACTGAAGAAATAGAAGAGGGATGATGAGGACAAGGATCAGGACAAGAATGACAAGAAGCCTGAGTCTAGGAGTGATAAGGGTGAAAAGAAAGAAGATAAGAAAAAGGAAAGTGTGGACAAGAAGAAGAGGGAGGATTCTGAAAAGGAGAAGAAATATCAGAGAAAGAAGCCTTCCAAGAAGCAAGCTGTTGGTGTTCATTTTCTAGTACACCTACTAAACTTCAGGGTACTAGTGTGGTCCCAATAGTTTCTGAAACTGCTATATTCCCCAAATCCAAATCTCCAAGAAGAATGTTTATAAAAGACTGCTCATGGAGTGATAAGGAAGGAAGTTGAGAAGAATAAAATCAAGAAATTGAAGCCATGTCAATAGGTAAAGGTCAACACTGCTATAATAACAAAATTCAAGAAATCTACTAGCTCATTGCTAGTTAGATGTCCTAAATGGAGAAAGCGGCTCAATGTTCCTGATAAGGGTCTTCAAATTAAGCTTATCCAAGAAGTTGCAGAGATTGATAAAGGAATGATCAAACAATGAAAGGCAAACAAAATCATCAAGGTAGAAATCAGGGACAAGATGATGTTTGTTATAACTGTTGATGGAGAAGAAAGAGGTTTTCATCATGACAACTCAACTTCAATCACTCATGATATTAGAAGAGTGATCAGTCTGTTTGACAAAAGATGATGATTGATAAACTAAAAATGATGGAAATGGTTGAGTACCTGGCTAAGAAATATCAAAAGAAGATTGACAAAGTCAAGTATTTGGAGGAGATGATTGACAAGAAAAGAAAAGAAGAAGAAAGAATAGAAAGGTTGTCTGAAGAACTGAGAAGACAGGGAAAATGCAGAGTATTCAAGGATCCTGATAGAGTTGAATTTAAACTGAGAAATGGGGCATCAATAAAAATCAGATTCAAGTTTATTCATGATTATCCTATGCACACTCTCAAAATTGCTACTGGCATGTTAAAAGGTGTTATTCTGATTGAAGAAGTCATGGTCAGACAACAAATTCTTGAGGCAATTGAAGAAATTAACTCAAGGGAAGAGAAAGAAAGGAAAGAGAGATATGATCATGCCAATCATCAACAACAACAAAATAGGTAGGCTTGATATCTTGTATTAATTTATGAAATTTATTATTTTCCAAATTGGGGGAGATTGTTGGACCAAATCAAGCCTACTCTATGTAATTATCTGTCTTGCTGTAACATTGATGTACTTCTGTAATATGTTAGTGACTTAGAAAATTCAATGTATTGTTGCAGTTAGAAATATGATCAAATTGTAATTCCATGATGTAATCTAAAACCAAAGAATAAAGTCTATTAGAAGATTGAAGGTGAATCAGGCAACTAAGGCATAGATGCATATTGAGCATAAATAGCATAAGAAGCAACTAATTGAGGAAGAACATAATTTACAGACATGTTAGGTATTGCAGGCATGATAGATTTGCAAAGCACAGATAGGTGATTTTTAGTACCACATTTAACACATATTTTTCTGGGAGCATACATGTCAGGTGTGTAGTTATTGTGTTTGTTTATACCTATTTTACTATTTCTGTTCTTTTTTTTTCACTAGGCTTAGTTTCAGGCTTTATCTTTTCTAATCTATCCTTCAATTGATTCTTAGACAAATGCCCTATATTAGCCTTCTCATCTTGATTTTGTATTTTGGAGGAGTTACCTTCAATCACAAATTTAACAGGTCTGTTAAGCTTGGTTTTTAGAATAGATTGTTTAGTATTTGATGATTTTTCAGTCGATGGATAATTATCCTTTGAGATAGTATTATCAATCGATGGATAATCCTTATCAGTTGATTCAGGATTAGCAATCGATTGCTCCTTGTCCAATGATTAATTTTCATCAACAGCCAATTTCTTAAGAGTCTCAGACAGCATGGTGAAAGAATTTATTCCATAAATGTCATTCAACTTTTTGTTTGCTTTACTGGACGTGTTCCATTTGTCAATGGTTCTTAGTTCTTCATCTAGCTGTTCCTTCAAAGTTTCTATCTTCTTTTTACACCCAACCAATTCCTTTTTAGCATCTCTGTTTTCTACCTTGAGTCTGTCCAATTGCACTAGCTCACTCTCTAAGTGTGTGTTTCTTTCAGTTAGAGAATCTATTGTGTTTTGAGTCTAGTATTTTCTTTGTTCAAGGACTTAAGAGTGACATGCAAATTATACAACTCATTAGTCATTTCAGTAATAGTTGTATTGCATTCATCTTTAGATAACTCAGATAGATTAGTAGAAATTACCTGATTTCTGGAGGAACTAGCTTCTTGGTCATCATGATTGGCCATAAGTGCAAGATTGGTGAATTCTTCTTCTTCAGAATCATCCTTAGCAGCCCAGTCCTTTTCCTCTGTTACAAAAGCCTTTTCTTTCTGTTTTAGCAAATCAAAGTACGTTTTCTTATAGTCAATACCATCACTGAACTTTGATTTTTTTCCATATTTGGCTTTCGGCATTCATTTGAAAAGTGACCAGCCAATCCACAGTTGAAACATTTGAACTGAGTTCTGTCAACAAGATTCTTGTTTTGTTGACTCTCTTTCCTGAACTGGGATCCAAGCCTTTGCATCGGATTTTTTTGAATTTGAGCTTTGAAAACTTCCTTGATAGAAAGGCTAGATGCTCATCTATTTCATCAATATCTTCCTTGGTATATGAATCAGCATCCTTAACTAATTCTTTTCTAGTGTTAGTTGAAGATTCATCATACATGTACCCACTTACAGCTTTTTCATGACTTTCTTTCCTCCCTTCTTTAACAGTTACATCTTCACATGGCTCTGCAACTTACTTCTCTTTTACCATCAAAGCAACAAACTTGTTCTTTTTCCGACTCTTCTCAATCTCCTCATCTTGTTGTAATTCTAACTCATATGTCTTTAAAATTCCATACAACTTATCAAGAGTGTATTCTTTGAAGTCAAGGGACTGTCTAATGGCCACAATCATTAGATTGGTGTCCTCAACAACATATACTCTTTCATATAGTTTTAGCTCATTTAAAAGCTTTTGGAACCTACTATATGTATCATTGATTGTTTCACCACTCTTGAAGTGAAAGACTTTATACTTCTGAATCAAGAGTTGCATCTTGTTCTTTCTTACTTGCTCAGTGCCTTCACACAAGGTTTGAAGAGTATCCCAGACTTCTTTCGAGGTAGTGCAGTTGATAACATTGTCAAACATATCCTTGTCAAGACCATTAAACAAAATGTTTAAAACCTTTTTCTCCTTGTGCACTTCCTTCTCATCCTCATCAGTGTATTCAGTCACAGACTTTGGAATGAGTTTGTCTGGTACTTGAGTACCATCTGCATTGACACTTGTAACTATTCTCATAGGTACATGTGGACCTTTCTCTATATAATGAATATATGAAGGATCAATGGATAGCAGATTCAAGTGCATTTTAACCTTATAAGGAAAGTACTCATCTTTTTCAAGAACTGGAATTTTTACCCCTGTGTCTTTCTGACCCATACTTGATGTACTTATATCTTAACTTTCTGTGTGTTGAAAGCTAGGCTCTGATACCAATTGTTATTTCCCTTAAGTAAAAGAAGTTTGTAGAAGGGGGTTGAATACAAACTTAAGAATTATTTCAAATTCTTGTGGATTTAAGTTTGTTCAATAATAATATTTGGAAAGATGAAAAAAAGAAGGAACTAGAATAGTTAAAAAGAAACTTGAAAACAAATCTGTTAAAATTACTAGTGGTTTGATTTTTCCACTAGTAAATGTTTTTGATTTCAATTAACCTTGGTCTTAGAACCAAGCTGCTTACAACATATAAATAGAACAAGGAAAGCCCTTACAAAATAATTCGCTAACTCTCTATTGTGCTATTCTTGATCAATTTTCTTATTTTGCTACAATGAACTGTTAAATCATATATAACAGCTCATTTCTACTTCTATTTTTTATCGAGTGATAAAATGTATAAAATACATCACAATGTTTACATTAAAATAGAATGTAGCTACTTTCACAGTCTTCGTAGGCCTTTGCCTTATTCTAGACAAGTCTTTGTCTTGTTCTTCTCCTTAAAAATTGTGTTCCCTTGAAAGTCTTCATAGTCTTAACATAACTGTCTTTCATTGATTTTTACTCCTGCAAAGATCCTTTTCATTTGCCTTTAACTATTTTGGGAAATTTTGATCAACAGATAAATGTTGTGAAGTTTATAAGTTAAGCCTTCTTTGCTTATCTATCGATGTATAAGTTATCCACTGATCAATTGATGTATCAATGGATATTTGAGCATCCATCGATTCCCTTGTCTATTGATTGTCTTTTATCCGTTGATTGCCTTGATACTTTTATCCGTTGATGGAGATCCATTGATATGATTTTTATTGACCTTTTATCCATCGATTAATCACCCATATCCATTGACTCCTTTATCAGTTGATCACTTCATTTGAGAGAATTCTGATTTAGAATATTTACACTTTGTCAACCATTATTCACTTCCGTTGATGAGCTATCAATCGAAGCCAACAAACATCAGTTGATTACATGATCACATCCATCGACATATTACAATCAATTGATAACATAAGGAATTCTAAATCACTGTTACAATCCATTTTATCAGTTGATTAACAACAACTTCAACTGATAAATGATTCCCTAGTCAATGGATATTTATAGATCACATATCCATTGATCAGGTACAAAATTAAGATCAAAATTACAATTCTAGGTAATTTGTTATCATCATACAACATGATTCCTAACACTTAATTTTCTCTTTTGTTTTCAATTGTGTTTTCAGTTTATTGGAGCAACAAAGATTATTCGGTCTAAGAGGGAAGTATTTCTGCTTTAGCTCGTTAAATTAAATTGGTACACCAAAATATTTTAGAGAAGAGTATTTTATTTTTCCATTTATTTTAATCAGTATTAAGGATATTTTATAACTTTAGTGTGCATTTGTATTTTAATAGTATACTAGTACCTAACCAAAAACTCATCTTTTGGTTATGATTTACCTTATTATTTTTTATTTTTCTAGATTTTATGGTTAAATTTTGATTTTTAGCTCTGATAATTTTTTAAAAAGATAAGATCAAAGTTATGACACTTAATCTTTTATGTTTTTTTTTGTTTTTTCAAGTACTCGGAGAGATGATGATCTTCTATTTTCAGACTTTAAGGTTTTATTGTATAAGCGTCCGGAGACATCTTATACATGTCTTTCGGTTAGACGATGTTGGTCCCTGATATTGTAGAAGGGGGGGGGGGGGGGTTGAATACAATATCAAATATAATTCGCGAATTTGGATTTAAGACTAAAAAGTTAATTATAAACCTGAAATATTAATTTAGGTGAAATACTGTTCAAGTAGAATATTTAATTTTAACTTGAAAAGTATTACAGAATTAATATAGTGAATAGTGTTTATATCTGATAAATTGTCTAGAGTGATTTTGACATGACTTGTTCGGGTTTAACAATTTATATTCCAAACTAAGCACAGAAATCTGTGAATATTACAATGCATACAAATTTCTGAATTTGAATGTTTGAACGACAACTGAAAAATGAAGACAATCACCTCATATTTATAGAGGTGAAAAGTCAGTATGACTTATCCCATTATGACCTTTTAACTGATTGAATTAACACTTGTATGACTCATAAAAAGGCTGGGCATGACTTAAAATGGTCGGTATGACTCATAGAAATTCGGTATGACTCATTTTTAAGTCATATTCGAATTTTTATTAATTAAAATAAATCAGAATGACTTATTTTAAATTAAAGAAAATTCGGTATGACTCATCCTTAAAGATTCGGTATGACTCAATAAACATAGCTCGGTATGACTTGTTTTATAAGTCATTTGTTAATCAATTAAATCGGTATGACTTAACCAATTAGCTCAGCATGACTTGCATTCTTTTGCTCGGTATGACTTGTTTTATAAGTCATTTTTGAATCAAATCTTTTTAGTAAATTAATTCTTCTTTAATTTAATTAAATAATTTATGAATTAATTTAATTCAGACTTGAATTAATTTAATTAAATAAATTAAATAATTAACTTAATTTTAATTGGAGAATTAAAATACTATTAGGACTTGTTTAACTCTGTAGTCTGTTGCCGTCTTTTGTCATTTTTCGTCTTCTGTCATGGAACCACTTTCAGCTCAATGTTGAATATTTATTAATTAAAGTTGACACACAAATGTACTGTCTGGTTCATTTGTGTCATACTTTAATAAATATTCTCCATTTCTTTTAACTTTAAATTAGTGGTCTTGTGTCTTTCCTTAGCTTTCCTGTCTTCTTTTTCTGTTCTTTTTCTTCTGGAATCTTCGTATAGTAATCACTTAAAATCTTCTGAATTCTTTTGAAATTACTACTTGATTATTATCCACTGACGCTTGAACATATTAATGAACTTCTTCAGTGTTGAGTAGTAGGATCAACTGAGTGCTTCTGATTCTGTTGATTCTCTGTGACTAGTTGACTGTCTTCGTCTTGATTCCTGCTTGATATTTATTATTTACCACTATTTCTAAATTGAGTTGAGTTGTCATCTAATTATTACAAATAGGCCTTAGTCATATGCCTTTCAGACGATGAGCTTTATTGTATAAATGAAAGCCCTTATGGATTATTGTGTTTCGATACAATTCAGTCTTCGAGTTTATTTTGAAAGAGAATTCACCCTTAGAGTTATGTCTCCATTCAAAAAAAAAATCACTTGTTTGAAGAAGGTTAATTATATGGGAGTGATGTTTGAATGCAACGTCTCTAGGATATTTTTTAGCCCATATCATAAATTTAAGTAAAAAATTAAATATAAAAAATAATAATTATTTAAATAAAACCATATTTCGTAATCAAACCAATTGATTTTCACGTGGATTGATTTGTCTTAATTTACATATATTATTAGTTTGGTTTAAACCGTTACAAAATAAACTTCATTATCGATTTGTTCAAAAAATTGAGAATTCGGACCACAAACACCCCTGTATATTTATGAGTGCTATAATTTTTGTATACAATAAAATTAAAATGAATAATATATAAGTAAAAGATATTTTAATAGTGTAATATGTATTAAAATTAATAAATACAGTTAACAATAAAATAATATTTTAAAAAACCAAAAAAATGAAAATACAAAATAAAATTGATAAAATGTCAAATAAATTAATATAAAATATAAAATTATAATATATATACATTTTAATATTTTAAAGGTGTCGTTAAAGACAACAAAGTAATTATTTCCTAGGTTGTTAGGGTTTAAGGTGCTCCTCAACTTCACAAGACAGCTTCTTCCGTTTCTCCGCCGTTAATTTCTTCATCGGTAACTCCCCCCTGAAGTCTTTACATGTCTGTGTATGTACATGTCTTCGTCTTGATTCCTGTTTGATATTTATTATTTATCACTATTTCTAGATTGAGTTGAGTTGTCATCTAATTATTATAAATAGGCCTTAGTCATATGTCTTTCAATCTCCCCCTATTTGTTGTTAAACATTTAACACATAAATTCCTAGAGAATAACTCAACTAACAACTAAAAAAGTAAGTACGACATGTAAGCGCTTGTAAACAATAAATAAAAGTTCTGGTTTTATATTTAACAATTTTCCAGATTCATACATAAAAGATAAGTACAAGATAGTTATTCCTCTAGTACTGAACAAATATAACATAGTTTCTATCTTGACCTATCTAAGACTTCAGTCTTCAGTGGTATCCAATTCACCTTTTTCTAGATTAGAACTCTTGTGCACAGGTGTTCAGGATACCTCTTCAGTTTCAGTTGGAGTTGCGGTTGACTCTCCATACAATCTTCTTTGTTCAGCCTTTGCTAGCTGAAACATGACTTCTTCTTCAATAGGATCTACGGTTTCTTTTTGTACATCATATGGCTGTGAGGAATCTATCTTTGGCATTTGCCTGATGTATGATTTGATGTTCCTGGATAAACAGTAGTTCCTGATTTTCTGTGCAGCATCTAACTTGTCTTGAGATCTGAAACATTTTGATCTTAACATCCTTTCAACTTGAATCATATACCTCACCGTGTAGCCCTTCAATGACTCCTCGTCTAGCTTCATGATTTGATACAACTTGTTTGAGAAAACCTCACTTCATGAGGATCATATAAGATCTGAGGACTAGCTGCTGTTGCTATGTCTCTGAGTCTGTCCCTGAGAAGTTCATTTTCTTCTGAGCTTCTCTTAACTTTGTTTAGCAGAACCCAGATTACTGATAATGATCTCTTTCGGAAGAATTCTAGAGATACTCTGATTGTTCCATTCCTGTGAGTGTAGACCAGTATCTGCCAGTCTTCAAGAATGTGATCCACTAAGACAGTGATATAGTCAACTTCTTCCTTCAATGCCTTCATGAAGTTATCCAGATTTTTATTTGAATCTTCAAGACCCTTGATAACTGAAAGCATTTGTCTGTCTTCAAAGGGACCTTGTTGAATTTTGTCTAGAACTTCCCTTGCTGCATCCCATCTGAACCCTATCTTCATCTCTATATCTTGCTTCTTCTTCTTTACTGCTAAGGCCCAAAGCTTTTGTTTTTCTAAACTTGCCCCTCTTTCAGCTTGGGTTCTTTCCTTGACTAGAGCTTTTAAGTTTAAAGTTTTGGCATGGCTTGCCTTGATGTCTTCTTTTAGCTTTCTTATTACCTCTTCATAGGCAGGATCATGTTCCTTTTCTTTTGGAAATAGAAAATCATCTTCAAAGACAGCTTCGTCTTCAGCTCTGCAGTAGTCAGGATTGAAACCTTGATTTTCAGCACTTACTTCCTCAATGAATTGCTCTTGTTGATAGTACTGTTCTTCTGGAATATTCGATAGAAATTGATCTTCCTCAGAGTACAGTTTTTCTTTTCCTTTGCTAGTAGCCCCTTCTTCTTCAGCTACAGACTTTCCTTTCTCCCCCTTAGTTGAGGGATCCTCTACAGGTTTTGAAGCATCCAATGATTTACTGAGATTTGCAATTGCCAAGTAGACCTGCTTCATACCTTCATTGAGATGTTCCATTCCGTCATCTAACTTGCTGAATCTTGCTGAGGAGATTTCTTCATTTATATGAATTCTTTCGGTTAAATTTCTTTCCATATCATCAATTCTTTCATTTAGATTGGAAATCTCTTTCATGTCATCAACAATCATCGCCTGAACATTCTGGATGTTTTGAGTTTTAATTAAAACATTTGTCTTTACATTATCAACATCCCTTCTTATGATTGACAGCTATTCAGTTACAGAGGCAGACTTGATTTCTGCTTGTTCTTTCCCTTTGTTTATTTCAGTCTGAACAATCTGCATCTGTTTCTGGAGATCTTTCATTTTTAACAAGAGTTCACTGTGTGTGTGCACTCACCTCGCTTGCACTCTTGTTTGAACTATCACTACGTGCATGTGTATCGCTCAGTGTTTGCCTCACATCACTCGTGTTTAGCTCCTTATATCCTCCAGATCCTGATGCTGTACCTGTATATATAATAATAGCTTTTGAAGAGTCGAAATGCTCTTCTGATGCCTGTGAAGGCACGTCCTCAACAAGTTTGACTTGAAGTGGCTCCGCTACTGACGTAGCTGCTCCATGAATGGAGCCCCGTCTCCCTCTAAAGAGTGGTTGCCTCTCAAATCCACTAGTGGATTCAAGACTTTCTCGTAAGAGAACTGGATGAAAGAAATCCAGCGGGGTCACCACTTTAGACAATGTAATGAGTGGCTCTTGAGAGTCTGTGGTGCCCCTGGGTTCCTCTGAGGGTAACCAATGCTTCACTGCATCTGAAATGTCATGGTCCACAACATAGGTGTTATTCCTTAGAACAATGTCAATATTTATAGAAGGGGGGTTGAATACAAATATTAAAACTTTTTGTGTGTTCTAATATTTGTTCTTGATGATTGAAAGAATAAGAGAATAAGTTCGAACAAATTAATGCTGAAAAATAAAACTGAACAAAGAGATTTAAAATTATTGATGGATTGGTTTTTCCATCAATATATATTTTTGCTCAATGCTCCTAGGTTAGAAGAAACCTAGCTTCGTTTTTACAAGATTAGAAAACAAATCAACTGTTCTTATACAAGTGCTCTTAAGCTTGAACAGTTGATTAAGAAATATGTCTAACTTGTATATTTTTTCTAATAATGCTACTACACTTGTTTATATACCACAAGTGTTCTTTTACAATTCCTATACTAGGATTGTTTCTACCTGCCTTCCTTTTACCTTTTTCTATTTTACAAAAAGGTTTGAAAGACAGCTTCTGATTGAGTCTTCACAGTCACTCTAGACTGTCTTCCATAGGTGTGCTTTTTGTTCTCTGGATCTTCAACATATATTCTTTCTGTGTTGTCACACTCAATTGATAATTTGCTGTTAAGCATATCAATTGATCCATTCTTTAATCCATCAACTGATGTACTACTTCGATTGATCTTTATATCCATCGACTGATAAAAGATGTCTTATCGATTGATAGATGTTATCAATCGATATATCAGTCGATGGGTCTTCACATCAGTTGATGGTCTTCAATGCTTGACTTGGCTTCTTCGATTGATCCTTCATCCATCGATGCTTCAATATCAATTGATCATCCTTCACTTGTGCAATTTCCTGTCTTCACATAATTACAATTTAACAGTTTAATTTACACATCAATTGATGATCCATATCAATCGACTCTAACATCAATTGATGAACAAAATATCAATTGATTTACACCTTATCGATTGAAATAGACTAAGTACACCTATGCTACAATCCAAATTATCAGTTGATTCAAATAAACATTTCAACTGATAAATGGTTTCCTGATCAATTGATATTTATAACTTTCATATCAATTGATCAGTTACAACAAATAAAATTTCTATGATTCTAAGATTAATGTTATCATCAAATCTCATGTAGATTCCTAACAATCTCCCCCTATTTGTGTCTGTGTTATTAACAGGCATAAATCTACTTGATGATAACAAAAACCCTTAAAAATTTACATTTAGATAGAATCAAGAAACTTAATTGGCACATTAATTTTGGAAGTACCAGATTGATAGATAACTCCTGCAAGCAGCTTCAATGTCTTCATAATTTAATTTAGTTCCTCTTCCTCCTTTTCTTAGCATTTTCCTTTAGTTGCCTCATGAAAGAACTTCTCAATATTGCTTCATCCCTGTCAGTTTCTCCAAGTTGCCTCATAAGGTAGTGTATTTCTTCATCTGTGATTTTGTCCAGATATTTGCAGATATCAAAGAACTTTGTGTTGCCCTCTATATCTGTAAAAATCATAGCATACTTTGGCTCCAACACCACCTTTTTGACCTGTGACTTCCATAGCTTTAGAGGTGAATCAGGTTCAGCTTCTGCCTTGGATCTTCTTAACCTTGAAATTTGTTGTTGTATCTCCTGAGCAATTGTTGTGTTGAGTTTGTACTTTCCGTTGAGTAGAGGAAGAATAGTCTTTAAAACATTGTAGCTTTGCTTCATTATCACCTTCAATGAATAGATTGTTTTCACTCCATTTTCATACTCCAACCTCATTGATTCTTCATGGTTAGAGGTTGCAGGGTGAGTCCTTACTCCAATTAATCCTTTTTCATTGATTACTGGTATTCCCTTCAAATCATAACCTTCAATTGTGACCTCCTCCTTGATTTCTTCTTGTTGACCCTGGAGGTTTTCCTGAACCATTATTTCTTGAGTAGAACTTGACCTTTTCTTGGCCATAGAAACTTTTCTCCTTTTTCTCAAAGGTTGCTCTGCCTGTAGCTCTTCTTCCAAATGCCATTGCATTTCCATCTGTCTAGCAATCTCTTCATTCTCCCTTTCTCTCCTTGAGGCATCTAAGATTCCTGTAGTAATGGCTCCTTGAAGTAGCTTTTGACTTACTGGTTCAGTCTCTTTCTTCTTCTCTTCTTCAATCACTATTGCTTTCCCTTTCTTCTTTTCTTTAAGAGCTTCAATATCCAATTGAAGAAAAGCTTCTGTATTTGAGTTTCTTTCCTTGGCAGCCTTTTGTGCATCTTCATTTATTTTTCTTGTTTGAGCAATGAACTCATCCAAGTCTCCTTTTTCTACTGCCTCTGTTACTAACTCAGTGCTTCTCCTTAGATCTTCAATTCTTTTCTTTTCTCTCTCAATCATTGATTGAGTTTCTTTCTCCCTAGAAATTCTCCTAGCTTCAAGATCATCATCAAACTTCTTGTAATATTTCTTTTTCTGTTCTAAATTATCTTTTGGAGAATTAGATGACTTAGATTTCTTTGAAGATTGATTGTCCATGTTACTTCTGCTTTTATCTCTTCTAGGTGCAGAACCACCAATGCCACTTGACTTATCCATACCAGAACCACCTATTCCACCACTTCCACTGCCTTTGCCATCACCACCATCATCATCCTTCTTCTTTGTATTCTCCCCCTTTTTGTTATCATCAATTGGAGGGGGTGGTGGAAGTCTGTCAAGAAACTTTTGAAGAATGGAAGCATGAAGATTTTGACCTCTGATAATATCATCCATCTTCTTTTCTAGAGAACCTACCCGTGTCTCCAAAGATGTAAAATTTTTGGATTCTTTGAAAAGCTTGTCTTTGATGCTATTCATGGTGTTGAATGGTAGCTTCTCATCCAATCTCCTGTCCATTGCATCCTCGTTAGATGAGATAGAGTCCTTAATCCTCTCTAGTTCCCTCCTTACTCCTGTTACTGTCGTCTTTTGAATTTTCATTAATTCTCTCATATAGTGAGCAATTCTCCTTTGAGTAGGATCTTCAATTTCTCCTTCCACCATTGCTCTTCTATATTGAGAGAGAATTTCAGTCTCAGCAGCTTCTAAGGAACCATCAATAGTGCTCATCCATGGCTCTTCATCAGAATCACTCTCCAACTCTTCAGGTGCCATATAACAAGTGTCTGTTGTATTGGCAATGCTTTCCTTCAGATTCCTGGTCCTTTGATCTGTATGATCAATGCCCAAGAGTTGTTCTGCATTCCTGTTACTTGAAGTAGCCAACCCTTGATATTGTGGATCAGGATGAATGAAATTCTTTGGATCCAATTCACCAGCATCTATTTCCTCTTCAAAGTCTTTAGCAATTCCACTCCCACTAGCTTCAGCCTTATTTGCTCCCCCTATCTCCTTTACTCATTCTTCTGCCATCATTTCAATTTCCAATTCCTGTGCAAAAAGTAGAATGTTTTTATCACTTTCACTCATCTCTCTATTTTGCATCAGGATCTCATCCTGGAATCTCACCTCTCCCTCACTCATTTCTTTTGCACCTACTAAGGTGGGGCCCTCAAGCGTTTCACTCTCATTCCTGGAAGAAATAGGAATGTTTTTACTCACTTTCTCTCCTTTTGCCAGGTTACAATCCTGCCTCTCACTCAACTCACTCAATCCTAAGAGTGTTTGTGCAACATCAATTGATTGAGCATCAATTGATGTATTGACATTATCAGTTGAAGTGGTGTTTGGGATATCCATCGATTGATGCATACCTATCGATTGATCTTGAGTATCGATCGATGGCTTATCAGTCGATGGCTGAATATCAGTTGATGAAGGAACATCAATTGATGGAGAAGAAACAGTTGAGATAATTTGTGAAGTCATGTTTGAGATGATATTGGAAATAGAATCCTGAAAATTCTGAGAAGAAGATTCAGGAGAGAGTGTTGGCTTCTCCTTGAAAAACAAAGAAGGAGAATCTGAAAATGTTCGATAATCTATCAAAACATTTTCTGAAGAAGTTTGAGATGGGGATAGAAGAATAGAAGAGATAGGAATTGAAAGAGAATGGGGCTGCATCTCATCATTTATATGAGATGCATCAAGCAGACTTTGTGAAGGCTCATCCACAGTTTCCTGTGGTTTTGCAGTGTGTGATTCCCCAAGTGCAAAGGTGACTTTCTTTTCTCTTCTTTTGTATGGTGTTAGTGTTTTGGCTTTTGTGTCCCCAATTTGATTCTGTGCCCCTGGTTGTGGGCTATTTTCAATATTGTCATCCTTTTGAGAGAATGACAATAGGGATGTGGTATTTTCCATGTTAACATCCACAGTCTTTTGGGAGACTATGGAGTGGCTAGGTTGAGGTTACACACCCTCACTCTCCTTATCCTTCTGGGTTCTTTGATGTTCCCCAGTTCCCTCACCACCTACATCCTCCTCTAATCTATCTACCACACTAGATGCTTTTCTTTTCTTGGTTTTTACAACAACAGGTTTTTGAGAACCTGTTGAGGTTGGTTTCTTAGATTTGGATTTAGAGATTAGTTGTGTGGCCTGGGTAGGAGGGTTGGGGTCATTACTACCACCCTCCATAGTCATAGAAGGCAAAGAAGAATTAGGTTTAGAAGAGTTTAAAGTAGAGATAAATACCTGAACAAAAGGGGGATAGATCAATTCCACATTGCTAAAGTCTTTAAAGACCCTTTTGTTTTGAGTCCAGCAATCCAAATTTCTGTATTCCTGTCAATCTCAATATCCTTGACAAAGTGGTTAATAATAATCATAATAAATCTTGCATAATAAATATGATTAGATCTATTTATTTTATTTCCCAATTTGGCAGATATTTCATTGAGTAACAGGTTTCCTAAATTATGATATCTATCATATAAAATGCTATACCCTACTTGTTGCATACTTGTTGTTATTGCATCAAAATTACTAACCTTACCAGAAAAACACTTTATTAAAGCATCAAAGAAATATGACCATTCTTTTCTTAGATTCTTTCTAACAATACTACCTAGACTAGCATCAGGAGCAGTATAGTTGATTTCCCTAAGCATGTTTCTAATATCTGTGTCAGTGGGTGCATTTTCGGTATTATTTGCAGGAATATTTAAACACTCACCCAAGACCACAGTGGTTAGAATATACCTTTGTCCTTTGCATTCAAAGGAGATTGTAGAAAAATCATCTGCTACTTCTGATGTTGTCCAGAATTCTTCAACTAGATTGCACACAATTTTTGGTGCTTCTGAGAGGGCCTTTGCAATTTTCGTACTCCTTAGAAATTCCATTAGGGGATGAAATTCTGTTGGGGCTTCCTCTACCATAGTGCAAGCAACGAAGTTGTTGAGCTCATAGTAGAATCCAGATTGTGAGACTTTCTTTGAAGATGCCATTATCGAGTTTGAAGATTTATAGTTGAATTAACTGGCAAACTTGTTAGTAATTATAACAGAAATAATAAATAGACAGTAGTAGATTAGGGTTCTTAGCAAGAGATAGATACAGAGTAAGTTCGAAGATTGAGAAAGAGAAAGAGATAGAAAAATCGATAGTAAAAATGCAAGTAAGAATTAAAAGAAGTTTTAATCTCACTATTTATATTTACTGATTTCCCAACCAATTTCTTGCTCAAAATAGAACTAAATCGACCGTTGGAAGAGTATTGATAATTAAAAGTTACCAATTTTGGCAATCGATTGTTATACATGCAGGAATGTACGTTTTAATCAATTGATAAAATAAGTAATCAACGGCTAGATTTTTGTACAGGTCGATTGATGACATGGACCCCTTTAAATTCTAGGTCATCGATTGATAAATTGCTTATCCATCGACAGGTACAATTATCCATCGATAGACAAATATATCATTGATTGATATATCTATCTGTCGATAGTTACCCATATCCATCGATAAACAAATATATCATCAATTGATATATTTATCTGTCGACAGCTCCAATAATATCCATTGATATGTAAAATATTTATCAGTTGATTATTGAAGAATCAATAATTTAACATAGTCAATGGCTACATGTAATATAAATACATAACTTGTCAGACATTTAAAGGATTAGATATAATTAAGCATACCTAAATCACAGACCAATCTATTGAAGGTAGATTCATCTAATGGTTTGGTAAAAATGTCTGCAAGTTGTCTTTCACTAGGGACAAAATGTAATTCAACTGTACCATTCATTACATGTTCCCTAATGAAATGATACCTTATGTCAATGTGCTTGGTTCTGGAATGTTGTACAGGATTTTCTGTTATAGCAATGGCACTTGTATTATCACAGAAAATAGGAATCTTGTTCAAGTTGAACCCATAGTCAAGTAGTTGATTCCTCATCCATAATATTTGTGCACAGCAACTTCCAGCTGCAATGTATTCAGCCTCTGCAGTAGATGTAGACACTGAATTCTGCTTCTTGCTAAACCATGAAACAAGCTTATTTCCTAGAAATTGACAGGAGCCTGTTGTGCTTTTTCTGTCAATTCTGCAACCTGCATAATCTGCATCTGAATAACCAATTAGATCAAATCCAGAATCTCTAGGATACCAAATTCCAAGATTTGGAGTTCCTTTGAGATATCTGAATATTCTTTTTATTGCAATCAAATGAGATTCTCTAGGATCAGCTTGAAACCTAGCACAAAGACATGTAGCAAACATTATGTCTGGCCTACTTGCAGTTAAATAAAGTAATGAGCCAACCATACCTCTATAACTTGAAATGTCCACTTTTGCTTCCTTAGTGTTTAATTCAAGTCTAGTTGCAGTGGCCATGGGAGTTTTAGCAGAAGAACATTCACTTAAATCAAATCTCTTTAATAAATCAGAAATATATTTGGTTTGATTTATGAAAATACCATCTTTAACTTGCTTGATTTGCAAACTAAGAAAATAGGTTAGTTCTCCCATCATGCTCATTTCATATTTACTCTGCATCAACTTAGCAAACTTTTTACAAAGTTTTTCATTAGTTGAGCCAAAAATAATGTCATCTACATAGATTTGAACAAGAATCATAGAGCCATTTACATTTCTATGAAAGAGAGTTTTATCAACAGTACCTCTTGTGAAGTGATTTTCAATCAAGAATTTAGACAATGTGTCATACCAGGCTCTAGGTGCTTGCTTCAATCCATAAAGTGCCTTGAGAAGATAGTATACAAATCCATGATGAACAGGATCAATAAAGCCAAGAGGTTGTTCTACATATACTTCTTCTTCTAGCTCTCCATTGAGAAAAGCACTTTTCACATCCATCTGATACACCTTGAAATTAGCATGAGCAGCATATGCTAGAAAGATTCTGATTGCTTCCAATCTTGCAACTGGTGCAAAAGTTTCATCAAAATCTATGCCTTCTTCTTGTGAATAGCCCTTTGCCACTAATCTTGCTTTATTTCTTGTCACTGTACCAGATTCATCCATTTTGTTTCTGAACACCCATTTTGTACCAATGATAGACTTGTTCTTTGGTTTGGGCACCAGCTTCCATACCTTGTTTCTTTCAAATTGATTCAACTCTTCTTGCATAGCAATTATCCAATCAGGATCATTCAAGGCTTCTTCAATCCTTTTTGGTTCTTCTTGAGACAGGAAGCTACTATACAAGCATTCATTTTGAGTTGCACTTCTAGTTTTGACACCATCATTTGCATCTCCAATTATTAATTCAAAGGGATGGCTTTTTGTCCATTTCCTTTGTGATGGTAAATTTGTCCTTGAAGATGATGCTTCATGATCATTGGAAGTGTTATGATCATTGTGATGTGATTGACTATTTGAGAACCCTCCCCCTGAGATGGACACTCTACTTGAAGATTGTTGAGCAGAGTTGATATCCATCGAATGATTATCAATTGATGTATTATCAGTTGATTGATGATTGTCAACTGATAAGTTATCTGTTAATGCATTGACATCAATTGATGGGAGGATTCTAGGTACTTGAACTCTTGTGATTTCCACATCATCATCACTATCTTCAATATTACTTGTGGATTCATTTTCAAACTGCAATAGATTATGAAATCCTTCATCAAACAACCCTTGAATTTTCTTGTCATCAAAAACTACATGCATAGATTCCATAACAATGTGTAATCTAAGATTGTAGACTCTGTATGCTTTGGTTGTTATTCCATATCCAACAAATATAGCTTCATCAGCTTTGACTTCAAATTTTCCTAGATTTTCAGCTTGATTTCTCAGTACAAAGCATTTGCAGCCAAAGACATGAAGAAAGTTAACTGTTGGCTTCTTGTCTTTCTTTATCAATTGATATGGAGTTTTGCCTTGAAGTTTATTGATCATGGAAATATTTTGAATGTAACAAGTAGTATTAATTGCTTCTGCCCAGAAGTATGTAGGAAGTTTTGCTTCTTCTAACATAGTTCTAGCAGCTTCAATCAAGGTCCTATTTTTCCTTTCAACTACTCCATTTTGCTGTGGAGTTCTTGGAGCAGAGAAATGATGAGTGATACCTTTTTCTTCACAGAATTCTCTCATGGTTGAATTCTTGAATTCAGTACCATTGTCACTTCTAAATTTCTTGACCTTCCATTCAGTGCCATTGTCAACATTCTTCACATGATTGATAATTAATTTGCTTGCTTCATCCTTAGAATGTAAGAAATATACCCATGAAAATCTTGTGAAGTCATCCACAATTACTAAGGCATATTTCTTTTTGGCAATTGACATGATGTTGACTGGACCAAATAAGTCCATGTGCAATAATTCCAGAGGCTTATCAATTGATGATTCAGACTTTGACTTGAATGATGCTTTTCTTTGTTTTCCCTTTTGACATGCATCACATAGTCCATCCTTGGTGAATTCCATCTGTGGAATGCCTCTAACCAGATTCTTTCTAACCAATAAATTCATGGCTTTGAAATTCAAGTGGGCTAGTTTCTTGTGCCAAATCCAACTTTCATCTGTATTGACTTTACTAAGTAGACATGTCATTGAATTTGCTTTTATAGAGAGAAAATCAGCCACATAGACATTTCCTTTTCTTTCTCCAGTTAAGAGAATTTCACCAGATTCTTTGTTGGCTATGATGCATGATTCAGTTGTAAACCACACACCATTTCCATTATCACACAGTTGACTAATACTGAGCAAATTATGCTTCAATCCATCAACTAGTGCTACAGTTTCAATGATAACATTTTCTTTTGCAATTGAGCCATATCCCAGAGTAAAACCTTTGCTGTTATCTCCAAAAGTAACTCCTGGGCCAGCCTTTTCCACAAACTTTGTGAGCAGGGACAAATCTCCAGTCATGTGCCTTGAACATCCACTATCCAAATACCAGAGATTTTTCTTCCTGTTTCCCTGCACACACATAAAACAATCAAGTTGCTTTTGGTACCCAAGTTGCCTTGGGTCCTCTTTTATTAGTTGCAGCTTGAGCCCCTGTTGTCAACTTAGGTTCCTTTTGTTTTGGTGGGTTTAAATCCACTTTATCTTTGGGAGTTGACTTTTGGGGCTTTGACACCTTAGAACTCATGGCATAATTTCCATGGATTTCATCATTTACATTAGGCATGTTCCATGGCATACCAGGCATGTTCATATTAGGATATGCAAAGAAGGGATTATACATGTATGGAACTTGTGCATAAGGCATATGAACATTAGGTGCAACCAAATTAGAAGACATGGCATTCATGAGCATAGGATTGGTAAACATGGCATTTGCAGTCATGGCATGTATATTTAAATCATTTGCAGATATAGAATTCTTTTCACTTTTGCATTGCATGGACAAATGATTTACACTACCACATTTAGCACATACCTTTCTAGGTGCATACATATCAGGAGTGTAATTATTGTGCTTATTTATGCCTACTTTACCATTCCTATTCTTTTTCTTTTTCTCAGACTTAGATAGAGTAATTTCCACAGGTGCTATCTTTTCTAATTTTTCTTTTAATTGTTTATTGGATAAGCTACCTATGTTGATCTTCTCAGTCTCAGTCTCAACTTGATTCTTGGTTTCCTTAACAAACTTAATAGGAGTGCTAAATTTGTTCTTTTTATTAGCCATTGATGATTTAGTTGTCGATGGATGCTTATCGATTGATTCAGCATCAATCGATTGATAATCCTTATCAGTTGATAAAGGATTAGCAGTCGATTGATCTTTATCCATTGAAGTATCAGCCAATGACTTGCCTATTGATTTGGGGAGATCTCCTAGAGTATCTACACCCTGAACATCAATAATTTGTTTGGCAGTTTTAGCAGACCTATTCCATTTGCTAATGGTTTCAATTTCTTCAGCTAATTGTTCTTTCAACAATTCTTCTCTTTTCAAACTGTTTACTAGTTCATTCCTAGCATCCTTTCTTTCCTGCTTAAATCTTTCTAAACAAACAAGTTCATTTTCAAGAAAAATATTTCTCTCAGTTAAGGCATCAATGGTGTTCTTTAACTTGAGATTTTCTTTGTTTAGAGATTTTAGAGTGACATGCAAATTGTACAGTTCATTAGACATTTCATTAATAGTACTATTGCATTCCTCAGATGTAAGCTCGGAAAAGTTGGTAGCTAGTACCTGATTAGATGCTGAACTAGCTTCTTCATCTTCATGATTGGCCATTAATGCAAGATTGACATATTCTTCAGAATCACTATCCTCAGCAGCCCAGTCCTTCTCCTCAGTTACAAAAGCCTTTTCTTTTTGTTTTAAAAGGTCAAAGTATTTCTTTTTATAATCAATACCCTCATATGACTTTGCCTTTTCTTGTTTTGGCTTCCTGCACTCACTTGAGAAATGACCAGCCAATCCACAGTTAAAGCATTTGAATTTAGATCTTTCAACCAGATTTTTATTTTGATTGTTGTTTCTAAACTGGGATCCAGGCCTTTGAGCATATGGATTCTTCTTGAATTTTAGCTTTGAAAATTTCCTTGTCAGAAATGCAAGGTGCTCATCAATCTCATCCAAATCATCCTGAGAGCATGTTTCATCTTCTTCACACTTGCTCTTTCCTTTTCTCTTGAATGATTCTTCAACAGCATCACCAGCCATCATGACTGACTCTTCTTCATAGCCATTTTCCTTCTTCTCTTCATTTCCCTTGACTACCAAAGCCACAGTTTTCTCTTTTCTTTGATTCTTCTCAATCTCTTCATCTTGTTGGATTTCCAACTCATATGTCTTGAGAATACCATAAAGTGTCTCCAGTGTAAAATCTTTGAAGTCCTGAGATTGTTTAATGGAAACAGTC
This sequence comes from Oenanthe sinensis, assembly GCA_028671895.1. Taxonomy (NCBI): domain Eukaryota; kingdom Viridiplantae; phylum Streptophyta; class Magnoliopsida; order Apiales; family Apiaceae; genus Oenanthe; species Oenanthe sinensis. The sequence continues at coordinate 26,295,809 of CM053801.1, forward strand.
ATTGGTTTCCATTCTTTTGGAAGAGATCTAAGAAATTTTAGATTTGTATCCTCAGTTGCATAAACCCTACCATATAGCTTCAATCCATTTAACAACTTCTGAAATCTGCTATAGGTGTCATTGATAGATTCTCCACTCTTGAAATGGAATGATTCATATTTTTGAATCAAGAGTTGCATCTTGTTTTTCCTTACTTGTTCAGTTCCTTCACACAGAGTTTGAAGTGTATCCCATACTTCTTTTGATGAAGTACAGTTTATTACATTGTCAAACATATCTTTATCTAGACCATTAAACAGAATGTTCATGGCCTTCTTGTCTTTGAGTACTTCTTTTTCATCCTCTTCTGTGAACTCAGAAATAAGTTTTGGAACATGTCTGTCAAGTGCAGGAGTTCCATCAGGGTTTACACCTGTGACTAGCTTCATGGGAACATGAGGACCTTTTTCTATGCAGTTAACATAAGAAGGGTCGAGAGAAAGAAGATGCAGATGCATTTTGACCTTCCATGGAAAATATTCATCTTTCTCTAAAACTGGAATTTTCACACCTGAATCTTTTTGACCCATATTGACTGTTCTTGATCTTTAAACTTTCTGTATGTTGAAAGCCTGCTTTGATACCAATTGTTATTCCTTAGAACAATGTCAATATTTGTAGAAGGGGGGGTTGAATACAAATATTAAAACTTTTTGTGTGTTCTAATATTTGTTCTTGATGATTGAAAGAATAAGAGAATAAGTTCGAACAAATTAATGCTGAAAAATAAAACTGAACAAAGAGATTTAAAATTATTGATGGATTGGTTTTTCCATCAATATATATTTTTGCTCAATGCTCCTAGGTTAGAAGAAACCTAGCTTCGTTTTTACAAGATTAGAAAACAAATCAACTGTTCTTACACAAGTGCTCTTAAGCTTGAACAGTTGATTAAGAAATATGTCTAACTTGTATATTTTTTCTAATAATGCTACTACACTTGTTTATATACCACAAGTGTTCTTTTACAATTCCTATACTAGGATTGTTTCTACCTGCCTTCCTTTTACCTTTTTCTATTTTACAAAAAGGTTTGAAAGACAGCTTCTGATTGAGACTTCACAGTCACTCTAGACTGTCTTCCATAGGTGTGCTTTTTGTTCTCTGGATCTTCAACATATATTCTTTCTGTGTTGTCACACTCAATTGATAATTTGCTGTTAAGCATATCAATTGATCCATTCTTTAATCCATCAACTGATGTACTACTTCGATTGATCTTTATATCCATCAACTGATAAAAGATGTCTTATCGATTGATAGATGTTATCAATCGATATATCAGTCGATGGGTCTTCACATCAGTTGATGGTCTTCAATGCTTGACTTGGCTTCTTCGATTGATCCTTCATCCATCGATGCTTCAATATCAATTGATCATCCTTCACTTGTGCAATTTTCTGTCTTCACATAATTACAATTTAACAGTTTAATTTACACATCAATTGATGATCCATATCAATCGACTCTAACATCAATTGATGAACAAAATATCAATTGATTTACACCTTATCGATTGAAATAGACTAAGTACACCTATGCTACAATCCAAATTATCAGTTGATTCAAATAAACATTTCAACTGATAAATGGTTTCCTAATCAATTGATATTTATAACTTTCATATCAATTGATCAGTTACAACAAATAAAATTTCTATGATTCTAAGATTAATGTTATCATCAAATCTCATGTAGATTCCTAACAATAGGTGGCATCCGACGAGTTTTCATCAAAAACATTTTGTTCATTAAAAGTGCTCTCGAGTGATTGTGTTTCTGAAAGAGGAGGTCCTGCTAGTGTGAGAGCTAGCAGTGTGCGAGAATCTGTATCTGAATCTGATGTCGTGGTTGTTCGGCGAGTAGAATCACCCGTTTGATCGAGTGTATCTAAAGATTCTTGGATAGCCATTTCAAAATCCATATCCCATTGAGAGGATAAGGACGAGTCTGCAGTTGTCTCAGGTTCTGATCTTGATATTTTTGACGGTGGAGACAGGGCTGCGGGTTCACTGGCACTTACACTTCTCCCCCTAACTTTCCTAACAGGTTTCTTCCTTTTACGAATATGACTGATTGAGGAAGGTGAAGGAGAAACTGTTTGGGGCTCTAACTCAGCCTGGGTTTGAACCTGTGTGTTTTCAGGTTCATGGCCAATGTCCTGAAGTGTAAAACCATAATCATGGTCCGCCACAGATAAATCTAAAAGAGCAGTAGATATATTTATAGGAAGGAAATTAGAAGCTAAGGTTTGAGATATTACCTGTTGTTCTTCAGCTTCCTGTTCAGCATGTTGTGCAGCTTCAAGCAGTAACTGCACTGAATCAGTTTCCATTGGCACTTCTCCAGGATGACTTGTTGATCCACCACTGTTACCTGGATCATTATCATCATTATTGTCATCTCCTGCTACAACCTCAGGTTCTTCTTTGTCATCAGAATGTGAGTCTGGATAATTGTCGAATTTTAATGACTCAGAAGAATCTTTAGTTTGGATACTTGGGAGTTTAGTGCATCAAAAGTTACATTGACACTTTCTTTTACTTGGTGTTGATCAGTTATGTACACCCTATATGCTCTTCTTGAATATCCGACAAAAATAGCTTCATGTGCCTTGGCCTCAAACTTGCCACGATGTTCATCTCCATCCTTTAACACAAAGCATTTAGCTCCAAATACATGAAAGTACTTGAGAGTTGGTTTCTTGCCAGCCATTAATTCATAGGGAGTTTTCATATGATCTTTGTTGATCAGAGTTCGATTCTGAGTGTAACAAGCTGTATTCACTGCTTCAGCCCAGAAGTAGATAGGTAACCTTGATTCACTTATCATAGTTCTAGCAGCTTCAATCAGGGTTCTATTTTTCCTTTCTACAACTCCATTTTGTTGCGGAGTTCTTGGTGCTGAATATTGCCTTGTTATTCCCTTGTCTGAGCAGAAGTTAATCAGAACTTCATTTTTGAAATCTGTGCCATTATCTGATCTAATTGCCCGAACAGGTAACTTTGAATCTAACTCAATCAGCTTTATATGATCAATCACCAAATGTGGAGTTTCATCCTTAGAGTTCAAGAATAAAACTCATGTATATTTTGTGAAGTCATCTACAATCACTAAGGCGTATCTCTTTCTGGACAAAGACAGAATATTGACTGGACTAAATAAATCCATATCTAGCAGTTGTAATGGTTCAGTGATATTTGTAGTGTCTGTTCCTTTGTGAGTTGCTTTCTTTGACTTCCCTTTCTGACATGCCTCACACAAGACTTCTTGTGTAAATTCCATCGGAGGTAGTCCTCTCACCAAATCCCTCTTGACTAAAGAGTTCATTGTTTTGAAGTTTAGATGTGAGAGTTTCTTGTGCCATAGCCAACTTTCTTCTGATGAAGCCTTTGAATAAAAACAGTTTGCTTCATCTTCAGTTCCTGAGTTGAGATCTGCTACGTATAAGTTTCCTTTCCTTACTCCACGCAAGGCTAGTTTGTCATCTTTGGTATGAGCTATTAAGCATTTCTCCTTGATAAAGTTTACCTTGTATCCTTTATCACAAAATTGACTGATGCTGAGTAGATTGTGCTTAAGTCCTTCCACTAAAGAGACGTTTTCAATGATAACATTTCCAGTATTTAACTTGCCATATCCCGTAGTCATTCCTTTGCTGTTATCTCCAAAGGTGACGATTGGATCAGCTCTTTCAACCACGTTTGATAGCAGGGCTCTATCTCCGGTCATATGCCTTGAAGATCCGCTGTCCAAGATCCATACAACTCGGTTTACCTGTTTAACTCCCTGCACATACCAAACGGATTAATTCGTCTTCGGAACCCAAAATTGATTGGGCCCGGCATACTTAAGAATTGACCTTTGTCAGCTTTGACAACAGATCCTTTTCGAATAACATCATTATTTTCCTTGACTGTTCCTACCTTTCTAAACATAGTCTCAACAATTTTTTGTTTAGACTTTGGAATATATGATTCCTTTTTTTCAGGTGAAGGAGTCACAGTCTTGGATTTAGCAAATTTACTATTGATGTGTTGTCTAGGTGTCATGTTATCTTCTTTAGCTATCATGCGTTTAAAGTAGGCAGTCATAGCATTAAAAGCACATAACATACAATTCATTATACCACAAGGTTTATGGAAAGCATCAACAGTAGGCATGTTATTCAATACAGTATGTGGCTTAACAGTTTCTACTTCAACTTTTTCAGCAAATTTAAAGTTTTCAGTAGAATGAAATCTGTTGTTACTGTTCCTACTATTCACAAAGGAATTGGGTCTGTTAGATTTGTTCTATAAGTCTTTAACACCTATACCAGGATTGGGGAAAGCAGAGGTTCCCACATCTTTCACTGATGTCTTGGGTGCAATTATCTCTTCTTGGACATTTACTCCTTTTATGTCCCTAACTTGTTCTCCTCTCTTCTTTTCTTCCTCGAGACCTCTAACTGCATCTCATATGCAATCAGTATGGAACTCTCAAGGATAGGTTCAGCTATCGGTGTTATGAAGAGAGGTTTAGGTGTGTCCTTAACAACATGTGGGATACCCTTTTCTTCAGCACTTTTTCCGAAAGGGGTTATGTTGCTCGCCTTTCCTACAGATTGATTATATTCATAGCCTATTCCAACTTTACGTTTTATTTCCTGTTGGTCAACTAGGTCTTTTACAATGTAAGAGGAATGTTTATAGGCAAGACACCTTTTCTGTTCCTCTACAATCTGATTCCTGAGATAGGCCTCAACCTTGACATAACAACTGACTCTATTGACCTGAAAAGCTAGGTCCTCAGTCAGTTTTATATTTTTGGTTTTTAACAATTTTAGACTATCATTCTCGTCAGTTAATTCTTTAATTCTAAGACGTAGTTTGTTAACCTTATCTCTGGTGTCGTCCAATTCTTTTCCTAACAGTTTAAACATCTTAGGGCATGAGGGATCTACCTCTTTTCCTTCTGTCCGAGGTGGAGACACTGATCCATCTGATGAAGCCATAAGAGCAAGATTTCCAAGCTCTTCTTCCTCATCATTGTCTGAGTCATCCCAGCTCTTGCCCTCTGCTAGATAGGACTTCCCTTGATGCTTTTTTACTAAGGCATCATATTTCTCTTTCAACTCTTGATAAGAGTCTCTCTTCTGTCCTTGCTTCGGCTTCTTGCATTCAGTTGCAAAATGACCAAGCTCATTGCAGTTGAAGCAACGGATCTTGCTTCTGTCAACCAAGCCTGTCTTGTAGCCGCTCCTTGATACAGCTGTTGAAGAACTTCCTTTTTGAAACCTTCCAAAGGTTGGTTTAGATTTAAATGAGGAATTTCTTCTGAATCTCATGTTTCCAAACTTCCTGGCAAACATAGCTAGAGATTCATCTTCCACCTGATCCTATTCTTCTAGGGAATAGAATTCACCATTTTCCTGTTTTTCTGGAGTATGACCATATTCTGGAACAACATACTCCTCTGAACTTTTTGAAGGTGCAACAGCCTTCACTTCTTCTTTCCCTGGTGTTTCTACTATTAGTGCTTTAGAAGAACTCGAAACTTTGCCTCTGCCATACATCTCTCTTGTCTGGATCTGCTCCAATTCATATGTCTTCAGAACTCCGTAAAGTCTTTCTAGGGTTATCTCCTTCATGTCCCTAGATTCTCGGATGGCCGCGATCCTGTGTTCTAGATGCTCTGGCAAGGTTAATAGAAACTTCCTATTGACCTCTTGGTTTAAGTAATATTTCCCGTTGAGGTTGAGCTCGTTTATTAGTTTGTTCAATCTCTGAAACACCTCAGAGATACTGTTAGGTCCTGGAGATCGTAGAGGGGGGTGAATACGATTCCCAAATAAAAATCTAACTTTTATTTATTTTTGGGACAACAAAAAAAATTACTTTGGTTCAAACCCAGGTACTGTTCATCATCTTCTTCAACCTCAAGAACACCATTAAAATAACCAAGATAATGAACGGTAAATCATCCAAAACACACAACACAACAAGATCCAAGAATATAACTTTATATTCATTGAAGTGGGGTAGATGCTACAAACAAGTTCAAGAACATAAGCTCAAGAACACAACAAAGAAGTGATTTTTGTCTCCTCTAAAACTATTACATTTTGTAGATCTAGGAGACAAAAATCAGCCCTATCTTCTATACAAGATTTAGCAAGTGTTTACAATAGAAAGATAGAGGAGTGGTGAAGATAAAGAAGATCATGGCTCTAAAATATGCAAGATCTAGTTCGGCCATGGGGGAGAGAAAATTAATTCTTTTTCTCTCTCCCCTTTTCTCTTCTCATCCGAATACTCACTAAAGATGATGACTTGGGTTTCTTCTTTATATATTGAAAAAAGGTGTTACTTTTTGTTTTTCCACCTTTTACTTTTGTCCACTCAAATCATATCTTCAAAGTCATGTGCCAAGCATGCCTTTGGAAATATTTAATATAAAAGTAATATTTAATAAATATATAAAATATAAATAAAGAATATCTTTATTTATAAAATATATAAATAATTAAATAATTACTTTATTTAATTAAATTAAATATTTCCATTCCACTCTTCAATTTGTGTAGACTTCCTTATCCAAATACTTGGCCCCGTATACGTGACTCCACCACGTCCAAGTATTTGGCCTTCTAATCTGTGAAGCTTTAGTAATTTCCAATCAGGTTGTGCCGTCTGTCTCTTATCCATTAGGCTGACATTTCTCCAACACTGATTTACCACCTTTGTTGATCCTCCACATGACTCAAGAAAACCAACAACTTTAGAATGATTAAAATCATATTAACCGACGAGAGCTTGCCTCCAATGTCCTGACACTTGATGCAACGGTCTGGTTCATAAGTGACTAGTCTTGATAGGGGCTCTTGATTCAGAACATGATTCCACATTCTTCTTTGCAAACCTTACTTGTTGCTTCGATTATAATGCACTAAAATCGTCATAGACTAAGACAATCTTCTGTAGCTTCCACATCCTTGAATAGATGTCAACATCTTTTATTCTCCACTGAGGCATGAACATGTTAATGAACTTCTTCCAGTGAGCTTCAAGTCTGTAGATGATCCTTTGATACTTTGTCTTAACTGAACTCTGTGATCCAAGATTTCTGTGCACCTGCATATTATTACATGTCCTGTTCTATTGTTGAGTTATCATCAACCATTACATAGAGATTGCATTTAACATTTCTAGTACACATGAAAGTGCAGTGAGTTACTTCCCTTCACTCCTATCTCCCCTTTCAATCTCCCCCTATTTGGTTGATATGGAATAGCAATCAAATACTATTTCCATTTACAATTTCCCCCAAAAGCAATTAAATAAAATTAGCTACTAGAGGATAACTCAACTAATATACAAGAAACAATTAAAGTACTGGACATGAAAATAATATACAAAAGGTTCTGGAAAGATATAATCAGTTAAATCCAGATTTCCTGAGTTGCTGAAAATGAATGATGAATTTCTGAATTTCATTTTCCTTTAGCTTCCTCCACTTCAATGTTCTTCAAAGATGGGGTTCTTTCAATAAAGAAACAAATCATTAGTAAAGACTTCTGAACAATCATTCTCGTTCATCTTGCAATTCGAACTAGAACATACAGCTCTCTATGTTCCCAATAAGAGGTCAACTCATTCTCCTCTTAAGGTTGTTCTCTCTTGGAATGAAAGTCACTTCTTCTTTTTCTTCAGGATGTTCTATTTCCAGGAAACATAATTTTCTTTCTTCCCTGCACTGCTCCACTGACTTCATCTATCACTGAAACAAGAAATAGAACACACTTGGACACTTCTCAGATGCCCCTTGAAAATCTCCTTCACATTCTGCTTTACCCAGAAAACTTCTACTTAGCAAAAACTCCCCCTTGAGTTGATACTCTTCAAAGAAATCTTCATTTTCATTCATTGATCGTGCTGGAAAGAATTCTTCTGCCGAACCTCTCCTAAGAATGTTCCAAGGACAGATCTTCAAACAAATAGAGCAAAATCCCTTAGATATCTTTTCAGAATAAGATATAGCATTGCAAACCAAGATGTTAAGATTCTCCATAACTTCTTCCCCTTAGTACGACAAGTAACTTCTTCCCAATTGACAAAAAGTAACTTCTCCACTTCAGACGGAAAATCAGTTAAATCTACAACACCTTTAGGGATTAGGCTCCAACCAATTTCTAAGAAACTCCCCCTTAGTAATTTCTCCCTTGCATCACTAAGGTTTCAATTTTATCTAATTCTCCCCCTTAGTTCATGCAAGCTCCAATCCACCCTTGTGTCTTTAGATATCCTCTAAGTAACCTCCACAAGATAGGATTGACGGATCTCATTTCTTGTATCACCAAGAGATCTCGTTTCTTGTATCACCAAATTCTCCCCCTTAGTTGAGAATATCCTTTAAAATAATAAAAGTATCATCTACATCCAATCGAATAAGAAACTCTCTTTCAATTGAATATAAAATCCTCCTTAGGCCTAAAAATTAATGTCTCCCCCTTTGAGATTGAGAACAACATGAATTAATAGACCCAAAGGTAATAGTTTGGACATTCCCACTAAGCTTCAGCTAGACTCTTCTGCAGCTTGTCTTCCAGAAAAGAATCTCTTCAACATTTCAGAGCTGGAAAATTCAGTAACAGGATTCAAGCATAGTAGCAAGGTTAGTGTTTGGTCTATGGTTTCCTCACTTCTACTACGTTCTGTTGGTGTTTACACTTTCAAGCGTAAGTGTTCCACTCATTTCTCTCCCTATTTCTCTCACTCAAGTGTATCACTCCCTCACTTCACTCAAGTGTTTCTCTCCCTTACTTGCACTCATTCCATTTATAGCAATTTGTACCTGCAAGTAAATCCATGCTAGTCTCACCAAGATATTATGGATCGTTGACTGTAGCATGTTATCGATCACTAAAGATCTAGGTTCTGAGATGGAATCTCAGACAGGGTTTCAGTTAGGTCGTCACCCAACTCACCATGAGCAAATCCATGCACACGTGGCTCGTCGTCGGGGAATAACCCTTCTGAAATTGGAATCTCCTCCAATCCAGGAGTGACTGAAATCCCAACACCCTGATCCTCAAAAGACTCATCAAATTGGTAAACCAACTGAATCATAGTCTACGAGTTGTTGCTCAGCTACTTTCAGCATCAACAATCTCCCCATATGCAAATTCATGCACTGGATCGTTGAATGTGGTATGCGTACTAGCAGCTATCTAAGCATCAACCGACTCCCCATATGCAAATCCATGCACTGGATCGTTGACGGTGATATGCCTTTATGTTTTGAGCGATCCATGTATTCCAGAATTTGAATTCCTGGGAGAGTAGACGTGTACAAACGTCTCTCTCAATCACCTGTGAAGATGAATTAACTCACTATTTTCAGTCATGGAAAACTGTTAGTGATTGCCTCTCAACATCAACAGATTGCTCTGCGGATGTGAAATCCCATTAGGGAACTAGGACTGTTCCTCCTAGGAAGGTTGACAAGGATTCTAATATATGGCAAGAAATCCAAGTTTCCCTCAAATACCTGTAAAGGTGGCTCAACAACTTCATTCACCGTGAATGGTAAACAAAGAAGTTTAGGGGTTTTACCTATACCTCACAATGTGCACTTCTTGCAATGTGTCCTCACAATTGTTAGTCCCAAGAGAGGCTAGAGAACTGTTAGGTCCTATAACAACCCTTAGATGCAAAAACTTTAGGATTACCATCAGCGTGAATGCTTTTGGTGTGCTTGACTCATTACAAGGTGCTCTGGCTGACGAGCGAATTTTTAATGAAATCACCCTGTTGAGAGAGCTCATTCAGAAACGGTTGAATTGCCTTTTCAGCTCTGCATCCTTTTGAGAGAATACAGATGAGCTACAGATACCTCAATTTGTATACTTCTTTCCTTCTCGAGAGGTAGAGCTGTGGGTGCACTTCCGACTTCATCCTTATTTGCTGCATCAAGTGCAGTTTCTCCCTTAACAACCGCTAATCTATATAAGTTCCTTATATCACCAAGGGTTGAAAGTTTGAATTAGAATGATAGTGTTTGTTACTAAGGCCTTGGTTAGAAATTGATGGATTATTCAACTTCTTGACCTTCCCCTATAGCCACTAAGGCCAAGCCATTACAGCTAAATAGATAGAGTTGATCAGAGCTATATAAAATTTGGTAGAGTATGATTAAACTTATTCTCTATTCCTTCTCAGAAATATAGCATCGGAGCAATGTGTCCTCAAGAAACAATGCACCAGGGCTAAAATGTGGGAATTAATAAAGAATAGGTAAAAGAATATCAAGCCAAATTTCATAAACTCACAATTTTGAAAAAAAATTTAACAGATTGATAAAAGTGTTCTTTTGAATTTCTCTTAGACAAATATCCAATTGAAATTCAACTCTTTTAACAAAAACATTTTGATTAATAACTCAAATCTATTTCATCTTGCTCACTGTATGTTTTCAGAAATTGTTTTGCAATTCATTCTTATCGGATATTATCTTCGACTTAAAACATAAATCATTTAAAAAAAATTGAATGAATGCTTTAGTCATACAGTCCAAGGCACTAATCCCAAAGCAAACAACCATTGTTTTAATACTACAGGTCAATGTGAAACAAACATTAACAAGAGTTTTGAAAAACGTTTTACCAATGGTTGATACCTCAAGATCAAAACAATTTACTCAAATAAAATAGCCTGATACCATGCAACCTAAGTTACAAGTTATTAAGTAACTTTATTTAAACAAATCGTGGAGAGAAAACAGTTTTCATTACAAAACATTTAGAGAGAGAGAGGATATATGATTTTGAAATAGAAAGATAATCCTCAAGAAATGTTCTCTTTCAAAGAAAACTTTTAGTGGCTTTTCATTCTCTGGCAAATGAATGCATGTTTAGATAAAACATTTTTCACAAGAAATAGACAAGAAATTTCTTTATGCATTCAAGTTCTAAAGAATGAAAAACATATGTTAATACTAATGAATTATCAAAGATATGAGTGACAATACATTCAAAAGTACTAACATCATTCAATCATTTTGTAATAAAATGCATCTTACTACAAAATAATCAAGCACATAAGATACTTACATTATGCTAGACAATTACCATTTGTCGCTTGAAACAAACACATTTTGCAATATAGATCATGGTAATTCTAAAGCATAAAACATAAGCATCCGCTAAACACTGAACATACATTGACCGAATGACAGCATTTAACTTCTTACACTACATCTTAACAATTATCACATAAGCATATTGAAAATACTCATGACAATCAGAATGTATGTAAGCTCGAGGTACTAGTTGCATCAGAGATCAAATACCTTTAAATATTAATGTTAAAATTTATGATCTTTGACAACCCCTCGCGATGTAGTAACTTACTTTCAATATCAGTGTTTTTTGAAATAATCTTTTTGTCACTTAGTGCAGAAATTCTAAGTGACATCACTAATATCAAAAGAATATTAATGGATTTTGCAAAAGACATGAATTACATCACTTAAACTACATATTAAGTGGTTCCATTAACATTAGCATTAAACAATTAGAAGTAAATAAAATTACAACTAATTAATATATACAAATACTTATGCTGAAACATTTGATACATATAGCATGAATAACATATGACAGCACAAAGTACGAGATCCTGGATATAAATTGACTATACAAAGAGATGCTACAATGTTAGGTCCCTAGGTCCCGGGTGATCATAGGTAATCTCATAAAGGTAATATTGGATCCCGGGTGATCACAAGCCAAACATTAACTAGTTCCTAAAGATAGTAGACATCTAAATAGCATGAACACTCTCTATAAACATTATGTTTAAATAAATTAATATTAGACTAGAGTGACATACCTTAGTCAATAGAGCTTTTACTGGAGTATGATCGTTGAATGAACAATTACTCCTCTTTGCCCTAGAGATCGAACGTTTACTCCTTTCGAGATTGAACGTTTACTCCTTTTGGACAGGAATAACTTTTCAGCTACCAGTTAACATTGTTCCTCGAAACAATACCACGCTCATCCAGATGGAAACTGCATTACCTTCAACACCCAAATTTTTCCTTGTAGATATTGGTCTTGGCAGCAGCTTCACTAAACTCAGCACTCTAGAAACCAGTAGTCCTGACACTAGCAGAGTAGAACCTTCAAAAATTCTGAACTACCCTTCAGCTTCTGTATCAATACCAAGTCTTCATGTGGATTGATTCCTTGTGCTAAGTGTATCTGCCTCTGGTTCAATTGAGTTAGTTCCTTGATTCGAACCCTACTCAATCTTGATTAGTTAGTGCATCTTCAATCTTCATTGAATTCACTCAGAAAAACCAATGAAATACTCGTATACATGCACGGCACTACCAATCACTACTCTACTACCCAGATTCATCAAGAACTGACTCTAGGAAATGTTGTTACACAAAACCCTTTGTCATGACAGATGTGTCCTTAATGTTTCCTTAGATATTCAGTGGGTAGAGTAGTCTTCTTCAAATATGATTGAGATCATCTTGCATTATTTTTAAATTGACAATTTCCTTTCTAATATGCAATCACTCAATCTGGATCACTCAGTGCTCCTAAGAATCTCAACTCTTACTCAATGAGCACTGCTAGCCTTTGAGCATCAAACACGACTAGTTGATCCAACTTACTGATGCTCCCCCTGTGATGCTGCTTGCAACTTTTCTTCATCTGGTGTCATCTGATCTTGAGCCCTAAACAGGATGTCAACCTTTAGAAATTCAGAGCTAAAATCAAACGAATGCTAGGGAGCTTGATGATGATGTTCACTGCATCTAAATCATCTTAAATCAATCACAGACTCTGTGTAAGCTCTTAACTCCAAATAAGATAGCCCTTCATCACACCATGTGACTTCAGGCATGATTAATCTTACTTGATGTCTTCTCTTTATATTTGTTGATTAGACTTGCTGTGTCAACTGATTCAGCCGTAGTGAATAGGAAACCTTAAGTCTATCCATTATCCTTGTAATTCCACTCAAGGTCTGGATTTCCCTATTAACTCCTCCATTTGGTCATGAAGTCCGGAAACTGAACTTTACTTTAGAATACTCTTTTCAGTGCAGACATAACATAGAACTTCGTTCGTCAACAAATTCCATTACATGCCCTCAAAGTGTTCTTACAGCAATCTGCCTAATCCTTTGAATGTGATTAATCACTGAGATGCTTCATCTATCGAATGCATGAACAACCACCAAAACTAAACAGGGTAGCCTTTGACTTGACTTCCCTTCAACTGACATACTTCACTAATGTCCTTCTTAAAAGAATTTCATTAGAAGTAGTCCTTTCTCAAAAACTTCATCTTTACCGTCGAATCCGTTATCTTGATAAACCAAGTATTAGTTGATAAACCAAGTGTGAGAGCATCATTTGTTGTTGCAGCTAACTCCATTCTGATAAACTTCAACGAATAGTTGACTTCATCATAAGCATTAAATTTCGTGTCAGCAATAACCTCACTTCCAGTAGAGTGAGCTTCTATTTCTCTTGACCCCGATCAATATTGTTCATCCTCGAACTGATATTAGGAAACCCTTCGCAAAGAATCCCCTATGTCTTCCTTAATATTGTGCTTCAGATCATTCAAGAAAAATAGGTAACCTTGCTTAACCATTTGAATACCAAAGCAAAAGTAGTTACATGCCTCGAACATGGAAATGTCTGAGATATATAACTTGTACATGTTGAAAGATACTCTGCATTCACAAATGATTAAGACACGTGGTCCTCAATTTGATTGAGTCCAAGGGTTAGAGATATTTCTAAACATTGTTAACAACAAAGCATTCAAGTTCAACATGCTCATTCTTATCTGACTGATCACTCCTCATCTATATCTGCCTCAACAAGTAGTCTTGGCTATGAGCTCAGTGATCCCAACCTAACTTAAGGTGGACTAGCAGTCTATAAGAATCATGTCATACATATATGTAGTCATAGAAGAATCAATCACTCAGATTCCTAATTCTTCTAAATCACCTTTGTTGTTCACTTTAACATTATATTATCTCTAATTACCTGAGTCAGTTTAAATTTAAAAAATTAATTCATGGTTTATTATACTGACCCCTAGGCAATTCCCAAAATAGAAACAAACTCATCTTAACAAGCACATGATCAAATATAACATTTAATATAACCATGCGAGTATAAACAGATTATTGACAATGTAAACATCAAGGCACTTAGCATGCAGCAAATACTCTTTCCGGTAAATGTACCCCTACAAATACCTAAGACTCTATATGCTAACATGATCAATTATCGTAAAGCAAGCATTAAATCACACAAGATCTAATCATGAAGTCAAATACTGAAAAACAAGCAACACTAACAAACTAGCATAAGTTATCTAATTTATATAGAAATCAAGGTGAGACATGTATTACATCAAACTTATAATATAATGCAGTTCAGCACTTAATACTCTATAATTAAATCAAACAAGTATAAACTAGTTAGAAAGTATACCTGAGCGATGCTTAGCATTCCATCTCGAGTGATAATCAATTGATCCAAATCAATTTCCATTCTACTAACACTCATGGAAGTATCCTTGCATTTGACCTCAATAACAAATGATGTTCCTGCTTCAACCCAAACTGATACCTGATTGTTCTGCTTAAAGACCCCGACATAGAATGTCTCATGTTCTGCTTGAAAAGATCACTCTTCTTTGTATGTGTAGCAATAACCCCTTGATTATCATATGTCAGTGATAATCAAACCTTGTGTATTTCTGCCACAGATGTCCTTTAACCAAATCTTCAATTGTTGTTTTGGTTCTTTGACCGTTAAACTGAATTTCTTTTCAAAATCCCAAATTCTTCAGATATTGATTCGAAAACCACTGATCGAAGACTCTTCCCTAAATGAACTAATCCCCTTTCAATAACCAAATGATCCACTGAGTAGACCGATGTAGAAATACATCTCCAATGGTAAGATCAGGTCTCAACTCCATTAGAATGTTCTTCAGTCAGTTCGTTTGTCCTCAACGAACGAAGAATCAACTCTTGTTGTTTCGTTTAATAAAACATTTTGTTCAAACAGAAGTATTTAATTTTTTAGGAATTTAAATAATCAAAATAAATTGAAAATGCATTTTTGATAAATAATAATAAATTTCTCAATTTCAAATTATAAATAAAATAAAATAATTCGAAAAGAAAGTTTTGATATAGAAATAACAAATTTTTCAAGGTATATTAAATAATCATGAAAAAGAAATTATTTCAAATCAAAATTAATTTTCAAAGAATTTTATAGAATTTATAATCCAAAACAGTTTTAATTATAATTAAAATAAAACAGATTGAAAATATAAGTTTGATATAAAAATAATAAATTTTCAAGTCATCTTAGATATTCTTGAAAATAAATTATTTCAACCAAAATGATTTTCCAAAAAGTTTTATGAGATTTATAATTAAAACTTCTATAAAAAATAAATTATTAAACCTCAAAAATAATTCTCAAAATACTTTTAAGAATATTAAACTCAAAAGAAATTAAATTGGATTTTAAGATTAATTTTAGTTTTTAAATTAATAAAATTCTTAACTAAGAATATTAAAAATATAAAATATTTGACTCTAAAATTTAAAAGAAAATAAAATATTTCCCAAGATGTAAAATAAACTTGAAAAATAAATTATTTAAATTTAAAAATTATTTTCAAAATATTTTATATAATTAAATTCAAATTTAATTATTAAATTAATTATTAAACTAAAAACAATTTGAGAGAAAAACAATTTTTGTTTTAAATAAAAGTAAAGTTATGTAGTCATGTGTCATGTTGAAACAGCCCTCTATGTAGAATTTCTACTTGGGTCCTATCTCGAACATCAAGTCGAATTTCTACATAGAATTTCTACTTGGGTCCTATCTCGAACATCAAGTCGAATTTCTACATAGAATTTCTACTTGGGTCCTATCTCGAACTTTAAGTAGAAATTCTACATAGGAATTTCTACTTAGGTTCTATCTCGAACTTCAAGTAGAAATTCTTACTTAGAAAATATTTTCACCTCCAGAATTTCTACTTAGGTTCTATCTCGAACTGTAAGTAGAAATTCTAGATAGGAATTTCTACTTAGGTTCTATCTCGAACTTTAAGTAGAAATTCTTACTTAGAAAATTTTTCCACTTCCAGAATTTCTACTTGGCTCTAAGTAGAAACTCATCTAGAATTTCTAGATAGGAATTTCTACATAGGTTCCCTTGTAAGTACTTAGAGAAATTCTGGGCTTCAACAATTAACACAACACCTACTGCTTCCTTTCTGGATGTCCAGTTAACCAAAATAAATAATAATTTTTTTTTTCGTACCCTCTTTAATCTCAAAAATAAAAATAGATCCAATCGATTTGTATGTCAATCGTTTAGCTCTGATACCAATTGTTAGGTCCTGGAGATCGTAGAGGGGGGTGAATACGATTCCCAAATAAAAATCTGACTTTTATTTATTTTTGGGACAACAAAAAAAATTACTTTGGTTCAAACCCAGGTACTGTTCATCATCTTCTTCAACCTCAAGAACACCATTAAAATAACCAAGATAATGAACGGTAAATCATCCAAAACACACAACACAACAAGATCCAAGAATATAACTTTATATTCATTGAAGTGGGGTAGATGCTACAAACAAGTTCAAGAACATAAGCTCAAGAACACAACAAAGAAGTGATTTTTGTCTCCTCTAAAACTATTACATTTTGTAGATCTAGGAGACAAAAATCAGCCCTATCTTCTATACAAGATTTAGCAAGTGTTTACAATAGAAAGATAGAGGAGTGGTGAAGATAAAGAAGATCATGGCTCTAAAATATGCAAGATCTAGTTCGGCCATGGGGGAGAGAAAATTAATTCTTTTTCTCTCTCCCCTTTTCTCTTCTCATCCGAATACTCACTAAAGATGATGACTTGGGTTTCTTCTTTATATATTGAAAAAAGGTGTTACTTTTTGTTTTTCCACCTTTTACTTTTGTCCACTCAAATCATATCTTCAAAGTCATGTGCCAAGCATGCCTTTGGAAATATTTAATATAAAAGTAATATTTAATAAATATATAAAATATAAATAAAGAATATCTTTATTTATAAAATATATAAATAATTAAAAAATTACTTTATTTAATTAAATTAAATATTTCCATTCCACTCTTCAATTTGTGTAGACTTCCTTATCCAAATACTTGGCCCCGTATACGTGACTCCACCACGTCCAAGTATTTGGCCTTCTAATCTGTGAAGCTTTAGTAAGATCCAATCAGGTTGTGCCGTCTGTCTCTTATCCATTAGGCTGACATTTCTCCAACACTGATTTACCACCTTTGTTGATCCTCCACATGACTCAAGAAAACCAACAGCTTTAGAATGATTAAAATCATATTAACCGACGAGAGCTTGCCTCCAATGTCCTGACACTTGATGCAACGGTCTGGTTCATAAGTGACTAGTCTTGATAGGGGCTCTTGATTCAGAACATGATTCCACATTCTTCTTTGCAAACCTTACTTGTTGCTTCGATTATAATGCACTAAAATCGTCATAGACTAAGACAATCTTCTGTAGCTTCCACATCCTTGAATAGATGTCAACATCTTTTATTCTCCACTGAGGCATGAACATGTTAATGAACTTCTTCCAGTGAGCTTCAAGTCTGTAGATGATCCTTTGATACTTTGTCTTAACTGAACTCTGTGATCCAAGATTTCTGTGCACCTGCATATTATTACATGTCCTGTTCTATTGTTGAGTTATCATCAACCATTACATAGAGATTACATTTAACATTTCTAGTACACATGAAAGTGCAGTGAGTTACTTCCCTTCACTCCTATCTCCCCTTTCAGATACCCTCACCAGGGTTGGATCTAAACTGCTCATACTGGGAGGTCAAAATCTCCAGTTTGTTTTCTTTGACTTCTACAGTCCCTTCATTTATAACTTCTATAATATCCCAGATTTGCTTGGCGGTCTTGCAGTTGACCACATGATTGTACATTACGTAATCTAGAGATTCTATCAGTATTAGTTTGAGGTTATTGTCCAGGGATACAACTTCCTTTTCTTCATCGTTGTACTCTGCTGGACTTTTTGGAACCTGTCTATGAGGAATTACGACCCCATCTACCTCGTGTTCAAGAACAACTGTTATTGGAGGTTCAATGCCTTTTTCTAAGATCAAGGCATATTTGGGATTGGCGATCCCAATAAATAACTGCATCTTGTGCTTCCATAGGTTATAATGATCTTTATCGAATGATGGAATTTTGATGCTCGTTACCTTTTGTGTACTCATCTTAAATAAGATTAAAAATTAAGTGTTTCAAAAAAAATATTTTAATTTTTGACTGAAAATAATTTTTGATCAAAAAAATTTTTTTTTTTTAAAATTATTTCGAATTAAAAATAATTTTTGAGATCTGTATGAGTCGCGGAATATTTGGTTCGGATCTGATATTATAAATATCAACAAGCTCTGATGCCAATTATTGGTCCCTGATATTGTAGACGGGGGGGGGGGGGGGGGGTTGAATACAATATCAAATATAATTCGCGAATTTGGATTTAAGACTAAAAAATTAA
Organism: Oenanthe sinensis; assembly: GCA_028671895.1. Lineage (NCBI taxonomy): Eukaryota > Viridiplantae > Streptophyta > Magnoliopsida > Apiales > Apiaceae > Oenanthe > Oenanthe sinensis. Next base: position 26,314,495 of record CM053801.1, read on the forward strand.
TTATAAACCTGAAATATTAATTTAGGTGAAATACTGTTCAAGTAGAATATTTAATTTTAACTTGAAAAGTATTACAGAATTAATATAGTGAATAGTATTTATATCTAATAAATTGTCTAGAGTGATTTTGACATGACTTGTTCGGGTTTAACAATTTATATTCCAAACTAAGCACATAAATTTGTGAATATTACAATGCATACAAATTTCTGAATTTGAATGTTTGAACGACAACTGAAAAATGAAGACAATCACCTCATATTTATAGAGGTGAAAAGTCAGTATGACTTATCCCATTATGACCTTTTAACTGATTGAATTAACACTTGTATGACTCATAAAAAGGCTGGGCATGACTTAAAATGGTCGGTATGACTCATAGAAATTCGGTATGACTCATTTTTAAGTCATATTCGAATTTTTATTAATTAAAATAAATCAGAATGACTTATTTTAAATTAAAGAAAATTCGGTATGACTCATCCTTAAAGATTCGGTATGACTCAATAAACATAGCTCGGTATGACTTGTTTTATAAGTCATTTGTTAATCAATTAAATCGGTATGACTTAACCAATTAGCTCAGCATGACTTGCATTCTTTTGCTCGGTATGACTTGTTTTATAAGTCATTTTTGAATCAAATCTTTTTAGTAAATTAATTCTTCTTTAATTTAATTAAATAATTTATGAATTAATTTAATTCAGACTTGAATTAATTTAATTAAATAAATTAAATAATTAACTTAATTTTAATTGGAGAATTAAAATACTATTAGGACTTGTTTAACTCTGTAGTCTGTTGCCGTCTTTTGTCATTTTCTGTCTTCTGTCATGGAACCACTTTCAGCTCAATGTTGAATATTTATTAATTAAAGTTGACACACAAATGTACTGTCTGGTTCATTTGTGTCATACTTTAATAAATATTCTCCATTTCTTTTAACTTTAAATTAGTGGTCTTGTGTCTTTCCTTATCTTTCCTGTCTTTTTTTTCTGTTCTTTTTCTTCTGGAATCTTCGTATAGTAATCACTTAAAATCTTCTGAATTCTTTTGAAATTACTACTTGATTATTATCCACTGACGCTTGAACATATTAATGAACTTCTTCAGTGTTGAGTAGTAGGATCAACTGAGTGCTTCTGATTCTGTTGATTCTCTGTGACTAGTTGACTGTCTTCGTCTTGATTCCTGCTTGATATTTATTATTTACCACTATTTCTAGATTGAGTTGAGTTGTCATCTAATTATTACAAATATGCCTTAGTCATATGCCTTTCAGACGATGAGCTTTATTGTATAAATGAAAGCCCTTATGGATTATTGTGTTTCGATACAATTCAGTCTTCGAGTTTATTTTGAAAGAGAATTCACCCTTAGAGTTATGTCTCCATTCAAAAAAAAAAATCACTTGTTTGAAGAAGGTTAATTATATGGGAGTGATGTTTGAATGCAACGTCTCTAGGATATTTTTTAGCCCATATCATAAATTTAAGTAAAAAATTAAATATAAAAAATAATAATTATTTAAATAAAACCATATTTCGTAATCAAACCAATTGATTTTCACGTGGATTGATTTGTCTTAATTTACATATATTATTAGTTTGGTTTAAACCGTTACAAAATAAACTTCATTATCGATTTGTTCAAAAAATTGAGAATTCGGACCACAAACACCCCTGTATATTTATGAGTGCTATAATTTTTGTATACAATAAAATTAAAATGAATAATATATAAGTAAAAGATATTTTAATAGTGTAATATGTATTAAAATTAATAAATACAGTTAACAATAAAATAATATTTTAAAAAACCAAAAAAATGAAAATACAAAATAAAATTGATAAAATGTCAAATAAATTAATATAAAATATAAAATTATAATATATATACATTTTAATATTTTAAAGGTGTCGTTAAAGACAACAAAGTAATTATTTCCTACGTTGTTAGGGTTTAAGGTGCTCCTCAACTTCACAAGACAGCTTCTTCCGTTTCTCCGCCGTTAATTTCTTCATCGGTAACTCCCCCCTGAAGTCTTTACATGTCTGTGTATGTTTATGTAATAAATAGCCTGTGTATATGTTTGTAAATTTTAATTTACAAGTGTGTAAAGTACACATACATGGCAGTTGAATAATTTACACTATTATTGTTTCAATTGTTGTTATTATGATGTTAATTAGTTGTCTTGTTTATTACATTGCAATCAGGACAGTGAACTAGATTGTTAGATTACATGGCCAATACTGAGATAATTCCTGATACCAACCCGACCCAGAACTCGAAACTAGGAGATGAGAGTGTGAAGAAGAAACGTAAGAGGAAGAGAGGGAAGAAAGAGGATGAGAAATTGTGTTCTGGGGAGGTGAATGAAAATGGAGAAAGTGGGGGTGAGGAAAAAGAATTCGAGGGAGCGAAAGAGGTTGAGCACGATAATGAGGTTAAACAAGAAGATGAAGAACAAGCGGATGAGGATGAGGTTGAAGAGGAGAAGAAGATTAAGAAGAAGAAGGTGAAAAGTGGGAGTGGGATTATGAGTAGTGTGACGTTCGAGTCGATGAGTTTGTCTGAACCTACCATGAAAGCGATTAAAGATATGGGTTTTCATTACACTACTGAGGTATCAAACACTAATACCTTTTTTCTTATGTTTTGTAATATACTTTTTGGTTTAATTGTTTGCGAAAATGATGCATTTGATAGTAAAGATTTCACTTTTTTGTTAATTAATCATAATATGTAATCATTAAGTTACCCACAGTGCTGAATATGTATAAGATTTATGCACCTTTTTATCTAATATAAAAAATATTTTTAGGGTAATGCCTATATAGACGGATTATGACAAGCATGTACTAGATTTCAGGATTACTTGATTGTCACCACCTTATAGGTTTTGTGATACTCGTATATTGTTGTTATAAGTAGTAGTTTGGGTTTTCCTGAATTTCAATAACTGATATTCTATAAGACTGGAGGAAGATCTATTTTCTAACTGACCAATATTGTTAATTTTTCTCTACTATAGGGAACCAGGATCTTGAGATTGGAACTATAAAGTTTAGCTTTATAGACAGAGACTGTTTGATAATAATATTTGTTTTGCTAATAACATCTGTGGCGTTTGAGTGTTTATGCTGTCCTTCATCCAGCAAGCAGTACTTCTGATTGAATAGTACATATAACATTTATAAAGCAATTACTTTCTTGTGTATGACCTGCCTTTCTCAAGTAAAAATATATGCAATTGCAGATTCAAGCTAGATCTTTGCCACTTCTTATTGAAGGCAGAGATGTTCTTGGTGCTGCGAGGACAGGTTCTGGGAAGACACTTGCCTTTTTAGTACCAGCAGTTGAGTTGCTTTATCAACTTCATTTTGCTCCTCGGAATGGAACGGGTGTTATCATCATTTGCCCGACTAGGGAACTTGCCATACAGGTATAGTCCTCAACTCTCGTCAAAGTAAATTTAAATTTGTTGTTAACTACACTTTTAAATTGGAGATCCTTGTAACGTATTTTCTGAGAGTGTTAAATCCAAACCCTGCAAATTTACTTTTAAGGATCATCACTAAATGTTGTTTATGGTTTTTCAATAAATTACTATCTCTATTTTATATCATTTAATTACTAGGCGATATTTTTCTTTACTAAATCTATCAATTATTGTTTATGACATCTGTTTGAAGCATTTCCAGACTCTTTTGTGTTTCTCTCACCACGAAAAATTCAGTTCGAGTGAGTATTTTAAAAAACTTTATAAGTACCAAATTAAAGGACATGTATCAAAATTTGGAAAGCAGAAAGCCTACTTTAAATTCTGGTCAATCCAAATTCCCTGTTTCTTTTAACATATGATTTGTGCCATGACTTTGGAATTCCCTCAAGTTGCTGAGAAGCAAGCGTAGTTCGTTCTTTTCTGTAAACCATAGGTTCTATTGTATTGCTCACAGTTTCATACTCATTCTAATGCTTCTTCTTACACATGTAATTTTTACTTTAATTGAGCCAAAGTTCGCCCACCTTATTATCATATACTTCTATTTGATTTCTACAAAGAACTAATTGCATTCGCACTTTAGATTTACTGTATGTCTGTAACACTAGAACACGAGAAGACTTTCTAGATATAGTAAACTTCAGGAACTCTAGAGACAGATTAGAATTGAATCAGCTAGTCTCCTAATTTTTCTGATTTTTCAGATTTTACTAAAGACATTATCACCACTGAGATATTCTTTTCTCTGTGAGTTGAATCTGGATTGAATGATTCCAACTGAATGAGATGAGCCTGTCCAAAGAAAGCTAGTAATAATGATTGGGAAGTGAATCAAAGTTGATTAATGGATTTCAAGATAAATTTAGTTATCTGGGGAATCAGATGTGAGTTTTGAGTGTGATATGTGACCATGTGAGAGTAGTGGTTTAAACAAAAAATTCGTACAAAATATTAGCACAAAAAATTGTTTGGTTACTGAGTATATAAACAGAGAATCATAGATAGATTTGCAGAAATTTGTAGAGGAAGAGCAGAGTTTAGAGAAAAAAGCATATGGAAAGAGAGACTTGGTACTAAGTTTGATTTACAAAAATATAACATAACATTCTCTATACTGATACTTCTATATAAATAGGGGTAAGTCAAAACTAGTTGACTTCTTAACCTGACTAACGAGGCGTGTGTTAAAATATGAATGGTCTGCGTTGATTGAATTAGATTGCAGAATTCTTCAGAAAAATTTGAAATGAACCATTCAGATTTTTCCTTTTTTCCTTTCAAATTAAGGTATATAAGTTTTTTTTTAGCTTAAAAAGATATGGTAACCAATCAAGGTTGTTAAGTCGACAAGTCGAGCCTCCACGCCCGCGGACCTTGGAATCGACTAGTCGACAAGTCGCCCGACTAGTCGTAAAAAGTCGACAAGTACCTTATTTAGAGTAAATATAAATATATAATATATAATATAGGTTAACATACTTTAATTTCCTAGTTCAAATAAAAACTAATAGATAATAAATTCAAGTACCCAAAGTCAAACATCTCTAAGCAAATAAAAACATAATTAAAAAGCAAAATCAACTAAATAAACACAATCATGCATAGTCATCCATATCGGAATCATCTCCATTCCCATCTCCATCTCCTTGAGTATTCTCCTCCAGTGGTACACCATAATCATCTTCCACTTCCTCATCATCGAAAGGAACATTGTCATCATCTTCATCTTCCCCTTCTTCATCAATAGGATCTTGTGTCAAACTAGTATTGCGTCGAATATAGGTACGAGTGGAACCACTTCTAGCTATCCTTGGCAAATTGCGTCCCTCAAGTGATTCGGATGCACCCGAAGCTATATCCACCGCTTCCCAAAACCTATCCTCAATGCCGGTCCACTCATTAGTCCATTCCAAGTCCTCAAATACAAGTGCATCAAATTTCTTTCCTTGCTCACGCCTCTTTTTGAATCTTGAATCTATCTTTCGGTTGTATTGGACATACACCAAGTCATTCAAACGTTGATGTTCCAACCTATTCCTCTTCTTCGTATGTATCTAAATTAATTAAATCTAATTAGGCCAACAATAGTAGAAGTAATTGTAAATTGGCAATAAACACATTGAAAAAAAGTAGGTACTTACAAATTCAAATGTACTCCAATTGCGTTCACAACCGGCAGATGAAGCACACAAACCAATAATACGCTTCGCAAATGATTGAAGCTCAATTGCATGACCTCCATATGCATCCCACCAATCAACTAATATAAAAAGAAGAATAACACAATATAAACATTTTTTATTTAACCAAGTAACTAATTACTAATAATCTAAAATGAACTTACGAGGACTTTTTGACTTTCTATGCTCAATTGCCATCTCCCTTGCAAAGCCTTCCCGAGTATTTTTATAGGCATTGGCATAATCACTTATTTTGTTCCTTGTATCCCTATCCTTGACCATCTTCTCAAGCACATCATTGAAGTCTTCCCTTAGTCGAGATGCATTGTCAAGATCATTATCAAGAAGATCAAAGTACTTCCCGGGATTAAGAAACAAAGCAGCCCCATGTAATGGTTTTCCCATTTGATTATTCCAACAATCCTCAATGATCTTCACTACTTTGTTTCGGATTGCAATTTTTCCACTTACAAATCTCTTCTTGACTTCAGATTTTGCATAATCAATAGCAGCTGCAATCTCTGCCAAAGCAGGCCTTTCATCACCATCAGCAATACGCAACACTTGAAGAAGTGGCAGTGATGCATCTACACAATCTGCTACATTACTCCAAAAGACTGATGAGAGAATAGTATCACAAACTTTTCTTCCATTTTCTGTTTTTGATAACTTTGACCTTGTCCAATCCAACCCACAAAACAAGAAACGCAATGGTTCCTGTTTTTTTTGCAAACTATCCAATGTAAGAAAAGCAGTGGCAAACCTCGTAGCTCCAGTCCTCACTAGGTCCCTCCCATTAGTCTTCTCCCTCATAGCATCAAGAACACGCCCGTGCCTATAGATAAATGTAGTGCATCTCCTTGCCTGGTTGATTGCCTTCTTAAAGGCTGAAATTTTGCCAATGTCCTCTAACATCAAATCAACACAATGCGCAACACATGGAGTCCAAAACAAAGTAGGCATCCTGATCTCTAAAATCTGACCAGTTAGCTTGTAGTTTGCCCCATTATCTGTCACAACTTGCACAACATTTTTCTCACCAATTTCCTTTATCTTGCTTTCAAGCAAGTTGGCCAACATTTGTGCATGTGATTCACTTGAAGCATTAACCGAACCCAAGAAGAAAGTGTCTTCAGGACTGTTAGCAAGGAAGTTTATGAGACACCTTCCTCGTCTATCCGTCCACCCATCAGACATAAGAGTACATCCATATCTCTTCCAAGCCTTCTCATGCTTCTCCTTCAAATTTTCAGTCACTTCTTTTGCTTTTTGTAGTAGAGGCACCCTAAGTTCATGATATGTTGGAGGCTTTAACCCCGGCCCATATTGGCCTATGGACTCGACCATCACCTCATAACTCCTAGAATGTGCATCATTGAAAGGAATCCCACATTCATAAAAGAAATTTGCAATATGCATATGAACTCTTTCTTTCTCTTCCGGAGTTCTTAGCCTATTTTCCAAAGTTGTTTGGTTTTTTACTTTAGTGCGTCTATCTTCAACCACCTGTTCAGGTGTCTTCATGAGCATTGAACCAATGGACTTGCTACTAGCTGCTGGTTTTTTGAATTTAAATGGCATGGCAACCTTGCCTTTATTTCCCTTTCCTGCACTTGATTTCAAGCTTGAAAGAGTATTTGAGGCTGCTGTTGAAGGTATTTCTTCAACCTCATCATCACTGCCCAACATGTCCTCTTCAATATGGACTGCTTTACTCTTCTTCTTGCTTTGCACAAAATCGTTCATCTCCTTCGCAATTTCCTTTGTAGTTTTTGGACATTTAATAATATCTGGAAAGCCACCAATCAAGTGCTGCTTAAACCGATTAATTCCGCCATGATTTGTATTCCCGCAAAGAACACACTTAACAATATCTTTGTTCACTTCTGGATTCGGATAATAAGCAAACTTCCAACCTGGATCATTCGATCTTGCTTTTCTTTTCGAATCTTTAGCCAGTTCTCTCCTGCTATTTTCATCTTCATTGTCCATTTTTTAAAGTTTCTGCACAAAATATGATTTTCACATTGATTAGTGGTGCTAAATGATTGCAGGACATTAAGGTGCAGAAGAATTAAGGAGCAGGAGCACTGGACTACTGGAGCACTGAAGAATTAGTGAAATTTTTGTTCAAGTACAGTAGTAGTAAAAACAAATGAAATCAAATAAAATTCTAACTTCAAAATTTTGATTCGATTGAAAATGTACAGAAATAATAAAAATTTGATTGGAATTTTTGAATGAAAATAAATGACAGAAAGCAATAAAAAATAAAATAAAATATACGTAATTCATTTTATATGTAAAACTTTAATAATTTTAATTAAAAAAACAACAAAAAATGAAAAAAATGATTTTTAAAATTATATTTTTAAAAATAAAAAGTAGATATATATCATATATGTATACGTGTTTAAAAAAAAAGATATATACGTATACGTATGTGTACACGGTAACACGTATGTATAATAGAAAATAGAAAGAGATGAAGTAGAAGAAAGAGATGAAGTAGAAGAAAGATGAGAGGAGAAAGAAGAGGAGAAGAAAGACTTACCGGAAGAAGAAGCCGTCGTCGTTGTCGCCTCAGCTGAAGAAGTCGTTGTCGCCTCAGCTGAAAGGTTGGTAAAGGTCTGAAGGAAAGTATGTGGCCCGGATCGATCTTTTGTATTTTGACCGTAAAACTTTTTTTTAACCGGGTAAAATATGGGTCGGATCTCGGTTCGGATCTCGGGTCGGAGCCAGGTCAAAACCCACGAACGACTAATTACACAAGTCGCTCTTCGACTATTACTACTTTGTCGACTCGCCGACTAGTCGTCGACGTGACAAGCCTGTAACCAACTAATCTAAATGAGTGAACGATTATTTATAAGCCAATCGAGTTTCATTCACTCAAACAACTGGGCCCTTATCCAGTGAGTAATAATAATTCTAGTAGTAAGGTAGAGATGTAGGGCAATCCTATTCCTAACAGGAAAATTCATTTATATCATTCAAGATTTATTTTTTCTGGTATGGCATAAAAAATTCCTTGTAAAATAGAGATATTCATCGACTTTCTAGATATATGGAAGATAGATAATGCTTCTACATTGTGTTATGTTATACAATTTATATTCCAAATTTAGCACAATACTAGAAATGTTAATTAATTCACTCACGTGATGTTTTGTTTATCTACTGGTTTTTGACTACTGATATTTCAATTTTTGACCGACATTATTAACTAACTCATCTAATTAAACTAATGTTTAAAATTTGCAGACACATGCAGTTGCAAAGGAACTTCTAAAGTATCATTCTCAGACTCATGGGTTGGTCATTGGTGGTTCAGCAAGAAAGACCGAGGCAGAGCGACTAGCTAAAGGAGTTAATTTATTGGTAGCAACCCCTGGACGACTTCTTGATCATCTTCAAAACACCAAGGGGTTTATATACAATCGTCTAAAGGTATCCCTGGTTATCATTTTCACCACCCTAAACTTTCTTATAAGCAAACCTTGATGGATTATATGTCTCTCTTGTGCTACCAAGATCTTCAAGACCAATATACGCTCATTTCAATTTTCAACTCAATGTAATTAGGACAACAACATGGCAGAAACGTTGGTGAGAAAATGTGGAGGGATTTCTAGTTTTTAGTTTCTCCTAGATATTCTGTTATATTTAAGAACAACTAGGAGGATGATGAGATTATATAGATGTGTAGATTGAGTCATTATGCATTTGCAGACTAAGTGGTCTATGTCAGAAACATGTTACAAGACATATTTTTTACTTACTAATTTGATAGTTTGTTTGGTATACATTTCCCCCTCTTATGTTGGAATTACATTCTTCATTTGTTCTCACATCTGGCTGTGGATATTATTATTAATTGAACCTGTTCTACTATATGGTCATCATACTATAGAAATGAATATATAAATGGTGGATTGAACTGAGCGAATACTTTCTTGTGCTTAGTGGTATTTTAATCATGTCAGCTGGTATAGCACTTGCGCTATTGCCTACTAAAAATACCTGTCTGAAAGTCATTGATTAGATAAACTCTGTCATATATACTGAAATTGCGAAAATATAATTAATATAACTATGATCTTGGGATTTGAGAGTTTTATTAGCACTTCAGTTTCGAATTTCGATACAGGTAAGTAAGTAAAAGTGTCTATAACCTAGTGACTTCCCCATTTTTTTGAATGCTGTGCATCGGTAGCTAAGATAACTGTAATGCCCTGCACTGCAGCATTTATATTCATATTTTGCCACTTCAAAAGTTTTAGAAGCATCACCTGCATTTGATTCAATTAAATCTCACGCATGTCTCCTTCAACATTGCTATTGTTTATTTATAGCTGTTCATATATTACATATTAGCCTATTTTATCAGTCATATTTTGGATGTTGCAGTGTTTGACAATTGATGAAGCTGACAGAATTTTGGAAGCAAACTTTGAAGAAGAAATGAAGCAAATAATTAAAATTTTACCCAAGGTCTTAGTTTCTGGCAACCTTGTAATTTATACAAAAATCTGATATTATGTTTCATGTAACAATTATTTGATGTTTTACCAACAGAATATTATTTGCCTTGTTGTGTCACTCTAGCAATTTCGGTAAACTTGTCGTAGTATTTGAAGCAAGTGCTCAACTAACGTTACTTGTCCTTTAGTCTCTAAGATTATCTGTTACTTGAATTGCAGGAGAGGCAAGCAGCTCTTTTCTCTGCTACCCAGACTAAGAAGGTATTAGATATATAAATCCCATAGAGTCTGTTATACTCTACTTAGGTCCTTGCTATATTACACTTTTTTTGTAGGTTGATATATATTTGGTAGGGGAGGGGGGAGGGGGGGAGGGGGAGGGGGAGGGGGAGGGGGTGCTCTTCTAACACTAGGAGTGCTTTGCCACCACTCGGGCACTGCACAGTCCTTAATTCTTGTATTGTATTGCACATAGCCACTTTTAATGTAACGTGTGTTGGATCTAGATTTCAAATTATTCTTTTGACTATCACAGTATCACACACACAACCCAAATTTTGTTATCACGAAGGACTTCTATAAGTTCTATTATGCCTTCTTTTTGTCTTTTCCAGGTTACCGATCTTGCACGCTTATCCTTGAAAGATCCTGTCTATGTTGGTGTAGACGATGAAAGGAAGAGAGTAAACAAATTACCTTACTCAACACATGATTATTAAATAAACTGTTGTTTGGTCATGAATGACAAGTACTGATCTGTAGGTCACTAACGAAGGACTGGAGCAAGGCTATTGTGTTGTGCCATGTGCCAAGAGATTTATTGTACTCTATTCCTTCCTAAAGCGACATCAATCCAAGAAAGTGATGGTTTTCTTCTCTTCAGTCAACTCTGTTAAATTTCATTCAGAACTGCTGAAGTACATTCACGTGGATTGCTTCGACATTCATGGACAGCAAAAGCAGCAGAAACGAACTTCTACTTTCTTTGACTTCTGTAAAGCAGAGAAAGGAATATTGTTGTGTACCGATGTTGCTGCTCGTGGTCTTGATATTCCCTCTGTGGTAAGTGATTCTTTAATATTTCTGCTTATGGAGTTTGAATTCGACAGGTTGTATGAATTAAGTAATACTAAGTAGAGTTAATAGTTTTTGTTTGAAATTGAGATACTAGTTCATTACAAATTTACTATGTGTATAAAACCACATTCTAGTCTCGTATACATGGATAGCAATATTTTTTGAGTAATTGTTTTAAGTGCCATATTTCATGGTGCTCCATTGTCATCGTGAGACGAGGATTTACCCTTCTAGTGTTTCTCTCTCCGACTATAGGAACGGCTGAATGCTAATTTGTGTTTTACATTGATTGTAGGACTGGATTATTCAGTACGATCCGCCAGATGATCCCAAGGTGTTGATCAATTTTTTTATTAATTGTTGTACACTTGTACTTATTTCTTTAAGTTTCACGTTATAAATGAAAATATCAGTATTATCATTGTGTCTTCTTGAACATCTAATTTTCACCTTGTTAAACATGCTTTTGATACCTAATTCAGGAATATGTGCATAGAGTTGGTCGAACAGCTCGTGGTGAAGGTTCAAAAGGAAATGCCCTGCTTTTCTTGACGCCAGGAGAGTTGCAGTTCCTCAGCCATCTTAAGGTCTTGCATATATTCATGGGTTAGCAATACATTAATAAAGTCTGTTTGGCTTATCTTATAAGTAACTTGTAAGCTAGAAAATGTATGCATTTTCTGACTTATAAGTTACTTAGAAGAAATGCCAAACAGGGATTGACAAACACAAATGTTACTAGTTCCGATAATAGAGTCTTGCTCTTCTCGTCGACATTTTTTGTTTGTCTTATATTATTAGGTTTTTAGGTGGGGCCCATGACAATTTCTTTTATCAAGTACTATAATATTATTTGCAACAGTTAAGATCTTTCAAGCTAGTACAAATCGTCCAAAAGCATTGTTTCTTGGTTTGTTTGAATACAAATTTGATGTTGGTTATTATACAAAAGATTACTGGTTTTAATCACAGAAGTTCATAACACAGTGATGAACTAAATAGCCATAATAAAAGTGTATACTAAACAGCTATTACATGCTTCTAAAAAGCTTTTAAACTCAAATGCTGTTTACTAAATTGTTTAGATAAAATTTGTAAATATCTATCTTATTTGAATATCACATTGAATTTTCAGGATGCTAAGGTGCCTGTAAAAGAGTATGAATTTCCTGAAAAGAAGCTGGCTAATGTGCAATCTCATCTGGTAACTTCCATGTGTATATAATTTTATTTTCCTTGTAATTGTGTCCACCTCGGTGCCTTGTACAATTAACTCCTTTTTATATGTGCAGGAAAAGTTGGTGTCTAACAATTATTATCTGAACAAGTCTGCCAAAGAAGCATATAGATCTTATGTATTAGCATACAATTCACATTCTAGCAAGGACATCTTTAATGTTCACTGCCTTGATCTAAAGGTGAGTCTTAGTACTTACTGATGCATTCTCATTTTCAGCAGTTTATCTATATGTTGTTAGGGATGTGAAATTAGGATTAGGGAGTCTCCAAATTCATCTTTTGGTTAGGTAATACTTATTACTGTGTGCATATGTTTACCCGTCAATTTGGTCTTGTACTATTGAAAGTACATAAGATTTATGATTATTAACTGCGCAAAGCAATTGATGCATTTTGATTCATCCACCAAAGTTACAAACTAGGGATACACATAAATTGTTTGTGCCAGTCAGGATGGCAAGTTTTCTGTAGTACATAACTTGAATACATCACAAATAGTTAAATAATCTGTCAATCTTTATTTTGAGATAAGTTGATCTTTTTGTCTATTGGTTTTCCGGTTTGTTCAGTCTCATTTCTATTGCATAAATTTTGTGAATGATTTTTTTTTGAATAATACCTCAAGCCATTGACCAATTAATAAAATTCTTTGCAGGGGGTGGCAGCTTCATTTTGCTTTGATAACCCTCCGAAGGTTAGTATCAACATAGACAGTGGTGCTTCCAAATTTAGGAATACGAAACGAAAAGATGGTCGAAGTCGAAATGGATTCAGCAGTAGCAATCCCTATGGGAACAGAAGTTCAGGCCATTGATGACTAGTCCGGGAAGATGGACAGTGACACTAGTATGACACCAGAAATGATCCTATATCAGCTAGCTCTGAGCTGTGTTCCAATTTTGTGATGAGCTTTTCTTTTTATTAATTTTTATCTGATTTATTTATAATTATACAGGGCAGTATTCATGCTGTAAAATGTATATGTCAAACACTGAGTACGAAAAACAACGATGACAATGTTAATTGTTCCTTGTTATGTTATGTAATATGGATTGGGAGAGCTTCTGTTGTGCAATATTGGTTGACCAGTTTCATTTGCTGGAAATAGTACACTACATTGATGATAGTACAAACCTAAGAATGTTTTAGTGACATTGATGATCAGCATTATATGTTTTAGTGTTACGTAACTATGTTGATAGTACACAAATGTTTACATAAATCTATAGGACTATATAAATGAAACATACAAACCACAACATTCTACTGTCATTAGGCTAAATCTATTACGGTTAGAAATTGAACGCTGTGTATCTTATTTGGCCTGAGTGCTGTTAATATTTTCTTGTTTTTTGTTAACTGTTCGGATATGAATTAAATTAGAGTTTATTTCCTACTTTTGTAGTCATCTTCGTAAAATTTTTATTACAGAAAAGCAGTACTTCATATTCTTCCCTCGTCACCATCTCATTGCGTCTAAACTTTGAAGGGAGCATATTCGCAAATTTTCTTATCTCACATTCATTTCAACAGATCGGAGCAAACAATGAAATTAAGAGAACATAATGTTAACAGAAACAAATTATTCAATCTACACCTCCGAATAAATCGCAACACTAAAACATATAATGCTGATCAAACCCTCCAAATTCAAGTCCAAAACCTAAGAATGTCAATAACACATTAAGTCCGAGACTGGCCATCGTCTTAAGTGATGCCCCACTCCTATCATCGTGGCTTTCTGATGGCGATGTGCTATTTGCGATGTGATCAGCCGGTGGGCTATCTGAATCCAACACTTTGATGACCATTTTCAGGCCTTTTTCGCAGTGGCCAGAAACTCCACTAATGAAGTAAAACAAGCCAGGCTTGTTCAGAAGATAGATAGTGTTGCCCGCGTTTGAGAAAAACTTGGGATGAGACGACTCACAGTTTTCGTAGTCCTCTTTGTTCACCACCATTACAGAATCCTTCTTGTATGAAAAATCTATAATGCATGACAAATTAATATACGTCCTATTCGTAAAATATTCATATAAATTCACCTACAGATTACATTCACTTGCGAATGCAATGCAACCATACAGGGAACGTGCATTATGTCATCTCTAGTGACGGAACCAGGATTTAAAATGACCCGGGGTTGAAAATTCAATAATAAAATTTAAAATGCGGTTTAAGATAAAAAATTTAACTAATATTTTGTCTCAATCACGAATCTACCCGGGTTAGGCCCTTGCTGGTTCCGCCACCTCTATAAAAAAGAAGAACAAAAAATGCATTGTACTTACGCAAAGTATCGGTAACTTTGAATCTGTTACCGGAAGCCCACTTGTTGTAAAAGTCAGTATCATTTGATGAAGGAACTATCCAACCATGGTCCTCACCAACTTCAAACTCTGCATGACAAACAACTAGAAGAAAAATTTGAAAACAAGAGAATAATAGTATTGTCAAAACAGCTAAAACTCTGTGAATATTCATCTTAGCTAGCAAAATGAACCAATCTTTTACTTTCCACTAGTTCTAGATTAGTAACCAAGAGAAAATCTAAACACAAACAAAATGTACATACCAATGTTTGGATGCCTATATGGTGAAGAATGGAGTTAAGCTGAGGGGATGCAAGAGAGAAAATGGGAGTTTGTTTGCTGAAGTGAAGGGAGTGAAAGTGATTGTCTTTTGACTTGGCATGAAGTACTGCTGGTCTGCGGAACAACTTCTTTCGTTATGTGCTCAGCATTATTGTAATTTACAATCATATGGTATACGTTAGAATAAATAATTACTCCATCCGTCACACTTAATTGTTAACAGGGCACCGAGTTTAAAAGAACTCAACAAAATAGTTGTAAAAAGTATTAAGGGAAGGATGAGACATTTAAAAAATGAAATGGTTAAAAAATGAGCTAGAGGGAATAAATATTCTCTATATGTAATTTTTAAAACCATAATAAGTCTACATATCAGCAGAAATTACTTTTAAATAGAAATAATATCTTTATAACAGGAAAGAAAAGAAGAGATAATCATAAGCACAACAATATACACCCCCTAAAGTCAAAAAATACATTTGATATCTGAATATAGGAGTATGATACCAAAATAAATATATTAGTGCACTAGATCCCACTATTTTTTTTAAAAAAAATTGGTTACAATTTACAACTAATATTAGGTATTGAGTATGGACATGAATGACTGAAATAATATTTAATTTGAGTAATGCGTATAAAATTATTTCTCAAATTTAGGTTCTAAACAGTGATGATGTGTTAATATATAATGTTTTAATTGATGTGATTTATGTGAATGTAGAGGGTCTATTATCATTAATTAAATTAAAAACAATGAGAATATAACACGTGACATTTGAAGAATATGTTTAGAACAAATTTGAGACCTCTAACATTACTCATTTAATTTTATCCATTTATGAATTGAATGAGTAGCAAACTTATCTACAACCTTTAATATGACTGTAATCTGCAATTAATGTTAATTGCGAATCAGTTGGAGATTATTAGGGGTAATAATTATTTGTTCTCTTTAAAAGCCGTGTTAATCTAATAGCAAGATTATTATACTTCGAGATATAAAAATGGCAGCAAAAGCTTCAAATATAGTGGTAATATTTTTGTTGGTAGTGATGGTAATGCTTGCAAAACCTGCAAAATGCAACTATATATGTTGTCATAATTGTTATGCGAAATGTGACAATGGTGGATCAATAGATTATAGTTGCCTACTCGCTTGTTTTGCGACCTGCGGTAGCTGTGGTATTGATCCCCCGTCTGCAGGTATTGTGCCCCCATCTCATGGTATATCGAATTTACTATGTTAAGTTCGGTGCAGACATTTCATGATCGTCGAAAAATTCTTGTTTTTGTTGTTATTTTTAACGATGCACAAACATCAAGTCATCGACCATATAGTTGTTGATCGGTTCTTACTACTTACTAGAATGAAAAGATTTGTTTATTTCTCATCAAAGATTTTACCTCCGAAGTAGTACAATTAATTTTATTTATGTGACGCAATCACACATATATGTAAGTTAAAATGTAGTGATAAGTATGTTGATGTTGCAGGTGTTGATCGAGATGTTGCAGGCTTAGATCAGGATACTAGAGTTCATAGCATCGATCAGAAAAACTAGCTACAAAATCTTACCGAGAACAAGAATTAGTATGTTGATGTTGCAGGTGTTGGTTAGCTAGTGAAGAATTTCAGAGAATAAACATAATGTTGAATCAGATTATAACTGAACATTGTATTGATCTAATTATTTATCTTCTTTTCTGAATTTTGTAATTTATAAGTTAATATACTCATTTCTAATTAATAATTAAATTGTAGCATCAACCTACTATAATTCAAAAATCCCCGAATTAGGATAGCAGCCACGCCCCCCTCTTCTTTCTTTTTCTTTATTTAGCCGCCGAGGTTTTCATCGGTTTTCACCGGTGGAAAGCCCCAAATCCCTTGTTTTGCTCTTGTTTTTCAATAATTTTCCTCTCAAGGCAAGGATTTCTGTCTTTTTAGATTGTTTGCTTTGTTAATTAAATTTCTTCTTGGTGATAGTTTTTTCCAATTTATTTAGGTTTGTTTAGCCTCTCCTTGTGAGAGTTTTGTATGTTTTGATGTGATTTAATGTCCGGGAGATCTACTGGATTTTCAAGTTAGTGATAAAAGTTTTTACAGTATTGCATTTATGATCGATAGCTCAAACTAGTTGTGGCGAATCGGGTAGATGTATATATATCAACTTCAACAAATCGTTTGATCGTATTTTCAAGAAGATTGGATTAATCAACGATATGATCTGTTTTATATTTGTTCGACTAGATTGGTTTTGTAGATTTCTATGACTTTTTATTATTAAATTAATTCCCCTAAAAAACAAAATCCCCGTATTCTTTCAAAGTTCAATAAGAATAGTGTACTCAAGTAATTTGATATAGCAATTTATAAAAATATCAAATTAACAAAAATATCACGCTAACCAAAAATGAAAATAAATCACCTGTATAAATATTCATATTTATAAGTTACTTATTTCATATATTTTTTTACATATTTTCATATTTTTTTAAAGATAAATATTTATTTTAGAATTTTAAAACCAAATATTATCTTCAAAATAAAAAATATGTTAATTATTTTCAAAAAAAGTACATACATACCTATTTTTTCCCCGGAAATAAGGGCTTATTTCCGGAAAATAAGCTTAGCCAAACATGCCCATCGTAATGTTATAATATTTTTGAACATGGGCGAATTCACACAACAGAGCTGCTTTTTGGAGCAGGACTACACTAAATGCAAAATGGCTATAGTCATTATTATAACTTGAAATTAAAATATTTTTTAAATATTGAAATAAAATTGTACTTCAATAATAGTTGTAAATTGAAACCAAATATTATTAAATTTAACTAAAATTTTATAGAGTTAAATGACTTATTTATAATCAAACTCGCACTCATCTTGCAAGAGGGTTACTGAACTAAAAAACTTGCATTGAATAACTGAACTTATATAAAATTGCAATCGACTAACTGAACTAATATAAAATTGCAATCGACTAACTGAACTAATAAAAACTTGAAATCGACTATCTGAATTGATCCTCAACTTGCAATTAGGTCATCAAAGTCAAAAAGTTATAAAATATCACATATTTTCATTTAGAGTGTTGTAGGGAGAAACTGGTACAACGGTAATTTTAGAGGTTGCTGAAATCACGAAGCAAGTTACCCTATTTATAGGGGTTCAAGGAGGACAAGTTACCTGTTTGGAGGACAAGAGTTTAGGATATTGAGAGAGATTGACAGAGATTGAGAGAGGAGAGAGATTGCGAGAGTTTGGGAGATGGAGAGAGATTGAGAGATATTAAGAGAGATTGAGAGAGAAGAGAGAGGCAAATGAGGGGGTATTTTTGTGTAATACCTCAGTTTGCAAGTTTATTTTTGTTTAGTACCTCAGTTGTAAGTTTTTATTAATCTAGGAATGTAAATGCAAGTTGGGATTGAGTTCAGTTTTGTAAGTTGCAATTTCAGTTTTTATTTTGTTAGTGATGTTAACGACATTTACCTAAATGCAAGTTTTAAGTACTTGAGTTATGTAAATGGAAGTTTTTTGATTTCAGTGACCCACTTGCAAAGTGAGTGCGAGTTTGATTATAAATAAGTCAATTTCAACTCTTCCATTTTTATATAAAGTGGATCAATTTCCACTCTATTCTAATAAATTAATGTTGTGGCAAGAATGATTATAGCCATCCTTATTTCTAAATATACAACCAATATCCATTCATGCATTTATCCAACCACGAATGACTTTGTATTGGAGTAGGTTTTTTGTGATTTTAGTTCTATAACATTATAACTATACAAGTGAATATAGCTATTATACTTATACAACTAAATATAACTATGCATTTAACTTACTCTTAGGCGCATAATACACATGCGTTTATAGCGCATGTGAATTAGAATGGGTATAACAGAATGATACATGTGAGGCTTAGCTTCACAATTGCAGGAAGTCCTTCATAAACAAAGCATGACTTCCGACCAACCCGACCCGTTCTTTGCTTGTTATTGATCGGAATTTGAGAACTCATTTTTCATCTGATTTTAAATCAAGACTTGGTGATGGATAGTGCAATGATAGAAGCAATGAACCATTTCCATGTGTGAGATCTGAAATTAGCGAATAATTCTACATGCTTTGAGGCACAAATGATTGTAGCATTTTACTAGAAGAAACGACTATTAATGAACTGATCATTGATGAAATTGATAAATCAGAACCTGTGATAAAAAAATAAATCGAGCAACATTTCGAGCATTACTTAAAGTTCCAATGAACTTCTGATTCTAGAAGATGCAACAATCATAAAAATAAAAAATGGTTCAGGTGAAGATCTTTTTCATGCTCAACTTAGGGACTCTGTTCTATCAACCACATACAGTTGAGATTTGAGAACATGTCATTTGCAAATGATGGAATTAACATGAATGATGAATTAATAGTGGTTGCCTATGTGCAAAGTGTTGTCAATCTTGTACGATATAGACATAATCATATATAATTACCGTAGCCATATAAGAAACAAATATGGAAGATCATAATTCATGTATATAATAGTAAATCCATATAACAAAGCATAACAATACAATCATACAATTAGAGAATTAACTATAATATAAGGAGAATGGTTTGAGAAAACAAACAGAGGTTGAATTTAATTTCGAGTCCAGAAAATCTGTCTCCTTAAAGCAGTTTCACCCCTCACCGTCTGTGCATAGCGACCTGCCTCCCAGGATAAAACGAGATAACGTACCACCGATAAATCGACGATACTCTCAGCGAACTTGAACTGAGTTAGAAAATATCACCGGAATATTTTAAACTTTAAAACTGAAGAGATCAAAATTATAGAGAGGGCTATAATTTTCTCAACTTGATAAAAATGAAATCCTAAGACTCATTTATAAGGAAAGACTCGAATGAGCTTATTTTATTTTTCAATGTGGTACAAGGTATTTATAAGAAAAACTAAGGAATAGGTTTGTAATACTCTCGATGTGGTACACTTCTCAAATACCACTTTAAAGGGTTATACTTTGGAACATCAGTTCTCATTCACCCTTTATCCATTTTGAGCGTGTAAATATGTGTTGGAATTCACTCACAGAGTAGAATATGATCCAACCAATACACAACACTAACATATAGTGTTTACCACTCAAATTGAGTCTCAAAATGATTCACAACTTAGTCTAAAATACTAAGTTTTTTCTAACACAAAGCACTCCAGGTAATGAGATCACGTGCAGCAAGAAAAGTCATATCCATGATAATCGTGGTGCGGATGGTAAAACATAAACTCTAAACAATGATATAAGAAAAGGTTAGTCGTCAATATATATATATATATATATATATATATATATATATATATATATATATATGCATGTATATTATATTATTATCTATAAGCATGGTCTCAATTTGCCTCCACTGATATGCCTTGTTCAATTTTATTTAGTAATTGGTAGTACTATTTCATGTTCGGGAACCAGAAAATGTTTAGCATTATAGTTGTCAGTCACTAACACTGCAATGGTCCATATTGACATAATAATATTTAAATAAGTGCCGATAAATTTTGCTATGTAGCTATTTGTGCTCTTGTTATGAAATTATTTCTCAAACCTACCTGAATTGATATAGAAATTTAGTGCTCAAACATTCCTTAATCGATTTAGATATTAGTGTTAAAACCTTCTGTTAACCAATTACATTGAGAAAGTACCGAAAATTGAATGAGAGTCGACTCTCTTTTTCTCTTTATGTACTGGTCTAATATTATTGGTAAGTCTCTGTACCTCTTGCTAAAGATACTTGGCTTCACCTGAAAAAACAAGAATCATCGAGTAATGCCTTTATTATTAGAAAATGGAAAATTTAAGACATATTTTATATATGTTCTTGATGTAATTTCCGGAAACTAACTAATGGAAGTTGTTCCTTGCTATGAGAACTTAAACTTTCATTTTTGGATCTAAGACATTTTCTTAGTGTAATCCATATATAAATTGAGTAGAAGCTGCTTGCTTGAAATGGGTTAAATGAATTTTATTACATGATTAATTAATTTAATTACGACTTTAAATATTATTTTATATAAATATTGAGTCAGTATGTAACTATCAGAGTATATATATTCTGTACTATAACTGAGCTGGGTCAGAGTTTATTAGACTCTGATGGACCAACTTATCAGAGTTTACAAAGAGCTAGGTCAGAGTTTATTAAACTCTGATGGACTAGCTCATCAGAGTTTGTTAAACTCTGATGGTCAAAGTTTACATATAAACTCTGATGGAATTCTAATAGTCAGAGTTTACAGATATACTCTGATGAAACTGGTGGTCAGAGTTTATAAACTCTGATGGACCTATCAGAATTTAGCTAAACTCTGATGGTTGTTACGAATTTTGATGATTTTGAAGATATTCTATTAAAGGCAGTTTAAGGCAGAATAATTATTTTAATTAATATTTTATCTGCTATTACGTTTTATTGTATTATATATACAGAAAAACGTTAGAGATAAAAGGGTGACAAGAGACAAGTTTTGACAAGTCTGAGAAAACCCTAGCAACCATACTCTATATCTCCTACACACATACAGTATACATAGGTTTTCTGGGTGAACTGAGGTGCAGGTCGCTGTTGAGTGCTACGTATCTGTGGACGAAGTACTCTGTGTTGTTTTATCCTGGAAGTGATATTGCTGCAACCCAACACAGCGTAGTGAGGCAATAAACTCTTCAAGAATAGTCAAGACTTCTTGCTAGGCTTGGTGACTCAGCAGTTCTTTTGGTTCTATCAGTGTATGCTTAAAGTTTCTAATAGAGCTAAGTTTTCTATCTTTTCTCTTGTTCTTGCAGTTACTGATTTATATATATCTGATTTCGACCTTCGTGTTTTGTTTTGTTTTGTTAATTGGTTTAATCTGCCTGTTCTTGTTAATTTTTTTATATAACTGCCCTATTGTTGCTGTGTAATATAAATTATACCCAACAATCTTGAAGAGATTAACTGTTATATATTGTAATTAACAAGATGGTTAACGAAACTGGAACTCATGTTACTAGTTCTGGGTCTGGGGTTACTGCTACTGCCATTGATTGGGCTACGTACCATTTCCCACAACCTATTGATCTGTCTGGGATGCCTATAAGTTCTACGGTGGTGCTGGCTTTTCTCGCTGGCAGAAAAAGATGAAGATGTGGTTAACGGTTAATGGTCTATGGCCGGTGGTGCAGTATGATCCTCTTGTTGTGAATCAAGAGCAGCTTTGTTAAAGTTTATGCTTTGTGGGCTGAAAAGGATGAAGTGGCAAGGGCTGCCATTTTGGCAGTTTTGACGAACACTCTGTGCGATGTTTATTCATCGGATGCCTTCACTGCTAAACTCTTATGAGAGAAGCTGAACCAAACCCACAATACTGACTTTCAGGGTCTGGAAAAGTACAGTATGGCAAGGTTCTTTGATTTCAAGCTGGTGGATACAAAATCCATGACTGAGCAGGAACACAAATTTGAGATGTTAGTTTATGCTTTGAAGGAGTTCAAAATAGACCTTCCTGAGAAGTTTCATGTCATGTCGGTGATTGAAAAGATCCCGAAGTCTTGGGAAGAGTTTGCTTTCTCCTTGAAAAGACAGAAAGAAGAGATCACCTGGACTAACTTGATGTTAGACATCTCTGTGCAGGAACAACACAAGTCCAAACAGGGACATGTAATGCCTACTGAACATGGGAGTTCGAAGGTGAACGTAGTGACTGCTGGACAGAAAAGAAAGTCTGTCACTAAGAAGAAAAACATCAAGCCTAAAAATGACAAGAACAAGTCTAAGAAACCAAAGGCAAACAAACCATGTTGGTCTTGTGGACAGGTTGGTCACTGGAGCAAGGATTGTCCTGCAAAGAAAGCAAATAAATCTGATGTGGTAGCACAAGGTAATACTGTGCTTGGAACCACTGGTGGGCATGTGGTTAACATGATTGTTGGTGAGGCTATTGCTTCTGAAACCAATGACGGGTATGTTACTTACAACCCTACACTACTTTTCACTTATCTGTCAAATGAATGGTTGATTGATACTGGAGCTAATGTACATATTTGTACTAATATTACTCTATTTGTATCCTATCAACAGATTCAAGGCATGACAGTGATGATGGGGAATGCTAGTGTGGTTCAAGTACTTGAAGTAGGAAACGTGGACCTGAAGTATGCTTTTGGGCGTGTTTTATCCCTTACTAGAGTGCATCATTTTCCTGACATTCGTAGAAACATAATAAGTGGAAGCTATTTAGTTATAAATGGTTTTGAACTTTCTTTGAAGTGTAATAAAGTAGTCATTACACATACTTGTGTATTTTTTGGCAAATGTTACTTATTTGATGGATTATTTTTAATAAATGTAGAGCCTGTTTTGGGTAGTTTTATTAATGATAATGTTGTTTCTTCTGTAAATTATGTTGAATTATCCGATTTATGGCACTCACGTCTTGGTCATCTAAATTTTGGTGCTATAAATAATATGATGAATTTATAGTTGATCCCAAAGTATGTCATTGAAAAGAAAACTAAATGTCAAGTATGTGTGACTGTTAAACTAACTAGGAAACTCTTTCATAATGTTGTTAGGGATTCAGAAGTTTTAGAATTAGTTCACACAGACTTATGTGAATTCAGTGGTGTTTTGACTAAGGATAATAAAAGATATTTCATTACCTTTATTGATGATTGTAGTAGATATTGCCATGTTTATTTGATTAAACATAAAGATGAAGTACTTGATAAATTCATTATGTATAAAAATGAAGTTGAAACACAAACTGGTAAAGTACTTAAATGTTTGAGATATGATAGAGGTGGAGAGTATACGGGTACCTCATTTAATGAATTTTGCAAAAACAATGGTATAGTTCATGAGGTGACTCCACCATACACTCCTGAGTCTAATGGGGTGGAAGAACGAAAGAACAGAACTTTTAAAGATATGATTAACGATATGCTAATTAATTCTGGGTTGCCTAAGTACATGTGGGGAGAGGCTCTGAATACAGCTTGTCATATTCTGAACAGAGTCCCTCTGAAACATATGGACAAGACACCTTATGAGTTTATGGAAAGGCAAAAAGACTAGTTTAAAGTATCTTCGTGTGTGGGGCTGCCTTGCAAAGGTACTTGCCCCTGAACACAAGAGAAAGAAACTGGGACCGAAAACTGTTGATTGCATCTTTCTGGGTTATATTTAAACCACTACCGCTATGAGATTTTTAGTGTTAAAATCTGACATAGATGGTATAATGACAAACACTATAGTTGAGTTTCGTGATGCAATATTCTTTGAGAATGTATTCCCTATGAAGACTGGTATACCTCAGGGTATTTCTGATGATGATCTCACTCACACATCGAGTTTAATTCCTGATCATGTGTAAATAATGACAAACGTGGGGGCGGATCCTGCTAGTAGCTCTACTCCTAACGAAGTAGATGAACCTAGAAGGAGTAAGCATGCAAAGGTGGTCAAGGACTTTGGAAGTGATTTTATCACTTACAATGTCGAGGACGAACCTTTAATTTTTCGACAGGCCATGGATTCTACGAAGTCAAGGCACTGGAAAGAGTGAGATCGACTCTATTATTTTTAATAGAACATGGGAGTTGGTTGATCTCCCTCCTGGGTGTACTACTATAGGATGTAAGTGGATCTTCAAAAGAAAAATGAACCCGAATGACTCAATAGATAAGTATAAGGCTAGGCTGGTAGTTAAAGGGTTTTAGGCAAATGGAAGGCATTGGATATTTTGATACAGACTCACCTGTTGTAAGAATGACAATAATTCGAATGCTTATAGCATTGGCTTTCGTACATGGTCTTATCATCCATCAGATGGATGTAAAGACAACTTTTCTTTATAGTGATCTTGAAGAAGAGATTTATATGGATCAGCCTGAGGGATTTATTGCTTTTGGCAACGAAAAGAAAGTTTATAAGTTAGTCAAGTCTATCTTTGGCTTGAAACAGCTCCTAGAGACTGACACAAAAAGTTTGATGAGACTCCTTTGACTTCAAAATTTTTGGTTAATGAAAGCGACAAGTGTGTCTACTATAAGGTTAAAGGAAATGAAAAAGTGATATTGTGCCTGTATGTGGATGACATACTGTTGTTTGAAACCAATATTAAGATTATTAATGAGACAAAAAGGTTCTTGAAAAAGCACTTTGAAATGAAGGATATGAGTGAGACTAACGTGATTCTTGGTATCAAGCTGACTCAGTCAGCTGATGGAATAACCTTGTCATAATCTCATTATATAGAGAAATCTATACTTGAAAAGTATGGTTATTCAAATTGTAGAATCGCAAACACACCATATGATTCAAAAGTTGCGTTTGTTAAGAATAAGTCTGGAGTTCCCGTGTCTCAGTTAAGATATTCTCAGATTATTGGGAGTTTGCAATATCTTGCTAATGGTACTAGACCAGATATTTTATTTTCTGTGTCTAAGTTAGCTAGATATACAAGCTGTCCAAACAAGACTCATTGGGATGCTCTTGATAGAGTGCTTAGATATATGAAAGGCATCATCTACCTTGGTTTGCATTACAGGAGGTTTCCTGGAGTGTTAGAGGGATATAGTGATGGATAGCTAAGAAATCTGGTTTCAATTGAGTGACTGGATATGTGTTTGCCCTTGCGGGTGGAGCTATATCCTGGAAGTCTGCTAGACAGACTATTGTAACTCGGTCTACCTTTGAGGCTGAGTTGTGTGCATTAGATGCCATGGGAACGGAGGCTGAATAGTTGCATGGACTTATGTCTATGATTCCTGTAATAAGCCAACCGCTTCCTGCTCTTTCTGTTCATTGTGATAGTCGTACACTGAGACAGTAACGTTCCAAGTTCGAAGTACCATTTGTACAAATAGAAATCCCCACCTTGCGTATTTATTTGTAAATATCTTGATGGATCAAAGTAGAATTGTCAAACAACTTCATTTTTTGACAACAAAATCTTCTCTCATTCAATGCTTGACGTTCCTGGTCCCATGTGTTCTTCACAAGGACCATAAGCCCAGCTACAAAGAAAAAAATACATCAAATTAATCAGACTCAATCCTGCAAGAAAACGGTAATAGTAATCATAGTGACCTTCATCAACATTACTCGAAATCCAACTTCTATTCCCATCTCTTCCAGTAACATCATCAATGATACTCAATAAAAAACTAGCTAACAAATTTCCAGCTGACATTGCAACTCCATACATAGTGGATGCTATACTAGACATGCTGCCAGGGAATTCTCTATAGAAGAACTCGATCAGAGCGACTGCATTTAACTCTGTAAAGACCTAGAACTTGCTAGGTTAACATCTTCGCTTGCCAATTGGTTTGCACCGAAGGCTACTGAAGATGATCTGATGGCCCCTGCCCCCATTGAAATAAGGCCGAAGGAAGAACATAGTAGAATTATTTGGAAATTCGTCGAGGAGATGCAAGTTGTTTCAACAGATCCGCTGCAAGGAGGTGGCCTTGCTTGTGGGATAAGGGTTGTTAACCATAGGCTTGTGGGACTTTGGGTTAAGAGAAGAGGCTCTTCTGTCATCTTCATCTGCTTCTGTTTTAGCATTCCATCTGATCTACGCATTATATCCCCAGCTATATATATCTTGTGAATATCTCTCTTCTTGTTCTTGCTTCTCTTACCAACGGAGTTAAATAAATGTATCAGTTCAATAAGCTATATGAATACATACTCACAGCTTACTCACATTTGTGTCTGTATATATCAGGCTCTATTTCTTTCTGCTACAAGTAGTTAAATCTCCGTAAAGTAAACTATATTGAGATATATAAGGATATTGTTAATATTAAAATATAATATATGGATATAATATGTTTCTAAGATATATTATTCTTATTGATCAAATTATTCAAGTTGGACATTCGAAATCTTCCTGCTATAATTTGTGGGAGGGTATTGAGATATTAGGATATTGTTAATATTAGATGTTATATATAGATATGATATGTTTTTATTGTTAAAGAGATATTATTCTTGTGGATAAAGTTAGTTCATGTAATTTATATATATTAAATTATTATAAATGAGAAAGGAGAATATTTAGAATTATTATAAATGAGAAATGAGGAAGTTGCCTCTCAGTAACAAAAAATAACCCTGAAATTCATATTTCAGACCCTTGCCATAATAGCAAATCATAGTTAGAGTATCTGAGAAGGATAATATTGTTCTTGTAAAATATACTTCGTAGATATGTAACTTAAATATATTTGCATGTATACAACTTGTCGACTTACAAAAATAAAATTTGTTTACATGATTCGGAACAAGAATCAAGTAATATAAATATTTGTGACAAGTTGTCGAGTGTCTTACCCGAAAGAAAATACCAGCGTGAAGATAAGCTCCCTCAAATTTGGAAAAAAGAAAAATTTTGATATTGAACGTATGTTTATTATACATCATACAAAGAAAAATACACGTATATGTGTTTACCGTTAATTTGTTTACACATTTTACGGTGTATAAAAATATATTTAAACTTAATATTTTTCTTAAAAATTGTATAAAATTTTAATTTTTATTAAAAAATGAAGAATTTTAAAAATATCGTGTGTAAATATTTTTTTTTTACCAGAATATAAATATTGTTTTTAAATGCCAACTTACGTGCAAAAATCACATTATGGCATGGGATAGATGGAATATTTAATTGACCTTGAGTCCTTGATATGAATTAAATGATGCAATTACCAATTATATCAATTTGATCGATACGTTACTTAGTGGCTTGGCGTGGCACATCTTTGTTAACTAATTAGCTATTCGTTCAGAAATTTACTTCTTATCATGTTTACATATATGGCGTTACTAGAAATTTAAGTTAAATCAATCGTATTCAGGTTTCAGTAGAAGATATTTTATAATTTTAGGTCCCAATTTATTATATAATTTACTGCTTTTACGATTTCCCTTACTTTCTATTTATTTATTTTGTGTAAATATCATCAGTATACTTTTGTCAATTACTTGTTCTTTTTTCAGTATCATTTCCCATATTTTTTGAAGAAATATACACTCATATTCTTCAATGCCAGCAAAATCACATTGCAACTTCATTTTAGTTTATATTATATAAACACACACCCACGGACAAATTTTAACCTTCTCCAAACAAACCCATGGCTATCATATAGAATATTCTCTTGTCTCGACTACATTCTAAAAGTAAAAGGAGTCTATCCGTGTAAAGCAGGATCAACATCCATA
The DNA here is from genome assembly GCA_028671895.1 of Oenanthe sinensis. Lineage (NCBI taxonomy): Eukaryota > Viridiplantae > Streptophyta > Magnoliopsida > Apiales > Apiaceae > Oenanthe > Oenanthe sinensis. The sequence goes on from CM053801.1 coordinate 26,342,880, forward strand.
AAAACCATAACTGATCCACACACCGTATATAGAACAGTCTACACACACGAAACATTACAAACCATTTTAATCCATCACATTCGTAAACTAGAAAGTATAATTGTTGAAAACTTGACATTTGTATGGGATCAACATCCATAAAAACCATAACTGATCCACACACCGTATATAGAACAGTCTACACACACGAAACAGTACAAACCATTTTAATCCATTACATTCGTAAACTAGAAAGTATAATAGTTGAAAACTTGACATTGTATGGGATCATTCTTCAGTGCTCACAATTTCATCTCCCAAAAGTGTAGCTAATATCTTAAATAACTATTACAGAGATGCTGTATGTGATGTGTAATCATTCATCATAGAAAATATATGTTAATCTACTTTTATCAGTCAATAATGAGCTTATCTTGAGATTTTATGTGAAAAGATACTCTCCACCAAACTTGCGTATAATTACAGGAACACTTGTGGCTGGGATCTGCAAAAAATAGAATGGGGCATTATACCAATGATACAGTTGACAAGCAATTTAATATTAAATTTTGACCTTACTAGGATTATTTATATATTGCACTGATGCCTAGCTACACCAGAGAAGCACAAAAAAGATGTTTCCATCTTTGTAAACATGAATTGATAAAATGTTACCAATAATTATAAAGATCAAAACAAATGCATCATAAACAATTACTAAAAAACTAGAAATTTCGAGCATGCCCAGAAAGATAAATATCAATACAAATTGAGAGCATCTGGAAAAATTCCTATGTTCTGCCAGACTGCCAGTTTATCTTTATATCAAGTGATCTTCGAAAATTATAAACTGATGAAGTTTGTATGATTTTATTCAAACACTCCCCTCCATCTGTATAGGACGATCCAGACCAGATTAATATGTTTTGCTTTATAGGTTAGGATGGTTTCTAATGGGAAACTCGTATTTTTGCTATCTCTCTTTTCCACTTGTACCTTCTTCTTCTAACAGAAGGTAAGTAATGAAGGAATACAGTAGAACAGGACACGACCATAGACATGCCAGTTAACAATCTATAACACAATTTCAATTAAACTTATAGTTAAATAGACAACGGTATCTACATGATAAAATAAAACAATTACGAATGCCAGTTCTCAAGGCTGCCACCCTGTCTCAACAATATATTGTATCAACAGGTAACTATGCAAGTACTATAATAAAGTTTGGCCTGTAATTAAAGTTTTTCCTTACAAGATGATCTTAATAATCTTCACGAAGCAATGATAAAGATTACTACCATGATTTATGACAAATTTAGTACTAATTATTATCAGCTGTTGATAGTATAAGGTCCTCATCAACTTACCACGCCATAATCTGTGATGATTACAGATATATAATCTGGAGGAGTAGCGTCATACCTGTTCCATTTATACAACAGAAAATTCAACAATACAAAAAGGTACTCTAGTTATGAGAAAGAATGAAATAAACATAATACAGGTATCCAAAAGAGAATTATCGGTTTTCACTTTTCCCTCAATATGCAAAAAAAGGCTTACAGTAAATTTAGATGTTGAAGACCATCTTTTTTGACTGAATAATCAGGATAATGAATATTCACTTCCCCAGGAACCTTACTTATAGCCTCTGGATCACCTACGAACATTTTACAATGCTAAGAGACATAAAGGCAGACGGCAAAAGAAGGGAAAATATTAAGCAAGTATATGTAACATTGTAACTTATCTATAGTTTGTAAAACATACCAAGTTCATTACAGCAAATGGAGTCAAGCTGTACCCTCTCATGAAATTTATAAGCTTCACAGCATATCATTACTGGAACACGAAATTCATGTGCAACCATAGCTACACATGCAGTCCCAACCCTTGAGTACACTGTTCCATTAGACAAGACAGAAGCAGCCCCCAAAACAACTCTTGTGATATCGTGCATGATATAAGAGATGGCATTTGTATGAGTATATGTGCAGCTCACACCATTTCGGACCAGCCTACGGACTAGTGCTTGACCTTCAAGCTTGGGACGCGAGTCGACTACAACAACTCGGAATCTTGTGCCAAGTTCATGAGCCTGTAAAAGAATCATTTCAACAACAGAAGATGAACCATATGTGAGTAGAACATCACCATCCCTGATTTTTGTAACCGCATGCTTGACTATAATCCTGTCTGCGAGTACTATCTTCTCAGTAATAAAACGATCTATATCTGAATGGATAGAGGCTTTTGCTTCAGACTCAGAAATTTCCAGGGGTAATGTAGTAACACGAGCCTTCAGAAATCGAATTGCATTTCCCATGCTTACTGAGAGGGGCCGGCACTCTATTAAAAAGGACACATAACTATTGATCTTGGCTACTAAATCTCGATTAACAGTTTTCTCCAATGGCGCAGAGTAGTCTTCGATGGCTTTCTGAAATGCTTGAAGCATAGCTATACAACGAGAATTGCCCTCAGTGATATCTCCAGCTAAATATTGTAATCCTACCTGAAATCAAATATTGCATATAAATATTACAAGATATTTTATGTATTATATTTTTTCAAAGGTTGAGTGCTATCAATTATGGCCTTGTTTGTTTCACCAATTTTCTACTTCCTTTCGTAACTTGAACTTCAATGGAACTATACTACAACTTATTGTTTGCCTTAATATTGTGCAATTGTATAACTGAAAATTACATATTTAATATCGGTAAATTATAAAATTTTACCATTACATGACTGTGCCACTTATAATAACAATCTCAAAAAAAAATAACTATGTCACTTGTGAGTCCATGGGAGACCTAAGTAACTAAGCTCCTGTGTTTTGTTGTAACTTCAAGTTCCTTTGCACACCTTAGAAGACATCAAACCAAACATAGTAACTAATTATTTAGGTAGCAGTAAACTTTTAGTTACATAGTTGGGTTACATTGGAACAAGCAAGGCCTATATATCCAAGATTACATCTCATCTCTTTTTTAGTGAATGTAACATATATAGGCAAGAAACTGAGATCATCCCACATTCGATATTCGTCATTTAGCACACGGTAGTGGCTGAACTTCATTCAGAAATCCAATATTACATTTAACTTCCACAAGTTTGACCACTAAAAGGATACTAGAAAACCATAAATGCAATATACTGGTGAATGGAACATCATCCAAGCTATTGAAAACATATAATATCAAATCTACTACCACAGATAAGAACTCGCTGAGATCAGAGTTAGTTTCCTATATAAACTTCATAACATATAACTATCTGATATAAAGTAATACCTTGTAGATAGCAGGATGGATATGATTAAGTTGAAAAAACTTAGTCTCCAGATTCGGAAGCTGAGTTCCACACTCATATTGAGGCAAATGCAGGACAAAATCAACCCTATTCCTAGCTTCAACTTGTTTGGCTGAACAATGCTTTTTAGCTTTTTCCACCCGGCTTTTATCATCAAACTGCATGTGAGGGGGAAGCACATCTTTTTTCCAATCTTTTTCTGGATGTCGATCACCTATTGTTTTCGATAAGAAATATTTAATTATATAGGTAAAAAAATAACATAAGAAACGATTCAAGACGAAAATAAGTTAAAATTAAACACAGACCATTATAGCCTTTTCCAGCTGCTTTAGCAGCTCGTTGAGCCTCTTGCAATGCTCGCCTTTCAGCTTTTGTTGTTTTATCTTTTAGAGGCTTTGAAAATGATTTCATGGACATTTCAGAAGGTGGATCACCCTCTTTTTCTGCAGAAAATATATACATCTGAACTTATAACCATAACTAATCTAACCACTACAGAAGTTTCCACATAGAAATGGAGTATACCACGTGGACATATAAATGGCATTTGTTGAGTTAAAAGAAACACCTTAACTCAATTAAACAGGGGTTGTTGGCCTTCTTTCGCACAGTTTAATGTAAAAATGTCGATAATAGCACCTTAACTCAATTAAACAGGGGGTGCTTACAGTATAAACATGTGTTATCAAATAAAGTTAAAGAGGAATAGGCATTCATTTTATAGGGTTCTAAATGCTTCTTCTGTTACTCTGTGAAGGGTGAGAGAACATGCATAGTATAAATTTGAGATCGGGAACTTCAAAACGTGCCAAAGTGAAATCAGGTGCAAAAATAAAAGGTGTCATACATATAAGAGTTGTATATATAAGTTTATAACCCTTATATGTACAGACTTTTTTTTATATATTTTTCAATTTAATATTTATGTAGGTTATAAATATTTATTGTAAGTGTATTCTTTTTTACTATATTCATTAGAATATAGGTAGTTATCAAGTACCAAACATGCAGATATATATCGAAGACACGTGCCGCAATACAAATTTTAGAAACTTTATTTTCTCAGTATATAAAATTCATAAAACTAGAGATGCAGAAGAATATAACGACTTATCATCTTCCCCCGAAGCAGAGATCAGAAATTAGAATTTGTATATTTACAAAAATCAAAAGCATGCAAGAAGAAACAAGTCAAAACAAATATACTCTGTTCCAAGGTCAAACACACACCATTCAATCCTTTTCCAGCTGCTTTTGAAGCTCGTTGAGCTTCTTGCATTGCACGCCTTTCAGCTTTTGTTGTTTTCTCTTTAAGCAGCTTTGGATCTGATTTCAAGGACATTTCAACAGTAGGATCACCATCTTTTTCTGAAGGTTATATATATATATATATATATATATTTATAATGCATACAACAGATGATCCCAACTAATCCAATTTATATAGTCCCTCCGTTCCAAAACAATAGTCACTTTAACTTTTGACACGTATGTTGAGGTGGAAAAAAACATAGTTAGACTCATTATTAAATTTAAAGTTTTATATTAAAAAAATATATAGATTCTAAACTTTTATTTGATATAAAAATTTAAATTTTAAAATAAATCTAACTATGTTTTTTTGCACCTTAATATACATGTCGTAAGTCAAAGCGACTATTATTTTAGAACGGAGGGAGTACAAATTTCCACATACATACTAATTAAAATATTATTTACTCAAAAAAATAAAATTTCAAAAGTAAAATTTTTAACTATGTGATCAAAAGACTTTGAAGTGTGCAAAAAGTCAAACGACTTATATTAAGGACCAAAGGGAGTATTATACATATCACAAGGACATATCAGAGCTGTTTGATGAGTTCAATGCATCACCCAACTTAATGGAACCCATGTAATCTATCTTACAATATCAGTAGACATCTATTTAAAGACTTAAAGTTGTGTAGCCATCTATAGAAGGAAAGGACTAGGAATAGGTAGAGACCCAAGTCACCCAACACTTCATTTAATTAGAAACTTAACAAATTACATTACCTGAGAATCTACTATCTTGTTGTTCCTTGTTGATAATATATGTGACATTGAGAATTTCTTTCAAAAATATCGTACAATATACAAGTGTCATAAGCAGGGAGGAAATAAGGCCTGAAAATAAGGTGGAGAGGAATCCTTACAATAACAAGGGAAAACACGAACTCGCATACAGGAGAAATAAAAACTTACAAGCAAGGAAAAATTACGTGTCTTGAAATATTAGTGGAATACAACCCATATTTTGTAATACACAACTTAGTCTTAAATTAAATATCTAACAAATTTTCTATTAGTTCTTAGTTTAGCATACCATTCATAAGATTCTAGTAACACAATGCCAAATAAAATATGCCTCTAATAATACTAATAATATAAAATTCAAGAAAACAGAATCACATTGGATCATTATAATAATGTCGAATATATATACCAATCATGATACTAGCAATTCAAAACAAACAACTAATTTACTTGTAATAATAACAATAATGAGTATAATAAAAGTTAAATAAGCGATTTAAATACAAGCTATAAGTAATGTACCATCATTCGATAAATTCCGAACCATCATTGTATGTAATCCATTACTCGGAAGTGACATTGGCAACTTGCCACCACTTGTCCCCGTAATCCAATCCCTCGAATTCTCCGAAAACTCAGCATCCCCAATCCGACTCGACGACAAGGAAGACATTCGAAACACCAAATCACTCCCATCACAGCTTCCTAGATGATCAAACTCACGGCAAGCATGACTCGCCGGTGGGATCATGACCGGCGACGGATAAGTGGAGGCCGGAAGCGAGCCGGAGGGATGTGGAGCGAAGAACCCGACTGTGCGGATTTTCGGGTCGGTGACGACCTGGGAAGATGGAGGAGTGGGGTCCATTAAAATTAAAAAGAGGGGTTTGAAATTGAAGGTGTTGTTGGTAATTGTGTGGGAATGTAATAGAGAAAGCCATTGTACAGGTGCGAATTTAAGCAGCCATTGAATGAATTGGGTTTCTAGGGTTTCTGATTCAATTTCAAGATGGTAATATGCGGAGTTTGGGGCCGATTTTATACGGAGAAGGCAGGTTTCTCAATATCCTTTATTAATTAATTTTGTGCACCGCCTTCCTCTAATTTTATAAATATTGAAATATTTAGATAAATATTGAATACGATATATTTAGATAACCGAATGGATTAACACAAAAAATTTCGGTTCAATTAACTGTTTTATAAAATTCGATTCAATCTCGAATTTCGGTTATTAAGTAATTCGGTTGTTAATCGCGGTTAACCGAATAATCAAATTTACTAACCAATTTAATATTATTTTATGTATATAATATATATATGTGTGTGTTACAGACTACAATATGTTATAATTGCATATTAGAATTGTGATTAAACAGTAGATTACAGATTTACAGTAGTTTATTTATTACAAATTTCAGTAGTTTGTAAACTAACATAAACTCCACATACTCGCATTTACTGAGAGTAGCGGTAGCTATTAGCTGTCCAGGGATTAAAGAAGTGAAGCTTGAAAAATCTATTTTTAAGTAAATTTCGGTTTATAAATTCGGTTTTCGGTAATAATCGAATTAATAATTTCAGTTTCGATTATAAATCGAATTAATTTCGTTGGTAGTGTTTTTCTGACTAATTCGGTTTCAATTAATCGGAAAAAATTTCAGTTTCGGTTAACCGAATACTCACCCCAAACTGTAACATATATAAATTCAACAAACAATTAGTCCATAAAATTTTATATAATTCTAATTATAAAATATTTAACTGTATAATGATATTAAATTAATATATTTATAAATTTTATTTATTTATTATTTTTATTAATATCAATTAAATTATTGCTCAATTAAATTTATAAGAAAAACTAATATGATAAAATTAAATTTATGAAATTAATTATTAAATATATTTTAATTATATTTTTAAATATTTTTATAATTTATATAGAAAATAGAGTAAAAATACAAATTTATGAATATATAGATACACTTTTTTTAAGAATTGGAATGTGATGGTTCATAGTCTAATTCATTTCCTACAAATAAAAAATTTATATAATTGAAAATTAAAATTAAAATATTAAAATTATTATTAAAAATATTTAATTTAATAATATGAATAATTATATTAATATATTATTAACACAAATATATTATTATTATTAATCTTGTGCAAATTATTTATATAAATATATTATTATTTATTTTTAAAATATTATATTCATATTATTATTTATATTATTATAATAAATATATTGCTAGTATTTAATGCAAAAGATGTATACTCTAATTAAGTGTCAAAATTAACATAAACGAGACATAAAAGAGTTAATGCATAAAGTAAAAGTTATTATAAACGAGACACAAAACAATTAATGCAAAAAATATTTATAAGTAATTTGTCGCGAGTGTATAAAGTAATTGCCGAGTACATTTAGCAACATCCATATTTTAAGAAAAATAATTTAATTTATTATTTTGTAATAATTTCTTTTTGAATAAAAAAAGTTTTATATTTTTTATTTAAGAAAATATTAAAAAGTATTGGATAAAATATTTTTATTATAATATTGAATTGTGTAGAAATATTTTTGTTTTATTCTTTTGTTATGTTATAACTTAGAATTCTAAGACTCATTTAATTTTTATTTCAAAAGGAAAAAACCTATTTTATTTGAATGACTAATCTATTAAATGAATTATAAATAGGATAAATATCAAAATGTATGAGAACATAATTTCAAAATTTTCATTAATCTTGTCGGAGTTTCATCTGTACCCCTTAAAGATTGCCCAAATAATTTCTGAAATTAATAATTTATTGGCTAAATTTATTTTTTGAAAATAAATATTTATTTTCAAAAAAAATACACATTGATATGCTTTTTATTAAAAACAAATATTTATTTTTAAATAAAAAGTTAGGCCTCGTTTAGTATTAGTGTTGCAGTCTTGCAGAAAATTCTTTTTGTTAAAATTTAAAAGTTATGTTTGTAAAAATATTTTTGGCCTAAAAATAAATTGATGTTAGAGAAAACATGTCCTCTCATTTTTTTTGAAAAAATTTATTTTTCAACTTTTACGGGAAGTATCTGCAAATTTAATCATTAAACCTCTTCAAAAATATTATTTTTATAAATTATATCTTAAAATATGTATAAATAAAAAAAACAAAACAGTAATCTAATTTGTTAGGGATTGTGAAGTTAACACTATAATCAACTAGGATATTTAGACTTAATTTATAATAAACTAAGTAAAATGTACTTTCATATGTATATTGACAGTATGTTTAATGGTCACTTGAAACAGTATGTTTAATTATAGCATATATAGGTGACAGTAAGTTTGATAGTTATTGTCTTGTATAAAAGAATAAAATGATTCATGAAGTAGAAGTTCACAAAGTGTTCATGCACATCATGCTTCAAATCTCATATAGTAGCATTGAATACTCAAGCCTATGAAAGCATATTCAAGTGAAAGTTCAAAGGAGCAACTGACAACAACTATTATCTCGATAGTAAACTTGGTAGAGAATGAAGAATTGAAGACAATAAGTTTTACTGACAACAACATTGACGGAGATAGTTGACAACAACTTTGAAGACAGTATGTATGGATGGATTATCAGGGTTTGACAACATAGTCTACGGAGCCATAGATACTGTCACCATAGTGAAGCTAGAAGTTGACAGTATTTTTAGTGAAGCTGACTGTCTGTTCCTGGTAGCAGAGTAGATAGTGAAAACACAAGGAATGATTTTGACACTTCAATCTACTCTGTCAAGCCTACTACTGCAACTTGAGAGAAAACAATCAAAAAGACAAAGTGTGTTCAAGGAGTCAAATATTTCTGTTCATCTCAGAACTACTTTATCTATAAAGGGAATGAAGCCAAGGTTGAATAGGAAAAGTAATGTTTCCATTTCAAGCTTTATTCTAGGACAAGGGAAAAGTGTACATGTAAGTGATATATGTGTTTCAGTATAAATACACACGTCTAATAAACATTTTTCCTCAAGTAAGAAGCTTAGATTACATTGTTCATTTCTCTCAAGTTTTGTAACAATAGCAAACTTCATTGTTATTATAACTCAGTAGCCGAAATCACTTTCTAGTTGAGTGGTAGCAACAAAATTAATAAAATATTAATTTTGAAGTATACTCTGTGTCTTACTTATCTGTCTTTGTTGTTTGCTTTTCATACTTGTTAATTGAGTGAATCTTATTTGTTGTTAGTAAGATTTATTAAAATTAGCAAGTTGCATTTAACCACCCCTTCTATAACACTCATTCTACTTAACAACTGGTATCAGAGCGACATGTTTAATATATATAACCTGAAAAGATCCAAAATGAGTGTTATTTCCCAGAACTATGCCAATATTTGTAGAAGGGGGGTTGAATACAAATATTAAAACTTTTTTCTTATTTTAATATTTGTTACCGATGTTTGAGAATTAGAGAGAATATGTTCGAATAAATTCAAACTGAAAATAAAACTTAACAAAGAGATTTAAAATTACTGATGAATTGGTTTTTCCATCAGTGTATATTTTTGCTCAATGTTCCTAAGTTAAAAGAAACCTAGCTTCATTTTTACAAAGTTAGAAAATAAACCAACTGTTCTTACAAAGTGCTCTAAGGCAGAACAGTTGATTTAAGAAATATTGTCTAACTTGTTCTTCTCTCTAACAATGCTACCACACTTGTTTATATACTACAAGTGTGTTTTTGCAATTCCTATTTTATGATTGTTTCTATCTACCTTCCTTTTACCTTTTTCCATTTTAGTAAAACGTTTGAAAGACAGCTACAGATTGAGTCTTCACAGTCATCATAGACTGTCTTCCATAGGTGTGCTTTTGTCCTTTGGATCTTCAACAGATAGTCCTTATGTGTTGTCTCTATAAATTGATCTTTCCTTTAATCCATCAACTGATGTTCTTCTTCGATTGATCTTTATATCCATCAATTGATAAATAATGACTTATCGATTGATAGATGTTATCAATCGATATATCAATCGATGGGTCTTCACACCAGTTGATGGTCTTCAATACTTGACTTGTTCGATTGATCTCCTATCCATCGATACTTCAATATCAATCGATCATCCTTCACTTGTGTAATTTCCTATCTTCAAATAATTACAATTTGACAATTTAATTTACACATCAATTGATGATCTATATCAATCGACTCTAACATCAATTGATAGGAATAATATCAATTGACTTACACCTTATCGATTGAAATAGACTAAGTACACATATGTTACAATCCAAATTATCAGTTGATTCATATAAACACTTCAACTGATAAATGGTTTCCTGATCAATTGATATTTATAACATTCATATCCATTGATCAGTTATATCAAATAAAATTTCTATGATTCTAAGATTAGTGTTATCATCAAATTACATGTCAATTCCTAACAATCTCTCCCAATTTGTGTCTGTGATATGAACATGCATAAAACTACTTGATGATAACAAAACCCCTAATTATTTTCATTCGGATAGAATCAAGAAATTTAAACAGCACTTTTGAATTTTGAAAGTACCAGTTTGATGAATAACTTCTGCAAGCTGCTTCAATGTCTTCACCATCTTCATAATCCAATTAGTTTTTCTTCCTTCTCTTCTCAACATTTTCTTTTAATTGCCTCATGAAAGAACTCCTCAAAATTGCTTCATCTCTGTTAGTTTTTCCATGTTGCCTCATAAGGTAATGTATTTCTTCATCTGTGATTTTGTCCAGATATTTGCAGATATCAAAGAACTTTGTGTTGCCCTTCACATCTGTAAAAATCATTGCATACTTTGGCTCCAACACTACCTTTTTGACTTGAGACTTCCATAGCTTAAAGGATGAATCAGGTTCAACTTCTGCCTTTGATTTCCTTAGCTTTGAAATTTGTTGTTGAATTTCTTGAGCAATTGTTTTATTGAGTTTGTATTTTCTGTTGAATAGAGAAAGAATGGTCTTCAGAACATTGTAGCTTTGCTTCATTATTACCTTCAATGTATAGGTGATTTTCACTCCATTTTCATACTCCAACCTCATTGATTCTTCTTGGTTAGAGGTTGCAGGGTGAGTCCTAACTCCTATCAACCCTTTTTCACTGATCACTGATATTCCTTTCATATCATATCCTTCATTCCTCCTTGATTTCTTCTTGATTATCCTGGAGGTTTTCTTTAACCACCTTTTCTTGAGTAGAAATTGTCTTTTTTCTAAGCCATGACTATTCTCCTCTTTTTCCTTAGTGGTTGCTCCATTAATTGATCTTCCATCTTCTATTCCATTTCCATTTACATTGCAATTTCTTCATTCTCCTTTTCTCTTTTTGCAGCATCTGACAATCATGATGAAATGACTCCTTGAAGAAGCTTCTAGCCAACTGGCTCTTTCCTTCTCTTTTCTTCTTCAATCAATATGGCTTTACCCTTTTTATTCTCTTCAAGGACTTCAAGATCAATTGTTAGAAAGGCTTCTGCATTTGAATTGCTTTCTTTGGCAACCTTCTATGCATTTTCATTTACTTTTCTTATTTGAGCAATAAACTCATCCAAGTTTCCTCTTTCTGCTGCCTCTGTCACCAACTCAGTGTTCTTCCTTAAGTCTTCAATTCTTTTCCTTTCCCTTTCAATCATTGATGAGTTTCCCTTTCCCTAGAAATCCTTCTAGCTTTTAGATCATCTTCAAACTTCTTTAATTCTTTCTTTTTCTGTTCTAAATCATCTTTGGGTGACTTAGATGTCTTTGAAGATTGATTATCCCCGTTGCTTCCATATTTAGTCCTTTTTACTACAGAACCACCAATGCCACTAGACTTGTCCATACTAGAACCACCAACACCACCACCACCACTACCTTTGCCATCACCATCACCATCATCCTTCTTCTTTGTATCCTTCCCCTTTTTGTTATCATCAATTGGAGGAGGTGGTGGTATTCTGTCAAGAAACTTCTGAAGAATGGAAGCATGCAGACTCTGGCCTTTAATAATATAATCCATCTTCTTTTCTAGAGACCTAACTCTAGTTTCCAAAGCTTCAAAATTCTTGGATTCCTTGAAAAGCTTGTCCTTGATTTGACCCATGGTGTTAATTGGTAGCTTCTCATCCAATCTTCTCTCCAATGCATCCTTGTTAGAATTGATAAAATCTTTGATAATCTCCAATTCTCTCTTCACTCCTATCACTGTGATCTTTTGAATTTTCAGTGATTCCCTCATATAATAAGCAATTCTCCTTTGATTGGGATCTTCAATTTCTCCTTCCACCATTGCCCTTCTATATTGAGAAAGAATCTCAGTTTTAACAGCTTCTAAGGAACCATCAATTGTGCTCATCCATGGCTCCTCATTAGAATCATCTTTTAACTCTTCAGGTGCCATATAACATGTGTCTGTTGTATTGACAATGCTCTCCTTTAGATTCCTGGTCCTTTGTTCTGTATGCTCAATTCTAAATAGTTGTTCTGCATCCCTGTTACTTGAAGCAGCCAACCCTTGATATTGTGGATCAGGATGAATGAAATTCTGTGGATCCAAGTCACCAGCATCAACTTCCTCTTCAATTTTCTTATCAATTCCACTCCCACTAGTTTCTGCATTTGATACCCCCTATCTCATTGACTCCTTCCTCCTCTAACATCAACTCATTTTCAAACTCATGTATAAATAATAGAATTATTTTATCTCTCTCACTCATCTCTCTATTTTACATCAGGATCTCATCCTGGAATCTCACATATCCCTCACTCATATTCTGTGCACCTTCTAAGGTGGGGCCCTCAAGTGTTTCATTCACATTCTTGGAAGAAATATGAATGTCATCACTCACTCCCTCTCCTTTTGCCAGGCTGCAATCATGCCTCTCACTCAACTCACTCAATTCTAAAAGTGTTTGTGCAATATCAATTGATTGAGCATCAATTGATGTAAAGATATTATCAGTTGAAGTGGTTGGGATATCCATCGATTGCTGCATACTCATCGATTGATCTTGATCATCGATCGATGGCTAAACATCAATTGAAGAAGAAACATCAATTGATGGAGTAGAAACAGTTGAGGTAATAATTTGAGAAATGATATTTGTAATGGCATGAGAAATAGAATCCTGAATTTCTTGGGAAGAAAATTCAGGAGAGAGTGTTGGCTTCTCCTTAAAAAATAAAGAAGGAGAATCTAAAAATGTCTGATTATCTATTAGAATATTTTCTGAAGATATTTGGTGAGAAGGGGAAGAAAGAATAGAAGGGATTGGAATTGAGAGAGAATGGGGCTGCATCTCATCATTTATATGAAATGCATCAAACTGATTTTGAGAAGGCTCTGAAGGGTTTCGGGCATGAAAACGCAGCGGAATTAACGTAAAAACAATAAATATTGAAACCAATTGCAGGATTCATGTATAACGTTGGATGATTATGGTGAAGAAGTCTGTACCTTAACAAATCTTTCCGTATGTTGTTTAATGGAGGTCCAGAAAAGATGAATCACAGCAGCCCTTTGTTGCAAAGATCTACTCTCCAAAGAAGTCCACATGAACGCCCGATCTTCCTACGATCACCGGAGTCAGTACTAGCCGAATTGTTTGCATCTCTCTCTCTCTCTCTTTCTCTAGCCTCTCTTGATGTTGAGCAGCTAGGGTTTTTCTCTAAAAAAGAAATCTGATGATTAAACCCTAATACTATACATCATTATGTATATATAGGGGAGAGAAAGATTTTGGGCCTAACTCTAATCCATGTAGTTTTCAAAACCCATTATGACTTTGGGTTATTATTATTATTAAATCTGAATTCTAATATAATTAATCAAGTTCCACTTAATTAATTCAATAATTAAATTCGAATAATAATAATACTTATTAAATCCGAATTCTAATATAATTAATCAAGTCCCACTTAATTAAGTCAATAATTAAATTCGAATAAACAATAATATATTTAAATTCATAATTTAAATAAACCTCCGTTTTGACATTCTTTGTGTGTGACCCTTTAGGTTATTATTACGTTGACAATAATTTTAATATCCAATAATAAAATTATAAATAATGAGAGGCATCTAGTAATACATCTTTGCTACCCAAGTAACAATAATAATTGGTGATTCAATTAAACCTTTAGTGAATAATGTTTCATGTAATATAATTCCTTTAACCTTATATTATAGATCAAACTCGAGACATGTATAATGTCATCCTCTTCAACGTTTAATCTCGGTTTCCTTGATCAATGAGTAGACTATTTAAACAAATCAATATTTGAGCATGACCATGCATTTCATAGTCTCACTCAATCAAGAGGCCAATAATATCACTCATAGAATTGGAGGGTTAAATCCTATATCTATCATTCATATTCCTCATACGATTCATAGCATACCCAATGTTTACCTTTATCATTACCCGGTTAAAGGTAACTTTGAGTGTAATCAAAGTATATTAATTCTCATATAGAAATATAATAATTTCAAGTCAGAGGATCATTACATCATTATCACAGTGAGATTTCTTATGACACTTATTAACATGTAGAATCTCACGGGGTCTTTGCAGTGTCATGTATTGATACATACACTTATGTTCTTGACTTTAGTATCACCATACCTATGACCAATGAGATGTGGTCATCTGTCAACAAACATGCTAGTCTTTTTGCATTATTACTGTCCTTAAATAATAATACTTGACTAGGGAATTTTAGGAATAAAATGATATTCATATAATCTCATTTATAAATCACATACTTAAAGATATATATTACGTATTAATATTCCAAGGACATTTATTATTCTTTCAATTTATAAAGAAGTAAATAAAGACATAATAAATATTAATTAAATAATCACATAAAACATAATCCTTAATTGTTTTCAATAAAATATTAAAAGTATTGTCTCTAGGACACTAATACTAACAATCTCCCACTTATACTAGAGTCAATCTCTCATGTATCTAATACCCATGGAACTAGTATGACCTTCGTGCTTCTGCTGTGATAAAGCATTGGTCAGTGGATCTGCAATGTTATCATTTGTATGCACTTTACATATATGTATATCTCCTTGATCATTAATCTCATTAATTAGGTGATATCTTTTAAGTACATCCCCAAACAGCCTCCTTGGCTGCTTCACAAGCATCAATATACTCAAACTCTATTGTAGAATCAACAATTTTCTCTGTTGTGAACCATTCTAGCATACAACATCTCCATTTAAACAAAACACAAACCCAGACTGAGAAATCGAATCGTCCTTGTCTGTCTGGAAACTAGCGTCGGTGTAACCTTTTAAAACCAGCTTATATTCTCCTCCATATACCAAGAATTGATCTTTAGTCCTCTTCAAGTACTTAAGAATATTCTTGACTGCTGTTCAGTGACCTTCACCTGGATTAGAATGGTATCTACTCGTCATGCTCAAAGCATACGAGATATCAGGACGAGTACATATCATTTTATACATTATAGAACCAATTGCTGAAGCATATGGAACTTTACTCATACGGTCCTTATCATCCAATGATTTAGGACTGTTATCTTTTGAGATCGATATCCCATGAGACATCGGGACAAATCATCTTTTTGCATCTTGCATCTCAAATCGATGCAAAACTTTGTCAATGTATGTACTCTGACTTAGGCCAATCATTCTTCTTGATCTATCTCTATAGATCTTGATACCTAAAATATAGGTCGCTTCGCCTAAGTCTTTCATTTAGAAATTCTTACTCAACCAAGTCTTAACAGCCTGTAAAGAAGGAATGTCATTCCCTATTAATAATATATCATCCATATAGTACTAGGAATGCCACATTGCTCCCACTAACCTTCTTGTAAACACATGGTTCATCTTCATTTTGAATAAACCCAAACTCTTTGACGGTTTCATAAAAAGGGATGTTCCATCTCCTCGAGGCTTGTTTCAATCCATAAATGGATCGACGCAACTTACATACCTTTCCAGCATCCATTGGATCAACAAAACCTTCAGGCTGTGTCATGTACACATCCACATCTTCTTCAAGGCTCCCATTTAAGAAAGCGGTTTTGACATCCATTTGCCAGATTTCATAGTCATGGTAAGCAGCTATAACAAGCAAAATCCTGATGGACTTGACCATAGCCACTGGTGAAAAAGTTTCATCATAGTCAATATCATGAATTTGCTTGAAACCTTTTGCCACCAATCGTGCTTTATAGGTATGTACGTTACCATCCATGTCGGTCTTCTTTTTGAAAACCCACTTCCACCCAATAGGTTTTACCCCTTCAGGTGGATCAACCAAAGCCCAAACTTGATTAGTATACATGGATCCCATCTCAGATTTCATGGCTTCCAGCCATCTCTTAGAATCTGGAGTGTTTATAGCGTCTTGGTACGTGAGAGGCTCATCTTCATCCACAAGCATTACATCACCATCTCGAGTCAAGAGAAATCCATAATATCTCTCGGGCTCATGGCGAATCCTTCCAGACCTACGAACAACTTGTGTTTCCTGAGCAGTATTGATTTCTTGTACATTCTGCTCAGGTTCCTCCATTGGTTCATTGTTATCATGTGGGTCTCGAATTTCACCGAGATTTATTATCCTCCCACTGTCTTTCTTAGACAGCATTTCTCTTTCAAGGAACACTGCAGTTCGAGCAACAAACACTTTGTTCTCTGAAGGATTATAGAAAGAATAACCCTTTGTTTCAATTGTGTATCCCACAAAATTACATTTTTCTGATTTAGGTCCTAGCTTGTCAGAAGTTAGACATTTCACAAACGCCTCACATCCCCAAATTTTCATAAATGACATGCTATGACGTTTCTCAGTCCATATCTCATATGGAGTCTTCTGAACCATTTTAGTAGGAACTCGGTTAAGTGTATAAGCAGCCGTCTCCAAGGCGTAGCCCCAGAAACTAATTGGAAGATATGCATGACTCATCATCGATCGTACCATGTCCAATAAAGTACGATTCCTCCTTTTAGAAACTCCATTCCATTGTGGTGTTCCGGGAGGAGTGACTTGCGATACAATACCACACTCTTTTAATAAACTTTTAAATTCATGGCTTAAGTATTTACCTCCACGATCAGATCGTAGAGTCTTAATACTTTCTCCGATTTGTTTTTCTACTTCAGCTTTGTATTCTTTAAACTTTTCAAAAGAATCAGATTTGTTCTTCATAAGATACACATATCCATATCAACTGAAATCATCAGTAAACGCGATAAAGTAGTAAAAGCCACCTCTTGTCATAGTACGCATAGGACCACATACATCACTATGTATAAGTTCTAATCGTTCAGTGGCCCTTTCACTTTGTCCAGTAAAAGGAGCTTTAGTCATTTTTCCAATGAGATAAGGTTCGCATGCTTCTTATGATTCAAAATCAAACTTATCCAAGTATCCATCCTTATGTAACTTGGAAATGCGCTTCTCATTTATATGGCCTAAACGACAGTGCCAGAGGTATGTTTGATTTGAGTCATTAGTTTTAAAACATTTTTTATTCACATTATAGATAGGAGTGTCTAAATCAAGAACATATAAACCGTTAAATAAACATGAAACCCCATAGGTAACATTTTTCAAAGAAAAGGAACAACTATTGTTCTGAATTGAAAATGCAAAACCTTTCTTGTCCAAACAAGAAACCGAAATAATGTTTCTGCAAATTGCAAGCACGTAAAAAATAGTTCTCAAGTTCTAAAATAAGCCCAGTGGGCAACGTTAAATAATAAGTCCCTACAACTAAGGCAACAACCTTTGCTCCATTGCCAACTCGTAGGTCGACCTATCCCTTTGCCAAAGTCCTACTCCTTTGCAGCTCCTGCACATTTATACAAATATGAGAACCACATCCAGTATCCAATACCCATGATGTAGAAGTAGACAAATTGACCTCTATAACATAAATACCTGAATCAGAAGCTTGACCAACCTTCTTCTTCTTCAGATCCTCCAAATAAGCATGACAGTTTCTCTTCCAATGACCTGGTTTACCACAGTAGTGACAATCACCCTTAGGCTTTAAAGCTTGTTTGGGATTGGTCTTTGGCTTGGGACCAGAAGCAGATCCAATCTTCTTCTTTCCCTTCCATTGGCCTTTCCTATTAGCCTTACCTTTGTTATCTACCATCAACATAACAGCAGGTTAAGCCTTTTTCATGTTGGTTTCTGCAGTTCGTAACATGGCCGACAATTCAGTGGGTGTTTTGTCTATCTCATTCATATTGTAGTTCATGAGTATAGTTGTTGTTCAACGATTGCAAGATCAAGTCAATCTGAGCTTCCGGACCAATCGGGAAACCCAAAGTATCAAGATACTCAATATAACCTATCATCTTTAGAACATGTGGTTGAACAGGTTCACGCTCTCCCTGTTTGCAAGCATACAGTGCTTTGCTCGTATCGAACCTTTGTTGACGAGCCTATCCCTCAAACATTCTTTGAAGGTGTTCAATCATCTCATAAGCATCCATATGCTCATGTTATTTTTGAAGCTCAGCACTCATGGTTTTCAGCATGAGACACGCAACATCATTCGCATCATCAATATGCTTCTCATAAGTATTTTGCTGAACACGAGTTACATTCTCAACAGGAGGAGCAGGTGAAGGAATTTCAATGACGTGAAGCTTTCGCTCCTGCCTGAGGATAATCCTCAAATTCCTATACCAATCAAGGAAGTTAGTTCCTATCAGCTTGTCCTTCTCAAGGGTTGCTCTCACAGAGAATTTATTTGTGTTGTTTGCCATTAAATATCTACAATGTTTAAAATGCATATTAGTTAGTTACAGAAGTTTAATTATGTTCAAGTGATTATCATATACATTCATAATATATATCTCCCACTATTTTTATCAAATCAATAGCCCTAACTATTAATTCGGAAAGCATTTCATTAAATCTTTCTAGTGAGCCAAGATCCATATTTCATCCATGTTTGAAGATAGCTTGACTAATACACCCAAAACACGACTATTTAGGTAGACAACATTAGTCGATTATATCAAATATAACTCTTGGATAGTTTGGTGGAACAACACTTTGTACATATTTATCCAATAAATCTCACCAAACTCTATGCCTTTAAACCCACAATCCTATTGTGATGATTTAGTTAAGTTAGACCCAATGTTTCAACAAACTAAGTCACTTACTTATCACGTCTTCCCATGATTGATAAAATCACCTTGCTTTGACAAACCCACTCCTTCTCAATCTAGATCTTGACGAGTATTAAACATTGGAAGGCATCCGATTAACTTAATATGTATTTAGGGATTTTAATGTTTATATGAACGATCATGATCCCATCATAACCTTGATCAAATAATCCATTTCAATATTCGTCAATGGTTCAATTTCCAGTTCGTCGGAGA
Source organism: Oenanthe sinensis (assembly GCA_028671895.1). Lineage (NCBI taxonomy): Eukaryota > Viridiplantae > Streptophyta > Magnoliopsida > Apiales > Apiaceae > Oenanthe > Oenanthe sinensis. The sequence continues at coordinate 26,362,647 of CM053801.1, forward strand.
AGTCACAAGCGGTCTCACTTAAAATCAAACTTTCTTACGAATAATAATTCGCATTTGACAAAATCTCCCATATCAGAAAAAGATAATTCATATTCAATACCGTGTTTCATAAACACAAGAATCTCATGATCGTTTATTTAATTTTAAAATCTTGAATCGTTACAGATTTTATCTTTCTTAAGCAGGCATGACATGGGTGTCGTATCTAATACATACATCATTCTAACACATATGTATCTACACATGCATTCATGTACATATATGTATTGTGCGTAAATTAAACGTGTTTGGTTATGGCCCCATCCTATGAGATATTTCCAAGCTAATGGAATTATCAAGGTCAATGGTGGTTTCAAATACTACACTATTACATGTCTTTATCTTCTTCATTGCTCCATCATCTAGATTGCCTCCTAGCTTTCTTGCTTCCAAGTCTCTATTGAACAATTACATTGAATAAGAAATAAATCTATTCTAATGAAATTATAAGAAGAACTCGAGTTAGATTTGAGATTAACAATTACAATGAATAAATGACATGCAAGTCGTATTTAGAAACCAAAACCATAAAACAAAACCACTATCATATGAGTCTTTAGGCCATAACCATCCACCATGTTATCACATAAGACATGTAATATATCTCAGATTATATAAACATATCATATAATCATATATAATAAATTTCAAAATTTCAGAAAATCAAATAAATTTTAGAAAATAATAAATCGCCGTTTCGGGGCCAGTAACGTCGTCAAACGGCTTACAGACGAGAAGCTGACTATGTCAGTATTTCTCAGTGACACGATTCTAGTCTTAAAATACATCATTTGCGAAAATCGGACACTGGACATAGATTTCAGAAAATCTACCGAAGCCATTTCAGAATTCGTATCGAATACGATTTCCATAACTAGAACAAACATGTATCATATACATACAGAAATACACACAATCATTCCATGACTATACAACACATGAAAATCATATATTCAAAATCATATAAAACATATATATCAACATATAGTCATGGCATATCATATATATGTTTACATACATCGAAAAACTATTAAACACATAACCAAATCATCCCATTATACACATAACTCTGATGCCATTGAAGGGTTTCGGGCATGAAAATGCAGCGGAATTAACGTAAAAATAATAAATATCGAAACCCAATCGTAGGATCCATGTATAACGTTGGATGATTATGGTGAAGAAGTTTGAACCTTAACAAAGCTTTCCGTATGTTGTTTAATGGAGGTCCAGAAAAGATGAATCACAGCAGCCCTTTGTTGCAAAGATCTTCTTTCCAAAGAAGTCCACACGAACGCCCCATCTTCCTACGATCACCGGAGTCGGTACTAGCCGAATTGTTTGCCTCTCTCTCTTTCTCTAGTCTCTCTTGATGTTGAGCAGCTAGGGTTTTTCTCTAAAAACGAAATCTGATGATTAAACCCTAATACTATACATCATTATGTATATATAGGGGAGAGAGAGATTTTGGGCCTAACCCTAATCCATGTGGTTTCCAAAACCCATTATGACTTTGGGTTATTATTATTATTAAATCTGAATTCTAATATAATTAATTAAGTCCCACTTAATTAATTCAATAATTAAATTGGAATAATAATAATACTTATTAAATCCGAATTCTAATATAATTAATCAAGTCCCACTTAATTAATTTAATAATTAAATTCGAATAAATAACAATATATTTAAATTCATAATTTAAATAAACCTCCGTTTTGACGTTCTTTGTGTGTGACCCTTTAGGTTATTATTACGTTGACAATAATTTTAATATCCAATAATAAAATTATAAACAATGAGAGGCATCTAGTAATACATCATTGCTACCCAAGTAACAATAATAATTGGTGATTCAATTAAACCTTTAGTGAATAATGTTCCATGTAATATAATCCCTTTAACCTTATATTATAGATCAAACTCGAGGCATGTATAGTGTCATCCTCTTCAACGTTTAATCTCGGTTTCCTTGATCAATGAGTAGACTATTTAAACAAATCAATATTTGAGGATGGCCATGCATTTCATAGTCTCACTCAATCAAGAGGCCAATAATATCACTCCTAGAGTTGGAGGGTTAAATACTATATCTATCATTCATATTCCTCATACGATTCATAGCATACCCAATGTTCACCTTTATCATTACCCGGTTACTGTTAACTTTGAGTGTAATCAAAGTATATTAATTCTCGTATAGAAATATAATGATTTCAAGTCAGAGGATCATTACATCATTATCATAGTGAGATTTCTTATGACACTTATTAACATGTAGAATCTCACGGCGGGTCTTTGCAGTGTCATGTATTGATACATACACTTATGTTCTTGACTTTAGTGTCACCATACCTATGACCAATGAGATGTGGTCATCTATCAACAAACATACTAGTCTTATTGCATTATTACTGTCCTTAAATAATAATACTTGACTAGGAAATTTTAGGAATAAAATACTATTCATATAATCTCATGTTTAAGTCACATACTTAAAGATATATATTACGTATTAATATTACAAGGACATTTATTATTCTTTCAATTTATAACGCAGTAAATAAAGACATAATAAATATTAATTAAATAATCACATAAAACATAATCCTTAATTGTTTTCAATAAAACATTAAAAGTATTGTCTCTAGGACACCAATACTAACAGGCTCTACCACAGTTTCCTGTGATTTTGCAGTGTGTGATTCCCCATGTGCAAAGGCGACTTTCTTTTCTCTCCTGCCATAGGTTTTTATAAATTTGGATGGTGTGTCCCCAGATTGGTTATGTGCCTCTGGTTGTGGGCTATTTTCAATATTGTCATCCTTTTGAGAGGATGCCAATAGAGATGTGGTATTTTCCATATTAATATCCACAGTCTTTTGAAAGATTGTGGAGTGACTTGACTTAGGTTGCACACCCTCACTCTCCTTATCCTTCTGGGTTCTTTGATGTTCCCCAGTTCCTTCACCACCTACATCCTCCTCTAATCTATCTACCACACTAGGTGTTTTCCTTTTCTTTGAATTTACAACAACATGTTTTTGTGAACCTGTTGATGTTGGCTTTTTAGATTTGGATTTATAAATTGGATGTGTAGCTTGGGTAGGAGGGTTGGGGTCATTGCAAACACCTTTCATGGCCACAGAAGGCAAATAAGATTGATGATTGGAAGAAGTTAGGGTTGAGATAAATACCTGAATAAAAGGTGGATAAATCAATTCCACATTACTGTGAAGATTGATTCTTACCAAGTCTTTGAAGACCCTTTTGTTTTGAGTCCAACACTCAAGGGTTTCAGTTTCCCTGCAAATCTCAATTTCTTTGACAAAGTGGTTAATAAAAATCATGATAAATCTAGCATATTATATATGATTAGACCTATCATGCTTCTTACCTAACTTAGCAGCAATCTCAGGTAACAATATAGAAGATAAATCATGATATTCATCAAACAAGACACTATATGCTATTTGTTGCATGCTAGAAGTTATGGCATCAAAATTACTAATTTTACCACCAAAACATTTTATTATTGCATTAAAGAAATAGGACCATTCTCTCCTAAGATGTTTTTTTAACTATTTGTCCTAAATTGATGTCAGGATTTGCATAATTGACAGCCCTAAGCATGTTTCTAATATTTGATTCACTAGGCACATTATCAGTATTATTTACAGGCAAATCTAAGCATTCATTTAAAATTAAAGTAGTAAGAATGTACTCTTGTCCCTTACAATTGAATTTGATGCTTGAAAAGTCATCAACAACTTCTGCAGAGGTCCAAAACTCTTCCACCAGATTGCAGATTATTGTTGGTGCTTCCTTCAACGCCTTTTGTACTTTACAGGTTTCCAGGAATTGCAATAAAGGATGAAATTCTTTTGGATCCTCTTCAACCACAGTGCAAGCCACAAAATTGTTAAGCTCGTAGATGAAACCGGCTTGTGAAACTTTCTTGGATGAAGATGCCATTCCTTAGAGTAGAAATTTAGTAGAATAAAAGCTTTGAAGTTATAGAAGGTTTGAGTAAAGAGAGAACAAGGGTTAGGGATTGAGTTCGTATATTGAGAGAGAGACAGAGAAATCGTTAGTAAAATTGCAAGTAAGAATTAAAAGATGTTTTAATCTCACTATGTATATTTATTGAGTTCCCAATCACTTTCTTACTCAAAATAGAACTTAATCGACCGTTGGAAGAAAAATGAAAAACAGAAATTACCATTTTTGGCAATCGACTGTTATACTTACAGGAATGTATGTATTAATCAATTGATAGAAAAAGTAATCAACGGCTAGATTTTGTACAGGTCGATTGATGACATGGACCCCTTTAAATTCCAGGTCATCGATTGATAATTAACTTATCCATCGACAGGTACTCTTATCCATCGATAAATAAATATATCATCAATTGATATATTTATCTGTCGATAGCTACAATTATCCATTGATGAGTAAAATGTTTATCAATTGATTATGGAAGAATCAATAGATTAACATAGTCAATGGCTAAAATTAATATAAATACATAACTTGTCAGATATTTAATGGATTAAATATAATTAAGCATACCTAAATCATAGACCAATCTATTGAAAGTAGATTCATCTAATGGTTTGGTAAAAATGTCTGCAAGTTGTCTTTCACTAGGGACAAAATGTAATTCAACTGTACCATTCATTACATGTTCCCTAATGAAGTGATACCTTATGTCAATATTTTTGGTTCTGGAATATTGCACAGGATTTTCTGTTATTGCAATGACACTTGTGTTGTCATAGAAAATATGAATTTTGTTCATGTTGAACCCATAGTCAAATAGTTGATTCCTCATCTATAAAATTTGTGCACAACAACTTCCAGCTGCAATATATTCAGCTTCTGCAGTGGATGTAGACACTGAATTTTGTTTCTTGCTAAACCATGGTACAAGCTTGTTCCCTAGTAATTGACATGTGCCTGTAGTACTTTTTCTGTCAATTCTGTAACCTGCATAGTCTGCATCTGAATAACAAATTAGATCAAAACCATAATCTCTAGGGTACTAAATTCCAAGATTTGGAGTTCCTTTGAGATATCTGAATATTCTTTTTTTTTTTTGCAATCAAATGAGATTCTCTAGGATCATCCTGAAACCTAGCACAAAGACATGTAGCAAACATTATGTCTGGCCTACTTGCAGTTAAATAAAGTAATGAGCCAACCATGCCTCTATAACTTGAAATGTTCACTTTAGCTTCCTTAGTATTCATTTCAAGTTTAGTTGCAGTGGCCATGAGAGTTTTTGCAGAAGAACATTCATTTAAATCAAATCTCTTTAATAAATCTGAAATATATTTGGTTTGATTTATGAAAATACCATCTTTGACTTGTTTGACTTGCAAACCAAGAAAATAGGTAAGTTCTCCCATCATGCTCATTTCATATTTACTCTGCATCAACTTAACAAACTTTTGACAAAGTTTCTCATTAGTTGAGCAAAAAATAATGTCATATACATAGATTTGAACAAGAATCATAGAGCCACCAACATTTTTATGAAAGAGAGTTTTATCAACAGTACCTCTTGTGAAGTGATTCTCAATCAAGAATTTAGATAATGTGTCATACCAGGCTCTAGGTGCTTGTTTCAATCCATAAAGTGCCTTGAGAAGATAGTATACAAATCCAGGATGAAAAAGATTAATGAAACTAGGAGGTTGTTTTACATATAATTCTTCTTCCAGTTCTCCATTAAGAAAAGCACTTTTCACATCCATCTGACACCTTAAAATTAGCATGATCAGCATATGCTAGAAATATTCTGATTGCTTACAACCTTGCAACTGGTGCAAATGTTTCATCAAAATCTATGCATTCTTCTTGTGAATAGCCCTTTTCCACTAATCTTGCTTTATTCATTGTCACTGTACCAGATTCATCTATTTTGTTTCTGAACACCCATTTTGTACCAATAACAGACTTGTTCTTTGGTTTAGGTACCAGCTTCCATACCTTGTTTCTTTCAAACTAATTCAAATCTTCTTACATAACAATTATCCAATTAGGATCATTCAAGGCTTCTTCAATCCTTTTTGGTTGTTCTTGAGACAAGAAGCTACTATACAAGCATTCATTTTGAGTTGCACTTCTAGTTTTGATACCATCATTTGCATTTCCAATAATCAATTCAAAGGGATGACTTTTTGTCCATTTCTTTTATGATGGTAAATTTGTCCTTGATGATGATGCTTCTTGATCATTAGAATTGTTATGATCATTGTGATGTGATTGATCATTTGAGAATCCTCCCCCTAAGATGGACACTCTTCTTGAAGACTTTTATGTAGAGTTGTTATCCATCGAATGATTATCAATTGATGTATTATCAGTCGATTGATGATTGTCAATTGATAAGTTATCTATTGATGCATTGACATCAATTGATGGGAAGATTCTAGGTACTTGATTTCTTGAAAATTCAACATCATCATCACTATCTTTACTATTGCTTGTAGATTCATTTTCAAAGTGCAGTAGGTCATGAAATCCTTCATCAAACAACCCTTGAATCTTTTTGTCATCAAAAACTACATGCATAGATTTCATAACAATGTGTAATCTAAGATTGTAGATTCTGTAAGCTTTGGTTGTTATTCCATATCCAAAAAATATAGCTTCATCAGCCTTGGCTTCAAATTTTCCCAGATTTTCACCTTGATTTCTCAGTACAAAGCATTTGCAACCAAAGACATGAAGGAAATTAACTGTTGGCTTCTTGTCTTTCTTCATCAACTGATATGGTGTTTTGCCTTGAAGTTTATTGACCATGGAAATATTTTGAATGTAGCAAGCAGTACTAATTGCTTCTGCCCAGAAATATGTAGGAAGTTTTGCTTTTTCTAACATAGTTCTAGCAGCTTCAATCAAGGTCCTATTTTTCCTTTCAACTACTCCATTTTGATATGGAGTCCTTGGTGCAGAGAAATGATGAGTGATACCGTTTTCTTCACAGAATTCTTTCATTGTTACATTTTTGAATTCAGTACCATTATCACTTCTAATTTTCTTGACCTTCCATTCAGTGCCATTGTCAACATTCTTTACATGATTGATGATGAATTTGTTTGCCTCATCCTTAGAGTGTAAGAAATATACCCATGTATATCTTGTGAAGTCATCCACAATGACTAAGGCATATTTCTTTTTGGCAATTGACATGATGTTGATTGGACCAAATAAGTCCATGTGCAATAATTCCAAAGGCTTGTCAATTGATGATTCAAACTTTGACTTGAATGATGCTTTCTTTTGTTTTCCCTTTTGACAGGCATCACATAGTTCATCCTTGGTGAATTCCATCTAGGGAATGCCTCTAACCAGATTCTTTCTAACTAATTGATTCATGGCTTTGAAATTCAAATGGGCTAACTTCTTGTGCCAAATCCAACTTTCATCTGTATTGGCTTTGCTAAGTAGGCATGCCATTGATTTTGCCTTGACAGAGTTGAAATCAGCCACATAGACATTTCCTTTTCTTTCACCAGTTAAGAGAATTTCCCTAGATTCTTTGTTGGCTATGATGCATGATGCAGTTAAAAACCATACACCATTTCCATTATCATACAATTGACTAATACTGAGCAAATTATGCTTCAATCCATTAACCAGTGCTACAGGTTCAATGATAACATTTTCTTTTGCAATTGAGCCATATCCCAGAAACCTTTGCTGTTATCTCCAAAAGTAACTCCTGGGCCAGTCTTTTTCACAAACTTTGTGAGCAGGGACAAATCTCCAGTCATGTGCCTAGAACATCCACTATCTAGATACCATAAATTTCTCTTCCTATTTCCCTGCATACATTTAAAATAATCAAGTTGCTTTTGATACCCAAGTTGCGTTGGGTCCTCTTTTATTAGTTGCAGCCTGAGCCTTGGTTGCTAACTTTGATTCCTTTTATTTTGGTTGGTTTAGATCCACTTTAACTTTGGGAGTTGGCTTTTGGGGTTAGACATCTTGGAACTCATGGCAGAATTTCCCTGCATTTCATTATCTAAATTAGGCATGTTCATATTTGCATATGCAAAGAAAGGATTATACATGTATGGAACTTGTGCATAAGGCATATAGAAATTAGGTGCAACTAAATTAGAAGACATGACATTCATGAGCATAGGATTGGTAAGCATGGCATTTGCAGACATGGCATGTGCATTTAAATCATTTAAAGATAAAGAGTTCTTTTCTTTCTTGCATTGCATAGACAAATGATTTACACTACCACATTTAGCATACACCTTTCTAGGTGCATACATATCATGAGTATAATTATTGTGCTTATTTATGCCCACTTTTCCATTCCTATTTTTCTTCTTTTTCTCAGACTTAGGTTGGATAATTTCCACATGTGCTATCTCTTCTAATTTTGCTTTTAATTGTTTCTTGGATAAGCTACCTATGTTGATCTTCTCATCCTTAGCCTCAACTTGACTTTTGGTTTCCTTAACAAACTTGATAGGAGTGCTAAAGTTGTTCTTCTTATTAGCCATTGATGATTTACTTGTCGATGTATGCTTATCAATTGATTCAGCATCAATCGATTGATAATCCTTATTAGTTGATGATGGATTATAAGTCGATTGATCTTTATCCATTGAAGTATCAGCCAATGACTTGTCTATTGATTTAGGGGATTTTCCTAGAGTATCTAAACCCTGAACATCAATGATTTGTTTGGCAGTTTTAGCAGACCTATTACATTTGTTAATGGTTTCAATTTCTTCAGCTAATTGTTCTTTTAACAATTCTTCTCTTGTCAAACTATTCACTAATTCATCTCTATCATCCTTACTTTCCTGCTTGAATATTTCTAAACACACAAGTTCATTTTCAAGAAAAACATTCCTCTCAGTTAAGGCATCAATGGTATTTCTCAACTTGAGGTTTTTTTTGTTTAGAGAATTTAAAGTGACATGCAAATTGTACAGTTCATTAGCATTTCATTAATGGTACTATTGCATTCATCTTTTGTAAGTTCAGAAAAGTTAGTAGCTAGTACCTGATTTGATGATGAACTAGCTTCTTCATCTTCATGGTTGGCCATTAGAGCTAGATTGATGAACTCTTCAGAATCACTGTCCTCAGCAGCCCAGTCCTTCTCCTCAGTAACAAAAGCCTTTTCTTTTTGTTTCAAAAGGTCAAAGTATTTCTTTTTATAATCAATACCTTCATATGACTTTGCCTTTTCTTGTTTTGGCTTTCTGCACTCATTTGAGAAATGATCAGTTAATCCACAGTTAAAGCATTTGAATTTAGATCTATCAACCAAATTTTTGTTTTGATTACTACTTCTAAACTGGGATCCAGGCCTTTGAGTATTTAGATTCTTCTTGAATTTTAGATTTGAAAACTTCCTCGACAGAAATGCAAGGTGCTCATCAATCTCATCCAAATCATCATGTGAGCATGTTCCAATTTCTTCACACTTGCCCTTTCCTTTTTCTTTGGATGATTCTTCCACAGCATCATCAGCCACCATGACATAAACTTCTACACAGTCAGCTTCCTTCTTCTCTTCATTTCCCTTGATCACCAAAGCCATAGTTTTCTCCTTTCTTTGATTCTTCTCAATATCCTAATCTTGTTGGATTTCTAACTCATATGTCTTGAGAATATCATAAAGTTTCTCAAGAGTATAGTCCTTGAAGTTTTGAGATTGTCTAATGGACACAGTCATTGGTTTCCATTCCTTTGGAAGAGATCTAAGAAATTTTAGATTTGTATCCTCAGTTGCATAAACCCTACCATATAGCTTTAGTCCATTTAGTAACTTCTGAAATCTACTATAGATGTCATTGATAGATTCTCCACTCTTGAAATGAAATGATTCATATTTTTGAATCAAGAGTTGCATCTTGTTTTTCCTTACTTATTCAGTTCCTTCACATAGAGTTTGAAGTGTATCCCATACTTCCTTTGATGAAGTACATTTTATCACATTGTCAAACATATCTTTATCTAGATCATTGAACAGAATGTTCATGGCTTTCTTGTCTTTAAGAAATTCTTTTTCATCCGCTTCTGTGAACTCATTGATGAGTTTTGGAACATGTTTGTCAAGTTCAGGAGTTCCATCAGGGTTTACACCTGTGACTAAATTTATGGGAACATGAGGACCTTTCTCTATGCAGTGAATATAGGAAGGGTCAAGAGAGAGTAGATACAGATGCATTTTTACCTTTCATGCAAAATATTCATCTTTTCTAGCACTGGAATTTTCACACTTGAATCCTTTTGGCCCATATTGACTATTCTTGATCTTTAAACTTTCTGTATATTGAAAGCCTCTACTTTGATACCAATTGTTATTTCCCAGAACTATGCCAATATTTGTAGAAGGGGGGGGGGATTGAATACAAATATTAAAACTTTTTGCTTATTTTAATATTTATTACTGATGTTTGAGAATTAGAGAGAATATGTTCGAACAAATTCAAAATGAAAATAAAACTTAACAAAGAGATTTAAAATTACTGATGGGTTGGTTTTTCCATCAGTGTATATTTTTGCTCAATGTTCCTAGGTTAAAAGAAACCTAGCTTCATTTTTACAAAGTTAGAAAATAAACCAACTGTTCTTACAAACTGCTCTAAGGCAGAACATTTGATTTAAGAAATATTGTATAACTTGTTCTTCTCTCGAACAATGCTACCACACTTGTTTATATACTACAAGTGTGTTTTTACAATTCCTATTTTAGGATTGTTTATATCTATCTTCCTTTTACCTTTTTCCATTTTAGTAAAAGGTTTGAAAGACAACTACATATTGAGTCTTCACAGTCATCATAGACTGTCTTCCATAGGTTTGCTTTTGTCCTTTGGATCTTCAACATATAGTCCTTATGTGTTGTCTCAATCAATTAATAATTTGCTGTTAAGCATATCAACTGATCCTTCCTTTAATCCATCAACTGATGTTCTTCTTCGATTGATCTTTATATCCATCGATTGATAAATAATGACTTATCGATTGATAAATGTTATCAATCGATATATCAATCAATGGGTCTTCACACCAGTTGATGGTCTTCAATACTTGACTTGGCTTGTTCGATTGATCTCCTATCCATCGATGCTTCAATATCAATCGATCATCCTTCACTTGTGTAATTTCCTATCTTCAAATAATTACAATTTGACAGTTTAATTTACACATCAATTGATCTATATCAACCGACTCTAACATCAATTGATAGGAATAATATCAATTGACTTACACCTTATCGATTGAAATAGACTAAGTACACATATGCTACAATCCAAATTATCAGTTGATTCATATAAACACTTCAACTGATAAATGGTTTCCTGATCAATTGATATTTATAACTTTCATATCCATTGATCAGTTACATCAAATAAAATTTCTATGATTATAAGGTTAGTGTTATCATCAAATTACATGTAGATTTCTAACAATGAGTGCACAGAAAGTAAGCAGTATAAAAATACCCACCTTTGACAAAGAAAATTACAACCTCTAGAAAAGAAAAATGATGTTGTTTATAACAACAGCTAACCCACTTTATCCTAGTATTCTGGAAAATGGTCCTTTTGTTCCACAATCTTACGTATCTGAAACCACAGTAAAAGGTGAAACCATACCTGCCTACTGGGTTCCTAAAAATATTGTCAACGGCACAAGTGCCAAACAAATATGAGAAACCATTGAGGTACTTTGTGAAGGAATAGAGGAAGTGAAAAACAACCAAAGGGAAATCCTGGTATCTCAGTATGAGGCTTTTATGGCCAAACCAAGTGAAGGGTTGACTGAGATGTTTGAAAGATTCAACAGACTTATAAATGACTTGCAACTGCATGAGAAGTTTTATGACAAAAAGGAAGTAAACATGAAGTTCATTTAACACTTTCAGACCATCTTGAGCGTAAGGTTGCTGCTATAAGAGAGGGAAGAGACATGGCTAAAGTCTCTCTTGAAACCATTTATGGCATTTTGAAAACCTATGAGCTAGAGTTGCTGCAAAAGAGAGCCATTCATTCTGGCCAAAGAGGCAAGATGGCAAACACCTCAAATGCTCTAGTGGCTCAAGATCCGAAGATCTTGCAGTTACAAAAGTCTCAACATAAACAACAATAAATCAAGATTGAAGATGTTACTGATGAGGATGAGAATGTCACACTTGAACTCAAAGACAGTGATGATGATGAGTTCTATACTCTGGAAGAACTTGACAACATGGAAAACAAAACCATGGCTACCATGGCAAGGAAATTCTCAAACTTGAGATTCAAGAAAAATAGGACATTCAAGCCTAAAGGACATTTCTCCAAGTTCAAAAAAGGAAATAATTCAAAACCTGGTGGAAGTGGAAAAGGTGGTTACAAAACCAGAGTGGTAGACATATACAAGATAAGATGTTATAATTGCAATGAGATGAGACATTTTACAACTGAATGCAAAAAGCCAAAACAAGTGAGAGGGAATGACAATGACTATGAGGAACTCAAGGAAAAGTATGATGCTTTGCTAAAAAAACAACAAGGAAGGGTATTTGTGGCTGAAGACAAATGTTGGGAAGAATATGATGATGAAGATGAAGAGGAGTATGACAATCTAGCTCTCATGGAAAACTTTGGAGATGGGTCACCTCCTTCATCAAGTCAGGTACCCTTTCTTTCTACTGTTGACATGAATTCTTTGTTGGACCAAATCAAGCCTACTACATTGTATTTACTTGTCATATTGTAACACTCTAGTTCTTTTTGTATTAGATAGTGATTTTGTTTCTTTAATTATGTATTTGCAGTCAGAAGCATGTTTCTACTATAACTCCAAATGTAAATGAGTGATATTGAGAATAATTGTACTGGTAGAAGATTCAAGTTTCTATTGATCATGCATCAGGAGAATAAAGATCACATCAAAATAAGGAGTTCAGAAAATGAATTATTTCTAAGGTAAATGATCATTCAAGAAGTCACACTGATAAAGAAGTCAAGGATGTGCAACTAGTAGAGAAGTCTAAGAATTCTCATATGGCTCAATATTCAATCGAGAAGTCAAGAAACCAAAGCCATTCGAGAAGTGTCAATAAGTAATCTTTCTAGAAGTTCAGTAAAACAAATCGAGAAGTTAGCAAATGAAGCAATCGAGAAGTCTGAGAAAATAGATCAATCGAGAAGTCTGTGGTAGTAGACCATTCGAGAAGTCTAGCCTAATTGAGAAGTCATCTAAGCTATATCCAATCGAGAAGTCTAGGCATTCGAGAAGTAACAAGTCTGTTGGTCCCTATATAAGATTATAGAAGGGGGAGTTGAATACAATCTTAAGATCTTCTTACAGATTATTCTGATTTAAAATAATATTTTAATTATTAAGAATAATTAAATTTATTTAAACAAGATTCAAATTAAATACGTATATTAAACTTGAAAGGGTGTTATAATATTCCATAGAATATTTCTTAATTCCTAAAACAAATTTGACATGAACTGTTCTATTTAAGGAATTAAATTCAAAGCAGCACAGAAAGTCTATGAATATAACAAGTAGACAAATTACTGAATTTGAATGGTTTTCAACCACGAGAAATTATGAAGCTGAGGCCTCATATTTATAGAGGTTGTAAAGCTTGTATGACTTTCTAGATCAAGACATTTTTCAAACATTATTTAAGCTTATATGACATTTGAAAAGCACTTGTATGACTTTCCAACAGCTCGGTATGACCTTTGTAAATTTGGTATGACCTTTCAATCTTGAGCCCGATATGACATTATTACTCTTGGCTCGGTATGACATTTTGAGTAGCTTTGGAATGACTTTTTTCAATCAATTCGGTATGACTTTCTGTCAGTAGATTCGGTATGACTTTCTTCACCAATTCGGTATGACTTTCTGTCAAAGCTTTGTATGACTTATTTTTAACAAAATTCGGTATGACTTCTTTTAATAAAGTCTAAAATATTTATTAAAAGTCATATCAAGTCATATCTTTTATAATAAATTAATTCTACTTAATTTAATTAAATAATTTATAAATTAAATTAAATTTGAATTAATTTAATTATATAAATTAAATAATTAATTAACTTTTGATAGTAGAATTAAAATACTATCTTGACTTGTATAACCCTGTTACTAGCACCGAAATCTTTCCGTCTTTGCTTTGTCTTCTGTCTTCTTCATTCTGAAATAATTCTAAATTAATTAATCATTTAATTAATTTAAGAAATAAATTAATTCTAAGCAAATTAATTTACTAATTAAATTAATTAATTATTTAAATTAATTAATAGAGAATTAAATTAAAATCTTGATTGTAAGACCATTGTTGATATAGATCAAACTCTTCTATTTTTCAACAATAACTTTTCTCACCACTTGAACTTTTTGATGACGAATCTTCACTGACATTTATGACACCCTGTGCACTGGTTTGGTTCACAGATAACTAACTACAATGTTGATTATCATTTCTGCTGTAGTAGTCTTTATATCTTGTCTTGTCCTGTCTTATCTTCTTTTTATTTTTCCTCTATAATTTTTTTCTTCTGAAATCTTTTGGTAGTAGGAACTTAAATCCTTCTGTATATTCTAAACTCCTTGAGACACTACACTTTTATTTTACACCACGCTTGAACATATAAATGAACTTCTTCTAGTGTTGAGTAACAGTCTTGTCAGAATTCTTCTGATATTCTGATTCTTTGTGTCTAGTTGACATTCTTCATCTTGATTCCTTTTTCAATATTTATTATTTACTTCCCTTTCTAATCAGAGTTGAGTTTTTATCTCATAATTATAAATAGGCCTTATCATATAACTTTCAAAGTCAATAGGCTGATCGAGAAGTTTCAGAAGTATTCGATCGAGAAGTCTGTGCCATGACTTCTCGAAGCAAAAATAGTTGAGTATTCGATTGTTTCAAGGAGCTAGTTTCAAGGGGATTTGCAGAAGAATAAGACAAGTAATCTTGATCAAGATTAGTCAAACCCGTGAAGATAAAGACAAGTCTACAATGAAGCTTGAAAGAAGAATAAGACAAAGACAGAAGATAAGATTACATATGTGATAAACTGTCAAATAGAAGACTTAGCTAGAAATGGAATTACGTGTAATGTAAAGATTCATTTGTCTATTTCTAGTTTTAGCAAACTAGCCTATGAAAGCATGTGCTAATGAAATATGTTATCTATATAGCTAATAATACAGCTTCACTAGTTAGTAAGTTGAATATTGCAATTATATCCACTCCTTGTATCTTTCAAGAACAAGAAGCCGATATTCAAATCAAGAATCTCATATTTTAGCAAATTCATTATAATACAGATTAGATTGAAAGTTAAACTTGTGTGTTTGTTTCATTTCCACAATTCTAGATAAACACTACAAGTTAATATAAGCTATTATCTCAATAGTTCATTCATAGTTCATTATCAAAGTAAAAAGTTTTAAAAGTTCAACATATACATTCACCCCCCTTTGTATAAGTTTCTCACTACTCATTTCTAACAAGTGGTATCAGAGCATAGACTGTTGACATACAAATAGTACAAAGATAAAAAATGAGTTCCCAGAAACTTAATAACATCAAGATTCCTCCATTTGATAGTGAACAATACATACTATGGAAAAAGAAAATGCTGACATTCATCAAGACTTGCAAACTACATTTATCCTGAGATCTTGAAGAATGGACCCTTCATGCCTGTGATACTAGTTCCTGAAACAACTAGTGGTTCAGAGGTAATACCAACTACATGGGTACCAAAAGATCTATCTCAGTACACTAACACATAAAGAGAGAAAGTTGATCTTGACAATAGTCTAATGCTCATACTGACTGACTCCTTAGACATGGTCATGTATAGCAATTTTGTCAATTGCACCACTTCCAAACACATTAAGGAAACCATAGAGTTACTGTGTGAAGGCATAGTAGAAGTGAGAGAAAACCAAAGACAACTGTCGGTCTCACAATATAAAGCTTTTATGTAAAAACTAAATGAAGGAATAACTAAGGTCTTTGTAAGGTTTAATAAACTAATCAATGAACTACAACTACATGGAAAGTCCTATGAGACAAAAGAAAAGAATATGAAGTTTTTATTGACTCTTTTTGAGCACTTGGAGCACAAAATTACTACTATTAGAGAAGGAAGGGATCTAATAAAACTTTTATTGGAATATTAAAGACCTATGAATTAGAATTCTTTCAAAAGAAATCTATTCAAGAAAATAGAGACAAAATGGCAAATGTCTCTAGTTCCTTGATTGTCAAAGAACTTGTGAAGATGGAAATGGTTGGTACAAGCCAAAGAATAAAGATTGAAGAGATTGTTGAAAAAGAAAAAGAGGATAAGGAATCTGTCAAGAGTGATTCTGATAAAGATGAGTTCTACACTATTGAGGAGCTTGAAAGCATAGATAATAAGTCTATGCCTTTTATGGCTAAAATTTTTGGAAACTTGAAGTTCAAGAAAAATAAAAGCTTCATGCCAAAACTAAACTTTGGCTCCTCAATCAATGGCAAAACTCCTAGGAGTAGTTTCAAAGGAGGTTATAAGACTGAATATGTTGAAAGGTAAAAAATAAGGTGTTATAATTGTGATGAACTGGGACACTTTGCCACTGAGTGTAGAAAGCCAAAAGTAGCCAAGAAGGACAAATACTATTTGGAGTTGGAAGCCAAGTATGAATCCTTATTGAAAAAGTAAACTGGTAGAACATACATTGCAGAAGGGAAGTGTTTTGATGACAATGATGAGGATGAAGAAGAAGAGTATGAGAATTTGGCATTCATGGTCAAATCAGATGAAGAAGAAGAGTATGAGAATTTGGCATTCATGGTCAACCTCAACAAGTCAGGTACCAATCTTAACCTCCATTGACATGTCAAACTCTCAATATAAGAAAACCGTTGAAGAATTAAGTGTTGAGATGTTTAACATATATACCAGTATGAATGCTGCTGATGAGGAAATAAATAGATTGATGAAAGCTAATGATGAATTGTCTGTTAAGAATGAACACCTAGAATTATCCTTGATTAACATGGAATCCATGAAATAGGAAAATGAGTATTTGAAGAATAAAATTACCTGCTTAGAACATATTGAAAAATTTCTAAGGGATCAAATTTCTGATAATGAACTGAAAATAAAATCTTATCAAAACTCATCAGTAGTAGTTCAAGAGTTTCATGAGAGACACCAGGAAAATTCTAAGGTTGTATTTGGGTTTGACTATGACACTCTCAAGAAGAAAAATTCTATGACAACAAAAGGCAAGAAAATTGAAGTTCATGGTAATCCTCACATTTTAAAAAATGTTAAAGCTCTAATTTTTAAAAAGGCAACTGTTTAGTTTGATGAGGTTAGTATGGTCATCAAACAACAGTTGAATGATGAGGATGAGCTAGAGGCTAAGAACAATGTGACTTATGTTGAAGTAGAAGAACCTATAGTCAAGGCCAAGTCCACACATGTTAATGTTAAAAGAAAGTAACCTGTCAAGAAAAATGAAAATGTTCATGCTAAAAACAAAAAGGCTAACAGAAATGGTAAAGTAGGCATCAACAAACATAACAACTATGCACCTGTTATAAATGCCCTTAGGAAGATTTGAAAACACTATGGATCAACAAATCACCTTATTCATGTGTGCAAGAAAATTGTTATTGAAAATGCTGACTTAGCTTGGGGATATGTTAAACCCTTAATGCACGATAGTAAAAAATTATGGGACAAATTTGATTGTATGCCATGTAATCTGAATGTTATGAATACTTGCATTAGATTAGGGAAACAGTTTGTTGAAGGTTGTATCAGTCAAATTTAAACAACAAAACTGCTAGGCCTAAATCTGCTAGTCCAATCAAAGGAAGAAAATATTATATGTCACCTAGAAATGCATCTAGTTCTGATAGCACCAACCAAACTAGAACTGAAAATCAGAAAAAGGAAATTGTGCATGATAAAATGACTAGGATTGTTGTTGGTGAGATTACAAAGCTGTATGAATAGTAATCGTGATAACTCAATACTAGAACATGACAAGTAAATAATACTATGTCTACACAGAAATCAGGAAGAAATGAAGACAAAGCAGATACAGTGAATCAGGACATTAGAAGGAGTTTTGAAGTCTACCACAAATCACTGAAAGAAGTTCATTAATATGTTCAAGCGTCAGTGAAGAATAATGTGTAAAGACTTTCAGGGTTTCAGAAGTGTTGAAGATTCAGTATAGAAGTGCCACTAGAAGATTTCAGTGTAAAGGCATTGATTGAAGATAGACAGTGTTTGAAGCATAGAAATCTAGAAGGGTAAAGACAAAGGTTAAAGAAGACAGCTGCAGTCTTGAAGTTATACTCACTGAAAGAAGTTCATTTAAATGTTCAAGCGTCAGTGAAGAATAGAGAATGAAGTATTCAAGATTGCGGTAATAATCAAGATGTTGTCGATGTACCAGAAAAGATTCTAGTGAAAGTACTATGTTTATCAACAATCAGTGATTAAAACAATGCAATAGTCCAAGGTTAATCAGCTGAAAAAGAACAGAAGTCAAGGGAATTCAACTCAGTGTTAGTCGTTTGTGAACCAGACCAGTGCACTAAGTGTCAGCACAACAAGAAGAGAATTACCTTGATGTGTCAGAAGAAAATCAGTTGATCAAGTCTGAAGAATGAAAATAAGATGGTATTTACTTCAAAAATCTCAAGAATATATTCAAGGGAAGTAATATCACTTTAGTTGTACTTGCACACTTGAAACCACGGAGAGGCGCAACAAAATAGAATATTGGCGCAAGAAAACTATCCTCTAAGTTCTATGTTCTTTGTGGCGCATACACAGGGGATGTAGAGTGTAGGCGCAACATAATAGTTGACTTGGTGTTTAGTTAAGCTAGGTGGAGCCCCTACAAGGCTCATATGTGTAATGGCGCAACAAACATCAACAGAGGCGCAAGGAAACAAATCCAAGTTTTGGCGCAACAAACAATCTAAAGGGAATTTTGTGGCACCCACACACTGCAACTAGAATGTAGGCGCAACAAAGGAACTTCGTGGCTCCTACACACCATTCACCATGTACAAGCGCAAGAAAGGACTTAGCATTGAGAAACAAATCAATTCTAATTGATTTGAAAAGTCTACACAATATAAACAAAATGACGTGCTCATTTTGGTAGTTGATTGGCTGAATGAGTTGAAATATACAACCTTACAGAGAGATAGAGAGAGGAAATTGAAGCCGGAGAAGAAGAAGATAAAAAGCCATACATATACCTTCTTCACTGGAGTTTTATATTCTAGCTGGTTCATTATGTTGCAAATACATAGGTCTATTGTAAAAAACTCTCTGTTAGCTTGATTCCGTTAGTACAAACATATAGTCAAATATTGTATATGGATTAAGTTATATCTCTTTATAGAAGCAAATAACTAATCTGTTCTTTGGAAACCAGTTATATTTTTTAATTGAGTGTAGCAACCTCAGGGTTTATATATGAAAGATATATTCCCCGAAACTTGTCTCATTAAATTACTTGCTAATTTTCTAGAACATTAATGATTATTCGTAAATACAGAAAATTAGTAAGCCAGCCTCCTAAACACTTTTCACCTCATGAATTCGAACCCACTAACCGAACTCTAAATTATTTATCCGCAACTGATTCGAAAGATTTTTTTTAATTTAGCGAGTATCGTATTCAACCGCCCATCTATTATACTTCCGGGACCCAACAATTATTAAGAAGGAAAATGATAGTTATGCAACTAAGCAAAAAGGACCTAACCTAGTTTGGGTACCAAAGAAAACTTGATATTATTTTGATTGTAGGGCATATGTAAGAAGAAGAAGGTTATGTGGATTTTGGACAGTGGATGCTCAAGACACATGACTCGTGACAAGACACATGGTTACCTTTGGAGACAACAACATTGGTTTCATTATGGGATATGGCAAACTGATTCATGGAAATGTAGCTTTGGTAAATGGTTTGAAGCATAATTTATTGAGAATCCCTTAATTCTGCAACAAAGACTTGAAGGTGGAGTTTGATAAAGAAATGTGCCTCATATCACATAGAAAAACCAAAGAAGTTATACTCTATGGAGTAAGAAAAGGAAGCCTATTTGTAGCTGATTTAGACTCTGCAAACAAGGATTAAATCTGATATTTCTATACCAAAGCCTCAGAAATAGAAAGTTGGCTTTGGTATAAAAGACTATCTAACTTAAACTTCAAGAATCTTAATTCTCTAGTTAAAAGAGAATTGGTGAAGGACCTGCCTTCACTTGAATTCTGCATTGAAGGATTGTGTGAGGCATGTCAAAAAGGAAAGATGAAAAGATCAAATCACAGAAGCAAATAATTTACCTCAATCATAAAGCCTCTACAATTGATTCACATAGACCTTTTTAGACCAGTAAATGTCATGTCAATGTCAAAGAAGAAATACGCATTGGTCATGGTTGATGATTATTCTAAATTCACGTGGGTGGAATTTCTGCATTCAAAAGATGAAGCTCCTAAACTTATTATTGAAAATCTAAGGAGATTGGATAAAGGCCCAACACCTGTTGTGGTTATAAGGAGTGACAATGGGACATAATTCAAAAATGCTACATTAAGTGAATTCTGCAAAGAAAATGGGATCACTCACCAATTCTCAGCTCCAAGAACTCCACAAAAAAATTGAGTTGTTGAAAGGAAAAACATGAGTCTAATTGAAGCTACAAGGACCATGTTAGCAGAAGCTGGTCTACCAATAAGTTTTTGGGCTGAAGCTGTCATGACTGCATGCTACACTCAAAATAGGACACTCATTACAAAACCTGTTGAAAAGATTCCCTATCATATCATGCAAATAGAAGGCCATCTATTAAACATATGCATATATTTGGAGTAAAATCTTTATTCTCAAAGATGATGCTGATCATCTAGGAAAATTTGAAGCCAAATCATATAAAGGAATCTATGTGGGATATTTCTTGGACAAGAATGTCTATAGAGTATATGTGATTGATCAACAAAAAGTGATGTAAAACACAAATGTGACTTTTGATGACTTCAAGTTTCCTGCCATGAGCCTTGAAGGAGGAAACTGTGACACCTTGAGATTTGAAAATGAAATGGAAATGGAACCATCTGAAAATGAGAAAGATGAAAATGCACATGAAGACTCACATGTGGAAATTTCACATCGTATAAATGAAGAGAGAAATAATGAGGATTTCAGTTATATCTAACTTGAGAATTCTCCACACAACCCTAGCATTAACTCAGATGGAGCTTCTCAAGGATCAACAACAAACGCAAACAACTCTAATCATGAAGAAACAAGTTCAAATGTGTGACACCCCAAGATCCGGGGTCCGGGATCTAGGTTGCCACGTTACCCTGTTTCCATTTATTAACACTTACACTTATTTCTCGACTCGTCGTTTTCACCTGCAATGACCCCACAATCCATATATATGCACATACACCTTCATACACACACAGGTTATAGTCTCAGGAACGATACTTATATATACATTAGCTAGTACCCAAAAGAAAGTTTGAGTTATTACAACCGATTTCCAAAATAACAGAATGGTCACCTAGACGACCTCTACATGAAGTCAATAGGCTGACCTACGTTTGTTCTTCATCATTAATTTACATAGATCATACTTATATATAAGGCGCACTATCACCAGCTGTACGCCAATCCGACCTCGGTCTTCTACCTGTGGCAAAACAGAGAAAAGCCTACGGAAGTTTCGGGTATTGCCCACCCTCTTTCTGACGGTCGTCCGACGGCGCGGCATAACTGGCAGCTGCTGTGTTATGATATATAAAGAAAAGCAAGAGTGAGCAATAGCTCAGCAATAGTATAAGTAGTTTTTAAAGTGTTGTAATTGCAATCTCATCATTTAGCCATCTTAGTAATTATGGGAGAAAATACATTCATTTATTTTCGGCAAACACCTAATAGTGCATCATACTGCTTCAAAGAAATTTTGTTTAACCACTGTCAATATTATCGATAACTCAGCACCTAGGCTTTCGTTACAATATTACAGTACAACTCCAATTGGAAGAATGAGGATATACTGGAGTACCACGGTACCCGGTGATCAGCCGTATGTACCGAATTCTTTTCTACTAGTAGATGGATGACTACCCTAACCGGGCCTGCACCCAGGCCACATATGAGCCTTTATGCTGGACTGTCCCACAGCCTCTTACGCTTGGATGGACTGTCCCACAACCTCTTACGCTCTTTCCGACCCCTAGTGTCGGCTACTCCAATCCCTGGAAGAACCCTATCCATGTCTGGAATGGAATTTAATACAAGTCCCCCAAGCAACCGGCTTGTTGATAGGTTTACTTTAATCATCATATCCTTACTTCCGGAAGGGTTGAGGAAGTAAACTCATTATGT
The DNA here is from genome assembly GCA_028671895.1 of Oenanthe sinensis. Taxonomy (NCBI): domain Eukaryota; kingdom Viridiplantae; phylum Streptophyta; class Magnoliopsida; order Apiales; family Apiaceae; genus Oenanthe; species Oenanthe sinensis. The sequence continues at coordinate 26,385,135 of CM053801.1, forward strand.
GGGTTGACGTTAGTCAACAGATTTCATTTGTTTTAGAAGTCTGCCTGTTATAACATAACTTGGGAGTAGTCGGGTTTTTCAATAAGTTGTAATATCAGAGTATAAAAAGAAAGCGAGACCATTGGCTCATTTCTTACACTTGATTCCAAAATTTTGATCAGTCAGAAAATGTGAGCCCTTGTTTTAAGGGACTTGATATTATTGGAATAATATTTGGGAACCTTATTAGATATTCTGAAGGCCAGAAAATATTTTAAGAAATTTTTAGGTCCTCAAATTGTATTTTGAGAAAGGTTTAATTATTCTTAAAAAATTTTGGAATATTTAATAAATATTTAAATAATATTTATTAAATAGTAAATCATTATCCCATTTATTTTTAAATAATCTTAGAATATTTAATAAATATTTAAATAATGTTTATCAATTAGTAAATGATTAATCAATTATTTTTAAAGAATTTTTGGACTATTCGATAAATATTTAAATAACATGTATTAAATAATAAATCATTGATCACATATTATTAAATGAATATTCAAATGAATATCCATTTAATTAAATAAATATTTAAATAATATTTATAAGATGATTCAAGATATTTTGAATAATTATCACATGTATGTTTTTATGAAATATTGGTAACCGATATTTCTGAAAATCACTGTCTCCGGCAATTTCAGGTTTTTTATGACAACGTTCTAGTAAAATAGCTCCGACTCCCGATTTAAATATCCAGATATGATTTTGCCCTGTCTTAGAGCCTTTATTCATACATCGACTTATATCCAACTTTAGTTCGTAATATATAAGTAGTAACAAGCATTGTACGTTTATTACACAGTAAACCAATAAAAAAAAAAAACTTTCAATACAGTTATATCATAACATCAGCAGTTTACAAAATACTTAAAACTCGGTTTTCGAAAACTTGCCTGTGGTTCTTAAAACCAATATCATTACACTGTTATGAACTCACAAAATCAGTCATAAGCTCAAGTTTTATAACCAACCTCATTTCATCACAACCAACACAATCATGCTTAACTTAGTCATTAGTGCTAGTAACTTAACATGCTTGCATTTCTTAGCATAATCCTTACGAAATCACAAGGTTTCAAGGGGATGAAGATATGTATACCTTGTATGTAACCTTGAGATCACTAAATATGCTTCACAACTCCTAGGGATGGCTTGGGTTGCCTTAACTTGCTTGAATCTTCCATTGAAACAACATAACCAAGAACACAATTACTATTCATGCTTCACTTTCACAATTTCTTTGACTACCTAAAACAACTCCAAATATTATGGAAAAAAAAATCCTTACCTCTATTCTGATGTGGAGAGCATTCAGAATTTTTGTTATGATTTATGGAGCTTTTTTGAGTGGTGATGAAAAATCAGTTCTTCCTTGTAGCCGAATGGAACTTTCTTTGGCTAGTTTGGCTCCTTTGCTTGGTTACCTTACTTGAAAACGTTTTATGCTATTTATTTTGTATATCTATCTTATATATACTGATATGTAGACATATAATCAGCTAGGCCATGATATATATGCGTGCTATATGTAATAAAGTGGCTAGAAATGTCAAAAAGTGGAATAGTCATGTTGACTTTTCATGTCCTTGTTCCATTTTTCATGGAACCATGCTTCTACTTCTAGTTTGGTTTGGTTAGATGCTAACTACTTAGTTTCTTGCTTCCTTGCATGGCCACCTTTGTATTATCCCCAAAAATGTAATCCTTTGCTTGCATAATCCTTATTTCGATGTTCGAAAATTCTCGAAAACGTTTTAGGGTAGAAATTTCTTATCATAACTCTTTATCATTTGGGATGTCTTTGTTTAATATTTCCATGTCGTGTATATTAGGTCATGTTAGGGTTCTCGTATTCTCTTGTGTTTCATAGGTTACAACTCAATTCGTAGAAATAGAAATTAGTGAATTCTGACGATGTTTGCATTCACTTATTTTCCTTGCACATCCGTAATATATCTTCGGATTCTTAATTTTCCACCATTTATATAGCGTGGGCTAACATGATTTCCATAATCCCGTAAAATTACTATTCCTCAAGGCTTTGAAAATCTTACAAAGTTAGGGTTATTACAAAATGCAAGAGGTGTGGCTCATGAAACAAAATGGAATAGAGCTCACATTGCATACCAAATTATTAGAAATCCTGATAAAGGAGTAAGGACAAGAAGGGCAACCATAAATGAATGTCTCTATGCTTTCTTTCTGTCTCAAATGAACCTAAAAATATTGAAGAATATTTGTTGGATCCAGACTGGATTATTGCCATGCAAGAGGAACTAAATCAATTTGAGAGAAATAATATTTGGGAATTAGTGCCACCTCCAAAAGATAGATCAATTATTGACACTAAATGGGTTTTCAGAAACAAAATAGATGAGCATGGAATTATCATAAGAAATAAGGAAAGGTTGGTTGCTAAATGATATTCACAAGAAGAAGGCATTGACTATAATGAGACTTTTGCTCCTGTTGCAAGACTAAAGGCAATAAGGATATTTCTAGCCTTTGCAGCCTACTCCAATTTTAAAGTCTATCAAATGGATGTCAAGAGTATATTTCTAAATGGTGAATTGTAAGAAGAAGTTTATGTGCGGCAATCACCTGGCTTTTAAGACTCAAAATTTCTTGATTTTGTTTATAGACTTCTCAAAGCATTGTATGGACTCAAGCAAGCCCCTAGAGCATGGTATGACACTCTGTCAAATTTTTTATTAGAAAATCAGTTCACTAGATGAACAATTAACAAAACTCTCTTTTACAAGAAGCATGGTGATGACATCATTCTAGTTCAAATTTATGTGGATAATATCATTTTTTGGTTCTATAAATGAAAAGTTGTGTCAAAGGTTCTCAAATCTCATGCAAAGTTAATATGAAATGAACATGATGGGAGAGCTTAATTATTTTCTAGGACTTCAAACAAGTCAAAGAATAGATGGCATTTTCATAAGTCAAACCAAGTACATTAATGACTTACTCAAGAGGTTTGATATGCAAGATTGCTCACCTATAAGGACTCCAATGTCTACAGCTATCAAACTTGATGAAGATAAGAAATGAAAAATTTTAGACATAAAGACCTATAGAGGAATGATTGGATATCTACTTAACGGCTAGTAGAACAAAAATTATGTTCTCTACATGTTTGTTTGCAAGGTTTCAGGCCAATCCAAAGGAGTATCGTCTCATTTCTATCAAAAGAATTCTGAGATATCTCAAAGGAACAACACAAATGGAATTATGATACCCAAAGGAAACAGGATTCAACCTAGTTGGATATTCTTATGCTGATTTTTCTAGATGCAGAGTTGATAGAAAGAGAACCCCTGAAAGCTGTCAATTCCTTGCACAGAGATTGGTGTCATGGTATAGTAAAAAGTAACAATTAGTTTCAACTTCCATAGATGAGGCTGAATACATAGCTACTGGGAATTGTTGTGCTAAAGTGCTTTGGATAAGAAACTAATTAAGGGAATATGGACTAGTTTTGGAGAGAATTCCTATCATGTGTGACAATACTAGTACCATATCTATTGTTGCAAATCCAGTGAACCATTCAAAGACAAAGCGCATTGATGTAAGGTACCATTTCATAAGGGAACATGCAAAAAATGGTGTGATTGAACTATTCTATGTTCCTATACAAAAATAGTTGGCTGATATATTTACTAAACCACTAGATGAAGCGACCTTCAATATATTGGTTAGTGAAATTGGAATGCTATATTCTTCTGTCTAAGTGGCCAAATAAATATATCTCATCAACTATTACAACAATCCCCCCTCCTTATTTGGATTCCGTCCCGGAATCAAGTTAAGAATAGATGAGGGTATTTCTCTAGCATTTCATTTTCTAATTCCCAAGTTGATTCTTCAACATTTTGATTCTTCCACAATACTCTGACTAGTTTGACCGTCTTGTTTCTGAGCACCTGATCCTTTCGATCCATGATCTGCACTGGTTGCTTCACGTACGTCAGGTTTGGTTGAAGTTTTACGTTTTCATATTCAATCACATGCTTGGCATCAGCAAAATATCTTCTTAACATGGACACATGAAATACATTGTGGACCTGTTGCAAGTTTGGGGGTAAGGCTAGTTCATAGGCCACCTTTCTGATTCTTTTTAATATCTCAAATGGGCCGATATACCTTGGGCTCAGTTTTCCCTTCTTCCCAAACCTCATTAGGCCTTTCCACGGTGATACTTTTAACAACACCATATCTCCCACTTCATACTCTTTGTCCTTCTGGGCCTTGTCGGCGTACTTGCGTTGTCTATCCTGAGCAGCTTCTAACCGAGTCCTGATCAGTTCTATTGCTTCCTTTGTTTGTTGCACCAACTCAGGTCCTAGTATCCTTCGCTCGCCCACTTCATCCCAACATAAGGGAGAGCGACATCTTCTACCATATAGTGCCTCGTAAGGGGGCATTCCTATGCTCGCGTGATAGCTATTGTTGTAGGAGAACTCAATTAAAGGTAAGTGGTCATCCCAGCTTCCTTTGAAATCTATTGCGCAGACCCTCAACATATCCTCTATGGTTTGGATGGTTCTTTCACTTTGACCGTCTGTCTGGGGGTGATAGGTTGTGCTCATACTTAGCTTAGTACCAACACTCTCCTGAAAGCTCCTCCAAAATCTGGAGTTAAACCTTGGGTCCCGATCCGATACTATGGTCATAGGGACTCCATGTCGCATCACAATTTCCTTGAGATATAGGTCCACTAACTTGTCAATCGGGTACCGCTCATTAATTGGGAGAAAATGAGCCGATTTGGTTAGCCGATCTATGACAACCCAGATTACGTCGTGGTTTGTTCTAGTTCTTGGCAACCCTACTACGAAATCCATGGCTATATGTTCCCACTTCCATTCGGGAATTTCCAGAGGTTGTAGAAGATCACTTGGTCGCTGATGCTCCGCCTTCACCCTTTGACAGGTCAAGCACTTGCTTACCCATTCCGCCACATCTCTCTTCATATTCGGCCACCAATAGTATTCCTTCAGGTCTCTATACATCTTGGTACTTCCGGGGTGGATTGAATACCTCGTGTTGTGTCCTTCCTGTAAGATTTCATCTTTTAGCTCTTGAACGTTTGGTACCCAAATTCGAGAAGCATATCTCATTATCCCTTTACTATCCTTTTCGCACTTCATCTCTTCTCCTGTTAAGGATTCCCATTCTTCTTCCTTCTTCCTTTCTTGGCACAACTTGATCTTTTCTGTTAAAGCGGGATACATGCTGATGTTAAATAATCTTTCGGTGTTTCCGCCGGTCACTGACACTTCGATTTCTAACCTTTCAAATTCCTGGATCAATTCTTCCGATGAAGCTATCATATTGAGTCTTTCCTTTCTACTAAGGGCGTCTGCTACCACATTAGCCTTTCCCGGGTGATAGAGAATCTCACAATCATAATCCTTGATTAATTCCAGCCATCCACTCTGCCTCATATTCAGTTCCTTTTGTGTAAAAATGTATTTTAGGCTTTTATGATCTGTATAAATCTCGCATTTCTCACCATACAAATAGTGCCTCCAGATTTTCAGTGCGAAGACTATTGCTGCCAATTCTAAGTCGTGGGTGGGGTATCTCAGTTCGTATTCCTTCAATTGTCGGGACGCATATGCGATTACTTTTCCATGCTGCATGAGTACGCACCCCAACCCCTTGTGTGAGGCATCACTATAAATGACAAAATCTCCCTTCCCGTCTGGCAATGCTAGTACAGGGGCTGTTACCAATCTCTTCTTTAGCTCTTGGAAGCTTTCTTCACATTTCTCAGTCCATACAAACCTTTCGGTTTTTCGTGTAAGTCGGGTCAACGGAGCTGCAATTTTTGCAAAATCTTGTACGAACCTCCGGTAATATCCGGCTAGTCCTACGAAACTTCTCACCTCCGTGGGTGTAGTCGGTCTTTCCCAATTTGAAATTGCTTCAATCTTGGCAGGATCGACCAACACTCCTTCACTACTAATTACATGCCCTAAGAATTGTACCTCGGTGAGCCAAAATTCACATTTTGAGAATTTGGCATACAGCTTTTCCTTTCTCAGGATCTCTAGAACTATCCTCAAATGTTATGCGTGTTCTCCTTCCGTCTTTGAATAAATTAGGATATCGTCAATGAAAACAATAACAAATTTATCTAGGTACTTCTTGAAAACTCGGTTCATCAAGTCCATAAAGGCTACCGGAGCATTGGTTAGTCCAAACGACATTACCAGAAACTCGTAGTGCCCATATCGGGTCCGAAATGCAGTCTTTGGTATATCCTCTGGTTTAATTTTTAACTGGTGGTACCCGGTTCTCAGGTCTATCTTAGAGAAACATACGACATCCTTCAATTGATCAAACAAATCATCAATCCTGGGTAGGGGGTACCTATTTTTGATAGTCAGCTTATTCAGCTCTCGATAGTCTATGGATAACCTCATGCTGCCATCCTTCTTCTTTACGAATAACACTGGTGCACCCCACGGTGACACACTTGGCCTTATCATCCCTTTATCTAAAAGTTCTTGTAATTGGTTGGCCAGCTCCTTCATTTCAATTGGGGCTAAGCGATACGGGGCCTTCGAAACTGGTGCCGTCCCCGGAGCTAGGTCAATTGCAAACTCTATCTCTCTGTCACGTGGTAACCCGGGAAGATCATCTGGGAACACATCCTCGAACTCCGCGACTACTGGTATGCTTCGTAATTTGGGCACCTCTCGGTTTGTGTCTATTACGTGGGCTAAATAAGCTTCACATCCTTTTCGCAACAATTTCTTGGTCTGGGCCATGGTCAAGAATTTCTTGACTTGTCGTTGTCCTCTGAACACAACTCCTTTTCCTCCCGGTGCCTTTAACCTAACCTTTTTCCCTTCGCAATCGATTTGAGCACCGTTGCTCGATAACCAATCCATTCCCAAAATGACGTCAAACTCCCCTAATTTAAAGGGAATCAAATCTACACTGAAATTATGCCCCTCTATGTCTAGGTTACAGTTTGGGTGCACTTGTCTAACGGAAATTATTTCCCGATTGGCTATCTCTACTTGCAGTGATTCTTTTAATGTTTCAACCTTGAGATTTAACTTGCATGCAAAATTTTTAGATATAAAAGACTTGGTAGCTCCGGAATCAAATAAAACATTGGCATGGTTGGAATTTAGCAGAAGTGTAGCTGCTATCACATCCGTGTCTTTCACTGCATCCTTCACTGTCATATTGAATGTCTTGGCCGTCGGAGGATGGTTGGAGGCTGCCTTGCTTAACCCTGATATGGCCGGCTTCAATACCTTACAGTCCTTCCTCACATGTCCAACTCCACCGCACTGGTAACATGTCAAGTTGCTTCGGGGGCAAACATTTGAGTAATGCCCTGGCTGCTTGCATTTATAACAGGTGACAACTTTCTTAGTACATACTCCCAAATGCCTCCTTCCACAGTTTTTGCATTCTGGTAGAGGCGGTCGGGGCTGACTGAATTGCGACACACCGACTGGCCTCCCCCCCTGAACGACACTACTACTTTCAGCCTTTCTGAATCCTGTACTCCTTACCGGTTGTGACATTGCACCTCTGCTGAACTTGTTTGGGAAATTTCTAACCGCGGGTCCTCCTCCCTGACTATGAAATTTTCTCTTTTTCGCTTCTTTGTTTTTCTGGATCTGTTCGCTACCTGCTTCCGCAATAGATGCTTTTTGTACCAAGGTGGCATAGTCAGTTAGTTCTAGTATAGCAACTCGATTTTGTATCCATTGTTTCAGTCCTAGTTGAAACCTCCTTGCTTTCTTTGCCTCAGTGTGTACATATTCAGGTACAAATTGGGATGCCTCCGTAAACTTAGCTTCATATTCCGCCACGGTCATATTTTCCTGTTTTAACTCCAAAAACTTTACTTCCATCTGAGCCTCCATGAACCTTGGAAAGTACTTGTCCAAAAAAAATTCGGAAAATCTTTCCCATGCAATCACTCCATTTGGTTCCATATTCTTCTTGGCTTCCCACCAATAGTTTGCCTCTCCTTTTAGCAGATAGGTGGCAAAAATTGTCTTTTGAGCTTCTTCAGTTCCCATGATCTCGAAGGACTTCTCTATTTCCCTCAACCAGGCTTTCGCCTCAACTAGATCTGCAGTCCCGTGAAACTCTGGGGGCTTGAGTGACTTGAAAGCCCTGAAGGCATTTGCTATAGAATTATTGGGACCACGAGGTGGTGGTGGTGGTTGGCGGGCCAAGTTCTGCCTTAGCAGGTGCATAAACTGGTCCATTGGGTTCTCTGCCTGACCTCCTTCTGCAAATGTCTCTACCTCCTCTTCTTCTTCAGACCCTTGTTCGTCGAACTCATTATAACTCACCTCGTCCTCTTCCTCATGATGGAGGTTCTGACCTTCATCTTCTCGGTGGTTGCTACCTTGGGCTGTAGAGTTAGCTGGTCTTGCCCTAGTTCCTACACGTCTGGGCGGCATTTTACTGAATTTAGACAAGAAATTTCATTATCAGACATATTGCCTCGTAAGGCTGGGAAAACTAGTCAGTTTGGTTACTTAATCGTAACTCTTAAAATCATATTACATAAATCTTTAGTGTCATAGCTCTGGGTATAAATAAACAGCCACACACAGTTGATTAAACTACGATGTGCAAATTTTTAAGACTAACCAATTGAGAATTGAAACTTCGAGTCCTTATATCCATTGTCATACGAATCACAAAATACAACAGTTAGGTCCTTCTTACCCAAAACAAAATACATAAAGTTCTGAACAACTCAAGTTCTTAATAGTACAAGGGAACCTATCATGTAAAACTACAGTAGTACACTCGTCTGCATCTCTAGACTATCATCTACATCACGGATCATCATCCTGCCGGGTTAAGCCCCTCACGCGGGACATCGCCCTAGCCCAAATAGCCTCTGCATCTCTCCGGGAGATGTACTCACCGTCAACGGCCGAAAGACCTCGTACTCTACGCCTGGCCCTCCTCTCAATCCTGGAGATCTCCTTCCTGGTGGCTCTAGGGTAAGCACCCCACATACCCTCCTGACGTGCGCGCCTCGCATCACGCTCCGCCGCTAGCTGCCTACGCAGCTCATCAATCCTAGCTTCGGCAACAATCAGCTCCGTGTTCAAGAATCCCGTCATCCACTCATGGTAGGCCACCGACACACTGGGGGGAGCTGGTGGCGGTGGTGGAGTGGCTGAATCGCTCGGTACAAGCTCATCTGGCTCAGGGGTCTCAGGAGTCACCTCCTCAATACTGTCATCGGTAGGCACATGACTCCATAGCACTGGTGGAGTAGGGGATCTCGGCATAGGGAGTGGGTGCATCTGAATGTCAATCCATACGGTGTCATCATCTACCGGCTCCTCGGTCTCGGTGGATGGGGAAAAGATATCATCAGCATCTGTCGGATCCTCAACGGGGTCCTCCTCAGGGTCCTCCTCCTCTACCGTGTCATCTGTCGGAACATCAGTGGGAGTCCCCACGGAATGATCAGTCCTGTCCTCACCGGCCGCTAGCAGGGCCTCGTCATGCTGCCTCTCATAGGCCTCTCCCTCCTCATCCTCCCGTATATGAGATAAAACAAAACCGTGTTACTACTTGTAAGGTTAAAAGTTCCCTTGCAGGTTTTAATGCCAGCGCTATATCCGATAGCCCGACAATAACTCGATGAGAGTTCTTATTATTATTATAAATGAATTTATAGTTCTTAACTCGTTATCGTTTCTGAGAGTTATAACCCTAGGCTCTGATACCATTTCTATGACACCCCAAGATCCGGGGTCCGGGATCTAGGTTGTCACGTTACCCTGTTTCCATTTATTAACACTTACACTTATTTCTCGACTCGTCGTTTTCACCTGCAATGACCCCACAATCCATATATATGCACATACACCTTCATACACACACAGGTTATAGTCTCAGGAACGATACTTATATATACATTAGCTAGTACCCAAAAGAAAGTTTGAGTTATTACAACCGATTTCCAAAATAACAGAATGGTCACCTAGACGACCTCTACATGAAGTCAATAGGCTGACCTACGTTTGTTCTTCATCATTAATTTACATAGATCATACTTATATATAAGGCGCACTATCACCAGCTGTACGCCAATCCGACCTCGGTCTTCTACCTGTGGCAAAACAGAGAAAAGCCTACGGAAGTTTCGGGTATTGCCCACCCTCTTTCTGACGGTCGTCCGACGGCGCGGCATAACTGGCAGCTGCTGTGTTATGATATATAAAGAAAAGCAAGAGTGAGCAATAGCTCAGCAATAGTATAAGTAGTTTTTAAAGTGTTGTAATTGCAATCTCATCATTTAGCCATCTTAGTAATTATGGGAGAAAATACATTCATTTATTTTCGGCAAACACCTAATAGTACATCATACTGCTTCAAAGAAATTTTGTTTAACCACTGTCAATATTATCGGTAACTCAGCACCTAGGCTTTCGTTACAATATTATAGTACAACTCCAATTGGAAGAATGAGGATATACTGGAGTACCACGGTACCCGGTGATCAGCCGTATGTACCGAATTCTTTTCTACTAGTAGATGGATGACTACCCTAACCGGGCTTGCACCCAGGCCACATATGAGCCTTTATGCTGGACTGTCCCACAACCTCTTACGCTTGGATGGACTATCCCACAGCCTCTTACACTCTTTCCGACCCCTAGTGTCGGCTACTCCAATCCCTGGAAGAACCCTATCCATGTCTGGAATGGAATTTAATCCAAGTCCCCCAAGCAACCGGCTTGTTGATAGGTTTACTTTAATCATCATATCCTTACTTCCGGAAGGGTTGAGGAAGTAAACTCATTATGTGGGTTGACGTTAGTCAACAGATTTCATTTGTTTTAGAAGTCTGCCTGTTATAACACAACTTGGGAGTAGTCGGGTTTTTCAATAAGTTGTTGAGTTTTGGAAATCTCTAATCGAATAGGGAAGTAATTGTAATATCAGAGTATAAAAAGAAAGCGAGACCATTGGCTCATTTCTTACACTTGATTCCCAAATTTTGATCAGTCAGAAAATGTGTGCCCTTGTTTTAAGGGACTTGATATTATTGGAATAATATTTGGGAACCTTATTAGATATTCTGAAGGCCAGAAAATATTTTAAGAAATTTTTAGGTCCTCAAATTGTATTTTGAGAAAGGTTTAATTATTCTTAGAAAATTTTGGAATATTTAATAAATATTTAAATAATATTTATTAAATAGTAAATCATTATCCCATTTATTTTTAAATAATCTTAGAATATTTAATAAATATTTAAATAATGTTTATCAATTAGTAAATGATTAATCAATTATTTTTAAAGAATTTTTGGACTATTCGATAAATATTTAAATAACATGTATTAAATAATAAATCATTGATCACATATTATTAAATGAATATTCAAATTAATATCCATTTAATTAAATAAATATTTAAATAATATTTATAAGATGATTCAAGATATTTTGAATAATTATCACATGTATGTTTTTATGAAATATTGGTAACCGATATTTCTGAAAATCACTGTCTCCGGCAATTTCCGGTTTTTTATGACAACGTTCTAGTAAAATAGCTCCGACTCCCGATTTAAATATCCAGATACGATTTTGCCCTGTCTTAGAGCCTTTATTCATACATCGACTTATATCCAACTTTAGTTCGTAATATATAAGTAGTAACAAGCATTGTACGTTTATTACACAGTAAACCAATAAAAAAAAAAAAACTTTCAATACAGTTATATCATAACATCAGCAGTTTACAAAATACTTAAAACTCGGTTTTCGAAAACTTGCCTGTGGTTCGGAGATTTCTAGGTGTGCTCCTGTACGTCCGGTGATCTATTATAACCAAACAGAACGCTAGGGTTAGATTTCCCTTAAACCCCGAATTACGCGTTAATGACACAACTTTATGAAATCCTGCAAATGTTTTATATGACTCCTTTAGGGTCCTTTATACTCTTATATCTTTCGTCAAGTACTTGTGCCAATATCTTGCTTCGTACGAGTTTCAAAACCAAGTCGTGTGCATATAACCAAATTTCTTAGCGAACCATCCCCTTAAGGGGTTTTCCACTTGCGCAGTTTTGACTGTAACATTTTTATAAATTCGAAAATTTCTTATTTTAATACAAAACCTTTTTGGTCGCACTACCAACTGTCCGAGGCATCTACCATCCAAAATTCACAATTTTTACCAATTATTAAGTGGGCTATTTATCTCTTCAAAGTGGTGACAAAACTGCAGTTAGATTACTTGCGCGACTTTTACTAAAACGGACGTAACTTCTAAACCGTAAATCATATCGACATGATTTTTATGTCAATACAAAGATTAAGACAAGAACTATTCTACCATGGTCAGTGGTTTTCAGAAATGACATTTTAATGGTTCGAAATCACCTGTCCAATTAACCCTAGTTTCAAACGGGCATTACAACGGCTATACACGGAACGTTTCCCGGATTTGATCATATTACCAACATCCAAAACCAACACAACCAATATCATTACACTGTTATGAACTCACAAAATCAGTCATAAGCTCAAGTTTTATAACCAACCTCATTTCATCACAACCAACACAATCATGCTTAACTTAGTCATTAGTGCTAGTAACTTAACATGCTTGCATTTCTTAGCATAATCCTTACGAAATCACAAGGTTTCAAGGGGATGAAGATATGTATACCTTGTATGTAACCTTGAGATCACTAAATATGCTTCACAACTCCTAGGGATGGCTTGGGTTGCCTTAACTTGCTTGAATCTTCCATTGAAACAACATAACCAAGAACACAATTACTATTCATGCTTCACTTTCACAATTTCTTTGACTACCTAAAACAACTCCAAATATTATGGAAAAAAAAATCCTTACCTCTATTCTGATGTGGAGAGCATTCAGAATTTTTGTTATGATTTATGGAGCTTTTTTGAGTGGTGATGAAAAATCAGTTCTTCCTTGTAGCCGAATGGAACTTTCTTTGGCTAGTTTGGCTCCTTTGCTTGGTTACCTTACTTGAAAACGTTTTATGCTATTTATTTTGTATATCTATCTTATATATACTGATATGTAGACATATAATCAGCTAGGCCATGATATATATGCGTGCTATATGTAATAAAGTGGCTAGAAATGTCAAAAAGTGGAATAGTCATGTTGACTTTTCATGTCCTTGTTCCATTTTTCATGGAACCATGCTTCTACTTCTAGTTTGGTTTGGTTAGATGCTAACTACTTAGTTTCTTGCTTCCTTGCATGGCCACCTTTGTATTATCCCCAAAAATGTAATCCTTTGCTTGCATAATCCTTATTTCGATGTTCGAAAATTCTCGAAAACGTTTTAGGGTAGAAATTTCTTATCATAACTCTTTATCATTTGGGATGTCTTTGTTTAATATTTCCATGTCGTGTATATTAGGTCATGTTAGGGTTCTCGTATTCTCTTGTGTTTCATAGGTTACAACTCAATTCGTAGAAATAGAAATTAGTGAATTCTGACGATGTTTGCATTCACTTATTTTCCTTGCACATCCGTAATATATCTTCGGATTCTTAATTTTCCACCATTTATATAGCGTGGGCTAACATGATTTCCATAATCCCGTAAAATTACTATTCCTCAAGGCTTTGAAAATCTTACAAAGTTAGGGTTATTACAAAATGCAAGAGGTGTGGCTCATGAAACAAAATGGAATAGAGCTCACATTGCATACCAAATTATTAGAAATCCTGATAAAGGAGTAAGGACAAGAAGGGCAACCATAAATGAATGTCTATATGCTTTCTTTCTGTCTCAAATGAACCTAAAAATATTGAAGAATATTTGTTGGATCCAGACTGGATTATTGCCATGCAAGAGGAACTAAATCAATTTGAGAGAAATAATATTTGGGAATTAGTGCCACCTCCAAAAGATAGATCAATTATTGACACTAAATGGGTTTTCAGAAACAAAATAGATGAGCATGGAATTATCATAAGAAATAAGGAAAGGTTGGTTGCTAAATGATATTCACAAGAAGAAGGCATTGACTATAATGAGACTTTTGCTCCTGTTGCAAGACTAAAGGCAATAAGGATATTTCTAGCCTTTGCAGCCTACTCCAATTTTAAAGTCTATCAAATGGATGTCAAGAGTATATTTCTAAATGGTGAATTGTAAGAAGAAGTTTATGTGCGGCAATCACCTGGCTTTTAAGACTCAAAATTTCTTGATTTTGTTTATAGACTTCTCAAAGCATTGTATGGACTCAAGCAAGCCCCTAGAGCATGGTATGACACTCTGTCAAATTTTTTATTAGAAAATCAGTTCACTAGATGAACAATTAACAAAACTCTCTTTTACAAGAAGCATGGTGATGACATCATTCTAGTTCAAATTTATGTGGATAATATCATTTTTTGGTTCTATAAATGAAAAGTTGTGTCAAAGGTTCTCAAATCTCATGCAAAGTTAATATGAAATGAACATGATGGGAGAGCTTAATTATTTTCTAGGACTTCAAACAAGTCAAAGAATAGATGGCATTTTCATAAGTCAAACCAAGTACATTAATGACTTACTCAAGAGGTTTGATATGCAAGATTGCTCACCTATAAGGACTCCAATGTCTACAGCTATCAAACTTGATGAAGATAAGAAATGAAAAATTTTAGACATAAAGACCTATAGAGGAATGATTGGATATCTACTTAACGGCTAGTAGAACAAAAATTATGTTCTCTACATGTTTGTTTGCAAGGTTTCAGGCCAATCCAAAGGAGTATCGTCTCATTTCTATCAAACGAATTCTGAGATATCTCAAAGGAACAACACAGATGGAATTATGATACCCAAAGGAAACAGGATTCAACCTAGTTGGATATTCTTATGCTGATTTTTCTAGATGCAGAGTTGATAGAAAGAGAACCCCTGAAAGCTGTCAATTCCTTGCACAGAGATTGGTGTCATGGTATAGTAAAAAGTAACAATTAGTTTCAATTTCCATAGATGAGGCTGAATACATAGCTACTGGGAATTGTTGTGCTAAAGTGCTTTGGATAAGAAACTAATTAAGGGAATATGGACTAGTTTTGGAGAGAATTCCTATCATGTGTGACAATACTAGTACCATATCTATTGTTGCAAATCCAGTGAACCATTCAAAGACAAAGCGCATTGATGTAAGGTACCATTTCATAAGGGAACATGCAAAAAATGGTGTGATTGAACTATTCTATGTTCCTATACAAAAATAGTTGGCTGATATATTTACTAAACCACTAGATGAAGCGACCTTCAATATATTGGTTAGTGAAATTGGAATGCTATATTCTTCTGTCTAAGTGGCCAAATAAATATATCTCATCAACTATTACAACAATTATTTCACATACATGAATGATCAATGATTTATCTAAGTGAAGTAAACTGATGTATATGTATGAATATATCAGTCATATTATTGTACATTATTTTTGAAAAATCAAAATCAAAATGTACCTTGGAACTATTTTTATGTTCTGAGTAAACCTGAAGTAAATTATTATACTTGTGCATCTTTAAATAATAAGTGTGACATTCAATTCTGCAGGAATATTTAATAAATACATTTTTAGATTACAGATTAAATAAATATTATTTAAGTTTAATCTAAAAAATGTGTTTGGTAAATTTTGTTTATTTTATTTTCCAAGTGAAAATAGAATAAAATTTCAAAAACTGGAGTTTGTGATTAATTTTCCTTCCTTGTTAGACTTCTCGAATAGTACAAAATAGAGTTCTCGAATCACCTTTGTGAGTTCTCGATTAAGTCATTAATTGAGTTCTCGATCTTCGTTGTATCATAGAGTTATCGATTGAGTAATAAACTGAGTTCTCGATTGATACAGTTCTCGAATACATATATACATGAGTTCTCGATCAAAATTTTGTCAGTTCTCTACTAAAGGTACTTTATTCACTTTTCTGAGTTCTCGAACATACAAAAATGATTGCAATTCTAATCGAGAAGTCTGAGTCATATAAATAGCAAAGTAGATCTAACATTTCATTTCATCGCAAACTCAAAGAAACTCTTGCTCTTTACAGTTGCATTCAAACTCTCTCTCATTTTTCTTCTAAACTTCTTCATTTCTTCTCTTCACCTTTCTACGCAATACTCAATGGCATCTTCTAGTTCCAATCCTGCAACTGCAGTGTATATCATTCCTGAAACCAACTTTCTTGCAATCGCAAGAGATGCAGATGCAAAACCACAGTACATGTGCTTCACCAAATTTCTTGCTGAATCATACTTGAAAGAAGCTTTTCTTATAAATTCTCCACTATACTTGGACATCTTGGAGCAGTTTTGGAACAATGCAAATTGAGAGGAAATTGCCTTGAAGGATGGAAACTCCAGGATTCAGGTCACTTGTAAAATTCAAGGGATTGACATAAGTTTTAATGAAAATGATGTGAACTCAAGTATGTCTCTTCCTACTGAAAATCATGACTCTGTGCCAACTGATGTTGAACTGGAGGATTTCATGGAGTTCATTAGATATGCTGTTGATGTCAAATTGGGAAAACTCAACAAGAAACATGTTCGAAAGGAGTGGTCATTTCTGTTTGACACTCTACTAAGAGTCTTCACTTGCAGGAAGACAGAGTTTGACCAAATCAACTCCATTGCCTTAAAGTTTGCTTATTCTTTGGCCTACAATAAGAAGCTCAATGTAGGCAGACTCATTCTTGGAGAACTCATAATCAGGATTCCCAAGAGAAATAATGAGATTTTCTTTCCTCTCGTTATTCAATCAATTTTAAATTTCAAGAATGCTAGTTTGATTGAACTGCCTAGAATAAACAAAAATAGAATTAGTTATTATAAATCTATGTCAAAAATCATTTTTTCTACATTGGATAGACGAACCACAATGAATTTACCTCTTAAAATCACATCCTATCTGAGGAGTGTATTTGAAGGGTATCCACTTGTGCAATCTAAATATGGTTATCTCTAAGCAGTAGAGGGTCCCAGGGATGCATGGGAACCTAATGCACCTAACCCAATGACTCTTAACCCAATTGCAAACTCTTCTTCAACTCCATTAGTTGTTAATGAGCCAACCTTTACATCCTCTCAACATGGTGTGGTTGAAAAGAAGAAAAGGAAGAAACCTGTAGCATAAAAATTAGAAACTGTTGTAGAAGTTGTTAATAATCAACCTGAGTCACCTGTGGTATCTCTAAAGAGGAGAAAAAAAAAACAACACAAAGCCACTCTACATCCTCCCAACAGGGTGTAGAGATTACACAGGGATTAAACTTGTTGCTAGATGCATTCTCTTAATAGAATATATCTATTGAAATTAGGAGCCAACACACTCCATCCTGTAAGGAGTCTGCACCATCACATGAACACACTCCTATTGATGATAGGTGTATAGTTGAAAAGGAAACACTTCTGCACTCATGGACTTCATTTGAAACTGCCCCATTTTCTCTAGGGGAGTTGCCAATACTCAATTTTTCTCAAAATCTCTCTTTTATTCCTCAAATTTCTTCTCAACCATTTATGCACAGCCATGCACATGAGGTTGTTGATCATCAGGAATCCATTCCTCTTGGTGAGCCAATTTCAAGTGACTTGGCGCATGACACCTTGCTCACCACTCAGGACACACATCAAGATGGTGAGGGAATACATACTGAGGTATATCCTAATGACACCATTAAAACCATAGAGGCTCCAGGATTTTTTACTTCAGACTCTGTGGGGGCTAATGATAACATTCCCTTTGGTTTCATTAATGAGCCATTAAAACATCAGGTGTCTTCACAGACATTGGGTAACCTGGGGGACCTACACTCCATGCAAATGGCATCCCCCAGTCACTCCCCCAACCATTCAAAGGTTGTCCTCTATGAGGAAGTCACCTATCCATCCAGGATCTATTAATGATTCATCTGAGAAATTGAATGATGAGATAGATACTGAGGGACCCAATGTCATAAGTGGTACTCCTAGCTCTAACTTTTTACCAGAATGGCTGAAACTTGTGCAACATGGCAGTGCTTCAGGACCATCAGCTAGTGGTGTTGTATTTGAAAAAAATTTGAAAGAGTTATATGGAGGCCATTTGGATGGGTTCTATCACATTGCACAACAGCTACTCACTTCTAACCTTCTTAATGAATATTATTCTGATATTCTTCTTAAATATGCTAAAGATCAGGAAGAAGTCAAAGACAAAAATAATGAAATGGTTGAAGATGGAGAGGCTAATGTTGATGCCTGGTTAGATAAGAAGTAGACTGTAAGCATGAAGGAGATGCTACAGTGGATGGGGGAGAAATATCTGACTTCTCTTGGTTCTTGTGCCAAATTCTTCACCCCATCTACAATATATGATGCAATTCATAAGGCTGCCAAAGTGAATTACATGAAAATCATTATCTTGCAAGGGGCCTCCAATCCGAAATTAAAGATCACAGGAATAAAATGGAAAGCACACTAAAGAGCATTGATGAGAAAATGAAGCCTAGTGGTGTCTATGCAACTTTTCACTCCAAGTCTGAATCCTCCTTGTCCAGAATTAAAGTCAATGAGATGCATGATAAAATGGAGAAGATGGAGAAGGCATTTAAAGAGATGGTTGAAAGCAATGCTGGAATTCATCAAAATTAAACCAGAATCAATAATATGGTGGATGTACTTTACAATAACAGACATGTAGACAAATTGCCACAGGATGTGCCACTTCATGAATTAGCTCCTTTTCAACTGGATTTATTCTATCAATCCAAGGAGAAAAAAGAAAAGGCCCAAGTCCTTACAATTGCAAAGCTCAATGAAAAAGTGGAAAAATTAATTGCAGATCAACAAACTATATCCGCTGCTGTGAATGAAGTTGTTACCAGTGCGAGTTCTCCATAAAAAGAAGTCAATACTTCTATGTCTGGTCAAAATTTGTTTCTTCTCCAAGTCACCAATCAATTGGTAAATATCCAAACACTTCTATCCACAATGACTGGATCAAATCTAGCTCCTCAGGTGCAAGTCTCTACTCAAATCAAGCCAAGTTATTCTTCATTCCTACCCAAACCACAAGATATCAACCCTAACGAAGAGAGGGAAGGAAGGGAGAAGATTGAAGCTGAAAGGCAAAAGGCTGAGGTGAGAACTTTGAGACAGGAGGTGCTAAAGCCAAATGCAAACAAAGAGTTTCTACAAACTTTGAAGGCCATCAAGGCACAAGTTAGGGGAAATTATTAGAACTACATGAAAATGTTGGAGAATGCCATCATCATTGTGAGGGGAGTCAACTATGAAAAGTATGGAAAAATGTTCAAGAAGCCTATAGTGCAGATGAAATCTGGATACTTCATAGTTTCAACTGGGCTATTTGATCAACTTTCCTACACAGAATTTGAATGTCTGCACAAAGCAATAGAAATAGTAACCCAAGAAGATGAGGAATTAAAGAAATCAGTCATAGGTCCTCTCATATCTAATTCACTTCCGGAGGCCTACTACAATCCTGATGGTGTGATGTATATGGCAAAAGAAAAAAAAACTGGTTCATTTCAGGATTCCTCAACATTTAAATCAAGGGAACAGAAGTCAAATTATTATTCTGATTGATCTACTTGAAAACAAGAACGTTAAACAAGAGGAAGACAAAATGATTTAGGAGAAAATGAAGAAATTCATGAGTGAACAAGTCTCAGACTTCGTAAATATGAAGAGTTGAAAAAGAAAAAGAAAGTTGATGAAACAAATGTCAGGGAAAGAAAGGCAACAAGCCTACACCTAGGAGTGACAAGGATGGGTAAAAGAAGGACAAGGATAAAGATGGAGATGTTGACAAGAAAAATGATGACTTCAAGAAAGAGAAAAAGTATGAAGGAGAGAAACCCTCAAAGTAGCAAGTTGTTGACAGTCATGTTAGTGCATCTACCACAATTCAGGGTACTAGTGTGGCTCCAATAGTTTCTGAAACTACTAATGTCCCTAAATCCAAATATAAAAAAAAGACATCTTGTCAAGGTGACTGCAAATGGAGTGATAAGGAAGGAAATTAATTCAAAAATCTCAAGCATTGCAAAAGAATTCCAATCAATGCGGCCATCAAAATGAAAGTCAAGCATTCTACTTGTTATTCACTAGTTAGATGTCCTAAATGGAAAAAGCAGCTCATCATTCCTAACAAAGGTCTGTCAGTATAAACAATTCAAGAAGAAGTTGTACAAAATAAATTATATGTCAAGCAATGAAAGGCAAATAGGATTTGCAAGGTTGTAATGAGCGACAAAAGAATGTTTGTGACTACTGTTGATGGAAAAGAAAGACATTTCTACCATGACTACTCAACTTCAACCACTCATGATATCATGAGAGTAATCCGTCTTTTTGATAAGAAAAGTATGGTGAATAAATTAAAAATGGTTGAAGTGGCTGAATATCTTGATAGGAAATATCAGAAGAAAATTGACAAGGTCGAGTACATGAGAAAAATGACTGAGAAGAAAATTGAAAAAGATGATAAGATTGAGAGAATGTCTGAAGAGCTGAGAAGACAGGGAAAATGCAGAATATTCAAAGATCCTGGCAGAGTTGAGTTCAAACTTAGAAATAGAGTAACAACCAAAGTCAGACTCAAATTTGTCAATGATTATCCCTTACAAACTCTCAAAATTACTATTGACATGCAGAAAGATGCAATTCTCCAGGCTGTTGAAGAGATCAACTCCAGAGAAGAAAAAGAAAAGAAAGCAAAATATGATCAATTCATGCAGCAACAACAACAATAATAAAGGTAGGCTTGATATCTTGTATTAATTTATGAAATTGTCTTTTCCCAAATTAAGGGAGATTTTTGGACCAAATCAAGCCTACTACATTGTATGTACTTGTCATATTGTAACACTCTAGTACTTCTTGTATTAGATAGTGACTTAGTTTCTTTAATTATGTATTTACAGTCAGAAGCATGTTTCTAATGTAACTCAAAATGTAAATGAGTGATATCGAGAATAATTGTACTGGTAGAAGATTCAAGTTTCTATGGATCATGAATCAGGAGAATAAAGATCACATCAAAATAAGGAGTTCAGAAAAGGAATTGTTTCTAAGGCAAATGATCATTCGAGAAGTCAAAGATGTGCAACTGACAGAGAAGTCACAGAATTCTTATATGGCTCAGTATTCTTTCGAGAAGTTTCCAATCGAGAAGTCAAGAAACCAAAGCCATTCGATAAGTGTTAATAATTAATGATTGGAGAAGTCCAGTAAATCAAATCGAGAAGTTAGCAAATGAAGCAATCGAGAAGTCTGAGAAAAAAGATCAATCGAGAAGTTTGTGGTAGTAGACCATTCGAGAAGTCTAGCCTAATCGATAAGTCATCTAAGCTATAATCAATCGAGAAGTAACAAGTCAATAGGCTGACCGAGAAGTCTCGAAAGTATTCGATCGAGAAGTCTGTGTCATGACTTCTCGAAGCAACAACATTTGAGTATTCGATTGTTTCAAGGAGCTAGTTTCAAGGAGATTTATAGAAGAATAAGACAAGTAATTTGAAGCCCTGTCATGTTCAGGATTAGTCAAACCTGTGAAGATAGAGACAAATCTACAATGAAGCTTGAAAGAAGAATAAGTCAAAGACAGAAGATAAGATTGCAGATGTGATAAACTGTTAAATAAAAGACTTAGCTAGAAATGGAATTATGTGTCATGTAAAGATTCATTTGTCTATATCTAGTTTTAGCAAACTAGCATATGAAAGCATGTGCTAATGGGACATGTTGTCTATATAGCTAATAGCACAGCTTCACTAGTCAGCAAGTTGAATATTGTAATTATATTCACTCCTTGTATCTGTCAAGAACAAGAAGCCGAGGTTCAAATCAAGAATCTCATATTTTAGAAAATTTATTCTAATACAAATTAGATTGAAAGTTAAACTTGTGTGTTTGTTTCATTCCCGCAATTCTAGATAAACACTACATATTTCATTATCTCAACAATTCATTCATAGTTCATTATCAAAGTAAAAAGTTTTAAAAGTTCAACATATACATTCACCCCCCCCCCCCTCTGTATAAGTTTATCACTACTCATTTCTAATATGCTTTTCGATACAAGAAAACAACAAAAAGTTTAAGTTCTGAAATTTTTAATATTCATACTAGCATGTTTGCTGCTAATGAAGAAATTGTCAAATTGACTAGTGCTAATGAATTACTAAAATGAAAGAATAAAGAACTAGAGCTTAGGCAGAATGTTTTTGAGTCCTTAAGTTAAGAAAATGAGATTCTCAAAAACAAGATTGTGTGTGCTTCCCAAGTTGAAGAATTTCTCTTGAAAACAGATTTCTGAAAATGAACTTAAAATTAAAGCTTACAAGAATTCCTCTTCTTTGTTAAAAACTTATCATGAAGAAAATACTGAACATCAAAAAGTTGGTATAGGTTTCAATTATGAAAAGTAAAATGGAAAGAAGCATACAGTTCATGAAAATGTTAACTTTGAGACAAATACTATCAGACCCTCAATTCTAAAAAATGTTAAGAATCCCATGTTCAAAAAGGCTGAGTTTGAATTTGATGAAGAATCTTAATTCTTAAGCAAGAATTAGATGATGAGGATAGTGTTACTGTCGCTAGAAAGGCTGAATCAAAAGATACTGTCCAAAACCCCAAGACAGTAACTTTTGATATTGACAGTACTCAAGTCCCCAAAGATATTGTCAGCTCCAGCAAAATAGTAAACTCTAAGCATGCTGTCAAGACAGTAAGATCTAATCATACTGTCAAGGCTGAACCTTCACAACTTACTATCAACACTAGTAAGACAGTAACTTCCAAATATACTGTCAACAAGGCTAAGACTAAGAAGACCATGAATACAAAACTAGGAATAAATAAAAAGAATAATTATGGTTATGTTTCTAATGCTCCAGGAAAATTGTGTAATAACTGTGGTTCTTCTAGTCATATAACTCATGTCTGTACCAAGAGTAAGTCTGAAGTTAAGCATGCTACCTCTGTTAATGGAAATTTGAATAGTACTCCTTTTATAGACATACAAGTATCTCATTGTGGTAATATTAATTGTTTGTCATGTAAATTGAATATGTTGAGTATCTGTTTTAAGATGCCTATTACCTCTAATAATGTATGCTTGCATAAATCTGTTAAAACTAAAAAACAAAGACTTCAAGCCCTCCTAAAGTTAGGCTGGTCAAGCCACCCAAAAACAAAACTCCTAAATAAGTTATCAAAACTAAATGGGTGGCCACATGAGTCTTGCTCAAAATAAAGGAAAACAAGTTGATTAAAAGCGACTTGAACTGTTAACTAGCTAAGACAGATGGACCCAATGAAGATTGGGTACCAAAAGCAACTCAAAAATTTTGTTTTGTAGGGCAACATGAAAAATAAAAAAATCATGTGGATAATTGACATTGGATACTCAGGACACATGACAGGTGATAAAACCCTGCTATCACAGTTCAAGGAAATGGTTGGCCCTTATGTAACCACTTGTGACAATAACATTTGTTTCATAATGGGATATGACAGTTTGGAAGTTTGAAACATAAAGATTGAGAAGATTGCTCTTGTAAATGGATTGAAGAACAATCTATTGAGTGTAACTCAATTCTATAAAAGAGGATTCAAAGTGGAATTTGATCAAGATAGATGCTCAGGAGAAGAAGCTCTTCAAGGAGTAAGGAAAAAAAAGTTTATTCATTGCTGACCTTGACTCAGTAAGAAATGACAAAATCTATTGTTTCTATAGCAAAGCTTCATCTTCTGAAAGCTGGCTATGGCATTAGAAGCTTTTTCATTTGAATTTCAAAGCTATGAATTATCTGATGAAGAGATAATTGGTGAAAAACCTTCTTCAACTTGAATTCTGTCAAGTAGGATTGTGTGAGGATTGTTAAAAAAGGAAACTAAGGAGAGCTATTCACAAAAGCACTCATTGTGGTTCAATCAATGAAGCTTTTCAACTTATTCATTTGGACTTATTTGGTCCTGTGAATGTGCTATCATTGGCAAATAAAAGATATGCATTGGTAATGGTTGATGATTATTCAAGATACTCATGGGTGAGATTCTTGGCAACCAAGGATGAAGCTGCACAAGAAATCATTGATTTAGTAAGGGTTCTTAACAAAAATCTTAAGTACAAAGTGCAGACCTTAAAAAGTGACAATGATATTGAATTCAAGAATAATATCAAGAATGACTGTTATACTCAAAACAGAATTATGGTCAACAAATCTTTTGGAAAAACACCCTATGAGTTACTCACAGGAAGGAAACCTACTGTCAAGTACTTTCATGTCTTTGGAAGCAAGTGCTTTATCTTGAAGGATTCAACTGAAATTAAAGAAAAATTTGATACTAAAGCACTTGAAGGAAATCTTCATGGGGTATGGAATTGACAGGACTGCATATAGAGTCTACATCATTGATCATAAGACCGTGGAAGAAAGTGTGAATATCACTTTTGATGAAACCAAGTTTCCTAGAATTGAAGGATGTCAAGATACAAAAACACTGGCATTTGAGAATCAAGGGTATCTAGAAGAAATTGATAAAGAGCCACCAAGAATGGAACACACAATTTCTGGACCAACCACAGTCCCTGTTCAAAGTCAAGAAAAGAAAGGAACTGCTCAATCCGTAGAATTTTCTGGAAATATTCCCATAACTAGTGGAATTGAAGAAATTGATGATGTCAATAGCTCAAGAGAAAATGATGTTGTCAATCAACATCATGAAGCAAATTCAAGTAATTCACTGAGAGAAACAAAGTGGAACAGAGATCACATAAATGATTTAATAATTGGTGATCCTGGAACATGAGTCAAAACAAGAAGAAATGTTGCTAATGAATGTATGTACTCTTGTTTCCTCTCTCAAGTAGAACCTAAAACTTTGGATGATGCATTGGTTGATCCAGATTGGGTTATTTCCATGCAAGATGAACTCAATCAGTTTGAAAGAAGTTGTATGTAAGAGTTGGTGCATAGACCAAAGAATAAATCAGTAATAGGCACCAAGTTGGTCTACATAAATAAGATGGATGACAATGGTACTGTCACAAGAAAAAAAGCAAGGCTGGTGGCTAAATGTTACTGTCAACAGGAAGAAATTGATTATGATGAAACTTTTGCACCAGTTACTAGACTTAAAGCAATCATAATATTTCTAGCCTTTGCTACTCACAACAACTTCAAAGTATTCCAAATGGATGTGAAAAATGATTCTCTCAATGGAGAATTAGAAGAAGTTTATGTTGAACAGCCCCCAAGCTTTGAAGATCTAAAAAATGCAAAATTTTGTGTTCAGACTTCTTAAAGCTCTGTATGGATTAAAGCAAGCACCAAGGGCTTGGTATGTCACTCTTTCTAAGTTTCTTCGTGAGAATGATTTTATAAGAGGGATTGTGGATAAAACTCTTTTCTGTAAAAAGTATGAAAATTATATCATTCTAGTCCAAGTGTATGTTGATAACATTATTTTTGGCTCAACAAATGAAGCATTGTGCAAGAAATTATCTAAGTTGATGCAAAACAAGTATGAGATGAGCATGATGGATGAATTGGTATTCTTTCTTGGACTACAAGTCTATCAACAAAAAGATTTTTCAAACTGATTCGAGAATATTCAAATATTTATGTTGCTAATGAATGGATTTATCAAAGAAGAAGTTTCCATGCAAGATGAGATGAGCATGATGATGCATTGCTAATGAATGGATTTATCAAAGAAGAAGTTTATGTCAAGAAACCTCCTGGATTCGAGAATGAGAAATATCCTAATCATGTTTTCAAATTGAAGAAAGCATTGTATGGATTAAGGCAAGCACCTCGTTCTTGGTACGAAAGGTTAAGTAAATTCTTAAACAAGAATGGTTTTATTCGAGGTAAACTTGATCCCACATTATTTACTATGCTAAAAGGTAAAGATATCTTAGTTGTTCAAATATATGTGGATGATATAATTTTTGGTGCTACTAACGATTCTGTGTAAGTGGTTTTCTAAGTGCATGAGTAGTGAGTTTGACATGAGTATGATGGGAGAGCTCAATTATTTCTTGGGTCTTCAAATCAAGCAAACTCCTGATGGAATTTATGTGCATCAATCCAAGTATATCAAGAATCTACTCAAAAGGTTTGGATATGAAAATCTTAAGTCGAAATAAACTCCTATGAGTGTTGTCAGCAAGCTGACAGCAGATGAGCAAGGTAAAGATGTTGATATTCGGACTTATAGAGGTATGATTGGTAGTTTATTATATCTTACAGCCTCTAGACCTGATATAATGTATAGTGTATGTGTTTGGGCAAGATTTCAGGCTAAACCAAAGGAGTCCCATTTGAATGCTGTTAAGAGAATATTCAAATATTTATGTGGAACTATCAATCTTGGTTTATTTTATCTTATAACAAATACATTTGATCTTGTTGGGTATAGTGATGCAGATTATGCAGGTTGTCAAACTGATAGAAAAAGTACAAGTGGTGTTTGTGCATTTCTTGGACAAAGTCTTGTGTCTTGGCTTAGCAAAAAGCAAACTTCGGTTGCATTATCTAATGCTGAAGGAGAGTATTTAGCAGCTGGTAGCTGTTGCTCTCAAGTGCTATGGATGAGACAAACACTCAGAGATTTTGGAATAAAATGTGGACAAACAACAATCTATTGTGACAACACCATCACTATAAATTTGTCAGAAAATCCAGTGAATCATTCAAGAACAAAGCATATTGATGTTCGACACCATTTCTTGAGAGATAATGTTGCAAAAGGTAAAGTCAAGCTGATTTTTGTGTCTACAGAAGAACAACTAGCTGACATCTTTACAAAGCCCTTAGTAGAAGAAAGGTTTAATATGCTAAGAAGAGAATTGGGCATGTGTGATGTTCAGTCAGCAAGCTGACAGGCTAAAAAGGGTACTATCAGCTTACTATTAAAAATTAGTATAATTTTAAATCTTTTACATGCCTGGTTTGTTACGTGTTTAAATGATTTATTTGTTAATATTCTATGTGCCCGTTACATGGTATTTATGAATTAACTCTAGAATTATGTGCTTTAAATGTGGTTAAGATATCCATGATATTAATTAGATATAATTTGAATTTCAAACTTGTATCTGATAAGTATAAATAGGTAACTTTTGATAGATTTTGTTACTAGATTTGTTTTATAATTATAAGATATGAATATTGTTCGGGGGTTGGGATTATTTTATTTTTATCCTAAAAACTCTCCCCTTACAATTATTAAAAGGACTTTAAAAGAGTATTTGTTAAGGAGTCCGTTCAGTTCTCGTACCATATCTATCCAGTCTAGGGTTTTATCTCTCATCTTCCACAAATACTCACTCGTCATTATCGCTTCAATCGGTGCTCGATTAGTGATGAGGAAGAAGACTAGAGCCTCTGCTAAAGGTGCTGGTACTGGTGCGCGGATGTCTGCAATTG
Organism: Oenanthe sinensis; assembly: GCA_028671895.1. Taxonomy (NCBI): domain Eukaryota; kingdom Viridiplantae; phylum Streptophyta; class Magnoliopsida; order Apiales; family Apiaceae; genus Oenanthe; species Oenanthe sinensis. The sequence continues at coordinate 26,412,669 of CM053801.1, forward strand.
ACGACTCTTCGATGTCGAAGACAAAACGAAAGCTACATCTTCGTGACGAGATAGAGTCGGATTTGGATTTGAAAGCAGTTACAATTGATAGTGATGATGAGCAATCTGATGTGCAACGCTCGGATATGGGTGGTGATTCAGGGTCAAAGAAGATGAAAATCACGCCTAGGGTTCGTAATGAGTTTTTGGAAAGATACACAAATCAGGCTATTGCTTCAAGGAAACTTGTTTTGGGAAAACCTCTTTCGGGTAAACTCTTTGAAAAATGCGGTATTATCAAAATCTTTACTGATGTTGGTCTTAAAACTTTTCTTTGTGATTTACCAAAAATAGCATATCCTGAGCTTATTCGAGAATTTTATGCTAATCTTCACCTTGATAAGATGAATAACTCTGTGTCGTTTATTCGTGAAACAAAAATAAATCTTCCAAAACCCGTATTAAATGTTATTTTAAATATTGGCTTGTTATCTGATGTTTCAATCCATACTCTTCGTGGTTCTCAATCTATTGATGAGTTTACTCCTGTTGATCAACTTAAGTTGTTGTTAGTTGATTCAAATGTATCTGAGTTTTTCACTCCTTCAACTGCCATGGTTACACCATTGGCTCATACTATGTTTCGTATTTGTATCTCAAATATCTGTCCTAGATTAGGATCAAAATCTAATCTTTCTTGTCAAGATGTGGTTGTCATTGCTATGATATTAGCTGGAAAGGTGTTTGATTTATCTGATCTGGTTCTAAAGAATATGCATGCTGCTGTTAATGCCAATGTGTCTACGGCTCTACCATATGGGTTCTTGTTGACTAGAGTTTTTGATTGGTATGGTGTAAAGCTTGATGATGTTGAGTCGGTGGGTGCAAAAGAATTTTTAGATTCTAAGTGTTTGACTCAGTCAGGGTTAAAACTTGATAAGGATGGTGTCTTGATGTATGTGGAATCTACTACTACTCCTCTTGTGATTGGTTCTGAATACACTTCAGAAGTCATGTTTACTGAGATTGTCAAAGATTTAAAAGCTGGACAGGAAAAGATCATTAATCTCTTAGAAGATATGGTGAAGTATCAAAGGTCTTTGCAAACAGGGTGGGTTCAACCTGGTTTTACTCCTTCAACTTCCAATCCTGATACACAGAGGTCTGCAGATATTGATGATCTGGTGGATGCTGCTCATGACTTGATTCAGAAATCTAATCAGCCTCAGGAAGCTCAGACCAAGACTAGTTCTGATGTTGATGTTCTTTCTCCTACGGATACTCAATTTTAGCTCCTTTAATGATTAAGGGGGAGAAGATTTTAGGAAGGTATTTTGCTGGATGTTTTAATTTCTGTTTGGTTTACTTTTGTGGATGTTAATTGCCTTATCTGGTTAGGCTTTGGATAATATTTGTGCTATTTTATCTGATTATGTGAGAAGTTGCTTATATTGTAAATTAGTTGAAATATATCTATGTTATCAGTTTACAGGATTGCAGGTATTTAGGGGGAGTTTATATTCTTCCTAAAATGTTTTCTGCTTTGCATTATCACCAGCGTGCTGACAATATATAATCTACCTTAACAGCAAGCTGCTAGTCAGTTTCTGACATATTCGGTAATTCATAAAAATTGGGTATAATTAGCCATAACACCTATTCACCCCCCTCTAGGTGTGTAATTTCATTTGGTATCAGAGCTTTGGAATACTAACACTTCTGTAACAGGAATAGTATTGATCAAATGGCTGACCCATTCTTTGGAAAGAGTTATATGTCGACACCAATTCTCACAGGGACTGACAATTACAACTGGTGGAAAGGACAAATGGAGACATTCTTATCCAGAGATCCTCTTGATCTTAGAGTTGTGCAGAAAGGTCCATACGAATTTCTAGACATGGATGGCAAACCAAAAGATGTTGATGATCTTACAACCGATGAGCTGTCAAAGTATGGTTACAATGGAAAAGCTAGAAGCATACTCATTAGTGGCTTGGATCAAACTGAGTATGACAAAGTTTCCTCTCTCAAATCTGCAAAGGAAATTTGGGTAGCAAGGAGACTTATCATGAAGGGTCTAAAACACTCCGGAAGGTGAAACTCAGCAAGCTAATGAATGAGTTTGGAAATTTCAAGCTCAAGGAAGGTGAAACTGTTCGAGAAAGTCAAGCAAGGTTTCAAGTCATTATCAATAGCCTACAAAGACTAGGCAAAAAGATTCCACAAGATGAGATCAACATGAAGGTGCTTAGTGCAGTTCCATTTGTCTATGAAGCAAAAGTCACGGCGTTGGAATCAGCTGCAACCATTGACACTATGGATCATCTAGCTATATTTGCTGAGCTAGAACAGTTCGAAACAAAGTTACAAGATGGCAAAGGTGTCAAGGCTCCTACAGAGAAAATGAAGAATCTGGCATTGCATTCTACTAACAGCAAGCTGGAATCTGATGAAGATACCGAATCTGATGAAGAAATGGCACTTCTCTCAAGGAAAATCAAAAAGATGATTGAAAAGAAAAACAGAATGAAAAGAGACAAGGGTAAAGCTCTTGGTGCAAGGAGAGAATCAAAATCAAAGGATGACACCTGCTTCGAATGTGGCAAGAAAGGGCATTTCAAAAGAGATTGCTACAAGCTGAAAAATAAGCCAAGGCAGTCTAAACAGCAAACTGATTTCAAAGACCAGAAGAAATCTAAGGCACTTCTTACCTGGAGTGATGATGAAGATTCAGCTTCTGATGATGAGTCAAGTGATGAGATGGTGAATTTGGCTCTTGTTGGCATTGATGGCTCAAGTGACACTGACTATTCTGGATCAGACACAAGTAGTGAGGTAAATTCTTTAAGTTCTGATTTACCTAATGATATTTCTCTGTTAGATGATCTAACCATGCAGGAAAAGAGTAATATCAATATGGTTGATCTTTTGGAGTTAAAGAATGAGAACTATGAGCTAGAAAAAGAAAATATTCATCTCAAGAAGGTCATTGCCGATTTTCTAACCGAAAAGAATTCCAAATCAAACAATGGAATCATAGCTGCTCTCAAGGAACAAATCTCTCAACTTGAAGGAAACAATCATCAAATTCAGAGAAGGAATGAAACTTTCATGAAGGAACTCAGCTCGCTAAGAGCAGATCTCAAAGAAAGAAATAATAGCTTGAAAGTTTTTGAGATAAGCAAAACTGAAACTATGCTTCAAATATCTCAGCAAGCTGAAAAGATCAAGGAGATGGAAGCTGAAATCAACCAACTTCAGAAAGGAATAGGAAAGTTTGTTCATGGAGAAGAAATTCTTAAAAACATAATGAAACAAACAAAAGTCTCATCATGCAAGGAAGGTCTTGGATCCACATCTCTACCCAAGGACAAGTCTTTGAAATATGAAGGCAAGGATGGTATTCCATAAAAGTATGCTATGCCCTGGTCAACATGTCACAAGTGTGAGAAGAAAGGTCATCTAGCTGAAAATTACAATGTTCAAAGCAAAGTATCAGCAAGCTGGAAAAGACAGATAGCTCACTGGAAGCAAGCTGATAAGACTGGCAGAACAAGAGATCGAGCTCATAAAGTGGTCCAAATGTGGATCAAGAAATCTGATTTAAATGTTCTATATGTTTTATCAACTAACCATGCTGGACCCAACCAAATATGGGTACCAAAACGTTGAGTTGTTCATGTTTTTTTTGTAGGTATGTCTTGTGGCCAATGTAAAATCAAATCAATGGATCTTGGACAGTGGTTGCACTAGACATATGAATGGAGATAAATCTCAGTTTCTTAGTCTAAAGATGAAGAAGGGTGGCAAGGTCACAATTGGTGATAGCAAAACACTTCCAATTCTTGGCAAAGGAACTATTGGTAATAGTATCATCTCTATCAATAAAGTACAATATGTTAAATGTCTCACTTATAATTTACTTAGTATAAGTCAGTTATTTGATGATGGTCATAAGGTTGTATTTAGTATGCATGATTGTACTATTTTTGTTGGTACTAACAAAGTCCCCCTAGTTGCTAGAAGGGAAGGAAATATATATTTATTGAACTTTGAAGAACAGGATAAATCATATTGTTTAGCAGCAGTGGACAATAATCCAGAAATTTGGCATAGAAGGCTTGGACATGCTCATATGGAGCTTCTCAGCAAGCTGTCAGCAAAACAACTAGTTAGAGGGTTGCCAAAGCTAAAATATGCTAAGATGGATATATGTTCTGCTTGTCAATTGGGAAAGCAGACAAGGACTTCTCATAAAAACAAGAAAGTGGTATCAACTTCTAAACCTTTAGAACTTCTTCATTTGGATTTATTTGGTCCGGAAGCATACAAAAGTATTGGAGGTAAACAATATACTTTTGTTATTGTTGATGATCATTCAAGATTTACATGGGTATTGTTTCTTCGTACTAAAGATTGTGCTTTTAGTGAATTTGAGATACTAATAAAGTTGCTTGAGAACAAGTTCAATACAAGACTTGTAGGTATAAGAAGTGATCATGGTGGAGAATTCCAAAAAGATTTTGTTTCTTATTGTGAAGAAAGAGGCATTTTGTAATATCCCTAAAATTCAGGTACTTTCGAAACCTTGCTAAAGATAGTATTTAATGGATGATAATTATGGAATAAGGTTTTGTTGGGCAATCAAATTATTAAAATTGCCGGAACAAGTTAAAGATTAAAATTGTCGTAGCAAAGCGTTACGGAACCGAAGAAAATCAAATGATTTTCCTTGAGTTATTTAAAGAGCCGATTTTTATTAATTCATGGATTAATGAAAATACAAATACTTGCATTTGATTAAAAGTATAAGAAATGCTAGTATATTTGTACATGGTCAAAGTGGAAGAAGACTTGACCAAAGCTTTGACTATCTCTTTAAATAACCAAAGGCCAAGTAACATTACTTAACAAAGAAAAAAATTAGCAAAGCTAGCAAGCAAGAAGAACCATTCGGCTAAGAAGAAAAGCAAGGGAGAAGAAAAATCCAAAGCTCAAGCTAGAGTTGATTGATCATCTTGCAAAGTAGCTTAAAAGAAAGGTAGAATCCTTGTCTATAACATACTAAAATCTCATGCTTAGTTATCCATTGATGCTAAAGATTTTCATGAAAGTGTATGAGCATGAACAGTAATTTCGAATATAAATAATCTTATTTCTTTGATTCTTGGATTCCTATAGCTTGGTGGATGATTGTTATAGCATATATGTGTTATGGGTAGTGAGAATTATCCATGTATGACCCTAGAAACGCATGTTTTGATTAATTGATTTCTAGGTTTTGGTTTTTATTCTTGGCTGATTTTTGAAGCTTGAGATTGTGTTATGATGTAGTATATGGTTGAATGAGGAGTTTGGGATTGTTTTTTGGTTGATTTGGAGTAGAATAAAAATGGAAAACGATGAGTTTACAAACGTAACCATGCCAAATTTTTTCGTGACCTAACTGTTGTAACTGTCCAGAAAATCTGGCAACATTCGGCCACTGTTCTTGGCTTATGGCTGATATGGTTAGATAGATAATGGACTCTAGATCGTTTGCGCGCTAATTTTGCGTCAAACGGAGTTATGAGCTAAAAGTTATGGCCAAAACGGTGAGGAGAGGCAGAAAACTCAGCTGCCCTGTTTTTAACTAACTTGGAGGAGGTGATCAGCCTAGCTAGACTACCTTATAAAATCTGAAACTTTTACATAAAATACTTGGAACATATGAGATTACCTGGGAAAAAGAATCGGATTAAAAGGAGTAAAATCTGATTTATTAAAATTGGTTGAGTGCAAGTTATGTAATAGAAATTTTCAGAAACATGAATTCTAGAACCCTGTTACTGCCCTGTTTTGAATGAATTGTTTGGAATACTTAACACCATTTATGGACTGTGTATTTTCTGGGTCTATGTTATAATTGGAGTCTAGTTTGCGTAGCCTCAAACGGTGAGTCGATTGGATTAACGAGCTAGGAGATATAACGATTTTAGTAAAGGTTGTTCATAACCTATGAATGGTTTAAACATTGAACTTTGGAGAATTGTTTCACCTAGCTAATGAGCTTAGCTCGAGTTGAAATTTTTATGGCATGATGTTAGTAGTACAAGGAAGACCTGAGAAAAGGAATCATGTCAAATGGATTAATTTCCAATTTATTAAAAATGCTAGAAAACAGGGTGTGAGAATGAAATGAACATGAGAAAAATGTTAAGTAATCGTTTTGGGAAACGATTTCAGGCAAGATAGAGAACTTGTCTCGAGTCGACCCAGTAACGGAAGTTGTTGAGGAATATCGTGACTATACGTAGGTGCAAAGAACTTGATTAAAAACTATTGAGAGGATAGTTTTACGAGTAGCTAAAGTAGGCCCGAGGAGGTGAAGTACCGGGCAAAATGTAGAGTAATTGTATAAATTACAATTAGCCTGCTACATATGTATGTAAACTAAGAGTGGGTTCTTATATGATTATAGAGTACCCGGAGCGTGGAGAAGTTGGAATGGCATTCCTTGGACTCCAGGCCAGTTTCCGACTCCATTATTTTATTCCATATCAGAATATTATTAATTCATGGTGATGCCAAAATTTGTGAAATCCTTGACTTAATGATAAGTTCTTCAATTATGCATTTTTGATGTGTTTGGAACTATCTAGCTTATTGTAGTCATAGGAAATGCACATCGGCATTTCCCTTGAACTGTCTTGTTCATTTATAACTTGATTCATCTGCTACTCTGAACTTCTCGAAAAGTTAGAGTATGCAAGTGTCCGACGCTTCATCACTATTATTCTGATGTAGGACACAAGTATGCGATGGATTGTTGTTGTTGTTTTGGAAGGTTGTATTAAATTCCCTTCCTTATCTGTTGATCGAAATCCTGTGATGGATTGTCGTTGTTGTTCTGGAAGGTTGTATTAAATTCCCTTCCTTATCTGTTGATTGAAATCCTGTGATGGATTGTTGTGTTGTTCTGGAAGGTCGTATTAAATTCCCTTCCTTATCTGTTGATGAAATCCTGTGATGGATTGTCGTTGTTGTTCTGGAAGGTCGTATTAAATTTCCTTCCTTATCTGTTGATCGAAATCCTGTGATGGATTGTCGTTGTTGTTCTGGAAGGTTGTATTAAATTCCCTTCCTTATCTGTTGATTGAAATCCTGTGATGGATCGTTGTGTTGTTCTGGAAGGTCGTATTAAATTCCCTTCCTTATCTGTTGATGAAATCCTGTGATGGATTGTCGTTGTTGTTCTGGAAGGTTGTATTAAATTCCCTTCCTTATCTGTTGATGAAATCCTGTGATGGATTGTTGTGTTGTTCTGGGAGGTTGTATTAAATTCCCTTCCTTATCTGTTGATGAAATCCTATGATGGATTGTTGTTGTTCTGGAAGGTGGTATTGAATTCCCTTCCTTAACAGTTGATTGAAATCCTAGAGTGGATTGTTGTTATTCTAGAAGGCTTGATTAAATTTCCTTCTATGTTTAATTAATGTTTAAGTATTCATCAGGGACTGGAGTAAGGTTGCGTAAGAGGTCGGTGACGCACGACCCAGCCGTAAACTAAAGGCCCATGTGTTGCCTAGGGTGACGTCCCGATAAGGGGTTGTTCTTCTACTAGTAGAGAAAGTGACTGGTTTTTCTATTGTACAAGGCGACTGATCATCGCGTACAATAGGGCGTTGAAAAATCTCCAGATTAATCCCGTTTCTTCCAATTGGAATTTGACGTTGCACTGTAAGGAAAGCCTAGGTGCTGTGTTACCGATAGTGTCAACGGGAATGTAATCCACTCTGAGTTGGTTGGTTGTTTTGAGTACCGTTTTATTCGTATATATATCAGTTTCATTGTTCCTACACTATAACGAAAGCCGTGGTGCTAAGTTACCGATAGTGTTAATGGGAATTGATGAACTTCCGTTCATTCTTTTCGCAGTATAATGAACTGCTTGCTTATTGGTACTCAAACGAATGGTACTCGGTGTTGAGGCCATTGTGCTAAGTTATTGATACTGTCAGTCTCAAAAGTTATGAACTTAAATTGTTGTATTGCAGTAACGTGAACTGCATTAATGTTGTGAATATCTTCTTGCATCGTGAATCTTGAGTCATTTATTGTCGAGATATAACTGGCTATACATCTTCAATTAGATTGCTAGTTATGTATTTTATTGTTGAATATCCAGTTGGGATAAATATGGCTATCACCTTTTCCTTGAAATATTCTGATAAATAACTTGCTGAGCATTCTTTGGCTCATTCTTGCTGTTTGTAAATCTTATATCTTGCAGAAAGAGATGACTGTGAATTGTCTTCCTTGGGTATTATGTTAAGGAACAGGAAGCTTCGAGTTTGAGCTAGTCAGGTTCCGGACTTCGATAAATGGTGCAAGAAAGACGGGATTCCAGATTAGAATCCTAGACTTGTTGAAAAATATGTAATGTGACAATAGATCTTGGAGTAATGTTTACTTCTAATGTAACATCATGTGGAAGTTATATTAGTAGTGTGAGATCCTGAGGTTACATTGGTTTGTAATAACCGTTATTATTTTAAGTTCGTTCCCTGAGACTATAACTCGAGTTGTGTGTTTGGTTTGGGGTCACTGCTTTTATGTTTGGTTATTATAATGGTTAAAGCAGGTGAATGATGTTATTGTGGTGAAAATTGGACCGTGATGACCCGGATCCCTGACCCCGGATTTGGGGGCGTCACAGAGATGGTATCAGAGCTCTAGGTTATAGTACTCAGGAATGAGAGAGTTAAGAGTTATGTTTGAATAAGATTATTAAAGAGTGAGCTCAGATCGAGTTCATATTCAGGCTATCGGATGTAGCAGTGATTTATTGTATGAGACTAATATACTCATATAAGGATAGTTAGGAAAGATAATAAGAACTTTCTTTACAAGGATGTCGAACACTAGCCGAGGAGACTCATCTGAGTAAGAGGATTTATGATTGAGAATGAGAGCTTGAGAAATATGGAGCACTTATAAAAGAGCCAGATATGCTATAAGTGTAGCACAAGGTATGCTAGTACCCCAGGACCGAGGGGAGCATTACTGAGCGAAGAGAACCACTTTATTCTTGGCACAATCGTTAAGATGACCATGTTCAAATTGATGGCATGTCAAATCTTCACCAATCTTTCATCTATTGGCAATAAGCCAAAGAGATAGTATGCATTTCAGCAAACTCTTATTAATGTTATGGAGCGAATGTGATTGATGGTCCATGATAGTGACCATTGATATGGTTGTTGACTGACTTGTGGATACTCGAGAGTAGGTATATATATAGAGTGACTCATAGTTATTTCCCTTTTTGGTATACATTATGTTATAAGTGATTGATGAGATGTTGATGTTTGGGAACTGTGAATGTTTTGGGATTATAATTGAGGTGTTTTACACCGGGCATAGTCCGACATATGAATAGGTCATGCCCAATTTTCTGTGAAAAATATGTTCCCATTAGTTTAATGAAATTTAGAAATAAGAGGACGTGTAAATGGAATGTTTCAGGGTAAAATGGAGTAGTATGGTTTAAAGAATATAACCATCTATATATGAGTAATATTGAGGATTCTGTTGAGGATTCTCTGAGAGTAAAAAGTAAAGCCTTAATTTAAATGGTGTATGGTATGCATACAATGTAGAGTCGCAACAAAGAGATGAGATACGCACTTGATATAATTTTTGAATATATTAAGGATGTTGGAATAAAGTAAGCCTTGGGGTAGAGATGACCACCACATTGCAAATACGGTGGTTGGATTTACTAATATAAATGAGTTGTGGCATAAAGGCTTATATGAAGTTACTTGTTTTGATAGTGGAATTCCGGACTAGAGAGCGGTCCAAGTAGTCGTTGATGATCCTAAATTTCTGAAAAGTATTTGGTCAAGGCCTAATAAGGTCGTTGATTCAGCAAGAATTCTTATGAACTTGGTTGAACAAAGAATTCTTTAGCCATAGCTATTTCTTGCATTATGCAACTGTTTCCTAAGTATCTGGAAATTCAGATGTAATTAAAGTTCTAGACCTGAAACAAGAGTGTGTCGGATCATGAATCAAAGTCTATGGGAATTGTCAAGATTGTCCCAAAAGTAGTGAATTGAGAATAAAGTCACAATGTTGGAAATAATCAACTATGACAGAATATGAAAATGAAGTGGCTACACATATGGAAATACCATGAACTTTTAACAAGGAACCAGAGTTCTACTTCTGGAAGAACAGTGGATTAAGAAATATGAGCGGGTTGGTGTACTGCTAATTATGGTTCACCCAAGCCAATCGAGGCCTCACTTACTAAACAGTGAGCCTGAAATGGGAGAATATGTGAAATGGACAGCAAAAAGCTATAATTGTAAAGTCTAGATGTTATGTTAATGATTGCCCTAAAAGAAGGGATGACATGTTTTAAATATGGAGAGATAAATTGAGAAGGTTCGAATTAAGATTCGAATAAAAAGTACATTACGCTTTGGATGCTAAGTTATGGGGCACTGGTAATGGATATGAAAAAGGAACTATTCAATAAAGAGAGTAGTTAAAGAATTGGGAAAAAAATAACCCTTAGTGATATTTTGGGGTTACCACCATCAGAGATCACGTCATTTATCATTGACCTAGTGTTATGAGCAACTTTAGCATTGGAGGCATCTTAGAAGATGGCACCTGGCAGTCTGAGAGGGTTAGTCCCTCAGTTATAAAGACTATTTATTGAAAGTGTTACTAAGAGGTGCACATGGGTTGTTTGTAAAGGAAACGGATAGCGGCATGAGACTGCGCATACATTGGTGAGAATGCATTAAGTGAATTGGTTAATTTAGCAATCAATATTGGTTATCCATAATATGGATAGACCACTCGAAGAAATTAGTCTACTGGAGAAAATATATTGAGGATAAGTTATCGCCAACTACAGAATTACCTAGATAATATGCCAAGGATGGCATTGAGAACGTGATAAGGACAGTATGAGTCTTTGATGAGGTAGGTTATATTAATGTATGCACCTGTACCTTCCGAGGATTAATTGGAATGTTAAGAAATAATTGGACAAGTTGTCGTAGGCTTCACCGGGGGATATCCTGATCTGGCTAAAGGTGAAGGAAGAACCCGATGGTAAATATATATATATATATATATATATATATATATATATATATATATATATATATATATATATATATATATATATATATATATATATATATATATATATATATATATATATATATATATATCATTAGAAAACCTTAAGAGAAGAGAGGTTGGATGACAAATCCCATAAGAATGAGTTTGGGTAAAATGAGCTGAAATTGTGAAACATATAGTAAGTGGCGGAGAAAGTTTGAGGAAAGTGAAGAATAGAAATGGGAAATAAGAAATTTGGGGATTTTGTCAGCAGGTTCCTAAACGAGTAGGGACTGTTGTATATTGAGTTCGTAATGCATTAATGAATGAAAATTTCAAAATATATTTTCTCTCCCTTTCAAAATCAGTTTCTTCTAAATGTTAACTATTTTTTTTATCCGATTGAGATGAACAATGCATATGGTGTGACTTCTTGTCTGTGTGACAAAAGTCTGGTGGGCAACCACTCGATTATGTAGTATAAGCCAGAAAGTACTAAAGACTGGCCATCTTGAGTACAAATATGGTTGTTCTCAGTCATATCTAAATTATTTTCTTTCTTATTTATCAAATACATTCGAAAATGAGCATATTGATCTACTTTGTGTTAAGGGCAAAATTGATGAATGATAGATAACTGGTTGACAGACATGGGATACAAGTTTTAGTATGGGAAGCGATTGACGATAACTCAAGGTAGACAAAGCGAATTTGGTGATCAAGCCAGGAACGGCAGAGAGTATGAAGCGAGAGGCTTCGTGTTGCTTAAAGCATTATTGTGGAAAGAAGCAACGAGATTTAGTAAGCAAGAGAACTTAAGCTCGAGGAGTATTGAATCATTCAAGGTCTCAGAGTATATTAAGGAGGTGTATAAAGACCATCGACTTTATAAAGAAAGTTTTGAGAAGTGAAATAATAATAATGCTGAGGAGGTTGTACGAAACCAAGAAGTTTGGAGTCTCAACCTAGAAATGAGAAAACGAGGTGTGAAAAGAGTAACCTCGGTTGTTCTCGTATGAATTCCGAGGACGGAATATTTTTAAGGAGGGGAGACTGTAATATCCCTAAAATTCAGGTACTTTCGAAACCTTGCTAAAGATAGTATTTAATGGATGATAATTATGGAATAAGGTTTTGTTGGGCAATCAAATTATTAAAATTGCCGGAACAAGTTAAAAATTAAAATTGTCGTAGCAAAGCGTTACGGAACCGAAGAAAATCAAATGATTTTCCTTGAGTTATTTAAAGAGCCGATTTTTATTAATTCATGGATTAATGAAAATACAAATACTTGCATTTGATTAAAAGTATAAGAAATGCTAGTATATTTGTACATGGTCAAAGTGGAAGAAGACTTGACCAAAGCTTTGACTATCTCTTTAAATAACCAAAGGCCAAGTAACATTACTTAACAAAGAAAAAAATTAGCAAAGCTAGCAAGCAAGAAGAACCATTCGGCTAAGAAGAAAAGCAAGGGAGAAGAAAAATCCAAAGCTCAAGCTAGAGTTGATTGATCATCTTGCAAAGTAGCTTAAAAGAAAGGTAGAATCCTTGTCTATAACATACTAAAATCTCATGCTTAGTTATCCATTGATGCTAAAGATTTTCATGAAAGTGTATGAGCATGAACAGTAATTTCGAATATAAATAATCTTATTTCTTTGATTCTTGGATTCCTATAGCTTGGTGGATGATTGTTATAGCATATATGTGTTATGGGTAGTGAGAATTATCCATGTATGACCCTAGAAACGCATGTTTTGATTAATTGATTTCTAGGTTTTGGTTTTTATTCTTGGCTGATTTTTGAAGCTTGAGATTGTGTTATGATGTAGTATATGGTTGAATGAGGAGTTTGGGATTGTTTTTTGGTTGATTTGGAGTAGAATAAAAATGGAAAACGATGAGTTTACAAACGTAACCATGCCAAATTTTTTCGTGACCTAACTGTTGTAACTGTCCAGAAAATCTGGCAACATTCGGCCACTGTTCTTGGCTTATGGCTGATATGGTTAGATAGATAATGGACTCTAGATCGTTTGCGCGCTAATTTTGCGTCAAACGGAGTTATGAGCTAAAAGTTATGGCCAAAACGGTGAGGAGAGGCAGAAAACTCAGCTGCCCTGTTTTTAACTAACTTGGAGGAGGTGATCAGCCTAGCTAGACTACCTTATAAAATCTGAAACTTTTACATAAAATACTTGGAACATATGAGATTACCTGGGAAAAAGAATCGGATTAAAAGGAGTAAAATCTGATTTATTAAAATTGGTTGAGTGCAAGTTATGTAATAGAAATTTTCAGAAACATGAATTCTAGAACCCTGTTACTGCCCTGTTTTGAATGAATTGTTTGGAATACTTAACACCATTTATGGACTGTGTATTTTCTGGGTCTATGTTATAATTGGAGTCTAGTTTGCGTAGCCTCAAACGGTGAGTCGATTGGATTAACGAGCTAGGAGATATAACGATTTTAGTAAAGGTTGTTCATAACCTATGAATGGTTTAAACATTGAACTTTGGAGAATTGTTTCACCTAGCTAATGAGCTTAGCTCGAGTTGAAATTTTTATGGCATGATGTTAGTAGTACAAGGAAGACCTGAGAAAAGGAATCATGTCAAATGGATTAATTTCCAATTTATTAAAAATGCTAGAAAACAGGGTGTGAGAATGAAATGAACATGAGAAAAATGTTAAGTAATCGTTTTGGGAAACGATTTCGGGCAAGATAGAGAACTTGTCTCGAGTCGACCCAGTAACGGAAGTTGTTGAGGAATATCGTGACTATACGTAGGTGAAAAGAACTTGATTAAAAACTATTGAGAGGATAGTTTTACGAGTAGCTAAAATAGGCCCGAGGAGGTGAAGTACCGGGCGAAATGTAGAGTAATTGTATAAATTACAATTAGCCTGCTACATATGTATGTGAACTAAGAGTGGGTTCTTATATGATTATAGAGTACCCGGAGCGTGGAGAAGTTGGAATGGCATTCCTTGGACTCCAGGCAAGTTTCCGACTCCATTATTTTATTCCATATCAGAATATTATTAATTCATGGTGATGCCAAAATTTGTGAAATCCTTCACTTAATGATAAGTTCTTCAATTATGCATTTTTGATGTGTTTGGAACTATCTAGCTTATTGTAGTCATAGGAAATGCACGTTGGCATTTCCCTTGAACTGTCTTGTTCATTTATAACTTGATTCATCTACTACTCTGAACTTCTCGAAAAGTTAGAGTATGCAAGTGCACGACGCTTCATCACTATTATTCTGATGTAGGACACAAGTATGCGATGGATTGTCGTTGTTGTTCTGGAAGGTTGTATTAAATTCCCTTCCTTATCTGTTGATCGAAATCCTGTGATGGATTGTCGTTGTTGTTCTGGAAGGTTGTATTAAATTCCCTTCCTTATCTGTTGATTGAAATCCTGTGATGGATTGTTGTGTTGTTCTGGAAGGTCGTATTAAATTCCCTTCCTTATCTGTTGATGAAATCCTGTGATGGATTGTCGTTGTTGTTCTGGAAGGTCGTATTAAATTTCCTTCCTTATCTGTTGATCGAAATCCTGTGATGGATTGTCGTTGTTGTTCTGGAAGGTTGTATTAAATTCCCTTCCTTATCTGTTGATTGAAATCCTGTGATGGATCGTTGTGTTGTTCCGGAAGGTCGTATTAAATTCCCTTCCTTATCTGTTGATGAAATCCTGTGATGGATTGTCGTTGTTGTTCTGGAAGGTTGTATTAAATTCCCTTCCTTATCTGTTGATGAAATCCTGTGATGGATTGTTGTGTTGTTCTGGGAGGTTTTATTAAATTCCCTTCCTTATCTGTTGATGAAATCCTATGATGGATTGTTGTTGTTCTGGAAGGTGGTATTGAATTCCCTTCCTTAACAGTTGATTGAAATCCTAGAGTGGATTGTTGTTATTCTAGAAGGCTTGATTAAATTTCCTTCTAGGTTTAATGAATGTTTAAGTATTCATCAGGGACTGGAGTAAGGTTGCGTAAGAGGTCGGTGACGCACGACCCAGCCGTAAACTAAAGGCCCATGTGTTGCCTAGGGTGACGTCCCGATAAGGGGTTGTCCTTCTACTAGTAGAGAAAGTGACTGGTTTTTCTATTGTATAAGGCGACTGATCATCGCGTACAATAGGGCGTTGAAAAATCTCCAGATTAATCCCGTTTCTTCCAATTGGAATTTGACGTTGCACTGTAAGGAAAGCCTAGGTGCTGTGTTACCGATAGTGTCAACGGGAATGTAATCCACTCTGAGTTGGTTGGTTGTTTTGAGTACCGTTTTATTCGTATATATATCAGTTTCATTTTTCCTACACTATAACGAAAGCCGTGGTGCTAAGTTACCGATAGTGTTAATGGGAATTGATGAACTTCCGTTCATTCTTTTCGCAGTATAATGAACTGCTTGCTTATTGGTACTCAAACGAATGGTACTCGGTGTTGAGGCCATTGTGCTAAGTTATTGATACTGTCAGTCTCAAAAGTTATGAACTTAAATTGTTGTATTGCAGTAACGTGAACTGCATTAATGTTGTGAATATCTTCTTGCATCGTGAATCTTGAGTCATTTATTGTCGAGATATAACTGGCTATACATCTTCAATTAGATTGCTAGTTATGTATTTTATTGTTGAATATCCAGTTGGGATAAATATGGCTATCACCTTTTCCTTGAAATATTCTGATAAATAACTTGCTGAGCATTCTTTGGCTCATTCTTGCTGTTTGTAAATCTTATATCTTGCAGAAAGAGATGACTGTGAATTGTCTTCCTTGGGTATTATGTTAAGGAACAGGAAGCTTCGAGTTTGAGCTAGTCAGGTTCCGGACTTCGATAAATGGTGCAAGAAAGACGGGATTCCAGATTAGAATCCTAGACTTGTTGAAAAATATGTAATGTGACAATAGATCTTGGAGTAATGTTTACTTCTAATGTAACATCATGTGGAAGTTATATTAGTAGTGTGAGATCCTGAGGTTACATTGGTTTGTAATAACCGTTATTATTTTAAGTTCGTTCCCTGAGACTATAACTCGAGTTGTGTGTTTGGTTTGGGGTCACTGCTTTTATGTTTGGTTATTATAATGGTTAAAGCAGGTGAATGATGTTATTGTGGTGAAAATTGGACTGTGATGACCCGGATCCCTGATCCCGGATTTGGGGGCGTCACACATTTCACATGAATTCTCAGCACCACGTACCCCTCAGCAAAACGGAGTTGTGGAACGTAAGAACAGATCTTTGCAAGAAACAGCAAGGACTTTATTGCAGGAAAGCAAGCTGCCGAGAAGCTTTTGGGCAGAAGTTGTGAACACAGCATGTTATGTTCTTAACAGGGTGCTTATCAGGCCTATTCTTAACAAAACTCCATATGAATTGCTGAAGAAGAAGAAACCAAACATTTGTTACTTCAAAATGTTTGGATCAAGATGCTATGTACTCAAAACCATGGATAAAGATGGTAAATTCGATGCTAAATCTTATGAGGCAATATTCTTGGGTTATTCTTTGACAAGTCGTGCTTATAGAGTCTATAACTTATCTAAAAGAATTGTTGAAGAGTCTATAAATGTTTCATTTCAAGAAATTACTCATGATCTAGATGAGGTTGAGGAAGATGTTGCAGGAACAGGTTCTGGCAGCAAGCTGACAAAGAAAGATACTGGATCTCAGCAAGCTGACAAGTCAACAGATGCAACTCCAGAAGCAAATAAGCAAGATGGAACTTCTTCTATTGATGAAACCTTGGAGAAAATAGATACATTCACTTTAGATGGTCCAACAGATAATGTGTCACCTTCATTCCAGAGAGTTCAACTACATGAAGAAGTCATTGCTCAACATTCATTGCCAAAGTCAACTAGAATAGTCAAGAATCATCCTCCTGACTTGATCATTGGTGATAAATCAGAAGGAGTCAAGACAAGGAAAGGTCAAGCAAACATTTGTGCTTTTGCAGCCTTTCTAGCTCAGCAGGAACCAAAGAATGTTAAGGAAGCATTAGAAGATGAAAATTGAATCATGGCAATGCAAGAGGAATTAAATCAATTTGAAAGATGTGATGTTTGGGAACTTGTAGAGCCACCTAAGGATGCTTCAATCATTGGTACTAAATGGGTGTTCAAAAACAAGGTTGATGAATATGGCACTATAACTCGCAACAAAGCAAGACTAGTTACACAAGGGTATAATCAACAAGAAGGAATCGACTTTGATCAAACTTATGCTCCAGTTGCAAGATTGGAATCTATAAGGATGCTACTCTCATTTGCATGCTTCAAGAAAATCAAGCTACATCAAATGGACGTCAAGAGTGCTTTCTTAAATGGATTTATCAAAGAAGAAGTTTATGTCAAGCAACCTCCTGGATTCGAGAATGAGAAATATCCTAATCATGTTTTCAAATTGAAGAAAGCATTGTATGGATTAAAGCAAGCACCTCGTTCTTGGTACGAAAGGTTAAGTAAATTCTTAATCAAGAATGGTTTTATTCGAGGTAAACTTGATCCCACATTATTTACTATGCTAAAAGGTAAAGATATCTTAGTTGTTCAAATATATGTGGATGATATAATTTTTGGTGCTACTAACGATTCTATGTGTAAGTGGTTTTCTAAGTGCATGAGTAGTGAGTTTGACATGAGTATGATGGGAGAGCTCAATTATTTCTTGGGTCTTCAAATCAAGCAAACTCCTGATGGAATTTATGTGCATCAATCCAAGTATATCAAGAATCTACTCAAAAGGTTTGGATATGAAAATCTTAAGTCGAAATAAACTCCTATGAGTGTTGTCAGCAAGCTGACAGCAGATGAGCAAGGTAAAGATGTTGATATTCGGACTTATAGAGGTATGATTGGTAGTTTATTATATCTTACAGCCTCTAGACCTGATATAATGTATAGTGTATGTGTTTGGGCAAGATTTCAGGCTAAACCAAAGGAGTCCCATTTGAATGCTGTTAAGAGAATATTCAAATATTTATGTGGAACTATCAATCTTGGTTTTTTTTATCTTATAACAAATACATTTGATCTTGTTGGGTATAGTGATGCAGATTATGCAGGTTGTCAAACTGATAGAAAAAGTACAAGTGGTGTTTGTGCATTTCTTGGACAAAGTCTTGTGTCTTGGCTTAGCAAAAAGCAAACTTCGGTTGCATTATCTAATGCTGAAGGAGAGTATTTAGCAGCTGGTAGCTGTTGCTCTCAAGTGCTATGGATGAGACAAACACTCAGAGATTTTGGAATAAAATGTGGACAAACAACAATCTATTGTGACAACACCATCACTATAAATTTGTCAGAAAATCCAGTGAATCATTCAAGAACAAAGCATATTGATGTTCGACACCATTTCTTGAGAGATAATGTTGCAAAAGGTAAAGTCAAGCTGATTTTTGTGTCTACAGAAGAACAACTAGCTGACATCTTTACAAAGCCCTTAGCAGAAGAAAGGTTTGATATGCTAAGAAGAGAATTGGGCATGTGTGATGTTCAGTCAGCAAGCTGACAGGCTAAAAAGGGTACTATCAGCTTACTGTTAAAAATTAGTATAATTTTAAATCTTTTACATGCCTGGTTTGTTACGTGTTTAAATGATTTATTTGTTAATATTCTATGTGCCCGTTACATGGTATTTATGAATTAACTCTAGAATTATGTGCTTTAAATGTGGTTAAGATATCCATGATATTAATTAGATATAATTTGAATTTCAAACTTGTATCTGATAAGTATAAATAGGTAACTTTTGATAGATTTTGTTACTAGATTTGTTTTATAATTATAAGATATGAATATTGTTCGGGGATTGGGATTATTTTATTTTTATCCTAAAAACTCTCCCCTTACAATTATTAAAAGGACTTTAAAAGAGTATTTGTTAAGAAGTCCGTTCAGTTCTCGTACCATATCTATCCAGTCTAGGGTTTTATCTCTCATCTTCCACAAATACTCACTCGTCGTTATCGCTTCAATCGGTGCTCGATTAGTGATGAGGAAGAAGACTAGAGCCTCTGCTAAAGGTGCTGGTACTGGTGCGCGGATGTCTGCAATTGACGACTCTTCGATGTCGAAGACAAAACGAAAGCTACATCTTCGTGACGAGATAGAGTCGGATTTGGATTTGAAAGCAGTTACAATTGATAGTGATGATGAGCAATCTGATGTACAACGCTCGGATATGGGTGGTGATTCAGGGTCAAAGAAGATGAAAATCACGCCTAGGGTTCGTAATGAGTTTTTGGAAAGATACACAAATCAGGCTATTGCTTCAAGGAAACTTGTTTTGGGAAAACCTCTTTCGGGTAAACTCTTTGAAAAATGCGGTATTATCAAAATCTTTACTGATGTTGGTCTTAAAACTTTTCTTTGTGATTTACCAAAAATAGCATATCCTGAGCTTATTCGAGAATTTTATGCTAATCTTCACCTTGATAAGATGAATAACTCTGTGTCGTTTGTTCGTGACACAAAAATAAATCTTCCAAAACCCGTATTAAATGTTATTTTAAATATTGGCTTGTTATCTGATGTTTCAATCCATACTCTTCGTGGTTCTCAATCTATTGATGAGTTTACTCCTGTTGATCAACTTAAGTTGTTGTTAGTTGATTCAAATGTATCTGAGTTTTTCACTCCTTCAACTGCCATGGTTACACCATTGGCTCATGCTATGTTTCGTATTTGTATCTCAAATATCTGTCCTAGATTAGGATCAAAATCTAATCTTTCTTGTCAAGATGTGGTTGTCATTGCTATGATATTAGCTGGAAAGGTGTTTGATTTATCTGATCTGGTTCTAAAGAATATGCATGCTGCTGTTAATGCCAATGTGTCTACGGCTCTGCCATATGGGTTCTTGTTGACTAGAGTGTTTGATTGGTATGGTGTAAAGCTTGATGATGTTGAGTCGGTGGGTGCAAAAGAATTTTTGGATTCTAAGTGTTTGACTCAGTCAGGGTTAAAACTTGATAAGGATGGTGTCTTGATGTATGTGGAATCTACTCCTACTCCTCTTGTGATTGGTTCTGAATACACTTCAGAAGTCATGTTTACTGAGATTGTCAAAGATTTAAAAGCTGGACAGGAAAAGATCATTAATCTCTTAGAAGATATGGTGAAGTATCAAAGGTCTTTGCAAACAGGGTGGGTTCAACCTGGTTTTACTCCTTCAACTTCCAATCCTGATACACAGAGGTCTGCAGATATTGATGATCTGGTGGATGCTGCTCATGACTTGATTCAGAAATCTAATCAGCCTCAGGAAGCTCAGACCAAGACTAGTTCTGATATTGATGTTCTTTCTCCTACGAATACTCAATTTTAGCTCTTTTAATGATTAAGGGGGAGAAGATTTTAGGAAGGTATTTTGCTGGATGTTTTAATTTCTGTTTGGTTTACTTTTGTGGATGTTAATTGCCTTATCTGGTTAGGCTTTGGATAATATTTGTGCTATTTTATCTGATTATGTGAGAAGTTGCTTATATTGTAAATTAGTTGAAATATATCTATGTTATCAGTTTACAGGATTGCAGGTATTTAGGGGGAGTTTATATTCTTCCTAAAATGTTTGTGTAATCATCAAAAAGGGGGAGATTGATAACCTTATAGTTTTGATGATAACACTAGTAGCAAGCTGATAGCTTGTATTTGACGTTGTTAGCATGCTTATATGTTTATACTGCAGAAGTACTAACATTGTTTTGCAGAATTCAGAATAATGAATTATCAGTAAGCTAACAAGTGACAGGTCAAGATTAATAGCAAGCTGATAAGTACAAGATTGATTCTAACAGCAAGCTAACAGTCTCTGCCCAGATTCTGTTGAAGATAAATCAAAGTGCGGATTTCAAGGAGATTTTGTAGGGATCACTTTGTGAGAACTCTAATCTATATATATGACTGATATATTATTAGAGCTCATCAAAATCTTTATCTTTTTAATATGAAGAGTTTTTAAATCGTTTTGACAATTTCAAACTCCTATTATTAAGATGTTCAAACGTATTTTTGAAGATATATATTCTTAAACAATTTATCATTTACATATCTTCAAACTACCGTAGTTATAGGTGTTTAACAGTCAAATAGTTTCAACAACCAAACGTGAGAATTGAAATCAAGAACGTTGTGGAAGTTTGAATTATTTGAACGTTATATACTTGTATATATATGGTATCGTGTATTGAATAAAAAAAAAGGAAGCTTCACAGAGATATCCATACGATTCATACACCAAGCTTTTCAGAAGAAACACAACCGGGTTTTATTGCAAATCTTTTATTTTGAGCTCTAATCTTATATACACTTATATATCTATTTGAGTTCATAGTTTGAGTTGTGATTTACTTATTCATACTTGTATCGTTCAAGGTGTAATTGTTATTACTGGATAGTGAGCTTGGATAACAGGGTTCAGGGAGATAGTTTGCTAGAGAAGGGTGTACTTGGATAGTACAGGTCTTAGAGAGCATTTGTTTCAGGGAACAGGGGTTATCAGCAAGCTACTATCAGTGATAGGGAAAGAGGGTGATATATTATTGATCTTGTAATCGTCATATTTTTTAAGTGATTAATAATATTTTCTCTTACCAGGTTGGTAAGGGACCAGGACGTAGACCAGTAGAGATAGGGGTCGAACCTGGCTAAAATTCTTGTGTGTGCTTTCCTTGCTGGTATCTATTTTCTGCTTTGCATTATCACCAGCGCGCTGACAATATATAATCTACCTTAACAGCAAGCTGTTAGTCAGTTTCTGACATATTCGGTAATTCATAAAAATTGGGTATAATTAGCCATAACACCTATTCACCCCCCTCTAGGTGTGTAATTTCAATATAGACACTTAAAATTGCCTTCACTCTTTACTTCTTCTTAAACTCTCAAACGCTCAAAACTCTCTAATTTTTCTCTGCAACTATTACCCATTTCTCTCTCTCTCTCTTTCACAGATTTCTTAACCTTTTCTAAACCCTAACCATGTCTGGGCCTCAAATTCTTTGCACCTTAGCTCATACCAACTTCACCACCATGGCTACGGTGGGTGAAGCTGGAGAAGCCTTCAAACCTCTTATTGCTTCATGAATAAGTCTTACCTCTCATATGCTCTAACCCAAAGTCCTCATCTAGAAGTATCGAGACTGTCACCACTGTGGACCTCCGCAGTTTGTGATGGGGAGTCAGATGAAAGATCCATTAAGTTTCAAATCAATGACACTGTCTACACTATCAACTCTTCACATATCAACATAGCTCTCCACAATGAAGTTGAAAATGGTGTACCTTTTCGGGAGCCTGCAAGTGAAGCTCAACTTGCTAAGTTCTTTAAGATGGTTGGGTATACTAGACCAAAAACAATCCCAAACTTAGAAAAATGGTATCCCTCTGGTGGAATGGATAGAAAGTATTTGAATATAGAGTGGAACATGATTCTGGATGCTGTCACTCGAGCCATGTCAAGCAAAACCAGTGGCTGGAATGAGGTCCCGGCCTATATTAGAAAAATTGTGCATTCCATGGTGCATAACTACAAGATTGACATTGGAAAGCTCATGGTGCAACAATTCAAATTGGTGCTTGGAAAGAAGGACACTAGGAAGTCGATAATTTTCTATCCCAGGTTCTTTATGCTTATTATTAATTCTGTAGTAGGCATAATTAATCTAGATAATGTCCAATACATGGAGTCACCAACACTCAAGAAGAACACCCACTCTATTTTGACTAGCAAACCCCTCAATTTTCAGTTGAGTTTGTTTTTACAAATTATATGAAATCTATAATAACCTCACTTAACTTGAAGATAGTGGGAGATTTTAATGTGTTTTTTTTGTGTGATGAGAATGTAGTTGACCTCTCCATTCCTAACACACACACACAACCTTTCAAGTCAGTTAGAGCCTCCAGAATTTCTAATTTTGCTAGCCAAGAGTCTGGTTCCTCTCAAAAGGACCAGGTTTCTAACAAAAAAAGAACCTCAACCTCTAGGTTAGATACTGTTACTGTTGATGATGAGGGAGAAACTGCATTAGATGCAACAAATAAGGTTGGAACTGTCAATGTTCCCATAGAGGGTCCTGAAGTGCCTAAGAGGAAAAAGGCTAGGATATCAACTTCTGTCACTCAGTCTGTGTCCTCTCAAAAGGGCACAATGCTTACTAGGGAAAATAACACATCTCTAGGTATCTCCTCTCAAAAGAAGGCATCTACAAAGTCTGCACAACATGTTGAACACACTCAATATGAGCCCACTCTTGAAGAAAGACACAATGTAATGATAGAACACATGGATGAATCATCTTTTCAATATGATGCTTCACATTTTAATTTTAGAGAGCAGTCTACTATGGAGTCTCTATTTGGTGATCCACAAGAACCTTCTACTCAAAGTGTAGAAGATTTCATCACTCCCTTAGAAAAAGTTGTTATCACAGCCTCAGTTGCTGTCATATCTTACATTAACATTCCTCTCAAAGAATTTGTCAAAACCTCTATTGCTGTTAATGGCAAAGTCGTTGTCACTCCTCATTACAGTAACTTCAATGCTTAGGATGCTGTCAACATTCAAACTCCAGACAATACTTCACAAATTCCTGCAGTCACTCAAGTGGATGATGCTCCAGGAAGTGATTATCTTCATATCTCCACTCTACTAAAGGTAAAATCTAAATCTTCTGTGCATGGTGTACCTGCTCAGTCGATCCCATACACCTAGGTTGAGCGAGGGAGAGAAAAATAAAAGAGAGATAAAAGAAAAGAGAAGTAAGTATAAAAACGAGGGGTAAGGAAAATACCTGGCAAAAGGAGAGGGCCTTGAGCATGGCTAACTGAAAACAAAATTTGAAGGAGCCACAAAATCAAAGGCATTAGGCCTTGAGTGTGAGAATGTGAGGGATGATGAGATCATCCATAAAAAACTAGAGAGTGTGAGAACCCCCAAAGCCTCCAAATCATCATCAAAGGAAGATGCTGTAAGGTTGCAATCCCTTATTAAAAGAGTTTCCAAACTATACAAAATTATTGTCACTCTTGGGAAAAATGAAGTCAAGTTGGTAAACAAGATAACTACTCTAGAGCAAATCATGAATGATGGATTTCAAGCTGTATTTGTTAAGCTTCAGGAGTTCAATGAAAAATTTTCTACCTCTGCAGTTGCTACCTCAACTAGGGGGGGGGGAAGTGGTACAAATAAAGTGTTTGTTGGGAGTGATAAGGCTGAGCTTGTTGTAGTTGAAAGGAGTGATAAGGAGAAGGAGCAAGCTGCAATTCAGGGGGATGATCAGTTGGCACTACTTTCTAAAGTTGCAACTAAGATGGATGAGAAGCTTGGTGAGAAGGAGAAGAAGGATCTGGAGAGGACTAAGGAGAAAGGCATTGTGATAAGGGAGAATGTGGTGAAGGCCCCTGTTCATGTAGCTGGCAAAGGCAAGGACAAATTATTTCCTGTAGATTCTGATGACTATATAGTTGAAGAAATGGAGGATTTAAATGATGAAGAAGCTTCTTTGCTTATGGTTGATGTGAATGAAAACTCACTTGGTCTCCCAAGAAGTGTATACAAAATTATAGAAACGAAAAAAACACATGACCTGATGATACTCTGATTAAAAAGGTAATATTACAGTAACTATGATGCACATACTCTAACTAATAAGGAAAAAATACACATGACCTGATACTCTGATTAATAAGAAAATCTGTGCATCGCAAGAGTTATTCCTTATAGGATCCGACAACCCACCAAAATTGTACTCTTTTGGACATATAACTCATGTGATGCACAATTTATTTTTAATATTATCTGATTTTTTTATTTATTGAATTGAAAATTTTAAGACATGAATTTTGTAGGCTTAAAATTTTTAAATAACATGATTTGAATAATGAAACGATGTAGGGAGATGTCTAGCTATTGTAATGGGATGTTAACTTATGTGAATGAATAATGAAATGGATGGAGTAAGGAGGTGTCTTGCTATTGTATTGAGCCTCTGATAGATGACATTCCTATCCTTAGAACCTGTTCGTTGTCTTCATTCTGACATTCTTATTGGTTATCTAAAAATGATATTTTGTACCTCTTCACACAAACGGTGTATGATGTTAGTGTCATGTACCAGAAGTGCTGGACCCATCCAAGGTTAGGACAAAACGGGTTCAGATG
The DNA here is from genome assembly GCA_028671895.1 of Oenanthe sinensis. Lineage (NCBI taxonomy): Eukaryota > Viridiplantae > Streptophyta > Magnoliopsida > Apiales > Apiaceae > Oenanthe > Oenanthe sinensis. Next base: position 26,437,971 of record CM053801.1, read on the forward strand.
TGTAATGAATGATTCTTCCCCGTTGTTTGAGAGCATGCCTGCATACCAAAGTCGAAATAATGTTGTTCTATCAGGAAGACACTTCGGGTAAGTAGTTTACATGAGGAAACCATATGTGACAGAGGATGGAAGCTATTGGATGCTAAAACTATGTGCATGCCTTAAATTAATGATGAGTGCCCCTTTACATAGTTTTTGGTTAGGATTATTGTATGATGAATAATTAGGATCGCAGACTTCTAGTTATTTGAATTTGGAAGATTTCTTCTCGAAAGATTGGTCCTATATGGTAATCCTTGAATGGTATTGTCAATCTTCATGGGACAACACGGATACTTTTACCCCATCAACATACTAAAAATCATAATACAAATTACCTCACAGTACCACGTATCACAACTTTTGGATTATACATAATGTATGGTTGTGATGAGTTTGTAATTTAAAAATAATTTGTATTTGAATACAAACCTTGGAAGTTCATATGCCATGAACTGAAAAGCTTAGCAGACTCAGTTGATAAACTTACCATTATCCACTAATCATGATAATGCATTTCTTCTTATATTACAGCTAACTATTCGAAGAAGTCAAAGAGATTCCCTAGCTTCCTCAAGATTCTATTTCCTGTGCTTCTGAGTGCTGCAATTTTGGTTCTGCTTAGTCTTGCGTATTGGTTAATAATAAAGCAAAAGATAGGTAATTGTACTATGAACGTATCTTCGTTTATTCTTGTTATTTAATTACATTTCACCAAGGATGATTGATAGTAATATTAATTATCGCCTGCCTACTTTCCCAGAAGGAGAAGAGGTTGAAGAATTAGGTACAAGTACTACTAATACGAAGTTTTACCCTCTGAGCACGATTTTAGTTGCAACTGAAAATTTCTCCCCTGCTTACAAAGTCGGAGAAGGTGGTTTCGGCATAGTGTATAAGGTGCTGGAAATTTTCATTTTTGCAGCTTATTATTGATTGGCAGTAAATACAAGTACTTGAATAATACCCGATAATTATTGTAGGGTAAACTGGATGATGGACAAGAAATTGCAGTGAAAAGATTGTCTAACACGTCGAGGCAAGGGATAGAGGAATTTAGGAATGAAGTAACATTGATAGCAAGGCTTCAACCCAGGAATCTAGTCAAACTCTTTGGATATTGCGTTCAGAAAGAAGAGAAAATGTTGATATATGAGTATTTGCCAAACAAGGGCCTGGATGGCTATCTCTTCGGTACAACACAGCCCCTTGAGTTAAATTTATTAAGCATATTTACCATTAAATAGCATGTTATAATAATTTCACTATACTGATATCATGTTACTGGATATTGATTCAGATAATGAAAAGAGATACATGCTAGACTAGAGAAGATGATTTGATATAACTCTGGCATTGCTCGAGGGATGGTATATCTTCATCATGATTCAAGATTAAAAATCATTCACAGAGATTTAAAAGCAAGTAATGTTTTACTAGATGCTCACTTAAATCCAAAAATATCAAACTTCGGAATGGCAAGAATATTTGGAAGCGATCAAAATGAAGAAACAACGAGGAGAGTAGACGGGACATAGTATGGAACATTTTTACCTATATATAAGCATACGTTAAATAAAGGAGGTGAAACCTTAGCACTCCTCTAACTAAGTCGCTAACTTTAAACTTGTATGATTGCAGTGGTTATATGTCACCAGAGTATGCAATGGAAGGTCTTTTTTCAATAAAATCAGATGTCTTCAGCTTCGGAATTCTACTCTTGGAGATCATTCTGGGAGTAAAAAACAGTACTTACTATGCTGAAAACAATGTTACCTTAATAGGACATGTAAGTAACAAGCCTTCCTATATTCCATTGATTTTATGGCTCTGCTAGTTTTCACAGTTTTCAGTCCATAAACAACTGATATAAGATACAAGTTAAATATCACAAATATTGTATATTATAAGATACAAGTTTTCAAATGTTACTTCAATCAATTAAAGTTCCTGGAAATATATTATCTCAGGTTTGGGATCTTTGGGGGAAATCAAGAGTCATGGAAATAGTTGATCAGACGCTTGGTAGATCACACGAATATGATCCCGAAATTCTTAGATGTATCCATATCGGGCTATTGTGCGTCCAAGAATCTGCCACAGCAAGACCAAGCATGTCGGAAGTAGTGTTTATGTTATGTAATGAGATAAGTCTTCCACCTCCAGGCCAGGATGCATTTATTTTCCGAACATCAAATATTGGTCCTACAAACACAGGATCTAATAGTGTTGGAGCACTTTCAGCTAATGAGGTCACAATGAGCATGGTTCACGGTCGCTAAATCCATCTCAGAGCACTTACTGTACTAGTCCACTACTCAGCTGGAAGTTTCAGGTTCTTGTTGTACTGACGTGTCTCAGTCAGAGCTACAAGATCCTTCGCCTCGTCAATCTTCGACTCCTTAACAAATTTATCCACCAAATCCTGCAGTACTTGTACAAAAACAAAGCACCTCCACTTAACAGAACCCTTGGCCATCTTGATAGCATAATCAAGGTCACCTTTCTCACACACAAAAGGGAGAACCGTCTTAATTATCCGTCGATCAGGACGAACCATATCTAGTGATAGTTATTATACCGCCACTTTGTTTCTTCCAAATCCGCTTTTATCACAATACCCTTTAATAAATAAATAGTAACTTCTTCAATCTGATCAATTCATCAAATATCTAGTGATAGTCTATCAGGCTTTATATCCTTACTCCTCATTTCAACAAATGCTATTACAGCTTCTTCAATCTGATCATTCTCAATCAAATATTAAATCTTTGGGTCATAACTCCTCACAGTCGGACCAATATTCTTGCTTTCCATTATCGACCACAACTTCTCAGCTTCAACTAACTTCTGTAGGTTATTTAGCTACAATTTAAGAAAATTTAAGAAAAATAGTGCTCCAACAATGTGCTAGTGTTCTCCTAAAAAATTACATATCACTTTTCATTGCTTATTTTTAAGAACCGTACAACCATTCATAGTATTATTTTTATTAATTAAATATTCACTTACCTCTATTTTTTCTACTTCTTTTCCCTCTCTTTTTTCTCTCCTTCCTTTTTATTCATTCTTTTCCCTCATTTATTATAATAATAATAATAGGGAATATGGATAAGAATTGTTGTTTGAGTTATCCTACACTATAATGTCTTAAATCACTAAAATTCTATTTAATAATATTATTTTTAGAAAACTCATTAACGTGCTCTTGGAACTGATCTAAGCGCATCTCCAATGCTAAAGGACACCCCACTTACATGTGGGGTTACTTTTTTGCCACATAAGCACCAAATGTCCTTCTAAAAAAAAGTGGCCACTACACTCCAATGCACAAGCCCATTTCCACTTACAAATGGGTCCCATTTAACTTTATTTTACTCTTTCTTTCACAATACTTCTTATAAATTATAATATATATTTATAAATAACGTTTAAAATTAGTTTAATTTAATTCTATTAAAATTATAATAATCAAACTAAAATATTTTTTTATTATATTTATTATATTAGATTAAAATATTTTTATGTAATATAATGAAAAAGTTAATTATATAAAATTATTGTATTATAATTAAAAGAAAAATAAATATAAATTCTAAAATTAAAATACATGACATAAACAGAAAAACAAGTACAATTACAAAATATTACATTTAAGTAATTTGTGTGGTATCATGAAACTGCCAGATATGCTCCACCAGATCAGCTTGTAATTGACGATATTTTTGTCTATCACGAATTTGAATATTTCTTTCGATATACCGTTCATAAGGAGCAAAAGGTTCCTCACCTAAATTGGGTTGTGATATACCATTTGTTGTATCATCATAAAATGGTAAAGGTCCAAATGGAGTAGGATATGCATCTCTCTCATCTTCCACAATCATATTATGCAATATTATGCATGCTCTCATTATTTTTGCAAGATCTTTTTTGTCCCAAAATCGAGCCGGACCACGTACAATTACAAATCGAGCTTGCAATACACCAAATGCTCGTTCTACATCTTTACGTTGGCTTTCTTGATATTTGACAAACAATTTTCTTTTCTCGCCTTGTGGACGTGGGATCGTCTTGACAAATGTTGTCCATTCAGGATATATGCCATCTGTTAAATAGTACCCCATGTTATAATTATTTCCATTCACATTATAATTTATTTCTGGAGCACGACCTTCTAGAACTTCATCAAACAACGGTGAACGATCTAAAACATTTATATCGTTGTTTGAACCAGCAACTCTAAAAAAAGCATGCCATATCCACAAGTCAGATGAGGCAACTGCTTCAAGTACGATTGTTGGAATGCCTTTGTGACCGCTCAAGAACATCCATTTCCATGCTTTAGGACAATTTTTCCACTGCCAGTGCATGCAGTCAATGCTACCCATCATACCGGGGAATCCACGAGCCTTCCCCATTGCTAGTAGACGTTGAACATCATTTGAATTTGGCTTCCGCAAGTACTCACTTTCGAATACCAATATCACATCAGTGACAAATTTCTTCAAGCATTCAATTGTAGTTGACTCGCCGATTCGCACATAGTCATCAACAGCATCGGCAGATATTCCATACGCCAACATAAGCATAGCTGCAGTGCATTTTTGTAAAGGCGATAAGCCCTTTCTTCCCAATGCATCGACTTTATGCTGAAAATATGGATCAAAATTAGAGATAGCATTCACAATACGAAGGAAAACATGTTTACCTATTCGAAATCTTCGTCGAAACGTTTCTGGTGTGTACACCAGATTTTCTGCAAAATAATCTCTATGTAGCCGTTCATGGCCTGATTCACGATTTCTATATATCATCCTACGAGGCGTAGATGAAGAACCTTCTCCATAAAGCTCGTTAACAAGTTCAAGACGCCGCTTTTGTAGAGAATCATCCACTAGCATATCTTTGACTAAATCTTTCATTGCATCCGAACTATTATCCATGGTGGATTCTTTAGTGTAGATTTTAAGTGTGTGAAGAAAGAAGTAGAAGTGTAAGACTAATGTCACTGCATTGAAGAACTTATATAGAACTTAAAACGAATATATTCCAAGGCTATTTTACAATGACAACAAGACAAGGATTAAAAGACAAGGAGTACAAGACAATGACTACAAGACAAGGAGTTCATAACAAGGACTACAAGACAAGGAGTACAAGACAATGACTACAAGACAATGACTACAAATCAGGTCCTCTTTCTTATCACTTTTTCAAGCAGGGAAGCATGCACTTTAAGTTGAGCCTCGTTCATTATACTTGTGTCCGCCATAATGATCTTTAGATCCATTTCCTTTTCGTGGTTCTGATTAAATTTTTCCAACAATGATAATTTTCGACTTTCAACGGCTTTTATTTCTTCTAACTCTTCAGCCATACCGGTTTTTGCCTTTCCTTTGCCTCTTCTCTTAGTTGCTTTTGTACCTTTAGGACGAATCGGGGACATCGCGACATCATTGTCATTTATCGGTGTTTCATTGTTAGCCGATGACGAATAAGCTCCAGAATCACTTAATTTAGTTCTTTTTGTACTTCCACTAGATGAAGGAGTTCTCCACTTAGGTTGTCTTCGAAGCTCACTCCAGTGCTTGTCGAAATTAGACTTTTTCTTATATTTAGCTTTATGGAGATCATGAGCTAATTTGATTATGTTGTCTAAATTTGAGCCGCTACCGATTTTTCGCTCAGCTTGATCATAACACGATCCATACCGTTGAGCTCCTTCATTAATTCGTTGCCACCTTTTCTTTATAGCTTGAACTCCTCTCTTGATAAGACCAGGATTACTGTCTTCACAATATTGACGAATTCGATCCCAAAATGCTTCTGCTTTTTGATCTGTTCCTATAAGGGGATCAATCGATACATTCAGCCATGCACTAATTAAGAGTTTATCTTCACTCCATTTCCACTGGCCAATAATTTCTCGTGAATTTTCAAATTCATCATGTTCATCATTGAGATCGTTAATATTTGTACCATCAAAAGCAGAAACTTGTGAATGTGGAGAATTTTGATTATTCATAGGTGTTTCTTGGGTTCCAAATTGTAAACCTAATGTTTGAAAATTTTGAGGGTTTGGAAATTGATATTGAGAATTTTGAGTATATGGAAAGAAAGGGTTTGGATATGGAAATTGAGGATTTGAAGTTTGAAAATTATAATTTCGATTTGGATTTGATGGGTTTGGAAATTGAGTATTATCCATATTTGTATTTTGAACATATGGAAAATAAGAATTTGGAAATGAATATGGAAATTGTGTATTTGGAAGAAAATTTGGGTTTGGATTTTGTGGGTTTGAAGATGGAGAATTATTAGGATTCATTTTTTTCAAGTTGAAGTAGTGTGAAAAATCAATGAAAGGTAGTACTATTTATAGATTTTTTTTGTAATATAACGGCTTTTTTTAAAATTATAACGGTAACATATATAAATATACATACAAGTGAAGAAATGGACCGTTACATAGTAAATCATATGATACAAATGGAACATTAAAGTGAAAAAAATAATAAAATAAGACAAAAGGAGAAAGTGGCTGGGGGATACGATGGTGTCCCTGGACACTTTATACATGTTGCTCCAACGGAAAAATAAGAAGACAAGCCATTTTGCTTGTCCCGAGGTACCCACTCGTCCCCGCATTGCTCATGCTCTAAGCATCGCGAACAATTCCTAAGATACTTTCATTTTTGCTCATTTCCCCAGCAATAAGGAGATTGAGTACTGTGGTCAACAATATTATCAACTAAAAAATGATACTCCCTCCATCCTTGTATTAACTTTTAACTTTTGTTAATCAAATTAGTCGAATATTACATTTAATATATAATTAAGAAAATTTTAAAAAATATATTATTAAAAAGTTTATATATAAATACAAGAAGATGTTATTATAATTACGGAAGATTATATACAATTATAAAAATAATATTATTATTTATATTAAAAAACACGTTTACGTTAACTAATTTCTCTAATTAATCTGAAGAACTTTATTTCCTAATTAATTTATTTTAAAATTTATATTTTAGTTTTTAAAAATTATAAACAAATAATTATAATTTATATTCAAAACTTGATTAATTTAATTATTAACAAATATATTTATTTTGAGACGGAGTGAGTATTATCCACAACAGAATGCATATCATTTACACACAAATGACAAAACCAACGAAAAAATAAAGAAAAATAATATAAACATAAAAAAAACGCCAATTGAAACCACGATTAATAAGCGTAACTCGGCATCGGACTCGCTCTCGGCAACTCGTTAACTCTATTCCCATCATGATCATAATATATCACCCCCGAAAAATCCAACGGCTCACATTTATCGCCCATCAAGATCGTCTTCTGCCACACGCCGCCGTCCAAGTCATCGCCGGCGCTTCTCTTCTTCCGACGGAGCTTGACGGCCTTGTTTTTGATCCTCCACATCAGCTTCCTCGAAGTTCGAGAAGCGTGTTTGGTTATAAACAACCACAAAGATGTTACTGATCCTCGTCCCGCCGTGACAAGACCGCGCTCTTGCATTCTCGTTTGGTTGTCGAAAAATGAGTTGAAACTTGAAAGTAGTTTATTATGATGTTTCCTCGTACTTATGGACGAGGGAGATAGGGGTGACCGGTAATTGCCGGTGACAGTTTTGTTGGTAAGAATTTTAGTAAGAGTATAATAAGTTAGCTCAAATTGTGTCTACTTCAAGCTGGTTGACTACTGAAACCCTCGATATTCAATGTATGAATGGAAGGGTGTCATAAAATATTCTGAATGGAAGGGTGTCATAAAATATTCCGAACATGGGGTGTTTTTTAGCCCAACACGCTGCACCATTTCCTGTTTAGGTTTTTTTTAATTTTATATATTAAATATTAGAGGTATTTTGAAAAATATAATTGTTTTAAAATTTTTTTCTAATAATTTTATTTGTTCTATAAAATTATAATTTTTGAAACTTTTTAGAAAAATGCTAGTTAATGTTAAGTTTAAAAAAAAATTAAGTTTAATATTTCTAAAACCTAAACCCAATTAGGGAATTAATAAACCCTAAAATATTAAAAACCGTTAAATGATGGTCTAAACTTTAATTAGGGTTTAGGGTTAACCCTAAATCGTAGAACATTCTATTACAGACTTATAAATCAAATACTTAACTTTTAATTTAAGTTTAATATTTCTAAAATCTAAATTCAATTAAGAAATTAATTAATCCTAAAATATTAAAAATGATTAAATTAGAGTCCTAACTTTAATTAGGGTTCAGTGCCTTTAAACTCTAAACCTAAATCGTTGAATATTCTATTACAGACTTATAAATTCAAATACTTAACTTTTAATTTAAGTTCAATATTTCTAAAACTCAATTAGAGAATTGATGAATTCTAAAATATTAAAAACTGTTAAATTAGGTGTTTTTGGTTTTGGAGTTATGTTATTATTATTATTTTATTAGGAATAAAACAAAAAAAAGTTGAATGGTAAACGTTACACGATGTAGCGTGTAGGACAAAAAAATCTTAAACGCTACACGCTTTAGCGTGTAGGGCAAAAATAACAAGACGCTACTCTATATAGCGTCTTCAGGTGTCATTTTGGGTCATCTCCCCAGATAGTGTCATTTTAGGCATTTGAATTAAAAATAGTGTCATATTGAGTCTTTTCTCCCGAATAAGTTAAGTTCGGGTTTGTTAGAAAATAATTTGATTTTAAAAAATGAATTCTGAAAAAATGACTTTTAAATTTTTTGTTTTTATACATATTATTAGATTACTTTTTTTAAAAAGATTTTGTGAAAACTGGTGAAAAAATATTTAGAGATTATTTGGCAAAATGAGGATAAATAAAAGAACAATTCTACATGTCTCAAATTTGTTATCAAAATATTTATCGCATGCCACGTGTTATGTTCAGAACTTCTTATTGATTTTGACTTATCCTCCTCAATTCACATAAATATCCATAACTAAAATATTTCTTAATAATATGTTGTGAGAGAAATTTGGTACAACACTATGGAGGTCATTTACTGGAATAGCGTAAGAAAAGTGATGAAAATCAGTTAAGAAATAGATTCTTAACCGAGTTTCCATGAAAGATGGATGGTAGTTTTTATGATGATGGGACTGAGTTAGAAAAGATCCAAGGTACCACCGCATAACCACGGGATTATACAAGTTAAGTACCTCAGAATATCAATGAATACTCGAGTTTTCTAGTGCTCTCCTCCCCTCTAAGTATTTCCAAACCCTTTGCTAGTTGCCTACATACCCTATTCATAGGGATCAAATCCATATGTAGTTCTTGGTTGTTGTGACTCTTGTTGATGAGTGATCAGCAGTTATTTGATAAGTTTTGCCTTCTGTTTTGATGTATATCTCGAAATATTTGAGCTACAAGGAGAGTCCATGCCGGGTAGGACTCATTGGAAGTTCCTATCTCTCGTATAATCGGTTGAATGTAGGAATAAATGCATTTTCCTTGTAATTATCCTCAATTAAATTAGAATAATATGCTAATTATCTTCTATAATCGTGGAGAGATTATCTCCTAAAAATCAGGTGAAACAGTCCATGTAAAACTATCCTTCCAAAAGGTACCAGGCAGCTGCCCTGGAAGCGAACTTCTGGAACCTGTCCCATGGAACCTGAAACCTATTCCCTCGAAACAATAGCACGGCTGGACCTTCCAGATTAATTCCCAACTTTATTGGACTCATGGAACCTCTCCAAAATAGGTTCCAGCCTTGATATACTAGAAGCTCCTTGGGCAGTGGTACCTCTGTCTTACTAGGACCTTTTTTCCTAGTGGTTCCTCACCCTTGGATGGACCCTTCACCTTCTGCACCTCCTTGGAAGCCTCCATGGCTCACTCGACCCTCATGAAACCTCTATAACTCTTACAAATCTACCATGGAACCTCCTTATTACCTCTCATTCTGTTCTGGAACCTCTTTAGAGGGTTAGTTATTTATTGGATTGGACCTATAACAACCTATGGGCCCAAATCTATCCCATGTGACATTTTAGGCGCAACAATTACCCCCGATTCCTTGTAGCCATTGAATGCAGAAGGAACCAACCCTAAAATAGGGGTTCAATCCTATGTCATGTACCTACTATAAACTATTGCACAACTTCCATAAATTATTTCTAAGCTTACATGGGCTAACACGGCGTAAGAAACAAGAAATAACCTACATACACACTAATACAATAATTCATATCGTAAATAAATCACCATAACCTGCTTAATATCAAAGAATCTTGAATTCTAGAAATTACATCGAGTTGTATTAGACAACAGCCTCAAGGACCTTTAAGTGAAATCTTACTTGCACTGTACCTGAATTGTAGCACAGGTTCCACACCATATCCACCTTCCTAGCATTGTTCAATCAGCCGAGTATTTTGAATTTGAAATATAAATGTCAGCCCGAAACCCTTGGGCTTCCTTATCCATCCAATCTGTTTCAATGTAACTTGAAAGGTGTGCACATGTACCTAGCCTTATTAATAGGTACATTGGTTCCCGCATTTGCATGAGCCATGGTTCTTCAGGCCTCTCGCACCTCCAATCGCAGATTGCCACCTGTCATGCCTATCTCCCACTAACTACAACCATTCCTCACCTATATATACATACACGTAAACCTTTGTTCACTTTTACTCTTCCACATCTCTTCAAAAATCCCAATTCGTCTATGTCTCTTCATCTGTCAAGCTTAGTCGAGAATCCATTGCAACTTGAGCTTTCAACATCAACACCTATCCTCTTTTTGTCACCACTATCTGAGGTAAGCTCCTTTAATCTTATACTAAACCAACCTCATTCATGCCAACACACATTACCACCGTACATTCATGCTTTATTTTCTCATATCACACCTCCTTCTTTTCGTGTTTCTCGAATACATGCTTTCAATCCCACATCCATCTACACACAGCACTGCTGTATTTGCTGAACTTGAGGCATTTATGTGATGCATAATCCTCCATCTGTTGTCCGAAAACTTATATGCGCTACTCATAATTGTCTCATGCTTCTTATTGCACATACTGCATATCTTGCTCACATATTACTCATAACTTTTCTAGGGCACATCGCATGCCACACACTTGAAGCACTTAGTAATTAACTGGAATAACACCCATTGCATCTCACTTAATTCAAGCCTGTTGAGCCTCCCCTAATTGGAAAATGTCTGCATTTATGGAGATGTGAACAAGACTGTGAAAACACATAATCTGGAACGTGTTTGGCATTAGGTCCCATAGACCTCATTGTGTGTCACCTCTAGGTCCTCTCATACTCAGCTCATGCCTATAACCAAAATTATGTTGTTAGCATTAAAACTTATGTTATTCCTTAGAACAATGTCAATATTTGTAGAAGGGGGGGTTGAATACAAATATTAAAACTTTTTGTGTGTTCTAATATTTGTTCTTGATGTTTGATAGAATAAGAGAATAAGTTCGAACAAATTAATGCTGAAAAAAATAAAACTGAACAAAGAGATTTAAAATTATTGATGGATTGGTTTTTCCATCAATGTATATTTTTGCTCAATGCTCCTAGGTTAAAAGAAACCTAGCTGCGTTTACAAGATTAGAAAACAAATCAACTGTTCTTACACATGTGCTCTCAAGCTTGAACAGTTGATTAAGAAATATGTCTAACTTGTATGTTTTCTAATAATGCTTCCACACTTGTTTATATCACACAAGTATGTTTTTACAATTCCTAGAAAGAATAAAAACATTTAATCTATTCTAGAATTGCTTTTTATCTGTCTTTTCTGTCTGCCTTTTTCTATCTTTAGAAAGTTTTTACGACTTTGGAAAAGACAGTTTCTTTTTGAGTCTTCACAGTCTGTGCAGACTGTCTTCCATAGGTGTGCTTTTGTCTGTCAACTTGTCCACTTGCGTTGTCACAATCAACTGATATTTTATTGTTAAGCATATCGATCGATCCTTCCTTGTATTCATCAACTGATATTCTTCTTCGATTGATAAATGATGACTCATCAGTTGATGACTTCTCGATCGATAAATGATGACTTCTCGATCGGTATATGATGACTTCTCGATAGTTATATGATGACTTCTCGATTGGTGACTTATCGATCGATAGATGATGACTTCTCGATTGATGACTTATCGATCGATAGATTAATCGATGGGTCTTCATATCAGTTGATGGTCTTCAACCTTTGACTTGACTTTACATCAATTGATCCTCTATCCGTTGATGCCTCCATATCAGTTGATCATACTTCATTTGTACAATTTCCCTGTCTTCAAATAATTACAATTTGACAGCCTAAAATATACATCAGTTGATAACCAACATCAATCGACTCCAGTATCAGTCGATAGAAAATTATCAGTCGACTAAAGACATATCAATTGAGATAGACTAAGTACACCTATGCTACAATCCAAATTATCAGTTGATTCAAATAAACACTTCAACTGATAAATGGTTTCCTGATCAATTGATATTTATAACTTTCATATCAATTGATCAGTTACAACAAATAAAATTTCTATGATTCTAAGATTAATGTTATCATCAAATCTCATGTAGATTCCTAACAATCTCCCCCTATTTGTGTCTGTGTTATTAACAGGCATAAATCTACTTGATGATAACAAAACCCCTTTAAAAAAAATTACATTTAGATAGAATCAAGAAACTTAATTGGCACATTAATTTTGGAAGTACCAGATTGATAGATAACTCCTGCAAGCAGCTTCAATGTCTTCATAATTTAATTTAGTTCCTCTTCCTCCTTTTCTCAGCATTTTCCTTTAGTTGCCTCAAGAAAGAACTTCTCAATATTGCTTCATCCCTGTCAGTTTCTCCAAGTTGCCTCATAAGGTAGTGTATTTCTTCATCTGTGATTTTGTCCAGATATTTGCAGATATCAAAGAACTTTGTGTTGCCCTCTATATCTGTAAAAATCATAGCATACTTTGGCTCCAACACCACCTTTTTGACCTGTGACTTCCATAGCTTTAGAGGTGAATCAGGTTCAGCTTCTGCCTTGGATCTTCTTAACCTTGAAATTTGTTGTTGTATCTCCTGAGCAATTGTTGTGTTGAGTTTGTACTTTCTGTTGAGTAGAGGAAGAATAGTCTTTAAAACATTGTAGCTTTGCTTCATTATCACCTTCAATGAATAGATTGTTTTCACTCCATTTTCATACTCCAACCTCATTGATTCTTCATGGTTAGAGGTTGCAGGGTGAGTCCTTACTCCAATTAATCCTTTTTCATTGATTACTGGTATTCCCTTCAAATCATAACCTTCAATTGTGACCTCCTCCTTGATTTCTTCTTGTTGACCCTGGAGGTTTTCCTGAACCACTATTTCTTGAGTAGAACTTGACCTTTTCTTGGCCATAGAAACTTTTCTCCTTTTTCTCAAAGGTTGCTCTGCCTGTAGCTCTTCTTCCAAATGCCATTGCATTTCCATCTGTCTAGCAATCTCTTCATTCTCCCTTTCTCTCCTTGAGGCATCTGAGATTCCTGTAGTGATGGCTCCTTGAAGTAGCTTTTGACTTACTGGTTCAGTCTCTTTCTTCTTCTCTTCTTCAATCACTATTGCTTTCCCTTTCTTCTTTTCTTTAAGAGCTTCAATATCCAATTGAAGAAAAGCTTCTGTATTTGAGTTTCTTTCCTTGGCAGCCTTTTGTGCATCTTCATTTAATTTTCTTGTTTGAGCAATGAACTCATCCAAGTCTCCTTTTTCTACTGCCTCTGTTACTAACTCAGTGCTTCTCCTTAGATCTTCAATTCTTTTCTTTTCTCTCTCAATCATTGTTTGAGTTTCTTTCTCCCTAGAAATTCTCCTAGCTTCAAGATCATCATCAAACTTCTTGTAATCTTTCTTTTTCTGTTCTAAATTATCTTTTGGAGAATTAGATGACTTAGATTTCTTTGAAGATTGATTGTCCATGTTACTTCTGCTTTTATCTCTTCTCGGTGCAGAACCACCAATGCCACTTGACTTATCCATACCAGAACCACCTATACCAGAACCACCTATTCCACCACTTCCACTGCCTTTTCCATCACCACCATCATCATCCTTCTTCTTTGTATTCTCCCCCTTTTTGTTATCATCAATTGGAGGGGGTGGTGGAAGTCTGTCAAGAAACTTTTGAAGAATGGAAGCATGAAGACTTTGACCTCTGATAATATCATCCATCTTCTTTTCTAGAGAACATACTCTTGTCTCCAAAGATGTAAAATTTTTGGATTCTTTGAAAAGCTTGTCTTTGATGCTATTCATGGTGTTGAATGGTAGCTTCTCATCCAATCTCCTGTCCATTGCATCCTTGTTAGATGAGATAGAGTCTTTAATCCTCTCCAGTTCCCTCCTTACTCCTGTTACTGTCATCTTTTGAATTTTCATTGATTCTCTCATATAGTGAGCAATTCTCCTTTGAGTAGGATCTTCAATTTCTCCTTCCACCATTGCTCTTCTATATTGAGAGAGAATTTCAGTCTCAGCAGCTTCTAAGGAACCATCAATAGTGCTCATCCATGCCTCTTCATCAGAATCACTCTCCAACTCTTCAGGTGCCATATAACAAGTGTCTGTTGTATTGGCGATGCTTTCCTTCAGATTCCTGGTCCTTTGATCTGTATGATCAATGCCCAAGAGTTGTTCTGCATTCCTGTTACTTGAAGTAGCCAACCCTTGATATTGTGGATCAGGATGAATGAAATTCTTTGGATCCAATTCACCAGCATCTATTTCCTCTTCAAAGTCCTTAGCAATTCCACTCCCACTAGCTTCAGCATTATTTGCTCCCCCTATCTCCTTTACTCCTTCTTCTACCATCATTTCAATTTCCAATTCCTGTGCAAAAAGTAGACTGTTTTTATCACTTTCACTCATCTCTCTATTTTGCATCAGGATCTCATCCTGGAATCTCACCTCTCCCTCACTCATTTCTTTTGCACCTACTAAGGTGGGGCCCTCAAGTGTTTCACTCTCATTCCTGGAAGAAATAGGAATGTTTTTACTCACTTCCTCTCCTTTTGCCAGGTTACAATCCTGCCTCTCACTCAACTCACTCAATCCTAAGAGTGTTTGTGCAACATCAATTGATTGATCATCAATTGATGTATTGACATTATCAGTTGAAGTGGTGTTTGGGATATCCATCGATTGATGCATACCCATCGATTGATCTTGAGTATCGATCGATGGCTTATCAGTCGATGACTGAATATCAATTGATGAAGGAACATCAATTGATGGAGAAGAAACAGTTGAGATAATTTGTGAAGTTATGTTTGAGATGATATTGGAAATAGAATCCTGAAAATTCTGAGAAGAAGATTCAGGGGAGAGTGTTGGCTTCTCCTTGAAAAACAAAGAAGGAGAATCTGAAAATGTTCGATAGTCTATCAAAACATTTTCTGAAGAAGTTTGAGATGGGGATAGAAGAATAGAAGAGATAGGAATTGAAAGAGAATGGGGCTGCATCTCATCATTTATATGAGATGCATCATGCAGACTTTGTGAAGGCTCCTCCACAGTTTCCTGTGGTTTTGCAGTGTGTGATTCCCCAAGTGCAAAGGTGACTTTCTTTTCTCTTCTTTTGTATGGTGTTAGTGTTTTGGTTTTTGTGTCCCCAATTTGATTCTGTGCCCCTAGTTGTGGGCTATTTTCAATATTGTCATCCTTTTGAGAGAATGACAATAGGGATGTGGTATTTTCCATGTTAACATCCACAGTCTTTTGGGAGACTATGGAGTGGCTAGGTTGAGGTTGCATACCCTCACTCTCCTTATCCTTCTGGGTTCTTAGATATTCCCCAATTCCCTCACCACCTACATCCTCCTCTAATCTATCTACCACACTAGTTGATTTTCTTTTCTTGGTTTTTACAACAGCAGGTTTTTGAGAACCTGTTGAGGTTGGTTTCTTAGATTTGGATTTAGAGATTGGTTGTGTGGCCTGGGTAGGAGGGTTGGGGTCATTACTACCACCCTCCATAGTCATAGAAGGCAAGGAAGAATTAGGTTTAGAAGAGTTTAAAGTATAGATAAATACCTGAACAAAAGGGGGATAGATCAATTCCACATTGCTGTGAAGATTGATCCTAACCAAGTCTTTAAAGACCCTTTTGTTTTGAGTCCAGCAATCCAAAATTTCTGTATTCCTGTCAATCTCAATATCCTTGACAAAGTGGTTAATAATAATCATAATAAATCTTGCATAATAAATATGATTAGATCTATTTATTTTATTCCCCAATTTGGCAGATATTTCATTGAGTAACAGGCTTCCTAAATTATGATATCTATCATATAAAATGCTATACCCTACTTGTTGCATACTAGTTGTTATTGCATCAAAATTACTAACCTTACCAGAAAAACACTTTATTAAAGCATCAAAGAAATATGACCATTCTTTTCTTAGATTCTTTCTAACAATACTACCTAGACTAGCATCAGGAGCAGTATAGTTGATTTCCCTAAGCATGTTTCTAATATCTGTGTCAGTGGGTGCATTTTCTGTATTATTTGCAGGAATATTTAAACACTCACCCAAGACCACAGTGGTTAGAATATACCTTTGTCCTTTGCATTCAAAGGAGATTGTAGAAAAATCATCTGCTACTTCTGCTGTTGTCCAGAATTCTTCAACTAGATTGCACACTATTTTTGGTGCTTCTGAGAGGGCCTTTGCAATTTTCAAACTCCTTAGAAATTCCATTAGGGGATGAAATTCTGTTGGGGCTTCCTCCACCATAGTGCAAGCAACGAAGTTGTTGAGCTCATAGTAGAATCTAGATTGTGAGACTTTCTTTGAAGATGCCATTATCGTGTTTGAAGATTTATAATTGAATTAACTGGCAAACTTGTTAGTAATTATAACAGAAATAATAAATAGACAGTAGTAGATTAGGGTTCTTAGCAAGAGATAGATACAGAGTAAGTTCGAAGATTGAGAAAGAGAAAGAGATAGAAAAATCGATAGTAAAAATGCAAGTAAGAATTAAAAGAAGTTTTAATCTCACTATTTATATTTACTGATTTCCCAACCAATTTCTTACTCAAAATAGAACTAAATCGACCGTTGGAAGAGTATTGATAATTAAAAGTTACCAATTTTGGCAATCGATTGTTATACATACAGGAATGTACGTTTTAATCAATTGATAAAATAAGTAATCAACGGCTAGATTTTTGTACAGGTCGATTGATGACGTGGACCCCTTTAAATTCTAGGTCATCGATTGATAAAATTGCTTATCCATCGACAGGTACAATTATCCATCGATAGACAAATATATCATCGATTAATATATCTATCTGTCGATAGTTACCCCTATCCATCGATAAACAAATATATCATCAATTGATATATTTATCTGTCGACAGCTCCATTAATATCCATTGATATGTAAAATATTTATCAGTTGATTATTGAAGAATCAATAATTTAACATAGTCAATGGCTACATGTACTATAAATACATAACTTGTCAGACATTTAAAGGATTAGATATAATTAAGCATACCTAAATCACAGACCAATCTATTGAAGGTAGATTCATCTAATGGTTTGGTAAAAATGTCTGCAAGTTGTCTTTCACTAGGGACAAAATGTAATTCAACTGTACCATTCATTACATGTTCCCTAATGAAGTGATACCTTATGTCAATGTGCTTGGTTCTGGAATGTTGTACAGGATTTTCTGTTATAGCAATGGCACTTGTATTATCACAGAAAATAGGAATCTTGTTCAAGCTGAACCCATAGTCAAGTAGTTGATTCCTCATCCATAATATTTGTGCACAGCAACTTCCAGCTGCAATGTATTCAGCCTCTGCAGTAGATATAGACACTGAATTCTGCTTCTTGCTAAACCATGAAACAAGCTTATTTCCTAGAAATTGACAGGAACCTGTTGTGCTTTTTCTGTCAATTCTGCAACCTGCATAATCTGCATCTGAATAACCAATTAGATCAAATCCAGAATCTCTAGGATACCAAATTCCAAGATTTTGAGTTCCTTTGAGATATCTGAATATTCTTTTTATTGCAATCAAATGAGATTCTCTAGGATCAGCTTGAAACCTAGCACAAAGACATGTAGCAAACATTATGTCTGGCCTACTTGCAGTTAAATAAAGTAATGAGCCAATCATACCTCTATAACTTGAAATGTCCACTTCTGCTTCCTTAGTGTTTAATTCAAGTTTAGTTGCGGTGGCCATGGGAGTTTTAGCAGAAGAACATTCACTTAAATCAAATCTCTTTAATAAATCAGAAATATATTTGGTTTGATTTATGAAAATACCATTTTTAACTTGTTTGATTTGCAAGCCAAGAAAGTAGGTTAGTTCTCCCATCATGCTCATTTCATATTTACTCTGCATCAACTTAGCAAACTTTTTACAAAGTTTTTCATTAGTTGAGCCAAAAATAATGTCATCTACATAGATTTGAACAAGAATCATAGAGCCATTTACATTTCTATGAAAGAGAGTTTTATCAACAGTACCTCTTGTGAAGTGATTCTCAATCAAGAATTTAGACAATGTGTCATACCAGGCTCTAGGTGCTTGCTTCAATCCATAAAGTGCCTTGAGAAGATAGTATACAAATCCAGGATGAATAGGATCAATAAAACCAGGAGGTTGTTCTACATAAACTTCTTCTTCTAGTTCTCCATTGAGAAAAGCATTTTTCACATTCATCTGATACACCTTGAAATTTGCATAAGCAGCATATGCTAGAAAGATTCTGATTGCTTCCAATCTTGCAACTAGTGCAAAAGTTTCATCAAAGTCTATGCCTTCTTCTTGTGAATAGCCCTTTGCCACTAATCTTGCTTTATTTCTTGTCACTGTACCAGATTCATCCATTTTGTTTCTGAACACCCATTTTGTACCAATGATAGACTTGTTCTTTGGTTTGGGCACCAGCTTCCATACCTTGTTTCTTTCAAATTGATTCAACTCTTCTTGCATAGCAATTATCCAATCAGGATCATTCAAGGCTTCTTCAATCCTTTTTGGTTCTTCTTGAGACAGGAAGCTACTATACAAGCATTCATTTTGAGTTGCACTTCTAGTTTTGACACCATCATTTGCATCTCCAATTATTAATTCAAAGGGATGGCTGTTTGTCCATTTCCTTTGTGATGGTAAATTTGTCCTTGAAGATGATGCTTCATGATCATTAGAAGTGTTATGATCATTGTGATGTGATTGACTATTTGAGAACCCTCCCCCTGAGATGGACACTCTACTTGAAGATTGTTGAGCAGAGTTGATATCCATCGAATGATTATCAATTGATGTATTATCAGTTGATTGATGATTGTCAACTGATAAGTTATCTGTTGATGCATTGACATCAATTGATGGGAGGATTCTAGGTACTTGAACTCTTGTGATTTCCACATCATCATCACTATCTTCAATATTACTTGTGGATTCATTTTCAAAATGCAATAGATCATGAAATCCTTCATCAAACAACCCTTTAATTTTCTTGTCATCAAAAACTACATGCATAGATTCCATAACAATGTGTAATCTAAGATTGTAGACTCTGTATGCTTTGGTTGTTATTCCATATCCAACAAATATAGCTTCATCAGCTTTGGCTTCAAATTTTCCTAGATTTTCACCTTGATTTCTCAGTAATTCAAAGGGATGGCTGTTTGTCCATTTCCTTTGTGATGGTAAATTTGTCCTTGAAGATGATGCTTCATGATCATTAGAAGTGTTATGATCATTGTGATGTGATTGACTATTTGAGAACCCTCCCCCTGAGATGGACACTCTACTTGAAGATTGTTGAGCAGAGTTGATATCCATCGAATGATTATCAATTGATGTATTATCAGTTGATTGATGATTGTCAACTGATAAGTTATCTGTTGATGCATTGACATCAATTGATGGGAGGATTCTAGGTACTTGAACTCTTGTGATTTCCACATCATCATCACTATCTTCAATATTACTTGTGGATTCATTTTCAAAATGCAATAGATCATGAAATCCTTCATCAAACAACCCTTTAATTTTCTTGTCATCAAAAACTACATGCATAGATTCCATAACAATGTGTAATCTAAGATTGTAGACTCTGTATGCTTTGGTTGTTATTCCATATCCAACAAATATAGCTTCATCAGCTTTGGCTTCAAATTTTCCTAGAATTTCACCTTGATTTCTCAGTAATTCAAAGGGATGGCTGTTTGTCCATTTCCTTTGTGATGGTAAATTTGTCCTTGAAGATGATGCTTCATGATCATTAGAAGTGTTATGATCATTGTGATGTGATTGACTATTTGAGAACCCTCCCCCTGAGATGGACACTCTACTTGAAGATTGTTGAGCAGAGTTGATATCCATCGAATGATTATCAATTGATGTATTATCAGTTGATTGATGATTGTCAACTGATAAGTTATCTGTTGATGCATTGACATCAATTGATGGGAGGATTCTAGGTACTTGAACTCTTGTGATTTCCACATCATCATCACTATCTTCAATATTACTTGTGGATTCATTTTCAAAATGCAATAGATCATGAAATCCTTCATCAAACAACCCTTTAATTTTCTTGTCATCAAAAACTACATGCATAGATTCCATAACAATGTGTAATCTAAGATTGTAGACTCTGTATGCTTTGGTTGTTATTCCATATCCAACAAATATAGCTTCATCAGCTTTGGCTTCAAATTTTCCTAGAATTTCACCTTGATTTCTCAGTACAAAGCATTTGCAGCCAAAGACATGAAGAAAGTTAACTGTTGGCTTCTTGTCTTTCTTTATCAATTGATATGGAGTTTTGCCTTGAGGTTTATTGATCATGGAAATATTTTGAATGTAACAAGCAGTATTAATTGCTTCTGCCCAGAAGTATGTAGGAAGTTTTGCTTCTTCTAACATAGTTCTAGCAGCTTCAATCAAGGTCCTATTTTTTCTTTCAACTACTCCATTTTACTGTGGAGTTCTTGGAGCAGAGAAATGATGAGTGATACCTTTTTCTTCACAGAATTCTCTCATGGTTGAATTCTTGAATTTAGTACCATTGTCACTTCTAAATTTCTTGACCTTCCATTCAGTGCCATTGTCAACATTCTTCACATGATTGATAATTAATTTGCTTGCTTCATCCTTAGAATGTAAGAAATATACCCATGAAAATCTTGTGAAGTCATCCACAATTACTAGGGCATATTTCTTTTTGGCAATTGACATGATGTTGACTGGACCAAATAAATCCATGTGCAATAATTCCAGAGGCTTATCAATTGATGATTCAGACTTTGACTTGAATGATGCTTTTCTTTGTTTTCCCTTTTGACATGCATCACATAGTCCATCCTTGGTGAATTCCATCTGTGGAATGCCTCTAACCAGATTCTTTCTAATCAATAAATTCATGGCTTTGAAATTCAAATGGGCTAGTTTCTTGTGCCAAGTCCAACTTTCTTCTGTATTGGCTTTGCTAAGTAGACATGTCATTGAATTTGCCTTTACAGAGTGAAAATCAGCCACATAGACATTCCCTTTTCTTTCTCCAGTTAAGAGAATTTCACCAGATTCTTTGTTGGCTATGATGCATGATTCAGCTGTAAACCACACACCATTACCATTATCACACAGTTGACTAATACTGAGCAAATTGTGCTTCAATCCATCAACTAGTGCTACAGTTTCAGTGATAACATTTTCTTTTGCAATTGAGCCATATCCCAGAGTAAAACCTTTGCTGTTATCTCCAAAAGTAACTCCTGGGCCAGCTTTTTCCACAAACTTTGTGAGCAGGGACAAATCTCCAGTCATGTGCCTTGAACATCCACTATCCAAATACCAGAGATTTTTCTTCCTGTTTCCCTGCACTCACATAAAACAATCAAGTTGCTTTTGGTACCCAAGTTGCCTTGGGTCCTCTTTTATTAGTTGCAGCTTGAGCCCCTGTTGTCAACTTAGGTTCCTTTTGTTTTGGTGGGTTTAAATCCACTTTATCTTTGGGAGTTGACTTTTGGGGCTTTGACACCTTAGAACTCATGGCAGAATTTTCATGGATTTCATCATTTACATTAGGCATGTTCCATGGCATACCAGGCATGTTCATATTAGGATATGCAAAGAAGGGATTATACATGTATGGAACTTGTGCATAAGGCATATGAACATTAGGTGCAACCAAATTAGAAGACATGGCATTCATGAGCATAGGATTGGTAAACATGGCATTTGCAGTCATGGCATGTATATTTAAATCATTTGCAGATATAGAATTCTTTTCACTTTTGCATTGCATGGACAAATGATTTACACTACCACATTTAGCACATACCTTTCTAGGTGCATACATATCAGGAGTGTAATTATTGTGCTTATTTATGCCTACTTTACCATTCCTATTCTTTTTCTTTTTCTCAGACTTAGATAGAGAAATTTCCACAGGTGCTATCTTTTCTAATTTTTCTTTTAATTGTTTCTTGGATAAGCTACCTATGTTGATCTTCTCAGTCTCAGTCTCAACTTGATTCTTGGTTTCCTTAACAAACTTAATAGGAGTGCTAAATTTGTTCTTTTTATTAGCCATTGATGATTTACTTGTCGATGGATGCTTATCGATTGATTCAGCATCAATCGATTGATAATCCTTATCAGTTGATGAAGGATTAGCAGTCGATTGATCTTTATCCATTGAAGTATCAGCCAATGACTTGCCTATTGATTTGGGGAGTTCTCCTAGAGTATCTACACCCTGAACATCAATAATTTGTTTGGCAGTTTTAGCAGACCTATTCCATTTGCTAATGGTTTCAATTTCTTCAGCTAATTGTTCTTTCAACAATTCTTCTCTTTTCAAACTGTTTACTAGTTCATTCCTAGCATCCTTTCTTTCCTGCTTAAATCTTTCTAAACAAACAAGTTAATTTTCAAGAAACATATTTCTCTCAGTTAAGGCATCAATGGTGTTCTTTAACTTGAGATTTTCTTTGTTTAGAGATTTTAGAGTGACATGCAAATTGTACAGTTCATTAGACATTTCATTAATAGTACTATTGCATTCCTCATATGTAAGCTCGGAAAAGTTGGTAGCTAGTACCTGATTAGATGCTGAACTAGCTTCTTCATCTTCATGATTGGCCATTAATGCAAGATTGACATATTCTTCAGAATCACTATCCTCAGCAGCCCAGTCCTTCTCCTCAGTTACAAAAGCCTTTTCTTTTTGTTTTAAAAGGTCAAAGTATTTCTTCTTATAATCAATACCCTCATATGACTTTGCCTTTTCTTGTTTTGGCTTCCTGCACTCACTTGAGAAATGACCAGCCAATCCACAGTTAAAGCATTTAAATTTAGATCTTTCAACCAGATTTTTATTTTGATTGTTGTTTCTAAACTGGGATCCAGGCCTTTGAGCATATGGATTCTTCTTGAATTTTAGCTTTGAAAATTTCCTTGTCAGAAATGCAAGGTGCTCATCAATCTCATTCAAATCATCCTGAGAGCATGTTTCATTTTCTTCACACTTGCTCTTTCCTTTTCTCTTGAATGATTCTTCAACAGCATCACCAGCCATCATGACTGACTCTTCTTCATAGCCATTTTCCTTCTTCTCTTCATTTCCCTTGACTACCAAAGCCACAGTTTTCTCTTTTCTTTGATTCTTTTCAATCTCTTCATCTTGTTGGATTTCCAACTCATATGTCTTGAGAATACCATAAAGTTTCTCCAGTGTAAAATCCTTGAAGTCCTGAGATTGTCTAATGGAAACAGTCATTGGTTTCCATTCTTTTGGAAGAGATCTAAGAAATTTTAGATTTATATCCTCAGTTGCATAAACCCTACCATATAGCTTCAATCCATTTAATAACTTCTGAAATCTGCTATAGGTGTCATTGATAGATTCTCCACTCTTGAAATGAAATGATTCATATTTTTGAATCAAGAGTTGCATCTTGTTTTTCCTTACTTGTTCAGTTCCTTCACACAGAGTTTGAAGTGTATCCCATACTTCTTTTGATGAAGTACAATTTATTACATTGTCAAACATATCTTTATCTAGACCATTAAACAGAATGTTCATGGCCTTCTTGTCTTTGAGTACTTCTTTTTCATCCTCTTCTGTGAACTCAGAAATAAGTTTTGGAACATGTCTGTCAAGTGCAGGAGTTCCATCAGGGTTTACACCTGTGACTAGCTTCATGGGAACATGAGGACCTTTTTCTATGCAGTTAACATAAGAAGGGTCGAGAGAAAGAAGATGCAGATGCATTTTGACTTTCCATGGAAAATATTCATCTTTCTCTAAAACTGGAATTTTCACACCTGAATCTCTTTGACCCATATTGACTGTTCTTGATCTTTAAACTTTCTGTATGTTGAAAGCCTGCTCTGATACCAATTGTTATTCCTTAGAACAATGTCAATATTTGTAGAAGGGGGGGTTGAATACAAATATTAAAACTTTTTGTGTGTTCTAATATTTGTTCTTGATGTTTTATAGAATAAGAGAATAAGTTCGAACAAATTAATGCTGAAAAAAATAAAACTGAACAAAGAGATTTAAAATTATTGATGGATTGGTTTTTCCATCAATGTATATTTTTGCTCAATGCTCCTAGGTTAAAAGAAACCTAGCTGCGTTTACAAGATTAGAAAACAAATCAACTGTTCTTACACATGTGCTCTCAAGCTTGAACAGTTGATTAAGAAATATGTCTAACTTGTATGTTTTCTAATAATGCTTCCACACTTGTTTATATCACACAAGTATGTTTTTACAATTCCTAGAAAGAATAAAAACATTTAATCTATTCTAGAATTGCTTTTTATCTGTCTTTTCTGTCTGCCTTTTTCTATCTTTAGAAAGTTTTTACGACTTTGGAAAAGACAGTTTCTTTTTGAGTCTTCACAGTCTGTGCAGACTGTCTTCCATAGGTGTGCTTTTGTCTGTCAACTTGTCCACTTGCGTTGTCACAATCAACTGATATTTTATTGTTAAGCATATCGATCGATCCTTCCTTGTATTCATCAACTGATATTCTTCTTCGATTGATAAATGATGACTCATCAGTTGATGACTTCTCGATCGATAAATGATGACTTCTCGATCGGTATATGATGACTTCTCGATAGTTATATGATGACTTCTCGATTGGTGACTTATCGATCGATACATGATGACTTCTCGATTGATGACTTATCGATCGCTAGATTAATCGATGGGTCTTCATATCAGTTGATGGTCTTCAACCTTTGACTTGACTTTACATCAATTGATCCTCTATCCGTTGATGCCTCCATATCAGTTGATCATACTTCATTTGTACAATTTCCCTGTCTTCAAATAATTACAATTTGACAGCCTAAAATATACATCAGTTGATAACCAACATCAATCGACTCCAGTATCAGTCGATAGAAAATTATCAGTCGACTAAAGCCATATCAATTGAGATAGACTAAGTACACCTATGCTACAATCCAAATTATCAGTTGATTCAAATAAACACTTCAACTGATAAATGGTTTCCTGATCAATTGATATTTATAACTTTCATATCAATTGATCAGTTACAACAAATAAAATTTCGATGATTCTAAGATTAATGTTATCATCAAATCTCATGTAGATTCCTAACAACTTATTAGAGCCTTTGGATCTCATCCTCTGCTTCCTCAAAATCTTCTTTATCAAGACTTAAGTCACTTTTTCTTCTGGGACAGATGTTGAACCCTACAGTTTCAGCAGGTTCCTCTACCCCTTCAGCTAACAATGATTCATCTCAAGAAAAGACATCTAATATAGGATTTTTTCTTTCAGAGGTTCCACAGTCAGTTAGTGGCTGAGCCAGGTCAATGATGGTGGTTCTAGATGCCACATTTGTCACCATTCTCCTGTGGACCCTTCTGACCCCCTTACAATCAATACCACTCCTATATATCTCTCCTTATCATCTGAAGGTGGAGATGACAAGGTTTCAAGCCCTCAAGACTTGTTTCATTTAGACTTTGGAACATCATTCCTCAATAAGTCTGAGCAGCCATTCTTTGATAACACTAGAGCCTCCTCTGATGAGGTGGAAGTCAGGTAGATGGTGATAGAAAGGGAGCCTTTAAAAAATGTAGGTACCAAGCCTGCCTGTGAGGAAATGAACTCTTCCATGACTGATGCCAAGTTGGAGAAGCTCCTGGAGACCAGTAACCCATGGTGTAAGATGGTGGTGCCTCAAGCTGGTGAGAGGTGCCACAAGTTTCAAAACATGGGTCTTGATAGGCCGGTACCTGAGGCTGTGGTTTCTACAGCCTTCTTTAAATGAGGCCTATCAATGCCCATGCACCCTTTCCTTGTTGAGATGTTAGAATTTTATGATATATCCCCTATGCAATTGACCCCTAATTCCTATAGAATGGCAATGTGCATGTGCATCCTGTATGCTGACCAATACCAGGAACCTCTCACAGCTCCTGAGTTAGGTTATTTCTACCAGTTGAAAGAGACTGGTAAAAATATTGGTTACTTTTACCTACTGCCTGGGTTCACCATGGCAAGTGCATCAGAGCAATAAAAAGGGCATGTATGACTGGGTGTAGCAGTTTTTGTACTGCTGTGGTTGTCTTGTCCTTAGGAAAAACTTCAATGTTTCCCCAAGTGTTAGGTCCCGAAGTATCGTAGAAGGGGGGTTGAATACGATACTCACAATAATTTAAATTCTTTTCTGAATTTGTGGATAAATAAATTATTGCTTCAGAGTGGGTTTGGCTATTTATAGTGTTTAGGAGAGCTGCTTACTAATTTTCTATGTGTCTGGATAAATTAATTTTGTTCAAGAAAATTACAAGTAATAAAATGAGATAAGTTTCCGGGAATATATCTTTCGTATATAAACCCAAAGGGGTGCTACACCCAGTTAAAAATATAACTGGTTTCCAAATAACAAATTAGTTATTTGCTACTAACACAAAAATATAAGACTCTGTTCTTATACAAATATATCTAAATTAGAACATGGAAAAATTGAGTCCGTAGGGAGTGATATCTCGGAGCCTTGAGCATTTTTCATTAAAGAACCGAGTCCTAATATCTGACCGGGAGCAAGGTATAGATGTGTATAAATTATATCTCTTACTCCAGCCATGGCAGTAGCTCTCTTCATTTTTGTGTTGAAGAAGACGACTCTTGAATGAGTGGATTCCTTCTCTTATCTGTGTAGTCTTTAATTCAATAAAATAGGCTGCTGCAATTTGATTAGCTGAGGGTTAAGTGGCACCAATTATATAAGTTACGCCTCATAGAGTGCATCCCCTGTGTAGCTTCAAGTGGCGCCATTTACATGTCTTCTAAGTTGCACCAGAGATCAAGTGGCGCCTTACACAAGTGATATACAGGGGAGGCGCAACATAAAAATGTAGTATAATTTTAACCAAGTCAAGTGTCCCCACTTCAACATTTTTGTTGCGCTAAGGAATAAGTTACGCCTTTAAAATTATGTTGCGCCTGATATTTTTGTGGCGCTTATAATCTTTGTTGCGCTAGAACTTTTTTATGGCACTTGAATTCATTCATGGTAAAGTGAAATTTGATCACTGCACTTTGACCTTCTTCTCATTCCTTGTCTGAAGTTTACCAACTTCCATTTCTTGTACTAAAGTCTTGTCACATTACACCCTGTACCCTGAGTTTTTTCTGTTCTTCGACTATAGTTCAGAAACTTTCACTTTTCATACCAAGCTTGTGACATTTTGCACTCTGCACCCTTTGAGTTGTTTAGTTGTTTGGCTGTAGCCTCTACAAATCACTTTTCGTACCTCAATAAATATTCATTCTTTCCAAGTATGTTCTTCAACTTAACAATTCTTCTATAGATAATACTCAGATTCCTTTCATAAACCGCTGATGCCTAGTGCAACTGGACTGGTTCACAGACGACTAACTTTGATCCAGGTCTTCGTATTATAGCCTTACGTACATTGTTAAGTTTGCATCAACTTCATTGCTTCGAAAACTGAATGTCAATAAACATAGTACTTTCACTTGAATCTTTTCTGGTACTTAGACAACGTCTCCATTATACCACAATTTTGAATACTTCATTCTCTGTTCTTCACTGACGCTTGAACATATAACTGAACTTCTTTCAGTGAATATAGCTTCAAGACTGCAGTTGTCTTCTTTAACCTTTGTCTTTACCTTGTCTTCAATCCTTCTAGATTCCTATGCTTCGAACACTGTCTATCTTCAATCAATGCCTTTACACTAAAATCTTCTAGTGGCACTTCTATACTGAATGTTCATCACTTCTGAAACCCTGAAAGTCTTCAACTATTATTCTTCACTGAGGCATGAACATATTAATGAACTTCTTTCAGTGACCTGTAGTAGACTTCAAAACTTCTTCTAATGTCTTGATTCACTATATTTGGCTTGTCTTGATTTATTCCTGATTTCTGTGTAGGCGTAGTATTATTTACATGTTCTGTTCTAGTGTTGAATTATCACGATTACTATTCATACAACTTCGTAATCTCACCAACAATCCCCCTTTATTTGATTGTTAAACTTAGCAAACAAATCCCATAGAGAGGATAACTCAACTAACAACTAGAAAATGTAATGGTCCGGGACTTGTAAATAACGCTACTGGTTTTTCTGGATCAAATTATGCATTTCGAGAATTCTTGAGTAACTGAAATGAAAGATGTTTGTTCATCTAGCACTGAAATGATATTCATGTAGTATCATCTTCATTTCTTCTATGTTTGAGCTTTTGTTACTTCAAAATCCTTCATAGTTTGAACTCAAAAAACTTATCATAAACAGAGCTTCATAAGAATTAAAATTCCTGGGAACGCCTTCAATAGAACATAAAACATAGCTCAAATAATATTCTTCCCCTGAGAATGTGATTCTTCTTCTCTATCTTCTTCTCCTCTTTAAATGATCAATGAAAGTGTCAATTCTTTTCTGTACATCCCACTTAGATGATGAATCCTCTACTGACAACTCCTTTCAAGTATAGGATACAGTTTCTTGATTCTCCCAAATTCTGTTGTTTCCTATAAGGATCGGAAGATAAGATTTTCTTCTTTTTCTTGTCTAAATTCTCCCCCTAAGGTATTAACTTCTCCCATAAGGATACGAATATAAGACCTTCTCCTTTTTCTACTTTTTCTTGTATACTAAATTCTCCCCCTTAGTTAAGGAATCCTCCAATGGCCCATGATCTTTCAAATGGCTTATCTTCCAAAGAAGGTTCTCGTCTTTCATTGCTTAGGAAAATATAGTAATTTTTCTTTTAGAAGTAACAAGTAGCAAAAGTAAGTGTTTGGTCTATGGTTTCCTCATTTCTACTACGTTCTGTTAGTACACTAAAGTGTCGAGCACTTTGAAGTGTTTCACTCTTTCTCTCCCTATCTCTCATTTAAGTGTATCTCTCCCTCACTTTCACTTAAGTGTTTCAAATATAGCCTTCTGTAACTACAAGTGAAATCTGTCAATTCATTTATATTCTCATCACCTGATTCATCAAAATAAACTAAATCACTATCAAGTGGAGAATTATCTCATAGAGGTGTTCTTGATCTATCATGCATAAACACTGTCTCAGCACCAAACTCAATAGCTTTTGGTAAATCACTATCTAGTGGAGTATCGCCTCTTTGAGATGGGTTATCCCAAGATTTAAAAATTTATTAGGGTATTCTTCCTTGTTCTATCAAGAAGTTGCCTCACACCTTCTCCGTAATCGGGAGGTGGACATTCCTTTTTAGGATCTGGAAATGTTCCTTCGTGGAGGGGCGACGTAGTAGGCAAAGTAATGAATGGCAACTTAGAGCCTACGTTTCCCTCGTAACTCTGTGACGGGAATTTGTGTAAAATACCCTACTTGACTCATCCGAAAAATTCTTGTCAAGCAGTTGCCTCTCAAGCCCAGATAAATCTGAACAAGAGATCTCCCTTTCGGGATGCAGAAGATTAACTTCTGGTTGAGGTAGATATATTGGACAATGTAATGTATAGCTAATTAGAGTCCGTATCTCCTCTGAATACCTACACCTCTCACTATGCATGCCTTGCAATGTGTTCCTAGAATTTATCTGTTTAGGCTTACCATCAGTGTGAGTGCAGGTGGTGTGCTTGACTCATTACAAGATGCTCTGGCTGACGAACGAATTTCAATGGACTCACCCTATTGAGAGAATGATTCCAGAGACATTTTTATTGCATTTTCAGCTCTGCATCCTTTTTTGAGAAGATGCAGACGAGCTTACAGTTACCTCAATTATATACTACTTTTTTTCTCTGAAGGTAGAGCTGTGGGTGCACTTCCGACTTCATCCTTATTTACTGCATCAAGTGCAGTTTCTCCCTTATCAATCTCTAACTAACATAAATTCCTTATATCTCCAAGGGTTAATATATGGAAGTGGATGAATTAGTGTTTGGTACTATGGCTTGGGTAAGAGATTGATGGGTTTTCAAACTCTTGGCCAACTTCTAAAGCCATTGAGGGCTAAATGGACAAAATCAATCAAGATATAAAGATAATCATCTTAACATTTCAAAACATATTTTTCATCTCAAAAAGAAGGAAAAATATAATAATGAATGGTAATGAATTGCATTAAATCGCTTTTAATAAAAGAATTTTGTTCGATCTAAGGATTTATCATTTAAGAGCATGATACGAAAATTTCTTTAAGATATTTATCCTATAATAAAATACGGGAAAGTGTATCAGAGAAGAAAATTTCTATCCCTTATGAATTTATTATAAGGCAAACTTCCCGTAATAAAATGCGGGAATTTACACTAAAGAAGGAATTCAACTCTCTTACCAAATTATATCTGGATAAAATGACTCTTTTCCATTAAACCTTTGCACTGTACGTTTTGAAAACAGTTTTGCAAAACATCCTTATCAGATAGAAGACAATGATTTTCCGACTCATAATGCAATTATGATTTACATCATTTTCGTTTGCCTGATAATATCCCCATTTTAAAAAGAAAATACATGACAATAAGGGTGAATCAATGTAAAACATACATTGAAACAAGTGTTTAAAAACAAATCATTTTACAAGTGATTGGTACCTCGAAGTAAAAACGATTTCTCTAAATAAAATAGCAGTCACAAAGTTTCTACCACTTTAAAAGGAAAAATTAAAGAGAAAACGGTTTTGAAAATATAGCATTTAAAACCAGCTTTTAAGAGAGGATAAAAGATTTAGAGATTTAGAGAAAGATTATCCTCAAAAAAAAATTATTCACACCCTAGGATTTAGTAATCAAAGTAGGGCTGTAAATCAAAAGATTTTCTGAAGAGAAGTTTTGAAAAAGAATTTTGATGTTTTCTTCTTTAAAATTGATAGAAAGTGAATGTATTGTAGGATAAAACATTTTGGAAAAGAAATAGATAAGAATTTTTTTTCAATACATTCAGGTTTAAAACATTTTGTCAAAGAAAGAAAACTAAAAGTAATACTCATGGAATACTAAACAGTTACCATAGACATGCGTATATAAATCAAATAACACATGGAAATTATTCAATAGAATAATAAGTATTTAGGCATATTTTTATTATTAATGATTACAGATAAGCAACAAATATTATCACTAATATTAAACATATCACAATTAATTGCACGAAAATATTAACAAAATATCATTACTTGATATTTATCAATAATTTCAAAATGCAAGAAATTATGCTTTTAATATTTTATCAAATCAAAATTATGAAATTAATAATCATTGAATTGCTTCAATCCATAATTTTAATAAGATAAAATAATTTCACCAAATACTAAAATATTCATAAGATTGAATATTAGCATCTAATTTCCTACACTATATCTAATAATCGTCACTCAAGCATATTACAATTATACTCATAATAATTATTAGTGATATACGTAAGCTCGAGAAAATAGTTGAATAAAAATTCACAAGTCCTTTAAATATTAATATTTAATACTTGTGATCCTAATTACAACTACTCGCAAATAAAATGAAATTTTAGAAATATTTTCTAAGTATATAAAATATTGAGAATCTTATACACATGACTTAGAAAATACTTCGCCTTCCAATATTAGTAATTTTTTAAATAAACATTAATTACTTAAAATAGAAATTCTAAATAATATCACTAATACCAAAAGTGTCACAATTATTTGTAATGAAATATTTAAAAATATCAGAGCAAAATATCATAGCAATTAAGGAAGATATCATTGACTAATATTAATCAAATATTTAATAAATAAATAATTATGTTGCTAACTTATGCTAGAAAATTTAATTACCACATATGCATATAGCATTGTAAGCATGATAATTAAAATAGTAGCAAAAAACACGAGGTAATGGATTTCAAATAAATTCACAAGTCCTTTAAATATGGAAAATTTAATACTTGTGAACTCATTTAAGAATTCCTTGCAGATGGGATTTCCAACAAATATGTACATAAATAATATCTCAAGTTCACTAACCAACTTAGACAAAATAAATTCATCAGGTTATTTAGCAAAGATCTGCAAGTTATTCTACTAAGGTCAACTCTCGAAAGAAATGACACCTGGTGTCTATGAGCTTGTTCCATACGTGGTGTAGAGAATATCTAGCAGAGTTGTTGGAGTTGAAGAAGTTTCCTTGTCCAGAAGATCAAAGCATCACATTCACAGGTTACTTTAATTTCTGCCTTTGCTGCAACCGTGTATTGAGTGCTTCTTCTCATTTCAGCAAGAAATCAACTTCTTCCATGAAATTGACAGCTTCTAAGAATTACTTCTCTGTCTTTCTTACAACCTTCATTATATCTATATAGCCAATTAGGTTAAACCTAGTATCTTCAGGGTACATGATTCTAAGAATTGTTAATCCCTTATGATATCTAACAATTCATATCTTAGTTATAAGATAAGATTCTCTAGTATCCACTTGAAAACTTGCACATAGGCATTTCGAGAATAAAATATATGGTCTTTATGCACCTGAATAAGTAAGTTGATCATACCTCTATAGCTTGTCACTTCAGTTCATATACCTTATTTGCCATGATCAAGCTTAGTGGTTTGTTGGCAAAAATTCTTGGTAGGTCTAAAATATTCCAAATTGCGATCTTCAAAAGATCCTTTACTTACTTTAATTGCCATCATTCTTTTGAAATAATTGTTATCCAAAAAGAATTGCAACTCTTCCAATATGCTCATCTTTTACCTACTTTGCATTAACTTAGCAAAAATCTCGTGCCAAATTTTCATTAGTAAACCCACATATAATATAATCATTGTATACTTGTATTAATATTGAATCATGTGTGTGCCTTATATTCTAGAGAGATATATGTATAACAATTCTAATATAAAATTATTTTTAATTAATACGCAAGTTAGAATGTCTATACCATGTCCTTGACGATTTGCTTGAATCCCTAACTCCATTCATAGAGATCTTGAGAAGAGAATGATATAAAAATTCCAATGATCCGCAACTTCAAAGTCCAGGAAATGTTGTACATCAACATCAACTTCTAATTCACCATTCAGGAGTGCACTTGTTCACATTAATCTCATAGATATTCATGCTTAAATGCTCAGCATGTGCTAGGGATATCTTACTGTTAGGTTATCAACTTGTTCAGTCCTAATAGGATCAAGTCTCATCAATGGTGCTTGCTGTTAGATCTTGAAAGTCCCGAAGATTCTGTTTCCATCATCGTCGATACCTTCTGCTTTATAGTAACCTGTAGCAACCAGTTTGACTTTGTCCCTCATAACAATGCCAATAATCATCCAATTTCTGAAAACCCTTACTGTACCAATTTCAGCTTCGTCTTGTGGTTTGGGTTCCAACTTCAGTAAATTCTGCCTTTAAACTGATTGAGATCATCTTGCATTGCAATCAATCAATCTGGATCAATCAGTGCTTCTTCAGTACTCTTTGGGATTCTAGATGTTAGGTCCCGAAAAATATATATTCATTTTGATTAGCACTTCTAGCCTTTACTCAATAATCCGGTTTACTAAGAACTAGACTCTAGGAATGACTTTGACTTCAAACCTTTTGTCTTGACAGATATGTTCTTAATGTATTCCTTTGATCTTCATTGTATTGAGTACGACTAGTAGATCTTTCTTTTATTTGCTCCCCCTAAGTTGCTGCTAGGATGTGTTGAAGATCCTTCACATTTTTCAGTGGATTCTGGTAGAGCTCATGAGTTATTTAGATTCACTACCATTTCCACTAATAGGATCTGAATCATCATCATTATCATTGATTCCTTCTGCAACCTCAGTTTCATCATCAGTATCTGAATTTGACTCTGACGGAATGTTAAACTTTAAAGATTCAGAATTGTCTTTCATTTAAATGCTCGGGAGCTTGGTATAATAGGACGAAACATTCAGACTTTCAATCACCTTCTTGTTTTACATCACATATGCCTTGAAAGCTTTCGACTTCAATGAGTAGCCGAGGAAAATTGTTCCATAAACCTTAGCTTCAAACTTGCCAAGATACTCATATAAATCTTCAATAAAAATCAATTTCCTCTAAACACACAAAAGATCTTTAGTGTTTGCTTTTGGTTGGCCATTAACTCATATGATGTCTTTTCATGATCTTTGTTGATTAAAGCAACATGCTGTGTTAATTGCTTTAGCTTCAAAGTACCTTTATAAGTGCAAACCTCATTTAGAACTTCATTCGCGAAATTCAGTTCCACTATCTGACTTCAAAGTTCTCTTAACTTACTATGCTTCCAACTTGATCTTCCTGATGTGATCAATCACCATTTGTGACGTATTATCTATTGAATGCATGAACATCACCAACTTGTAATTAGGGTTGTCATCAACCACCACTAAGCATATTTCTTCCATGACATAATTTTCTTTAGTGTGATGTTTTTATTGACTTCCCTATATGACATACTTCAAAATGTCCTTCTAGATAGAATTCCAAATGAAGCAGTCCTCTCACCAATTTCTTGTTTATCAAAGAATTCATTGTCTTGTTCACCAAGTGTGAGAGCTTCTTATGCCATAACTAACTCTTTATTGATGAAACTTTACTGAAAAGTTCACTTCACCTTTGTATATCGAATCCATATCAACTACGGACAAACTTTATCACTCTTAGATGAATGAGCTTCCATCTTTCTTGCTTGAAATCAAATACATTTCCTTTTCAATGCTTTTCCAGAAATCCATTGACAAAGAATTCCCTAGTGCCCAGTAGATAGTGCTTAATCCGTTGACAAGAAAGATATTTCCATTGATAACAATTCTAACAACATGATATCCAAGACCCTTGTACATCCTTTGCTGTCATTTCCAAACGTTACCATTTGGTAGGCTTTCTCAACAAACTATGATAGTAGAGGTTCAATCTTAATCATATGCCTCGAACAATAAATGTCATGAAATCACATAACTTTTGCTACATACTCTGCAATCATAAATGATTAAGCTTCTTGGTACTCAACTTCAATTGAGTCCAGATGGGTTAGAGATGTTACTTTCGACAGTGGTAACAACAACTTCAATTTATGCATATTAGGACAATTAGTACTATCTACTTTAACCATATGTCAAGCAGATTTATAAATATTCAATAATTTTCTAAAAACACATGGAATAGAAGAACTAAAAAATTAATTACTAATTCTTTCTAACCCATTTCTGTTGTTTTCTAACATTTTTAACTATCTCTAATTACCTAAGTCAGTTTTAGATTAATCCTCGAATCTACAATTTTTACTGACTACTTAGATAATTCTTCCATCTTTTAATATTCTACTCCTTAACAAGCAATACATGAAATGATATGACATTTAAGTGCAACTATGTGAGTGGGAGCAAATCATATGAAAATAAGCACATAAACAATTATCAATTCATTCACAATAAGAACAAACATAAAATATCTGATCTATGATCTGTTTGTCTATTTAACAATTTTTTCAACAATAGTAGAGGTATTAAATCACAAAAGATTTAAATCAAGTTTCAGCAAATGTTTAGGGATACATCTAACCGTCTAGAATACCCTATCTAATTCTAGATATTCATTTTATAGCATATAAAATCAAGTATGAAATATACTTATTTAAACTCATGAATCCTAGCATGCAATCTTATCCTTAGCAATCAATTAAGCATTTAAGTCCTAAGATGCTAACATGCTATCATGAATATAATAAATTTTAATTCTTAAAACTTATACAGTTCTGAATTAGATAAAAGTATACTAGTTAGAATGTGTACCTGTGAAGTGCTTAGTGATTCATCTCCAGTGTTTGTCATTGATGTCAGATATCCATTTGTTTCATCACTGTCACTGATAGAATCAACCTTGCATTTAACTTCATCAACAAATACTTTCCTTTGTTGCATCCTCACTAATGCTTGAGATTTCTGCTTCAACCCAATATAGTGTATGTCATTTTTATTTGTACAGGCTTCTTCAAACTGTGTAGCAAACCCCTGATCTTTTCTTTCTATTTTAAACCATCCATGTTTTGCAACCGCCTCTTGAACATATCTTGAAAATCTGCTCCATAAAATCTATAGTAAGGACCTTAGATTTAGAATTGGGATTCCGTCTGAATCTGATGTCACTAAACTTCCTGTTGCCCTGCAGGCTTGACTTGCAGTCCAGTTCTCAGGTTATTCCAAAGTGTAAGATTCACTTATAAAACCTTGACCACTACCTTGAGCTACAACATCTTCAATTTAGCTTCTTGGATCATTTTGTTTCTGTTCTGAGGTTCTCAACCTTGACTTCAATCAAATTTGGTTCCTGGGTCACAAATACAGTGGATATGCTAACAACCTGTTTTACCAAATATTATCTTCTTCAGCTCTTGTTCTAGTTCATAGGCCCTCAGCACATACAGTTCTTCTACAGACAATGTGGTTGTACCCTTAGATCCCTATTGGCTGTAATCCTGTGTTCCAGATGATCTGCAGTATTAGCACGAACTTCCTGTAATCTCCCTGTAAAATATATTTTAAGGCTTGTACTGATATGTCAGGTAGTCCAGTCTGTTCTCCTTCACTACTTCAACCCCTAGGATTTTTAATCCAAAAATACAACTCAAATCAACCAAAAACTGTACCCAAATTAATTTCTTCTTTTACAGCTTCCAAAATATTAGTGGGATCCTATGGAGTAAACCTCTGAGGAAATTAATACCACTATTTTTCAACCGGTTCCAGAATTAACTTCATTGGATAATCTTTAGTCAATTTTAGTTGTCTTCAATACCCAGAAAAATCTTCAACTACAAACCCCTTGAGCACCCTCGAATTAATATTTAAGAAAAATTTAAATTTACAGAATTTTAAATTTTCTTAGAAAATAAATTAATCAAAAATAAAAAAATATACAACAAAATTAATTTTC
This sequence comes from Oenanthe sinensis, assembly GCA_028671895.1. Taxonomy (NCBI): domain Eukaryota; kingdom Viridiplantae; phylum Streptophyta; class Magnoliopsida; order Apiales; family Apiaceae; genus Oenanthe; species Oenanthe sinensis. The sequence continues at coordinate 26,475,471 of CM053801.1, forward strand.
AAGAATTTCGAATTTTCTTAAAAATTAAAATATCGTAAATTAATATTTAAGAAAAATTTTAATTTTCAAGAATTTTAAATTTTCTGGAAAAAAATAAATCTAAAATAAAAATTAAATGGTACAAAAATTGGGGTACTAAATACCACTTTGGGAATAAGTGGCGCCAAGTTTTTATGTTGCGCCTGAGTCCTTTTATTGCGCTGCTTCACCTAATATCTTGTACAGGTGCAACAAAAAGAATAGAGCTTGAACGTTTGTGGCGTCTGCTGTATTTTCTTTACCAAGTTGCGCCAATCACATTGCATAGCGTTGTGTAGGCGCAATCAAAACTCACTAGCGCAACATGGCACTTTTCCTTTTTTTTTTGTTCTTCTGCTTGTACTTGAATTGATTGACTTAGGCGCGTGTAAATCACATGATATTCAAACTAGTCACCTAGTCAGGTGCCGAGTTTTAAAAAAATGGTCCAAGTTAATAATAAATTTAAATTGTAAACTCTATTTAATTTATAAAATAAACTAAATAAAATTTATAATATAAACTAATAGAATTTTATAAAATAAATTTATAAAAGTTTATAAAATAAATTTAATATTGAATTTATAAAATAAACTAATTAAAATTTATAATATAAACTAATAAAAGTTTATAAATAAAATTTTATAAAAGATTTTAAAGTAAACTTAATATTAAATTTATAAAATAAACTAATTAAAATTTATAATATAAACTAATAAAAGTTTATAAAATAAATTTTATAAAAGTTTATAAAATAGACTTATTAAAAGTTTATAATTAAACTTATTTAACAAGGCATCTAATCATTCCGAGTCCAAATAGCTTTGACATCCTGAGCTTCACTTAATTGCGGATCATGATTTGTATTTCAATCAGTCAGCTCTGATACCAATTGTTAAATATCAAAGTATCGTAGAAGGGGGGTTGAATACGATACTCACAATAATTTAAATTCTTTTCTGAATTTACGGATAAATAAATTATTTTTTCATAGTGGGTTTGGCTATTTGTAGTGTTTAGGAGAGCTTCTTAATAATTTTCTATGTGTCTGGATAAATTAATTTAGTTCAAGAAAATTAGCAAGTAATTAAATGAGATAAGTTTCCTGGAATATATCTTTCGTATATAAATCTAGAGGGGTGCTACACCCAATTAAAAATATAACTGGTTTTCAAAGAAAAAATTAGTTCTTTGCTACTAACAAAAAAATATAAGGCTCAGTTCCTATACAAATAGATCTAAATTAGTACAAGAAAAAACTGAGTCCGTAGGGAGTGATATCTAGGAGCCCTGAGCATTTTTCATTAAAGAACCGGGTCATAATGTCTGACCGGGAGCAATGTATAGATGTGTATAAATTATATCTCTTGCTCCGGCCATGGCAGTACCTCTCTACATTTTTGTGTTAAAGAAGACGAGTCTTGAATGAGTGGCTTCCTTCTCTTATTTGTATAGTCCTTAATTCAATAAAGTAGGCTTCTGCAATTTGATTGGCTGAGGGTTAAATGGAGCCAATTATATGAGTTGTGCATCATAGAGTACATCCCCTGTGTAGCTTCAAGTGGCGCAATTTATATGTCTTCTAAGTTGCACCTGAGATCAAGTAACACCTTACACAAGTGATACACAGGGGATGCGCAACATAAAAATGTAGTATAATTTTAACCAAGTCAAGTGGCCCCACTTCAACATTTTTATTGCGCCAAGGAATAAGTTGCGCCTTCAAGATTTTGTTGCGCCTGAAATTTTTGTGGCGCTTATAATCTTTGTTGCGCTAGAACTTTTTTATGGCGCTTGAATTCATTCATGGTCAAAGTGAAATTTGATCACTGCACTTTGACCTTCTTCTCATTCCTTGACTAAAGTTTATCAACTTCCATTTCTTGTACCAAAGTCTTGTCACATTACACCCTGTACCCTGAACTGTTTCCGTTCTTCGATTGTAGTTCAGAAACTTTCACTTTTCGTACCAAAGTTGTGACACTTTGCACCCTGCACCCTTTGAGATATTTAACTGTTTGGCTGTAGCCTCTACAAATCACTTTTCGTACCTTAAAAAATAGCCATTATTTTCAAGTATGTTATTCAACTTAGTAATTATTCTATAGATAATACTCAGATTCCTTTCATAAACCACTAACGCCTAATGCAACTGGTCTAGTTCACAGACGACTAACTTTGATCCAGGTCTTCGTATTATAGCCTTACGTACATTATTAAGTTTGTAATAACTTCATTGCTTTGAACACTGACTGTCAATAAACATAGTACTTTCACTGGAATCTTTTTTGGTACTTAGACAACGTCTCCGTTACTACCACAATCTTGAATACTTCATTCTCTGTTCTTCACTGACGCTAGAACATATAACTGAACTTCTTTCAGTGAATATAGCTTCAAGACTACATCTGTCTTCTTTAACCTTTGTCTTTACCTTTTCTTCAATCCTTCTAAATTCCTATGCTTCGAACACTGTCTATCTTCAATCAATGCCTTTACACTGAAATCTTCTAGTGGCACTTCTATACTGAATCTTCAACACTTCTGAAACCCTGAAAGTCTTCAACCATTATTCTTCACTGAGGCATGAACATTTTAATGAACTTCTTTCAGTGACTTGTAGTAGACTTCAAAACTTCTTATAATTTCTTGATTCACTTATTTGCCTTGTCTTCATTTCTTCTTGATTTCTGTGTAGGCATAGTATTATTTACATGTCATGTTCTAGTGTTGAATTATCACGATTACTATTCATACAACTTCGTAATCTCACCAACACCAAGTAAGGAACCTCCCTCTTACATCCTTTTTTTCTTTGAGTGTCTTGAACCTAGAACCTCCTTTGACTGATGACCTTCCTTGTTCTTCCATGTTGGGATCCCCAAATAGACCCTATTTGCAGGAACTCCGAGGGAGAGAGCTGATAAAATATTGGCCATGTGTGCCAATTTACAGGATGGTGAGAGTTTGTTGATAGAGGCCAACCTAGAAATGTTAGGATTATGTGCCAAGAATGGTCCCGTCCTTCAAATTGATGTGGAGGAAGCTGCTGGTGGAACCTTCCATGATGAAGGTTCCACAATCCCTATTACTTACACAAATGGCTTCTTTTCTTGTTTTTTTATGTCTACGCACAACTTTTTGATTTCTTCATGCCATGATCTTCATGTATACATATTATTGTTCCTGCTTACTCAACTAATTACTCCTCTAGTTTCTTTGTAGATATGACACCTGTTTTTCCTTCATTTGTTAAGAAAACTGTGAAGTATGAAGACATGTTCAAGGTTGAGAATGTTGAGATGCTCGACACCCCTATTGATGCCACTCCCATCTCCACAACCCTTACTCTGCCAACCATCCAGTAACCTTTTGGAACGTCCTCAAAGAGGAAGATGTCCTTCAGCTCCCAAGGCACCAATTCTACTCCTGATATGCGTTCAGGAAAGAGATCCCGGCTGGCTGTGGTACCTGCTGCCTCTCCTGAAATGTAGGCCTTTACAAGGATGTTGACGGAGCAGGTCCCGGAAAATGCTCTGGCTGATTGGTCTAAGATGAGGATGAATGAAGTTTACCAAGCCCTGCTAGCCTCTGCTGCTCAAAGTAATTTCTTGCAACTGAGATTTGGTGAGCAACTGGCAGCAGCAGCTAGAGGTGACCAGAAGTTGAAGAAGGAAAGTGAAGGAATTGAAAACCAAGCTCAAGGCCTCTGAGGATGATAGGAAAAAGCTGAAAGATGCCAACAAGAAACTGAAGGCCATAGAATCCACACTAACCAAGGAGAGGGGGCGGCTGAGAAACCTGGTCAAATAGTAGGAAAATGAGAAAGAGGAGCTCGAATCTAACCATGCTATATTGCTTCAGGAATTGAAAAATCGGGTGGATGCCCTCCAAGTTACAGTGAACACATATGACAATGGTGTCAAGGACTATTTGAGGTCCATGTTCGAGAAGGTACTGTACTTCAACTGGAATCCAACATATCATCCATATAAACCTCTATTGTTTTGCCAATATTCTCATGAAACATCATATTTACTAACATCTGGTAGGCAACTCCTGCATTGGTTAAAGAGGTATGCTTCTGGTCAGGTTCATACATGGGAATCTAATTATAGCCTGAATAAGCATCCATAAAACTGAGCAAGGCATGTCCAGCTATGACATCTACTAGCTGGTCAATCCTTGGAAGATGGAAGTTATCCTTAGGACATGCTTTGTTTTTGTCTATGAAATCCACACAAGTCCTCCATTTCCCATTAGGTTTTTTAACCAATACTGGGTTAGTTAACCATATGGGGTAATATGACTCTTTGACTAAACCAGCTTTGAGCAGCTGATCTGTTGGTGAGATTACGAAACTGTGTGAATAACAATCGTGATAACTCAACACTAGAACATGACAAATAAATAATACCATGCCTACACAGAAATCAAGAAGAAATGCAGACAAGGCAGATATAGTGAATCAAGATATTAGAAGAAATTTTGAAGTCTACTACAGGTCATTGAGAGAAGTACATTAATATGTTCATGCCTCAGTGAAGAATAATGGTTGAAGACTTTCAGGGTTCAGAAGTGTTGAACATTCAGTATAGAAGTGCCACTAGAAGATTTCAGTGTAAAGGCATTGATTGAAGATAGACAATGTTCGAAGGATAGGAATCTAGAGGGATTGAAGACAAGGTAAAGACAAAGGTTAAAGAAGACAACTGCAGTCTTGAAGCTATACTCACTGAAAGAAGTTCAAGCGTCACTAAAGAACAAAGAATGAAGTAATCAAGATTGTGGTAGTAATGGAGACGTTGTCTAAGTACCAGAAAAGATTCCAGTGAAAGTACAGTATTTATTGGCAGTCAGTGTTCGAAGCAATGAAGTTGCTGCAAACTCAACAATGTACGTAAGGCTATAATACAAAGACCTGGATCAAAGTTAGTCGTTTGTAAACCAGACCAGTTGCACTAAGCGTTAGTGTTAGTATTGGTGTCCTAAAGACAATACTTTTGATGTTTTATTTAAAACAATTAAGGATTATTTTTATGTGATCATTTAATTAATATTTCCTATGTCTTTATTTACTGCATCATAAATTGAAAGAATAATAAATGTCCTTGGAATATTAATACGTAATATATATCTTTAAGTATGTGACTTAAAAATGAGATTATATGAATAATATTTTATTCCTAAAATTCCCTAGTCAAGTATTATTATTTAAGGACATTAATAATGCAATAAGACTAGTATGTTTGTTGACAGATGACCACATCTCATTGGTCATAGGTATGGTGATACTAAAGTCAAGAACATAAGTGTATGTATCAATACATGACACTGGAAAGACCCGCCGTAAGATTCTACATGTTAATAAGTGTCATAAGAAATCTCACTGTGATAATGATGTAATGATCGTCTGACTTGAAATCATCATATTTCTATACGAGAATTAATATACTTTGATTACACTCAAAGTTACCTTTAACCGGGTAATGATAAAGGTGGACATTGGGTATGCTATGAATCATATGAGGAATATGAATGATAGATATATGATTTAACCCTCCAATTCTAGGAGTAATAGTATTGGCATCTTGATTGAGTGAGACTATGAAATGCATGGCCATGCTCAAATATTGATTTGTTTAAATAATCTACTCATTGATCAAGAAAACCGAGATTAAACGTTGAAGAGGATGACACTATATATGCCTCGAGTTTGATCTATAATATAAGGTTAAAGAGATTATATTACATGGAACATTATTCACGAAAGGTTTAATTGAATCACCAATTATTATTGTTACTTGGGTAGCAATGATGTATTACTAAATGCCGCTCATTGTCTATAATTTTATTATTGGATATTAAAATTATTGCCAACGTAATAATAACCTAAAGGGTCACACACAAAGAACGTCAAAACGGAGGTTTATTTAAATTACAAATTTAAATATATTATTATTTATTCAAATTTAATTATTAAATTAATTAAGTGGGACTTGATTAATTATATTAGAATTCAGATTTAATAAGTATTATTATTATTATTCGAATTTAATTATTGAATTAATTAAGTGAAACTTGATTAATTATATTAGAATTCAGATTTAATAATAATAATAACCCAAAATCAGAATGGGTTTTGGAAATCACATGGATTAGGGTTAGGTCCAAAATCTCTCTCTCCCCTATATATACATAATGATGTATAGTATTAGGGTTTAATCATCAAATTTCATTTTTAGAGAAAAACCCTAGCTGCTCAACATCAAGAGAGGCTAGAGAAAAGAAGAGAGAGAATAAGAGGCAAACAATTCGGCTAGTACCGACTCCGGTGGTCGTAGGACGATCTAGCGTTCGTGTGGACTTCTTTGGAGAGCAGATCTTTGCAATAATGGGCTGTTGTGATTCGTTTTTCTGGACCTCCATTAAACATCATACGGAAAGTTTTGTTAAGGTACAGACTTCTTCACCATAATCATTCAAAGTTATACATGGATCCTGCGATAGGGTTTCATTTTTTTATTATTTTACTGATAATTTCAGTAGATATGGATATGTGTATCTTATGAAGAACAAATCTTATTCTTTTGAAAAGTTCAAAGAATACAAAGCTGAAGTAGAAAAGCAAACTGGAAGAAGTATTAAGACTCTACGATCTGATCATGGAGGTGAGTACTTAAGCCATGAATTTAAGAGTTTATTAAAAGAGTGTGGTATTGTATCACAACTCACTCCTCCCGGAACACCACAATGGAATGGAGTTTCTGAAAGGAGGATTCGTACTTTGTTGGACATGGTACGATCGATGATGAGTCATGTAGATCTTCCAATTAGTTTTTGGGGCTATGCCCTGGAAACGACTACTTATACACTTAACCGAGTTCGTACTAAAAGGGTTCAGAAGACTCCATATGAGATATGGACTGAGAAACGTCATAGCATGTCATTTATGAAAATTTGGGGATGTACGTGAGGCATTTGTGAAACGTCTAACTTCTGACAAGCTAGGACCTAAATCAGAAAAATGTAATTTTGTGGGATACCCAATTGAAACAAAGGGTTATTTTTTCTATAATCCTTCATAGAACAAAGTGTTTGTTGCTCGAACTGCAGTGTTCCTTGAAAGAGAAATGATGTCTAAGAAGACAGTGGGAGGATAATAGATCTCGATAAAATTCGAGACCCACATGATAACATTGAGCCAATGGAGGAACCTGAGCAGAATGTACAAGAAAATAATACTGCTCAGGAAACACAGGTTGTTCATAGGTCTGGTAGGATTCGTCATGATCCCGAGAGATATTATGGATTTCTCTTGACTTAAGATGGTGATGTGATGCTTGTGGATGAAGATGAGCCTCTCACGTACCAAGTCGCTATGAACATTCCAGAATCTAAGAGATGGCAGGATGCCATGAAATCTGAGATGGAATCCATGTATACTAATCAAGTATGGACTTTGGTTGATCCACCTGAAGGGGTAAAACCTATAGGGTGCAAGTGAGTTTTCAAAAGGAAGACCGATATGGATGGTAATGTACAGACCTATAAAGCACGATTGGTGGTAAAAGGTTTCAAGCAAATTCATGGTGTTGACTATGATGAAGCTTTTTCACTAGTGGCTATGGTCAAGTCCATCAGGATTTTGCTTGCTATAGCTGCTTACCATGACTATGAAATCTGGCAAATGGATGTCAAAACCGCTTTCTTAAATGAGAGCCTTGAAGAAGATGTGGATGTGTATATGACACAGCCTGAAGGTTTTGTTGATCCAAAGAATGCTGGAAAGGTATGTAAACTGCGTTGATCTATTTATAGATTGAAACAAGCCTCAAGGAGATGGAACATTAATTTTGATGAAACTGTTAAAGAGTTTGGGTTTATTCAAAATGAAGATGAACCATGTATTTACAAGAAGGTAAGTGGGAGCAATGTGGCATTCCTAGTATTATATGTTGATGATATATTAATAATAGAGAATGACATTCTTTCTTTATAGGCTGTTAAGACTTGGTTGAGTAAGAATTTCTCAATGAAAGTCTTAGGCGAAGCGAACTATATTTTAGATATCAAGATCTATAGAGATAGATCAAGAAGAATGATCGGCCTAAGTCAGAGTACATACATTGATAAAGTTTTGCATCGATTTGGGATGCAAAATGCTAAAAGGGGATTTGTCCCTATGTCTCATGGGATATCGATCTCAAAAGATAACAGTCCTAAATCATTGGATGATAAGGACCATATGAGTAAAGTTCCATATGCTTCAACAATTGGTTCCATAATGTATCCAATGATATGCACTCGTCTTGATGTCTCGTATGCTTTGAGCATGACGAGTAGATACCAGTCTAATCTAGATGAAGGTCACTAGACACTAGTAAAGGATATTCTGAAGTACTTGAAGAGGACTAAAGATCAATTCTTGGTATATGGAGGAGAAGATAAGCTAGTTGTAAAAGGTTACACCGACACTAGTTTCCAGACAGACAATGATGACTCAATTTCTTAGTCTGGATTTTTGTTTTGTTTAAATGGAGATGTTATATGCTGGAATGGTTTACAACAAAGACAGTTGTTGATTCTATAATAGAGCCTGAGTATATTGATGCTTGAGAAGCAACCAAGGAGACTGTTTGGGGATGTACTTAGGAGATATCACCTAATTAATGAGATTAATGATCAAGAAGATATACATATATGTAAAGTACATACAAATGATAACATTGCAGATCCACTGACCAAGGCTTAGTCATAGCAGAAGTACGAAAGTCATACTAGTGTCAGGGGTATTAGATACATGAAAGATTGACTCTAGTACAAGTGGGAGATTGTTAGTATTGGTATCCTAGAGACAATACTTTTAATATTTTATTGAAAACAATTAAGGATTATGTTTTATGTGATCATTTAATTAATATTTATTATGTCTTTATTTAATGCGTCATAAATTGAAAGAATAATAAATGTCCTTGGAATATTAATACGTAATATATATATATTTAAGTATGTGACATAAAAATGAGATTATATTAATAGTATTTTATTCCTAAAATTACCTAGCCGAGTATTATTATTTAAGGACAGTAATAATATAATAAGACTAGTATGTTTGTTGACAGATGACCACATCTCATTGGTCATAGGTATGGTGATACTAAAGTCAAGAACATAAGTGTATGTATCAATACATGACACTGGAAAGACCCGCCGTGAGATTCTACATGTTAATAAGTGTCATAAGAAATCTCACTGTGATAATGATGTAATGATCCTCTGACTTGAAATCATTATATTTCTATACGAGAATTAATATACTTTGATTACACTCAAAGTTACCTTTAACCGGGTAATGATAAAGGTGGACATTGGGTATGCTATTAATCGTATGAGGAATATGAATGATAGATATATGATTTAACCCTCCAATTCTAGGAGTGATATTATTGGCCTCTTGATTGAGTGAGACTATGAAATGCATGGCCATGCTCAAATATTGATTTGTTTAAATAGTCTACTCATTGATCAAAGAAACCGAGATTAAACGTTGAAGAGGATGACACTATACACGCCTCGAGTTTGATCTATAATATAAGGTTAAAGGGATTATATTACATGGAACATTATTCATGAAAGGTTTAATTGAATCACCAATTATTATTGTTACTTGGGTAGCAATGATGTATTACTAGATGTCGCTTATTATTTATAATTTTATAATTGGATATTTAAATTATTGCCAATGTAATAATAACCTATAGGGTCACACACAAAGAACGTCAAAATAGAGGTTTATTTAAATTATGAATTTAAATATATTATTGTTTATTTGAATTTAATTATTAAATTAATTAAGTGGCACTTGATAAATTATATTAGAATTCGGATTTAATAAGTATTATTATTATTTGAATTTAATTATTGAATTAATTAAGTGGGACTTGATTAATTATATTAGAATTCAGATTTAATAATAATAATAACCCAAAATCAGAAAGGGTTTTGGAAACCACATGAATTAGGGTTAGGCCCAAAATCTCTCTCTCCCCTATATATACATAATGATGTATAGTATTAGGGTTTAATCATCAAATTTCATTTTTAGAGAAAAACCCTAGTTGCTTAACATCAAGAGAGGCTAGAGAAAAGAAGAGAGAGAGTAAGAGGCAAACAATTCGGCTAGTACCGACTCCGGTGATCATAGGATGATCGGGCATTCGTGTGGACTTCTTTGGAGAGCAGATCTTTGCAACAGAAGGCTGCTGTGATTCATTTTTCTGGACCTCCATTAAACATCATACGGAAAGCTTTGTTAAGGTATATACTTCTTCACCATAATCATCCAAAGTTATACTTGGATCCTGCGATAGGGTTTCATTTTTTTTATTGTTTTACGTTATATCCGCTGCGTTTTCTTGCCCGAAACCCTTCAGTCAGCAATTTGTGAAAGAAATCTGAGTATTAACTATAGAATAATTGGTAAGTTGAAGAATGTACTTGGAAAGAACGGTTATTTATTAAGGTACGAAAAGTGATTATTTGAGGCTACAGCCAAACAGCTAAACAACTAACAGTAAACAGCTAAACAGCTAACAGTAAACAGTTCAAAGGGTGCAGGGTGCAAAGTGTCACAACCTTGATACGAAAAGTGAAAGTTTCTGAACTTTATTCGAAGAACGGAAACAGCTCAGGGTACATGGTGTAATGTGACAAGACTTTGGTTCAAGAAATGGAAGTTGGTGAACTTCAATCAAGGAATGAATAGAGGGTCAAAGTGCAGTGACTAAACAACACTTTAACCATAAAAGTTAATCAGGCGCAACATGAATTTTCACAGGCGTAACATAAATTCAAGCTCCACAAAAATAGTAAGGCGCAACAAATTTATTCCCTGGCGCAACAAAATTAATAGGCGCAATAAAATATTTCTTGGCCCCACATAGCCTCAGCTAATCAAATTCAAGCAGCCTACTTTATTGATTTAAAGTCAACACAAATAAAAAGAGGTCAGCCACTCATTCAAAAAGAGTTGTCATCTTCAACAAAAAATAATATGTAGGGATATTTTGCCATGGCCGGGGAAAGAAGAGATAATTCATATACACCCATACCTTGCTCCCGGTCAGATAATAGGACCCAGTTCTTTAACGAAAAATGCTCAGGGCTCCTAGATATCACTCCCTACTGACTCAGTTTTTCCTTGTACTAATTTAGATATATTTGTATAGGAACTGAGTCTTATATTTTTGTGTTAGTAGCAAAGAACTAATTTGTTCTTTGAAAACCAGTTATATTTTTAACTGGGTGTAGCAACCTCTGGGTATATATATCAAAGATATATTCCCCGAATCTTGTCCCGTTTATTTTACTTGCTAACTTTCTTGAACCTAATTGATTTATCCGGACACATAGAAAATTAGTAGGCATATCTCCTAAACACTACAAATGGCCAAACCCACTCTGAAACAATAATTTATTTATCCATAAATTCTGAAAAGAATTTAAATTATTGTGAGTATCATATTCAACCCCCCTTCTACGATACTTCGGGACCCAACACGATCCACCTCCTCCTTTAAAGCAAAAGCTCTTTATCCACTTACAGCTCTTCTTTTCTATCTTACCCCTTTCTTTTCGGGGTTAATAATCAGACGGTGTCACATCCCGTTAGGGTCAACTCCAACCATGTCTGAATGGCACTAGGCAAACACATCTAGGTTCTGTTTTAGGAACCTAATAAGCATCTCCTTTAAACCAAGTTCCTGGTGCTTCATAATAGTTAGCACTTTTGAGGCATCATTGCCATCCATCACTACAAAAATCGTATCACCAGTTGGTCCTATCTTTTTAGTGGTTTCAGGCATTCTTGGGTCAAGATCTATCTCAACTTCCACATCTGGAATCTCTTCTATATTGAGTATTTTTTATGGTACAGCTTCCATCATTAGCAATTTTGATGGTGCTACCCCCGAAAATACTGGAATCTCTGGAAGAGGTTCCTCACAGGCCACTACCACAATCTTGATGCCATTACAGGAACCTTTCCATCTCTCTACAGGTTCTAACAATAGTACCCCATCATCTCCCTTTTTTCAGCCTGGAAGCCCTTTTTTAACTTTTTAACAACCTGTATCACCTTGTTGTAGCACTCCCTGGATTCATACTGGCAGCCTTTAACACATCCCACTCCATTAGGTGTGGGAAACTTCATGGCCATGTGGTAAATGGAGGTTACTATCCTCATATCATTCAGGACTAGTCTCCCCAAAATTGTATTATAAGAAATATCCTCATTCACCACTATGAATTCAGCCATATGTGTAGCCACCTTAGGTTCTTCCGCCATTGTGACCGAAAGATATCTCTTTCCAAGGATCCTTACTGAGTTTCCAGAGAATCCATACAATTCAATCCTAGTGGTACTAATTTCCTTATCTAGCAGCCCCATCTTTTGGTAGGTGGTGTAAGCCAAAATATTCATAGAGCTCCCATTATCAACAAGGATTCTATGCACATTTGGACCTCTAATCATGACAGTTACCACCAAAGAATCATTGTGAGGATAATGCACCCATTTGGATCATCTTCATCAAATGAGATTTAAGTAGTTTCCCATTTGAACAGCTTTAGGGGCCTTTCTTCTAGATTAAACACATTTTTCAAGGGTTTTTCTTTAGCTTCCCGAGCATACCTATCAATGAAATTTCTGCTGGAACCTGCTAAATGGCGACCTCCAATGATGGTCTTGATGCTTCCTGCCCTGATATTCATTGTGACACCTGATTGTCCAGTTTCATTGGCTGCCTTCTCATCCTAGAACCTCTTAGCTTCTCTAGCCACAAATTCTGAGAGGTGCCCACCTCTTATCTGTTCCTTAATTTTGCCTTTGAGGTGCCTACCAATTGTTGTCTCATGACCATTGCTATCATGAAACGCATAATACTTTCCCAAATCTCTCTTTCCAGGGGGACCTACTCTGTAGGGCTTTTTGAACATCCATGTCTTTTTTGTAACCTCGTATATGTTAGGAATATATTCATTTGATGATGTACAAAATTCTAGAACATGAGTTAACTTAGTTTATTTGCAATATATCTTTCTAGTCTCTGAAATGTATAATCAGAGTCTAGATAGTCAACATTCATGTTATTTGTACTTAGAAGAATTTTTGCAGAAAGTAAAACCAGAATTTGCATGAAGATCAGAGTCTGGAAGGTGATCACAGTCTATAGACTATCGAATTCTAAGATCTGTCAGAGTCTACAAATGATCAGAGTCTATAGTCTGGCAGAGTCTGAAGAATTCAGAGTCTATAAAGTTAAAGCTAAATTTGAAAGATGATCACAGATAAGGGAAGTCTTCGAAGATAAAGCCAAAGATATTGCAGATATGCTATAAATAAAAGGAAGGAGAATTGCAGAAGGAAACTATCAACTAATAATTAGGAATTCTATTCCTGTTGTAATTTATCTTTTTGTTATTAGCTGATAGGCAGCTCTCTATATAAACTCTATGTAACCTAATTGTAAAGGTGTGGAAATCGAAGCATAATTTGTCTGAGTGAAACTTAGTGAGTGCATAGAAATAGAGAGGGTTGCTGTGATAAACACAGAGAAGCTGCTAGGGTTTGTGTACACCCTAGGAGAGTTTTGTATTTACAAATCAATAATACAAACAGTACTTATTCATATCTTTGTGTTTGATCTTTGTTCATAATTCATATCTGTTTATTGATATTGAGTTGATTTTAAATCAGGCAGAAAAGACACACAAGTATTCAACCCCCCTTGTACTTGTGCAACTGGGAAAACAATTGGTATGAGAGCCTAACGTTTAAAATCGATTAAAGATGTCTGGAAACAAAAATAGGAATTCTAAGATTCCTATGCTTAAGAGAAACGAGTTCACCCACTGGAAGGTTAAGATGTTGCACCATCTGGAAGCAACAAACCCTGACTATCTTGAAAGAATTCATGAAGGACCCTATGTGCCCTTAAAGCTAGTGCCTCAAATCAATGAAGAAGGCAAAGTAACTGAAGAACACTTCATTGAAAAACCAAAGGCTGAATGGATAAAAGAGGACAAAGAGAATGTTCTTAAAGAGGCAAAGGTCAAAAACATACTCTTTAACAGTTTGGTTCTGTTCTTACAAACTGTGTTATATCATGTCAAACTGCTAAGGAGATGTGGACAAAACTTAAAGTGCACTGTCAAGGAACTAAAGATGTCAAGAAGAATGTTAGGTCTTTGCTAATTCAAGAGTATGAATATTTTGAAGCAAAATATGGAGAATCTATTACTGAGATGTATGATAGGTTTATAAAACTCTTGAATGAGATGGCTATGCTTGGTAAGGTTTATGATTATGAAGATACAAACACCAAGTTTCTGAGAGCATTTCCTGAAGAGTGGGACAATAAGACTACAGCCATAAGGGAAGCTAGAGATTTGGATGAACTAACTCTAGAAGAATTATATGGCAGGCTCAAGACATATGATTTAGAGATGCAACAGAGGAAGAATAAGAAGTATATGAAGACAAAATTTGTAGCACTCTTAATGGAGTCTGAAAAAGAACAACATGAACAACCCACAAAAACAAGAATCAAGGATTCAAGGAAAAAGGGTAAAACTGTTGTGGAGTCAGAGTCTACTGACACAAACTCTGATTCTGATAAAAAGATTGATCTAAGTCAAATGATGGCTATGTTTGCCAAAACTTTCAAACGAATGAAATTTAACAAAAGAACTGGCAAATTTAGCAAAAGGCCATCATTCAAGAAAGAAGATGAGAAGACTGAGAAGAGCAAGAGTACTATAATCAAACTTGACAAAGCAAAGGTCAAATGTTTCAACTGTGGAATATTGGGGCACTTTGCCAGTGAATGCAGAAAGTCAAAAAGTCAAGGAAAAGGAAAATCACTTTTATCAATAAGAAAGGATTGGGCAGATTCAAGCTCAGAGGATGAAATTGATTATGAAAATCTAGCATTGATGGCATCCTCCTCAAGAAAATCACAATCTCCCAAAGAACCCTCATTTCCTAAAACTCAGGTATTAATCTTTACTCCTGAATCCTTAATTAACTTAGACTCTAATGGTATAGAATTGTGCAAAGTGAGGTTAATAAAATAATGACAACATGTAGGTCTCTCACTAGTGAAAGTGAAAGGTTGAAAGAAGAAAACTTAACCTTAACTAAAAGGAATGATCATTTAGATTCTGAGTTAATATTAATGGAACAATACAAAAAGGATTCTAAGAAAAATAGTCATAATTACACTGAAATTTTGAAAGCCTATGACTATGTTAAGAATGAACTAGAAGAAGAAAGACTTAACTTTAAAGTCTGGACAGACTCTGGTAGAAGAGTTCAAGAAATTCTCAACAATCAAAATATGTGTCAAAATGCTGGTCTAGGCTATGACAATAGTCAAGGCAAAAGACCTATTGTTGAGAATAATAACAATGAAGAAGCTAGCCTATCTAATAAGACTAAAGACAAAAGCACATTTGTTCCTGTTAAGTTTGTGACTCCTAAAGAAAAGACTGAAACCACAAACTCATCTGTCAATAGTCCCCCTGTTGTTGACAAAAAGACAGATGAAACTGGAGCAAATAACTCTAAGAAAAATATTAACATAGGGTATTTGTCTAAGTCTAAGTTAAAAGAAAGGTTAGAGAACTTATCAGAGTCTACCAAAACTAGGAGAAATAGGAATGGTAAGGAAGGCATTAATAAAGCAAATAATTATCAAAAGGATCCTAATGCGCCTAGAAAGAAGTGTTTTAGATGTGGCAACCACAACCATTTAGCTATAGATTGTAAAACAAAAATTGAAAAAAAATCAGAGTTTAGTCTTCCACAGACTCTGAAAAGTCACTACATTCCACAAAAACCTTGTTATCACTGTGGTGACATATTTCACTCTATTTATATGTGTAGAGACTATCATGAATTGTATTTCAATTTTTATGAGCTAAAATCATCTATTGATAAAAGCTGGTATGACACTGTTAAGACTCCACCAGAGTCAAAAGTAACAAAGGAGACAGGTAAATCAAAGGTGAAAATTGCTAAACCTGTTTCACCTAAAGTTAGAGGAAAAGGATCCAAAACTGTTTGGATCCCCAAAATAACTAACTAGTTGCTTTATGTATGCAGGGAACAAGGGTAAAGAATGTAACCCTAATCCTGGACAGTGGATGCTCAGGACACATGACTGGAAAGAAATCTCTGCTTACAGACTTTGTGGAAATGGTTGGCCCAAAAGTATCCTTTGGAGATGACAACAAAGGACAAACACTGGGATATGGCAAGATTGTACTTAGAAAATGTCATCATTGAACAAGTAGCTCTAGTTGATGGCTTAAAACACAATTGTATGAGCATAAGTCAACTAGGAGATAAAGGTTACCATACTGGCTTTGACAACAAAGAGTGTCTTGTGACTCACAAAGAAACAGGTATTCTAGTTTTTAAAGGTCACAGACATGGTAACATTTATGAAGCCATCTTGGAGGATTACATACACAGTGAACTCACATGTCTATATAGCAAGGCCTCAATTGAAGAAAGCTGGAAATGGCACAAGAAACTGTCACACATCAACTTTAAAACTCTAAACAAGTTGGTTAAACAGAATCTTGTAAGAGGATTACCATAGGTTCATTTTGTGCAAGATGGACTCTGTGAAGCATGTCAACTTGGAAAGTAAAAGAAATCATCCTTCAAGAGCAAGACAATCAATACCATTTCTGAACCCTTTTATTTATTGCACCTTGATTTATTTGGTCCAGTAAATGTTATGTCTATTAATAAAAAGAAATATACTCTTGTTATTGTAGATGATTTTACAAGATTCACATGGGTTTTCTTTCTACATTCAAAGGAAGAAGCTCCACAACACATAATAGACCATATCACTTTTCTGGAAAGAAATTCAAAGAAAACAGTTAGAGTTCTAAGGAGTGACAATGGTACTGAATTCAAGAATTCAATCATGGAGGACTACTGTGCATCAAAAGGAATTACTCAACAATTTTCTGCACCAGGAACTCCTCAACAAAATGGAGTTGTGGAGAGAAAGAATAGAACTCTCATAGAAGCTGCCAGAACAATGCTGGCAGAGTCTAAGCTACCAGTATATTTTTGGGCAGAGGCAGTCAATACAACATGTTTCACTCAAAACTGTACTTTAATAAACATGCATGGAAAGACTCCCTATAAAATGATAAAGGACAAGAAGCCAAGTGTGAAACACTTTCACATATTTGGATGCAAGTGTTATGTACTGAAAGTACATCCTGAAAATCTAAGCAAATTTGAAGCCAAGGCAGATGAATCAATTTTTTTTCGATATGCATCAAACACAAAAGCATTCAGAGTGTTTAATCTCAAAACCAAAATTGTCATGGAATCTATTCATGTGGCATTTGATGATAAAAACTTTACAGGATTGCAGGATGAGTCAGAGTCTACTACACTGGAATTTGAAAATCTAAAAATGTAATAACCCGTATTTTTGACGCTTGGGGTTATTCAGATTTTTGGGTAAAATTTTTTCATTTTATGGAGAAATGATTTTATGGATTTATTTTCTTCATAAGGTACGGGAACTGTGAGACCGTATTGTTAATATACAGGATATTTGAAAATATGCGTATCGGTGTCACGGTAGCATACGCAATCAATATGGGACTTATAATTATTTTTGGTCTAACAAAAATAAATTTGAAGTCCGGATGAAAGTCGTAACAGAGGTTGAGAAATGGTGTAGGTGAATAGTGTTTATCCGGAGAATTGTTTCGTAAATTCTCGAAACAATTAAAGAGTATTAATTTAATGATTCTAAAATATATTAGAATCATAATATGAGATTTTAAGTTTTTAAAACTTAGGTGGGACGAAAGAAAAGAGTACGATAACGAGAGATTAAAAAGTTATCGGGAAATTACGCGACTACCGCGCGAACCTTTTAAAACACTAGCTTCCACCACACACGTCCCAAAAATAAGAAAAGTCAGCTGAGTTCTCCCCATTCCATGGAGAAGAACCGAAGTGAAGAAAGGGGGAAGAAGAAAAATCACTTGGCTTGCTCGTTCTTGCTCATTTCTCCACCATTTCTTGCGCTTGATAGCTTGAATCGAAGGTATAACACTCATCTTGCTTCCTCTTGAATCTTATAAGCAACCATCCATGAAATCTTTAGCTATGATTCAAAGAAGGTTCGAATGAACAGTAACTCTGAAAATAAATAATTTGTTTTCTTTGATTCTTGAGTTCCTATGGCTTGTTAGATGATTGTTATGTGATGTATAAGTAATGGGTAGCTTAGAACAAACTTGGTTAGCCATGGAAACATCTACTTGTTTACTTGATTTCTAAAACTTAATTCTTGAGCTAAACTGATTTTTATGGCTTGAGGTGGTAGTATGTGGATTGTTGATGTTGGTTGAGGAGTTTGGGATTTTTTGTTGGTTGATTTGGAGTAGAATAAAAATGGAAAACGATGAGAAAACAAACGTAACCATGTCAATTTTTTTTAGAACCTATCTGCTGCTACTGTCCAGAAAAATCTGGGAACATTCAGTCACTGTTCTTGGCTTATGGTTGATATGGTTAGATAGTAGATAGTCTCTAGATCATTTGAACGCTAATTTTGCGTCATTCGGAGTTACGAGTCAAAAGTTATGAGCGATTTAGTAACGGTAGCGCAGGAAATAGAAATCCTGTTTTTCGTCCAACTTCGAGGCTATGATTGGATGAGCTACGGAGCTTAATAAAATCTGAAATTTTTAGTTAAAATACTAGAGTTATCTGGGATTATGCAGAAAAAGGATTCGGATTAAAAGGAGTAAAATCCAATTTATTAAAATTGTTGGAGTCGAGAAGGTGCAAGTAAGAAACCTTAAGGAATAAACTTATCATGTGCCTATGTTTGAGGCAGTGTTTCCTCTAGTCATAATCCTTGAATGAATTTGAAACTTTTATGGAAGATTGTTGGTAGTACAAAGATGATCTCAGAAAAGAAATCGTGCTAAAATGAGTAATTTCCAATTTATTAAAAATGCTAGAAAACAGGGTGTTGGAGTGAAATGAATATAAGAAAAAGGTTAAACGACCGTTTTGGGAAAAGATATCGGACAAGATAGAGAATTTGTCTCGAGTCGGCCAAGTAACGGAAGTTGTTAAGGAATATCATGACTACATGTAGCTGTAAGGAACATGATTAAAAAGCATTGTCAAGATAACTTTTCGAATAACTAAAGTAGGCCCGAGGAGGTGAAGTACCGGGCGAAATGTAGAGTAATTGTATAAATTACAATTAACCTGATACATGCATATGTATACTAAGAGTGAGTTCTTATATGATTATAGAGTACCCGGAACGCGGAGAAGTTGGAATGGCATTCCTTGGACTTCAGGCAAGTTTCCAACTCTATCGTTTTATTCCATATTAGAATATTATTGATTCATGATGATGCCAAAATTGTTGAAATCTTTGACTTGATGATAAGTTCTTCGATTATACATTTTGTTGTGTTTGGAACTACTTAGTTCATTGTTGTTGTTGAAAATACACGTTGGCATTTCACCTTGAACTGTTTTATTCAGTTATAACTTGATTCTTCTGCTACTCTGAACTTCTCGAAAAGTTAGAGTATGCAAGTATCTGACGCTTTGTCATTGTAATTCTAATTTATGACAAGAGTATGCATAGGTTGTTGAGATTGTTTATCGTGAGTAGATTTAGGTCTTTTCAACCTAATTCCGAGACGACTCTGAACTTCTCGAAAAATTGGAGTTCGTAAAGTAAATTCCTAAACTCTAGACTTTATAACAGTTTATTGGTTATAAAGCTCTGTAGTGTTTGAAGTTCCTTTCAGATGGAACTGTATACTATATGTTCGCGCCTCTGAACTTCTTAAAAAGTTAGAGGACGTTTGTCCTCAGTTTGGTATAACTGAATCTAGTGTCGAGTACATCTTTTTGGTGCTCGATGGTCGACCGGGAGTAGTCCAATATTTCTCGACGGTTAGTCGGTATTATCCGGGGATTTTCCCTGGAGTATAATTTTTCAGTTATTCACTAGTATGAGATGGGATTATTGGATTTTGATTAATATCCCATCAGTGTTTTAAATAATATTTGATAAACTAAATATTATTTAAAACACTGATGGGATATTTAAATACTTTCAGGTCATTTAAAATTATTTAAATATTATTTAATATTGATTAAATATTATTTAAATATGTTGGATCATTTAAGATTATTTAAATATTAAATAATCTTGATTTTAAATTCGAATTAAATATTTTAATTCTTTTAAAATCATTTTAATATTTTCGAAGACTATTCTGGGCCTCCTAAATATTAATAAAATATTTATTTGTTCTTTAAAAACATTCTGGAGTTGTCTAAACTTCTTAAATTATTATTTTTCATTAAATAATAAATAGTGAGCGATGACTCGGATATTTTGTATTTATTCTTGGTCGATAACTCCAGGTCCGGGAGGTAACGTCTGACTCCGATATTCCTCTAAGTTGTATTGGTGCCTTTGAGGCCCATTATCTCACTCCAAAAATATAGTATTTTGTGGAGTCTATTTTAACTCGTATTAGTGGCTCCCCGGTCGCGTTCTTGAGTCTCCTTGATTCAAGGGTTTCTGTCTTGTTAAATTCGTTGACTGAGAGTCAACCCAGATGTTTCGAGAGTACTCCCACCTCGTATCGGGAGCCAAGCTATTGTCAGATATTGAAATCTTACAATAGGTCGTTGTTGTTCTGGAAGGTTGTATTGAATTCCCTTCCTTATATGTTGATTGAAATCCTAGAGTGGATTGTTGTTGTTCTGGAAGGTTGTATTGAATTCCCTTCCTTATCTGTTGATTGAAATCCTAGAGTGGATTGTTGTTGTTCTGGAAGGTTGTATTAAATTCCCTTCCTTATCTGTTGATTGAAATCCTAGAGGGGATTGTTGTTGTTCTGAAAGGTTGTATTAAATTCCCTTCCTTATCTGTTGATTGAAATCCTAGAGTGGATTGTTGTTGTTCTGGAAGGTTGTATTAAATTCCCTTCCTTATCTGTTGATTGAAATCCTAGAGTGGATTGTTGTTGTTCTGGAAGGTTGTATTGAATTCCATTCCTTATCTGTTGATTGAAATCCTAGAGTGGATTGTTGTTGTTCTAGAAGGTTGTATTAAATTCCCTTCCTTATCTGTTGATTGAAATCCTAGAGGGGATTGTTGTTGTTCTGGAAGGTTGTATTAAATTCCCTTCCTTATCTGTTGATTGAAATCCTAGAGTGGATTGTTGTTGTTCTGGAAGGTTGTATTGAATTCCCTTCCATATCTGTTGATTGAAATCCTAGAGTGGATTGTTGTTGTTCTGGAAGGTTGTATTAAATTCCCTTCCTTATCTGTTGATGAAATCCTATGATGGATTGTTGTTGTTCTGGAAGGTGGTATTGAATTCCCTTCCTTAACAGTTGATTGAAATCCTAGAGTGGATTGTTGTTATTCTAGAAGGTTTGATTAAATTTCCTTCTAGGTTTGATGATGTTTAAAGTATTCATCAGTTGACGGAGGTCAACATACATTTGTGGGAAGAGGGCTGCCTCAATTATTCTGGCAGTACCCATTCAGAGTTTGGTAAATCAATTAACAAGTATGATATACTTGGGGAACTAAGAGTAAATTCTGGTTCCAGGGTAGATAGATGAATCTATGAACAAGTATGATATACTTGGGGAACTAAGAGTAAATTCTGGTTCCAAGTTTAGGTAGATGAATCTATTAACAAGTATACACTTAGGGAATTTGGATTAAGTTCCAGTTCCAGGTTATAGATTATTCAGGGACTGGAGTAAAAGTTGCGTAAGAGGTCGGTGACGCACGACCCAGCCGTAAACTAAAGGCCCTTGAGTTGCCTAGGGTGACGTCCCGATAAGGGGTTGTCCTTCTACTAGTAGAGAAAGTGACTAGTTTTTCTATTGTACAAGGGGACTGATCATCGCGTACAATAGGGCGTTGAAAAATCTCCAGATAGTCCCATTTCTTCCAATTGGAATTTGACGTTTCACTGTAACGAAAGCCTAGGTGCTGTGTTACCGATAGTGTCAACGGGGAATGTAATCAACTCTGAGTTGGTTGGTTGTTTTGAGTATTGTTTTACTCGCATATATCAGTTTCATTGTTCCTACACTATAACGAAAGCCATGGTGCTAAGTTACTGATAGTGTTAATGGGAATTGTTGAACTTTCATTCATTCTTTTCGCAGTATATTGAACTGCTTGCCTATTGATACTCAAACGAATGGTACTCGGTGATTGAGGCCATTGTGCTAAGTTATTGATACTGTCAGTCTCAAAAATTATGAACTTAAATTGTTGTATTGCAGTAACGTGAACTGCATTATTGTTGTGAATATCTTCTTGCATCGTGAATCTTGAGTCATTTATTATCGAGATATAACTGGCTATACATCTTCAATCAGATCGCTAGTTATGTACTTTAATGTTGAATATTCAGTTGGGATAATTATGGCTATCACCTTTTCCTTGAAATATTCTGATAAATAACTTGCTGAGCATTCTTTGGCTCATTCTTGCTTTTTGTAAATCTTATATCTTGCAGAAAGAGATGACTATGAATTGTCTACCTCGAGTATTATGTTAAGGAACAAGAAGATTCGAGCTTGAGCTAGTCAGGTTCAGGACTTCGATAAATGGTGCAAGAAAGATGGGATTTCAGATTAGAATCCTAGACTTGTTGAAAAATATGTAACGTGACAATAGATCTTAGATTAATGTTTACCTCTAATGTAACATTATGTGGAAGTTATATTAGTAGTGTGAGATCCTGAGGTTACATTGGTTTGTAATAACTGTTACCAATTTTGATTTCGTTTCCTGAGACTATAACTCGAGTTGTGTATTTGGTTTGGGGTCACTGCTTTTATGTTTAGTTATTATAATTGTTAAAGCAGGTGAGTGTTGTTATTGTGGAAATTGGATAGTGACAACCTGGATTCCTGACCCCGGATCTGGGGGCGTCACAGAGATGGTATCAGAGCTCTAGGTTATAGTACTCAGGAACGAGAGAGTTAAGAGTTATGTTTGGATAAGATTAAGAAAGTGTGAGCTCAGATCGAGTTCATAATCGGGCTATCAGATGTAGCAGTGATTTATATTATGAGACTAATATACTCATATAAGGATATTTAGGAAAGATAATAAGAACTTTCCTTACAAAGATGTCGGACACTAGCCGAGGAGACTCATCTGAGTAAGAGGATTATGATTGAGAATGAGAGCTTGAGAATTATGGAGCACTTATAAAAGAGCCCAGATATGCTATAAGTGTAGCACAAGGTATGCTAGTACCCCAGGACCGAGGGGAGCATTACTGAGCGAAGAGAACCACTTTATTCTTGGCACAATCGTTAAGATGACCTTGTTCAAATTGATGACATGTCAAATCTTTACCAATCTTTCATCTATTGGCAATAAGCCAAAGAGATAGTATGCATTTCAGCAAACTCTTATTAATGTTATGGAGCGAATGCGATCGATGGTCCATGATATTGACCATTGATATTGTTGTTGACTGACTTTTGGATACTCGAGAGTAGGTATATAGATATAGTGACTCATAGTTATTTCCCCTTTTGGTATACATTATGTTATAAGTGATTGATGAGATGTTGATGTTTGGGAACTGTGAATGTTTTGGGATTAAAATTGAGGTGTTTTTACACCGGGCATAGTCCAACATATGAATAGGTCATGCCCAATTTTCTGTGGAAAATATGTTCCCATTAGTTTAATAAAACTTAGAAATAAGAAGACGTGTAAATGGGATGTTGCAGGGTAAAATGGAGTAGTATGGCTTAAAGAATATAACTATCTATATATGAGTAATATTGAGGATTCTGTTGAGGATTCTCTGAAAGTAAAAAAAAAAAAGCCTTAATTTAAATGGTGTATGGTATGCATACAATGTAGAGTCGCAACAAAGAGATGAGATACGCACTTGATATAATTCTTGAATATATTAAGGATGTTGGATTAAAGTAAGCCTTGGGATAGAAGTGACCGCCACATTGCAAATACGGTGGTTAGATTAACTAGAATAAATGAGATATGGCATGAATGCTGGTATGAAGTTACTTGTTTTAATAGTGGAATTCCGGACTAGAGAGCGGTCCGAGTAGTCATTGATGATCCTAAATTTCTGAAAAGTATTTGGTCGAGGCCTAATAAGATCGTTGATTCAACAAGAATTCTTATGAACTTTATTGAACAAAGAATTCTTTAGCCATAGCTATTTCTTGCATTATGCAACTGTTTCCTAAGTATCTGGAAATTCAGATGTAATTAAAGTTCTAGACCTGAAACAAGAGTGTTTCAGATCATGAATCAAAGTCTATGGGAATTGCCAAGATTGTCCCAAAAGTAGTGAATTGAGAATAAAGTCACAGTGTTGGAAATAATCAACTATGACAGAATATGAAAATGAAGTGGCTACATATATGGAAATACCATGAACTTTTAACAAGGGACCAGAGTTCTACTTCTGGAAGAACAGTGGATTAAGAAATATGAGCGGGTTGGCGTACTGTTAATTATGGATCACCCTAGCCAATCGAGACCTCACTTACTAAACAGTGAGCCTGATATGAGAGAATATGTGAAATGGACAGCAAGAAGCTATAATTGTAAAGTCTAGATGTTATGATAATGATTGCCCTAAAAGAGGGGATGACATGTTTTAAATATGGAGAATAAGGGAAAGGTAATATGGTATGAAGATTGACTGGTGTACCAGTTTGACATAGATTTATGTCCCTTCTAGATTGAAGAATTGATGTGATGTTGAGAATGGATGATTGTCCAAATAAGAATGTTTAAACTGATGGTAACAATAAAACAGTGAAGTTAAGATTTCCCGACATTAGACAAAGTGGGGGGTTTTGAAAGATAGAGATAAATTGAGAAGGTTCGAATTAAGATTCGAATAAAAAGTGTATTACGCGTTGGATGCTAAGTTATGGGGCACCGGTAATGGATATGAAAAAGGAACTATTCAATAGGGAGAGTAGTTAAAGAATTGGGAAAGTAACCCTTAGTGATATTTTGGGGTTACCACCATTAGAGATCACGTCATTCATCATTGACCTAGTGTTATGAGCAACTTCAGCAGTGGAGGCATCTTAGAAGATGGCACCTGGCAGCATAAGAGTGTTAATCCCTCAGTTATAAAGACTATTATATATAAAGATATCATAAGATTGAAAGTGTTATTATGAGGTGCACATGGGTTGTTTGTAAAGGAAACGGATAGCGGCATGAGACTGCGCATACATTGGTGAGAATGGATTAAGTGAATTGATTAATTTAGCAATCAATATTGGATATCTATAATATGAATAGACATAATATTCGACCACTCGAAGAAATTAGTCTACTGGAGAAAATATGTTGAGGATAGGTTATCACCAACTAAAGAATTACCTAGATAATATGCCAAGGATGGCATTGAGAACGCGATAAGGACATTATGAGTCTTTGATGAGGTAGGTTATATTAATGTATGCACTTGTACCTTCCAAGGATTAATTGGAGTGGTAAGAAATAATTGGACAAGTTATCATAATCTTCATAGAGGATATCCTGATCGGTCTAAAGGTGAAGGAAGAACCCGAAGGTAAAATATATATATCACTGGAAAATCTTAAGAGAAAAGAGGTTGGGTGACAAATCCCATAAGAATGAGTTTGGGTAAAATGAGTCTAAATTAGGAGACATACAGTAAGTGGCGAAGAAAGTCTGAGAAAAGTGAAGTAATAATGCTGAGGAGGTTGTACGAAACCAAGAAGGTTGGAGTCTCAACCTAGAAATGAGAAAGCGAGGTGTGAAAATAGTCACCGCGGTTGTTCTCGTATGAATTCCGAGGACGGAATCTTTTTAAGGAGGGGAGACTGTAATAACCCGTATTTTTGACGCTTGGGGTTATTGAGATTTTTGGGTAAAATTTTTTCATTTTATGGAGAAATGATTTTATGGATTTATTTTCTTCATAAGGTACGGGAACTGTGAGACCGTATTGTTAATATACAGGATATTTGAAAATATGCGTATCGGTGTCACGGTAGCATACGCAATCAATATGGGACTTATAATTATTTTTGGTCTAACAAAAATAAATTTGAAGTCCGGATGAAAGTCGTAACAGAGGTTGGGAAATGGTGTAGGTGAATAGTGTTTATCCGGAGAATTGTTTCGTAAATTCTCGAAACAATTAAAGAGTATTAATTTAATGATTCTAAAATATATTAGAATCATAATATGAGATTTTAAGTTTTTAAAACTTAGGTGGGACGAAAGAAAAGAGTACGATAACGAGAGATTAAAAAGTTATCGGGAAATTACGCGACTACCGCGCGAACCTTTTAAAACACTAGCTTCAACCACACACGTCCCAAAAATAAAAAAAGTCAGCTGAGTTCTCCCCATTCCATGGAGAA
Organism: Oenanthe sinensis; assembly: GCA_028671895.1. Lineage (NCBI taxonomy): Eukaryota > Viridiplantae > Streptophyta > Magnoliopsida > Apiales > Apiaceae > Oenanthe > Oenanthe sinensis. Next base: position 26,502,028 of record CM053801.1, read on the forward strand.
GAACCGAAGTGAAGAAAGGGGGAAGAAGAAAAATCACTTGGCTTGCTCGTTCTTGCTCATTTCTCCACCATTTCTTGCGCTTGATAGCTTGAATCGAAGGTATAACACTCATCTTGCTTCCTCTTGAATCTTATAAGCAACCATCCATGAAATCTTTAGCTATGATTCAAAGAAGGTTCGAATGAACAGTAACTCCGAAAATAAATAATTTGTTTTCTTTGATTCTTGAGTTCCTATGGCTTGTTAGATGATTGTTATGTGATGTATAAGTAATGGGTAGCTTAGAACAAGATTGGTTAGCCATTGAAACATCTACTTGTTTACTTGATTTCTAAAACTTAATTCTTGAGCTAAACTGATTTTTATGGCTTGAGGTGGTAGTATGTGGATTGTTGATGTTGGTTGAGGAGTTTGAGATTTTTTGTTGGTTGATTTGGAGTTTGAGATTTTTTGTTGGTTGAGGAGTTTGAGATTTTTTGTTGTTAAATTCGTTGACTGAGAGTCAACCCAGATGTTTCGAGAGTACTCCCACCTCGTATCGGGAGCCAAGCTATTGTCAGATATTGAAATCTTACAATAGGTCGTTGTTGTTCTGGAAGGTTGTATTGAATTCCCTTCCTTATCTGTTGATTGAAATCCTAGAGTGGATTGTTGTTATTCTGGAAGGTTGTATTGAATTCCCTTCCTTATCTCTTGATTGAAATCCTAGAGTGGATTGTTGTTATTCTGGAAGGTTGTATTAAATTCCCTTCCTTATCTGTTGATTGAAATCCTAGAGGGGATTGTTGTTGTTCTGGAAGGTTGTATTAAATTCCCTTCCTTATCTGTTGATTGAAATCTTAGAGTGGATTGTTGTTGTTCTGGAAGGTTGTATTGAATTCCATTCCTTATCTGTTGATTGAAATCCTAGAGTGGATTGTTGTTGTTCTGGAAGGTTGTATTAAATTCCCTTCCTTATCTGTTGATTGAAATCCTAGAGGGGATTGTTGTTGTTCTGGAAGGTTGTATTAAGTTCCCTTCCTTATCTGTTGATTGAAATCCTAGAGTAGATTGTTGTTGTTCTGGAAGGTTGTATTGAATTCCCTTCCTTATCTGTTGATTGAAATCCTAGAGTGGATTGTTGTTTTTCTGGAAGGTTGTATTAAATTCCCTTCCTTATCTGTTGATGAAATCCTATGATGGATTGTTGTTGTTCTGAAAGGTTGTATTAAATTCCCTTCCTTATCTGTTGATTGAAATCCTAGAGTGGATTGTTGTTGTTCTGGAAGGTTGTATTAAATTCCCTTCTTTATCTGTTGATTGAAATCCTAGAGTGGATTGTTGTTATTCTAGAAGGTTTGATTAAATTTCCTTCTAGGTTTGATGATGTTTAAAGTATTCATCAGTTGACGGAGGTCAACATACATTTGTGGGAAGAGGGCTGCCTCAATTATTCTGGCAGTACCCATTCAGAGTTTGGTAAATCTATTAACAAGTATGATATACTTGGGGAACTAAGAGTAAATTCTGGTTCCAGGGTAGATAGATGAATCTATGAACAAGTATGATATATTTGGGGAACTAAGAGTAAATTCTGGTTCCAGGTTTAGGTAGATGAATCTATTAACAAGTATACACTTGGGGAATTTGGATTAAGTTCCAGTTCCAGGTTGTATATTATTCAGGGACTGGAGTAAAAGTTGCGTAAGAGGTCGGTGACGCACGACCCAGCCGTAAACTAAAGGCCCATGAGTTGCCTAGGGTGACGTCCCGATAAGGGGTTGTCCTTCTACTAGTAGAGAAAGTGACTAGTTTTTCTATTGTACAAGGCGACTGATCATCGCGTACAATAGGGCGTTGAAAAATCTCCAGATAGTCCCATTTCTTCCAATTGGAATTTGACGTTGCACTGTAACGAAAGCCTAGGTGCTGTGTTACCGATAGTGTCAACGGGGAATGTAATCAACTCTGAGTTGGTTGGTTGTTTTGAGTATTGTTTTACTCCCATATATTAGTTTCAGTGTTCCTACACTATAACGAAAGCCATGGTGCTAAGTTACTGATAGTGTTAATGGGAATTGTTGAACTTTCATTCATTCTTTTCGCAGTATATTGAACTGCTTGCCTATTGATACTCAAACGAATGGTACTCGGTGATTGAGGCCATTGTGCTAAGTTATTGATACTGTCAGTCTCAAAAATTATGAACTTAAATTGTTGTATTGCAGTAACGTGAACTGCATTATTGTTGTGAATATCTTCTTGCATCGTGAATCTTGATTCATTTATTATCGAGATATAACTGGCTATACATCTTCAATCAGATCGCTAGTTATGTACTTTAATGTTGAATATTCAGTTGGGATAATTATGGCTATCACCTTTTCCTTGAAATATTCTGATAAATAACTTGCTGAGCATTCTTTGGCTCATTCTTGCTTTTTGTAAATCTTATATCTTGCAGAAAGAAATGACTATGAATTGTCTACCTCGAGTATTATGTTAAGGAACAAGAAGATTCGAGCTTGAGCTAGTCAGGTTCAGGTCTTCGATAAATGGTGCAAGAAAGATGGGATTTCAGATTAGAATCCTAGACTTGTTGAAAAATATGTAAGGTGACAATAGATCTTGGATTAATGTTTACCTCTAATGTAATATTATGTGGAAGTTATATTAGTAGTGTGAGATCCTGAGGTTACATTGGTTTGTAATAACTGTTACCAATTTTGATTTCGTTTCCTGAGACTATAACTCGAGTTGTGTATTTGGTTTGGGGTCACTGCTTTTATGTTTAGTTATTATAATTGTTAAAGCAGGTGAGTGTTGTTATTGTGGAAATTGGATAGTGACAACCTGGATTCCTGACCCCGGATCTGGGGGCGTCACAAAAAAGTTCTGAGATAAATGAAGACGAAGAGGATGAAGACCCTCAAGTAACTCCTGATCCAACACAGGAACCTGCACATTCTTAGGAGGAGCCAGAAAATACAACTCCAAATGATTCAGAGTCTAACAGGTCAGGGTCTACCCAGACAGAGTCTAGACAGACTGAGTCAAATTCTTCAGAATCTAACTCATCAGGGTCTGGATCAAATAACTCTGAACCCTTGTCAGAGTCAAACAATTTAGGGGGAGTCTCTTCATTTAAATTTCACTCAAATACAGAACATGCAAATGACTTAGGGGGAGCTTCAAGTTCAAGAATCAATCTTCCACCAGCTAGAAAATGGACAAGGGGTCACACTCATGACTTAATAATTGGTGACCCTGAGAGTGGTGTACAAACAAGAACAACCACTCAAAATGAATGTCTTTATAGCTGTTTTCTCTCAAAGAATGAACCCAAGAAAATTGAGGAAGCCTTGCAAGATCCTGATTGGATAATTGCAATGCAAGAAGAATTGAATGAATTTGAGAGAAACAAAGTGTGGAAACTTGTACCAAGACCCAGAGATAGATCAGTTGTTGGTGCAAAATGGGTGTACAGAAACAAACTTGATGAGAGTGGAACTGTAGTAAGAAATAAAGCAAGTATAGTAGCAAAAGGATACTCATAGGAGGAAGGAATTGACTATGATGAAACTTTTGCACCAGTAGCAAGATTGGAAGCTATCAGAATGTTTCTTGCCTTTGCAGCTCATTCAAAATTCAAGGTGTATCAGATGGATGTAAAAAGTGCCTTCTTAAATGGAAAATTAGAAGAAGAAATCTATGTGGAGCAACCACCAGGATTTGTTGATCCAAAATATCCTGATCATGTTTAAAGATTAGATAAGGCACTTTATGGATTGAAGCAAGCACCTAGAGCATGGTATGAAACTCTTTCAAAATTTCTTCTTGAAAACGGATTCATAAGAGGTAACATTGACAAAACTCTTTTTATTAGAAAGTATAAAGGTGACATTTTGCTTGTCCAGATTTATGTTGATGATATTATATTTGGATCTACTAATGACAAACTCTGTGAAAAATTTAGTAAACTAATGCGGTCAAATTATGAAATGAGCATGATGGGAGAATTGAACTTCTTTTTGGGGCTTCAAGTCAAACAGAATGATGATGGAATTTTCATCAATCAAACAAAGTATGTAAGAGAACTATTGAAAAAATTTGATATGCAAGATTCTGCAACTGCTAAAACTCCCATGTCACCAGCCACTAAGCTAGACTCTGACCCAAAGGGTAAGAAAGTTGACAACACTAGCTACAGAGGTATGATTGGCTCATTATTATATTTAACTTCTAGTAGACCATATATAATGTTTGCAACTTGTCTGTGTGCTAGATTTCAAGCTGACCCCAGAGAATCACATTTAATAGTTGTAAAAAGAATTTTTAGATATCTCAAGGGGGCACAAACTCTTGGACTTTGGTATCCTAGAGAGTCAGATTTTTCACTAATTGGCTATTCAGATTCTGACTATGCAGGATGCAAAGTAGACAGGAAAAGCACAACAGGTCAGTGCCAGTTTCTTGGCAACAGATTAATCTCTTGGTTTAGCAAGAAACAACAGACTGTATCAACCTCAACAGCTAAGGCTGAATACATTGCAGCTGGAAGTTGTTGTGCTCAAATTCTGTGGAGAAGAAATCAATTACTTGATTAAGGACTAACATTCTCAAATATTCCTATGTATTGTGATAATACCAGTGCTATTAAAATTGAAGAGAATCCAGTCCAACATTCCAGAACAAAGCACATTAATGTCAAGTATCATTTTATTAGAGAACATTTTGAAAATGGTACTGTGACACTTCACTATGTTCCAACTGACAAACAGATTGCAGACATTTTGACAAAACCACTTGATGAGTCTACCTTTCTCAGACTAGTAGGTGAATTAGGTATGTTAAACATGTAAGTGATTACAAGTTACAAGCAACAAGGTATGTACTTTAATTATAATTCTGGTTGTAACACATTATAATTAATTATTTTTGCAAAATTTTTATTGGTACTTTATCTTGACAGAGTCTACTTTTTAGACTCTGACGAGTCTGTAGACTCTGAATAGTCTGTAGACTCTGAGAGTCTGTAGACTCTGAAAAACAATTATCGCCTAGACTCTGAAATGGTTCAAATTCGCGCCTGCAGACTCTGATTGTGTTTAAACTGTTCAAATGACTTGAAATAGGCGGTAACAGTTATTTTTGACTGGAGATAGACTGTAGACTCGTGTGTATTGTTAGCAATTCAAACAAAATAGAAGATTTTCATACATTTTACTCACTTGTTTATTGCAATTAATTTCTAAGGCAGAACTATTCACAGAGCTCTTTACGAACCCTAGCAACTTTCTTCAAGCGTATTCATCACTTTCAACTTACAAAATTTCAATGGCTGCTATCTCAACTGTTATGCGAGGACCCAAAGCTATCGCATTCACATTAGGAGACTTTGAGTTCATGACCACTAACCATGTGGCAACCCGTGGTGACAAGAAAGGGGTAGATGCTGATTACTATCCTATGATGGATTTCTTGGAGCAGAGTGAGCTCAATTACGTTCTCAAGGCATCACCAATCATTCACATGGATGTTGTTTCTCAAGCTTGGAGCACTGCAAAGGTAGTTGATCCTTCTCAGGATCAACCAGGTAAAATAATGTTCACCTTTGGCTCAATTACTTTTGATGTCACTACTGATGTGCTTAATTCAGTTTTTAAATTGCCTGTGAAGACACCTTTTGATGAAACTGTTTCTGATTCTGAGATTAAAAGCATGTTTAAATCACTAGGCTATTCTGCTAGTTTAGATAACATGAGTAAATTAACTAGACCCTATCTGAGGAAGGAATGGTCCTTCTTTTTTGATCAAATTGCTAAGTGCTTTACTGGCAAGTATAGTGGCTTTGATGCTATTACTGCTATTACTTATCAAATTGGTCACAGTCTCCTATTTGATAAAGTAATCAACATTGGTGATATGTTGCTCACTCAAATGGGAGCAAAATTAAATAATGTGCATGAGGGGATGAAGAAAGTCTACTATCATAGATTTCTTACGATTCTCCTCAATTACTTCATTCCTGACATGTCAACCAAGTTGGCTGATGATTGCTGTTTACAGGCATACAAACAACAAAGGAGAATATTCTCTGATATTAAGACAATTGATGAAAAGAAGAAGAGTCTACCTGCCATGACTTATCCACAGGTAATGAAGGTAAAACTCTCAACCTACAAACCTTCTATCTACAATGCTTCATTTTTTGGTGGTAAAATGGTGCAGGAATAAGTAATGGAGAGTCCCCCTGCACCTACCCAAGTCACCCAATCCCCTTCAAAGACACAATCTTTCAAACCCAAATCCAAAAAGAAACCAACCTCTGGTGTCTCTCAACAGGCACCAGTTGTAAAGAGGAGAAAATTGATTCAAACTAGGCTTATAGATGAGCACAGTGATGAGGAGCTCAACCCTCTAGAGAAGCAAGTTGTTGAAGGACTTTCTTTGTTAAAGGAAGGTCATGATACACTTGATTCTACCCTTCAAGCCAAGTCTGTAGTCTCTGAAAAGGCTACAGACTCTGACCAACCTAGGAATGCACCTCAGGATGCTCAAATTGCATCTCTTGAGAAATCTTTTGCTAAAAAATACAGAAGGTCAAGGAAGGCTTATTCTACACACACACACAAGCCTACTCCTATTGCTAACACTGTTTTGCAGGAAACAGATGCTCCCAAGGCTCTTGCAGGGCCAGACTCTGAAAGCAAGAAATTACCTGAACCAGAGTCTAATGTTGAGTCAGAGTCTAGACTGCCTTTAGACTCTGATCATGAGACATTTTGGGAAGGAATGCCATTGGATGCAGCCTCATGTCTTATTGATGAAATCCTCACTCTAAGTGATGATGTGTTGCTATTCTTATATCCTTTGGTAGAACCGGTAGAAGATCCAGAACAATATCTGACTAAATCTCAAGTCTTGGATTTTCTTTCAACCTATGAAACCCTAAGGAAGAGAATGGAACAGGAGCTACAACTGTCTGCACAGGATGTGGTCAAAAATCTATACAGCTACCTATTCAACTCTTCATTACAAGAAAAAGCAGTTGGGTTCATAGAAGGCAGAACAACTGAAGTTCTCAAAGCACTAGGTGTGCCAGACCCTGAATAGCAAATCACAAAGAAGCCTAAAAAGCTTAAGATTTACAAAAGGAGAGAATCAGAGTCTGTTGCTGAGTTGGAAACTGAGATTGAGCAACCAATTTTTAACTATGAAGCAATTTGGGATCAAGGAATTACCTACAAGACAGCTATTGATTGGATTTCTACTATTCAGCCTCGTTCCAGGAAGGTGGTTGATTTTCTGGTCCAACATGTAGGAAAGGTGGCCAATAAATATATCTATCCAACCTATGACAATAGATTGGATCAACTCAAGGGCTCATATTATCAGAAACTAGCAAGGGAACTGCAGGATTCCTTTCACGTGACTTTTGCCCAGGCCATCTATGCACTCCATGCCAGGATTTTTCTCAATGGACACTTGGATGTATTAATTATGGTAGAACCACAGGAGGTAGCAGGTGATGCTAGGCAGTTAGAGGATGGGACTAGTGCACCAGTGGTGACTAGTGATAAAGATGCTCAGTCTACCTCACCTACACAAGAACCACCTAGTCAGAGGTTGGGTGATAGTGGGGCAAGGGAGTATGCTGTAAGGCCCTCCTTGGCAACTCAACAAACTGCTGATGAGAACCCCAGTGATATGGGAGGATAGACTCTGATGGATGCTCAAGAAGTACTTTTCCATCCTTGTCTATCAGAGTCTATCCACCTTGAGGGGCAGTCTCATGCACAAACAGTCCAAGATGGTGACACTCAGACTCTGGCTTCTAATGAAGTCATACTGAAGCAGTCAGAGTCTAGAGTAGACCCTGAGACTGGAATATTGGAGCCAACAGACTCTGAAAAGAAAGAAGATGATTGTAAGGGTTCAGAATCTGTTGATGCTCACCCCTTGGTGGAAACCCCTAGCCTTCAGACTTATGAAGGGGTTCCCCTCCATTAAGGTGGTTCCGGTATTGAAGTACAATCTTTATCTCTCAACCCCTCTTCTGTAGGATTCCTGAGTGTACCTTTCCAAATGAGTGAAAAAATATCTGAGAGGCTGGCACTGGTCCAGACAAAAGGAGAGGTAGAAAAGGCAGTAGAGGGCCTGAGTGAGATTGAGAAAGTGGGTGCCCAACCCCACTGTGAGACTGGGAGATTAGGGTATCCTGAACCTAGCTTTACTTATTGGGATCCAGATTTTCCAAAGAGTTGGTCCGATGAGTTGGAGTAGGGGATGGATGAAAATTCACTTTGTTCGATTGTGCAGATTGGTAAAAAGGAGGAGGCTCTTGCTGTTCAGAATTCATTTACACAGAGACCACAACATCATATGGTGGATTCTCTAGCAAGGAGAGCAGATAGAGTCATGGAGGCTTTGGTGGATAACCCTGTCAATTTAACTGAGGCTGCAACATTGACGTCAGAAGAACCACTTTTGATCATGCCTATAAGGGCTCGACTTCCAGAGTCTACAGTCTCTGATCACTCTCAGGAGGAGTCAGTGTCTATAGTCTCGTTTGCAATTTCGGAGTCTACACCACCACCAGAGTCTATGCCTCACCTTCCTTCACTTGAGCCTGTTGCTGAGGAGTGCACTTCTGAAGACGATGATCCAGTTCAACCTTCTTTTGTCTATTTTGATCAAGTCTTTCCTCAGTCTTGGGAGTCTGCCCAGAAAAGAGGCATCACTGATAAAGATTCTTTTGCATGTATTCTGGATATTCATCAGTCTGAGAGACTGAAAGCTTTTCAGAAAAAATCATACCTTCAAGACCATGGTAACTACCCTGGTGAAGAAGATCAAGCTTTGGATGGAAATGTTAAAGCTGAGACAGAGAGTGTTGCTAAAAAATTGGCTTTTGTGGTCAAAGACATCTCTCATATTCAAACCAAACTTACTTGTGTTGACAATACTACTTCTCTGCTCAGTACCAAATTTGACAGAATTAACTCTCTTCAATTATCCAAAGAGGTCGCCTTCAAGGATGCTCTTGCTGCTATCACTTCTACTCAAGCTTCTCTCCAATCAACAATCTTTGATTTAACCACCAATGTTGATTCTTTCATTGCAGCACAGGCCAATATCTCCACAGTTCTTGAACAGATTCTGTTGGCTGTTACTAGTTCTGATGATGTCAAAAAGGGGGAGAAAAGAGGTGCATCTTCCTCCAGGAGAAATAAGGATGATACATGCAGAGATGATAAAAGGGGAGTTAAAAGGAGGAGAGATGGTGATGATGGAGATAGTTCTTATGGTCCTAGGGGTTCTGGTGATGTATCAATCAAGCATTCTGGAGTGGATGTATTATCAAAATCTCAAACACATCAGTCAGGGACTGGGAATGGGAAATCAAAGTCTAAGTCAGACTCTGATAAATAAAGGAAGAAAACAGACTCTGATGAAACTCAAGAACCTTCATACTGGAAGTGCAGTCAATCAAATCTACAACTTAGAGCTAAAAAGAAGACAGGTCTTGGAAGTTTTGAAGAATCTGACATTGACAGATCATCTACTCTAACCAGGGATCCTCAATCCTTGACAGATAGGCAGTTTGAGAAGATCACACAGAAGCACTTAAACAAAGTGGTATCTGCTCAAATTGTTTATAATGTTTATGAAAGAAAGATGCAAGGAGGACAGGGAGGCACAGAAAAGGTGAAGAATGAGATGCTGGTTTATTTTTTAGAAGGTGGATCAGCTAGATGGATCAATCAATCAAACTTCATATTTTTCAAACAGGCTGAGGAATTGCAGTATATTAGATTTCTCCTTCAAATTGCTTATGAAGTTAACAAGAGCAAAGAGGCTGTCACACACAAATGGTTCAAGGAGATTGATAGAAAGCTGACTTTGCACAAACAGGCAAATCGACAAATTGGCAAATTTTCCTTAAAATATGTTGATACTGAGGGAAATGATCAAGTCATGCCATTGGAAGAAAAACATATTAAATATCAAGAAGGTGTGGGTCATTACTTTGGGTTTCAGCCTATGAGTGGGAAAGTTAGTGTTCTAATGTTGAAGGACTTAAAAGATCAAGAAAGCAGTGCAAACGATCTGAGAGTAGCTTACTGTCAAATCAAATGTTCAAGTGAAGAAATGAAGAAATTGAAGAAATTTGTTGGTGAAGCTCTTGCAATTGTGGAGGACAATATGCTCAATTCATTTTTGAAGAATAATCCAGCCTTTGAGAGGATCAATTAAGAAGTAATTCTTTTTCCTTTATAATTCTTTCATACTGTTCTAAACTAAGTGTTTTATTCTTTAGTTTTGACATTATCAAACCTGGATTTATGCTTACATTTTATAAAGCATAAATAGGGGGAGATTGTTATGAATATATTCATTTGATGATGTACAAAATTCTAGAACAGGAGTTAGCTTAGTTTATTTGCAATATATCTTTCTAGTCTCTGAAATGTATAATCAGAGTCTAGATAGTCAACATTCATGTTACTTGTACTTAGAAGAATTTATGAAGAAAGTAAAACCAGAGTCTGCATGAAGATCAGAGTCTGGAAGGTGATCAGAGTCTATAGACTATCGGAGTTTAAGATATGTCAGAGTCTACAAATGATCAGAGTCTATAGTCTGGCAGAGTCTGAAGAATTCAGAGTCTATAAAGTTAAAGATAAATTTGGAAGATGATCACAGATAAGGGAAGTCTTCGAAGATAAAGCCAAAGATATTGCAGATATGCTATAAATAAAAGGAAGGAGAATTGCAGAAGGAAACTGTCAACTAATAATTAAGAATTCTATTCCTATTGTAATTTATCTTTCTGTTATTAGCTGATAGGCAGCTCTCTATATAAACTCTATGTAACCTAATTGTAAAGGTGTGGAAGTCGAAGCATAATTTGTCTGAGTGAAACTTAGTGAGTGCATAGAAATAGAGAGAGTTGCTGTGATAAACACAGAGAAGCTGCTAGGGTTTGTGTACACCCTAGGAGAGTTTTGTATTTACAAATCAATAATAAAAACAGTACTTATTCATATCTTTGTGTTTGATCTTTGTTCATAATTCATATCTGTTTATTGATATTGAGTTGATTTTAAATCAGGCAGAAAAGACACACAAGTATTCAACCCCCCTTCTACTTGTGCAACTGGGAAAACAGTATATGTGGCTGATAGAGGTGTTGAGAGGAGTATATTCCTCAAACCTTGAGAACCTGTCAGTAGGAGAAAATCTCCTCCCATAAGGGGACTTGTCTCTATTAGCATTTACAGAGATGGGTGCTGTTTTGTCATCACGACTATAGGTCATTGAATCAGAGGTTCCCCTACTAGAGGTTCTTTTCTCAACAATCCTGTCCTTGGGCATATAGGAGTGATTCCATTTATTCCTGCCCCACCCCCCGGTACCTCCCTGGTTGACGTTCTTTAACATCTTGGCCAAGGACTCCTCCTTAATCTTATGAGGTTCTGCCTTTGCATATAAATCAGAAAAGGTTTGAAGTTTTCTTCCTTGGAGCTCCTTTCAAAAGTTAGTTCACGGCCTCACACCTGCAATAAAGAATTTTTTCAGGGTTTTATCAGAAGCTTTTCTCACCCTGGGAACCTCTTCATTGAACCTCTTAAAATAGTCCCTTAGAGTCTCATTGTCCATTTGTTTGATATTTGTTAAGGTGTTGACAGGTGGATCATAGGCCGCAGAAGCTCTAAATTGAGCTACAAATAGGTCCCCCATCTTCTCCCACAATTTTATAGAGTCACCTAGCAACCTCTTGAACCATTGGTGAGCATGTCTTGTGAGAGTGATAGCTAGCAGCCTACACCTTGTGAGAGGTTCCACCTGATATACCTCCATCTCAATAGTGAAGTGACTTAGATACTCTACAGGGTCAGAGCTTCAATCAAATTTGTGGTCTTCGTTCATCCTATAGAACCTGGACAAAGGGGACCATTTCACCTTTTTAGTAAATGGGAAAGTATGGCCAAACCAGATTGAGACTTCTTTTCAGCTTGGATTTTGTCCTGAAGCTGGTAATTGTAGATAAGTCAAAATAGAACTTTGTTAAATATGTTCAGTCTAAAAGAACATCTATTTTATATTGATATTTCATGATTGAAATCTGGAAATGTATTATATGATCCAAAAAATACTTTATTATTTACATAGTTTAAAGTTTTATTTGTTTTCTTATCTGTTAGTTGAGTCATCCTCTAGAAATTTGTGTGTTAAATGTTTAACAACAAATATGGGGAGATTGAAAGTCATATGACTAGGTCTATTTGTAATAAGTAGATGACAACTCAACTCATATAAAAAAGTGAAGTAAATAATAAATATTGAAGAAGGAATCAAGATGAAGAATGTCAACTAGACACGAAAAATCAGAATATCAGAATTTTTTTGACAAAACTACTACTCAACACTGGAAAAAGTTCATTACTATGTTCAAGCGTTAGTGAAAAATAAAGAAGTCATATTTTAGAAGAATTCAAAAAATATATAATATTTTAAGTGGCTACTACAAGAAGATTCCACAAGAAGAAAATAAAAGAGGAAAGACAGTGAAGTAGAAGAAGAACAGAAGACCACTACAGTAGAAATAAGAAACAACATTGTAGTTAGTCATCTGTGAACCAGACCAGCGCACAGGGTATCAACAATGTCAGTGAAGATTCGTCATCAAAAAATTAAAGTGGTTAGAAAGGTTATTATTGAAGAACAAAAAAGTTTGATCTACATCTACATTGGTCTTACAGTCAAAACTTTAATTTAATTCTCTATTAATTAGTAAATTAATTCACTTAGAATTAATTTATTTCTTAAATTAATTAAAGGATTAATTAATTTAAAATTATTTTAGAATGAAGAAGACAAATGCTGGAAGCTCAAATGGATACATGTTTGTTTGGAATGCAGTGTACAAGAGTCAGAATCCAAGATTGAATATTTGACTAGGTACATGCAGTGGCGAAAAGAAGTATTGTATAGTTTAAAATTTCAGATTATTTCAGTAATAGAGGTACTTTTAATTACAACTGTATATTCAGTTAAACAGGCCTGACGGTACTGACTTGAAGACAAGACAGAAAATGAATTGACACGGAAGAAATGCAGATTCATATATTCGTAAAAATGGAACCCCGGTTGGAATTGATTTATCATTTCCAAGTCAAAAAGAGTTCGGTTCCAGATGTTCAGAGCACCGCAGCTTAGAGTATAAAGATTTATTTTTATTAATAAATATTTTATTTATTTAGTAAATTATATTTATAAATATCTAAATAATATTATATATTAATTTTTATAATTTCTGAATTAAATTAATTATTTATTAATCAAAGATTATAAGTTGTGCGGGTCTAAAAGCATTTCTACGGAGCCTATCCATAATAAGACAAAATCGACCCCTGGTTTTCAAATTGAATTGGTAAGTGAATATGTTTTTAAAGTAACCAATCCAAGGCTGCCACGTGTCCAAGGAAAAGAAATGAAAGAGTCTGCTGAATGAAATGTCATGCTGAGTGTTGTGATTAAAAAGTCATACTTGGTGCTTCTAAAAAGTCATACCGAAATTTTTATTAAAAAATTCATAGAGCATCCACTTGCAGAAAGTCATACAAGAGTAATTCAAAAGTCATACCGAAGGATTTCTCAAAAGGTTACACAAAAGAAAGTCTGCAAAATGTCATACCGAATTCAGAAAGTCATACTGAGTTTCTGAAAGGTCATACCGAATGAAAAACGTCATACTGAGCACTTTCAGAAAGTCATACAAGGCTTAAAAATTGTCTGAAAAATGTCCTGATAAAAAATTCATACAAGCCTTACTACCTCTATAAATATGAGGTCTTAGCTTCATATTTTAGAAGTTGAAAAAAACCATTCAAATTCAGTAATTTGTCGGATTGTCAGATTCATAGACTTTCGGTGCTGGTTTGAATTTAATTCCTTAAGTAGAACAATTCATGTCAAATTTGTTCTAGGAATTAAGAAATATTCTACGGAATATTGTAATACTCTTTCAAGTTTAATATATGTATTTAACTTGAATCTTGTTTACTTACTTGCTAATTTTCTAGATCTTAAATGTTTATTCATGAAAATAGAAAGTTAGTAAGTCAACCTCATAAACACTACAAGGACTCGAACCCTCAGCAAAGCAATAATTTAATTCCGTAAATTCTGAAAAGAATTTTAAATTGTTGTGAATATCACATTCAACCCCCTTTTACGATACTTCCGGGACCCAATAATTGGCTTAAGAGCCTGTTGATTGATATACAAATCAAGATTCGTAGTCTATTAAAGCTTAGGGTACCGAAGCGATTTGGACTTCAAATGTTTAGAGGCCTTATTAAATATATTTATTTTTTAAATTTAAATTTAGATAAATTTATTTTATAAAATTTATTTTATAAAATTTATTTAAAATAAATTTATTTTATGAATTTAATTTAAATGAGTTTATTATTTAAACTTGAAAAAGTTTATTTTATAAACTTAATTTAAATAAGTTTATTTTATAAATTTAAATTAATAAATTTATTCTCTAAATTTAAATAGATTTACTTTTATAATTTAAATTTATTTTGTTAATTTTATCTTATAAATTTAAATTTAGATAAATTTATTTTATAAAATTTATTTAAAATAAATTTGTTTTGTAAATTTAATTTAAATGAGTTTATTATTTAAACTTGAAAAAGTTTATTTTATAAACTTAATTTAAATAAGTTTATTTTATAAATTAAATTAAATAAATTTATTCTCTAAATTTAAATAGATTTACTTTTATTATTTAAATTTATTTAAATAAATTTATTTTACGAAATCAAATTTAGATAAATTTATTTTATTAATTTTATTTAAATAAATTTTATTTATAATTTTTTTTAAAATTAGTTTATTATTTAAACTTGAAAAGGTTTAGTTTATAAAGTTAATTTAAATAAATTTCTTTTATAAATTTAATTTAAGTAAATTTATTATTTAAATATATATAGATTTAATTTATAATCTAAAATTATTAAAAATCGTGGTCCATTTTTTCAAAAGGGTTTGTAGTTAGAAAAGTTTTCGCTTTGACTCAGAATTAATTTCCAGAAAATATGACCCGGTTTCGAAGAAAGTAGTCATTTCATATTAGTAGGTTTATTCCGGAGCGTTTGGATTTTATTGTGGATGTTATGACTGTTTATGTTATAGTTCCACAAACTGCTCAAATGTAAAGAAAGGATAGATTTATTAGTAGAGAACTCTGCATAATTTTTCTCTAACTCTACTAATCATTCTAGTTTTTGTACAATAGTACTTGTACAAAACGGATTTAAGAATCGTTAGAGGTCACAACTGAAGGAATATATGGGGTTAAAAGTAGCAAGACAAGATCAAGGTTGTATTACACTATTCAAGAAGCCTGAACAAACAAATGATGACATAAACTGTGTTGGGATAAAAGCAGGAATATCAAGCATTAGTAAGGTTACAGTAAGGGAAATTATTTGATGGTGAAGTTAAATGCAAAGTTGATTCTATCAGTGACAGTGATGAACCACATGGATATCTGGCATCAATGACCAACACTGTAGATGAATCACTAAGCACTTCACAAGTACATATTCTAACTAGTATACTTTGTCTAATTCAGAACTGTATGATTAATAAGTGTACACATTCTTATTTTCATGCTTGTTTGTTTAAAGTTAAAAGTGCATATCTTAGGACTTGCCTAATCTTAGGCAAAACATATATAAGAATCACAATAGAGTAAAGACTATTATTCAATCTAAAGATAGGTTGGAATCACTAATCTCATAGCCTTAAGACTACCTTGTCAAGACTGCTGTAAATGAGAAGTGATCAGTCAAAGATAATTTTATTCATGTTAAGGCTGAAGTTGTTGTTACCACTATTGAAAGTAATATCACTAACCCATCTGGACTCCATTAAAGTTGAGTACCAAGAATCTTAATCAATTGTGATTGCAGAGTATGAAACAAAAGACAAAAGTTATGCGATTTTGTGATATTTATTGTTCGAGAGATATTACTAGCATTGAAGCTCTACTATCACAGTTGATTGAGAAAGTATACTCAACGGTAACCTTTGGAGATGACAACAAAGGATGTACAAGGGACTTGGCTATCATGATTTTGGAATTGTCATCATTGGAAATATCTTTCTTGTCGATGGACTTAAGCACTATCTACAGGGCAGTAGGGAATTCTTTGTCAAAGGTTTTCTGAAAATGCATTGAAAAGGAAAAGTGTTTGATTTCGAGCAAGAAAGATGGAAGCTCACTCAACTGAGAGTGAAGAAATATGTTCTAGCTGATATGGATTTTGTACGTAAAGGTGAAATAAGTTTCTTAGTAAAGCTTCATCGGTAAAGAGTTAGCTATGACATAAGAAGCTCTCACACTTGATATTCAAGACAATGGATTCTTTGATAAAGAAGAAATTGGTGAGAGGACTACTTCATATGGAATTTTATCCAGAAGGACATTTTGAAGTGTGTCATATAGGGAAGTCTATGAAAACATCATACTGAAGCAAGTAATGTCTTGGAAGAAATATGCTTAGTTGTGGTTCATGATGAACTTATGTTAGGTATGAGTTTCAGGTTAAGTTAATCAAATGGGGGGTGAATGATTAACTCATAATTTTCTTAATCTGTTTAACTAATGTAACTAATTTATAAAATGTGTTTGTATAATATAGAAATGCGGAATTAAAATATTCAATCACACAATACATAATTTAAACTTTCAATCTAATGTATATTGGATTTTTGTTTTGCTACAATATGAGATTTAAACTTTAAATCTCAACTTCTTGTTCTTGGAAGATACAAGTTATGAATACACATGATAATATTCAAAGATATAGACTAATGAGGTTGTGCATAAGCTATATAGAAAACATGTATTTTGGCACATGCTCTCACCAGTCAGTTAAGCTAAAACTAGAAGTAGATAAGAAACACTTTACATTTGACTACTATCTATTTTTAGCTAACACAATCTGTTGACAGTCTTTTGTGTTCAGCCTTATCTCTTTTATCCTTTGTCTTATTCTTCTTCCAAGCTACATTGTAGACTTGTCTTCATCTTCACATGTTTGATTGATCCTGTAATGATAGAGCTGCACATTATTTGTCTTGTTCTTCTACAATTTTCCTTGAAACTAGCTCTTTGAAACAGTCGAATACTCTGTTAATTTTGCTTCGAGAAGTCTTGGTGATTGACTTCTCGGTTAGGTACATGCTGAGACTTCTGGATTAGTTTCTGAATGGCTTACTTCTCGAATGACTAGACTTCTCGATTGCATACTTCATTTGATGACTTCTTGATTAGACTAGACTTCTCGAATGGATACTTTAAACTGAGACTTCTCGATTGGTTCAGCCCTATCACTTCTCGATTACTTCTTTGGCTATTTCTCGAATTATTCTTCTAGACTTCTCAAATGATTCATATTTTAACACTTCTCAAATAACTACAGTTACTTTGACTTCTCGATCACTTTTCACTTCTCGATCGATTACTTAGTTACTTGAGCATTTGAGACTTCTCGACCAGCTTCACATGTCTGACTTTTCTACCAAGATGACTTCTCGATTACATATTTTCCTTAGAGTATTTTCCACTGGAATTCTTATTTGATAAAGTGTTCATTGATTTGATGCTTGATTCAGACTTAATTCATCTATCAACCTTTATTTTTGACTTATATTTATATATTGACTTCTCAGTAGAAACATAATTATAACTGCAAATACATTAGAACATTTTACGAACACATCTTAATACATAAACATTATATGTGTTACATCATTACATGTGGTCCAACACCCTAGTTACAATTTGGTAATGTTCATGCATTTAATAGATAATATATCACATATGATGATTGATCACATCGGGAAGATCAAGTTGGAAGCAAAGTAAGCTGTGAGAACTTTGAAGTCAGATATTAGAACTGAATTTCGTGAATGAAGTTCTAAACGAAGTCTACACTTATAAAGGTACTTTGAAGTTGAAGCGATTAACACATCATGCTTCTTTATTCAACAAAGATCATGAAAAAACATCATATGAGCTAATGGCCAACCAGAAGTAAACACTGAATCTCTTTCGTGTTTGGAGGAAATTGATATTTATTGAAGATTTATATGAGTATCTTGACAAGTGTTAGGAATTATGAGTTCAGAAGTTTACAGAGGGGGGTGTGAATGTATACTTCAACCTTTTCTTTTTCTTCTTCTTCTCTTTGATGAACTTAAGGAAGATAGATGAACTATGATTCTATGAATGAATTTTAAACATGTTAAGTGTTTATCAAAACATAGAACATTAAAATAAACACAGGATGTAACTTTCAATCTAATTGTATTAGAAAGAATCTTTGCTACAATCTGAAATTCAAATTGAATTTCAGCTTCTTGTTCTAGGAAGAATACAATTGTAAAATTACTCAAGACACTATCAAATGTGGCTGTGCATAAACTATATAGACAACATGTCCTGTGCACATGCTCACATAAGATAGATTAGCTATAACTAGAAATAGACAAGACATGCTTTACAGTTGACGATATCTATTTCTAGCTAACACACTACTGTGACAGTCTGCTACATCCAGCCTTATACCTTCTGTCATTTGTCTTGACTAACTTCCCAGCTTCATTGTAGACTTGTCTCTATCTTTGCAGGCTTGACTTATCCTGTAAAAATAGAGCTTCAGTATTATCTGACTTGTTCTGCAATTTTCCTTGAAAATAGCTCCTTGGTGCAGTCGAGTACTCTATTTGAATTAATTCGAGAAGTCACGGATATTGACTTCTCGATTGAGTACTGGTTGTGACAACACGATTGGTCTTTGAATGATTGACTTCTCGAATGACTAGACTTCTCGATCACATACTCTATTTGATGACTTCTCGATCAGGCTAGACTTCTCGAATGTACACTTGAAAATGTGACTTCTCGAATGCCTCAGCTTACCACTTCTCGAATGCTCCTTTTGCTAACTTCTCGAATTGATTTACTTTTCTCACTTCTCGAATGACTCATAATTAGCACTACTTCAATACTTGACTTGTCGAATGTCTGACTTCTCGATCGAGTACTGAGCAGTTGAGTGTGTTTTGAGACTTCTCGAAATGTTTCCACAGTTCTGACTTCTCGAATAGTAGACTTCTCGACTGAGCAATTGCCTTAGTAGATTTCTCAAATTGCTTTCCTTATTTCTCCACAAGTCTTCTTTTTCTTGTTGCATGATTCAACTTGAATCTTCTAACACACTTTATTTTTGACTTCATTTACAATTATCAGACAAACTGAGTAGACTTCTAACTGCAATTTTACACAATGATATCTGAGTCACTAAACTATTATAGAAGTACAAACTATGTTACAACAAGACAGATAATTACATAGGCTAGGCTTGATTTAAGTCCAACAATCTCCCCCAATTTGGGAAATGATGAATTTTACAAATTAATACAATATATCAAGCCTACCTCTTTTGTTGTTGTTGTTGGTGAGCTGCCTGGTCATATTTCTCTTTTCTTTCCCTTTCTTCCCTTGCCTTATGTTCTTCAATGACTTCCAAAAGCTGTTTCCTGGCCATAACTTCCTCTATCAAGATAGAATCCTTTAACATGTCAGCAGCAATCTTGAGAGTTTGCATAGGATAGTCTTGAATAAACTTCAGCCTGATTTTGATTGTAGATCCACTTCTTAGTTTAAACTCAATTCTATCAGGGTCATTGAACACCCTGCATTTTCCCTGTCTTCTCAACTCTTCAGATAGTTTCTCTATTCTCTCCTCCTCCTTTCTTTTCTTTTCAATCATCTCCTCCATGTACCTTACCTTGTCAAGCTTTTTCTGATACTTCTTTTCTAAATACTGAGCCATTTCCATCATTCTCAACTTGTTAATCATGCTTCTTTTGTCAAAGAGACTTATCACTCTCCTAATGTCATGAGTGGTAGCATTAATGTTGTCATGGTGAAAGCCTCTTTCCTCTCCATCAACAGTTGTGATAAACATCCTTTTGTCCCTGATTTCAACTTTAGCAATCATGTTAGCCTTCCACTGTTTTAACCTCTATTTGTTGACTTCTGCAATTTCTTGGATAGACTTAACTTGCAGACCCTTATCTGGAACAACAAGTTGTTTTCTCCACTTAGGACATCTTACTAGCAATGAGCTAGTAGAATTCTTGAATTTAGTTGTTGTGGCAGTGTTGACTTTGATTTGTTGACTTGGCTTCAATTTCCTTGACTGATCCTTTTTAATTTCCCTCCTTATTACTCCATGTGCAGTTACTTTCATGAACATCCTTCTTGGAGATTTGGATTTGATAGCAGTTGCAGTTTTAGAAACTGTTGATATCACACTAGTACCCTGAGATTTGGTAGGTGTGCTATAGTGAGTACTAACACCTTGCTGCTTGGAAGGATTTCTCATTTGATATTGTTTCTCCTTTTCAGAATTATCTCTTTTCTTCTTTTCTGCATTCTCCTTTTTCTTGCTCTCCTTCTTTTCATCCTTATCACTCCTGGATTCAGGCTTTTTGTCTTTCTCGTCCTGATCCTTGTCATCATCATTTTTCTTTTGATTTTTCAATTCTTCATTTGCAAAATCAGATAGTTGATCTTTGATAAATTTCTTCATCTTTTCCACTATCACATTGTCCTCAACTTGTTTAACCTTTTTCTTTTCAATCAAATCAATCAGATTTATGATTTGACTTCTGTTTCCTGAATTGAGATGTTGAGGAATCTTAAAGTGAGATTCAGTAAGATTCTTCAATTCCTCATCTTCCTAGGTTACCAACTCCACTGCCTTGTACAAACATTCCAGTTCAGTATATGAGAGCCTTTGGAATTGAGCAACTGAGACTTTAAAGTAACCAGACTCCATTTGAATGAGTGGCTCTTTGAACATTTGTCCATTCTGTTCAAACTTAACTCCCCTCACTGCAACAATAGCATTGTCAAGCATCTTCTTATAACTCCAATGATTTCCCTTGACTTGCTTTTTGATATGATGCAGAAGGTCAAGAAAATCCTTGTCAGAATTGGGCTTTAAAATTTCACTCATGAGCTTTCTCATAACTGCCTTTTGCCTTTCAACCTCTATCTCTTCTCTCCTTTTCTTCTCCCCCTTAGGGTTAATATCTTGACTGTGGAGAAAGGAAGAATGACTTGGCTTGATTTGAGTTGTCAATTTTTCTAGAGGAGCCTGACTAGGTGTGCCCAGTCTGGAGATGAGTGATTGTAGAGAAGTGAGTTGTGTGGAAATGCTGGTAAGTGAAGTCCCTTGACTGGCAGAGGAATTAAAAAACTGCTTTTAAAGACTTTGAACATCTGAGATAACTTGGGAAACTGTGAATGTGAGAGAATCCACTCTAGCATTTAAAGTATCAATAGTGGAGGCCTTGGCAGCTTCATCTTTGGCCTTAGACTGGTAGTACATATCCACTTGAAATGGAGACAAGGTGTGAATGGGCACATCCTCAGGCAGTCTGTCTGCATGCTTGTTTTTGTACAATACTTCAACCATATGGTTGATTTTCCTTTGATTATCTAGGATGGCTGTGTTACTGTGAACCATTTCCTTAAACACTTTCTCTAAGGAATCCATCTTGGAATTGAGAAGTGAAGTCTTCACAGAATCTCCCTTGGCACTGCCCCCATACATTCCTCCAGTCCTGAGCTTGTTTTCAATAGCCAGCAATGTACCCTCTACCTTGGTTCTGTGATTTTGAATTTCAGATTGAACTCCCTTGGCAAGGTAGTGGTTGGACTGTAGCTGAACCTTGGCAGCTTCATGAATTGCATCATAGATAGCACATGGAGTGAAGGTCTTCTCACAGGATCCAAGATAAGTAAGATATTTTTGCCTGGTCCACTCCAAAGCTTCCTCCATACTAACTGCAGATTTACCATCCAGCCAAGCATCCATATTTACTTCTGCATTTTCAGCTAGATTGCATTCTTCTCCTTTAATTCCTCTTGATCCTTTGCATATTCAAGCATAATTGCAACATAGTCTTTGTTTGGCAAATGAGAAGTCACAAGCTGCTAAGCAATGTGATAGAATCCCTCTAATTGATCTCCATATAACTCCTTTAGTTTCTCATCAGAAAGTGACCCACCATGAGATGATGGTCCTGAATCCCTGTCATGTTGCACAGGTTCCAGCCATTGTGACAAAGAGTGAGAGCTAGGGCCACTTGTTACAGTGGTCCCCTCAGTGTCTATTTCCTCATCCAATTTCTCAGATGATTCTCTAGACACTGGATGGATAGGTGATTTCTCCTGAGGAGACAGTCTTTGAATGACTGGGGAGTGTCCAGGGGATGCCATTTGCATGGTGTGGAGGTCCCCCAGATTTCCCAAGGTCTGTGAAGACACTTGGCTATTAAATGCCCGAGCCCCCACAGAGTCTGAAGTAAAAACTCCTGAAACCTCTGTGGTTTTGATGGTGTCATCAGGATATGCCTCAGCATGCATTCCCTCACCATCTAAATGTATTTCCTGAGTGGTGAACAAGGTGTCATGCACCAAGTTACTTGAATGGGGCTCACCAGGGAAATGAGAATCCTGATGATCAACAACCTTGTGTGTTTGGCTAGACACAGCTGGTTGAGAAGAAATTTGAGAGGTTGAAGAGAGATTGTGGATAGAACTGAGTAGTGGCAACTCCCCTTGAGAAAATGTGGAAGTTTCAAGAGAAAATCCTACTGGTGCACAGTGTGTCTCCTTTTCAACTAAAACTTCTTCATTGACAGGAGTGAGTTCCTGCAATGGTGCAGACTCTGTACAAAGTGGAGTGGGTTGGCTCCCAATTTCAATATATGCACCTTGTTGAGAAAGTGCACCTAGTAGTAGGTTTAGTCCCTTGTTAACCTCTACATCTTGTTGAGAGGATGTAGAGTGGTCTGTTGTGGCCTTTTTAATTTTCTTCCTCCTGGTTAAAGGCTCTACAGGTGACTCATCTAAAATGTCATCACTTTCTTCAACAGTTTCTATTGTTATTTTCTTAACAACTTTCTCCTTTTTCTTCTTTACAACTACACCCTGTTGAGAGGATGTAGAGGTTGGTTGACTATCATCTAGTGGATTCACAAAAGGGCTAGCATTTGGGTTAGGGGTCCTTGGGTTAGGTGCATTTGGTTCTTCTACAGCCTTAGGACCCCCTACTGTATCAAGATAACCATATTTAGGCTGCACAAGTGGGTACCCCCTAAATACACTCAGCATGTGAGGTGTTATTTGAAGGGGCACATTCACTGTGTTTCTCCTATCCAATGTAGCAAAAATTATTTTTGACATGGATTTGGAATAACCAATTCTTTGTTTGTTCATTCCAGGCAATTCAATTAAATTAGCATTCTTATTATTGAGAATTAATTGAATAAAGCGAGGAAAGAAAATCTCATTACCTTTCTTGGGTATCCTGGTTATGAGCTCCCCAAGAACTAGCTTTCCAACATTGAGCCTTTGATTGTAGGCCAATGAGTAGGCCAGATTCATAGCAATGAGACTAACCTGGTCGAATCCTGTCTTCCTGCAG
Organism: Oenanthe sinensis; assembly: GCA_028671895.1. Classification (NCBI taxonomy): domain Eukaryota; kingdom Viridiplantae; phylum Streptophyta; class Magnoliopsida; order Apiales; family Apiaceae; genus Oenanthe; species Oenanthe sinensis. The sequence goes on from CM053801.1 coordinate 26,525,610, forward strand.
GTGAAGACTCTTAGGATTGTGTCGAACAAAAATGACCACTCCTTTCTTATGAATTTCTTATTGATTTTTCCCAGCTTGAACCTCTCCCCTTCCTTGTTCACAGAATCTGAGTACCTTATAATCTCTAGAAAGTCCAGTAAATCTTCATCAGTAGGCTCATCATTAAACTCTGCAGTTTGAATCTTTAAGCTTCTATTAACATCTTCTTCATCAAAACTGATATCTACCCCTTGGATTTTACAGGTTACAACTATTTTTGAGCTTCCATTTTCCAAAGCTATGTTTTCCCAGTCTACAGTAGCCCAAAATTGTTCCAGAATGTCTAGGTAAAGAGTTGGGTTAGCTAACAAGGCTTCTTTCAGGTATGAGTCAATTAGAAACTTGGTGAAACATTTGTATTGAGGTTTTGCGTCAGCATCTCTGGAGATGGCCAAGAAGTTGGTTTCGGGAATGACAAATACTCCAGTTGAGACTGAACTTGAGGATGCCATGGAGTTAGTGTATAGAAATAGAGAAGAGAAGGAACGAAAGTTTTAGAGAGGGAGAGAAAGAGAGATACAAGAGTAACAGTTGAAATGCAAGGGTTTCTTTGAGTTTGTAGTTAAGTGTAGAAATGAAATGTTAGATCTACTTTGCTATTTAAATGATACAGACAACTAGACTAGAATAGTAATCAATTTTAGTGATCGAGAACTCAAAAAAGAGTAAAGCTGTTTTAGTAGAGAACTGTCAGACTTTGATCGAGAACTAAGACAATCGAGAACTCATTCAAGCTATAGTCGAGAACTCTGAGGGTTCGAGAACTCTCAATAGTACTTGATCGAGAACGCAGGAAAAGAACTGTTCGAGAACTCAAAGCATTCGAGAACTCTCAGAATTGAACGATTCGAGAACTCTAGGGATAAACTGTTCGAGAACTCAAAACATTCGAGAACTCTTAGAAATGAACGATTCGAGAACTCTCAATGATACTTAGTCGAGAAGTCAGAAAGAATGGCAACTTAACTACAAATTTCAGTTTTTGAGAAATTACTTTATTTTCACTAGGAAAACAAAATAATACTTTATCAACAACATTTCTTAGATAAATAAAATTTATTTATTCATCCTAAAAAGAGAAATGAGTTTAATTGATATTCCTGAAATTTTAATTATCACACTTGTTATTTAATAATGCACAAGCATAATAATTCTTTTCAGGCTTTCTCAGAACAAGAAAATAGTTCCAAGTTAGTTTTAAAACATCTATTAACAATATGTACAACAATATAACTGGCATATTCATAAATATACACCAGTTTTGTTTCACTTAGATAAATCACTTGGGTTCATGTCTGTGAAACAATTGTTGTAACAGTTGGAGAGATATATTCATTAAGCCACTTATCCTGAAGAATTTAGCATTCCAATGTCACTAACCAACCTGTTGAAGGTGGCTTCATCAAGTGGTTTAGTAAATATATCAGCCAACTATCTTTGTGTAGGAACATAGAACAATTTAATTACTCCATTTTCTGCATGTTCCCTTATGAAATGATACCTTACATCAATATGCTTTGTCTTGGAATGGTTGACTGGATTTGCAACAATTGATATGGCACTAGTGTTGTCACACATGATAGGAATTTCTTCCAACACCAGTCCATAGTCCCTTAGTTGATTCTTGATCCAAAGCACTTGAGCACAACAACTTCCAGCAGCAATATATTCAGCCTCAGCTGTGGAAGTAGAAACTGATTGTTGCTTTTTACTAAACCAAGACACCAATCTCTATCCAAGAAATTGACAGCTTCCTGAGGTGCTTTTTCTATCCACTCTGCACCAAGCAAAATCAGCATCTGAATATCCAACTAAATTGAATCATGTTTCTTTAGGGTACCATAATCCCATGAATTGTGTTCCTTTGAGATATCTCGGAATTCTTTTGACAGCAATGAGATGGGATTCTTTTGGATTTGCCTAGAACCTTGCACATAGACATGTAGAAAACATTATGTCAGGTCTACTAGCTGTGAGATAGAGGAGAGATCCAATCATTCCTCTGTAGGTCTTCATGTCTACACTTTTTCCTTTCTTGTCTTCATCAAGTTTTGTAGCTGTAGACATTGGAGTCTTGGCAATTGAACAGTCTTGCTTGTCAAATCTTTTGAGTAAGTCATTGATGTATTTTGTTTGACTTATGAAAATGCCATCATCCCTTTGACTTATTTGAAGGCCTAGAAAATAATTGAGCTCTCCCATCATGCTCATCTTATATTTACTTTGCATTAGCTTGGAAAACCTTTGACATAGTTTTTTATTTATAGACCCAAAAATGATATCATCTACATAGATTTGAACAAGTATGATATCCTCACCATCCTTTTTGTAGAAAAGAGTTTTGTCAATAGTTCGTCTAGTGAATTGATTTTCCAGAAAATTTTTTGACAAGGTGTCATACCATGCTCTAGGGGCTTGTTTGAGTCCATTCAATGCTTTGATGAGTCTGTACACAAAGTCTGGAAAGTTTGAATCTTCAAAGCTAGGTGGTTGTTGAACATATACTTCCTCTTCTAATTCACCATTGAGGAATGCACTTTTCACATCCATTTGATATACCTTAAAATTTGAGTGTGCTGCAAAAGCTAGGAAAATTCGAATTGCTTCCAATCTTGCAACAGGAGCAAAGGTCTCATCATATTTGCTAGGTACTTGGTTCCAAACACATGCAGGTACTTTACAGATGGTCTTCTATTTGTCATGATGTGATAAGGAGTCTTTCCAACTGGTTTTGTGATGAGTGTTCTGTTTTCAGTATAGCATACAGTTCTAACAGCTTCAGCCCAAAAACTAGTTGGTAGATTTGCTTCTGCTAACATGGTTCTTGCAGCTTCAATGAGAGTCCTGTTCTTTCTCTCAACCACTCCATTTTATTGTGGAGTTCTTGGGGCTGAGAATTGGTGAGTGATCCCCTTTTCTTTGCAGAATTCATTGAGTATAGCATTTTTGAATTCTGTACCATTATCACTCCTTATGGCAACTACTGGTGTAGGGCCTTTATCCAATCTTCTCAAATTTTCAATGATGACCTCAGGAGCTTCATCTTTTGAGTGCAAGAATTCTACCCAAGTGTACTTTGAAAAGTCATCAACCATGACTAGAACAAATCTTTTCTTGGACATGGACATCACATTTACTGGTCCAAACAGATCCATATGAATCAATTGTAGTGGTTTGGTGATTTAAGTGAATTCCTTACTCTTGTGACTTGATCTCTTCATTTTCCCTTTCTGGCATGCCTCACACAATCCTTCTATGCAAAATTCAAGTGTGGGTAGGTCCTTCACTAATTCTCTTTTGACTAAAGAATTAATGTTTTTGAGATTTAAGTGAGATAACCTCTTATGCCAAAGCATACTTTCATTTTCTGATGCATTTGTGTAGAAACATCAAATTTTCTCCTTGTTGGCAGAATTCAAATATGCTACAAACAGGCTTCATTTTCTTACTCCTTGCAGAGCAATTTCCTTGGTCTTTCTGTGTGATATGAGACACAATTCCTTGTCAAACTCCACCTTCAAATCTTTGTTGCAGAATTGAGTGATGCTGAGAAGATTATGCTTCAAACCACTAACCAGGGCTACATCTTCAATGAAAACATTTCCATGAATCAACTTGCCATATCCCATGGTGAAGCCAATGTTGTTGTCTCCAAAGGTTACCATTGGGCCAACCTCTTCTTTGAATTGTGACAGCAGGGCTTTGTCACCAGTCATATGCCTTGAACAACCACTGTCCAGAATCCACATGACCTTCTTCTTACCTGTGCCCTGCAAATACACACAAATCAAGTTTTCTTTGGTACCCAAACAAGGTTGGGTCCTTTATGCTTAGTTACATGAATGTCATTCCTGATTCTAGCATTTGTAGTTTCCTGCACATGATTGTCCTTATCTTTACTATTCTGATTTTTAGCTTGATTAGTACTCACAGAACTAAAAACATGCTTAGGTGACATGGAATGATTTCTATGCTTTACAGGACTTGCAGATTTAGGCCAAGTGTTTGTGTTCAGATTCTGATTCATGCATCCATCAACAAACTGTTTCTTGAGCCTAAAGCAGGTATTCATGATATTCATGTTACATGGCATACAATCAAATTGGTCACAACATTTATGATCATCATGCATCAATGATTTTACATATCCACAAGCAAATTCATCATTTTTAACAACAGGTTTCTTGCACATATGAGTAGGATGATTTGTTGAGCCACAATTTTTACAAATCTTCCTAGGTGCATTATGAACAGGTGCATAATTGTTGTTTTTGTTGATGCCTATTTTTCCATTTATGTTTGCCTTTTTCTTTTTAGCATGCATGGTGTCATTTTTCTGATAATTCTGTTTTGTTTCAGTTTGAACAAGAATGGACTTGGTTTTGATTGTGGGTTCTTTTTTTTCAACAGAAGGCACACTTCTTTCAGTTGCTTCCTTATCCTCATCATCCAACTGTTGTTTGATGACCATACTAGTTTCATCAAAATCCACAGTTTCTTTCTTAAAAATTGGTTCCTTGACATTTTTCAAAATATGAGGATTTCCAAGGATTTCAACTTTCTTGCCTTTTGATGAGACAGATTTCTTATTCTTGAGATTCTCATAATCAAAGCCAACTCCAATCCTAGAATTTTCTTTATGCTTCTCATGGAATTCTTGAACAACAGTAGTTGAGTTTTGATAAGATTTGATTTTTAACTCATTTTCAGAAATTTGTTCTTTAAGAAAATTTTCAATTTGTTCAGAACAAACAACCTTGTTTTTTAAATACTCATTTTCTTGTTTCAAGTTTTCCATAGTTATCACAGATAATTCCAGTGTTTTATTCCTAGCAGACAGTTCATCATTGGCTTTCACTAATCTAGCGATCTCCTCATAAGCAGCAGTCATACTAGTGTGAATATTAAACATTTCAATGCTTAAATCTTCCATAGTTTTCTTATATTGTGAATTTGACATGTCAAGAGAGATTAGTGAGGGTACCTGAGAGTTTGAGGATGAAGATCCATTGTCTGAGTTGGCCATGAGTGCCAGATTCCTATATTCTTCTTCCTCATATTCATCTGTATCATCCCAACATTTTCCTTCAACAATATAAGCTTTTCATGTCTGCTTTTTGAGCAGAGCTTCATACTTGGCTTCCAACTCCAAGTAGTCCTTGTCCTTCTTGATTGACTTAGGCTTTCTACATTCTATTGTAAAATGTCCAAGATCATTACAGTTATAACATCTTATCTTGGATCTATCAACTGTTCCAGTTTTGTATCCTCCATTATTGGAGCTTCTTGCTAGATTCTTTCCCTTGCTTGAAGACTTGAAGGTTGGTCTTGGTTTGAAACTTTTGTTTCTTTTGAATCTCAAATTTCCAAACTTCTTTACCATGAAGGCCATTATTTTGTTGTCCATGCCTTTAAGTTCTTCAATGGTGTAGAAGTCATCTTCTTCTGACTCACTCTTGACAGAGTCCTTGTCTTCCTGTTCCTGGTCTTCAAACACTTCAGATTTCATCTTCCTGCTTGCACTAGTCTTTTCAGTTGTTGATGGTTCCTTAGCAACCAGGGCATTTGAGACATTTGCCATTTTTCCTCTACTAGCTAAAATGGCCTTCTTTTGAAAAAATTCCAGCTCATATGTCTTCAGAATTCCATAGAGTGTCTCCAGTGGAAGCTTTCTTAAATCTCCTCCTTCCCTTATTGCAGAAATTTTATGCTCCAGGTGCTCTGGAAGAGTTAATAAGAACTTCATGTTCTTCTCCTTTGTTTCATAATGTTTCCCATGAAGTTGAAGATCATTGATCAGTTTATTGAACCTCTCAAATACTTCAGTTATGCCCTCATTAGGTTTTGACATGAATTCTTCATACTCAGAAACAAGGAGCTTCCTCTGATTTTCCCTTACTTCCTCAGTTCCCTCACACAGAATTTCTATTGTCTCTCATATGTGTTTGGCAGATGTGCAATTGACAATATTATTGTACATCACAAGATCCAGTGACTCAATTAATATTAGCATTAAGCTGTTGTCAAGAGACACATTTTCCTTCTCTGAATCTGTGTACTGAGATGGATCTTTGGGTATCCATGTTGCAGGAATAACTTCAGACCCACTAGTAGTTTCAGGAACTAGAGTTACTGGCATGAAAGGACCATTCTTTAATATTTCTGGATACATGGGGTTTGTAGCCTTTGTGAACATCAGCATCTTCCTCTTTCATAGGTTGTAATTCTCTCTGTCAAATGTAGGAATCTTTATGTTGCTTAGCTTCTGAGAACTCATCTTGATCTTTAGTCTGTATGTATGTGTACAGCCTGCTCTGATACCACTTGTTAGGAATTATGAGTTCAGAAGTTTACAGAGGGGGGGTGAATGTATACTTCAACCTTTTCTTTTTCTTTTTCTTCTCTTTGATGAACTTAAGGAAGGTAAATGAACTATGGTTCTATGAATGAATTTTAAACAGGTTAAGTGTTTATCAAAACATAGAACATTAAAATAAACACATGATGTAACTTTCAATCTAATTGTATTAGAAAGAATCTTTGCTACAATCTGAAATTCAAATTAAATTTCAGCTTCTTGTTCTAGGAATATTACAATTGTAAAATTACTCAAGACACTATCAAATGTGGCTGTGCATAAACTATATAGACAACATGTCATGTGCACATGCTCACATAAGATAGATTAGTTATAACTAGAAATAGACAAGACATTCTTTACATTTGACCGATATCTATTTTTAGCTAACACACTATTGTGACAGTCTGCTACATCCAGCCTTATACCTTCTGTCATTTGTCTTGACTGATTTCCCAGCATCATTGTAGACTTGTCTCTATCTTTGCAGGCTTGACTTATCCTGTAAAAACAGAGCTTCAGTATTATCTAACTTGTTCTGTAATTTTCCAATTATCAGAAAAACTGAGTAGACTTCTAACTGCAATTTTACACAATGATATCTGAGTCACTAAACTATTACAGAACTACAAACTATGTTACAGTAATACAGATAATTACATAGGCTAGGCTTGATTTAAGTCCAACAACAAGTATGAAATTAAGTCTCATGGAACAATTTTCATCGGCTACTCATTGAAGTCGAAAGCTTTCAAGGCATATGTGATGTAAAACTAGAAGGTGATTGAAAGTATGAATGTGTCGTCCTACTACACCAAGCTCTTGAGCATTCAAATGAAAGTCTATTCTGTATCTTTGAAGCTTGACATCTTGTCAGAGTCATATTCAGATATTGATGATGAAATTGAGGTTGCAGATGGAATGAATGTTAATGATGATGATTCAAAACTAGTGGACTTTAACAGAATCCACTCAACAAGGTGAAGGATTTTTAACACATCCTAGCAGCAACAAAGAGGGAGCAAATAAAAGAAGGATCTACTAGTCGTACTCAACACAATGAAGATCAAAGGAATGCATTAAAAATATATATGTCGAGATAAAGGGTTTGGAGTCAAAGTCATTCATGGAGTCTAGTTCTTAGTGATCCGGATACTAGAGTAAAGACTAGAAGTGCTATGCAAAATAAATGGTTATTCATGGGAAAGAATAATTATTAACAGTTGGTATCCTAAAGAAGAATGAAGAAGCGCTGATTGATCCAGATTGGATGATTGCAAATGCAAGATGATCTCAATCAGTTCTAAGGCAAAATCTACTGAATCTGGAGCCCAAACCACAAGAAAAGGTTTTAATTGGTATTGTAAAGGTTTTCAGAGACTGGATGATTATTGGCATTGTTACGAGGAACAAAGCCAAACTGGTTGCTACATGTCACTATAAAGCAGAAGGTATCGACGATGATGGAAACAGAATCTTCGGGACTTTCAAGATCTAACTACAAGCACCAGAAATGAGACTTGATACTATTAGGGATGAACACGTTCATGACCTAACAGTAATATTCCTAGCACCTGTTGAACATTCAAGCATAAATGTCTATCAGATGAATACGAACAAGTGCACACCTGAATGGTGAGTTAGAAGTTAAAGTTGATGTACAACAACTCCTGGACTTGAAGTTACATATCCACTGGAATTTGTATATCATTCTCTTCACAAGCTCTCTATGACGGAGGTAGAAAATCATGCAATCGTCAAGGACATAATATGACACTCTAACTGATAATTACGTAAAAATGATTTTATTAAGATTTTTATACATATATATCTCTCTAGAATATAAGGCACAAGCATAATGTAATATTAGTGCAAGTATACCATAATTATATTATATATAGGTTTACTAATGAAAATTTGGCAGGAGATATTTGTTAAGTTAATGCAGAGTAGGTACAAGATGAGCATGTTGGAAGAGTTGCAATTCTTTTTGGATTATAAGTAATTCAAAAGAATGATGACAATTGAAGTAAGTCAAGGAACTTTTGATGATGCGCATTTTAGAAGATTCCAGACCTGCCAATCTTCTTGCCAACAAACCACTAAGCTGGATCAGGGCAAATCAGATACAAAAATGCAACTCTTGATACAAAAATATGAATCATTTCATTTCAAGAGTGGAGAGTGTATCAATGACACCTATAGTAGATTCAAGAAGTTGTTACATAGATTGAAGCTATATGGTAGGGTTTATGCAACTGAGGATACAAATCTAAAATTTCTTAGATCTCTTCCAAATGAATGGAAACCAATGACTATCTCCATTAGACAATCTCAAGATTTCAAGGATTACACTCTTGAGAAACTTTATGGTATTCTCAAGACATACGAGTTGGAAATCCAACAAGATAAGGAGATTGAGAAGAATCAAAGAAAAGAGAAAACTGTGGCTTTGATGGTCAAGGGAAATGAAGAGAAGAAGGAAATAGGATGTGTAGAAGGTTCTGTCATGGTGGCTAGTGAGACTGATGAAGATTCATCCAAAGTACAAGGAAAGGGAAAGTGTGAAGAAAATGAGACATGCTCTCAGGATGATTTGGATGAGATTGATGAGCACCTTGTATTTTTATCAAGGAAATTCTCAAAGGTAAAATTCAAGAGGAATCCAAATGCTCAAAGGCCTGGATCTCAGTTTAGAAGTAACAATCAAACCAAAAATTTGGTTGATAGATCAAAATTCAAATGCTTTAACTGTGAATTGGCTGGTCATTTTTCAAATGAGTGTAGAAAGCCAAACAAGAGAAGGCAAAGTCATATGATGGTATTGACTACAAAAAGAAATACTTTGACCTTCTTAAAAAAAATAAAAGGCTTTTGTTACTGAAGAAAAAGACTGGGCTGCTGAGGATAGTGACTCTGAAGAATTCATCAATCTAGCTCTAATGGCCAACCATGAAGATGAAGAAGCTAGTTCATCATCAAATCAGGTAATAGTTACTAACTTTTCTGAGCTTACAACTGATGAATGCAATAGTACTATTAATGAAATGTCTAATGAATTGTACAATTTGCATGTCACTCTAAAATCTCTAAACAAAGAAAACCTCAAGTTAAAGAATACCATTGATGCCTTAGTTGAGAGGAATGCTTTTCTTGAAAATGAACTTATTTGTTTAGATAGATTCAAGCAGGAAAGTAATGATGCTAGAAATGAACTAGTAAATAGTTTGAGAAGAGAAGAATTGTTAAAAGAACAATTGACTAGAGAAATTGAAACCATTAACAAATGGAATAGGTCTGCTAAAACTGCCAAACAAATTAATGATGTTCAGGGTTTAGATACTCTAGGAGAATCCCCTAAATCAGTAGGCAAACCATTGGTTGATACTTCAATGGATAAAGATCAATCGACTGCTAATCCTTCATCGACTGATAAAGATTATCAATCGATTAATGATTAATCAATTGATAATCATCCATCGACAATTAAAGTATCAATGGCTAATAAGAATAACAACTTTAGCACTCCTATCAAGTTTGTTAAGGAAACCAAGAATCAAGTTGAGACTAAGGTTGAAAAGATCAACATTTGAAGCTTATCTAAGAAACAATTGAAAGAGAAATTAGAAGGGATGGCACCTGTTGAAATCATTCACCCTAAGTCTGAGAAAAAGAAGAAAAATAGGAATGGGAAAGTAGGCATAAACAAGTACAATAATTATACTCCTGATATGTATGCTCCTAGGAAGGTGTGTGTTAAATGTGGTAGTGTAAATCATTTGTCTATGCAATGCAAGAAAGAAAAGAATTCCATATCTTCAAATGATTTGAATGCACATTCATGTCTGCTAATGCCATGCTTACCAATCATATGCTCATGAGTGCCATGTCTTCTAATTTGGCTGCACCCAATGGTCATATGCCTTATGCACAATTTCCATACATGTATAATCCATTCTTTGCATATGCAAATATGAACATGCCTGGAATGCCATGGAACATACCTAATGTAGATAATGAAATGCATGGAAAATCTGCCATGAGTTCCAAGGTGTTTGAGCCACAAAAGCCAACTCCTAAAGTTAAAGTGGATTTAAACCCACCAAAACAAAATGAATCAAAGTTGGCAACCAAGGCCCAGGCTGCAACTAATAAAAGAGGACCCAAGGCAACTTGGGTACCAAAAGAAACTTGATTGTTTTATGTGTGTGCAGGGAAACAGGAAGAAGAATCTTTGGTATTTAGATAGTGGATGTTCTAGGCACATGACTGGAGATTTGTCCCTGCTCACAAAGTTTGAGGAAAAGGCTGGCCCAGGAGTTACTTTTGGAGATAAAAGCAAATGTTTCACTCTGGGATATGGCTCAATTGTATGAGAAAATGTTATCATTGAACCTGTAGCACTAGTTGATGGATTGAGACACAATTTACTCAGTATTAGTCAGTTGTGTGATAATGGAAATAGTGTGTGGTTATCAACTGGATCATGCATCATAGCCAACAAAGAATCTGGTGAAATTATCTTAACTGGTGAAAGACAAGGAAATGTCTATGTGGCTGATTTTAACTCTGTAAAGGCAAATTCAATGACATGTTTACTTAGCAAAGCCAATACAGATGAAAGTTGGATTTGTTACAAGAAGATAGCCCATTTGAATTTCAAAGCCATGAATCAATTGATTAGAAAGAATATGGTTAGAGGCATTCCACAAATGAAATTCACCAAAGATGGACTATGTGATGCCTATCAAAAGGGAAAACAAAGGAAAGCATCATTCAAGTCAAAGTCTGGATCAACATTTGATAAACCTTTGGAATTATTACATATTGACTTATTTGGTCCTGTCAATATCATGTCAATTACCAAAAAGAAATATGCCTTAGTAATAGTGGATGAATTCACTAGATATACATGGTATATTTCTTACATTCTAAGGATGAGGAAAGCAAATTCATTATCAATCATGTGAGGAATGTTGACAATGGCACTGAATGCAAGGTCAATAAAATAAGAAGTGATAATGGTACTGAATTCAAGAATACAACAATGAAAGAATTCTGTGAAGAAAAAGGTATAACTCATCATTTCTCTGCACCAAGGACTCCACATCAAAATGGAGTTGTTGAAAGGAAAAATAGGACCTTGATTGAAGCTGCTAGAACTATGTTAGAAGAAGCAAAACTTCCTACATATTTCTGGGCAGAAGTAATTAATACTTCTTGTTACATTTAAAATATTTCCATGGTCAATCAACTACAAGGCAAAACACCATATCAATTGATGAAGAAAGACAAGAAACCAACAATTAATTTTCTTCATGTCTTTGGATGCAAATGCTTTGTACTAAGAAATCAAGGTGAAAATTTAGGAAAGTTTGAAGCCAAGGCTGATGAAGCTATATTTGTTAGATATGGAATAACAACCAAAGCTTACAGAGTCTATAATCTTAGATTACACATTGTTATGGAATCTATGCATGTAGTCTTTGATGATAAAAAGATTCAAGGGTTGTTTGATGAAGGCTACCATGACTTATTGCATTTTAAAAATGAATCAACAAGCAATGGTGAAGAAAGTGATGATGATGTAGAAATTTCAAGAAATCAAGTACCCAGAAAAACCCCATTAATTGATTTCAATGCATCAATAGATAACTTATCAGTTGATAATCATCAATCGACTGATAATACATCAATTGATAACTATTCAATGGATAACAACTCTGCTCAATAGTCTTCAAGTAGAGTATTCATCTTAGAGGGAGGGTTTTCAAATGATCAATCACATCAGTATGATCATAACAATTCCAATGATCATGAAGCATCATCTTCAAGGTCAAATTTATCACCACAAAGGAAATGGACAAGAAGTCATCCCTTTAAATTGATCATTGAAGATGCAAATGATGGTGTCAAAACTAGAAGTGCAACTCAAAATGAATGCGTGTATAGTAGCTTCTTGTCTCAAAAAGAACCAAAAAGGACTGAAGAAGCCTTGAATGATCCTGATTGGATAATTGTTATGCAAGAAGAGTTGAATCAGTTTGAAAGAAACAAGTTATAGAAGTTGGTGCCCAAACCAAAAAAAAGTCTGTCATTGTACAAAATGGTTGTTCAGAAATAAAATGGATGAATCTGGTACAGTGACAAGGAATAAAGCAAGAGTAGTGGCAAAGGGCTACTCATAAGAAGAAGGCGTAGATTTTGATGGAACATTTGCACAAGTTATAAGGTTAGAATCTTTTTAGCATATGTTGCTCATGCTAATTTCAAAGTGTATCATATGGATGTGAAAAGTGATTTCCTCAATGGAGAACTAGAGGAAGAAGTGTATGTAGAACAACCTCCTGGTTTCATTGATCCTATTCATCCTGGATTTGTATACTATCTTCTCAAGGCACTTTATGGATTGAAGCAAGTACCTATGTCATGGTATGAAACATTATATAAATTCTTGATTGAAAATCACTTCACAAGAGGTACTATTGATAAAACTCTCTTTCATAGAAATATTAGTGGCTCTATGATTCTTGTTCAAATCTATGTAGATGGCATTATTTTTGGTTCCACTAATGAAAAACTGTCAAAAGTTTCCTAAGTTGATGCAGAGTAAATATGAAATGAGCATGATGGGAGAACTTACCTATTTTCTAGGTTTGCAAGTCAAACAAGTCAAAGATGGCATTTTCATAAATTAAACCAAATATATTTATGATTTATTAAAAAGATTTGATTTAAATGAATGTTCTTTTGTAAAAACCCACATGACCACTGCAACTAAACTTGAATTTAATACTAAGAAAGCTAAAGTGGACATTTCAAGTTATAGAGGCATGGTCGGCTCATTACTTTATTTAACTGCAAGTAGGCCAGACATAATGTTTGCTACATATCTTTGTACTAGGTTTCAGGCTGATCCTAGGGAATCTCATTTGATTGCAATAAAAATAATATTCAAATATCTCAAAAGAATACCAAATCCTGGAATTTGGTATCCTAGAGACTCTGGATTTGAGCTAATTGGCTATTCAGATGCAGATTATGCAGGTTGCAGGATTGACAGAAAAAGTACCACAGACACTTGTCAATTTCTAGGAAACAAGCTTGTATCATGGTTTAGCAAGAAGCAAAATTCAGTGTCTACATCTACTGCAGAGGCTGAATATATTGCAGCTGGAAGTTGCTGTGCACAAGTTTTATGGATGAGGAATCAACTATTTGACTATGGGTTCAACATGAACAAGATTCCTATTTTCTGTGACAACACAAGTGCCATTGCAATAATAGAAAATCCTGTGAAACATTCCAGAACCAAGCACATTGATATAAGGTATCACTTCATTAGGGAACATTTAATGAATGGTACAGTTGAATTTCATTTTGTCCCTAGTGAAAGACAAATTGCAGACATATTTACCAAACCATTAGATAAATCTACTTTCAATAGATTGATATGTAATTTAGGTATGCTTAACTATGTTTAATCTATTAAATGTCTGACAAGTTATGATATAATTTTTTTTAACCATTGACTATGTTAATCTGTTCATTTTTACATAATCAATTGATGAACATTTTACATATCAATGGATAATAGTAGCTATCGACCGATAAATATATCAATTGATGATATATTTATTTATCGATGAATGTTTGCAGCTGTCAACAGATAAATATATCAATTGATGATATATTTATCGATTGATAGTCGTATTTGTTGATGGATAAGTTAGTTATCAATTGATAACTTGGAATTTAAGGGGTCCATGTCATCAATCGACCTATACAAATACTAGTCGTTGATTACTTATTTTATCAATTGATTAATACATACATCTCTGTATGTATAACAATCGATTGCCAAAATTAGTAATTTCTACTTTTTATTTTTCCTCCAACGGTCGATTAAGTTCTATTTTGAGTAAGAAATTGATTGGGAATTCAGTAAATATAAATAGTGAGATTAAAACTTCTTTTAAGTCTTACTTGCAAATTTACTAACGATTTCTTTATCTCTTTCTCTCTCTCTCAATCTACGGACTCAATCTTTCACTCTCTCTTGCTAAGAACCCTAATTCACTTATTATTTATTATTGTTCTTACTTCATTACTAACAAGTTTGCCAGTTAGTTTTTTTCTATAACAAAAATACAATCATGGCTTCATCAAAGAAAGTCTTGCAATCAGGATTCTACTACGAACTCAACAACTTTGCCGCATGCACTATGGTGGAGGAAGCCCCCAGAATTTCATCCACTAATAGAATTCCTCAACAATTCAAAATTCTCAAAGGCCCTCTCAGAAGCACCAAAAATAGTATGCAACTTAGTTGAAGAATTTTGGAAAACTACAGAGGTGGCAGATGATTTTTCTTCCATTTCCTTTAATTGCAAAACACAAAGGTATATTTTAACCACAGTGGTCTTGGGTGAGTGTTTAAATATTCCTGTAAATAATACTAAAAATACACCCACTGACACAGACATTAGAACCATGCTTAGGGAAATCAATTACATTGCTCCTAATGCTAATTTAGGTGGTATAGTTAGGAAGAATCTAAGAAAAAAATGGTCATACTTCTTTGATGCCATAATAAAATATTTCTCAGGTAAAGTTAGTAATTTTGATGCAATAACTACAAGTATGCAACAAATAGGTTATAGCATTTTGTATGATAGATATCACAACTTAGGAAGCCTGTTACTCAATGAAATATCTATCAAATTAGGAAATAAGATTAATATGTCTAATCATATTTACTATGATAGATTTATTATGATTATTATTAACCATTTTGTCAAGGATATTGAGATTGACAAGAGCACAGGAGCCCTGGATTGTTGGGTACAAAACAAAAAGGTCTTTAAAGACTTGGTAAGGATCAATCTTCACAGTATTGTGGAATGGATCTATCCCCCTTTTGTTCAGGTATTTATCTCTACTTTAAACTCTTCCCAACCTCAATCTTCTTTGCCTTCTGTGGCTATGGAGGGTGGTAGCAATGACCCCAACCCTCCTACCCAAGCCACACAACCCATTTCAAAATCCAAATCTAAGAAGCCAACCAAAACCTGTTGTTGTAAAAACAAAGAAGAGAAAAACATCTGTCTTGGTAGATAGATTAAAGGAGGATGTAGGTGGTGAGGAAACTGGGGAACATCAAAGAACCCAGAAGAACAAGGAGAGTGAGGGTGTGCAACCCAAACCAAGACACTCCACAATTTCTCAAAAGACTGTGGATGTTAATAAGGAACTTATCACATCCCTATTGGCATCCTCTCAAAAGGATGACAATATTGAAAAGAGCCCACAACCAGGGGCACAGAACCAAATTGGGGACACACAAGCCAAAACACCAAAATCATATGAAATAAGGAAGAAGAAAGTCACCTTTACATATGGGGAACCACATATTGCAAAATCACAGGAAACTGTGATGGAGCCTTCTCAAAGTCAGTTTGATGCATCTCATATAAATGATGAAATGCAGTCCCATTCACTCTCAATTCCAATCCCTTCTATTCTGTTTTCCCCTCTTCACTAAATTTCTTCAGAAAATGTTCTGATAGATAATCAGGCATTTTCAGATTCTCCTTCTTTGATATTCAAGGAGAAGCCAACACTTTCTTCTGAATTTTCTTCCTAGAAAATTCAGGTTCCATCTCTCATGTTATCTCAAATATCACTTCTCAAATCATAACCTCAAATGTTTCTACTCCATCAATTGATATTTCCTCATCAATTGATATTCAGCCATCGATTGATAAGCCATCGATTGATACTCAAGATCAATCGATGGATATCCCAAACACCTCAACTGATATTTTCAATACATCAATTGACGCACAATCAATTGATGTTACATAAACACTCTTAGAATTGAGTGATTTGAGTGAGAGGCAGGATTGTAACCTGGCAAAAGGAGAGGAAGTGAGTGAGGTCATTCATATTTCTTCCAGGAATGTGAGTGAAACACATTAGGGACCCACCTTAGAAGGTGCACACGGTATGAGTTAGGAGAGGTGAGGTTCCAGGATGAGATCCTGATGCAAAATAGAGATATGAGTGAGAGAGATAAAACAATTCTTTTATATGCACAAGAGTTGGAGAATGAGTAAAGGAGATAAG
Organism: Oenanthe sinensis; assembly: GCA_028671895.1. Taxonomy (NCBI): domain Eukaryota; kingdom Viridiplantae; phylum Streptophyta; class Magnoliopsida; order Apiales; family Apiaceae; genus Oenanthe; species Oenanthe sinensis. Next base: position 26,542,135 of record CM053801.1, read on the forward strand.
GGAGTTTTAAATGCCGAAGCAAGTGGGAGTGAAATTAATAAGAAAATTTAAGATGAAGAAGTTGATGTTGGTGACTTTGATCTACAGAAGTTTGTTGACCCTAATCCACAATATCAAGTTGTTAGGTCCAAAATCATCATAGAAGGGGGGGTTGAATATGATGTTGGTAGATTTTTCGTTTAATTGCAGATTAAGTATTTGTGTTCTTTAGATATAATAATGGTAGTAATTGAAACATAACGATTCGGGAAAATAAAGATATATTATTAAATCCCTGAGGTGCTAAACTTCTAATCAAATGATTAGCTTCAATGTTTTCAATCAATATTACAACAGAATATAGTTGGGTGTGTTTAATGTATGGCTTCAATGCAGCTTCCCATCTGTATGTCTTGAATGTTGAAGATAAATGAATGATTGTCTGTATTGATTTCACCTATATATATTCTGTAGACTTTTGGAAATCCAATGAATTGATTTTCCAATAATGCACAAGTCCTTTGTTGCGCCTGCAAGAGTGTTGGTGGTATGTAGGCGCCACAATATGTTTGGTTGCGCCTTTAGTTGTTTGTTGCGCCTAGAACAAGATTAGTTATGCCTATACACTTGTTTCCTTGTATAGGCACCACTAATAACTTAGAAAACATTCATAGAAGTTTTTTTGCGCCTGGTTGTCCTTTTATTGCGCCTGCACACTAGTTGCAGTGTGTAGACACCACGAACTGTCTATTGAATATTTCCTTGCGCCTTCAACTCCACAACACCTAAGGAAACTATTTTGTTTCACCTTTACTCCCAATGCTTTGTAGAGGCGCCTTTAATCCTTCTTACTTGGAGGATAGATTTCTTGAGCTTTGGATGATTTTGTTGCGCCTCTCCATTGCTTCAAGAGTGGAAGAACAACAAAACTGATAATACTTGCCTTGATAATATTCCTGAAATGCTTGAACTATTTACCACTTGGTTTTCACTCTTCTGGCATGATAAACTGATTTTCTTCTGATTAAACAAGACAATTCTTTTCTTGTTATGCTCATGCTTAGTGCACTGGTCTGGTTCACAAACGACTAACACTGAATTGAATTCCCTTAACTTCTGTTATGTTTCAGCTGATTAACCTTGGACTTTTGCATTCCTTCTGATCACTGAAACCCTTTGACATTTATACTTAAATCATTACATTGTCTTTAGTATGAAATCTTCTGAACTCTTATTTTTTGCTGAGGCCTGAACATATTAATGAACTTCTCTCACTGACGTTCAGTAACCCTTTCATCTTGAATGCTCTGTAATGATATATGTATGTTTCATGTTTACATGTCCTTCTGGATTCCTGTGCTGCATATTAGTATTATTTGACTCTCTTTGTTTCTTAGTTGAGTTATCGTTATCACTATTACATATTACGTTACATTATGCTTTACAATCTCCCCTTATTTGGTTGTTAGAGTTTGACAAGCAAATCCTGTGAGAGGATAACTCAACTGATACTTACAAGAAAAAGTAAAGTGCAGAAAGACATGAAATAATATTAATTACATTCTGGATTGGATTTTACATTTCCAAATTTCTTTACAAATACAAGAGAAGTTTGTTCCTCTAGCCTGAACAAATATTTCTATGATATTTTGCTTGTTTGTACTGTGTCTTGCTTCTTCTTGGATCTTGTCTCGGAGTAGTTCTTTCTTTGCTCTTCTTCCTTTTCTTCTAACCTTGCTTTGATCAGATCCATAGCTTCAACTTCAAGAGTGTTGACAGGAGGTGGATCTTCTAGTTTCTTCAAAACTTCTATGAGAAATGCAGTTGAATTTGTCTTAGAGATTGACTTGAAGGCCAGTGATTGTCTCTTTGAAAACACGAACACCGTTATTCTCTTTAGAAAGACTTTTACTCTGTCAGTGTCATGCATAGACTCTTCTACCAATTTCTCCATCAAAACATCTTAAATCATCCTTAAAGCCTTTTTGTCTAATTTGACAGTGGATCTATTAACCCTAGAAAATACTTTTCTGATTATTTCAGAATTGTTCCTTTTCAGCTTAGATAGTTCCATTTTCTTTTCCACTCCATTTTTCTTGAACAAGAAGTACTTTGTTCCATTTGGCTCCGTTTGAATGCAAGGTTCAGAATCTTTAATGATTTCAAGTTCCTCAGTGTCATCCTCTTTTCTTACATACACTGGATCCTTGTAGTATCTGGTTGTCTCCACAAGATATCTTCCTGACATTTTTATAGCTCTATTCAGCCTGATTGCATAGATTCAATCAGCAGCCTTTAGATATTCTTCAGTTCTGTTCTTCTTGCTTCTGAGTCTCCCTTCTACATACTGCATGAACATTACTTGGCTTGGCTCCAGACCTTCATTTGACAAAGTTAAATTGTGAAGAGTTGTTACTTTATAGTACTTGACCACCAGAGGCTTCTCAAATGCTTCGACCCTGATCTCAATAATCTTCTTTTCAATTAAATCTCTCAGTATCTCATTTGTCTTGTGTCCCCCAAAGATGACTTTCCTCTTCAGCACATACAACTCCACGATATTCATTTTCTCAAAGCTCTTTGTCGACAATATTCTAGATCCCAGTGTTGTTGAATTAATACATCTTCCAACCGGATTTGAAAGCACTGATTGACACACTTGTTATTTCATTTGATATCACATCATAGAACTCATGAAAATCTTCAAATTTCTCCCTTATGGTTCTGAAAAGGTCAAGGACTTCTCTGTCTTTATTCTGACTTAGAGTTAATTCCTTCTTCTTCAACAGACTCCTTGCTTCATCCCATTTATGACCAACTTTAGCTTCGATGTCCTTAATTCTATTTCTTCTTTCCACTGCATGTTGAACTCTTTTCCACTTTCTTCTCATCAAATCTTGAGCTTGAACTATGTCTTGAGTAACAACTTCATCTACACCAACTAGAAGACAGTCATTATCAAAAGCATATTCTTCAGCAAATTCCTCCTCGACATCTATTCCTGCAGCCTTTGCTATTTCCTCTATTTCAATTTCAGTTAGAATATCAATTGGCACATAAGGTTCAAAAATTTGTCCTTCCTCCAGTTGCCTCGCTCCAGGCCTGTAAAAAATATCTGACTCCCCCTGAGATGTATATTTCATTATCATATCAGGTCCAACTTTTTCTTGTTCTCTTCTCTCCCCCTAAGTGGGGTTATCCTCCCTTCCGACCAGAGGAATCTGAAATGTTGAAGTTGATTGAGTAGAAACAGGAACTTTCTGAGCCAGCAGTTGTTGGACTAACTCTTTAATTTCTTTCATTTCATTTCACTGCTGCTCTTGCACTTCCAAGATTTTCCTTATAGAGTAATGAATTTCTGTGACTTGGGCCTCTAGATTTAGAATCATTTGGTTGTGTGCTGTGTGTGCATTGTGTGGGGTGTTTATTTGGTCAGTGGGTGTCTCACTACTCACTGTTATTGTTTGTGCAGGGCCCTCAACACTCAAACTCAGCTGATCAGGGTCAGGGAATTGAAGATCACTCAGGTTTAGTTTTTCACTCATTTCAATCATAGCATCCTGATCTTTTGTACCTGCAAGAAAATCCATATCCCTTCTATGCGTAGGTTGCCTCTCCCCCGGACCACTGTGGGTGGGGAGAACTCCTTTTTCAGGAATTAGGGGGTTGAGACCCAGTGTGGTCACCACTATGGATTTTGTAATGATTGGCATAGTTGTAGAATCCGTGATGCCAGCTGAAGCTATTGAAAACCTTACCTTCTCAGAGACGCCCTGAACAGGTTCTACTACCGAAGCAGCAGATACTCTAAGTATATAGTCCATAACCCTTCTATGGGTGTGTTGTCCCTCTGCCTGACCTGAAAAGGTGGGGATGACCTCCTTTGTAGGAGCTGGATTTGAAATCTTCAGATGGGCCACCACCTCAGGCAATGTAATGATTGTTTTCCCAGTTGCACAAGTAGAAAGGGGGGTTGAATACTTGTGTTCCTTTTATGCCTGATTTAAAAACAACTCGATATGAATTAAGAACAAAGATCAAACACAAAGATATGAATAAATACTGTTTGTATTATTGATGATTAAATACAAAACTCTCATAGGGTGTACACAAACCCTATCAGCTTCTCTGTGATTATCACATCAACTCTCTTTATTTCTATGCACTCACAAGGTTTCACTCTGACAAATTATGCTTCGACTTTTTTTTTTTACAATTAGGTTATATAGAGTTTATATAGAGAGGTGCCTATCAGCTAATAACAGAAAGATAAATTACAATAGGAATAGAATTCCTAATTATTAGTTGACAGTTTCCTTCTACAATTCTCTTTCCTTCCCATAGCATATCTGTATTATATTTATCTTGATCTTCGAAGACTTTCCATTCCCGTGATCCTCTTCCAAATTTAACTTTAAATGTATAGACTCTGAAACCTTCAGACTCTGATGATCTTCAGACTCTGATAAATGTAGACTCTGATAGATCATAGATTCTGATAGTCTATAGACTCTAATCACCTTCCAGACTCTGATCTTCATGCAGACTCTGGTTTCATTTTCTTTCAGAAATTCTTCTAAGTACAAATAACTTGAATGTTGACTATCTAGACTCTGATTATACATTTCAGAGACTAGAAAGACTTATTACAAATAAGCCATGCTAGACCCTGTTCTAGTATTTTGTACATCATCAAATGAATATATTCCTAACAATCTCCCCCTATTTATGCTTTATAAAATGTAAGCATAAACCAAGGCTTGATGATGTCAAAACTAAAGAATAAACAATTAATCTAGAACAGTATAAAAGATTTATAAAGGAAAAAGAATTACTTCTTATTTAATCTTCTCAAAGGCTAGATTATTCTACAAAAATGAGTTCAGCATATTTTCCTCCACAATTGCAAGAGCTTCACCAACAAACTTCTTCAATTTCTTCATTTCTTCATTTGAACATTTGATTTGACAGTAAGCTACTCTCAGATCATTTGAATTGCTTTCTTGATCTTTCAAGTCCTTCAATATTAGAACACTAACTTTCCCACTCATAGGCTGAAACCCAAAGTAATGACCCACACCTTCTTCAAATTTAATCAGTTTTTCTTCCAATGGCATGACTTGATCATTTCCCCCAGCATCAACATATTTTAAAGAAAATTTGCCCATTTGTCGATTTGCCTGTCTGTGCAAAGTCAGCTTTCTGTCAATCTCTTTGAACCATTTGTGAGTGATAGCCTCTTTACTCTTATTTACTTCATATGCAATATGTAAGAGAAATCTAATGTACTGTAATTCCTCAGCCTGTTTGAAAAAAATAAAATTTGATTAGCTAATCCATCTTACACTTCCACCTTCTAAGAAATATACCAGCATCTCATTCTTCACCTTTTCTGTGCCTCCCTGTCCTTGTATCTTTCTTTCAAAAACATTATAAACAATTTGAGCAGACACCACTTTGTTTAGATGCTTCTGTGTGATCTTCTCAAACTGCTTATATGTCAAGGATTGAGGATCCCTGGTTAGAGTGGATGTTCTGTCAATGTCAGATTCTTCAAAACCTCCAAGACCTGTCTTCTTTTTAGCTATAAGTTGCAGATTTGACTGACTGCACTTCCAGTATGAAGGTTCTTGAGTTTGATCGGAGTTTGACTTCTTTCTTTGCTTATCAGAGTCTGACTTAGACTCTGATTTCCCATATCTTGTCCCTGACTGATGTGTTTAAGTTTTTGCTACTCCAGATTGCTTTTGTTGCACATCATCAAGACCCCTAGGACCATGATAACTATCACCAGTTTCATCATCATCACCATCTCTCCTCCTTTTAACTCCCTTTGATTTATCTTTGCACCCATCATCCTTATTTCTCCTGGAAGATTCACCTTTCTTCTCCCCCTTTTTGACATCATCATTACTGGTGACAGCCAAAAGAATCTATTCAAGAACTGTGGAGATATTGGCAGGTGCTGCAATGACCGAATCAACCTTGGAGGTCAAATCAGATACTGTAGTTTAGAGATTGGCTTGAGTGGTAGTGATAGAAGAAATAGCATCCTTGAAAGCAACTTCTTTGGATAATTGAAGGGAGTGAATTCTGTCAAATCTGGTACTGAGTAGAGAAGTAGCATTATCAACACCAGTGAGTTTGGTTTGAATATGAGAAATATCTTTGACCACACCAGCTAATTGAGCAGCAACAGTCTCTGTCTCAGTCTTAACTTCGCTATCCAGGGCCTGATCTTCCTCACCAGGATAGTGACCATGTTTCTGTAAAAAGGACTTTTTCTAAAAAGCTGGAAGTCTCTCAGATTGATGAATGGCCATAATACAAGCAAAAAAATCTTTATCAGTTATGCCTTTTTGCTGTGCAGACGCCCAAGACTGAGGAAACACCTGATCAAAATAGACAAAAGAAGGGTTAATTGGAGCATCATCTTCAGAAGTGAGTTCCTCAGCAACAGACTCAAGCTTTGTGATTGGAGGTGTAGACTCTGGTGGTGGTGTAGACTCTGAAACTGCAAACGAGACTATAGACCCCGACTCCTCCTGAGAGTGATCAAAGACTGTAGACTCTGGAAATTTAGCCCTTATAGGCATGATCAAAAGTGGTTCTTCTGACTTCAATTTTACAGCCTCAGGTAAAATGACAGGGTTATCCATCAAAGCCTCCATGACTCTATCTGCTCTCTTTGCTAGAGAATCCATCAGATGAAGTTATGGTCTCTGTGTAAATGACTTCTGAGCAGCAAGAGCCTCCTCCCGTTTACCAATCTGCACAATCAAACAAAGTGACTTGTCATCCATCCCCTGCTCCAACTCATTGGACCAACTCTTTGGAAAATCTTGATCCCAATAAGTAAAGCTAGGTTCAGGATACCCTAATCTCTCAGTCTCACAGTGGGGTTGGGCACCCACTTTCTCAATCTCACTCAGGCTCTCTACAGCCTTTTCTACCTCTCCTTTTGCCTGGACCAGTGTCAGCCGCTCATATATTTTTTCACTCATTGTGGAGGGTGCACTCCATAATCCTACAAAATAGGGGTTGAGAGATAATAATTGTGCTTCAATACCTGAACCACCTTGATGGAGGGGAACCCCTTCATATGTCTGAAGGCTAGGGGTTTCCACCAAGGGGTGAGCAGTAACAGATTCTGAACCCTTACAGTCATCTTCTTTCTTTTCAGAGTCTGTTGGCTCCAGTATTCCAGTCTCAGGGTCTACTCTAGACTCTGACTGCTTCAGTATGACTTCATTAGAAGCCAGAGTCTGAGTGTCACCATCTTTGACTGTTTGTGCATGAGACTCTCCCTCAAGGTGGATAGACTCTGATAGAATAGATTGGAAAATTTCTTCATGAGCATCCATCAGAGTCTGTCCTCCCATATCACTGGGGTTCTCATCAGCTCTTTGTTGAGTTGCCAAGGAGGGCCCAACATCATATTCCTCTGCCCCACTATCACCCAACCTCTGACTAGGTGGTTCTTGTGTGGGTGAGGCAGTCTGAGCATCTTTATCACTAGTCACCACTGGTGCACTAGTCCCAACCTCCAACTGCCTTGCATCACCTGTTACCTCCTGTGGTTCTACCAAAGTTAATGCATCCAAGTGTCCATTGAGAAAGATCCTGGCATGGAGTGCATTGATGGCCTGGGCAAAAGTCAAGTGAAAGGAATCCTGCAGTTCCCTTGCAATCTTGTGATAATGTGAGCCCTTGAGTTGATCCAATCTACTTGCATAGGTCGAATAGATGTATTTGTTGGCCACCTTACCTACATTTTGGACAAGAAAATCAACCACCTTTCTTGGAAATGGATGAATAGTAGAAATCCAATCAATAGCTGTCTTGTAGGTAATCCCTTGATCCCAAATTGCTTCATAGTCAAAAACTGGTTGCTCAATCTCAATTTCCAACTCAGCAACAGACTCTGATTCTCTCCTTTTATAGATCTTAAGCTTTTTAGGCTTCTTTGTGATTTGATCTTCAGAGTCTGGCACCCCTAGTGCTTTGAGAACTTCAGTTGTTCTGCCTTCTATGAGCCCAGCTATTTTTTCTTGTAATGAAGAGTTAAATAGGTAGCTGTATAGATTTTTGACCACATCCTGTGCAGACAGTTGTAGCTCCTGTTCCATTCTCTTCCTTAGGGTCTCATTGGTTGAAAGAAAATCCAAGACTTGAGATTTAGTCTGATATTATTCTGGATCTTCTACTGATTCCACCAAAGGATATAGGAATAACAACACCTCATCACTTAGAGTAAGGATTTCATCAATAAGACATGAGGCTGCATCCAATGGCATTCCTTCCCAAAATGTCTCATGATCAGAGTCTAAAGGCAGTCTAGACTCTGACTCAACATTAGACTTTGGTTCAGCTAATTTCTTGCTTTCAGAGTCTAGACCTGCAGGAGCCTTGGGAGCATCTGTTTCCTGCAAAACAGGGTTAGTAATAGGAGTAGGCTTGTGTGTGTGTGTAGAATAAGCCTTCCTGAACCTTCTGTATTTTTGAGCAAAAGATTTCTCAGGAGATATAGTTTGAACATCCTGAGGTGCATGCCTAGGTTGATCAGAGTCTGTAGCCTTTTCAGAGACTACAAACTTGGCTTGAAGGGTAGAATCAAGTGTATCATGACCTTCTTTTAACAATGAAAGTCCTTCAACAACTTGCTTCTCTAGAGGGTTGAGCTCCTCATCACTATGCTCATCTATAAGCCTAGATTAAATCAATTTCCTCCTCTTTACAACTGGTGCCTGTTGAGAAACACTAGAGGTTGGTTTCTTTTTGGATTTTGGTTTTGAAGATTGTTTCTTTGAAGGTGATTGGGTGACTTGGGTAGGTGCAGGGGGACTCTCCATTACTTGCTCCTGCACCATTTCACCATCAAAAAATGAAGCATTGTAGATAGAAGGTTTGTAGGTTGAGAGTTTCCTTCATTACCTGTGGATAAGTCATGACAGGTAGACTCTTCTTCTTGTCATCAATTCTCTTAATATCAGAGAATATCCTCCTTTGCTGTCTGTATGCCTGCACACAGCAATCATCTGCCAACTTGGTTGACATGTCAGGAATGAAGTGATTGAGAAGAATCATAAGAAATCTATGATAGTAGACTTTCTTCCTCCCCTCATGCACATTATTTAATTTTGCTCCCATTTGAGTGAGCAACATCTCACCAATGTTGATTAATCTATCAAATAGGAGACTGTGACCAATTTGATAAGTAATAGCAGTAATAGCATCAAATCCACTACACTTACCAATAAAACACTTAGCAATTTGATCAAAGAAAAAGGACCATTCTTTTCTCAAATAAGGCCTAGTTAACTTACTCATGGTTTCTAAACTACCAGAATAACCTAGTGATTTTGTTAGGAACTATGAGTTTTGATGATAACAAATTTCTTAGAATTACAGTAGGGACTTAAAATTTCTATGTAACTGGTCGATGGATATGACTTATAAATATCCATTGACTAGGAAACCAGTTATCAGTTGAAGCTTGTTTATCAACTGATAAACTGGATTGTAGCATTGATTTATGTTTCACTATCAATCGATTGTATTGCCTCGATGGATGCTATGAAGTAGTCGACTGATGTTATTGACTTCAATTTCTAGCTTCTCAACAGATGTGAAGAATGGCTGATCAATTGTAAATATTCTAAGTCAGAATTCTCACAAGTGAAGTGATCAACTGATGTTGGAGTCGATGGATGAAGACACTACTGAACGGATGAAAGCTATCAATAGATACAAGTCATCAATGGATGAAGGCAGTCAACGGATAAGAAACCATCAATGGATAGGGAGTCGATGGATAACTCATTTATCCATCGACACATCAACTGATCAACAGATATCCTATCCATCGATGGATAAGCAAAGGAGAATCAACTGATAAGCTTAACAGCATTTATCAGTTGATTAAGGTTTCCCAATTTAGTTAAAGACAAGAAGTATGGGAAATGTGCAGAAACTGAATCAATGGAAGACAGTCCTGTCAGGATTGTGAAGACTTTCAAGGCAACACAGTATTCAAGGAATGTATCAAGACAAAGATACTTCCAGGACTAGTCAGTTCAAAAAGAAGACTGTGCAAGTAGCTAGTTTTTATTGTCATGTAAACAATATAAGTTGTAATTTTATATTGCTATCTGTCGGTAGAAATTAGGTGTGAAGAAAACTTCTATATAGTTGTTAGAAGTTCACAGTAGCAAAGTAGAGAGTGTAGAAAAAGCAAAAGAACTCACTTTGTAAGCAACTTGGTATTCGTACCAAGATCAATTGAAAGCAAAAAAAAACATACTAGTGGAAACCCAATCCACTAGTAATTTTAAAAACATTGTTGTGTTTTGTTTTCAATATTTTTCTTGTTAAGTTCTTAGTTACATTAGGTCTCTTAATATTCAAAAACACTGTTCTTGAAACAATCTTTATTCCGCAAGAATTAAACTTAATTCTTAAGTTTGTATTCAACCCCCCCTTCTCCAAACTTATTGTACTTAAGGGCAGATAACAATTGGTATCAGAGCAAGCTTTCAACATAAAGAAAGTGAAGATCTAAAAGTACATCAAGTATGGGTCAAAAAGACACAGGAGTTAAGATTCCAGTTCTAGAAAAAGATGAGTACTTAACCTGGAAAGTAAAAATGCACTTGCATCTTCTATCCATTGATCCTTCCTATGTTCACTGCATAGAGAAAGGTCCACATGTGCCTATAAAAATAGTTACAAGTGTAAATGCAGATGGTACTCATGCAGCAGACAAACTCATTCCTAAACCAGTGAGTGAATATACAGATGAAGATGAGAAGGAAGTACACAAGGATAAAAAGGCTATGAACATCTTGTTTAATGGTCTTGACAAGGATATGTTTGACAATGTTATCAACTATACAACCTCCAAAGAAGTCTGGGATACTCTTCAAACCCTCTGTGAAGGCACTAAACAAGTAAGAAAGAACAAGATGCAACTCTTGATTCAAAAATATGAGGCCTTTCACTTCAAGAGTGGTGAAGCAATCAATGATACATATAGTAGGTTTCAAAAGCTGCTGAATGAGCTTAAACTATATGGAAGAGTATATGCTGTTGAGGACACCAACCTCAAATTCTTGAGGTCCTTACCCAAGGAATGGAAACCAATGACTGTTTCTATAAGACAATCTCCTGACTTTAAAGAATATACTCTTGATAAGTTGTATGGCATCTTGAAAACCTACGAGTTGGAGCTACAACAAGATGAGGAAATTGAGAAAAGTCAGAAGAGAGAAAAGTCCATTGCTTTGGTTGCTACGGATAAGCAAGTTGCAGAATCAGGTGAAGTTGCTCCTGTCAAAGAAGGAAAGAAAGAAGGTCATGGCAATGGTGCAAATAATGTTAGATATGATGAATCTTCTACTGGGAAAGGAAAAGAAATTTGTGAGGATGATGAGTCATTCACTAAAGATGAAATGGATGAAATAGATGAGCGTCTAGCTTTTCTATCAAGAAAATTCTCAAAACTCAAGTTCAGAAGGAATCCTATGCAAAGGCCTGGATCACAGTTCAGGAGAGACACTCAACAAAGCAAAAATCTTATTGACAGGACTCAATTCAGATGCTTCAACTGTGGATCGGCTGGTCATTTTTCAAGTGAATGCAGAAAGCCTAAAATAGAAAAGAAGTCAAAGTTCAGTGATGGTATTGACTATAAGAAGAAGTACTTTGACTTGCTTAAACAAAGAGAGAAGGCTTTTGTGACAGAAGAAAAGGACTGGGCTGCTGAGGAGGATTCTGAAGAAGAAGAAGAACACATCAACCTTGCACTAATGGCCAATCAAAATGACCAGGAAGCTAGTTCATCTAGCAATCAGGTAATATCTACAAACCTATCTGAGTTATCCAAAGATGAATGCAATATTACTATTAATGAAATGTCAAATGAATTATATAATTTGCATGTCACTCTTAAGTCCTTGAACAAAGAGAATACTAGGCTCAAATTAACCTTAGAAACTCTCACTGAAAGAAACAATTTCCTAGAGAGTGAGCTAGTGCAAATGGACAGACTCAGGGTAGAAAACAAAGATGCTAGAGATGAACTAGTAAAGAGCAAAAAGGAAATAGAGAATTTGAAAGAAAAATTGGAAGAAGAACTAAGAACCATTGACAAATGGAACAGGTCAAGTAAAGCCAGTAAGAAGATGAATGACATTCATGGAACAAATTCTTTCACCATGTTGTCTGAAACTCTTGAGAAATTAGCCATTGATGAAGATCAATCTGTGGAAAAGAAGCAATCGATTGCTAATTCTGAATCAACTGATAAGAATTATCCATCGATTGATAATGTCAATTCAATGGATAATCATCCATCGATTGATAACGTTATTCCAACGGATAATTATCCATCGATTGAGGAATCATCAACTGCTAAGAAGTGTGTTGTTAAAACCAAGCTTAACAGACCTGTCAAATTTGTCAAAGAAAGTAGCTCCACTAAATCTCAAGTCAAAATTGAACAAGCTAATATAGGGTTCTTATCTAAAGATCAGTTGAAAGAGAAATTGGAAAAGATAGAGCCTAATATTCAGCCAAATGAAAAGAAGAAGAAAAACAGAAATGGTCAAGTAGGCATAAATAAGCACAATAACTACACACCTGACAAATATGCTCCTAGGAAGATATGTGCTAAGTGTGGTAGTAAAAATCATTTATCTGTGCAATGCAAACTCAACATGCCTACAACAACAAATGTGCCTGTTATACCTAACATGCATTCTCATCCAATTTTTCGTCATTTAGTTGATTCTCATGCTATTCATGCTCAGTATGCATCAATGCCTTACATGTTTAATCCATATCTTGCATTTGCCAACATAAATATGCCTGCTATGCCATGGAATATGCTTAACAATCTTCATGCACCAAATTTTTCCAATTCTGCAAGCATGAGCATTCCAAATATTAGCACTGAGAATTCTGAGGTAAGGAAACCAACACCTAAGGTTGAAGTAGAAGTAAAACCACCTAAACCAAAGGTACAAAAATTGGAAACCAAGCCAAATATAGCAACTAATAAGAAAGGACCCAAGGCAACTTGGGTACCAAAATCAACTTGATCTGTTTTGACTGTGTGCAGGGAAAAAGAAGAAATTTTTGGTACTTGGACAGTGGGTGTTCAAGACACATGACTGGAGATAAATCCCTGCTCACAAAGTTTGAGGAGAAAGCTGACCCTAGAGTAACTTTTGGAGATGACAGCAAAGGGTACACCATGGGATATGGCTTGATTTCAAAAGAGAATGTCATCATTGAACCTGTTGCATTAGTTGATGGCTTAAGACATAACTTGTTAAACATAAGTCAACTATGTGACAATGGAAATAAAGTTTGTTTCACAACAGAAGCATGCATAATTTCCAACAAGGTAAATGGAAGCCTGGTTATGAATGGGAATAGAAAAGGAAATGTGTACATAACTGACTTCAACTCAACAAGTGCAGATTCAATGACCTGTCTTTTCTCTAAGGCAAGTACAAATGAGAGTTGGCTGTGGCATAAAAAATTAACTCACTTGAATTTCAAAGCCATGAATCTGTTGGTCAAGAAAAATCAAGTGAGAGGCTTACCACAATTGGAATTTGTCAAGGATGGACTTTGTGATGCTTGTCAGAAAGGAAAACAAAGAAAGGCATCATTCAAATTAAATTGGAATCATCAATTGAAAAACCACTTGAGTTATTACATATGGATTTGTTTGGTCCTGTAAATATCATGTCTATTGCAAAGAAGAAGTATGCTCTAGTCATTGTGGATGATTTTTCAAGATTCTCATGGACTTATTTTCTACATTCAAAGGATGAAGCTAGTCATCTCATCATCAAGCACATAAGAGAAGTTGAGAAAAATCTTGAATTGGATGTAAAGAAGATAAGAAGTGACAATGGGACAAAATTCAAAAATTCTATAATGAAAGAGTTCTGTGAATCAAAAGGAATCATACACATATTCTCTGCACCAAGAACACCTCAACAAAATGGGGTAGTTGAAAGGAAAAATAGGACATTGATTGAAGCAGCTAGAACCATGTTGGAAGATGCCAAACTACCAACATATTTCTGGGCAGAGGCCATAAACACTGCATGTTACATTCAAAACATCTCCTTAGTAAATCAAACTCAAGGGAAGACTCCTTATCAATTGATCAAGAAAGACAAAAAGCCAAAAGTAGGGTTTCTTCATGTTTTTGGCTGCAAGTGCTATGTGCTAAGAAATCAAAGTGAAAACCTAGGAAAATTTGAAGCCAAGGCTGATGAAGCCATATTTGTTGGGTATGCACTATCAGGCATAGCCTATAGAGTCTACAATCTCAGACTACACATTGTTATGGATTCTGTACATGTAGTATTTGATGATAAAAAGATTCAAGGCTTGTTTGATGAAGGAAATCATGACATACTGAACTTTGAGAATGAATCAAATGATGTAAATGATGAAAAGGCAGAAATTATAAAACCTCAAGTTTTCAGAAACCCAATATCAGTTGATGTTACTGCATCAATGGATAATTTATCAGTTGACAGAAATACATCAACTGATAATGCATCAACTGATAACTCCTCAATGGATAATCAACAAACTACATCTAGGGTATGCACTTCAGGGGGAGGGTCTCAAAGTCAATCTACAAATTCAGATCACTTTGAGTTCAATACAAATGATCATGAGGCCTCATCATCAAGGCAAAATTTGCCTCCTCAAAGAAAATGTACAAGAAGCCATCCATTTGAACTAATCATTGGAAATGCAGAAGATGGTGTCAAGACAAGAAGTGCTACTCAAAATGAGTGTCTGTATAGCAGTTTTCTATCTCAAGAAGAACCCAAAAGAATTGAAGAGGCTCTCATGGATCTTGATTGGGTTTTGGCTATGCAAGAAGAACTGAATCAATTTGACAGAAATAAAGTATGGAAGTTGGTGCCCAGACCAAAAGATAGATCAGTAATTGGTACAAAATGGGTATTCAGAAACAAAATGGATGAAATTGGTATTGTGACTAGAAACAAAGCAAGGCTTGTGGCAAAGGGATATTCACAAGAAGAAGGAATTGATTTTGATGAAACATTTGCACCAGTTGCAAGGTTAGAAGCAATCAGAATCTTTCTAGCTTATGCTGCACATGCTAATTTCAAAGTCTATCAGATGGATGTGAAGAGTGCCTTTTTGAATGGGGTACTAGAAGAGGAAGTCTATGTGGAACAACCTCCTGGCTTTGAAGATCCAAATTTCCCTGACTTTGTCTACTATCTACTCAAAACACTCTATGGCTTGAAGCAAGCACCAAGGGCCTGGTATGACACTTTATCCCAGTTCCTCATTGAGAATCACTTCACAAGAGGTACTGTTGAAAAAACTCTATTCAGTAGAAATTTTAATGGCTCTATTATTCTTGTACAAATTTATGTGGATGACATTATTTTTGGCTCAACTAATGAGGGACTTTGCAAAAAGTTTGCCAAATTAATGCAAAGTAAATATGAAATGAGCATGATAGGAGAGCTTACCTACTTTCTTGGGTTGCAAGTCAAACAAGTTAAGGATGGTATTTTTATAAGTCAAACAAAGTACATTCATGATTTGTTAAAGAAATTTGACTTAAGTGAATGTTCTTCTGCAAAAACTCCCATGGCCACTGTCACTAAACTTGAATTAAACACCAAGGAAGCTAAGGTGGATATCTCATGTTATAGAGGCATGGTAGGCTCTCTTTTGTATTTAACTGCTAGTAGGTCAGATATAATGTTCTCTACATGCTTATGTGCTAGATTTCAGGCTGATCCTAGAGAATCTCATTTAGTGGCTATTAAAAGAATCTTTAGATATCTCAAGGGTACATCAAATTTAGGTATTTGGTATCCTAGAGATTCTGGTTTTGATCTAATAGGCTACTCAGATGCAGATTATGCAGGTTGCAAAATAGACAGGAAAAGTACTACAGGCACCGGTCAATTTCTAGGAAACAAACTTGTGTCATGGTTTAGTAAAAAGCAACATTCAGTGTCAACTTCAACTGCAGAAGCTGAGTACATTGCTGCTGGGAGTTGCTGTGCACAAATATTGTGGATGAGGAATCAACTATTTGACTATGGGTTCAACTTGAACAAGATTCCCATCTTCTGTGACAATACAAGTGCTATTGCAATAACAGAAAATCCTGTGCAACATTCCAGAACCAAACACATTGACATAAGGTATTATTTCATTAGGGAACATGTAATGAATGGTACAGTTGAATTACATTTTGTCCCTAGTGAACAACAACTTGCAGACATCTTTACCAAACCTCTAGATGAATCTACTTTTAATAAATTAGTCTGTGAGTTAGGTATGCTCAATTTTGCTCAATCTTAAAATGTCTGTCAAGTTTTCTTTGATTTGTAGCCATTGTTCACAATTATCTGTTGAAATCAAGTAATCAATTGATAAATGTGTTAATTATCAATGGATATTTTATTCCATCAATGGATATTTATCTATCGACAGATAATTACCTTAGTAATTTTTTATCGATGAATAAATTCTTTCGTATTTGATCAACAGATAAATTTTATTCCTATCGATGGATATTTATCTATCGACAGATAATTACTCTAGTAGTGAGTGATCGATTGATAAATGATTAACTCTTTATTTTATCCGTCGATAGTAATAGAATTTCTACAGTTTTATTCATCCGTTGATCAGATTATAGCCGTTGGATAATTACCATTTAGGGTAACATACTACTTTCTTTTATTCATCAACGGTTATATCCTTAATTAAAAAGATTTTCTTTTATCATTTTAATATCAGAAAATATAAATAGCAGTTACAATTAACAATTCATTCTTACTTGCTATTCTATTTTATATCTCTAATCTCTGTCTCTTTCTCAAGCTCATTTTCTCTAATCCTCTCGAATTCTCTAAATATCTTCCAAGTTCTCTTTAATTTCTTAAGAATAAACTAACAAATGGCACCACAAAAGAAGATTGTTTCCTCCACTGGGTTCATCTATGAGTAGAACAACTTCACAACATGCCTGACTTTGAACGATGCTCCCGTGGATTTCCATCCCTTGATGCGATTCCTGGGTGACTGCAAAGTGTCCAAAGCTCTCAGCGAAGCACCCACGATTGTGTGTTCATTTATTGAGGAACTGTGGAACTCTGCAGAAGTATCACAAGACGGGAAGATAATTACTTAC
Source organism: Oenanthe sinensis (assembly GCA_028671895.1). Classification (NCBI taxonomy): domain Eukaryota; kingdom Viridiplantae; phylum Streptophyta; class Magnoliopsida; order Apiales; family Apiaceae; genus Oenanthe; species Oenanthe sinensis. The sequence continues at coordinate 26,559,341 of CM053801.1, forward strand.
ACTTGCAGAGGTAATTCCTACACCATTACTAGTACTTCTTTATCTGAATGCTTAGAATTACCTGCAAATAATTGTGATAAGCCTCCAACTGAAGAAGAAATTAGGGACATGCTAGAATCTGTTAATTATGAAAATGCTGAAACAGGATTAAGAGAAGTTGTTAGGAAAAATCTAAGAAAAGAATGGAGTTACTTCTTTGATGCCATTACTAAAGTATTTTCTGAAAAAATAAGTAATTTTGATGCAATTACTACTAGTATGCAAGAAATTGCTTATTCTGTCATGTTTGATAAATACTTCAATTTTGGCACACTACTCCTAAATGAATTAACTGCTAAGTTAGGAACCAAGGCATCTAGGAAAAATAACATTTATTTTGCTAGATTTTTCATGATGATTATTAATGCCTCCATTGGAGAATACAAGATTAGTGCAGATATGGAGCCCTTGGAGCCATGGATGCAAAACAAGAGGGTTTTGAAGGATCTTGTGAGAATCAACTTACATCCCAGGTTGTGTATCATTTATCATCCTCTTGTGTAGGTATATCTCAAGAATCTCAATCTTTTAACTTCTTCCTCAAACCCTCAAATTTCTTTGCCTTCTGCAACAATGGAGGGAGATGGAAATGCCTCCATCCCTCCTACCCAAGTTGCACAACCTTCCAAACACAAGTCTAAACAAACCACCTCAGTAGTTTCTCAAAAGACTACTGTTGTAAAATCTAAGAAAAGAAAAACCACTGAAGGGAGTGTGAAGGTGGTTGATAAGGGTGAGGGAACTGGCCAACATCAAGAAAGCCAGAAGGATAAGGAGAGTGAGATTGAGAGAAACCAGCCAGCCACCAGCCCAATCTCCCAACAGATTGAGGCTGTAGTAAAGGACTTAAACACATCCCTAGGTGCATCTTCTCAAAAAGGTGTAACTATTGAAAAGAGGTCTCAACCAGGACCATCAGATGGGGATAAGGTCACAAAACAATACAGCCATACAAAAGGAGAAAGAAGGTTACAAATACTGCACAGGGTACACACACACATGCAAAGCCAAATGAAAATTTGGTGGAGCCTTCACTATCTTCTTTTGATGTGTCTCAGAAACTTCCTGAGGCACAGCCCCATTCTATATCTGTATCTTCTCCTCAATCTCCTTCAAAATCTATCTCTTCAGAAACAGTGTTGATTGACAACTTCATTGTTTCAAATTCACCCTCTTTGCAACTCAGGGTGGAGCCAACACTCTCACCTGCATCACCAAATAAGGTTAACACCTTGGTTGATCAGGAAAATACTGACAATTCTCTCCAGTCAATGGATATTATTCTTTCAACTGATAATTTCCAACATCCATTGACTAGTTCACTTCCATCGATGGATATCCTTACATCCATCGACGAGCTCCCATCAACGGATATTCATCCATCGATGGATACTTCTTATCCATCGATTGAAACATTAATTCCAATTCATGAATCATCCAATGAAACACTTCAAGTGGCCAATACTCTACTAGGATTGAGTGGAGTGGGTGAGGTGTGTGAGAGGCAAGGTTTGCATTGTTGGTGTAGGTGCCCTAGAGGCAATACAATGTTTATTTTGATAAACCTTTATGTCAATTGATTATTCAATAAACATATTTATTATGACTTTAATTACTGCGATATATTTGTTAGCATAATAAATGTCCTTAGAATCATGATACACATTGTATAGTTTAGTACATGACTTGAACTTGAGATTATATAATATATCATATTCTTAAATGTCCCTAGTCGAGTATTATTATTATAGGACAATAATAATACATAAATAGACTAGTATGTTGTTTGACAGATAACCACATCTCATTGGTTATAAGTATGGGGATACTAAAGTCAACACATAGGTACATGCAGGAGTACATGGTACTGGACAGACCCACAGTGAGATTCTTCATGTTTAATAAAGTCATAAGAAAGACTCACAGTGATAATGGTGTAATGATCCTCTGACTTGAGATCATTATATTTTTATACGAGGATTAATATACTTTGACTACATTAAAAGTTACCTTTGACCGGGTAATGATAAAAGTGGACATCGGGTATATCATGAGTCGTATGAGAAATATGAATGATAGATAAAGGATTTAACCCTCCTATAATTAGGAGAGATATTATTGGCCTCTTGATTGAGTGAGACTATAAAATGCATGGCCGTGCTCAAATAATGATTTGTTTTCATAGTCTACTCATGGATCAAGTAAACCCGGATTAAATGTTGAAGAGGATGACTAAATACATGCCTCGAGTTTAATCTATAATATATATGGTTAAAAGGATTATATTACACGGAAACATTAATCACGAAAGGTTTTATCGAATCACGATTTAATTATTGTTTAATTGGGTAGCAATGATGTATTACTAGATGCCGCTCATTGTTTATAATTTTATTGGAGAATAAAATTATTGCCAATTAAATAATAGCCTATAGGGTCACACGCAAAGAGCACTTAGAGGAATAGTTAATTTAAATTATAGATTTAAATTAATTGATAATTATTTGAATTTTTATTATATTAATTAAGTGAGACTTAATTAATTAAGATAATATAAATTCAAATTAGAATTGTATTTCTGCCCATAATAATTAAGTATGACTTAGTTATTAATTAAATAATAAAATTCGTTTTATTATTTTCCTAGACCTACATGGGTTAGGTTTTGCTGCTATGGGCCTGTTAACCAAACATTATAAATAGATAATGTAGGGTTAAGAGGCAGAAGACGTTTTGATAGAAAAACCCTAGAAGAGGCAGCAAAGAGGCAGGAAGACAATTCGAATTATCAAAGGTTTGCTAGTACATCCACTCCGTAATCAAGATCGTGAGACGCTCTTGAAGGTGCTCGTGTGGATACCATAGAGGTGTTTTCGAGAAGAAGACAGAAGTCGTGATAGCAAGGATCTCCGTTGAGTTCGTGACATTCAAGATCGTAATAGGTATGATTCGATTATCACCATAATCCGTCCAATCTTATACATGATCCTGCGTTAGGGTTCCAAAATTTTTCATTATATTTACGTTTATCCGCTGCGTTTTATGCCTCGGAACCCAACAATGGTATCAGAGCTACGTGTATAAGGGACTGATTTGGTTACGTGTTTTATGTATTTGATGCATACATGCCTGTTTTGATGACTGCCATGCCATGCTACTGCTTTGTCATACTGCCATGCCACTGCTTATGCTACTGCCATGCCTGTTATGAAACTGCCATGCCTGTTTGATGACTGCCATGATACTGCCATGCTTCTGCTATGCTACTGCCATGTATATTCGAATTGTTATTCATATGATGAGTAAATAGATGATGATACTAGCATGTTAATGATTTGTCATGACTGATTTATATGCCTGTTTGCGATTTGTATATTTTGCATGAGGGTCAGTTTGTATATGATACAAACTGGTGGAAAGATTTATGTTGGACATGATCTGTTAACTGGGATATGATAAGTATGTATATGATACATGCTTCTGAAACTGTGTAAATTGCAGTGGGGAAAAAGGCCAACAGATATGATCTGTAATTCAGAAATTGATGATTTCTGAATAGGACTGGTCTTCGAAAATAAAAAAAAATTCGAGCTGACCTGGCAGCTCGACCCCAGCCGGGGGTTGCCGCCCCCAGACCCCGCCCAGGGGCTGCCGCCCCCGAACCCCCGCCCGGGGGCTGCCGCCCCCGGACCCCCGCCCAGGGGCTGCCACCCCCGAACCCCCGCCCCCGGACCCCCACATTATTTTTGTTGTGTACTTGAGCATGGTGCTGGTTATGGCCTTTGGACCCCTAGATTAATGGTTTTTGGTTTTGGTTTTATAAATACGACTTGCATGTCGTTTTCTTCATTCTTGTAATTGTTTAACCTCGAATGTAACTCGAGTTTTCTTATGTAAGTACATTAGTATAGATTGTATTCAATTATTCCATGTAATGTACTTGAAGATTGAAGGATGATCCAAGAAGAGGAGCAAGCACCCATGGATACAAGAAGAATGAAGACATGTAATTGTATTTATATTTTACCACCATAGATTGACTTTGATCCTTTCATTAGCTCGAAAGGATCACATAGGAAAAGGGCCATAACCAAGCACGTTTACATACTGCACTTTACATATTGATGTATGAATGTATGTGTAGAGTAGAAGATGCATGCTTTAATTAGATTAATGATGTATGCATGTATTAGATACGTCACCCATGCCATGCTTGCCATGCTAAACAAGATAAAATCTTTAACGATTTAAGATTTTAAAATTAACAAACGAACGATCATGAGATTCTTGTGTTTATGAAATATGGATTTTAAAACACGGAATTAAATATGAATTTTTGATATCTAAAACTGGGATTTTCTGTCAAAAGCGGATATGCGTATTCGTAAGGCTGATGGGTTTTAAGTGTGACCACTGGTATCCTCCATCTACCTGGGAAATGAACAATTTAAGATATCAATTTGAAATATTTGGTTCAAGGAAAAATTGAGGATCTCTTCATGATGTGATCATGATCGTCGTAAATTTTCTAAACCCCTTAACAAAATATTAAGTTTTAATCGGATGCTTTCCAATGAATGAACACTCATCGAATCCTAGATCGATTAGGGGAAAGACTGTCAGTGGCAGGGGACTCCTATCTATCGTGGTGAGATGCGACGAATATAAACGGTTATATTCGGCCGTTGTATCATTGGGTCAAACTTAACTGAGTCGTCATAATAAGGTGAAAGTAAACGGTTATATTCAACAATTATGAACTTAGAAGCATGGAGTTTGGTTAAAAAACTATTAGATAGATAAGATCAATCGTTGCTCACCAAACTATCCAAGAATTATATATGATATAATTGACAAATGTTGTCTACCTAAATAATCATTCTTAAGGACTTCCAGTGGTTGACTTAAGACATGACGAAATATGGATCTTGGCTCACTAGAAAGAATTATGGGATATACTTTCCAAATTAATAGTAAGGGCTATTGATTTGATAAAAATAGTGGGAGATATATTATGAATGTATCATAATCATTAGAACATAATAAATAACTCAGACAATCTAATGTTTATTTTGTGCTTTTATCATTGTAGATACCGAATAATGACAAACAACACAAACACACTATCCGTACGATCTGTCCTTGAGAAGGATAAGCTGACAGGAGGAAACAACTTCCTAGACTGGCAGAGGAATTTGAGGATTGTCCTCAGGCAAGAGCGCAAGCTTCATGTCATTGATATTCCTCCGGCAGGTCCCCTTCCTGAGGGCGCTACTGTTGAGGAACGAGCGGCCCACACAAAGGATGAGAATGATGCAACTGATGTTGCATGTCTTATGTTGGCAACTATGAGTGCTGAGCTTCAAAGACAACATGTGCATATGGATGCATATACTATCAATGAGCACTTGCAAAGCATGTTTGCAAGCCAAACTCGTCAAGAAAGGTTCAACACGAGCAAGTCACTCTTTAACTGCAAACAAGGGGCAAGTGAACCAGTTGGCCCACATGTTCTGAAGATGATTGGTTACATTGAGTATCTTGATACTTTGGGTTTCCCGATTGGTCCGGAAACTGGTATTGACCTAATCTTGAATTCTTTGAACAACAAATTCACTCAGTTTGTTATGAACTACAATATGAATGAATTTGACAAAACACCTACTGAATTGTTGGCTATGTTGAGAACATATGAGACCAACATGAAGACGGCTGAACCCGCTCCCATACTGATGGTGGGCAATAAAGGTAAGGCCAAAGGGAAAGGCAAGTGGAAGGGTAAGAAGAAGACAGGTTCTGATTCTACACCCAAGCCAAAGTCAGGTCCTAAACAGGCTTTAAAGCCTAAAGGTGGGGTCGCTAAGGGTGAATGTCACTACTGTAAGAAAACTGGTCACTGGAAGAGAAACTGTTCAGTTTACTTGGAGGATCTGAAGAAGAAGAGGGCTGAGCAAGCTTCTAATTCAGGTATATATGTTATAGAAGTCAATCTGTCTATTTCTACATCTTGGGTATTGGATACCGGATGTGCTTCTCACATTTGTATAAATGTGCAGGAAATGCAGAGAAGTAGGACATTGGCTAAAGGAGAAATGGACCTACGAGTTGGCAACGGAGCAAGAGTTGCTGCTTTAGCTGTAGGAACCTATTATTTATCTTTGCCCTCTGGGCTAGTTTTAGAACTGGAGAATTGTTATTACGTGCCTGCAATTCGCAGAAACATTATTTCTGTTTCTTGTTTGGACAAGAAAGGTTTTTCGTTTACAATAAAGGACAACAGTTGCTCTTTTGCTTTGAATGATTTAACCTATGGTGTTGCGCGTTTGTTTAATGGTTTATATGTTCTTGACTTAGATAATCCTGTCTGTAATATAGAAAACAAACGACTTAAAGTTAATGACTCAAATCAAACATACCTCTGGCATTGTCATCTAGGCCATATAAATGAGAAACGCATATCCAAATTACATAAAGATGGATATTTGGATAAGTTTGATTTTGAATCATACCAAGAATGCGAATCTTGTTTGCTTGGTAAAATGACTAAAGCCCCTTTCACTGGTAAGGGTCAAAGGGCCACTGAACGTTTGGAGCTAATACATAGTGATGTATGTGGCCCAATGCGTGTGATGGCTAGAGGAGGCTACTACTACTTCATAACATTTACTGATGATTTCAGTAGATATGGATATGTATATCTTATGAAGAATAAATCCGATTCTTTTGAAAAGTTCAAAGAATACAAGGCTGAAGTAGAGAAGCAAATTGGCGGAGATGCAAGTATTAAAATCTTACGATCTGATCGTGGAGGAGAATACTTGAGCACTGAATTTAAAGATTATTTAAAGGAGTGTGGTATTGTATCACAACTCACTCCGCCAGGTACACCTCAATGGAATGGAGTTTCAGAGAGGAGAAATCGCACCTTGTTGGACATGGTGCGATCGATGATGAGTCATGCAGATCTTCCAATTAGTTTCTGGGGTTATTCTCTAGAAACAGCGGCTTTCACACTTAACCGTGTTCCTACTAAGAAGGTTCAAAAGACTCCATATGAGATATGGGAGAAGAAACGGTCAGGCATGAGCTTTATGAAAGTTTGGGGATGCAAGGCGTTTGTGAAGCGTCAAGTATCTGACAAGCTTGGACCTAAATCTGAAGAGTGCAATTTTGTGGGATACCCTAAGGAAACAAAGGCGTACTATTTCTATAGTCCTACTGAGCAGAAAGTGTTCATTGCTCGAGATGCTGTTTTCATGGAAAGAGATTTTGTTTCCAATAGAAACAGTGGGAGAACTATAGACCTCGATGAAGATCGAGAACCACAAAATAGCATTGAACCTGAAGTGGAACAAGAGCAGGATAATGATAATGCTCAACAAACACAGGTTGTTCGTAGAACTGGTAGAATTCGCCATGAGCCAGAGAGATATGGATTTCTCTTGACTCAATGTGGTGATTTGATGCTCATAGACGAAGATGAGCCTCTCACATACCAAGATGCTACGAACAGTCCAGACTCTAAGAGATGGCTAGAAGCCATGAAATCCGAGATGGATTCCATGTACGAAAACCGAGTATGGACCTTGGTTGATCCACCTGAAGGGGTAAAACCCATAGGGTGCAAATGGGTTTTCAAGAAGAAAACTGACATGGATGGAAATGTTCAGACCTATAAAGCAAGGCTGGTTGCAAAAGGTTTCAGACAAATTCATGGTATTGACTATGATGAGACTTTCTCACCAGTGGCTATGGTCAAGTCCATAAGGATTTTGCTTGCTATTGCAGCATTCCATGATTATGAAATCTGGCAAATGGATGTCAAAACAGCCTTCCTTAACGGAATCCTTGAAGAGGATGTGGATGTGTACATGACACAACCTGAAGGTTTTGTCGATCCAAGGAATGTTAGCAAGGTATGTAAATTACGTAGATCCATTTATGGATTGAAGCAAGCCTCTAGGAGATGGAATATCCGTTTTGATGAAACAATCAAGGAGTATGGCTTTGTTCAAAACGAAGATGAACCTTGTGTTTACAAGAAGGTTAGTGGGAGCCATGTGGCATTCATAGTACTATATGTTGATGATATACTACTAATGGGGAATGACATACCTTCTCTCAAGGCTGTTAAGATTTGGTTAGGGAGCAACTTCTCTATGAAAGACTTAGGAGAAGCATCCTACATTCTAGGAATGAGGATCTATAGGGATAGACCTAGAAGGATGATCGGTCTAAGTCAGAGTACATACATCGAAAAGGTTTTGCATCGTTTTGGTATGCAAAATGCAAAAAGGGGATATGTCCCCGTATCTCAAGGGATAACGATCTCTAAAGATCAGTGTCCGAAATCATTGGATGACAAGGACCGCATGAGTAAGGTTCCATATGCCTCAGCAATTGGATCCATCATGTATGCAATGGTATGTACTCGCCCAGATGTTTCGTATGCTTTAAGCATGACGAGCAGATACCAATCTAATCCAGGTGAAGGTCACTGGACGGCTGTCAAGAATATTCTAAAGTACTTGAAAAGGACTAAAGATTCATTCTTGGTGTATGGAGGAGAGGAGAAACTGGTTGTAAAAGGTTACACCGATGCAAGTTTCCAAACAGACAAGGATGATACTGTATCACAGTCTGGTTTTGTGTTTTGTCTAAACGGAGGTGCTGTAAGTTGGAAGAGTTCAAAGCAAGAAACAGTAGCTGATTCTACAATGGAGGCTGAGTACATTGCAGCTTGTGAAGCGGCTAAGGAAGCTGTTTGGATTCGAAAATTCATTAATGATTTGGGAGTGGTTCCATCGATCGCAGATCCCATTGATCTATACTGCGATAATAATGGAGCCTTTGCACAGGCTAAAGAACCTAGAGCTCACTCCCGAACCAAACACATACTCAGGAGATATCACCTCATTCGAGAGATTAATGAAAGGGGTGACATACACATATGTAAAGTGCACACAAATGATAACATTGCAGACCCACTGACCAAAGGCTTATCGCAGAAGAAGCACGACGGTCACACTAGTTCCATGGGTATTAGATACATGGGTGATTGGCTCTAGTGCAAGTGGGAGATTGTTGGTGTAGGTGCCCTAGAGGCAATACAATGTTTATTTTGATAAACCTTTATGTCAATTGATTATTCAATAAACATATTTATTATGACTTTAATTACTGCGATATATTTGTTAGCATAATAAATGTCCTTAGAATCATGATACACATTGTATAGTTTAGTACATGACTTGAACTTGAGATTATATAATATATCATATTCTTAAATGTCCCTAGTCGAGTATTATTATTATAGGACAATAATAATACATAAATAGACTAGTATGTTGTTTGACAGATAACCACATCTCATTGGTTATAAGTATGGGAATACTAAAGTCAACACATAGGTACATGCAGGAGTACATGGTACTGGACAGACCCACAGTGAGATTCTTCATGTTTAATAAAGTCATAAAAAAGACTCACAGTGATAATGGTGTAATGATCCTCTGACTTGAGATCATTATATTTTTATACGAGGATTAATATACTTTGACTACATTAAAAGTTACCTTTGACCGGGTAATGATAAAAGTGGACATCGGGTATATCATGAGTCGTATGAGAAATATGAATGATAGATAAAGGATTTAACCCTCCTATAATTAAGAGAGATATTATTGGCCTCTTGATTGAGTGAGACTATAAAATGCATGGCCGTGCTCAAATAATGATTTGTTTTCATAGTCTACTCATGGATCAAGTAAACCCGGATTAAATGTTGAAGAGGATGACTAAATACATGCCTCGAGTTTAATCTATAATATATATGGTTAAAAGGATTATATTACACGGAAACATTAATCACGAAAGGTTTTATCGAATCACGATTTAATTATTGTTTAATTGGGTAGCAATGATGTATTACTAGATGCCGCTCATTGTTTATAATTTTATTGGAGAATAAAATTATTGCCAATTAAATAATAGCCTATAAGGTCACACGCAAAGAGCACTTAGAGGAATAGTTAATTTAAATTATAGATTTAAATTAATTGATAATTATTTGAATTTTTATTATATTAATTAAGTGAGACTTAATTAATTAAGATAATATAAATTCAAATTAGAATTGTATTTCTGCCCATAATAATTAAGTATGACTTAGTTATTAATTAAATAATAAAATTCGTTTTATTATTTTCCTAGACCTACATGGGTTAGGTTTTGCTGCTATGGGCCTGTTAACCAAACATTATAAATAGATAATGTAGGGTTAAGAGGCAGAAGACGTTTTGATAGAAAAGCCCTAGAAGAGGCAGCAAAGAGGCAGGAAGACAATTCGAATTATCAAAGGTTTGCTAGTACATCCACTCCGTAATCAAGATCGTGAGACGCTCTTGAAGGTGCTCGTGTGGATACCATAGAGGTGTTTTCGAGAAGAAGACACAAGTCGTGATAGCAAGGATCTCCGTTGAGTTCGTGACATTCAAGATCGTAATAGGTATGATTCGATTATCACCATAATCCGTCCAATCTTATACATGATCCTGCGTTAGGGTTCCGAAATTTTTCGTTATATTTACGTTTATCCGCTGCGTTTTATGCCTCGGAACCCAACATGCATACCTTGGCAAAAGGAGAGTGTGTGAATGAGGGGCCCTCAAATTCTTCTGAGGTGGCAAAAGGAGAGGGTGTGAGAAAAGAGAGTTCCACCTTAGCAGGTGATGCAAAAGGAGAGAAAAGTAAGGGAGAGGTGAGAATCCAGGATGAGATCCTGATGCAAGAAAAGAGAGAAGAGAGTGAGAGAGAAAAGAATATAGAGAAATAAATTTCACCATATCATGAAGCATCAACTTCTAAAACTGAGCAGGTTGCAGCAGAACTCACCCAGGAGTTGGGGCTAGAGTCAGGGGGAGTTGTAGGCCATGAAGTTCCTGCAGGAGTTGCAGAAGTCAACCTGGAGGTGGATGATGAAATTGAAGTCAATCTTGATGCTTCCACCTTTCAACATGGAGATCCTCATTATCAAGAACTAGCAGCAGCATCTAATCAAGTAGCTGAGCAAATGTTAGGTTTAGTGCAGACAGAAGAGCAATTCAGGAGTGGGAAGGAGTTTTTGGCAAGTCAACCTGATGATGTATCTCACATGAACCCTGAAGATTTTGAAGACAGCTCTGATGATGAGCTTATGGATCCACAAATAGCCAGTGATGAAACTAGCTTGTCTGATACAGAAAGGGCCATCATCTCTCACTACAGAAGATCAATGACAGAGGTGGATGTGGTGGATCCCTTGCACAGAAGAATTATGAACTTCTACAGAGATAACCTGAAGATCCAGAAGATGCATGTCACAAGCTCCAAATATGAGTTGAAGAAGATAAGGGAAGCAATTGACAGTTCTAGGATGCATTTTGACACCACCATTGATTCTAGACTCAGCCTCACAATGTTGACCAGAATCAAGCAAAGGTTAGATACTGAGTATTCAGCCAAGGACAAGGTAGTTTCATTGGAGAAAAGAGTAACTACAATGGAACTCTCCATGCAGCAAATCCTGAAGAATCAAACCACTCAAATCAATCTCCTAGGCAGACTCTTGGAAACTCCTCTCCTGTCCCAGTCATTAGCACAAGAGCCAGTTGCTGATAACAAAAAGGGGGAGAAGTAGGAAAGTGAAGCTGTGGTGACAAAGTCTACAGATCCAAAGAAGGAGTTAGCTCAGAATATTGTAAGGCAATTTGATTCAATTGCCAGCAAAATCAAGGAGATCAATTCAAGTAGCTCAGAACCTGGTGACAGGAAAGGAAAGGGCAAACTGAATGAAGATGGCAAAAAGAAAGTGGAAGCTGTCACAGGTGGAGGTGAAAAATTGTTGAGCAAAGCCATAGTAGTTGGCATAAAAGAAAGGGAGCAACAAGAAAAATTGCAAGAAGAATTAGCTATTCAATTGCAAAGGGAATATGATGAGGAGGATAGGCTAATTAAAGAAGCCAGAAGAAAAGAAGGTGAAAGGAGGCCAAGAATGAAGCAAAGAGCAAACAAGCCTGTAGATGCACCAAGAACTTCTGGAGTTAAGAGAAAATTGGATGTGGAAGACAAAGAGAAGAAGCCAAAAGAAGTCAAGGTTGAAGGTCAAGCTTCTGGGAGTAATCAAGCTAGAGAGATAGAGGTGTTCAAACCCAAATCTGAAGATTTTGTGCCAATCAAAGCTGAAGGAATGATTGCAGCAAAAGGACAAAGGAAGAAGGATGTTGATCTTCTTCACATTGAATATGAAGATGGATCACATTCAATTTTTACATTCAATCAAGTCCTGGATCAAGGATATGGCATCTTAAGGAAAATCTACACTATGCTCAACAGGAAGTATTATCTCACTGAAGAGCTAGGAAAGGCCATCCTTGAGAGAATGAAGAAGATGAGGGAGGCACCGGTTCAAGAAGAAAGGGATGACAAGATAAAGATTTGGAACCCTGAAGGAAGAAAATTTCTTCATGAGCCATTCTACTTGATGATATATAAGGACAGAGAAGGCAGAGAAAAGTGTATTGACATTTGTCAAGAAATAGACAAACTGCCTAATCTGGAATTGAATCATCTAGCAAGTCAATTGGACTACAGGATGGAAGATGAGAAGATCTTGAAGGGAACTCTTAACAGAAAGATGAAAGAAAATGAAGACAAGATGAATGAGTCAAAGGGAAAAAGAAGAAGATAGAAGATTCAATCTCAATCATCAAAATTATCAGAATTCATCTTTTACTGGTATCTGATTACTCTGTCTCAAACTATCTTTGTTAATATTGTAATTCTTGCTAAGAATAAAAATGTCTAGGAGTTTTGTTATCATTAACAGAAAATTTATTCATATTTTTCATATTCATAAATAGGGGGAGATTGTTAGGAACTATGAGTTTTGATGATAACAAATTTCTTAGAATTACAGTAGGGACTTAAAATTTCTGTGTAACTGGTCGATGGATATGACTTATAAATATCCATTGACTAGGAAACCAGTTATCAGTTGTGTTAGTCCCAAATATCGTAGAAGGGGGGTTGAATACGATATTGTCCAATTTATAAAATATTCGCGGAATGATTTGTTATGGACTAATTGACAGTTCGAACAGTTATATAATCAAACAGTTGGTGAGCAATAACATAACAACAGTTCGTTCGGGGAATATATCGTTTTATTAATATAAACCACGAAGGTGCTACACAAATCTAATCCGTAGATTAGCTTCAACTGATTCACTAGTACAGTTACAATACAACAACAATAATCAATACGAACAATAAATATGACACTAGCTTAAACGACGTTAATGGCTTCTCTGTGTCTCTCTTCTTTGCTCTGTATATTTTCGCTCTGTAACTGAATGAAAATGAATGTTCGTGAATGAATCACAAAGGCTTGGCTTTGCTGCTTTATTGTGTAGGCTTTTTCAATCTTCTACGTGGCCTTCTGAGAACCAAGTAAATAGATTGCTTCTCACTTCTTGAATTAACAACCGTCGAGACATTTAATTTATAACCATCGGTGAGTCTGTTGATAACCGTCGAGACTGAAATAATCACTTAAAACAATTCTGCTCAAGGATATCAATGATAGGTGTCATGCTGTGGCTGGTTGTAGATTAAACAATCTTAAACCCTCAACTATCGAAGTGCCATAACTATCGAATGACTTAACCGTCGATGGAATAAATAATCTGGATATTTATCTGAGTCCCTTAACTATCGAGATGCTGTAACCGTCGAGTGAAATAAGACGAAACAGTCAAACCAAATATCAGTTATAACTATCGACTCAAAAGAATTATTAAAACCATAACCGTCGAGTGAAATGGAATTAATAATATATCCAAAAATGCTAACCGTCGAGTGATTTGCTAACCGTCGGTAAATAAGACGAAATAGCCAAACAGGAGACCCAACCGTCGGTGAATAAGACAAAACAGTCAAACAGCTAAACGGTAGTTCACCTTAGCCATTTTTCCAACGATTCAAAGCTCTGCAATATTTTCTTTCACTGCAACCAAGTTAATAAATTTACCTTTACTACTTGAACTTGATTTTCTCCGAGCTATAGCACACAACGGTTATACAGCCAATTCTTTTCTAACATAGATGCGGTTCTCAATTCCTTTTGTGCTGACATTTAGTGCAACTGGTCTGGTTCACAAACGACTAACACGAACTTGATCTTCACATCTTCTTGACTATTCAATTGGCCCTGTTTCTCTAGTTGTTAAGAAGTGCTTCTGTAATTCACTGGAATCCCTTGACTTCTCTGTTGTAAAACCTCTTACATCTTCTGAACCTCTGAAACACTACATCTTTATTCTTCACTGAGGCTTGAACATGTTAATGAACTTCTTTCAGTGATCTTCAATGTCTTCAAAGCTTTATCTAATGTTTTGGTCTTTTGTATTCAACTTGTAAACGATTCACAGTCGATTCCGTGCTTCATTTTAATATAAGTTACCGACCATCAGTGTTGAGTTAGTTTCCTCGGTTACATGTTACGTTACGTTACATTATGCTTTACAATCTCCCCCTATTTGATTGTTAGAGTTCGACAAGCAAATCCCTTAAGAGGATAACTCAACTAACTTACAAGAAAAAGTAAACAGAAGACGGTAAACTAATATTAAACAAATTCTGGATTACATAACACATTTCCAGATTTCAAAAACAATTACAATGTAGAATGTATGTTCCTCTAGCCTGAACTGATATACATTATGTCATTCTCATTGTACAAGACTTGCAAGCTGGTCATTCATTAGATCCAGCGCTTCTTCTTCTAGCATATTACTTGGCTTGGGATCTGACAAAACTTCCTGAAGTGTTTGCAAGACAGCTACTCTTCTGATCTGCTTAACTTGTTCGAATGTAAATTCAAGAACTTTCGTCTTTCCTTTAACACTCAACCTTTTTGGAACTGCTTTAACCCGATCAGTGTTGTAACATGATTCTGCTCTCAACTTCTCCATGTAAAGCTTAGAGATTTCTGCCAATGCTGATTTGTCTTTATAGTTCGTCGAAGTCTTGATTTGATCAAGTATAAAACCCAGTTCCCTAGAAGTCATGTAAGACATCTTGTGGATATCAACTATTTCAGTTTTTCCTTTGGGGTTCTTATACCTGATTGCTGGAGGATCCTTTAGCACCATTGTCTCTGTCTCCCTGATTATATCAAAATCTGGAAAGACAATTGGAAAATCTGGCTTTTCTGCATATTCGAACACCTTCCCTGGATGATTAAATCTAAATTCAGTCATTGCCTTGACTTTTTCAAAGTCCCAATCTCCTTCTTCTCTTGTATACACAGGCAATTTTGGTTGAGATCCATTTGAAGGATCTATTCTTCCGACCTTGGAAATATCTACAGATTGATTTGATAAGACATTAAGTCTATAAGCATAAATGCGCTCTGCAGCTTTCCATTTTTCTTCTGTTCTAAGTCCTTCACTCCTAAGAAGCCCTTCAACATATTTCAGACGCTTCAGAGGATATAGGCTCAGTCTTTCATCACTCAAACACAGTGTCTGAACTAACTTGTCTTTGTAGAATATCACTGTATAAGGAGTTGTGTGAACTTCAGCTGCTGTTTTGCTCATCTGATCTTCAATCATATCAGTAAGAAGTTCATTCACATGAGATCTCTTGTCCGTCCTAATCTTCATGACATATAATTCTGTTAGAGACCTCAACTTGATAAAATTCGAAGAAATGGTCTTTGTGGTCGAATTATTGAACTGAATCTGAATCTTCCATCCATTGATGTTGGTCGTGATGAATATCAACTTGACAGTTTGTCTTAGTGCATGAAAGAACTGGTTTATTGATGGATGACTCTTGTGAGCTTCTTGCAGTGCTTCCAGAACTTTTTGATCTTCATTTTGAATTATTCCTAATTCTGGTTTCTGCAAAAGACTCCTAGCCTGATCCCATGCACTTCCTTCTCTTGATAACATCAACGGCCTTTGTCTTCTTTCAATGTAGTGGTTGAAGTGTTCTTTTCTGATTTTTTCCTGAGACATTCGAGCTATTTCACATGCCCTTATCATGGATTGATTTGCATCTAGCAAACCAAATGTTTCCACAAAATCCGTTTCGGTGAACTGATAAGCGGCATCATTGACAAATTCATCAAACACATCATCTTCCTGAGCTGTAGGAGCTGTATGAGAAGGTTCCCATATTTCTCCTTCTTCAAGTGTAAGCCTGACCTCCAGCGGTATATTTTACTCCCCCTGAGATGTGATGTTTGCTTCTTCCTCTACCAACTTTCCTTTACCTTTGTCTTTACTCCTCATTTCTGCACCAGATTCTTTTTCTTGTTCTCGCACTATCATCTCCCCCTTAGTTGTGTTATCCTCCGAAGCAGGGATTTGAGTAGATTGAGATTGATGCTTTTCAAACAAATCTGTAACAAACTTTTTCATATCCGTCTTGAAATTCTGCAAATCCTGCAACATGTTGTACTGAACAGATTTTATTTCCATGACATTGCTGTGAAATTCAGATTTCATTTCGGTGACAGTAGTCTCCAGGTTATAAACCCTTTGACTTAGAGATTGTGTGTGCATTGTGAGGGTATTTATTTGGCTGGTAGGTGTCTCACTGACAGGTTTTGTAGGTGTTTGTCTCTCAATTCTCTCGCTCGGTCTTAGAGGTGTGGGTGAATTATGATCACTCAAACGTTCTGTTGGTGTTTCACTCACTCTCATTGACTCCAGCAAGTCTTCTGTACCTGCAGTGAAAATCCTAAATGGCTCATCCGAAGAACTATTGCCAAGTAGTTGCTTCTCCTTTCCACTAATAGTGGTGGAGACCTCCTTATTAGGAGCCAGGAATGTTCCTCCTGGGGGGCTTATCACATTGGATCCTGTAATGTTTAGCAATGAAGGACCCGTGACTCCCGCAATAGCCTGTGAAGGCATGACCTGTACAGGATCTACCTGCATAGGTTCTGCTACAGTAGTAGCAACATCCGTCAATTCCTCCTGTGTGTGTGCTCCTTTCAGTGCAACATATAATTTGGTTGGAGGCTCAATTATTGACACTCGTTCAGATGCCCTGGCTGACGGGCGAAATTCAATAGGTTCACCCTGTTGAGAGGATGTCCCCAGAGACTGTGTATTTGCCTTTTTCAGCTCTATATCCTTTTGAGAGGGTATAGATGGGCTAACAGATACCTCAGGTTCTTCTAATCGACGTCTAGTCAGAGGTAGAGCTGTTTGGGTTCCCTCACCTTCCTTATGTGGTGCTTCTGAGGCAATATCTCCCTCACTCACAAATTTTCTTTTTAGGGGTTGGAGAGAAGATAAAGGTAAGGTGTTTATAGTGTTTGGTTCTGAGGCAGTGGTTAGAATCTGTTGGGTTTCAGATTCATTGCCTTGTCCTACAACCACAGAGGGCTCAGCTGATAGGTTCATGACACTTTCTCCAAAAAGATCTTGCAAATTAGAATAAGCTGAAGAGTCAGAGACATGAAGACTACCTTGAGTACTACCTGTAGGAGTCCAAGGATGATATGATTTCTGACTGTCAGCATGACCTATAGAATCTCCTCCAGATATACTTTGAAATCCATCTCCTGAAATTTGTAATTCCTCTGTCACCTGAAGACTACCTCTTCTTGAGCTAAATCCTCTACAAGAGTAGCTACTGGAACTGATTCTTGCACTGGTTCAGGGACCTGATCATTTTCTTGAGGCCCTTGAGGCTCGTCTCTTTCCATGTCCACTACACAACCCTGCATGTATTCAGTCATTTGAGCAGGTGCTTCGTTGATGTAGTTTCTGTTATTGTTCAGAGTGGTGGCTATCCTGTTTTTCTGTTTTAGTCGTTAGATCATTAAGGATAAGCTGTAGGAATCGTGGAAAGTAACACTCCACATTAGTGACTTGAAGGTTTCTGTACTCCACCGATCCCATAACATACAACATCTGATTCAATAATAACCTACCAAAATTTATCCTACAATTATTAGCAACACTGAAGCCTAAAGTTCGATAAAAACTTGAAATACTGTGTGTGTTGAACTTTTTGTAAGAGAAACATTGCATAAGAGTGTGGAAAAAGAAATTCCATTCCTTAGGTAAATGATGTTTACACCTTGCACCCGAGTCGTGGATATTAGGATTAACGTAGTTGATAGTCGTGAAAAACTGAGTTAATTGTTCGGAATTGGGATAAGGGACTAGATTATTCTCAGGGAATCTTAAGATACGATTCAAATCTAGCTCCGTCACCCGGATTTCCCGATTAGCAATACTAAATGTAAAAGCCAGTTCATCAACAGCTGAAGAGTTATATGCAGAACAGTAACAGTCTCGTAGCATATTATGATTTAATATCACGTCTGTTACTAAGGCATACCTCACTCGAGAATATTCGAGTAACACTCGTGCCCAGGCCCGATAATTAGCGGGAAGGGACTGAATGTCAAACTCGGCAACTAAATTCGTTTTGGTAATAGTAAAAATTCCAACCATTTTTAACTAGTAAAAATTATTGAAAATTTTAACTTTAAACAATTAATTACGAATTTAATTAGACTCGATAACGAACCGAAAACACTAAAATTCAAAACTCTTCCAAAAATCGTGAAAAAAATATATGCTAAACTAGGAGAGATTTGAACGGTGAAACTATTTTTTTTGTGATTTTTGGACCTCAAACAAATCCTAGAAAAAATCCCAAAGTTTGAAATACCCGAAACAAAACTAAAACCAAACGATACAAGGCTGGTATCAAATAATTCGGGATGACTAGATCTACAATTCTATGGGTTTAGATTTTCAAAACTAGTACTAGAATGGTAGAAAATGAGGAAAGAAAAATCAATTTTTGCTCGATAGTTTGCTAACTGGCGAGATGAATAGAAACTAAATTTATATATATATGTACTTACTTAACTGACGAGTGGGAAGAAAAAAAATAAAGCAAACCTGCCAGTGTGTTGACATATGGTCGCCACTTCGATGGTTTAGTAATTTTTAATTTTTAATTAATTTTTTTTTTTTTTTTTAAACAACTCGATGGTTAGCAAAAATAATAAAATAAAAGCTATAGTAACTATCGAGATGGATAGATTTCTATTATATAAATATATAAATTAACCAAAATACTATTCGACTGTTACTAATATAATATATTTTATCATAACTATCGAGTACTGTTGAAAATCACTTCGATGGTTACAAAAATAATAAAATAAAAGTAACTATCGAGATGTACACTAATATATAATACGTAACTATCGAATGATTAATTAATAAAATTATTCACTTCGACGGTTAGCTAATAAAATTAACTATCGAAGCAGATAAAATAATTAACTAGATAGTAACTATCGAGATGGATAGTTTATTTATTTATTTATTTATTTATTTATTATATATTAACCAAAAGACTACTTCGACTGTTACTAATATAATATATATTTTTTTATAACTATCGAGTACTGTTTAAAACCACTTCGATGGTTACGAAAAAAAATATATCTAATTGTAACTGTCGAGAGTTTGCTAATTAAAAATAATAATAAAAAGCATTTAAATACACTTACTAAATAATTTCAAATATTCATAAAATTAATTAAATAGAGATTTCTTAAATTAATTAATTAATATTCCTAAAATAGAAATATTAAAATCTTAATTTGGAAATAACTATCGAATTAATAATAGTCCAATTTGAAATCCACAAACAGACAATATTAATAATTATTATAATAATACTAATAAACACAGGTGGTTGCTTTAAAATCTTTGGAACCAAAAAATTTTTTTGTTCTATATTCTGTTACTTTTAAAATTTCCAAAAAATTTTAAACCAACCCAATCACAATCCAAACGATCATACAAGCATACTATGAATTAACATAATGTTAGTTATGCAAAATAAGATCATGAAAAGTAATTGCTACACATTTTTTCCAGTGAGAACCAGTACATTAAATAAGCAAGTCTGTACAACCAATTTCTCACTAAAAAACACAACCTGTCTGATATAGAATCTCTCAGCCAGATCTCATTGCATTGAAATCCACCAATTAATTCTAAACCACAGACTGTTATGCTTCTTGTTAACTACAAACACTTATGTAGCAGTTAACTACTTATGCTATATCGAATAATTACCACACAGCATAACTGGTATACTTATGATAATTAATATTGATATTCATAAGCCCGAGATTATAAGTTAGATTAGAGGTCCAAGTCCTTTGGATATAAAAATTCAATAACTTGTGAATCCATACAACTCCTCGCAAACAAAAATTAATTTAAATTTAACATCCCTAATTCACTAACCAACCTAGAGAAAGTAGATTCGTCTAGTGGTTTCGTGAAGATGTCTGCAAGTTGTTGTTCTGTGGGTACAAAATGCAACTCCACAATTCCATTCATGACATGCCCTCGTATAAAGTGATACCTGATATCAATGTGCTTAGTTCGTGAGTGCTGAACCGGATTGTTGGTTATAGCTATAGCGCTTGTGTTGTCGCAGAATATTGGAATCTTGTTCAACATAAAGCCATAGTCTTGGAGCTGGTTTCTCATCCATAGAATCTGAGCACAACAGCTACCTGCTGCGATGTATTCTGCCTCTGCTGTTGAGGTAGACACTGAGTGCTGCTTCTTGCTATACCATGAGACCAATCTTCTTCCCAAGAATTGACAGCTTCCAGAAGTGCTCTTCCTGTCAATCTTACAACCTGCAAAATCCGAGTCTGTATAGCCGATTAGGTCAAAACCGGTACCTTTAGGATACCAAATTCCCAAATTTGGAGTACCCTTCAGGTATCTAAAAATTCTTTTGACAGCTATAAGGTGAGACTCTTTTGGGTTAGCTTGGAACCGTGCACATAAGCAAGTGGAAAACATAATATCTGGCCTACTTGCAGTTAAGTAGAGTAGAGATCCAATCATACCTCTATAGCTTGTGATGTCGACAGATTTACCTGATTTGTCCTCATCAAGCTTTGTGGCAGTTGGCATTGGAGTTTTGGCTGGAGCTGAATCTTCAAGTCCATATTTCTTTAGAAGATCTCTAATGTACTTTGCCTGGCAAATGAAGATCCCATCTTTCTTCTGACTCACATGTAGTCCAAGAAAGAAAGTAAGCTCGCCCATCATACTCATCTCGTACCTACTCTGCATTAACTTAGCAAATCTCTTGCATAGCTCATCATTAGTAGAACCGAATATAATATCATCAACATACACTTGTACTAATATCATAGCATCTTTATGCATTTTATGAAAGAGAGTCTTATCTATAACACCTCTGATAAAACCATTTTCAATTAAGAATTCAGATAGTGTTTCATACCATGTTCGAGGCGCCTGCTTGAGTCCATAAAGAGCTTTAAAAAGGAAGTACACAAAGTTCATATGATCTTTGTTCTCGAAACCCGGAGGTTGCTCTACATATACTTCTTCTTCCAGCTCCCCATTCAGGAATGCACTCTTCACATCCATTTGATAAACTTTAAAGTCAGAATGTGTTGCGAATGCCAAAAACATCCTGATGGCTTCAAGTCTTGCTACTGGTGCATAGGTCTCGTCATAATCTATTCCTTCTTCTTGAGAATACCCCTTAGCAACCAGTCTAGCCTTGTTCCTCGTAACAATGCCATTTTCATCCAACTTATTCCTGAATACCCATTTAGTGCCAATAACAGATTTGTCTTTAGGTCTGGGTACCAGTTTCCACACTTTCTGCCTATCAAACTGATTGAGTTCATCTTGCATCGCAATCACCCAATCTGGATCTTCTAGAGCATCTTCAACCTTTTTAGGTTCTTCCTCTGATAGAAAACCAGAGTACAGACATTCATTCTCTGTTGCTCTTCTAGTCCTCACACCACTCTCTGGGTCACCAATGATTAATTCAAAGGGATGATCTCTGTTCCATACCCTCTGTCTAGGCAGATTAGCCCTTGATGATTGTCCTTCTTCGTAGTTGTGTTGAGAGCGACTAGCTGATCCTTCTTCACCTCCCCCTGAGTTGTTGCCTCCATTGTTTGATGATCCACCAGTTGAGCTAGCAGGTTCAGTAACAGACTGATTTTGAAATACAGACTGTGACTGTGATTGTGTGGTATTACCAACACTTCCACTGCTTTGCTCTGGATTATCAATATTCGTGTATACATGACTACTAGATGCAACACCAGGTACGTCTTCATCTCCTAAGTAGTATTCTGATAGATTTTCAATTTCCAAAGATTCAGAATCTTTATCCTTTTGAAGACTTGGGAGTTTGGTGTCGTCAAACGTTACATTAAGGCTTTCAATAACCTTATGAGATTCAATCACATATACCCTGTATGACTTAGACTCCAGTGAGTAACCAAGGAAAATCCCTTCATCTGCTTTAGCATCAAACTTGCCCAGATGTTCATCTTTCAATATATAGCATTTTCCACCAAACACATGAAAGTACTTCAGTGATGGCTTTCTATTGGTCATAATCTCATAGGATGTCTTTTCTTGATCTTTATTAATCAGGGTCCTATTTTGAGTGTAACAAGCTGTGTTGACTGCTTCTGCCCAAAAATATGTAGGTAGCTTTGACTGGCTTAGCATTGTCCTTGCGGCTTCAATCAAAGTCCGGTTTTTCCTTTCTACCACTCCATTCTGCTGTGGAGTTCTTGGGGCTGAGTATTGTCTTGAAATTCCTTGCTCCGTGCAGAATTCATTTAGAACTGCATTTCTGAATTCAGTTCCATTATCTGATCTGATCGTCCGCACAGGCAATCCAGCTTCCACCTCAATTTTTTTAATGTGATCGATTACCATTTGAGGTGTTTCATCCTTAGAATGCAAAAACAACACCCACGTGTACTTGGAGTAGTCGTCGACAATCACTAATGCATATTTCTTCTTTGAAACTGACATGACATTAACCGGTCCAAACAGATCCATATGAATCAACTGGAGAGGTTCACTGATGCTTGACATGTCCTTACTTTTATGTGACGCCTTCTTTGACTTACCCTTTTCACATGCTTCACAGAGTCCTTCTTGGTAGAATTCTATCTGTGGTAACCCTCTCACCAATTCTCTTCTTACTAAAGAATTCATCGCCTTGAAGTTCAGGTGAGATAGTTTTCTGTGCCATAACCAACTCAATTCAGAGGATGCTTTACTATAGAAACAATTTGCTTCTCCTCTGCTTGCAGTGTTTAAGTCAGCTACGAACAGATTTCCTTTTCTTACTCCTTTAAGAGCAAGCTTTTCATCTTTCCTGTTGGTGATCAGACACTTTTCCTTCCTGAAGTCCACATTATATCCTTTATCTGTGAATTGACTGACGCTCAGCAAGTTGTGCTTCAGACCGTCAACAAGAGAGATATTTTCAATGATGACATTTCCAACTTCCAGACTACCATATCCCTTAGTAAAGCCTTTGCTGTCATCTCCAAAGGTTACAACTGGGCCGGTCTTCTCAACCACATTGGTCAGCAGGGACTTGTCTCCTGTCATGTGCCTTGAACATCCACTATCCAGAATCCACATGACTTTTTCATTAGTATCTATGCCCTGCAACCACAAAGTGATTAAGGTTTCTTTGGCACCCAAACTTGTTTGGGTCCAAGAAATTTAGAGGTTCTTGCAGATGGTGTAATAGGTTCAGTTTTCACATCTTTAAGTTCTACTTTGACTGAACTCGAATCATGTTCCTTTGCCTTGACAGATTTGTCTTTTGGCTTAGGAGATTGAGTCTCCTTCCTAACCTTAGGAGGACTAGCAGTCTTTGCCCTTACTTTTTTCTTATTCATGCTTCTTTCTATGCCTATGCAATTACTAGAAGTAGATGCATTCATCAAATTAAAATAAGCATGCATAATATTAAAAGCACATGGCATACATCCAGTAATACCACAAGGCAAATGAAAACTATTCATGCTAAACATGTTCTGCACAACAGGAACATCAGATTCTACTTTAACCTTATTACATGCATGACTAAGGTGTCCAGCAGAATTGCAATTAGTACACAATTTCCTAGGTGCAGTGGGTGCAGGTGTAGCAGAATTAGCAATTTTAACACCTACTTTCCCATTCCTATTACTATTTAACTTATTCTTGTTACCACCTAATTCAGTTTTAGCAGATTCAGTTTTAACTGGCTCATTAGGTGTAACTTCTTCTACATTAGTTTCCTCAACTTCTTTCTCTTTTAACTTATCCTCAACAAGCATTTCTTGTTTCCATACGATAGTATCTTCGTCTAAGGGTTCTGAGAGTGGGAGCTTAAAGATAGGATTACTACTTTTCTTAATGACAAAAGGAACATTTTCATTTTCTAATAAAACAGTACTAGAAGCATTGAAAGTTATATTCCTTTTATCCTTCTTCTTATTCCTTTTATGTTCATCGTAGTTAAAGCCTATACATGTCTTATTATCTAAGCTCTGCTTATCCATTATGTCTTTAGCAATATTAGCTGAGTTCTTAAAAGCTTTCAATTTTAACTCTAGCTCAGAAATCTTAGCCATAAGTGCTGTCTCAACCTCTGCATTACAGATAACCTTATTCTCTAAATATTCATTTCTTTCCTTAAGGTTATTAACTGTGATTCCTACAAGCTCTAGTTGTTCCTTTCCAGATTCTAGCTTTTTAATCTTCGCAACTAGTCTAGCATTTTCTGCTTCAGAAGCTAGCATGCTTGTATGAATGTTAAACATCTCTATACTCAAGTCATTAACTGTATTTTTATATTCAGATAGAGACATATCTACAGTGGTGAGAATAGGTACCTGTGCTGATGATGGAGATTCTTCTGAAGTATCTGCCATTAATGCAAGATTTCCATATTCTTCTTCTTCAGAATCTGTGTCATCCCAGCTTCTACCTTCAGCAATGTAAGCCTTGCCTTGTTGTTTTGCAATCAAAGCATCCAATCTCTGTTTCAACTTCTCATTCTCCCTTTTCAACTCATCATAGCTTTTCTTCTCGTAGGAACTCTTCTTCTCATAAACCTTCTTGTCTTTTGCTTGTCTCAGTTTCTTACATTCAGTGGCGAAATGCCCTAGTTCATTGCAGTTGTAGCACCGGAACTTACTACGGTCTACCATGTTTGACTTGTAACCACCTCTTGAGTTGGATCCCGAAAATGATCCTGTCTTCTGAAATCTGCTACCAAAACTTTTCTTGTACTTGGGATTCCTTCTGAATCTTATATGCTTGAAACGCCCTGCCAAGTACGCCATAGATTTGTCTTCCATCTCATCAAGCTCTTCCAATGTATAAAAATCATCTTCCTCTTCAGCTTGTGATTCTGTAGCCATTTCAGCTTCAATGATCAATTCTCCACCAATCTTGGTTTCAACAACCTTTGCTTCAGAAGTCTTCACTTCATCTGCCACAAGAGCTGTGGTCTTCATTAGTGCTGCACTCTTACTGTCCACTGAGCCGGAACCATAGATAATCAACCTCTGTTCTTGTTCCATTTCATAAGTCTTCAATTTTCCATATAGCTTTTCAAGGGGCATAACATTGAAGTTGTCCCTTTCTCTAATTGAAGAAACTTTATGCTCAACATGATGTGGAAGAGTCAACATAAACTTCCTGTTCGTTTCCCTTAATGGATAGTTCTTCCCCTGGATACTCAATTCATTTAACAATTTATTATATCGCTCAAAGACTTGAGTGATTGTTTCTCCAGGAGTAGATTTGAACGCTTCATATCTTGATGTCAGTATATCCAACCGGTTCTCTTTCACTTCTTCTGTTCCTTCCATAATCAGTTCGATGGTTTCCCACATGTGCTTTCCAGATATGCAATTTAGAATTTGATGGCACATGTCTTCATCCATTGAGTCATAAATAATCAACTGAAGGCCTGTGTCCAATGCAACAATTTCTTTCTCTGTATCAGTGAACTCTGTAGGATCCTTTGGAGTAGACCTTTGAGGAACTCTTACTCCGTCCACTGTAGATTCAGGAATCATCTTCATTGGTACAAACGGTCCGTTCTCTAAGATACCCAAGTACAACAGATTTGCAGCCTTAATAAACAGGGTCATCTTCTTTTTCCAGAGATTATAATTCACTCTATCAAACTGAGGAACCTTAATACTTCCTACTTTCTGAGAACTCATGATATTGAACTTTTCAAAATTATTTAAAGTTCAAAAAATTTCTGAGTGAAATATTTTGAAAATTATAAAATTCGCTAAAAATTCCAGAAGCTTAATACTGAAGTCCGAACAATAGATCCTGATTTGTAAACTCAATCAGTAAGCTCTGATACCAATTGTTAGTCCCAAATATCGTAGAAGGGGGGTTGAATACGATATTGTCCAATTTATAAAATATTCGCGGAATGATTTGTTATGGACTAATTGACAGTTCGAACAGTTATATAATCAAACAGTTGGTGAGCAATAACATAACAACAGTTCGTTCGGGGAATATATCGTTTTATTAATATAAACCACGAAGGTGCTACACAAATCTAATCCGTAGATTAGCTTCAACTGATTCACTAGTACAGTTACAATACAACAACAATAATCAATACGAACAATAAATATGACACTAGCTTAAACGACGTTAATGGCTTCTCTGTGTCTCTCTTCTTTGCTCTGTATATTTTCGCTCTGTAACTGAATGAAAATGAATGTTCGTGAATGAATCACAAAGGCTTGGCTTTGCTGCTTTATTGTGTAGGCTTTTTCAATCTTCTACGTGGCCTTCTGAGAACCAAGTAAATAGATTGCTTCTCACTTCTTGAATTAACAACCGTCGAGACATTTAATTTATAACCATCGGTGAGTCCGTTGATAACCGTCGAGACTGAAATAATCACTTAAAACAATTCTGCTCAAGGATATCAATGATAGGTGTCATGCTGTGGCTGGTTGTAGATTAAACAATCTTAAACCCTCAACTATCGAAGTGCCATAACTATCGAATGACTTAACCGTCGATGGAATAAATAATCTGGATATTTATCTGAGTCCCTTAACTATCGAGATGCTGTAACCGTCGAGTGAAATAAGACGAAACAGTCAAACCAAATATCAGTTATAACTATCGACTCAAAAGAATTATTAAAACCATAACCGTCGAGTGAAATGGAATTAATAATATATCCAAAAATGCTAACCGTCGAGTGATTTGCTAACCGTCGGTAAATAAGACGAAATAGCCAAACAGGAGACCCAACCGTCGGTGAATAAGACAAAACAGTCAAACAGCTAAACGGTAGTTCACCTTAGCCATTTTTCCAACGATTCAAAGCTCTGCAATATTTTCTTTCACTGCAACCAAGTTAATAAATTTACCTTTACTACTTGAACTTGATTTTCTCCGAGCTATAGCACACAACGGTTATACAGCCAATTCTTTTCTAACATAGATGCGGTTCTCAATTCCTTTTGTGCTGACATTTAGTGCAACTGGTCTGGTTCACAAACGACTAACACGAACTTGATCTTCACATCTTCTTGACTATTCAATTGGCCCTGTTTCTCTAGTTGTTAAGAAGTGCTTCTGTAATTCACTGGAATCCCTTGACTTCTCTGTTGTAAAACCTCTTACATCTTCTGAACCTCTGAAACACTACATCTTTATTCTTCACTGAGGCTTGAACATGTTAATGAACTTCTTTCAGTGATCTTCAATGTCTTCAAAGCTTTATCTAATGTTTTGGTCTTTTGTATTCAACTTGTAAACGATTCACAGTCGATTCCGTGCTTCATTTTAATATAAGTTACCGACCATCAGTGTTGAGTTAGTTTCCTCGGTTACATGTTACGTTACGTTACATTATGCTTTACAAGTTGAAGCTTGTTTATCAACTGATAAACTGGATTGTAGCATTGATTTATGTTTCACTATCAATCGATTGTATTGCCTCGATGGATGCTATGAAGTAGTCGACTGATGTTATTGACTTCAATTTCTAGCTTCTCAACAGATGTGAAGAATGGCTGATCAATTGTAAATATTCTAAGTCAGAATTCTCACAAGTGAAGTGATCAACTGATGTTGGAGTCGATGGATGAAGACACTACTGAACGGATGAAAGCTATCAACAGATACAAGTCATCAATGGATGAAGGCAGTCAATGGATAAGAAACCATCAATGGATAGGGAGTCGATGGATAACTCATTTATCCATCGACACATCAACTGATCAACAGATATCCATCCTTCGATGGATAAGCAAAGGAGAATCAACTGATATAAGCTTAACACCATTTATCAGTTGATTAAGGTTTCCCAATTTAGTTAAAGACAAGAAGTATGGGAAATGTGCAGAAACCGAATCAATGGAAGAGAGTCCTGTCAGGATTGTGAAGACTTTCAAGGCAACACAGTATTCAAGGAATGTATCAAGACAAAGATACTTCCAGGACTAGTCAGTTCAAAAAGAAGACTGTGCAAGTAGCTAGTTTCTATTGTCATGTAAACAATATAAGTTGTAATTTTATATTGCTATCTGTCGATAGAAATTAGGTGTGAAGAAAACTTCTATATAGTTGTTAGAAGTTCACAGTAGTAAAGTAGAGAGTGTAGAAAAAGCAAAAGAACTCACTTTGTAAGCAGCTTGGTATTCGTACCAAGATCAATTGAAAGCAAAAAAAAACATACTAGTGGAAAACCAATCCACTAGTAATTTTTAACTTTGTTGTGTTTTGTTTTCAATAATTTTCTTGTCAAGTTCTTAGTTACATCGATTCTCTCTATACACAAAAACACTGTCCTTAAAACAAACTTCATTCCGCAAGAAATATAATTAATTCTTAAGTTTGTATTCAACCCCCCCCCCTTCTCCAAACTTAGTGTACTTAAGGGCAGATAACAGATTTAAACATATCTTTAATTTCAGCATCAGAAACAGTTTCATCAAAAGGTTGTTTAACATGTAATTTAAACACAGAATTAATAACATCAGCAGTAACATCAAATGAAAAATCACCAAAGGTAAACATTATTTTACCTGGTTGATCCTGAGAAGGATCAACTACCTTAGCAGAGCTCCAGGCTTGTGACACAGCATCCATGTGAATGACTGGTGATGCCTTGAGAATGTAGTGTAGCTCGGATTGCTCCAAGAAATCCATCACAGGGTAGTAGTCAGCGTCTACCCCTTTCTTTTCTCCAAGGGCGGAAACATGATTTGTGGTCATGAACTCGAAATCCCCAAATGTGAAAGCAATTGCCTTGGGTCCCCTCATGACAGTTGAGATAGCAGCCATTGAAGTTGTTGTTAATTGAAAGTGATGAAAACGCTTGAAGAAAGTTGCTAGGGTTTGTAAAGAGCTCTGTGAATAATTCTGCCTTAGAAATTGATTGCAATAAACAAGTGAGTAAAACGTATGAAAATCTTCTATTTTGTTTGAATTGCTAACAATCACTACTAGAAAAAGTGGATATAACATCGGGCTTTTAACAACGGTCGTAGAAATCACCGATGTCAAATTATTTTTAAACATTGATTATCTTTAAAACGATGTCAAAACAAATATAAGACATCGCTCCTTATACAAACCGATATTGTATGTTCTATTTTAAAAAATAAATAAAAACCCGGTCATATATACTTCCCCTTTATTACCTAAATATTTCCCACGTTAAACAAAATATTGCCCCTTAGACATTTTATTTCCCCCTTTCGATCTCTCTCGACCTGCTTTGTGTTCTCCCTCGACCTACTCTCTCCCTCTCCCTCGACCTAATCTTTCCCTCTCTCAACTCTTTCTTACATCTCTCTCGATCTCGCCATCAATCTCAACGTACAACCCACAATCTCTCTACTCTGTTTCTTGCTTTGTTTGAAACCCTAGATCTTCAATTAGACAAAATCTAAACTGCTCTCTATTAAATAGATAAGATCTAAACCCAAATACCTTACTTTTGTCTGTTATTATCTCGAAATAGTAGTACTTTATGTTTAGCTTTTGTTTGTACAGGTCTCAAGCTTTATGTTTATCTTATTCTCTCGCTCACTCACATTGTTTGTATTTGATTGTTCGTTGTTGATATTAATCGATGATGATGAATGTTGTTTGTTTGTTGAATAAAAAAACAGGTATATCCAGGGATAGTATGCACAAGAGGCGTGCCACTGGTGGCAAAAAGAAGGCCTGGAAGAAGAAGTGAAAGTATTTTCTCTCTCCCTCCCTCTCTCTCTCTATCTCTACCTCTCTCTCCCCCTCCCTCCCTCCCTCCCTCCCTCTCTCTCTCTCTCTCCCTCTTCCTCTCCCATCTCTCTCCCTCCCCCTCTCTCATTGTTTCTGTTTATTGATTGTCATTCATCAAGGATTAGTAATTTAATAGTAATCTGGGTTTACGAGTATGTATTAGATCTCTAATTCTGTAGTTATGGTTGTTGAATTTAGGGTTGGTTTTTTTATGCTAGGTATGAGTTAGGAAGACAGCCAGTAAATACCAAGTTGTCGAGTAACAAGACTGTTAGGAGGGTTCATGTTCGAGGTGGAAACGTCAAGTGGCATGCCTTGAGGTTGGACACTGGAAACTACTCTTGGGGTAGTGAGGCTGTCTAGGATTTTCGATGTTGTCTATAATGCATCCAACAATGAACTCATCAGGACACAAACTCTTGTCAAGAGTGCTATTGTTCAGGTTGATGCTGCACCCTTTAAGCAATGGTATCTTCAGCATTATGGTGTTGAGATTGGTCGCAAGAAGAAATCCACTGCTGCCAAGAAAGAAGGAGAGGTATGGCTTCTTTCTGCTCTTATTTACTATTATTGTCGGGGTAATGTATTTGGTTTGCTTTTAAATATTTTTGAGCCTAAAACTTGGACATGTATACGTGTTTAACACTTCCATCCAAGTCCGGATAGTAGCATAGGTATCTGAATTCTTGATTATGACAAACAAGTTTTGGGTTTTGGGTCTCAAGAAAGACAACATCAAACTCCCTTTATTTTTCTTTACTTATATACATATATACTCTGCTTTGTTTATTATTCTTTTTATTTTTTGTTTCAATTTATTTTTGGTTCTTGTGCAGGTGTTGAGCTAACTGAGTGTGGAGATAATTGTGTGTGGAGCTAACTTTGTCTCAAACAAATTTTTATTCTACCACTGGTAAGTAGTTGTCTCTATATCTTGTATGTACATATGTATGTATACTGTAGCTTCTCTTTTTTCGATTACTAGATGTGTATGTTATGTGAAAATTTTAAGTGTTTTGGTCTTGAAATTGTATAATAATGGAAATAAGTAACCTATATAAAAAAAATTACATTGTGTATGCTTTATGTTTGCTAACAAACTAGAAAATATAGAGAAGTTTGTTCTCTAGAGCTTTTTCTTGATCACCAACATCCAAAATTTAGACACCACCTAAAGATAATTAGAACTGTGTATAAAAATTGTGATCTAAATACCTTTTCTTGAAGATCAGAAATCTGGTGAAGCAAGTGTTGAGTCTTCAAAGCATATATTAGATGAGTGTTTATAGTAGTGTTTGTCGTTCATAGGTAAATTAAACCCTCATCAAAATTATCCTTTTACTTTGTATATTGTAGGTAACATGTGTAAAATCCAAAATATGTACAAAAATTGTGATCTAAATACCTTTTCTTGAAGATAACATGTAATTAAATTCCAATTCTTAAAAGCAATAATAAGGAATGAGGATGCTTATGTACCTTGATGGACCTGATGTGCTTCAAAGTCGAATCCAGTTGTCGTTCTAGCTGATCAAGCTCACTTGTTTCCAACCGTTCCAAGTCTTCTCCCAAAACATGTCTAAATAAAAAATGATCAGAATATATATAACTAAAATTTTTAATTTTCTATATATATATATATATTAGGGAGCTAAGAAAATCAAAGCTGAGGCAATTAAAGTACAACAGGACTTACCTCTGAGTTTGTTTAAGGACCTCAACTTTTGCTTTAAGCTTCAGATACTCCTAGTACCTACCCTGCAGCTCAATGTGTTTATAAACTTTAATGACATATATTATCTTACAATTTAACAAATGAAGATACAGAACTGAAGTGAAGGATATGTATGCACAATTACAATTTTCCAAGTGAATGATCTGTTAAAATTTGAATGTAATGCAGTTTTTACATTTTCCATTAATGAGTGGATGTGATTATTGATTAATTATACATATGAACATAGGCGATTGTCTCGGTGATTCCATTTGTGTTTATCTCTCTCTTCTATGTGTTTGTTATATTTAAAATTTTCAATTGTAAATGTTTATGTCGAAATTCCATGACTTGTATAATTATAAATAAGTTTGCCCGTGTTTACTTTTTATCATTAGATTTTCTATGTTTAAAATAATTATAATGATGGGATAGGTTATTTTTTAGTTATACATATACATGGATAAGACGTGGATTTTCAAAGAAAGGGATTATTTGGAAAGATATTCAAATCAGTATATGAAGTTGGAAGAAACATGTGTGTACCCTCTAACTTTATCCTAGACAGATCTAACTATATTATTGCTTTTTTACTGGTTTCAAAAGTTATGGAGAAGCTGGTATAGGTAAGCATTCTCACAAAAATCAGAACAAACACTTACAAGCACTTATGAATTTCAAGTTGTGGAAGAGGAAAATGATGGCCTGATATTCCAAAATGACAATAAAACTCAGTCAACATGAATGAGGATCATATGTACATGAAGGTAAATGTAGACCAGCATTTTTTGGCTCAGTTTACATTGGCAAAGCTGCATGTCTTCTGCTAACTAGGCTACTAGATCCTATAACTTGATAGCTCATATGTCTGGTCAACAACTGCCATAAATTTATCAAGTGACCGATGTTTTACTTTCTATTTTTTCTATGATTTTAAGAGAGAGTTTTGACATGTTATGGAGAACGACAGAAGCAATGGAAACTTGATGATGTTCAAATTTAAAGGAGGTATATCTTGAGATTATTTGTAGTGTACATGTTGATGTTTATATATGCCATTCTTAATGAGAATCTTTGCTCTCTCCGTCTCTTTATTTTATTCCAAGGAACTGATCATTTATATGTCCTATAACAGCATCGTGGTCAGCACGCTGTTAGGAAGCATAATAAGCTTTGTTCATCTATTAAGGTATGAATTTTGCGCATGCCGAGGACATTTTTTTGTAGTGCATATGGTTTAGGCACTCTGAATATCATTGATTATATGTTGTCATGGAATTGTTAGATAAGATGTATTCAGATGTTAAAATTGCATCAACTAATATGGACTTTTATTATCCTATTTGATTTATAATGATTTTGAGCTCCTATATCATGAGAACAAGGCATTAAATCTAGAATGTTTTGATATGCCAAGGAAGCTGCCTTTAGGGCTATCTATGTTTGATGCTGAGTGCTTCTGTGTTCATGATCCCTCATCTTATTATAAGGAGCTATTTGGGACTATGATACTAATATCATTGTGTTATGTTTTGTATGGAGGAATATGAAATCTTAGAAGCTATTCAAGCTCGTCTTGTTATTCACCCACTGACAGCCCCAATTTTAGGAAATGATCATAATGACCTTCGCAGTCGCGAAAGTGCAGTAAGACAACTTTTGTTGTATAACAGAATTAGTTTTTCCTGTTCGTAGTTGTAAAATCTCCACTTATCCAAATTTAAGTGGCACCGTAATTGAAAAGTGTCATTTGGTACACCTTTAGCCCAAAATAATAGTGGTTATGTATTAACTAATATAGAATTGTTACTTTGAATTGGTTGTTGGTAATGATATATATCAATTGAGTTTGGCAATTTAAATTTTTTTTTGTAGCAGTAGTTCTTTTTCTCTAGTTTGGTTGTGGTTGAATAACTTTTTAGTTGGGTGAATTGATTTTGGCTAATATCAATATACACATGACACTGTCATCTGAAACTAAAGAAATAACATCACAATTGTTTTTAAAGCGATGTGTAATAGTATATCTAACATCATTTTATAAAAGAAATTTGATATCTAAAATTACAAAGACATCAGTTGGTCTCTAAAAAATGATGTGCTAAGGTAAGTACTACATCGATTATATTGTCATTAATATAAAATATGATGTCTTAAATAAGCTATTACATCATTTAAACTAAAGAAATTGATGTTAAAAAACCATATAGACATCGAATTTTATTAAACAATTGATGTGCTAAGGCTCCTGCCAAATCGTTTCTAGAAAAATAATCAATGTTACACATATTAGTCATTTAAGTTTTACATCGATTGTAGTTAAGGTATGATGTTATTAATGGGTTTTAACATCGGCTTCACTTAGAAGATGATGTCTTATATATGTTTTTAACATCACCCTATTTTACTACTGATATTAATACCTTTCTTAGACATCATTTTTTTTAATAAAAGCGATATAATTGTCATTTGGTACCTTATAGGCAATATATTAATGGGGATTTAGACATCAAAATATTGTAATATTCAAAAGGAAATCATGTAATATATTTAAAATTTTGAGAAAAAGACATCAATTTTTATGAAAAAAACGTTGTGTAAGTATAGCTTAGACATCAGTCAAAAACTGATGTGTAAAGTATATACTTTTAACATCACATGCGAAGACATCGGTCAAAAATTTCTCAAACATCAGTTAGCAACTGATGTTATATGCAGTTTTTCTAGTAGTGAATACACACGAGTCTACAGTCTATCTCCAGTCAAAAACAACTGTTACCGCCTATTTCAAGTCATTTGAACAATTTAAACACAATCAGAGTCTGCAGGCGCGAATTTGAACCGTTCCGGAGTCTAGGCGATAATTGTTTTTCAGAGTCTACAGACTCTCAGAGTCTATAGACTAGTCAGAGTTTACAGACTCGTCAGAGTCTAAAAACTAGACTCTGTCAAGATAAAGTACCAATAAAAATTTTGCAAAAATAATTAATTATAATGTGTTACAACCAGAATTATAATTAAAGTACATACCTTGTTGCTTATAATTTTTAATCACTTACATGTTTAACATACCTAATTCACCTACCAGTCTAAGAAAGGTAGACTCATCAAGTGGTTTTGTCAAAATGTCTGCAATCTGTTTGTCAGTTGGAACATAGTGAAGTGTCACAGTACCATTTTCAACATGTTCTATAATAAAATGATACCTGACATCAATGTGCTTTGTTCTGGAATGTTGGACTGGATTCTCTGCAATTTTAATAGCACTTGTATTATCACAATACATAGGAATATTTGAGAATGTTAGTCCATAATCAAGTAATTGATTTCTTATTCACAGAATTTGAGCACAGCAACTTCCAGCGGCAATGTATTCAGCCTCAGCTGTTGAGGTTGATACAGTCTGTTGTTTCTTCCTAAACCAAGAAATTAATCTGTTGCCAAGAAACTGGCACTGACCTGTTGTGCTTTTCCTGTCTACTTTGCATCCTGCATAGTCAGAATCTGAATAGCCAATTAATGAAAAATATGACTCTCTAGGATACCAAAGTCCAAGAGTTTGTGCCCCTTGAGATATCTAAAAATTCTTTTTACAGCTATTAAATGTGATTCTCTGGGATCAGCTTGAAATCTAGTACACAGACAAGTTGCAAACATTATATCTGGTCTACTAGCAGTTAAATATAATAATGAGCCATTCATACCTCTGTAGCTAGTGTTGTCAACTTTCTTACCCTTTGGGTCAGAGTCTAGCTTAGTGGCTATTGACATGGGAGTTTTAACAGTTGCAGAATCTTGCATATCAAACTTCTTCAATAGTTCTTTTATATACTTTGTTTGATTTATGAAAATTCCATCATCATTCTGTTTGACTTGAAGTCCCAAAAAGAAGTTCAATTCTCCCATCATGCTCATTTCATAATTTGACTGCATTAGTTTACTAAACTTTTCACAGAGTTTGTCATTAGTAGATCCAAATATAATATCATCAACATAAATTTGGACAAGTAAAATGTCACCTTTATACTTTCTAACAAAGAGAGTTTTGTCAATGGTACCTTTTATGAATCCGTTTTCAAGAAGAAATTTTGAAAGAGTTTCATACCATGCTCTATGTGCTTGCTTCAATCCATAAAGTGTCTTGTCTAATCTGTAAACATGATCAGGATATTTTGGATCAACAAATCCTGGTGGTTGCTCCACATAGACTTCTTCTTCCAATTTTCCATTTAAGAAGGCACTTTTTACATCCATCTGATACACCTTGAATTTTGAATGAGCTACAAAGGCAAGAAACATTCTGATAGCTTCCAATCTTGCTACTGGTGCAAAAGTTTCATCATAGTCAATTCCTTCCTCCTATGAGTATCCTTTTGCAACTAGCCTTGCTTTGTTTCTTATTACAGTTCCACTCTCATCAAGTTTGTTTCTGTACACCCATTTTGCACCAACAACTGATCTATCTCTAGGTCTTAGTACAAGCTTCCACACTTTGTTTCTCTTAAATTCATTCAATTCTTCTTGCATTGCAATTATCCAATCAGGGTCTTGCAAGGCTTCCTCAATTTTCTTGGGTTCATTCTTTGAGAGAAAACATCTATAAAGACATTCATTTTGAGTGGTTGTTCTTATTTGTACACCACTCTCAGGGTTACCAATTATTAAGTCAGGATTATGTTCCCTTGTCCATTTTCTAGCTGGTGGAAGATTGATTCTTGAACTTGAAGCTCCCCCTAAGTCATTTGCATCTTCTGTATTTGAGTGAAATTCAAATGAAGAAACTCCCCCTAAATTGCTTTACTCTGTCAAGGGTTCAGAGTTGCTTGATCCAGATCCTGATGAGTTAGATTCTGTGGAATTTGACTCATTCTGTCTAGACTCTGTCTGGGTAGACCCTGACCTGTTAGACTCTGAATCATTTGAAGTTGTATTTTCTGGCTCCCCCTTAGAATGTGCAGGTTCCTGTGTTGAATTAGGAGTTACTTGAGGGTCTTCATCCTCTTCTTCTTCATTTATCTCAGAGCTTTTTAGATTTTCAAATTCCAGTGTAGTAGACTCTGACTCATCCTGCAATCCTGTAAACTTTTTATCATCAAATACAACATGAATAGATTCCATAACAATTTTGGTTCTGAGATTAAAAACTCTGAATGCTTTTGTATTTGATGCATATCCAAGAAAAATTGATTCATCTGTTTTGGCTTCAAATTTGCTCAGATTTTCAGGATGTACTTTCAGCACATAACACTTGCATCCAAATATGTGAAAGTGTTTCACACTTGGCTTCTTGTCCTTTATCATTTCATAGGGAGTCTTTCCATGCATGTTTATTAAAGTACAGTTTTGAGTGAAACATGTTGTATTGACTGCCTCTGCCAAAAAATATACTGGTAGCTTAGACTCTGCCAGCATTGTTCTGGCAGCTTCTATGAGGGTTCTATTCTTTCTCTCCACAACTCCATTTTGTTGAGGAGTTCCAGGTGCAGAAAATTGTTGAGTAATTCCTTTTAATGCACAGTAGTCCTCCATGATTGAATTCTTGAATTCAGTACCATTGTCACTCCTTAGAACTCTAACTGTTTTCTTTGAATTTCTTTCCAGAAAAGTGATATGGTCTATTATGTGTTGTGGAGCTTCATCCTTTGAATGTAGAAAGAAAACCCATGTGAATCTTGTAAAATCATCTACAATAACAAGAGTATAATTCTTTTTATTAATAGACATAACATTTACTGGACCAAATAAATCAAGGTGCAATAAATAAAAGGGTTCAGAAATGGTGTTGATTGTCTTGCTCTTGAAGGATGATTTCTTTTGCTTTCCAAGTTGACAAGCTTTACAGAGTCCATCTTGCACAAAATCAACCTGTGGTAATCCTCTTACAAGATTCTGTTTAACCAACTTGTTTAGTGTTTTAAAGTTGATATGTGACAGTTTCTTGTGCCATTTCCAACCTTCTTCAATTGAGGCCTTGCTATATAAACATGTGAGTTCACTGTGTATGCAATCCTCCAAGCTGGCTTCATAAATGTTACCATGTCTGTGACCTTTAAAAATCATAATACCTGTTTCTTTATGAGTCACAAGACACTCTTTGTTTTCAAAGCCAGTATAGTAACCTTTATCTCCTAGTTGACTTATGCTTATCAAATTGTGTCTTAAGCCATCAACTAGAGTTACTTGTTCAATGATGACATTCCCAAGTACAATCTTGCCATATCCCAGTGTTTGTCCTTTGTTGCCATCTCCAAAGGATACTTCTGGGCCAGCCATTTCCACAAAGCCTGTAAGCAGGGATTTCTTTCCAGTCATGTGTCCTGAGCATCCACTGTCCAGGATTAGGGTTACATTATTTACCCTTGTTCCCTGCATACATAAAGCAACTAGTTAGTTGTTTTGGGGACCCAAACAGTTTTGGATCCTTTTCCACTAACTTTAGGTGAAACAGGATTAGTAATTTTCACCTTTGGTTTACCTATCTCCTTTGTTGCTTTAGACTCTGGTAGAGTCTTTACAGTGTCATACCAACTTTTATCAATAGACGATTTTAGCTCATAAAAATTGAAATACAAATCATGATAGTCCCAACACATATAAATAGAGTGAAATATGCTACCACAGTGATAACAAGGTTTCTGTGGAATGTAGTGACTTTTCAGAGTCTGTGGAGGACTAGACTCTGATTTCTTCTCAATTTTTGCCTTACAATCTATAGCTAAATGGTTGTGGTTGCCACATCTAAAACACTTCTTTCTAGGAGCATTAGGATCCTTTTGATAATTATTTGACTTGTTAATGCCTTCCTTGCCATTCCTATTTCTCCTAGTTTTGGTAGACTCTGATAAGTTCTCTAGCCTTTCTTTTAACTTAGACTTAGACAAGTACCCTATATTAATATTTTTCTTAGAGTTATTTGCTCCTGTTTCATCTGTCTTTTTGTCAACAATAGGGGGACTATTGACAGATGAGTTTGTGATTTCAGTCTTTTCTTTAGGGATCACAAACTTAACAGGAACAAATGTACTTTTGTCTTTAGTCTTATTAACTTGGCTAGCTTCTTCATTGTTATCATTCTCAACAATAGGTCTTTTGTCTTGACTCTTGTCATAGCCTAGACCAGCAGTTTGACACACATTTTGATTATTGAGAATTTCTTGAACTTTTCTACCAGAGTCTGTCCAGACTTTAAACTTAAGTCTCTCTTCTTCTAGTTCTTTCTTAACATAGTCGTAGGCTTTCAAAATTTCAGTGTAGTTATGACTATATTTCTTAGAATCCTTTTTGTATTGTTCCATTAATAATAACTCAGACTCTAAATGTTCATTCCTTTTAGTTAAGGTTAAATTTTCTTCTCTCAACATTTCACTTTCACTAGTGAGAGACCTACATGTGTCATTATTTTATTAACCTCACTTTGCACAACTTCTATGCCATTAGAGTCTAAGTTAATTAAGGATTTAGGAGTAAAGATTGATACCTGAGTTTTAGGAGATGAGGGTTCTTTGGGAGATTGTGATTTTCTTGAGGAGGATGTCATCAATGCTAGATTTTCATAATCAATTTCATCCTCTGAGCCTGAATCTGCCCAATCCTTTCCTGTTGATAAAAGTGCTTTTCCTTTTCCTTGACTTTTTGACTTTCTGCATTCACTGGCAAAGTGCCCCAATATTCCACAGTTGAAACATTTGACATTTGCTTTGTCAAGTTTGATTATAGTACTCTTGTTTTTCTCAACCTTCTCATCTTCCTTCTTGAATGATAGCCTCTTGCTAAATTTGCCTGTTTTTTTGTTAAATTTCATTCTTTTGAAATTTTTAGCAAACATAGCCATCATTTGACTTGGATCAATCTCTTCATCAGAATCAGAGTCTGTGTCAGTAGACTCTGACTCCTCAACAGCTTTACCCTTCTTCCTTGAATCCTTGATTCTAGCTTCTTTGGGTTGTTCCTGTTGTTCTTTCTCAGACTCTATTAAGAGTGCCACAGATTTTGTCTTCACAGACTTCTTATACTTCCTCTGTTGCATCTCCAAATCATATGTCTTGAGTATGCCATACAATTCTTCTAGAGTTAGTTCATCCAAATCTCTAGCTTCCCTTATGGTTGTAGTCTTATTGTCCCACTCTTCAGGAAGTGCTCTCAGAAACTTGGTGTTTGTGTCTTCAGAATCATAAACCATACTAAGCATAGCCATCTCATTCAAGAGTTTAGTAAACCTATCATACATCTCAGTAATAGATTCTCCAGATTTTGCTTCAAAATACTCATACTCTTGAATTAGCAAAGACCTTGCATTTTTCTTGACATCTTTAGTTCCTTGACAGTGTACTTCAAGTTTTGTCCACATCTCCTTAGCAGTTTGACATGATATAACACAGTCTGTTAGAACAGAATCCAAACTGTTAAAGAGTATGTTTTTGACCTTTGCCTCCTTAAGAACATTCTCCTTGTCCTCTTTTGTCCATTCAGCCTTTGGTTTTTCAATGAAGTGTTCTTCAGTTACTTTTCCTTCTTCATTGATTTGAGGTACTAGCTTTAAGGGCACATAGGGTCCTTCATGAATTCTTTCAAGATAGTCAGGGTCTGTTGCTTCTAGATGGTACAGCATTTTAACCTTCCCGTGGGTAAACTCGTTTCTTTTGAGCATAGGAATCTTAGAATTGCCATCTTTGTTTCCAGACATCTTTGATCGATTTTAAACGTTAGGCTCTGATACCAATTGTTTTCCCAGTTGCACAAGTAGAAGGGGGGGTTGAATACTTGTGTTCCTTTTATGCCTGATTTAAAACCACTCGATATGAATTAAGAACAAAGATCAAACACAAAGATATGAATAAATACTGTTTGTATTATTGATGATTAAATTCAAAACTCTCCTAGGGTGTACACAAACCCTAGCATCTTCTCAGTGATTATCACAGCAACTCTCTCTATTTCTATGCACTCACAAGGTTTCACTCTTACAAATTATGCTTCGACTTTTTTTTACAATTAGGTTACATAGAGTTTATATAGAGAGCTGCCTATCAGCTAATAACAGAAAGATAAATTACAATAGGAATAGAATTCCTAATTATTAGTTGACAGTTTCCTTCTGCAATTCTTTTTCCTTCCCATAGCATATCTGTAATATATTTATCTTGATCTTCGAAGACTTTCCATTCCC
The DNA here is from genome assembly GCA_028671895.1 of Oenanthe sinensis. Classification (NCBI taxonomy): domain Eukaryota; kingdom Viridiplantae; phylum Streptophyta; class Magnoliopsida; order Apiales; family Apiaceae; genus Oenanthe; species Oenanthe sinensis. The sequence goes on from CM053801.1 coordinate 26,600,460, forward strand.
GTAATCCTCTTCCAAATTTAACTTTAACTGTATAGACTCTGAAACCTTCAGACTCTGATGATCTTCAGACTCTGATAAATGTAGACTCTGATAGATCATAGACTCTGATAGTCTATAGACTCCGATCACCTTCCAGACTTTGATCTTCATGCAGACTCTGGTTTCATTTTCTTTCAGAAATTCTTCTAAGTACAAATAACTTGAATGTTGACTATCTAGACTCTGATTATACATTTCAGAGACTAGAAAGACTTATTACAAATGAACCATGCTAGACCTTGTTCTAGTATTTTGTACATCATCAAATGAATATATTTCTGACAATGATTGACAAATGAGAGCCTATGGTTCCCCGCAACGCCTGTGAAGGCACTTCCACTTATAGTGGTAATGCTGCTAACGCAGCTACTCCATGAATGGAGACCTCTTCCCTTCTAAAAGAGAGTTTCCTTTCCACTTCACCCAATTGGGGAGGGAAAACATCCTTACTAGGATCTGGAGTTAATAAATCCAGGGGGTCAGCACATTTGACAATGTAATGAGTGGCTCGTAAGAGTCAGTGATGCCCCCAACTGTTTGTGAGACAGGTTCTGAATTAGATTAACCAAAACAATACTGGCTACTGAAGTAGCTGATTGTGTGTCCATCTCTATTTCTATTCCCGTACCTTTTAGGATTTTGTCAATTTCAGAATTTAGATCACGAAGAAATAGAAAGGTTTCAGAGATTGGAGAATCAGGTTCATGGCTCATAGTTGCCTTAGGTCTAAAATTCATTTTTCGACATTTTTGAGAAGCCAGAGTTGTAGGGGATATTTTAATAATTTCCTGATTAGGTAGGGATTCACTCCTATCATCTATTTCATGTGATCTTTTTCTAGTTTCTGGAGAGATAGGAAGTGTTTGTTGATCTCTAGCAGTGGTTAGAACTGGTAGGTCACCATGTTCATTGCCAGCTTCCAAGGTCACTAGGGCTCAAGTGTGTGCACTACTATTTGAGGCATAGAAGTAGATATTGTGACAAATTTATCTTGAAGAAAAGAAGAAAAGTCAAAATCCAGAAGTGTACCTTTTTCCATTTATTCATCAGAAAGGTCAGGAATGTACACATCAATGTTCTGAGTCTCTTCCACTATGTTCTCAACAGCTACCTCCTCTAGTGCATTATTAGGGTTTTGCCTTTGTTGTTCTTGTGCAGGATCTAGTTCTTGATCATTGTCTGAACCAGATTCATCCATGCTTTCATCCTCTTTATCAGACCCTTGTTCTTCTTCTGGTGATGCTTCATTTCCAGAGTCATCTTTTTCCATATTTGATGTTCCGGCTTCAGTCTCCTCTTGAGAGGCTGCTTCTTCTGAGTCTTCATTTGCTGATTCATCAATTTCAGATACATGATCTTCTTCTTCTTCAGCTTCTTCTTCTTCTTCAGATTCTTCTTCAGTCTGTCTAAGAATAGCAAAGTAATCTCCAATGGACTCAGTCATTGGAGCAAGAGTATACCTGTTTGGGTAGTCTTCTCATGTTGTAACAATAAGATTGTTTTGAATTGAAGAGAGGGTGATTCTTCCAACTAACTGTTCTGAAAAAATTGAACTTGATCAGCATTCAGTACTTGGTTCAACACCAATTGCAAAAATCTTGGATATAGACAAAAGCTCTCCATTTTTGCTTAGTTCTTTAAGATCTCATCCATGATCAATCTTCCAAAGTTGATGCTAACATTTGAAGCCACTACATAAGCTATCATCTTGTTGAACTGTGTGATCCCGTGGAAACCCCATGTCTCTGGTGCAAAACAATAAGATAATATATTAAAGAACATGTTCCACTCCTCGAGCAGATGATGCTTGTAGATCTTTTTAGGGATATTATTGTTTTCCCTGGTGTAGTGCAGAAACATAAAAAAATTGTTTAAGTCTGTCTGAGATGGTTCATCTTCAAAAATTTTAGTCGGCAGATGAAGTGCTCGATTGATGTCATTTTCTGTTATTCAAACTTTTTGTCACTGAATTTTACAAGTAAACACTGATATCCCATCTGCAGATGTGTTCTGAGCAGACCTGTATACCTAGCTTAGAAGATTTGTATTCAAAGGCACAGCAGTGGTTAGCGCATATCGGACTATTGAATATTCATTTGAAAACCGGGCTCATTTGCCTAACTCACCTGCCTCAGTCCAGTCATCTACTAAAATTGATAAATAATTAGTCTTTTTAATCTCAAAATTACCTGCCATTTAATTTAAAGTGAAAGGTAATTTTTATGAATTAAAATTACTAATTAATGTCGAATTATTTTAGCAATTTATGAACCAAACCCTATTTTTTAAAATTACTTGGATTGACATGAAATTAATATATGATAAACTCCAAGTAATTTTAAGCACACAGTTAATTTTATTTTAATTTTTAATTGATTTAAAAAAATGAGAACCCTAGCCAATCAGTTCGAGATTTGAAAAAATTGATATTTTTAAAATCTTCACCAAAATTAATGGGACCACTTGCAAATGAAAGGTATGATTGTGGGTCTCACAAATATGGTTTTAGATTAAAAATAGGTCAAGAATTGGCTAAGTTTTGTTCGATTAAAAATCACAGATCTATGTTGTTTTCTTGCGCCTCTAATGGTGTAAGTAATGTGTATGTATCTATGAATCGCAACAAAACCACTTGCACACCTATTTATAGGCGCCACAAAAACAGAAATAAAATTACTAAGGACCTTTGTTGCGCCTACACAGTGCATGCACTGTGAAGGCGCCACAAACTTCATTAGCGCAACAAAATAAAATGGCTAAAGGACTTTTGTTGCGTCTGCACAGTGTATGCACTGTGAAGGCGCCACAAACTTCATTAGCACAACAAAACTATAAACAAAATCCATCAAGTAGTTTGTTGCACCTCTACAGTGGTAACACTGTGAAGGCGTAACAAAACCTACAAGCGCAACTTTATTTATAAGAAAAGTTTCTAAGTACTTGTACTAATTTTTTTGTTGCGCCTATACAGATAAACCACTGTATTGGCACCACAAACCATTTTAGCGCAACAAAGTACTTGTTTCTTTAAACATTCAAGTTGCTCCTTGATTTTTCTACTAATTAATAATATTTATATATAATTGGAATAATTAATCAACAATAATTAATTATTCACAAATATTATTTCACAATATAATTATTAATAACATTAATTATTAAAATTAATATCATAAATAAATTATATTTCTTATTATTTTACTTTTATTTTAAATATGAGAACAAATATAAATATTCATCCTTTCTATTTAAAATAATTTCAAATAATATTTAAATATATAAGTGCCCAGAATTTATCTATTAAATATAAGCACTTAAATATTTTCTAAGATCAAAATTAAATAAATAACAGATTAATAAATTAGCAGGCATGCACAAGGTATGTATCTAATATTTAATCTTAATAACTAAAAAATAATTTGGTAAATAAATTCACAAGTACTAAAAATATTGAAATTAATTAACCAGTGAATTTATCAGCTTCAAATTGCAGTTATAGATTACTAACTCACTAGTTAGTAGAATTTAACATCCCAAGTTCACAAACTAGTCTAGCGAAAGTGATTTCATCTAGTGGTTTAGTGAAGATGTCTGTAATTTGCTGCTCTGTAGGTACAAAATGTAACTCTACAGTACCATTCATGACATGCTCTCTTATGAAATGATACATGATATCAATGTGCTTGGTCCTTGAATGTTGAACATGATTGTTTGTGATGGCTATGGCACTTGTGTTTCTATAGAATATTGGAATTTTGCTCAACAACAGTCCATAGTCTTGAAGTTGGTTCCTTATCCATAATATTTTTGCACAGCAACTTCCAGCAGCAACATATTCAACTTCAGATGTTGAAATTGCAACTGAGTGCTGCTTCTTGCTATACCAGGACACCAATCTTCTACCAAGGAATTGACAACTCCCTGATGTACTCTTTCGATCAATCCTACACCCTGCATAATCAGAATCTGTATAGCCAACAAAGTCAAAACCTGTATATTTAGGGTACCAAATTCCAAGATTCAGACTTCCATTAAGATACCTAAAAATGCGTTTAACAGCTATAAGATGTGCTTCTTTAGGATTAGACTGAAACCTAGCACACAAGCATGTAGCAAACATAATATCTTGCCTACTTGCAGTTAAGTAAAGTAATGAGCCGATCATACCTCTGTAGCTTGTGATGTCTACCCTCTTACCAGGTTCATCTTTATCAAGCTTAGTGGCAGTTGACATAGGGGTTTTGGTTGTTGAAGCATCTTCAAGACCATACTTCTTCAATAGATCTCTGATGTACTTGGTCTAGCAAATGAAGATTCCATCTTTCCATTGGTTTACTTGGAGTCCAAGGAAGTAATTCAGTTCACCCATCATGCTCATTTCATACCTACTCTGCATTAGCTTAGCAAATCTACAACACAACTGATCGTTAGTAAAACCAAATATAATGTCATCCACATATACTTGTACTAATATCATGTCATTTTTATGCATTTTATGAAACAGAGTCTTATCTATTTCACCTCTAGTGAAATCATTTTCAAGTAAGAATATAGATAGAGTGTTATACCATGTCGGAGGTGTTTGCTTTAAGCCATTGAGTGCCTTGAAGAGAAATTATACAAATTTTACAAATTCTGGATCTTCAAACCGTGTGGGTTGTTCCACGTACACTTCTTCTTCAAGCCCTCCATTCAGGAATGAACTCTTCGCATCCATTTGATATACTTTAAAGTTGGAATGTGCTGCGAATGCCAGAAACATCCTGATAGCTTCAAGCCTATCCACTGGTGCATATGTTTCATCATAATCTATTCCTTCTTCTTGGGAATAAATTTTAGCAACCAGTTTGGCTTTGTTCCTTGTAACAATGTCATCTTCATCTAGTTTATTTCTGAATACCCACTTTGTGCCAGTTATAGACTTGTTCATTGGCCTGGGTACCAGCTTCCAGACTTTTTATCTTTCAAATTGATTGAATTCTTCTTGCATAGCAATAACCCAATCTGGATCTTCTAGAGCTTCTTCTACTTTCTTTGGCTCTATTTCAGAGATAAAACCAGAGAATAAACATTCATTCTGTGAAGCACGTCTAGTTTGGACTCCAGCATCTGGATCTCTTAGAATCAACTCATAGGGATGATCTCTACTCCACACCCTATGTCTAGGCAGATTTGCCCTAGATGATTCAGCCTGATTATCATTTAAGTGTTGAGTCCTATTAGTAGATCATTCAGTTGTTCCCCCTGAGCTGCTGCTTGGATGAGAATGAGATTATCTGCCACTACTAGTAGTTTCTGTGAATCTTCCACTATTTCCACTACTAGGGTCAGAATCATCATTATTATTATTTTCATTTGTTGCTTGATTTTCTGTTGCAGCTTCAGGTTCTATTTTACCTTTATTTGAGTTCATATTTTCAAACTGCAGATTTTCAGTGCTATCTGTTCTTTGCAGACTTGGGAGCTTGAGATCATCGAAAGTTACATTCATGCTTTCAATGACCTTTTTGTGTTCAATAACATAAACCCTGTATGCCTTAGATTCCAGAGAGTAGCCAAGAAATATGCCTTCATAAGCCTTGGATTCAAACTTTCCCAGATGCTCATCATCTTTCAGTACAAAACATTTTGCTCCAAACACATGAAAGTATTTCAGTGTTGGTTTCTTGTTTTCCATCAACTCATATGGAGTCTTGTCATAATCTTTATTAATCAGGGGACAATTCTGAGTATAGCAAGCTGTGTTGACTGCTTCAACCCAAAAGTATAGAGGTAACTTAGCTTCATTCAGCATCGTTCTTGCTACTTCAACTAGAGTTTTATTCTTCCTTTCTACTACTCCATTTTGTTGTGGAGTTCTGGGCGCTGATTATTGTCTTGATATTCATTTCTCAATATAGAAATCATTCAAGGTTACATTCCTGAATTCTGTTCCATTGTTAGACCTTATTTTCCTGATAGGCAAATCAGCTTCTAACTCTATCTTCTTTATGTGATCAATAATTGTTTGAGGGGCTTCATCCTTTGAGGCTAGAAACAAAACCCACGTGTACTTAGAGTAGTCGTCTACGATTACTAGTGAATATCTCTTCCTTGACATAAACATGACGTTGACTAGACCAAATAAATCCATATGAGGAAGTTCTAGTGGTTCAGTAATGTCTGATGAATCTTTGCTTTAGTGAAATGCTTTGTTTGACTTCCCCTTTTCACATGCTTCGCATAAACCTTCTTAACAGAATTCCATCTTAGGTAAACCTCTAACCAATTCCCTCTTAACTAAAGAGTTCATTGCCTTGAAGTTTAGGTGTGAAAGTTTCTTATGTCATAACCAACTGTCCTATGTTGAAGCTTTGCTGTAAAAACATTGAACTTCGCCTTTGCTTGCAGAGACTAAGTCAGCCATAAAGAGATTCCCCTTTCTCACTCCTTGAAGAGCAAGCTTCGCATCTTTCCTAGTTTGGATTGCACATCTTTCCTTTTTGAAAGTTACTTTGTAGCCCTTGTCAGTGAACTGGCTGATACTTAGAAGGTTGTGTTTTAATCCATCCACAAGAGAGATATTTTATATGATAACATTTCAAATTTCCAGATTGCCATATCCCATTGTGAATCCCTTGTTGTTATCTCCAAAGGTCACTATCGGGCCATCTTTCTCAATCACATATGATAGAAGGGCTTTATCACCAGTCATATGCCTTAAACAGCTGCTGTCGAGAATCCACATGACACGCTTGTTTTTTGTTTGCCCAGTAACCACAGATTGATTACTTCTTCTTTGGCACCCAAATTTGATTGGGTCCAAGAGGCTTAGATAAGTAAACAAATTTAGCTGCAGAAATTTTCTGGTCCTTGTTTTTCTCATCGACTGTGCCTTTGCCCTTTGGTTTAGCTTTGACCGGTGTGTCTTTAGGCTTAGGGACAGGGGCTTCCTTCCTAGACTTAGGAGGACTAGCAGTCTTTGCCCTAACATAATTTCTATTCATGTTCACATTTGTATTAATGCAAGTACTAGATGATGTATTCATTAAGTTTATGTATGCAGACATGATGTTTGAAAGCACATGGCATGCATCTTACTTTACCACATGGTTGATGAGGGATAGACATGGCAGACATATTAGAAGTTTCTTTTTTTACTACTTTTATCTTTTTGCATGCATGCGTAAGATGACCAGTAGAATTACAATTGTTACAAACTTTTCTAATAGCTTTGGGAGAGTAGGCATAATCATTTTTCGTATTAACACATATCTTGCCATTTCTGTTAGCTTTCATTTTTTCATTCTTGTTGCCTAAATCACTTTTAATCTGTTCCTTAGGTTCTACAATTTTTATAGATTTCTTAGGCAACTCCTTTTTATCTTCTTCCTCTTTCTTTTTATCCTCAGCAAGGATTTCTTCTTTCATTAATATATGTTCTTCATCTAAGGGTTCGATGACAAACTTCTTATATAAGGGCTTAGGGACATTTTTTAATACATGTAGAATGTCTTGCTTCACAGGACTTTCCTCAGCAATTGATTCATCATGTATATTTCCTTCCTTTTTATCATAGTTAAATTTTATTCCAGTTTTTTGACCTATGACTTGTTTATCTATTGCCTCCTTAACAAGATTAACAGATTTCTTATAAGCCTGAAGTTTTAACTCTAACTGGGAAATTTTATTCCTAAGAGTAGTTTCTACTTCTTGGTTGCATTTGTCTCTATTCTGCAGATATTCTATCTTCTATTTCAGACCTTGTAAATTAACACATGCAAGCTCTAGTTCTTCATTTCTCGCTTCTAGCATTTTATTCTTTAGAACTAGTTTAGCATTTTCTTCTTCATATGCTAGCATGCTTGTGTAAATGTTAAACATTTCTACACTAAGATCTTCTACATTTTTCTTATAATCAGAATTAGACATGTAAACCGTGGAAAGAAATGATACCTTATATGATTGAGGTTATGCCTCTGAAGTGTCTGTCATTAAAGCAATATTTCCATAAGTCTCTTCTTCATCGTTGTCTGAATCATCCCAGATCTTTCCTTCGGCTATATAACCTCTGCCCTGATGCTTTTTCACAAGTGTATCATACTTTTGCTTGAGTTCGTCATACGACTCCTTTCTTTCCTTTCCTTGTTTGGGCTTCCGGCATTCTATAGCAAAATGTCTGAGTTCATCACAGTTGTAGAACTTGAACTTACTGCGGTCTACCATTCCCGTCTTATAACCTCCTTTGTTGTAAGACCCTGAAGACGAACCACATCGGTTGTTGTTTCTGAAGCTGAAGCCACACTACACCACAGATTGCCTATTGCAACCCAAAAACAAAGTTGCCATATGGCATAAAACTGTTGCCATATACTCGATTGCAATGCTTTTTCCAAAAATGGGCATTAACTTAGGTGGGGTTGCAAATTGACCCTTATAGCAATGAGTTTAGTAACGTATAGCAACGCCTTAATGTCATTGCAATAAGAAGGTATAGCAATGTTTTCCTGCCTATTGTAACGATTTAAAATCATTGCAGTAGACTAGCAACCTGTTTTGAAATTCTGTTTTCTATTTAGCATTGCAATAGATAGGGAATAGCAATTTTTTAGTTGGCAATGACAATGTTTTAGGTGCCAATGGAAATGAATGTATGTTTACCAGTAATTATTTTAGTGAAAAAAGCATTGCAAAAGATAGGCAATGGTAATATTTTAACTAGCAATGGCAATGCTTTGATAAAAAAAATTGGCATGACCTATTTGTTTTATAACAAAGCCACCATTAACATGGTTTTTCATACACCAATCTAAAAGATTACATAGATACACATGACCACAAACCCATAGACAGTATCAAAAGAATCCCGACAATATCGTCTTACCAACTATTTAACAACTAAAGAGTAAATGCAAAATAAAACGTTATTAAGGTAGAATTCTAATTACATTCCCCAAAAACTTAGACATGAAGTAAATAAATATGCGATAAGTGGCGTTAGGTCAAGCATGTGCATTTCCATCCGACTTCTCTCCAGTCTTGACTAGAAATATCACAAAGTTCTTCAACATTGATCTTCAAACTGGGATTCTCTTCAGCTATTCTGCCATTCACGGAATCGCAAAAAAAATAGGAAAGAATTCCGTCAGAAAACACATTGCCCTGATTTTACTAATGTTAGCATTCATTTTTACAATAATGAGTCAAGAGAATGAAATACAACGATAGCTTGTGTGTATACCTATAAATTAAGTCAGAGTAGAAATCAACATTTGGATACAATTTCCGTTTGACAAAATATTCATCTGATAGTGTCGCTTTGGCTACCTGGGACAGTACCATGACATTGACAGTTACTCGGATGATTAAACATAAAGATGAATGCAATAAAATATGGATCATTAATCATCAGTTGCTATTGAATTCATGACCTTCACTTTTCTTAATGCAACTATTTCCGAAACCTGACATTTTCCTCTTCTTGTAAAGTTAAGATTTAACGAGAGAATGATGAAACATACATTAATACATGCACAAATTGGCCTTGAAACTATAACAATATATATACCTTATGATCTTACATGATTTTCACACCCTCGATGAACCCTGGAATTTTTTCAAGGGTTCCAATATCACTGACCATCTTAAGCACAGCCTGCAATTGCCAGAGCAAGAGAAAAAAAGAAAATATACATAATAGATTACATCAACACCACTGCAATTGCAAACTTGATCCTTAGAGGAGTTAAATGCTTAATGCAAATAGTTCAACTTTATCTGAACTATTATTCAGGCAGTGTACTTCATCTCACATTCTGAGAGCTTTACATACCTCGTTAGCTCCATCATGAATTGGACCATACAGTGCTCCTATAGCGCCATCAAGAGCTGTGTATACATCAACACCACTGCAATTGCAAAGACATGAGGGATGCAATATTTTGGGAATGCTTCTTGTTTACATATTAAATATAAGAAGCACACCTTAATGCAAACAAACACCCAAATTTATTGTAGCACCTTAAAATGTGCCCATTTATTGTCACCATGGAGGCACTTAGATAGCATCAACGGCTGACCAGGCCTATATCCATGTGAACTTACCCACTTCGGTAAAAAGCAGTTCCATCATAAGAAGCAATAATCCAGGCATTTCTCAGATTGAAAATCAGTGTCTATATACAAGAACAAGTAACATACAAAAACATACACAAAATTGAACAATCGAGAAAAAAATACAAACAAAATACACAGATTTACACATACAAAGAAAATAAAATACAATCGAACAAGCAAATATACACAAAATACACACATGCAATCGAACAAGAACATATACACAAGCAAGAATATATACACAGAAAATCAAACAAGAAGAATACATGTAGTGAAACCCTAATTACTGAAAGCCCCAATTGTTGTAGAAGAATCGAACAAAAAGAAGAAGATAATCGAAGCCTCAATTGCTAAAAAGACCCAATTATTGAAACTCTAATTCAAAATCATGAAGAGAAATCCCAACTGTTGGAATCCAATTGCTTGTACTTCCAATCAAAGCCTTAATTGCTGAGTAGAGATTGTGAAGAGTCCGTAGAGACCCTAACATGGAGAACCCATGAAGAACTGGGAGAGAGAGAGAGAGTTTCGAGTAAAAATTTGGCCGAGATTAATTGGAAATATGATAAAGAGCGGCGAAGTGAAAATATTTGGACAAGTATTGACCCATCCATAAAAAATATGGATAAGATTAGACCTGAAAATAATATAAACATAAAAAATAAACTAATAGATATAAAAATATAACTGAAAACAATATATAACATGTGATTAATTGAGATTTTATGTTATAATTAATATAAATAAGTAATAAAACAAGATTGGTAGTTTAAATATATTATTAAAATATAACTTATTATTACTCTGATTTATCATTTTGATTCTTTTTTAATTTTTTATATTAATTATTAATGGGTATTTATCAAAAATACTATTTTTTTTACGATTAGTATCTTAACCAATTTATTCGGATTTTCAATTTTTATAATATTGACTATAATATGTAAAATTCTATTTTTGTTAGACAAACTCATTTTTGACGTGTTTATATACTTACCTATTAATTAATTCAAGGTATATAAACTTGGTTCATTAAGGGAAATTTTTTCCCCTTATTTCATTTTTTCATAACCCGCCCAATTCTTCTTATTACAAGCCCGCCAATATTTTGGGCCCAATATGACCGTCTATAGCAACTCCATATAAAACCATTGCAATAGATCGTAAATTTTAAACTTTTTTGATTACTTCTATTATATTGTAATGTTTTTTTAAACAGTTGCAATATATTTAATTTTATCAAAATTTTCCAAGCAATAGCAACGTTTTTAAAGAAATTTCCTAACATGTGGTTGCTATAAGCAATCTATGGTGTAGTGCCAATGTAACTGGTGTTACTCTTGAATTTATACTTAGGGTTCCTTCTAAACCTGAGGTTCTTGAACTTCCCTGCCATATAGGTCATTGTCTTATTTTCCAACTGTTCAAGTTCTTCCATTGAGTAGAAGTCATCTTCATCACCTGCTTGAGCATTCTCTGAAAATTCAGCTTCTAGAATCTCTTCTCTCTCAGTTACAGGCTTTTCTGTTTTGGTCTCTGTAACAACAAAATCTTTGGCTACAAGTGCTGTAGTTTTCAACAGTGCTGTATTCTTACTGTTCACTGTTCCTGAACCATAAATGATGTGTCTTTGCTATTGCTCCATTTCATGAGTCTTGAGCTTTCTATAAATGGACATTTCATTTATGTCACTTCTTTCTCTGATGGCAGAGATTTTGTGCTCAAAATACGCTGGCAGTGTCAACATGAATTTTCTGTTGATCTCCCTACGTGAGTAGGCCTTTCCGTGCAGTGACAAGTCATTCAACAATTTATTGTATCTCTCAAAGACTTGAGTGATACTTTCTCCATGTAGTGACTTGAAAGCTTTGTACTGGGAGGTAAGAATATCCAGCTTGTTCTCCTTCACTTCTGTTGTACCTTCCATTAGCAGATCAATCGTATCCTACATTTGTTTGGCACTAATGTAATTAATCACTTGATTAAAAATTGTAGTGTCCAGTGAATCCATTAAGATACATTAAAGATGATTATCCCATGCAACTCTATCTTTATCAGTGTTAGTGTACTTTGAAGGCTCATTTGGGATAAATCCTTGAGGAATCCGTTCGCCGTCATCTGAAACTATTTCTGGTGTTAGCTTCTGAGGTACACAGGGTCCATTTTCCAAAATTCCAATGTATTGAGAATTAGCTGATTTGATGAAAGTGGACATTTTCTTCTTCCATAAAATGTATTCATTTTTATCAAAAGCTGGGATTTTGATGCTACTAAGTTTTTGGGTGGTTGCGAAGAATTTTAAATCTCAAGAAATAATTAATTTTTTAAAAATTAAAATTAATTCAAATTAAAATTAAATTTAATAAAATAAAATTTTAATTCGAATTCTTGATGATTGATAGCTTTTTAAAATTAGTGTATTTAAAATCTTTAAAACATTCAAAATTTAATTTTCTTTAAAAATAAAGAAATTTCAATGTAAATTTTTCTAGATCTAAAAATGCACTTTTTCGTAAAATTATTTTTGGATCTTGATTTGTAACTTCAATTAACAAGCTCTGATACCAATTGTTAGGTCCAAAATCATCATACAAGGGGGGTTGAATATGATGTTGGTAGATTTTTCGTTTAATTGTGGATTAAGTGTTTGTGTTCTTGAGATATAACAATGGTAGTAATTGAAACACAAAGATTCAGGGAAATAAAAATATATTATTAAATCCCTGAGGTGCTACACTTCTAATCAGATGATTAGCTTCAATGGGTTCAATCAATATTACAACTGTATACAGTTGGGTGTGTTTAATGTATGGCTTCAATGGAGTTTCCCGTCTGTATGTCTTGATTGTTGAAGATGAATGAATAACTGTCTGTATTGATTTCACCTATATATATTATGTAGACTTTTAGAAATCAAATGAATTGATTTTCCAACAATGCACAAGTCCTTTGTTGCGCCTGCAAGAGTGTTGGTGGTGTGTAGGCGTCACAAGTTGTTTGGTTGCGCCTCTAGTTGTTTGTTGCGCCTAGAACAAGATTAGTTGCGCCTATACACTTGTTTCCTTGTATAGGCGCCACTAATAACTTAGAAAACATTCACAGAAGTTTTCTTGCGCCTGGTTGTCCTTTTGTTGCGCCTGCACACTAGTTACAGTGTGTAGCGCCAGGAATTATCCATTGAATATTTCCTTGCGCCTTCAACTCCACAACACCTAAGGCAACTATTTTGTTACGCCTTTATTCCCAATGCCTTGTAGAGGCGCCACTAAATCCTTCTTACTTGGAGGATAGATTTCTTGAGCTTTGGATGATTTTGTTGCGCCTCTCCATTGCTTCAAGAGTGGAAGAACAACAAAACTGATAATACTTGCCTTGACAATATTCTTGAAATGCTTGAAGTATTTACCACTTGGTTTTCACTATTCTGGCTTGATCAACTGATTTTTTTCTGATTAAACAAGACAATTCTTTTCTTGTTGTGCTGACGTTTAGTGCACTGGTCTGGTTCACAAACGACTAACACTGAATTGAATTCCCTTGACTTATGTTCTATTTCAGCTGATTAACCATGGACTTTTGCATTTCTTCTGATCACTGAAACCCTTTGACATTTATACTTAAATCATTACACTGTCTTTAGTATGAAATCTTTTGAACTCTTATTTGTTGCTGAGGCCTGAACATATTAATGAACTTCTCTCGTTGACGTTCAGTAACCCTTTCATCTGGAATGCTCTGCAATGATGTATGTATGTTTCCTGATTACATGTCCCTCTGGATTCTTGTGCTGCATATTAGTATTATTTGACTGTCTTTGTTTCTTAGTTGAGTTATCGTTATCACTATTACATATTACGTTACATTATACTTTACACAAGGATTGTTGCCTCAAGTAACAGGGATGCAAAGCAATTGTTGGGGATTGAGCATACTGAACAGAGAACCAGGAATCTGAAGGAGAGTATTGCCAATGCAACAGACACATGTTATATGGCACCTGAAGAGTTAGAAGATGATTCTGATGAAAAGCCATGGATGAGCACTATTGATGGTTCTTTAGAAGCTGCTGAAACAGAGATTCTTTCTCAAAATAGGAGGGCAATGGTGGAAGTAGAAATTGAAGATCCCATTCAAAGGAGGATTGCCAACTATATGAAGGAGTCATTAAAAATTCAGAAGATCACTGTGACAGGAGTAAGGATAGAATCGGAGATTATCAAAGGATCTATCACTTCTAAAATGGATACACTGGAAAGAAGGTTGGATGAGAAGCTTCCTCTTAATACTATGGGTCAAATAAAGGACAAGTTGCTTAAGGAATCCAAGAACTTTGTATCCTTGGAAACTAGAGTGGGTTCTCTAGAAAATAAGATGGATGAAATCATTAAAGGCCAGAGTCTACATACTTCTATTTTTCAAAAATTTCTTGACAGAATGACACCACCTCCTCAAATTGATGATAACAAAAAGGGGGAGAATGCTAAGAAGGATGGTGATGGTGATGGTGATGGCAAAGGCAGTGGTGGTGTTGGTGGTTCTGGTGTTGGTAAATCAAGTGGTATTGGTGGTACTGCATCGAAGAAGGTTACCAAAAATGGAAGTAACAAGGATAGACATTCTTCAAAGTCATCTATGTAATCCACAGATGACCTAGAACAGAAAAAGAAAGATTTGAAAAAGTTTGAAGATGAACTAGAAGCTAGAAGAATTTCTAGGGAAAGAGCAACTCAATTGATGATTGAGAGGGAAAGGAAAAGAATTGAAGATTTAAAGAAGAGCACTGAATTGGTAACTAAGGCAGCATAATCAGGAAACTTGGATGAGTTCATTGCTCAGACAAGAGTGGTAAATGAAAATGCAAAGAAGGCTGCCAAAGAAATCAATTCAAATGCAGAAGCCTTTCTAATTGATGTTGAAGCTTTTAAAGAGAATAAGAAGAGAAAAATAATAATGATAGAAGAAGAAAAAGAAAAGAAGAAGCTAGTTGGCCAGAAGCTTCTTCAAGGAGCCATTTTCTCAGGAATTTCAGATGCTGCAAGAAGAGAGAAAGAGAATGAAGAAATTGCTAGGTAAATAGGAATTCATTGGAATATGGAAGAACAACTAGAAGATCAACCACTAAGAAAAAGGAGAAAAATAGTCATGGCCAAGAAAAGGATTAGTTTTACTCAAGAAACAGTGGTTCGGGAAAATCCCCAAATTCAACAAGAAGAAATCAAAGAGGAGATGATAATTGAAGGTTATGACATGAAAGGGATACCAGTGGTGAATGAAAAAGGGTTTATAGGAGTAAGAACTCACCCTGCAACCTCTAACCAAGAAGAATCATTGAGGTTAGAATATGATAACGGAGCAAAAATTACTTACTCAATGAAGGTGATAATGAAGCAAAGTTACACTGTTCTGAAGACAATTCTACCTCTACTCAACAAGAAGTACAAACTCAATACAACAATTGCTCAGGAAATTACACATCAAATCTCAAAGCTAAGGAGATCAAAGGCAGAAGCTGAAGTTGAACCTGATTCACCCCTTAAGCTATGGAAGTCTCAAGTCAAGAAGGTGGTGTTAGAGCCAAAATATGCCATGATTTTTACAGATGTGGAGGGCAACACATAGTTCTTTGATATTTGTAAATATTTGGATAAAATCACAGATGAAGAAATCCACTACCTAATGAGGTAACTTGGAGAGACTGACAGAGATGAAGCAATTATGAGGAGTTCATTTTTGAGACAACTAAAGAAAAATGCTGAGAAGAGGAAGAAGAAGAAGTAATTGAATCATGAAGATTATGAAGATATTAGAGCTGCTTGCAGAAGTTATTCATCAAATTGGTACTTCCAGAAATTTAAAGTGCTATTTAAATTTCTTGATTCTATTTGAATGAAAATAATTAAGGGTTTTGTTATTATCAAGTAGATTTATGCATGTTTATGTCACAGACACAAATAAGGGGAGATTGTTAGGAATCTACATATAATTTGATGATAACTTTAAACTTAGAATCATAGAAATTTTAATTGATGTAACCGATCAATTGATATGAAAATTATAAATATCAATTGATCAGGAAACCAGTTATCAGTTGAAATGTTTATGTAAATCAACTGAGAATTTGGATTGTAGCATAGATGTACTTAGTCTATTTCAATCGATAAGGTGTAAGTCAATTGATATTATTCTCATCAATTGATGTTAGAGTCGATTGATATAGGTCATCAACTGATGTATAACTTAGACTGTCAAATTATAATTATTTGAAGACAAGAAACTATATAAGTGAAGGATGATCAGTTGATATTGAAGCATTAATGGATAGAAGATCAATTGAAGAAATCAAGTCAAGCATTGAAGACCATCAACTGATGTGAAGACCCATCTACTGATATATCGATTGATAACATCTATAAATCAATGAGTCGTCTTTTATCAATCGATGTATACAAAGATCAATGAAGAGCAATACCAGTTGATGGATAAAGAGAATGATCAATTGATATGCTTGACAGCAAATTATCAATTGAGTGAGACAACACAAGTTGACAAGTTAAAAGACAAAATCACACCTATATAAGATAGTCTATGATGACTGTGAAGACTCAAGTTGAAGCTGTCTTTCCAAGTCTGAAGACTTTTTCCAAAAAAGGAAAAAGGCAAGAGGAAGGATTGATCAGAAACAATCCTAATTTAGATTAATTATTTTATACTTTTTCTAGGTATTCTAAACACACTTGTGGTATATAAACAAGTGTGGTAGCATTGTTAGAAAATGAACAAGTTAGACAACATTTCTTAAAAATCAACTGTTCAGCCTTAGAGCACTTTGTAAGAACAATTGTTTTATTTTCTAACCTTATAAAAACGAAGTTAGGTTTTATTAACCTAGAAACATTGAGTAAAAATATACACTGATGGAAAATCCAATTCATCAGTAATTTTAAATATCTTTGTTCATTGTATTTTCAATTTCATTCTTGTTTATACATATTCTCTAAAAGACTTAAACATCAAGAACAAATATTAAAACAATTAAAAGTTTTGAATATTTGTATTCAACCCCCCTTCTACAAATATTGACATTGTTCTGGGAAATAACACTCTATAACTCTTAATAATCTACCATGGAATCTCCTTACTACCTCTCATTCTGTTCTGGAACCTATTTAGAGGGTTAGTTACTTAGTGGATTGGACCTCTAACAACCTATGAGCCCAAATCCAGCCAATGTGACATTTTGGGCACAACATAATATATTATCGTTATCATATCATATCATATCATTTATATAAAAGGTAAAATTATTTAAAAATACGTTAAAAGTGTAATTTCCCTACTTCTTATGTTAAAGTGTAACTTCCCTACTTTTTATGAAATACAATTTCATACATATCAACTAAAGATGAATAAAAAAATTATAAAGAAAATAAATATCTAAAAAATATAATTTCTCATAAAAATTAATTCCTATCATAAATTAAATAAGCATTTAATTTGGATTTCTTTCCCTTCTAGAAAAAGAACTTTCATTCTTCAAAAAATGGTCATTTTAGTTTCTAAAATTAGGCAGATATAGAAAAGTGTCTACATTTTTTAAATTCGATCTTTTATTTATTTTAACTAATCAAAACCAGGTTAGCTTCCACTAATGCTATAATTTTCATCTTTTTCTTTAAGAAAATTGATTTTTTGATTGCACAACTAGTCAGCAGTACCAAGTCGTAGAAATATTCAAAAGAGATTATCTTGTCATGACAAGGACACGTTAGCAGAAAAGAGTATATCTATTTCTTTTTTGTGGTAGGAAAGAATATATACATGATTGTACTCGAGTTATAATTTTTATAGTTGATTTGAAGTGGAATGTAATTATTAATTAATAAAAATAGTAGTCAACCTTTTGTCTGAGAATCGATTGAGCACTCCCAGAACAAAACAAAAAAGAATGAAAGTTTACTTGTTATTTCACGATACTTTTGTGACCCAATCACTCCTCTTACTATCTCTGATCAATTGTTCTATTTCAAGGTCTAATGAAATAGAATACAGTATATTTTTATCCTATGGTTATGTTGTGTTCATTTTATTAATAGAAAGAGTCGAAGAGATAACGCATTATCCACTTTGATATGGGTCAGAATATATATATTTGACAGTTGATACTCAGTCAAGTTGGGCAATGTAGTATGAAATTTACTTTAAAATTTCTCTAGTCAAAGGATGAATATTGTATAGGAAGTTCATCACATAACTAGTAACTTGTAAGTTGTAACAAACACCCCAAACACGCACAATATGTAAAATATCATACGGACATCCTAGAAAGTAACTTTAATACTTCGCCCTACAGTACTGCAAATTTACTCACCTCATCAAAAACTATACTACATCTATTACTAAATAATCTCTTGTACTTGTAACATGTTGAGCAAAGTCGTGCAAAGTTTGAACAGGGTAACCTAATTGAGGTCTACCATATATTTACAATTATTTTTCAAATCTGTGTATGGTTGTCTGCACGCATAGCATAGGACCCGAGAATTTGTAGGCGAAAACCCATCAACTGTTAGGTCAGCTCACATTTCCTCAGAGCTGGAAATGAATCAGAAAGTAGCTTTACTAGTAAAATGAGGAAGTCACCCAAATGTACATTCCATAGCCAAGTTTGAAAGGTTCGGTTCATTTGCGAATATTTGTGTCCCAATATAAAAACAGAATAATCCATTCTAATTAGCGACAAGCAAATATTACTCCTGTTACACACAGCTAGGTTAGTTAATTGACGGCAATATACTTAACTAAGCCACTTCTTGCTCGGAATGAGAGAACACAAAATTCGATGTAAAAAACAGATGGCATGCAATTTATACATTTGTGTTGCAACTCCGAAGTATCTAAGCTAGCCAAACCCAAAGGTACATTAAAGGACCATGGTAGCCTGGTGGTTCCAGATTACCGATACATGGATACCAAAACCCTAACATTATTCAATTTAAGTTGGCTACTCATCCCAAGGCTACCAAAACCCTATGTTACACCTGCACCAAGTATTACTTGCATTTGGCATTAGCTACAATGAACCATAAGCATGCCTATCAAAAGCAGGACAAGGTAACTTTGTTTTCAGAGTTTAGTGTGCGATAAAATACATAAACAGGTAAAGCAAGAGGAGCTTAAAATAACAAAGGAATTTGCTATAGGATTCAATTGAAGAATTTAAGGAGCTCTACTGACGCTTAAGGCCATAGAAAGTTTGAAGATTAGCATCCATTTCCTACAGCTTTCAGCCCTCCTCCCAGTCAATGTCATCATCCTCATCTCCTGAAGCATCAGCTTCAACATTTAAGTCCACCTTAAAGGTTCCACTTGTATTTCCTGTGAAATAAAAATGGAGAACACAGTCAATTGCCTTGAAAAAGGTTACCTAATCAACTGTTTTGTACCATATAATGCCAAATTAACCCCCAGCTTAGACAACAAAAGTGACTATAATGAACCAATGTAAGCTTGAATGAGTATTTCTTATACTCTGTCACGTCCCAAGCACCAGAGTAATATGTAAATGATTTAAAAGTTCATACACATTTATTAACATCACTCTGTGCTGCACAACTGCACAACAAGTATGTTGCCAGGAGATTTTACTATTCCGATTTTAGATTTTTTTGGCCTCCTGCATTTTTTTCATTGAAGGTATTGTTTTTTCATATATAAACAGTATAAAATAACAATTTTTATTTAAAAATGGTAGGGATTTTATTATCTACCTGTTGTTGGAGCTTCCTCCCATTCAACATTTTCATCTTCATCATTGTCATCATCTTCCCGCTTAGCTTTCATGCCAACTTGACGGAACGCCCCATCAGTAGTGTTTAAAGACTCCTGTTCTACCTTAATAGATTCTTCTTGTTCTTGTTGCCTTTGAAGTAAAGCAGCATAATATGCTTTGAAATATTCATCCTATAAGATCACCATTAAGAACCATGTGACAATTTAGTTACTGAAGGAAGCAAGCAAGGAAGAAAAGGATGCATTAAGTTGCTTAAACTAGCCTGTAAATTCTTTTCATCTTTTTGATCTACTGACTTCTTGTCATCGGATAGGCCAGCAGCAGCTGAAGTACCCTCCATAGTTGACTCTTGCTTCACCTCACCACGCTGCTCATTCGTAAGAACCATCCCTTGCCTGATCATCCATGGAGGCAAAACTTTCATGGGTGTACTGGTATTTTCAGATTTAATATTTGCTCCTTTTTCTTCAACACCAGAGAAAGCAACTTCAACCTGCATTCAACAAGCCATAGATTGTAATTACCAAGACTGCCATTCCATAACCTCACATTTAAGAATGAATGTCTTCTTTCTTTCCTTCCAGTCAATAAGATATACATTAAACCAAAGTGAAGCAATTTATAACAAGTGAAAACTAGAAAAACAAAAAATATAATACACAGCAGAATACAGAGCAATCTGAAAGACGCTGGGTATCAATTCCACATATATTATTCAGTAAAATCTTCAATATATGTAATTATGAGCCAAGAGAATAAATAATTTGACTCTCTTCCTACAAAAGCCAATAAAGTGCTTTATCAGTATGCTTTTTACCTTTGTCTCTCCAAGAAATGGCATAGGAGTTCCGTTATAAGCTTGTGAAGATTTAGATGGATCATTCATATTAGAATCACCATTTGCCGAACGAGCAGCAGCATTTGCTCGAACTTCCCAAGCTTGGAGAGTTCCAAATTCAGGAACAGTCAAGTCTTTGACTCTGTTGAGTTGATCCATTAACGGCTTAAGCTTCTCCTGAAACAATATCAGGCAATCATTGAGCTGAGCTTCAGTGAAAACACCATACAAGCATAGTATATATCAAAACAGTCTTAAGATACATTTTATCAAAGTTTTTGTCTCGGTCAGGCATTCATGACCGTCACATAGTGCTCCAGATGCTGCTCTTATGGCTTAAAATTCTTTTTAAGCTTTCAAATTTTTTAAATTCAACGGATCAAGAGGCTTAACATCCAATAGTCTGGCTTTCATTTAATTAGGTTCCCATGAGCTGAAGAAGGTTCTATTTCACCCTCTGAACTTTCCTGATAGGATGCCCATGAGCTATGAATTCATCAGTATTAATCTAGAAAGCCTCCAAGGTCTATTATGTATAGATATAATTCAAAAGCCTTTATCTTAGCTACTCGCACTTTAAAGTCATAAACATACTATATTAGATGGATCATTCATCTTAGATATATATGGATCATAGTAGAATCAGCATTTGCCATTATTATGTATAGTAAATAGTTTTTAATTTTATGCAAAGATAATATTCTATGTACATATAAGATAAGTGTGGATACCTATGCACAGCGTCTATACATAAATATCAAAAAAAATATACTGAATAACCTATTAATACACATTTCCCACAGCATACAAACAACATATTACCCACTTTAAGATAAATATATAAGCATACCTCGAACATTTGAAGCATATCTCTCAACTTTTCACGCCGCCGCCTTCTTGCATTGTCATCTCCGTCTCCCATTTCTTCAGCTGCTAACTTGTCACCCTCGGCCACTAATTCTCCGTTGCAATTCTCACAGTGAAAATATTCATCCTCGGGAGAAACCAGTCGTAGTGCATCTAAAGCAGTATATCTGACAAAAAAAACGCAAATACATTAATACGATTACAGGCCTGTTTTTATGTATGATAAACAAGTACAGCAAAGAGCTCGCACCTTCTTTTGCAATTTGGACATATATACTCCTGAATTGTGTTCCTATCATCCAGTTCATCTTTTATCTTCTTCTTCATGCGATGCATCCGGTACCTCACAACATCGTATATCTGCATTAAAAAGATTGCTTACACTTTCAAATATCCAAACTATTTTAAGCCAACATCCGCAACTAACCAAGTTAGAGAAGCAAGAGAAGAATTGTTCAAACATTATAGGATAGAGTCAGGTGCATGGCATGCTAATTTACAAATAGTAAAATATAATAACTAATACAAAAATTATGGTTATTCGGTAAAGATAATTTAAAATCTACCTCAACCACTAGTTTTGTATTACATTTGATGTCTCCATGCTAAGAATTAAATCTTTAATTATTTTTCAGTGTCTATGGAAATTTACAATTTACTTGTACACTTGGAAGTCTTGAATAACTTGAAAGATGCTCATGGATACACTTCCGTCCATGGTTATTACGGCGCCAAGTCGAGGCTTGACGCCCAACCACCTTTGTAAAGACTAGTCGATAAGTCGCTCGACTAGTCGTAAAAAGTCGATAACTTGTTCATATACATATATTTAGTGGATATAATAAATAGCATTGCTAAACACATCAATTTCACAATTTAATCAAAAATAATAGAGTAATAAGTTCAAATTAAGCATATTTACTACATAATAACATGCAAATACGAAATATAAAACATTTCCAAGCAAATAAAAACATAAGTGATGACGAAAATCAAACAAAGTAATCCATCTCAATATTAAGTTCATCTCTATCCCTTTATCGTGTATTGTCATTGATCGAATAATGTGATTGTACACCATAATCATCGTTATCACGGCGCCAAGTCGGGCTTCGAAAAATCTCGGCGCCCGAGTACCTTCGTGTTGACTAGTCGATGACTAGTCATCTTCGTGATAATAATGCTTCCTTCACGGATTTCACATATCAACAATTTACTGATTATCATTTATATTTGAGCCCTAACATGAATCCTCTAAACTGGATTACCACGAAATGTTGTATAATTGCTTATACGAAATCTGGAAAAAGAAGTCTAATAAAATGAATTAAACAAAAACTTTTTTTGGAAGAAGTCGGTGCCCCAGGAGTAGTCGGAATCGTACGAGGCAAGTAAAGTTCAGGTTTCTTGGTGCCAGAGGAATAGTCGGAATTGTATGTGGTAAGTAAGGTTCAGGCTTCTTAGTTTTATTTTGTTTATTCTATAATACAATCATGAAAGACTAATATAACTACTGAAAAGATGTGACATATAAATGTAACTAGAAAATCTAAATGACGAACAATGAATAATTTTTTTTATGCAAGTTGAAGAAGAACCTGTGCATAATCCAGACAACAATAAGAGTGAGTGTGCAACTTTATCTTTTCCTCTCCTTCTCTTCCCATTTGATTCCCATCTGCAGTTGCAGCAACAGCAGCACTATATATTTTTGCACCTTTTGCAGTCTGTAACAATACAATCCTCAGTGGCTAATTTATTATGCATTGATGCAAATTTAAGGAAAAAGAATTTTGCTAGAATTAAAAAGTAACAGTGTATACTTGGTGTCAGCGATCAATGCACAGGTGTTACAGTTTTTAATTTGTTTGATAGTGGCGTGTTGCACTTCTTCATTTGTTTACTAGTGGCACTTAAAGCTTCGTTTAGCATTGTCCGAGATATAAAAGAGATGGTTCATAAAAGAATTTCCATACTAATTTCATATTGGTGATGAATTCCACCTCCATTTTAAAACATTTTTCTCAAAGAGGGGAGATTTGAAAAGTAGTTGTTGAATACAGTTACTGTCACGTCCCCAGAAAATCTCAATCCATATGCCAGTCTTTACATCCTAAAGAATGTAAATTCTAATTTTTAATGTCGTTATTATAAAAATGAACAGCTTGTAACCAATAAAAATGGCCTCTCTCCCTACAAACAAGTCCCTAAGTGACCTTAGTACTCATTCTGGATTACACTGGCTAGAGGTTTAAGTTTTTTGGTTTAAATAAGCAGGATCCAACTCGGATCCCATACCCACACTCGCATGACACGAGTACAAGTATACTAATGAAATTCAAATTTAAAAAGTGAAGGAAGAAAATATAATCTTTTCATTCATCACACAAAGAAAAATATCTTAAAACTCCAAAACTTACCATTGTAGTATACAACTATATGCATGCATCAAAGGAGGACTTTATGATGACATTTTTATTTGTAAAAATGAATATATGGTACATCGTTCTTTCCCCTTCTCTTTCCTTTCTTTTCTTTTTCCCAATTTAGTGATTGAGTTGCAACCTTTACAGATAACTAATACGTATACGTACCCAGATACAATAAATTGAGTAATGAATGAATTATAGTAATTGTTGGTTACAAACAGCAACATATTATTATCAGTAGAAGGAATCAGCACAGGGCACTTTACACTTCGCAAGAAAAAAACACAAAAATATGCATTAATAGATTTACTAGCCCTATAGGTAAAAAAATTAGCAAAATTTGTTTCCTTAATTTCCAATTGACAGTCCATTACAAATAATAACTTTAGACTTTCTCAAGAAACGCATTATATGAGTTAGAAGTATCAAAGTAACACATAGATCCCTTCAACATACCTACACATTCTGAAAAAGGTTTTAAGACACGAATTTCTTACAGAAAGAATACAATACACAGAGCATTGAAAAGTTCAGTAAATTTTAATAGACAAGATACTACTTATATAAAAAACAAAGAGGTAGACCAAACATGCATTAACTGACCTCTTTCCTGTGATCTCTTGTCACAAGTTTTTCTTCTTCAAAAAACCTTAATGTGCGGCGAAGTTGTTTTGTGTGCAGCTTTAAGTCCTTTGCTAAATTTTCTTCTCTTACCCATTGACGCCTTAGATAATAGAGCAAAACAAATATCATGAGTTGTAACGCAAGAATGCAAGATTACAATAAGCACATAATTGGTAGACACAAAATGTTCGAAAACTCAAAATCCCCAAAAATTTATTATTCAAATCCATCTAATAACGAGGATCGCAACAATTTATATAGAAGTCCAAAACTTGACTAAGAAGTAAAATATGAAATATACTTGATAAAAAGAAAACTAATGCCAAGTAAAATCCAATCCATAATATATAATGACACGAACTCCATATATGACTCTACAAGCACATATATTAGGGAAAATGACCGAAACAACAAAAAACAGGTTTTGTGCCCAGATAACACTTCATATTAAGGTGGCCCATTTTAGCACTTCAGTAACTAATATATTAAATGCATTACATTTATGAAACAAAAATTGCCTTCCTTTAAAGGTTACCGTTAGAGGTGGCAAAATGGCTCTAAGACCACCAAAACCAAATCAGAACTGTTATTTTGGTTGGAAAAAATTCATACTTATTAAAATGGTTTTGGATTGGTTTTCGATCACACATTTTCAACTAAAAATATAATTTTAAAAGTGTGAAAACCACTATCCAAAAAATAATATCAATAGTTGCAACTCAATATCACTTTTGGCTCATGCTACATATATACAACTTCCATCTCCGACACCGACAGTTCCCCCTAAGAAACCTCTTATTTTCAATTTTCAATCTCTGAATTTCAACATTCAATCTCCGGATTTTGACCACCCATCTCCGATAGTCCGGTGTACAAACTCGGATGGGTTTGGGGGTGTATGTATGTATTAGATTGCCAATTCCTAATCAATCGGTTGTGGTGGACCCACCTGTTAATTCTTCAAGTCTATCCTTTTGGATAAATTAGTTTAACATTTTCTAATTTCCCGTTTCCCAATGCTAATAAATAAAATATAGCAAAAACTAATAATTAAATTTAATAAATCAAAAGTTATAGTTGTCACAAATAAAATATCCTTGTGTGGTAAGTTCTTGAATTTTTTTGAAAGAAATTTGATACTCAATACTCAATATTGAAAATCTACAATTTTAATTAATTTTAAGAATTCAAATAACTACTAATTAAGTTATAAACTTTAACAATTTCAACAATTTCATATAGAAGTAGACTAATTAGACAGGTGTCTAATTTCTCAGGTAAAACCGAACATTTCTGAAAGTATAATGTAATATATCTCATCCATGTCTCGAACCAAAGCTATATAAAACCAAATCAAATCCAAAATCATATTTGATAAAATATGGTTATATATGTCCACATTTTATTTAGTCTAGTATCCGGAACACATAATATATGAAATAGATTAAGAAATATTTGAACTATAATTCATATTTAATATTCAGACCTCGCGGCCAGACTCCAAATTTAAAAGGATTGGAACTTGTGATCGAAAGAAAGGTTTGACGAAACTTCAAATCTACTTCCATACACATTTAATCCACTTCAAATTTCCAATCAAATTTAGCTCTATATAACAATGCAAAATATATACAAACAAACTTCATAATTACTTACTACACCTCAATCTGATATCAAGAATAATAACAACCAGGAAATTACTTTAATTAAAGTACAACAACCAACTATATCAGCAAATTAGTGATAGTTAGTGTTGGGTCACAGCCCATCAAAGAAAGAGGTCTTTGGACCAAGCCCTGCGTACTAGAAGAGGAGTATAAAGAGGGAGAATCTCTTCTGTAAAAGAGGGAAGGACTTGAGGTAGAAACACCGGTATAAACATGGATATTGAAGAGAACCTATATTCCAACATGGATGCAGGATGCAATATGAGTATCGTAGAATGTATGTCAATCGCAATCTGCTTTGTACCAAATGCCATGATCCCCTTTTCTTCATCGAAGTGGGAAACTTTAACTCATGATCAGAACGTGAACAAAAGCAAATCTGTATCAGGAATATACAAACTAAGTCTGTTCAAATGTAAAGTTCTAAGAATCATGAAAAAAATTCAATGGCCTCCATTCTCTAAAATTGTTGGTGCTGCATCTGCCGCGCAAGCATCTAGCATGTTTGTGAGAAGGTGAAGATGGAGCAACAGTAACAAAAAGAGTGGCCACCTTGTGAGAAAAGAAATATGCCTATGACATAGTGGAAAATATTGTATTTACCAGAAATCTGATGTTGTAGATATAAGATCTGGATATTTAAAATTTTCTGCATAAAGCACCAACAGTAACAGATCACCTTCTAAAGTACCTCGTTTGGTCCCGCTTGATGATCTATTAGTCAACATTGTTATCTTGATTGGTGCTGAGTTGAATCGTGGATTGAGTTTTCTTCAGGATGTTGCTTGTTCTGGTAACATAAAGCAGTTTCTAGTGGTTGTAACAAGCTTGTGGGCAGCTTCTGTAGTCGCAAGCTGGTGCAATTTTCTGACTGTTATGTATATCGATTTTATTGCTGCGCACACACTACCTGTTCTGTATGAGAAGTATGACGATCAAATTGATGGTTTTGTCTGCGAAGTTCTTGGGCAGCTCCAGAATATATACTGGAAACTTGATATCAGTGTGCTTAGCAAAATTTCCCACGGGAAGCAAGTCTTATTCGATCAGTCGTCTCCGAGAGAGAGGCTAAATTAATCAGCTGCAGAAACTTGTTGACAAGGAGAGAACAAGAGCAGAATTCGGAAAGAAAAAAGCCAAGGCATATAAAAACAGGGAGTTGAATTTCAGAAAATTGCGATGACATAAAGAATAAGCTCGGCCGGTTGACAAAGAGAGGAGTCTAGCTTCTATAATGAAAAAGCTGGAGCAAGGTGCAATTCAGTTGAAGAGGCTAAAGGTCGAAGTCAATGATTTGAAAGCAAATTCAGAGGCATTAAGATTTAAACAGGCAAATGAGAAGATTGAAACCGAAACACAAAAGGTGATCAAAGATAGACAACGCCAAGACATGGAGAGGGATAAAGCTTAAAAGCGAAGTAAACTTTTAGAAATAAACTAGAGGGAGGCAGTGTAAACAAGCCCAAAATAAATCCAACAAATTGACAAGTACGAGCCCGTGAGGTGAACAAATATGATGAAGCTCGACACAAATTGACAGATACAAGATGTGAATCTCCCAAAGGCCTCTATGCGAGGTGTATTTTCCAATTTTGATGAATTACAACAGCTGAAAAGGCTGACATACAAATACAGGCTTAAAGGCCCATAAAAGCTTGTTGAAAAATGATCTGAAAAGGTCATTATACTTTATAAATATTGATGCATATATCGCCAAAAGCTAATCCAAGGGCTCGCCAAAATGTCATAGATTGCCAAATACGAGCTCCAGAAAGCCTGCTATGTTCAAGCTCAAAAGCCTGATAAAATGAGTTTCTAAGTCTGATAAAAACGAGCCCATGCTTACATCTGACAAACTTCTAGGGCATCTGTCACTATCTCTTCTAGAATACAACATATTTTATTACATCTATAATTTTCTTGGTTAAATGTACTGCTTTTGGGCTCCTTGTATAGCTCTTTAATTCTCCTTCAGAGCACTCGACACTTGACCTCATCAACTTTTGAGTTGTCCCTTCGCCATGGAGTTGTCTGGACACGAGCCTTTCTCGCTCGTTCAAAAAATCTCTTCACACCAGGGGCATGATCAAGAGAACGTAACATCTGACAAATCCAGGGGGACAAATGTTGGGCCACAAGGGGCTGATCAAAGCCAAAAGCCAAGCTGAAAGAAGACCTGACTAGTTTGGGGGGGGATGTTGGGCCACAGCCCATCAAAGAAAGAGGCCGAGGATGCTGCTACGTGCTAGAGGAGGGGTATAAAGAGGTAGAATCCCTTGTATAAAAGGGGGAAGGACTCGAGGTACAAACACGTGTATAAACATAGATATCGAAGAGAACCTATATTCCAACACAAATTCATTCCTTGATATATTCAAATTAATTACTGGTCCAGTAATACAATTCATGAATTTCCATGATAATTACTCTCTCGATACACATTTAATATAATTACGCAAGCACATTATAAAATCAGAAATTAGGTTTATCGACAAAACATATTCAAAGCACAATGAAGTAAAACCCGATAATCGATTAATCGAAATACTACCTAGTGAGAGCATCGAGAACAACAACAACAATTCCTCGATTATCAGCCCTCCCAGATTTGGATTGATTATCTCCTTTAGTCGTAAAATCATCATAAAAAGCCCTAGCTGTAAGCTTCACCAATCTATCCATATAATTAATAGTTATATTCAATCTAATAAATAAGCAAAACACACACACACACACATATAAATTTAAATTTAAATATGAGCAAAGAAATGAATTACCGATTAAATGGTTCGATACTCATCTGATTTTGAAGCACGAATCTCGAGGAGAATCAGAAAAGGGAATGAATATACATAAGATTGGAGTTTGATCATATGAGTTGTGTAATAAAAGAGATGATCAAAACGACGTCACGTGGTTAAATTTATGGGCCAACCCGGCCTGTTTATAATGTGACCTAAAGAAAACAATCGAGCCCAACAAGATCCTCACGATTGGCCCAGTAGAATGGCTGATGAAGCCTGCTTAAAATATATAGAGTATTAACTAATACAAGCATTATGCCCCAATTACATATACAGGTTGCGCTTAATAAAATAATTCGAATTGGTTTGTTAAGATTACAATCACAAAACTTAATTATAATAAATCCTAACATATCGAATATAACATCGAATCTCATTTAAATTTTAAAAATCAAGTGTTACAGAATCTAATATGGAATCCAACATAGCTTATATACATTTTTTAAAAATGAAATCTGCACATAATCATGTTAGATTTTATTTTTATTCATAAAAAAATATCCATGTTAAACTTTAGAATCAAAATGAGTTTTTATGTTCATTCTAAAGTGTTCTTTATATAAGAGTGTTCTTTATGGAGTAATGACCTACATATACATTGTTTAAAATTTTATTATAAAATTATTATTTTTATAATTATTATATGTGTAATAAAATTTATATATAATTAAAATAAAATATATGTATTCTTAATTATAAAAGTAACAATATATAACTGCAAAAATGATATCTATGATAAAAAAAATATTTTGAAAATAATACGTATTTACTCATAACTATAGTATTAATATCAAATATTCATATATTTTTTCAGAAAATATATGAGAAATTATAAGTTCGTATTTCATATTCTTGACTATAAAAATTTAATTTATAAATTTAATAATTAATACAAATAAAAGTATATTTTAATTCGAATGTAATCTAATTATATTATGTATAAAAATAAGTACATTCAATTCTATAAACAAAAAATATTTATCATATATAAAATGTAATAATTAAGTACTTAATTATAAAAAACATGTCCATTTAATTGTTTATGTAATAATAAATTTTAAATTATAATTATCATATGAATGATTATTATTTCCCTTCAGTCAGGAGGGAGGAGGGAGGAGGGAGGAGGGAGGAGGGGGTGGGAGGAATACAAACTTAAGAACTTTTGTCAAATTCTTGCAGATATAAGTTTGTTTAATTATTATGTTTGACAGTTTGAAGAATTGGTTAAAAGATAGATTTGGAAGAATTAAAAGTAAACAACTTGAAAACAAATCTTTTTAAATTACTAGTGGATTGGTTTCTCCACTAGTGTATATTTTTGCTTTCAAATTATCCTTGGTATAAGAACTAAGTTGCTTACAAAATAAAATCTAATGAACTAAGACAAAGCACTACAAATAATTCTTTCTCTAATGTGCTTTCTTGCTCTAGTTTTTCTTACTTGCTACAAACAAATGAACTACTAAAATATATAGCAACTCATCTCTACTTCTATTTTCTATCGACTGATAAAATGCATAAAGTACATTTTACAATGTTTACATGAAAATAGAATGTAGCTACTTTCACAGTCTTCATAGACCTTTGTCTTATTCTAGACAAGTATTTGTCTTGATCTTCTCCTTGAAGACTGTGTTCCTTTGAAAGTCTTCACAGTCCTGACAGAACTGTCTTCCATTGATTTAGACTTCTGCAAACTTACAATTCTAGATAATTTATTTCATTATACAACATGATTCCTAACAATCTCCCCCTATTTATGAGTAATAATAATAATTATAAATCTAGGTTGATGATAATAAAAACCCTAAATATTTATGAATACATTGAGAATCATAACTTGACATAAAAGAGACATGAGACTAGATGTACCAGTATCATGTGATTTCTGAGAAGAATTCTGATGAACTTGACTTGATTAATTTTTTTTCTTCCTTCTTCCAGACTCAACACTGTAATCCAGTTGACTAGCCAAGTAATTCAGCTCCAGATTTTGCAATTTCCTGATTTCCTTGCAAATGTCAATGCATCTTTCTTTGCCATCCTTGTCTGTGTAGAGTATCATGTAGAAGGGTTCATGGAGAACTTTTCTTCCTTTAGAAATCCAGATTTTTATTACTTCTTTTTCTTCCTAAACTGGAGCCTCTCTCATGATGGTCATTCTCTTAAGATATCTTTGGACAATCCTTGAGTTAAGTAGTAATTCCTGTTGAGAAGAGTGTACATTTTTCTCAGAGTTGCATAGTCCTGTTCCATTACCTATGTAAAAGTAAAGGTGAGATGAACAATCTTCATATTCAAGGTGAAGAAGATCCACACCCCTCATCCTTTGGCCTCTTGTAGCAATTAATCCTTGTGATCTAATTGGGATGTAATTGTTTGCCTTTGATTGAAACAGTTTCACTTCTCTTGGTTGATCACTATTAGTTCTTTGAATTTTGTTCTTTTTTGAATGTTTTCCCTCAGCCATTTCTCCTCCATCAACATTCAGTTTTCTCTTTACACACGTAGACTTGGAGGATATGTTTGCTCTCTGCTTTGTTCTTTTCTTCTTAGCCTCTTTCCTCCTATCTTCAAGAATCTTATCATGTTCATCATTAAATTGCTTCTAAAGAATTATGGCCAGTTCCTCTCCTGTCTGCTCCTACTTCATTCTATCCTTGACACCAACCACTATTGCATTATGCAATAGTTTCTCACCACCTCCTGAGATAGCCTTTTTCTTCTTATTTCTATCTTCAATCAGTATGCCTTTTCCTTTCCTATCTCATGTCTGTAAGCTTCCTCCTTCGTCCATCCTTATTCCTCAAGCCTCATGAGATTCAACAATTACAATTTCAGAAGTTGATTTTGCTGGCAATGAAGTGATTGATGTAATCTCAATTGGCTTTTACTCATTTATAGCCTTAGTCCTCCTTTCCAATGCTTCAAATCTTTGAATAATTTTCTTGGCCATTAGGTTCTGCTTAGATATGACAGCCTCAGAAGCTTGGATTTGATTCTCCACCTCCCTCCTTAATTCAACATTTTCCTTCTCCCCCTTTTTGTTATCAGCAACAGTTGACATAGTCTGCTAAGAAGCTTGACCTGAGTAACCTGATTGGATAGAATCTCTTACATGTTGAGTTCCATGGCAGTAACCCTCTTTTCTAACTCCACAACTTTATCCTTAGCTGTAAATTCTATGTCAAGTCTCTGCTTGATTCTGCTCAGGAGAGTTAAACTGAGTCTGGAGTCCATTGTTGAGTCAAAGTGAGTCCTTGCACTATCAATGTCATATTTGACTTGTCTCAACTCATGCCTAGTGCTAGTTACATTAAGCTTTTGAACCTTGAGATTGTCTCTGTAGAAGTTCAATATCCTTCTTTGAACAGGGTCCTCAATGTTCACTTCAGTCATGGACCTTCTGTACTGAGTTATTATTTCTCTCTTATTGTCAACTAGAGTGGCTTCATCATCCCTCATAATGGGTTCCAATGTGTCACCATCACCCTCAGATTCAAATCTTTCAGGATTCATATGAGAGATATCATCAGGTATCCTGGATAAAGCTTATTTCCCACTCCTGAAATCCACCTCAGTTTGCACCAATCCCAGAATCTGCTCAGCTTCTTGATTTGTAGTAGCTACCAAGTGTTGGTAATGAGGGTCTTCATGGTGAAAGGTATCAGTATTGAGATCAACACAATTTCATCATCCTCCATCATGAGGGCATCTGCAACTCCTGCAGGAACTCTAACCTCTCCATCTCCCCCTAACTCCAACCCCAACTTCTGGGTGAGTTCTACTGCAAAAGCCTCAGTTTTAGAAGATAAAACTTCATGGATAGGGAACAATGATTTCTCTCTATTATTTTTTATCTCACTATCTTTTCTCTTTTCTTTCATCAGGATCTCATCCTGGAAACTCACTTTTCCCTAACTTTGCTCACATTTTTCATCACCTACTAAGGTGAAACTCTCAATCCTCACACCCTCTCCTTTTACCACCTCAGATGAAGTTGAGGGCCTCTCAATTACACACTCACATTTTGCTAGGATACCCAAATCATGCCTCTCACTCACCCCACCCACTCAACTCAAACCTAATAGAGTATGGACAACTTCAACTATAGAATCAAGAAATTGAATATCAATTAAAGCAACAATTGATGGATGTGAAGTGGTGATCGTTGGATAAGGAATATCCATCGATTGATGAATATTTGTCGAAATTAACTCATCGATGGATGTATGGATATCCATCGATGGATGAGTGGAAGTCGATGGATGTTGGATATTATCAATTGATGTAGAAATATCCATCGACTTAGAAGAATGGTGAATATTATCTTGCTCAACCAAGGTGTTAACCTTTTGTGGTGAGTCAGTTGAGAGTGTTAGCTCCACCCTGAGTTGTAAAGAAGGTGAATTTGAAACAATGATGTTATCAATCATCAAGGTTTCTAAAGAAAGAGATTTAGAAGGAGATTGAGAAAAAGGAATAGATAAAGAGTGGGGTTGTGTCTTCGTATTTATCTGAGACACATCAACAGAAGAAGCTGAAGGCTCCACCAAATTTTCATTTGGCTTTGCAGGTGTGTGTGCCCCTTGTGCATCTACATTCCCCTTAATTCTCCTTTTAAAGGCTTGAAAAGCTTTTTGTCCCTTATCCCCAACAGATGGTCCTGGTTGACACCTCTTTTCAATAATTACACCTTATTGAGAAGGTGCAGTTAGGGATTTGTTTAATTCCTTTATCACAGTCTCAATCTTTTGAGAGATTGGACCGGAGGTTGGCGGGACAGTCTCACCCTCTACAACTTTATTCTTCTGACTTTTTTGATGTTGGTCAGTTTCCTATCCCTCAACTACTACATTCACACTCCCCTCAGTGATTTTTCTTTTCTTGGATTTTACAACAATATTTTTTTGAGAAACTGTTGAGGTGGTTTTCTGGGATTTGGATTTAGAGAGTTTGGCAACTTGAGTAAGAGGGATGAGGGCATTTCCAACTCCCTCCATTGTTGCAGAAGGCAAAGAAAGAGGTATTTCTACCTCAAGGAAAGAAATATTTTGAGATTTAAGAAATACCTGTACAAAAGGGGGATATGTGAGGCACAACTTAGAATGTAAGTTGATTCTCACCATGTCCTTGAAGACCCTTTTGTTTTGAGTCCATATTTCCATTTTTTCCATGGCCTCTATGATATCATAATTCTCCATAAAATGGTTAATAAACAACATAATAAATCTAGTAAAGTAAATGTTGTGTTTCCTAGATTATGTGCTACCTAACTTGGCAATTAATTCATTTAGGAGCAATGTGCCAAGATCAAAGTATTTATCAAATAGGATACTATAAGTAATTTGTTGCATGCTAGTTGTAATAACATCAAAGTTTATTATCTTTCCTGAAAAAACCTTGATAATGGCATCAAAGAAATAGCTCCATTCTTTTCTTAGGTTCTTTCTAACTACCTCTCCTAAATTACAATCATTTTCAGCATAATTTATAGAGACTAGTATATTCCTAATATCTTCATCTTTAGGCATGGCATCACTATTATTAATATGAATTTCTAAGCATTCAGAGACAGTAATGCTAGTAAGTGTATAGGATTTACCTTTGCAAGTGTAAGAAATTACCTTCCCATCTCTTGACACTTCTGCAGACCTCCAGAACTCTTCCACTAATTCACAAATAATTGTTGGTGCTTCACTTAGTGCCTTGGAGAGTTTATACTGGCTCAGAAACTTCATTAAAGGGTGAAAATCAGCAGGGGCATCCTCCACTATCAAGCATGCAATGAAGTTGTTCTATTAATAGATATTGCCTGTTGAGGATTGGATTTCTTTTATGGTGCCATTATTATTCTTTGAAGAAACTAGAGAAAGAAACTTGAAGAAAGGAGTGAAAAATCGCCTTAGGGTTCTTAGAGAGAAAAAACAAAATATTGTTTAAGCAAAAATAACAAGTAAAAGGAAAATAGAAAATGAACCTGCTATTTATATTTTTCAAGAATGAATTGACTTTAAATAAGTCACATCAATTAATTTTGTTATTCTAGTGAAAAGAAATGACCGTTTAAAAATAAGATAAATAGACATGCTCTAAATAGCAATCGACTTTATACATACAGGACTGTATATATTTGTCGATGGATAAAATAGAGCACCAATGGCTAAATTAGACAATAGTCAATGGATGTTTAGAAATTAATAAAATTCTGTTATCATTGATTGATAATTACATCCATTGATACAAAATTACTGACTTATCGATCGATAAACAATTATCAGGGTAATTATCTGTCGACAGATAAATATCCATCGATAGGTATATATTTTATCAGTTGATGAAATATATACATCGATGGTTGAGAAATATCCATTGATAGTTAATCCATTTATCAATTGATCACAAAGATTCAACATATAAATGTAAACAATGGTTGCATTCAAAGAATAATTAAACTTATTGATCATTTTATAAAATGTAAGTGAAATTGAGCATACCTAATTCACATACCAATCTATTAAAGGTAGATTTATCAAGTGGTTTGGTAAAAATGTCAGCAAGTTGTTGTTCACTAGGAATAAAATGTAATTCAACTGTATCATTCATTACATGTTCTCTAATGAAATGATACCTTATATCAATGTATTTAGTTCTGGAATGTTGCACAGGATTCTCTATTATTGCAATTGCACTTGTATTGTCACAGAAGATAGGAATCTTGTTCATGTTGAACCCATAGTCAAATAACTGATTCCTCATCCACAATATTTATTCACAGCAACTTCCAGCAACAATGTACTCAGCTTCTGCGGTTGAAGTTGATACAGAATGTTGCTTCTTGCTAAATCAAGACACAAGTTTGTTTCCTAGAAATTGACAGGTGCCTGTTGTACTTTTCCTGTCTATTTTATAACCTGCATAATCTGCATCTAAGTAGCCTATTAGATCAAAACTAGAGTCTATGGGATACCAAATACCTAAATTTGGTGTACCCTTGAGATATCTAAAAATTCTCTTAATGGCCACTAGATGAGATTCGCTAGGATCATCATGAAATCTAGCACACAAGCATGTAGAAAACATTATATCTGGCCTACTAGCAGTTAAGTACAAAAGTAAGCTTACCATGCCTCTATAACTTGAAATGTGTTAGGTCCAAAATCATCATAGGAGGGGGGGGTTGAATATGATGTGGTAGATTTTTCGTTATATTGCGGATTAAGTGTTTGTGTTCTTGAGATATTAAAATGGCAGTTAATGAAACACAAAGATTCAGGAAAATAACAATGTATTATTAAATCCCTGAGGTGCTACACTTCTAATCAAATGATTAGCTTCAATGGGTTCAATCAATGTTATAAAAGAAATACAGTTGGGTGATATAAATGTTAAGCTTTAATGGTGCTCCCGTCTGTATGTCTTTTGTCTGTATGTCTTTTGTTGAAGATGAATGAAAATAACAATTGATTTAACCCATATATATTCTGTAGACTTTTTGGAAAATGATTTCCAATAATGTAAGTCATTTGTTGCACCTTGTAGAGTGGTGGTAAAGTGTAGGGGCCACATGAATCTTTGTTGTGTCTTGGATATGTTTGTTGCGCCTGTATAACTTTGTTGCACCACTATATAAATTTAGTTACGCATGTACATCATTCACCCAGTATAGGCGCCACTAAGTTACTTAGAAATATTCCATAGTTAATTAGTTGCGCCTATTGATGTTTTGTTGCGCCTTCACACTTGTTGCAGTGTGGAGGCACCACAAAACTTATGTTGCGCCTAGATGATGCACCACAACTGTTTTGTTGCGTCTGCACTCTCATTCCCTTGTGCAGGCACCACAAACCTTCTCATTTACTTTACTTAGCTTCAATCTTGGTTTGTTGCACCTAAATAAGGTTTTGTTGTGCTTCACACACTGATTCAACTATGTAGGAACCACCAAGTGCAATAAGACTTGCCTTAACATATTTCTTGAATTCTTGAAGTAATTGTTACTTGATTTTCACTCTTCTGGCTTGGTCCATTGATTTTCTTCTTAATAATCAATACAATTATTTTCTTATTGTGTTGACGCTTAGTGCACTGGTTTGGTTCACAAATGACTAACACTGAATTAAATTCCCTTGACTTTTGTTCTGTTTCAACTGATTAACCTTGGACTGTTGCATTGCTTCTAATCACTGAAACCCTTTGACATTCAGACTTAAATCATTACACTGTCTTTAGTCTGAGATCTTCTGAACTCTTATTTATTGCCGAGGCCTGAACATATTAATGAATTTCTCTCGATGTCGTTCATTTAACTTTACATCTCCAATGTTCTGCAATGATGTATGTATGATTCATGTTTACATGTCCTTCTAGATTCCTATGCTGCATATTAATATTATTTATCTGTCTTTATTTCTTAGTTAAGTTATCGTTATCACTATTACATACTACATTACATTATGCTTTACAAAATATCCACCTTCGCTTCATTGGTATTCAATTCAAGTTTAGTGGCAGTGGCCATGGAATTTTTTGCAGAGTAACATTCATTCAAGTCAAATTTCTTTAACAAATCATGAATATACTTAGTTTGATTTATAAAGATACCATTCTTAACTTGTTTGACTTGAAAACCAAGAAAGTAGG
The DNA here is from genome assembly GCA_028671895.1 of Oenanthe sinensis. Taxonomy (NCBI): domain Eukaryota; kingdom Viridiplantae; phylum Streptophyta; class Magnoliopsida; order Apiales; family Apiaceae; genus Oenanthe; species Oenanthe sinensis. The sequence continues at coordinate 26,638,259 of CM053801.1, forward strand.
TAAGCTCTCCCATCATGCCTATTTCATACTTACTTTGCATTAATTTAGGAAATGTTTTGCAAAGTTTCTCATCAGTTGATCCAAATATATTATCATCCACATAAATTTGAACAAGAATAATTGTCCAATTAACCTTTCTATGAAATAACGTTTTATCTACAGTACCTCTTGTGAAGTGATTTTCAATGAGAAATTGAGATAAAGTGTCATACCAGGCCCTTGGTGCTTGTTTCAGACCATAGAGTTTTTTGAGTAAATACTAGACAAAGTCAGGGAAATTTGAATCTTCAAAATTAGGAGGTTGTTCTACATAGACTTCTTCTTCTAATTCTCCATTCAAAAATGCACTTTTCACATCCATATGGTAGACTTTGAAATTTTTATGTACTGCATAGGCTAGAAAGAATTTTATTGCTTCCAATCTTATAACTGGTGCAAAGGTCTCATCAAAATCAATTCATTCCTCTTGTGAATAACCCTTTACAACAATCATTGCCTTGTTTCTAGTCACAGTACCCTTTTCATCCATTTTATTTCTGAATACCCATTTTGTACCAATTACTGATCTATCTTTTGGTCTGGGCACCAGCTTTCATACTTTGTTTCTTTCAAATTGATTGAGTTCCTCTTGCATAGCCAATACCTAATCAGGATCCTTAAGAGCATCTTCAACTCTTTTGGGTTCTTCTTGAAATAGGAAACTGTTATACAGACACTCATTTTGAGTGGCACTTCTTATTTTGAAACCATCTTCTGCATTTCTAATAATCAACTCAAAGGGATGACTTCTGGTCCATTTCCTTTGTGGTGGTAAATTTGTTCTTGATGAAGATGCTTCACTGTCATTAGCATTATTGTGATCATTGTGATGTGATTGAGTGGTTGAGAACCCTCCCCCTGAAATGGACACCCTATTTGAGGATTGTAGAGTAGAATTATTATCCATCGATGAATTATCAATTGATGTATTATTAGTCGATTGATGATCATCAACTGATAAGTTATCTGTTGGTGTATTGACATCAATTAACGGGGAATTTCTAGACACTTAATTTTTTGAGTTTTCCACATCATCGTCATTATCTTCATCATAACCAGTTGATTCATTTTCAAAATGCAAAGAGTCATGATATCCTTCATCATACAACCCTTGAATTTTCTTGTCATCAAGACTCCATGCATAGATTCTACAACAATGTGTAATCTAAGATTGTAGACTCTGTAAGCCTTGGTTGTTATTCCATAACCAACAAATATTGCCTCATCAGCCTTGGCTTCAAATTTTCCTAAATTTTCTCCCAGATTTCTTAGGACAAAACATTTGCATCCAAAGACATGAATGAAATTTACTGTTGGCTTCTTGTCTTTCTTCATCAATTGATATGGGGTTTTGCCTTGTAGTTGATTGATCATAGAAATATTATGAATGTAACAAACAGTATTCATTGGTTCTGCTATCTATTTCTAGCTAACATAGTTCTTTGACAGTCTTTTCCATTCTGCTTTCTTCCTTCTGTCTTTGTCTTCTTTTCCTTTCAAGCTTTATTGTAGACTTGTCATTATCTTCACATGTTTGACTGACCTGATCACGATAATGCTTCAGATTACTTATCTTATTCTTCTGTAAATCACCTTGAAAATAGTTGTTTGAAACATTCAAATACTCAGCTTCATTACACTTCAAGAAGTCATGCTGTGAACTGCTTAATCGAGTACTTGTAAGACTTCTCTATTGTTCTTTGACTTGAAACTTCTCGAATGTCTAGACTTCTCGATTGCATATTTATTTTAATGACTTCTCAATCAGGCTAGACTTCTCGATTGATTTGATTTCATAGACTTCTCGACTAACTCACTTCATAGACTTCTCGATTGCTTCCTTAGCTAACTTCTCGATTCTTCTCGATTGACCATTTCTTTGCACTTCTCGAATGACTCCATATCCTTGACTTCTTGATTGAGTAGACTTCTCGATTGAGTCATTTGAGACTTCTCTACCAGTTTGTACTTGTGACTTCTCTATCAATATGACTTCTCTATTGATCAATTTCCTTAGAAATAATTTCTTCTATAACTCCTTATTTGATGTAATGTTCATTCTCCTGATGCATGATTCATAGAATCTTCTACCAGTACAATTATTCTTGATATTACTCATTTACATTTGGAGATGCAGTAGAAACAAGCTTCTAACTGCAAGTATATAGTTAAATAAACTAAGTCACAATTTAATACAAGAAGTACTAGAATGTTATAATATGACAAGTAAATACAATATGGTAGGCTTGATTTGGTCCAATTATCTACCCCAATTTGGGAAAAGACAATTTCACAAATTAATACAAGATATCAAGCCTACATTTATTATTGTTGTTGTCTGTATCGATCATATCTTGCTTTCTTTTCTTTTTCCTCCCTAGAGTTGATATCTTCAATAGCCTGGAGAATTTATTGTCTGAACATTACTTCTTCAATTAGAATTGTATCTTTTATCATGTCAGCAACAATTTTGAGAGTTTGTAGGGGATAATCAATGACAAACTTGAATCTGATTTTGGTTGTGACTCCATTCCTTAGCTTGAACTTAACTCTATCAGGATCTTTGAATACTCTGTATTTTCCCTATTTTCTCAGCTCTTCGGACAATATCTCTATCTCCTCATCTTCTTTCATCTTCTTTTTCACCATCTCTTCTAAGTACTTGAATTTGTCAATTTTTTTTTAGTACTTACTAGCTAAGTACTCAGCCACTTCAACCGTTTTTAATTTATCTATCATGCACTTCTTGTCAAAAAAATTGATCACTCTTTTAATATCACGAGTGGTTCAAGTTGAGTTGTCATGGTAGAAAGGTCTTTCTTCCCCATCAACAATGGTCACAAACATTCTTTTGTCCCTTATTGCAACCTTTTCAATTCTATCTGCCTTCCATTGTTTGATCTTTACTTTATCAACTTCAACAACCTCTTGGATAAGCTTAACTAGTAGACCTTTGTTAGGAACAATGAACTTATTTCTCCATTTAGGACATCTAACTAGCAATGAACTAGTAGATTTCTTGAATTTTGTTCTTGTGGAAGTGTTGACCTTGATCTGTTGACATGGTTTTAAGCTCTTGAGTTGATTTCCTTTTACTTCCTTCCTTATCACTCCATTGGCAGTCACCTTGACAAGATGTCTTTTTGGTGATTTAGATTTTGGGATTCTAGCAGTTTTAGAAATTGTTGGAGTCATATTAGTGTCTTAAATTTGGATATGTACACTAGTATGAGTACCAGCAACTTGCAGCTTGGATGGGTTTTTCCTTTCATACTTCTTCTCCTTGTCTGACTCATCTCTCTTTTTCTTCTCATCTTCATTCTACATTTCCTTATCATCCTTCCGACCACCCTTATCACTCACAGGTGCAGGTTTGTTGTCTTTCTTTCCCTGGCCTTTTTCTTCATCATCCTTCTTCTTTCTCTTCAATTCTTCATTTGTAAAGATTGACACTTGATCATTTATGAATTTCTTCAATTTTTTCAAAATCACTTTGTCTTCTTCTTGTTTACCAGGCTTGTTTTCATGTAGATCAATTAAACCCATGACTTGGTTTATGTTTCCTTGATTCAAGTGTTTGGAGAGAATGAAGTGTGCCAACTTGTTTGCTTTGGACAAATATAGTACTCCATATGGATTCTAGTAGGAAGTGAAATAGGTAGGAGAGGACCTAAGACTTATTTCTTTAATTCTTCATCTTCCTCATTCACTGTTTCAACTACCTTGTGCATGCACTCCAATTCAGTATATGAGAGTTGATGAAATGTCCCAAAAAATAGCTTAAAATAGCCAAACTCCATCTGCACTACTGGCTCTTTGCATAGTTTGTCATTTCTCCCATATTTCACTCCTCTTACACCTATAATGACATTCTCCATAATCTTCTTGTAATCCCAGTGATGACCCTTGACTTGTGCCTTGATGTTCTTTAACTCAAGCAAGAATTTTTTATCTGCAAAGGGCTTCAACACCTCCTTTCTGAGAATTGCCATTACTACCTTTTGCCTTTCTGCCTCAATATCGTCCCTTCTTTCCTTCTCCCCCTTAGGGTTGATATCTTGTTATTGTTGTAGAAATGAAGAGTGAGTAGGCCTAATGTGAGAAGAGACTTGCTCTTGAGGAGCTTAGCTTGAAGCAGGCATGGTGGAGAGAAGACATTGAATGTTGGCTAGTTGATGTGAGATCTGTTGAAGAGTGATGCCTTGGGTAGACATTGAGGAATTGAGTTCCTTTTGGAGGGAGCTCATACTAGCAATAACTTCTTTCATAGTGGTGGAGATGATGTGTTGATCTGCAATCAGTTGCTCTACTTTTTTAGTTAATCTGGCAATTATAGAGTCTTGAGCCTACTATCTTTTGCCTTTGATTGATAATACAGATCTACCTGAAAAGGAGTCATTTCATGCAACTTGACATCCTTTGGCAGCATATCAGCATGCCTGTTCTTGTAGAGAACCTCCACGATGTTGTTTGTCCTTGATTGAGTCTGTTAGAGATTGGCATTGCTATCAACCATTTCCTTCAAGGCATTTTCCATCTTCTCCACCTTATCATTCATTTCCTTTAAGTAGGGCCTTGCCAAGGATGACTCAGATCTAGGAGCATGCATTCCACTAAGCATGAACTTTTCAGCAATTAAGTACATTCTGCTCTCCATCTTTCTTCTGTTATCTTTAATTTCAGACATGAGGCCCCTGGCTAGGTAGTGGTTGGCTTGTTGTTGCACATTGGCATCCTCATAGATAGCATTATAGATTGCAGAGGAAGTGAAGGTCCTTTCACATGATCCAAGAGAAGTCAAATATTTCTCCCTTATCCACTACATCATCTCCTCTATGCTCACAATTTGCCTCTTGTTCAACTAGGCATCAACATTGGATTCTCCTTCTTTAGCCATTTGCTCTTTTTTGTCCTTGATCTTCTCCTGATCCTTTGCATATTCTAATAGAATGGCAGCATAATCTTGATTTGGCAGGTGTCCAGTTAGGAGATTTTGAGCAATGTGATAGAAGCCATCCATCTGATCCCCATAAAGTTCTTTCAATTTATCCTCAGAAAGTAACCCATCAGTAGATGGTCCTAAAAAACTGCCATGTTGCACAGGCTTCAGCCATTGTGACATAAAGTGAGAGCTAAGGCCACTTGTTACAGTGGTCCCCTCAGTATCAATTTCCTCATCTAATCAAGAAGCTCCCCAAGAATGAGCCTGCCTACATTGAGCTTCTGGTTGTGGACCAATGAGTAGGCCAACTTTAAGGCAACTAAGCTTATTTGATCAAATCATGTCTTCCTGCAGGTGAAGACCTTTAGTATTGTGTAAAAGAGGAATGACCCCTCCTTTCGAACAAACTTCTTGTTGAGTTTCCCCAACTTGATTTCATCAGAGTACCTGATAAATTCATGAAGTCTTCCAGCTTAGCTTCTGTTGGCATCCTGTCATGGTTCTCTATTGCAAGAGATAAACTTGCATTCACATCATTTTCATCAAATGTGATGTTCTCTTGTTGGATCTTGCAGGTGACTAGAATCTTGGAGCTCTCAATCTTCAAAGAAACCTCCTCCCAATTTGCAGTATTCCAGAACTGCTCTAGTATGTCCAAGTATAATGGTGGGTTGCTCAACAGAGCCTCCTTCTGGTATGATTCAATGAGAAATTTTATGAAGAACTTATACTGAGGCTTGGCATCCGCATCTCTGTTGATAGCTAGAAAGTTGGTTTCTAGAATGATATGCACCTCAGCTTTAGGGTTGGAGCTTGAAGATGTCATTAGAGTAGTGTGTAGAGAAAGAGAAGTGAAGAAACGAAGGTTTTAGAGAAAATAAGTAAGAGAGTTCGAATGTAACTATTGAGAGCAAAGGGTTCTTGAGTTTGCGATTAAGTGTAGAAATAAAATGTTAGATCCACTTTGCTATTTATATGACTTAGACAACTCGACTAAAATTGTAATCGATTTTGAATGATCGAGAACTCAGAAGCTGAGTAAAGTTGCTTTAGTAGAGAACTGTCCGAATTTGATCGAGAACTTTTGTTTGTATGTATATTCGAGATGTGTAACAATCGAGAACTCAATAAAACAAACTAAACCATTCGAGAACTCAGTAAAACAAAATAAACCATTCGAGAACTAAATCATTCGAGACCTCAGTGTAAGATTGACCGAGAACTCTAGTGTTCGAGAACTCAAATACCAAATTTATCGAGAACTCACTAAATAATGATTCGAGAACATTAATTGAGACTAACCAAAAAATCAAGAATTGTACCTAGTCGAGAAGTCAGAAAAGAATTGCAACTTAATCAAAAACTCCAGTTTTGAAAGTTTACTCTATTTCCACTTGGAAAATAAAGTAAGAAAAATTTATCAAGCATACATTTTTTAGACTAAATTCAAATCAAATTAATTTAATCTGGAAATAAAAAATGATTTTGTTAAATATTCTTGCAGAGTTGAATATCACACTTGTTATTTAAAGATGCACAAGTATAATAATTCTTTCAGGTTTATTTAGAACATAAAAATAGTTCCAAGCTATAATTTTAATTTTTCAGAAACAATGTACAACAATATGACTGATATATTCATAAATATAAATCAGTTTAGTTCACTGAGATAAATCATTGAAAATTCATGTCTGTGAAGTAATTGTTATAAGAGTTGTTGAGATATATTTATGTAGCCACTAGCCAGAAGAATTTAGCATCCCAATCTCATTAACCAACCTGTTAAAGGTGGCATAATCTAGTAGTTTAGTAAATATATTAGCCAGCTATTTTTGTGTAGGAACATAGAATACTTCAATCACACCATTTTCTGCATGTTCCCTTATGAAATGGTACCTTACATCAATATGTTTTGTCTTTGAATGATTCATTGGATTTGCAACAATGGATATAGCACTATTATTATCACACATGATATCAATTCTTTCCAAAACTAATCCATAATCCTTTAACTGATTTCTTATCCAAAGCACTTGAGCACAACAACTTCCAGCAGCTATATATTCAGTCTCAGATGTGGAAGTTGAAACTGATTGTTGCTTCTTGCTATACCATAACACCAATCTCTGTCCAAGGAATTCACGACTACTAGAGGTGCTCTTTCTGTCAATTCTCCACCCAGCAAAATCAGTATCAGAATATCCAACTAGATTGAATCATGTTTCCTTTGGGTACCATAATCCCATCTAAGTAATTTCTTTGAGATATCTCAGTATTCTCTTGATAGAAATGAGATGAGATTCCTTTGGATTGGCCTGAAACCCTGCACACAAACATGTAGAGAACATAATTTCTAGCCTACTAGTTGTTAAATATAGTATAGATTCAATCATTCCTCTATAGGTATTCATGTCTACACTATTTCCCTTCTTATCTTCATCAAGTTTGATAACTATAGACATTGGAGTTTTTGCAGGTGAGCAATCTTGCATGTCAAACTTTTTGAGCAAGTCATTAATGTACTTGGTTTGGAAGATTTCATCTATTCTTTGACTTATTTGAAGGCCAAGAAAGTAATTGTGCTCTCCCATCATGCTCATTTCATATTCACTTTGCATGAGCTTTGAGAATCTTTGACACAACTTTTCATTTAGAGAGCCAAAAATGATATCATCCACATAAATTTGAACTAGAATGATGTCCTCACCATGCTTATTATAAAAGAGAGTTTTGTCAATTGTTCCTCTAGTAAATTAATTTTCCAGTAGAAACTTTGACAGTGTGTCATACCATGCTCTTAGGGCTTGTTTGAGTCCATACAATGCCTTGAGAAGTCTGTAGATAAAATTATAAAATTTGGAATCTTCAAAAGTAAGGTGGTGGTTGTAAATAAACCTCCTCTTCCAATTCACTATTTAGAAATGCACATTTAACATCCATTTGATAGACTTTAAAATTTGAATGTGCTGCTAATTCTAGAAAAATTCTTATTGCTTCTAGTCATGAAATTTGACACCAATCTTGCCTTATTCTTTATGACAGTTCCATGTTCATCCATTTTGTTTCTATAGACCCATTTAGTGCCAATAATTGATCTGTCTTTTGGAGGTGACACTAATTCCCAAACATTGTTCCTCTCAAACTGGTGTAATTCTTCCTGCATGGCAACAATCCCGTCTGGATCCAACAATTCTTCTTCAATCATTTTGGGTTCATTTTGAGAAAGAAAACAAGCATACAAATATTCATTTATAGTTGCCCTTCTTGTTCTCATACCTTTATCAGGATTTCCAATGATTTGATCTGCAGTGTAAGCTCTATTCCATTTTGTTTCATGAGCTGCACCTCTTGCATTTGAACTAGTTTCCTCCTGATTCAAGTTTTTTGCATTTGTTGTTGATCCTTGAGAGGCTCCCCCCTGAATGCATGCTAGGGTTGTAAGGAGCATTCTCAAGTTGAATGTGACTGAAATCCTTAATAATTCTCTCTCCATTTTCACCATGTGAAATATCCACGTGATTTTTCATGTGCATTTTCATCCTTTTCATTTTCAGATGCCTCCATTTCCATTTCATTTTCAAATCTCAAGGTGTCACCATTTTCTTCTTCAAGACTCATGGCAGAAAACTTGGTCATCAAAAGTCATATTTGTGCTTTCCATCACTTTCTGTTGATCAATAACATATACTATATAGACAATCTTGTCCAATGAGTACCCTACAAAATTCTTTCATATGCTTTGGCTTGAAATTTTCCTAGATGATCAGCATCATCTTTGAGGACAAAACACTTTGCTCCAATCACATGCATATACTTGACAGATGGTCTTCTGTTTGTCATAATATGATAAGGAGTCTTTCCAACTGGTTTTGTGACGAGTGTCCTGTTTTGGGTGTAACATGTAGTCATGACAGCTTCAACCCAAAAATTAGTTGGTAAACCTACTTCTGCTAACATGGTTCTTGCAGCTTCAATTAAAGTCCTGTTTTTCCTCTCAATAACTCCATTTTGTTGTAGAGTTCTTGGAGCTGAGAATTAGTGAGTAATTCCATTTTCTTTACAGAATTCACTCAATGTAATATTTCTAAATTTTGTTCCATTATCACTCCTTATAGCCACAACAGGTGTTGAGCCTTTATCCAGTCTCCTCAAATTTTCAATGTTAAGCCCAGAAGCTTCATATTTTGGGTGCAAGAAATCCACCCATGTGTATATGGAAAAATCATCAACCATGACAAGTGCATATCTCTTCTTGGACATTGACATAACATTTACTGGTCCAAACAAATACATATGAATTAGTTGTAGGGAATTTGTGATTGAGGTGAATTCTTTACTTCTATGACTAGACCTCTTCATCTTTCTTTTTTGACATGCCTCACACAATCCTTCTATACAGAATTCAAGTGAGGGCAAGTCCTTTACTAATTTTCTTTTGACTAGAGAATTGAGATTCTTGAAGTTCAAGTGAGACAACCTCTTGTGCCAAAGCCAACTTTTACTTTCAGAGGCTTTGGTGTAGAAATAACATATTTTATCCTTGTTTGCAGAGTTCAAGTTAGCTACAAATAGTCTTATCTTCTTTACTCCTTGAAGAGAAATTTTTTTGGTTTTTCTGTGAGATAATTGACACATTTCTTTATTAAACTCCACCTTTAAGTCTTTATTGCAGAATATAGTGATTATCAATAAGTTGTGCTTCAAACCATTTACCAAAGCTACATCTTCAATGAAAACATTTTCATGAATCAATTTGTCATATCCCATAGTGAAACCAATGTTGTTGTCTCCAAAGGTCACCATTGGGCCATCATCTTCCTTGAATTGTGACAGCAGGGCTTTGCCACCAGTCATGTACCTAGAGCATCCACTCTCCAAGATCCGCATAACCTTCTTCTTCTTACCTGTTCCCTGCAATCAAAACAGTATCAAGTTTTCTTTGGTACCCAAACTAGGTTGGGTCCTTTTTGCTTAGTTACATAATTGATATTCTTCTTCTCAACAGTCTTAGTCATCTTGTCATGCACAATTTCCTTTTTCTGATATTAAATTTTAGTTTAGTTGGTGCTACCTAAACTAAATGCATTTCTAGGTGACATGGAGTGTTTTCTTCCTTTAGTTGGACTGGTGGATTTGGGTCTAACAGTTTCGTTATTTTCATTTTGACTGATTCATCCTTCAAAAAGTTGGTTTCTTAATCTAAAGCAGGTATTCATAACATTCAGGTTGCATGGCATACAGTCAAATTTGTCACATAATTTATGATTATCATACTTCAAAGGTTTAATATAACCACAAGCAAATTTAGCATTATCAATAATAGGTTTCTTGCACACATGAGTAAGATGATTTGTTAAACCACAGTTTTTACGAATCTTTCCAGGAGCATTGTAAATAGGTGCATAATTGTTGTATTTGTTAATGCCTATTTTTCCATTTATATTTGCCTTTTTCTTCTTAGCATGCATGGAGTCATTTTTCTGGACATTTTCCTTGATGTCATTTTTTTGGACATTTTCCTTTCTTTCAAGCTTAACAGAGGTGGAATTGGCCTTGAACGTTTGCTCTTCTATTTCAACACAAGGCACATCATTCTAGCCTCTGACTCGTCCTTATCATTTAAGTGTTGCTTGATGATCATACTTGCTCATCAAACTCAACAGTTTCCTTTTTAAAAATTGGAGCTTTAACATTTTTCAAATTGTGAGGATTGTCAGGGAATTCCGTTTTCTTGCCTTTTGTTGTCATATACTTTTTCTTTTTAAGAGTGTCATAGTCAAACCCAACTTCAATCTTAGAATTTTTCTGGTAGAACTACAGATGAGTTTTGATAACATTTTATTTTTAATTCATTCTCAGAGATTAGATCTCTTAAGAACTTTTCAATCTGTTCTAAGTAAGTAATCTTATTTTTCAAGTACTCATTCTCTTGTTCTTTGGATTGCATGGTAACCAAGGATAATTCTAGATGTTCATTCTTAACAGACAGTTCATTATTGGTTTTCAACAATCTATCAATTTTCTCATAAGTAGCATTCATACTGGTATGTATATTAAACATCTCAACACTTAATTCTTCCACAATTTTCTTATATTGATATTTTGACATTTCAATAGAAGTTAGGATTGGTACCTGATTTGTTGAGGTTGATGCTCATTCATCTGATTTAGCCATGACTGCTAAATTCCCATATTCTTCTTCTTCATCCTTATCAGTGTCATCCTAGCATTTGCCTTCAACAATGTCTGCTTTACCAGTTTGCTTCTTTAATAAAGCTTCATACTTGGCTTCCAAATCCAAATACTCTTTGTCCTTTCTGGGTTCTTTTGGTTTTCTACACTCAGTGACAAAGTGTCCCAATTCATCACAATTACAACACCTTATTTTTTATCTTTCAACAGATTCAGTTTTGTAATCTCCTTTGAAATTGCTCTTGAGAGATTTGCCTTTGCTTGAACAGCCAAAGTTTGGTTTTGGTGTTGGCTTGAAGCTTTTATTTTTTTTAAACCTCAAGTTTCCAAACTTTCTAGCCATGAAGGCCATAGATTTGTTGTCCATTCTCTCAAGCTCCTCAATAGTGTAGAACTCATCTTCATCAGATTCTCCTATGACAGGTTCTTCCTCTTCATTGTCTTTTTCAACACTTTCATCACTCTTCATTATTTAGCTTGTACCAACTCTTTCCATCTTTCCCGGTTCTTTGACAATTAGGGCACTAGAGACATTTGCCATCTTAATTCTGTTTCCTAGAATAGACTTCTTTTGAAAGTACTCTAGTTCATATGTCTTCAGTATCCCATATAGAGTTTCTAGTGGAAGTCTTGTTAAATCTCTTCCTTATCTGATACAACAATTTTGTGTTTCAAATACTCTGAAAGTGTTAACAAAAACTTTAAGTTTTTCACTTTTTTTCATAGGTTTTTCACGTAACTGCAGTTCGTTGATTAGTTTGTTAAACCTCTCAAAGACCTCAATTATTCTTTCATTTGGTTTTGCCATGAAAGCTTCATATTGTGAGCCAACAGTTATCTTTGATTTTCTCTTACTTCCACTGTGCCTTCACATAGTAGCTCTATGGGTTCCCAAATGTGCTTGGAAGTGGTGCAATTGACAACATTGATGTATATGACCATATCTAGAGATTCAATCAGGATAAGCATGAGACTGTTGTCAAGAGCCACTTTCTCTCTTTCAGTGTCAGTGTACTGAGATGGATCTTTTGCTACCCATGTGACTGGTGTCACCTCTAAGCCACTAGTTGTTTCTGGAACTAGTGTCACAGACATGAAGGGTCCATTTTTCACAGACATGAAGGGTCCATTTTTCAGGATCTCAGGATACATGTAGTTTGCAGTCTTAATGAATGTGAGCATTTTCTTTTTCCATAGAATATAGTGTTCTCTGTCAAATGGAGGAATCTTGATCATGTTAATTTTTTGAGAACTCATTCTGATCTTTGTACTGTTTATATGTCAATAGTCTGCTGTGATACCACTTGTTAGGGATGAGTTGAGCGAAAACTATACATAGAGGGGGATGAATGTATACTTGATATCTAGCCTTTGATTATTTGTTCTGTTTGAACTGATAACTTATATTGTAGCTTTATCAGTGTTTATCTTAGAGATGTGGAAATTAAATAAACATTTCATAGTTAACTGTCAATCTAATTTTATATTAGAATGATTTGCTACAATATGAGAATCTTTGTGTAATTCTCAGCTTCTTGTTCTTGAGAGAAAACAAGGAAAACAGATTAATACAATTTTTCACTCTCTACTATCTAGTAAAGCTGTGTTCTATACTATATAAAAAACATGTCTCATTTGCACATGCTCTCACTGGATAGCTATGCTAAAACTAGAAACTGACAAGAAACACTTAACATTTGACTGCTATCTATTTCTAGCTAACATAGTTCTTTGACAGTCTTTTCCATTCTGTTTTCTTCCTTCTGTCTTTGTCTTATTTTCCTTTCAAGCTTCATTGTAGACTTGTCATTATCTTCATAGGTTTGACTGACCTGATCACGACAATTCTTCAAATTACTTGTCTTATTTTTCGGTAAATCTCCTTGAAAATAGTTGTTTGAAACATTCGAATACTCAGCTTCATTACACTTCGAGAAGTCATGTTGTGAACTACTCAATCGAGTACTTGTGAAACTTCTCGATTGGTCTTTGACTTGAGACTTCTCGAATGTCTAGACTTCTCGATTGCATATTTCTTTTGATGACTTCTCGATCAGGATAGACTTTTCGATTGACTTGATTTCATAGACTTCTCGACTGACTCACTTCACAGACATCTCGATTGCTTCCTTAGCTAACTTCTCGATTTGTTTAACTAGACTTCCTTATTGACCATTTCTTTGCACTTCTCGAATGACTCCATATCCCTGACTTCTCGATTGAGTCATTTGAGACTTCTCTACCAGTTTGTACTTGTGACTTCCCTACTGATCAATTGCTTTAGAAATAATTTCTTCTATAACTCCTTATTTGATGTAATTTTCATTCTTCTGATGCATGATTCATAGAATCTTCTACTAGTACAATTATTTTTGATATTACTCATTTACATTTGGAGATGTAGTAGAAACAAGCTTTTAACTGCAAGTACATAATTAAATAAACTAAGTCACTATTTAATACAAGAAGTATTAGAATGTTACAATATGACAAGTAAATACAATATGGTAGGCTAGATTTTGTCCAATAGTATTTATTTCATTTCCACATTTCTCATATTAACATTGCATGATTAACTAAGTTACAAACACAATTGCAAACCATGGCTAATTTAGCTTAGAAAAAGAAAGTTAAAAAAGAATCAAACTATACATTCACCCCATGTCTAGTTTATGTTTAACTCATTCCTAACAAGTGGTATCAGAGCCAGGTTGTTGACATACAAATAGTTCAAAGATCAAAATGAGTTCTCATAAGCTAAACAGTATCAAGATTCCTTTGTTTGACAGAGAACACTACATTCTTTTGAAAAAGAAAATGCTGATGTTTATCAAGACTACAAACCACATGTATCCTGAGATATTGAAGAATGGACCCTTCATGCCTGTGACACTAGTTCCTGAAATAACTAGTGGCTGAGAGGTAATACCAGCCACATGGGTACCAAAAGATCCATCGCAGTTCACAGACACAGAGAGAGAAAAAGTTGCTCTTGACAACAGTCTAATGCTTATACTGACTGACTCTTTGGACATGGTCATGTATAGCAATGTTGTTAATTGCACCACTGCCAAGCACATTTGGGAAACCATAGAGTTTTTATGTGAAGGCACAGAGTTGAAGTAAGAGAAAACCAAAGACAACTGTTGGTCTCATAATATGAAGCATTTATGTCAAAACCAAATGATGACATAACTGAGGTCTTTGAAAGGTTCAACAAGCTGATCAATGAACAACAACTACATGGAAAGGTCTATGAAACAATAGAAAAGAACTTGAAGTTTTTGTTGATTCTTCCTGAGCAGTTGGAGCATAAAATTTCTACAATCAGAGAAGGAAGAGATCTAAATAACTCCCATTGAAAACTCTGTATGGAATATTGAAGACATATGAACTAGAATTCTTTCAGAGGAAATCTATTCTTGGAAACAGATGAAAGATGGAAAATGTTTCTTGTGCCCTGATTGTCAAAGAACCAGTAAAGATGGAAAAAGTTTGTACAAGCCAAATAATGAAAATTAAGGAAATTGGTGAAAAAACATAGAGGACAAAGAATCTGTCAAGAGTGAATCTGATGAAGATGAGTTCTACACTATTGAGGAGCTTGAAAGCATGGACAACAAGTCTATGGCTAAAAAGTTTCAAAACTTGAGTTCAAGAAAAATAAAAGTTTCAAGCCAAAACCAAACTTTGGCTCCTTAGGAAAAGGCAAGGCTCCTAAGAGTAATTTCAAAGAAGGTTATAAAACTAGATATGTTGAAAGGTAAAAAATAAGGTGTTATAATTGTGATGAATTGGGACACTTTGCCACCGAGTGTAGAAAGCCTAAAGTAGTCAAGAGGGACAAAGATTACATGGAATTGGAAGCCAAATATGAAGCCCTGTTGAAAAATCAGACTGGTAGAGCATACATAGCTGAATGGAAGTATTGGGATGACATGATGAGGATGAAGAAGAAGAGTATGTGAACTTAGCATTCTTGGCCAAACTAGATGAAGGAGCATCAACCCCAACAAGTCAGGTACCAATCCTAACCTTCATTGACATGTCAAACTCTAAATATAAGAAAATTGTTAAAGAATTAAGTGTCGAGATATTTAACATACATACCAGTATGAATGCTGCTTATGAGGAGATAAATAGATTCTTAAAAGCTAATGATGAACTATCTGTTAAGAATGATCATCTAGAATTATCATTGGTCAACTTGGAATCCATTAAACAAGAAAATGAGTATTTGAAGAATAAGATTACCTACTTAGAATAGATTGAGATATTTTTAAGGGATCAAATATTTGAGAATGAACTGAAAATAAAATCTTACCAAAACTCATCTATAGTAGTTTAAGTGTTTCATGAAAAACACTAAAAAATTCTAAGGTAGGAGTTGGGTTTCACTATGATTCTCTCAAGAAAAAGAGGTCTATGCCAACAAAATGCAAGAAAACTGAAGTTCTTGGTAATCCTCATATTTTGAAAAATGTTAAAGCTCTAATTTTTAAGAAAGCAACTATTGAGTTTGATGAAGTCAGCATGGTCATCAAGCAACAGTTGAATGATGAGGATTAGATAGAGACTAAGAACACTGTGCCTTGTGTTGAAATAGAAGAACCAATGGTCAAGGCCAAGTCCAAGTCCACACATGTTAAATTTGAAAGAATAGAAATTGTCTAGAAAAATGACATTATGTATGCTAAGAAGAAAAGGTCAAATAGAAATTGTAAAGTAGGCATTAATAAATATAACAATTATGCACATGTTCACAATTCTCCTAGAAAGATTTGTAAAAATTGTGGAACAACAAATCACCTTACTCATATATGCAAGAAATCGGTTTTTGAAAATGTTGAATTTGCTTGTGGATTTGGTAAGCCTTTGATGCATGATATTAAAAAATTATGTGACAAATTTGATTATATGTCATACAACCCGAATGTCATGAATACTTACTTTAGGTTAAGGAAACAGTTTGTTGAAAGTTGTATCAGTTAAAATGTAAACGACAAAACTGCTAGGCCTAAATCTGCTAGTCCGATCAAAGGAAGAAAACACTCCATGTCACCTAGAAATGCATCAAGCTCATGAAACACTAACCAAACTAGGAATTAAAACCATAAAAAGGAAATTATGCATGATCAAGTGACTAGGACCGTTAACAAGAAAAATGACATTCATATGACTAAGCATAAAGTACCCAACCTAGTTTGGGTACCAAATAAAACTTGATATTGTTTTTATTACAGGGAACATGTAAGAAGAAAAAGGTTATGTGGATCTTGGACAGTGGATGCTCAAGGCACATGACTGGTGACAAAGCTCTGCTGTCACAATTCAAGGAAGAGGCTAGCCCAATGGTGACCTTTGGAGATAATAGCATCGGTTTCACTATGAGATATGGCAAATTGATTCATGGAAATGATATCATTGAAGATGTAGCTTTGGTAAATGGTTTGAAGCACAACTTATTGATAATCTCTCAATTTTGCAACAGAGACTTGAAGGTGGAGTTTGATAAAGAAATATACCTCATATCACACAGAAAGACCAAAGAAATTGCTCTACATAGATTAAAGAAGGGAAGCCTATTTGTAGCTAATTTGGACTCTATAAACAAGGATAAAATCTGTTATTTCTACACCAAAGCCTCAGAAAGAGAAAGTTGGCTTTGGCACAAGAGACTGTCTCACTTGAACTTCAAAAATCTCAATTCTCTAGTCAAAAGGGAGTTGGTAAAAGACCTGCCCTCACTTGAATTCTGCATAGAAGGATTGTGTGAGACATGTCAAAAATGAAAGATGAAAAGGTCAAGTCACAGAAGCAAAGAATTCACTTCAATCACAATGCCTCTACAATTGATTCACATGGACCTTTTTAGACCAGTGAATGTCATGATTATGTCCAAGAAGAGGTATGAACTTGTCATGGTGGATGATTTCTCCAAATACACATGGGTGGAATTCCTGCACTCAAAAGATGAAATTCCTGAACTTATTATTGAAAATCTAATAAGATTGAATAAAGGCCCAACACTTGTTGTGGCTATAAGAAGTGATAATGGAACATAATTAAAAAATGCTATATTAAATGAATTCTACAAAGAGAATGGAATTACTCACCAATTCTCAGCTCCAAGAACTCCACAACAAAATGGAGTTGTTGAGAGGAAAAACAAAACTTTAATTGAAGCTGCAAGGACCATGTTAGTAGAAGCTAGTCTACCAACAGGCTTTTGGGCTGAAGTTGTTAGGACTGCATGTTACACTCAAAATAGGGCACTAGTCACAAAATCTGTTAGAAAGACTCATTATCATATCATGAAAAATAGAAGACCATCTATTAAGCATATGCATGTGTTTGAAATAAAATGCTTTGGTCTCAAAGATGATGTTGACCACCTAGGAAAATTTGACACCAAAGCATATGAAGGAATCTTTGTAGGATACTCTTTGGATAAAATTGTCTTTAGAGTATATGTGATCGATCAATAAAAAGTGATGGAAAGTACAAATGTGACTTTTGATGACTTCAAGTTTCCTTCCATGAGTCTTGAAGGAGAAAAATATGACACTTTGAGATTTGAAAATGAAATAAAAATGAAAGGATCTGAAAATGAAAAAGATGACAATGCACATGAAGGCTCACATGTGAAAATTTCACATGATACAAATGAAGAGAGAAAAAATGAGGATTTCAGTCACATACAACTTGAGAATTCTCCTTACAACAATGAGAAATCCCAAGGATCAATAACAAATGCAAATAACTTAAATCAGGAAGAAACAAGTTCAACTGCAAGAGGTGTGGCTCATGAAACAAAATGGAATGCAGCTCACACTGCAGATCAAATTATAGGAAATCCTGATAAAGGTATGAGAACAAGAAGGGCAACCATAAATGATTGTCTGTATGTTTTCTTTCTTTCTCAAAATGAACTTAGAAAGATTGAAGAAGCTTTGTTGGATCCAGACTGGATTGTTGTCATGCAGGAAGAGCTAAATCAATTTGAGAGAAAAAATGTTTGGGAATTAGTGCCATGAAGATTAATTATTGGCACTAAATAAGTTTATAGAAACAAAATGGATGACCATGGTATTGTCATAAGAAATAAGGTAAGGTTGGTTGCAAAAGGATATTCACAAGAAGAAGGCATTGACTATTATGAGACTTTTACTCCTGTTGCAAGACTAGAGGCTATAAGAATTTTTTTAGCCTTTGCAGCTTACTCAAATTTTAAAGTCTATCAAATGGATGTCAAGAGTGCATTTCTAAATGGTGAATTGGAAGAAGAGGTTTATGTTCAACAACCACCTGGCTTTAAAGATTATAAATTTCCTGATTTTGTCTATAGACTTCTCAAAGAATTGTATGGACTCAAACAAGCCCCTAGAGCATGGTATGACACTCTATCAAGGTTTCTACTAGAAAATCAATTTACTAGAGGAATAATTGATAAAATTCTCTTCTATAAGAAGCATGGAAATGACATCATTTTAGTTCAAATTTATGATGATTTCTTTTTTGGCTCTATAAATGAAAAGCTGTGTCAAAGATTCTCAAAGCTCATGCAAAGTAAAAATAAAATGAGCATGATGGGAGAGCTCAATTATTTTCTAGACCTTCAAATAAGTCAAAGAACATATGACATTTTTATAAGTCAAACCAAGTACATTAATGACCTGCTAAAAAGGTTTGACATGCAAGATTACTCACCTGCCAAAACTCCAATGTTTATAGCTATCAAACTTGATGAAGATAAGAAAGGAAAGAGTGTAGACATGAAGACCTATAGAGGAATGATTGGATCTCTATTATACTTAACAGCTAGTAGGCCAAATATCATGTTCTCTACATGTTTGTATGCAAGGTTTCAGGCCAGTCCAAAAGAATCTCATCTCATTGCTCTTAAAAGGATTCTGAGATATCTCAAAGGAATAACACATATGATATTGTAGTACCCAAAGGAAACGAGATTCAACCTAGTTGGATATTCTGATGCAGATTTTGCTAGAAGCAGGTTTGATAGAAAGAGCACCTCTGGAAGCTATCAAATCCTTGGATAGAGATTAGTGTCATGGTATAACAAAAAATAAATATCAGTTTCAACTTCCACAGCTGAGGCTGAATATATAGCTGCTGGGAGTTGTTGTGCTCAAGTGCTTTGGATAAGAAATCAGTTAAGGGCCTATGGACTAGTTTTGGAGAGGATTCATATCTTGTGTGACACCATTAGTGCCATATCCATTGTTGCAAATCCAGTGAATCATTCAATGACAAAGCACATTGATGTAAGGTATCATTTCATAAGGGAACATGCAGAAAATGGTCTTATTGAATTATTCTATGTTTCTACACAAAAACAGTTGGCTGATATATTTACTAAACCATTAGATGAATCCACCTTCAACAGGTTGATTAATGAGAATGGAATGCTAAATTCTTCTGGCTAGTGGCTAAATAAATATATCTCGCCAATTCTTACAACAATTACTTCACATGCATGAGTTCTGAATGATTTATCTAAGTGAAGAAAACTGGTGTATATTTATAAATATATCAGTCATATTGTTGTACATTATTTTTGAAAAATCAAAATTGTAGCTTGAAACTATTTTCATGTTCTGAGTAAACTTGAAAAGAATTATTATACTTGTGCATTTTAAATCACAAGTGTGATATTCAATTCTACCGGAATATTTAACAAATGCATTTTTAATTCAAGATTAAATTAATTTAATTTAAATTTAGTCTGAAAAATGTGTTTGAAAAATTCTTATTTTATTTAACTGGAGTTTGTGATTAAGTTGCCATTCTTTTCTGACTTCTCGACTAGTTATAATTCTTGAGTTCTCAGATAGTTTCAAATAGAGTTCTCGAATCACTCTTTTGTGAGTTCTCGATCAAGTCATTAATCAAGTTCTCGATCAGCTTTGTGTCATAGAGTTCTCGATTGAGTAGCAAATTGAGTTCTCGAATGATACAGTTCCAAAATACATATATATTGAGTTCTCGATCAAAACCTTGTTAGTTCTCTACTAAAGTTACTTTATTCATTTTTTGAGTTCTTAATCATTCAAATCAATTACAATTCTAGTCGAGTTGTCTAAGCCATATAAATAGCAACGTAGATCTAACATTTCATTTCTACGCTTAATCGCAGACTCAAGAACTTTTTCTCTCAATAGTGCACTCTAATTCTTTCTTGTTTTCGCTAAACTCTTTCATTTCTTCACTTCTCCTTTCTATACTCTATTAAATGACATCCTCTAGTTCCAACCCTATAAATGAAATGTATATCATTCATGAAACCAACTTCCTGGCTATTGCAAGAAATGCAGATGCAAAACCCCATTACAAATGTTTCACAAAGTTTTTTACTGAGTCTTATTTAAAGAAAGCATTGTTAGTGAACACTCCTCTGTACTTGAATATTTTGGAACAGTTTTTTAACACTGCTAATTGGGAGGAAGTTGGTTTAGAGGATGGAAGCTCCAGGATTGTGGTGACCTGCAAGATACAAAAGGTTAACATCAGCTTCAATGAAAGTGATATGAATGCAAGCTTATTACTCCCTACTAAGAATCATGACTCTGTGTCAACCGATGTTGAACTAGAGGATTTCATGGAGTTCATCAGATATGATGATGAGGTCAAACTATGATAACTCAATAAGAAACATGTTCGAAATGAGTGGTTATTTCTATTTGACACTCTTCTAAGGGTCTTCACTTGTAGGAACACAGGGTTTGACCAAATTAGCTCCATTGTCTTGAAGTTGGCCTACTCCTTGGCATAAAACAAAAAGCTGAATGTAGGAAAGCTTATCCTTGGGGAGATCATAACCACACTACAAAAAAGTTAGTTATATGCGGCAGAGTTTATATGCTTGTAACAGATGATATTGGTTTTATGTTATTCTAAAGTTTAAGTTTCAATTTCATTTTGTAATATAGTTTTAGATTTATAATCCTGGATTTTAATTATTAGGCAGGTAATTAAAATTATAAAACATTATTTTCACATAATGTAAATTTTTTTAAGGCGGGAAACACCGTCATATATGTAAACATATGTCATATTATGAGGATTTATCACGTATACCCTATACGACAGAACTACTGTTGGATAAAATTTTATTTGCGACGGTGGAGATAAAATAAAACCATTTTTTATGATATTATTTACGGCGGTAGAAATGAAAATGTAACCGTTGTATATAATATTATTTGCGAAGGTATAAATTTAACAACAACCGACGTATATAACATTATTTATGACAGTATAAATTTAAAAATAACAGACGTATATAATATTATTTACAACGGACAATCTAGTTGTCGTATATAAAATTAAAACAAACAACGGCTCTGTTATTCGTCGTATATACCTTTATACGATGGCGTTTCCTGTCGTGTGAAGTATTTGCGAAGAGACTTTTGCCAACGACATATATACTACGGTTTGCCGTCGTATATACATATATACGACGGTATATATGTTATTTGCGACAGTTGTTTACTGCCGTAAAAATGTCTGTATTTTGTAGTGCCAGGATTCCCAAAAGAGGTAATGAGATTTTCTTTCCTCACTTTATTCAATCAATTTTAAATTTCAAGAATCCTAGTTTGATTGAACTGCCTGGAATGAATAAAAATAAAATTGGCTATGCTAAGTCCATGTCAAAAATCGTTTTTGCTACATTGGATAGAAGAACCACAGTGAATGTACTTATTCAAATCACACCTTATATGAGGAGTGTGTTTGAAGGGTATCCACTTGTGCAGCCTACATATGGTTACTTGCATACAATAGAGGATCCCAAGGCTGCAGAAGTACCTAATGCTCCAACCCAGGGATCCTTAACCCAACTGAGCCCATTCTTTCAAATCCTTTAGATGTTAGTAAACCAACCTCCACATCCCTCAACAGGGTGTGGTTGAAAAGAAAAAAAGGAAGAAACCTGCAGCAAAGAAGAAATTAGAGGTAGTTATACAAGAATCTGAGGAACCTGAGTCACATGTGGCAACTCTAAAGAGGTTAAAGAAAAATAAAGACACATGACAAAGCCACTTAACATCCTCCCAACAGAGTGTAGAGATTACAAAGGGACTGCACCTGTTGCTAGATGCAATCTCTTAAAATGGTGCATATATGGAAATTAGGAGCCATCCCACTTCAACTTGTACAGAGTTTGCACCATCACATGAACACACTCCTGTTGATGAGAGAAGCATAGTTGAAAAGGAAAAACAAATGCACTTAGGAACTTCTTTTAAAACTTTCCCATTTTCTCAGGGGGAGTTGCCAACACTCACTTCTACTAATAATCTATCTTACATTCCTAAAATTTCTTCACAACCAATTGTGTCTAGCTAAACACAAAAGGTTGTTGATCATCAAGAATTTAATCCTCCTGGTGAGTCAATTTCAAGTGACTTGGTAAATGACACCTTACTCACCACCCAGGACATACATTAAGATGGTGAGAGAATACATGTTGGGATATATCCTGATGACACCATCAAAATCACAGAGGTTCCAGGAGGTTTTACTTCAAACTCTGTGAGGGATGAAGTAACATCACCAATTGGTCTCATTAATGAGCCATTAGATACCATGTCTTCACAGACATTGGAAAATTTGGGGGATCTCCATACCATGCAAATGGCATCCACAGGACACTCCCTAGTCATTCAAAGACTGTCCTCTAGGAGGAATTCACTTATCCATCCAGGGTCTATTGATGACTAATCTGAATATTTGGATGAGGAAATAGATACTGATGGACTCACTATCATAAGTGGTGATTCTATATCTAACTCCATGACATAATGGTTGAAGCCTGTGTAACATGACAGTGCTTCAGGACCATCAACTGATAGTTTTATCTCATAAGAAAAATTAAAAGAATTGTGTGGAGACCAGTTTGATGGGTTCTACTACATTGCATAACAACTGCTCATATCTCATCTTTCAAATAAAGACTATGTAGAAATACTCCTTCAATATGCAAAAGATCAAGAGGAGATAAAAGATAAAAAAATGCTCAAATGGCTGAAGAAGGAGAGTCCAATGCAGATGCTTGGTTGTATGGAAAGCAGACTGTGAGCATGGAGGAGATGCTACATTGGATGAGGGAAAAGTATTTGACTTCTCTTGGGTTTTGTGAAAGGGTCTTCACTCTAACTGCCATATATGATGTAATTCATGAGGTTGCCGAAGTACAATTGCAAGCCAATCACTATCTTGCATGGGGGCTATAATCTGAAATTGAAGATCATAGACTAAAAGTGGAAGACACCTTGAAGAGTATTGAAGAAAGGATGAAGCCTGGTGGCATCAATGCACCTGCTCACACAATGTCTGAGTCCTCATTAGCAAGAATCCAAGTGTGGGAAATGAATGAAAAGATGGAAATAATGGATAAGGCTTTCAAGGAGATGGTGGAAAGCAATAGTGAAACTCAACAAAATCAGACCAAAATCAATAATATGTGGAGATTTTGTACAAAAATAGGTATGCAGATAGATTGCATCAAGATGTGCCTATTCATGAGTTAGCTCCTTTCTAATTGGATCTGTTTTATCAGTCCAAATATAAAGAAGCAAAAGTTGAAGCTCTTTCTGTTGCAAAGCTAAATGAGAAGGTTGAGAAACTGACTACAAATCAATAAATTCTCTCCAACACTGTTTTAGAAGTAGTGTTGTGTGAGTGCTTTACAGAAGGAATTTGACCTATTAATGTCAACTCACAGCACCACTCTTCAACAAGTGTCAACTCAATTGGCATACATTCAGACTCTTCTCTCTACAATGACTGTTCCAAGTCAAGCACCTCAAGTGAAAATGCCAACTCAAATCAAGCCAAGTCACTCTTTATTCTTACCCAAGCTACAAGATATCAACCCTAAGGGGGAGAAGGAAAGAAGGGAGGAAATTGAAGTTGAGAAGTAAAAGGAAGTAATGAAAACCTTGAGACAAGAAGTGTTAAGGCCAAATGCAGATAAGGAATTTCTCCAAACATGAAGGCACAAGTAAAAGAACATCATTGTAATTACAAGAATCTTCTAGAAAATGCCATCATCGCTATAAGTGGAGTTATATTGGAACAAAATGGAAAATTCTTCAAAGAGCTTGTAGTGCAGATGGAATCTGGCTATTTAAAGATTTCAGTTAGTCTCTTCAATAAACTCTCCTACACTAAATTTGAATGCCTGCACAAAGCTATTGAAATAGTGACTCAGGAAGATGATGAATTGAAGAAATCTATCATAGGTCCTCTCCTACCTATTTCTCTTCCTGAGGCATACTGCAATCATTGAAAATTCATGTCTGTGAAGTAATTGTTGTTATAGTTGGTGAGATATATTTATGTAGCCACTAGCCAGAATAATTTAGCATCCCAATCTCACTAACTGACTTGTTAAAGGTGGCTTCATCTAGTGGTTTATTAAATATATCAGCCAACTATTTTTGTGTAGGAATATAGAATAATTCAATCACACCATTTTCTGCATGTTCCATTACAAAATGGTACCTTACATCAATATGCTTTGTCTTTGAATCATTCACTGGATTCGCAACAATGGATATAGCACTAATGTTTTCACACATGATAAGAATTTTCTCCAAAACTAGTCCATAATCCCTTAACTGAATTCTTATCCAAATCACTTGAGCATAACAACTTCCAGCAACTATATATTCAGCCTCAGCTGTGGAAGTTAAATCTGATTGCTGCTTCTTACTATACCATGACACCAATCTATGTCCATATAATTGACAACTTTCAAAGGTACTCTTTCTATCTGAATATCCAACTAGGTTGAATCATGTTTCCTTTGGGTACCATAATCCAATCTGAGTTGTTCCTTTTAGATATTTCATAATTCACTTGATAGCAATGAGATGAGATTCCTTTGGATTGATCTGAAATCTTTCACACAAACATGTAGAGAACATAATGTCTGGCCTACTAGCTGTTAAATATAGTAGAGATCCAATTATTCATCTATAGGTCTTCATGTCTACACTCTTTCCCTTCTTATCTTTATCAAGTTTGATAGCTGTAGACATTGGAGTTTTTGCAGGTGAGCAATCCTGCATGTCAAACCTTTTGAGCAAGTCATTAATGTACTTGGTTTGACTTATGATTATGCCATCTATTCTTTGACTTATTTGAAGGCCTAGAAAGTAATTGTGCTCTCCCATCATGCTCGTTTTATATTCACTTTGCATGAGCTTTGAGAATCTTTGATACAACTTTTCATTTGTAGAGCCAAAAATTATATCATCAACATAAATTTGAACTATGATGATGTCATCACCATGCTTCTTGTAAAAAAGAGTTTTGTCAATTGTTCCGCTAAGAAATTGATTTTCTAGTTGAAACTTTGACAGTGTGTCATACCATGCTCTTGGGGCTTGTTTGATTCTATACAATGCCTTGAAAAGTCTGTAGAAAAAATTAGGAAAATTGGAATCTTCAAAGCCAGGTGGTTGTACATAAACCTTTTCTTCCAATTCACCATTTAGAAATGCACTTTTGACGTCCATTTGATAGACTTTGAAATTTGAATGCGCTGCAAATGCTAGAAAAATTCTTATTGCCTCTAGTCTTGCAATTGGAGCAAAAGTTTCATCATAGTTAATGCCTTCTTCTTGTGAATATCCTTTTTCTACCAATCTTGCCTTGTTTCTTATGATAATTCCATGTTCATCTATTTTGTTTTTATAGACCCATTTAGTGCCAATAATTGATCTGTCTTTTGGAGGTGGCACTAATTCTCAAACATTATTTCTCTCAAATTGATTTAATTCTTCCTGCAAGGCAACAATCCAGTCTGGATCCAACAAGGCTTCTTTAATCTTTTTGGGTTCATTTTGAGAAAGAAAACAAGCATACAAGTATTCATTTATGGTTGCCCTTCTTATTCTTACACCTTCATCAGGATTTCCAATGATTTGATCTACAGTGTGTGCTCTATTCTATTTTGTTTCATGAGCCATACCTTTTGCATTTGAACTAGTTTCCTCATGATTCAAGTTGTTCACATTTGTTGTTGATCCTTGAGAAGTTACCCTTGAATGCATGCTAGAGTGGTGAGGAGAATTCTCAAGTTGATTGTGACTGAAATCCTCAGTAATTCTCTCTACAGTTCCACCATGTGAAATATCCACATGTGAGTGCATTTTCATCCTTTTCATTTTCAGATCCCTCTATTTCCATTTCATTTTCAAATCTCAAGGTGTCACAGTTTTCTCCTTCAAGACTCATGGAAGGAAACTTGAAGTCATCAAAAGTCACATTTGTGTTTTCCATCACTTTTTATTGATCAATCACATATACTCTATAGACAATCTTGTCCAAGGAGTATCCTACAAAAATTCCTTCATATGCTTTTGCTTTAAATTTTCCTAGATGATCAGCATCATCTTTGAGGACAAAGCACTTTACTCCAAACACTTATATATACTTGACAAATGGTCTTCTGCTTGTCATGATATGATAAGGAGTCTTTCCAACTGGTTTTGTGATGAGTGTCTTGTTTTGAGTGTAACATGCAGCCCTGACAGCTTCAACCCAAAAACTAGTTGGTAGATTTGCTTCTGCTAACTTTCTTCTTGCAGCTTCAATTAAAGTCCTATTTTTCCTCTCAACAACTCCATTTTATTGTGGAGTTCTTGGAGCTGAGAATTAGTGAGTAATTCCATTTACTTTGCAAAATTCACTTAATGTAGCATTTTTGAATTCTGTTTTATTATCACTCTTTATAGCCATAACAAGTGTTGGGCCTTTATCCAATCTCATTATATTTTCAATGATAAGTTTAGGAGCTTCATCTTTTGAGTGCAGGAAATCCACTCATCTGCATTTAGAGAAGTCATCAACCATGACAAGTGTATATCTCTTCTTGGACATTGACATAACATTTACTGGTCTCAACAGATACACGTGAATTAATTGTAGAGATTTTGTGATTGAGGTGAATTCTTTGCTTCTGTGACTAGACATTTTCATCTTTCCTTTTTGACATGCCTCACACAATCCTTCTATATATAATTTAAGTGAAGGAAAGTCCTTTATTAATTCTCTTTTGACTAGAGAATTGAGATTCTTGAAGTTTAAGTGAGACAGCCTCTTGTGACAAAGCCAACTTTCACTTTCAGAGGCTTTGGTGTAGAAACAACATATTTTATCCTTGTTTGCAGAGTCCAAGTCAGCTACAAATAGGCTTCCCTTCCTTACTCCTTTTAGAGTAATTTCTTTGATTTTTCTGTGAGATATTAGGCACATTTCTTTATCAAACTCCACCTTCAAGTCTTGATTGCATAATTGAGTGATGCTCAACAAATAGTACTTCAAACCATTTACCAAAGCTACATCTTCAATGACAATATTTCTATGAATCAATTTGTCATATCCCATAGTGAAGCCAATGTTGTTATATCCAAAGGTCACCATTGGGCCAACCTCTTCCTTGAAATGTGACAAGAGGGCTTTGTCACCAGTCATGTGCCTTGAGAATCCACTGTTCAAGATCTACATAACCTTCTTCTTTTTACATATGCCCTGCAATCAAAACAATATCAAGTTTTCTTTGGTAACCAAACTAGGTTGGGTCCTTTTTGCTTAGTTACATAACTGTTATTCTCCTTCTTAACAGTCCTAGTCATCTTGTCATGCACAATTTCATTTTCCTGATGTTCAGTTCTAGTTTAGTTGGCGCTACCTGAACTAGATACATTTCTAGGTGATATGAAATTTTTTCTTCCTTTAATTGGACTAGTAGATTTGGGTCTAGCAGTTTTATTGTTTTCATTTTGACTGATGCATCCTTCAATAAGTTGTTTCCTTAGTCTAAAGTAGGTATTCATAACATTCAGAATCAAATTTTCACAGAATTTATGATTATCATGCATCAAAGGTTTAACATAACAACAAGCAAATTCAGCATTATCAACATTATGTTTCTTATACACATGAGTAAGGTGATTTGTTGAACCACAATTTTTACATATCTTTCTAGGGGCATAGTGAACATGTGCATAATTGTTGTGTTTGTTAATGCCTATTTTTCCATTTCTATTTGCCTTTTCCTTCTTAGCATACATGGTGTCATTTTTCTGGACATTTTCCTTTCTTTCAAGCTTAACAGAGGTGGACTTGGCCTTGACTGTTTGATCTTCTACTTCAACACAAGACACATCATTCTTAGCCTCTAGCTCATCCTCATCATTTAACTATTGCTTGATGATCATACTTGCTTCATCAAACTCAATAGTTGCCTTTTTTTTAAAATTGGAGCTTTAACATTGTTCAAAATGTGAGGATTGCTAGTGAATTGAGTTTTCTTGCCTTTTGTTGACATAGAATTTTTCTTTTTAAGAGTTTCATAGTCAAACCAAACTTCAACCATAAAATTTTCTTGATGTTTTTCATGAAACTCTTGTACAACTACAAATGAGTTTTGATAAGATTTTATTTTCAGTTCATTCTCATAGATTTGATTTCTTAAGAACTTCTCAATCTGTTCTAAGCAAGTAATCTTATTCTTCAAATACTCATTCTCTTGTTTCATGGA
This sequence comes from Oenanthe sinensis, assembly GCA_028671895.1. Classification (NCBI taxonomy): domain Eukaryota; kingdom Viridiplantae; phylum Streptophyta; class Magnoliopsida; order Apiales; family Apiaceae; genus Oenanthe; species Oenanthe sinensis. The sequence continues at coordinate 26,667,013 of CM053801.1, forward strand.
TTGCATATTAACCAATGATAGTTCTAGATGTTCATTCTTAACAAATAGTTCATCATTAGCTTTCAAAAGTCTATCAATTTCCTCATAAGCAACATTCATACTGGTATGAATATTAAATATCTCAACACTTAATTCTTTCATAGTTTTCTTATATTGAGATTTTGACATGTCAATAGAAGTTAGGATTGGTACCTGATTTGTTGAGGTTGATGCTCCTTCATCTGATTTGGCCATGAGTGCCAAATTCTCATATTCTTCTTCTTCATCCTCATCAGTATCATCCCTCATTTGCCTTCAACAATGTATGATTTACCAGTCACCTTCTTTAATAAAGCTTCATACTTGGCTACCAATTCCAAATACTCTTTGTCCTTTCTGCTACTTTTGGCTTTCTACACTCAGTGGCAAAGTGTCCCAATTCATCACAATTATAACACCTTATTTTTTACCTTTCAACAAATCCAGTCTTGTAACCTCATTTTAAGTTGCTCTTGAGAGCTTTGCCTTTGTTTGAAGAGCCAAAGTTTGGTTTTGGCTTGAATCTTTTTTTTTTTCTTAAACCTTAAGTTTCCAAACTTTCTAGCCATGAAGACCATAGATTTGTTGTCCATGCTCTCAAGCTTCTCAATGGAATAAAACTCATCTTCATTAAATTCACCTTTGACATGTTCTTCTTCTTCATTGTCTTTTTCAACACTTTCGTCACTCTTCATTCTTTGGCTTGTACAAACTCTTTCCATCTTTCCTGGTTCTTTCACAATTAGGGCACTATAGAAAATTTTCATCTTACCTCTGTTTCCTAGAATAGACTTCTTTTGAAAGTACTCTAGTTCATATGTCTTCAGTATTCCATACAGAGTTTCCAATAGAAGTTTTGTTTAATCTCTTCCTTCTCTGATAGCAATAATTTTGTGTTCCAAATGCTCTGGAAGAGTTAACAAGAACTTCAAGTTCTTTTCTTTTGTCTTATAGGCCTTTCCATGTAACTGCAGTTCATTGATTAATTTGTTGAATCTCTCAAAGACCTCAATTATGCCTTTATTTGGTTTTGACATAAATGCTTCATATTGTGAGACCAACAGTTGTCTTTGATTTTCTCTTACTTCCACTGTGCCTTCATATAGTAGCTCTATGGTTTCCCAAATGTGGTTCGAAGTGGTGTAGTTGACAACATTACTATACATGACCATATTTAGAGGGTCAGTCAGGATGAGCATGAGGCTGTTGTCAAGAGCCATGTTCTCTCTTTCATTGTCAGTGTACTGAGATGGATCTTCTGGTACCCATGTGGCTAGTATCATCTCTGAGATACTAGTTGTTTCAGGAACTAGTGTCATAGACATGAATGGTCCATTCTTCAGGATCTCAAGATACATGTAGTTTGCAGTCTTGATGAATGTGAGCATTTTTTCCCATAGAATATAGTGTTCTCCGTCAAATGGAGGAATGTTAATGTTGTTATGTTTCTGGGTACTCATTTTGATCTTTGTATTGTTTGTATGCCAACAGCCCTGCTCTGATACTACTTGTTAAGAATGAGTTATGCAGAAACTATATATGGGGGTGAATGTATAGCTTAAATATTTTTACTTGGTCTTTAATTTTTATTTATTTTGAACTGATAATATATATTGTAGCTTTACTAACTTTAGCAGTGTTTACTTAAGAGATGCGAAATTTAAATGAACACTCAAAGTTAACTTTCAATCTAATTATACTAGAATGAACTGCTACAATCTGAGATTCTATTTATGAATATCAGTTTCTTGTTCTTGAAAGAAAACAAGGAAAAATGAATATAATTTTTCACACCCTTACTAGTGAAGACGTGCTCTATGCTATATAGACAACATGTCTCATTTACACATGCTCTCACTAGACATTTATGCTAAAACTAGAAATAGACAAGAAATAATTTACATTTGACTGCTATCTATTTCTAGCTAACACAATTCTTTGACAGTCTTTTCCAATCTACTTTTTTTTTCTGTCTTTGTCTTATTTTCTTTTCAAGCTTCATTGTAGACTTGTCATTATCTTCACATGTTTGACTAACCTGATCACGACAATGCTTCAAATTACTTGTCTTATTCTTCTGCAAATCTCTTTGAAAATAGCTATTTGAAACATTCAGATTCTCAGCTTTATTGCACTTCAGAAGTCATGATGTGAATTACTCGATCGAGTACTTGTAAGACTTCTCGATTAGTCTTGAACTTAATACTTCTCGAATGTCTAGACTTCTCGATTGTATAATTCTTTTGATGACTTCTCGATCAGGCTAGACTTCTCGATTGACTTGATTTTACAGACTTCTTGATTGACTTATTTCACAGACTTCTCGATTGCTTCCTTAGTTAACTTCTCGGTTTGTTTAACTAGACTTCTCGATTGAGCATTTCTGTTATTCGCCCTTAAGTACACTAAGTTTGGAGAAGGGGGGTTGAATACAAACTTAAGAATTAAGTCAACTTCTTGCGGAAATAAGTTTGTACAAAGAGAGTGTTTAATTAAGATTGATGTAACTAAGAACTGGATAACTAAAGTGTTGATAACAGAAACAACAAGATTAAAAATTACTAGTGGATTGTTTTTCCACTAGTGTGTTTTTGCTTTCAATTGATCTTAGTAAAAATACTAAGCTGCGTACAAAGTTGAATGTAGAATCTAGAAAAGCATTACAAGTTCTGCCTGATTTTCTACTTTGCTTTTCTTGAGTTCTATTACAAAACAACTACCTCTTTGCTACTGTGTTGTTGCTTTTTATAAACAACTACTCCTCTAGTTTTCTATCGACTGATAACAATATAATATTACAATTTATACTGTTTACATAAAAATAGAAACTAGCTCCTTTTCACAGCTTTCCTTGTAGAACTTACTAGCTCTGGAAGTGTCTTTTGTCTTAAGATATTCCTTGGATGCTGTGTTGCCTAGAAAGTCTTCACAGTCCTGACAGGACTGTCTTCCAATGATTCAGTTTCTGCACTGTTCCCGTGAAATCTGGCTTTTAGCTAAATAGGGAAACTTTAATCAACTGATAAATGATGTTAAGCTTATCAGTTGATTCACCTTTGCTTATCCATCGATGGATAGGATATCTGTTGATCAGTTGATGTGTCGATGGATAATTGAGCTATCCATCGACTCCTTATCCATTGATGATTCTTTATCCGTTGACTGTAATTATCCATTGATAGCTTTCATCCGTTGAGTAGTGTCTTCATCCATCGACTTCAACATCAGTTGATCACTTCACTTGTGAGAATTCTGACTTAGAATATTTACAATTGATCAGCCATTCTTCACATCTGTTGAGAAGCTAGAAATTGAAGTCAATAACATCAGTTGACTACATCATTGCATCCATCGAGGTAATACAATCAATTGATAGTGAAACATAAATCAATGCTACAATCCAGTTTATCAGTTGAGAAACAAGTTTCAACTGATAGCTGGTTTCCTAATCAATGGATATTTATAAGTCATATCCATTGATCAGTTACAAAAATAATTTTGAGTCCCTATTGAAATTCTAAGTAATTTGTTATCATCAAAACTCATAATTCCTAACAATCTCCCCCTATTTATGAATATTTAAAATATGCATAAATTTTCTGTTGATGATAACAAAACTCCTGAACATTTTCATTCTTAGCAAGAATTACAATATTGATAAGTAAAGTTTTAGACAGAGTAATCAGATACCAGACAGGGATGAATTCTGATAATTTTGATGATTGAGGTTGAATCTCCTATCTTCTCCTTCTTCCCCTTGACTCATTCATCTTATCTTCATTCTCCTTCATCTTCCTGTAGAGGGTTCCCTTCAATATCTTCTCATCTTCAATCCTGTAGTCCAATTGACTTGCCAGATGATTTAATTCCAGATTTGGAAGTTTGTCTATTTCTTGACAAATATCAATGCATTTTTCTCTGCCTTCCCTGTCCTTGTATATCATCAAGTAGAAGGGCTCATGAAGCACTTTTCTTCCTTCAGGATTCCAGATCTTTATTGTGTCATCCCTTTCTTCTTGAACAGGTGCCTCCCTTATCTTCTTCATTCTTTCAAGGATGGCCTTTCCTAGCTCTTCAGTTAGATAATACTTCCTGTTGAGCATAGTGTAGATCTTCCTCAAGATGCCATATCCTTGATCCAAAACTTGGTTGAATGTGAAGGTTGAGTGTGATCCATCTTCATACTCAATGTGAAGAAGATCAACATCTTTCTTCCTTTGCCCTTTTGCTGCAATCATTCCCTCAGCTTTGATTGGCACAAAGTTTTCAGATTTATGTTTGAACACCTCTATTTCTTTGGCTTGATTACTCCCAGAAGCTTGACCTTCAGTCTTGACTTGTTTTGGCTTCTTCTCCTTGTCTTCATCAGCTAATGGTCTTTTAACTCCAGATGATTTTGGTGCATCTTTGGGCTTGTTTGCTCTTTGCTTCATCCTTGGCCTCCTTTCACCTTCTTTTCTTCTGGCTTCTCTTATTAGCCTATCCTCTTCATCATATTCCCTTTGCAATTGAATGGCTAATTCTTCTTGTCTTCTTTCTTGTTGCTCCTTTTCTTTTATGCCAACTGCTATGGCTTTGCTCAATAATTTTTCACTTTCCCCTCCACCTGTGACAGCTTTCTTTTTATCATCTTCAATTAGCTTTCCCTTTCCTTTCCTGTCACCAGGTTGTGAGCTGCTGGTACTTGTTTCTTTGAATTTGCTAGCAATTGCATCAAATTTCCTTACTATGTCTTGAGCCAACTCCTTCTTGGGATCTGTAGTCTTTACCACATCTTCAGTACCACTTGCTTTCTCCAATGCATCAGCTTCTTGCTTCTCCCCCTTTTTGTTATCAGCAACTGGCACTTGTGCTACTGACTGAGAGAGTATGGGAGTCTCTAAGAGTTTACCCAGAAGATTGATTTGAGTGACTTGATTCTTCAAAATTTGCTGCATGCTAAGTTCCATGGAGGTTACTCTTTTCTCCAATTCCATTACTTTGTCCTTTGCTGAAAACTCAGTGTCCAACCTTTGCTTGATTCTAGTCAGCATTGTGAGGCTGAGTCTGGAATCAATGGTGGTGTCAAAATGCATCCTTGAGCTGTCAATGTCTTCTCTTATTTTCTTCAATTCATACTTGGAGCTTGTGACATGCATTTTCTGGATCTTCAAATTATCCCTGTAAAAGTTCAGAATTCTCCTGTGCAGGGGATCCACCACATCTACTTCAGCCATGGACCTTCTGTAAAGAGAAATAATGGCCCTTTCTGTTTCAGCCAAATTAGTTTCATCACTAGCCACTTGTGGATCTAGAAGGTCATCATCAGAATTGTCATCAAAATCTTCAGGATTCATGTGGGATATATCATCAGGTTGACTGGCCAAAAACTCTTTCCCACTCCTGAATTGCTCTTCTGTCTGCACTAAACCCAGCATTTGCTCAGCTATTTGATTAGATGCTGCGGCTAGTTCCTGATAATGAGGATCTTCATGTTGAAAGGTTGAAGCATCAAGATTTACATCAATTTCATCCTCCACCTCCAAGTTGACTTCTGCACCTCCTGCAGGGACTTCATAGTCTACAGCTCCCCCTGACTCCAGCCCCAACTTCTGGGTGAGTCCTGCTTCAATCTGCTCAGTTTTAGAAGTTGATGCTTCATGAGATGGTGAAATTTGTTTCTCTCTATTCTTTTCTCTCTCACTCTCTTCTCTCTTTTCTTGCATCAGGATCTCATCCTGGATTCTCACCTCTCCCTTACTTTCCTCTCCTTTTTCATCAGCTGCTAAGGTAGGACTCTCTTTTCTCACACCCTCTCCTTTTGCCACCTCAGAAGAATTTGAGGGCCCCTCAGTCACACACTCTCCTTTTGCCAAGGTATGCAAACCTTGCCTCTCACACACCTCACCCACTCCACTCAATCCTAATAGGGTATTAGCCACTTGAAGTGTTTCAATGGATGATTCATGAATTGACATTAAGGGATCAATCGATGGATAAGAAGTATCCATCGATGGATGAATATCCGTTGATGGGAGCTCGTCGATGGATGTAAGGATATCCATCGATGATAGTGAACTAGTCAATGGATGTTGGAAGTTATCAGTTGATTGCATAATATCCATTGACTGGAGAGAACTAACAGTATTTGCCTGATCAACCAAGGTGTTAACCTTATTTGGTGATGCAGGTGAGAGTGTTGGCTCCACCCTGAGTTGCAAAGAGGGTGAATTTGAAACAATGAAGTTATCAATCAACACTGTTTCTGAAGAAATAGTTTTTGAGGGAGATTGAGAAGAAAATTCAGATAAAGAATGGGGCTGTGCCTCAGGAAGATTCTGAGACACATCAAAAGAAGAAATGGAAGGCTCCACCAAATTTTCATTTGGCTTTGCAAGTGTGTGTGTGCCCTGTGCAGTATTTGTAACCTTCTTTCTTCTTTTGTATGGTTGTATTATTTGGTGACCCTTATCCCCATCTGATGGTCCTGGTTGAGACCTCTTTTCAATAGTTACATCTTTTTGAGAAGATGCAACTAGGGATGTGTTCAAGTCCTTTACTACAGCCTCAATCTGTTGGGAGATTGGACTGGAGGCTGGCTGGTTCCTCTCAATCTCACTCTCCTTATCCTTCTGGCTTTCTTGATGTTGGCCAGTTCCCTCACCCTTATCAACCACCTTCACTCTCCCCTCAGTGATTTTTCTTTTCTTACTTCTTACAACAGTAGTCTTTTGAGAAACTACTGAGGTGGTTTGATTAGACTTGGGTTTTGAAGGTTGTGCAACTTGGGTAGGAGGAATGGGGGCATTTCCATCTCCCTCCATTGTTGCAGAAGGCAAAGAAATTTGATATTTTGAAGAAGAATGTAAAAGATTGAGATTTTGAAGATATACCTGCACAAGAGGAGGATAAATGAGGCACAACTTAGGGTGTAAGTTGATTCTCACAAGATCCTTGAAGACCCTCTTGTTTTGCATCCATGGCTCCAAGGACTCCATATCTGCACTTATTTCATATTCTCCAACAGAGGCATTAATAATCATCATGAAAAATCTTGCAAAGTAGATATTATGTTTCCTAGATGACTTGGGTCCTAATTTGGCAGTCAATTCATTTAGGAGTAATGTGCCAAAATTAAAATATTTATCAAATAGGACAGAATAAGCAATTTCTTGCATACTTATTGTAATTGCATCAAAATTACTTATTTTTCCAGAAAATACTTTAATTATGGCATCAAAGAAATAACTCCATTCTTTTCTAAGATTCTTCCTAACAACTTCTCCTAATCCAGTTTCAGCATTTGCATAATTAACGGATTCTAACATGTCCCTAATTTCCTCTTCAGTTGGGGGCTTATCACAATTATTTGCAGGCAATCCTAAACATTCAGATAATGAAGTACTATTTATTGTATAGGTATTACCTTTGCAAGAATAAGAAATTACCTTCCCATCTGATGAAATCTCTGCAGAGGTCCACAGTTCTTCAACAAAGGAACACACGATTGTTGGTGCTTCGCTGAGAGCTTTGGAAACTTTGCAATCTCCTAGGAATCGCATCAATGGATGAAAGTCCACAGGAGCATCATTCACCGTTAGGCATGCTGTGAAGTTGTTCTGTTCATAGGTGAACCCAGTGGAAGAGACGATCTTCTTTTGTGGTGCCATTCTTTCAGTTGATATTCAAGAAATTAAAGTGAACTTGAAAGAATTTGTGAGAGCTCGTGGGAATTAGATAAAATTAGCTTGAGAGAGAGACAGAGATGAAAAAAAATAGCAGGTAAGAATGAATTTTTAATTGTTGCTGCTATTTATATTTCCTAGTATTAAAAAGACTTGAAATGACTTTTTAATTAGTAGATAACCGTTGATGTATAAAAGACTGTAATTTATTACCCTTGATGGTAATTCTCCAACGGCTATAATTTGATCAACGGATGAATAAAACTGTAGAAATTCTATTACTATCGACGGATAAAAATAGAGAATTAATCATTTATCGATCGATCACTAACTACCAAGATAATTAACTGTCGATAGATAAATATCCATCGATAGGAATAACATTTATCTGTTGATCAAATAGGATGGGATTTATCCATCGATAAACAATTACTTAGGTAATTATCTGTCGATAGATAAATATCCATTGAATTGTGAACAATGGCTGCAATACTTGACAGACATTTTAAGCATGAGTATAATTAAGCATTCCTAACTCACAGACTAATCTATTAAAAGTAGATTCATCTAGAGGTTTGGTAAATATGTCTGCAAGTTGTTGTTCACTAGGGACAAAATGTAATTCAACTGTACCATTCATTACATGTTCCCTAATGAAATGATACCTAATGTCAATGTGTTTAGTTCTGGAATGTTGCACAGGATTTTCTGTTATTGCAATGGCACTTGTATTGTCACAGAAGATGGGAATTTTGTTCAAGTTGAACCCATAGTCAAATAGTTGATTCCTCATCCATAAAATTTGTGCACAGCAACTTCCAGCAGCAATGTACTCAGCTTCTGCAGTTGAAGTTGATACTGAGTGTTGCTTTTTGCTAAACCATGACACAAGTTTATTTCCCAGAAATTGACAGGTGCCTGTAGTACTTTTCCTGTCTATTTTGCAACCTGCATAATCAGCATCTGAGTAGCCTATTAGATTGAAACCAGAATCTCTAGGATACCAAATACCTAAATTTGATGTACCCTTAAGATATTTGAAAATTCTTTTAATAGCTACTAAATGAGATTCTCTAGGATCAGCCTGAAATCTAGCACATAAGCATGTAGAGAACATTATATCTGGCCTACTAGCAGTTAAATATAAAAGTGAGCCTACCATGCCTCTATAACTTGAAATATCCACCTTAGCTTCTTTGGTATTTAATTCAAGTTTAGTGGCAGTGGCCATGGGAGTTTTTGCAGAAGAACATTCACTTAACTCAAATTTCTTTAACAAATCATGAATGTACTTTGTTTGATTTATAAAAATACCATCCTTAACCTGTTTGACTTGTAACCCAAGAAAGTAGGTAAGCTCTCCCATCATGCTCATTTCATATTTACTCTGCATTAGTTTGGCAAACTTCTTGCAAAGTTCCTCATTTGTTGATCCAAAAATAATGTCATCCACATAAATTTGTACAAGAATGATAGAGCCATTAACATGTCTACTGAATAGAGTTTTATCAACAGTACCTCTTGTGAAATTATTCTCAATGAGAAACTGAGATAGAGTGTCATACCAGGCCCTTGGTGCTTGCTTCAAGCCATAAAGTGCTTTGAGTAAAAAGTAGACAGAGTTAGGAAATTTTAGATCTTCAAAGCCAGGAGGTTGTTCCACATAGACTTCCTCTTCTAGTACTCCATTCAAAAATGCACTTTTCACATCCATCTGGTAGACTTTGAAATTAGCATGTGCAGCATAGGCCAGAAAGATTCTAATTGCTTCTAACCTTGCAACTGGTGCAAAAGTTTCATCAAAATCAATTCCTTCTTCTTGTGAATAACCCTTTGCTACAAGCCTTGCTTTATTCCTAGTCACAATACCAGTTTCATCCATTTTGTTTCTGAATACCCATTTTGTACCAATTACTGATCTGTCTTTTGGTCTGGGCACCAGCTTCCATACTTTATTTCTTTCAAACTGATTCAGTTCTTCTTGCATAGCCAACACCCAATCAGGATCCATGAGAGCCTCTTCAATTCTTTTGGGTTCTTCTTGAGATAGAAAACTGCTATACAGACACTCATTTTGAGTAGCACTTCTTGTCTTGACACCATCTTCTGCATTTCCAATAATTAGTTCAAATGGATGGCTTCTTGTCCATTTTCTTTGAGGATACAAATTTTGCCTTGATGATGAAGCTTCATGATCATTTGTATTGAACTCAAAGTGATCTGAATTTGTAGAATGATTCTGAAACCCTCCCCCTGAAGTGGATACCCTTGATGAAGATTGTTGATTATCCGTTGAGGAGATATCAGTTGATGCATTATCAGTTGATGGATTTCTGTCAACTGATAAATTATTCATTGATGCAGTAACATCAACTGATATTGGGTTTCTGAACACTTGAGGTTTTATAATTTCTGCCTCTTCATCGTCATTTACATCATTTGATTCATTCTCAAAATGCAGTGTGTCATGATTTCCTTCATCAAACAAGCCTTGAATCTTTTTATCATCAAATACTACATGTACAGATTCCATAACAATGTGTAGTCTGAGATTGTAGATTCTATAGGCTACACCTGATAGTGCATACCCAATAAATATAGCTTCATCAGCCTTGGCTTCAAATTTTCCTAGATTTTCACCTTGATTTCTTAGTACATAACACTTGCAGCCAAAGACATGAAGAAATCCCACCTTTGGCTTTTTGTCTTTCTTGATCAATTGATAAGGAGTCTTCCCTTGAGCTTTATTTACTAGGGAGATGTTTTGAGTAAAACATGCTGTGTTTATGGCCTCAGCCCAGAAGTATGTTGGGAGTTTGGCATCTTCCAACATGGTTCTAGCAGCTTCAATCAATGTCCTATTTTTCCTTTCAACTACCCCATTTTGTTGAGGTGTTCTGGGTGCAGAGAATGTGTGTATGATTCCTTTTGATTCACAGAACTCTTTCATTTTGGAATTTTTGAATTCTGTTCCATTGTCACTCCTTATCTTCTTTACATCCAATTCAAGATTTTTCTCATTTTCTCTTATGTGCTTGATGATGAGATGACTAGCTTCATCCTTTGAATGTAGAAAATAAGTCCATGAGAATCTTGAAAAATCATCCACAATGACTAGAGCATACCTCTTCTTTGCAATAGACATAATATTTACAGGACCAAACAAATCCATATGTAATAACTCAAGTGGCTTTTCAATTGAAGATTCCAATTTCGACTTAAATGATGCCTTCCTCTGTTTTCCTTTCTGACAAGCATCACAAAGTCCATCCTTGACAAATTCCATTTGTGGTAAGCCTCTCACTTGATTTTTCTTAACCAAGAGATTCATGGCTTTGAAATTCAAGTGAGCTAATTTCTTATGCCACAGCCAACTTTCATTTGTACTTGCCTTAGAGAGAAGACAAGTCATTGATTTTGCATTTGTTGAGTTGAAGTCAGCTATGTACACATTCCCTTTTCTATTCCCAGTCATGACCAGGCTTCCATCTACCTTGTTGGAAATTATGCATGTTTCTGTTGTGAAACAGACTTTATTTCCATTGTCACATAGTTGACTTATGCTTAACAAGTTATGTCTTAAGCCATCAACTAATGCAACAGGTTCAATGATGACATTCTCTCTTGAAATCAAGCCATATCCCATGGTGTGCCCTTTGCTGTCATCTCCAAAAGTTACTCCAGGGCCAGCTTTCTCCTCAAACTTTGTGAGCAGGGATTTATCTCCAGTCATGTGTCTTGAACATCCACTGTCCAAGTACCAAAGATTTCTTCTCTTTCCCTGCACACAGTCAAAACAAATCAAGTTGATTTTGGTACCCAAGTTGCCTTGGGTCCTTTCTTATTAGTTGTTATCTTTGGCTTGGTTTCCAATTTTTGTACCTTTGGTTTGGGTGGTTTTACTTCCACTTCAACCTTAGGTGTTGGTCTTCCTACCTCAGAATTCTCAGTGCTAATATTTGGAATGCTCATGCTTGCAGAGTTGAAAAAATTTGGTGCATGAAGACTGTTAAGCATATTCCATGGCATAGCAGGCATATTCATATTGGCAAATGCAAGATATGGATTAAACATATAAGGCATTGATGCATACTGAGCATGAACAGCATGAGAATCAACTGAATGAGGAAAAACAGAACTGGTATGCATGTTGGGTATAGCAGGTACATTTGTTGTTGTAGGCATGGTGAGTTTACATTGCACAGATAAATGATTTTTACTACCACACTTAGCACAAACTTTCCTAGGAGCATATTTGTCAGGTGTGTAGTTATTGTGCTTGTTTATGCCTACTTTACCATTTCTATTTTTCTTCTTCTTTTCATTTGGCTGAATATTAGGTTCTATCTTTTCCAATTTCTCTTTCAACTGATTTTTAGATAAGAATCCTATATTAGCCTTTTCAACTTCGATTTTAGCTTCAGAGGAGCTACTTTCTTTGACAAATTTAATAGGTCTGTTAAACTTAGTTTTAATATCACATTTCTTAGCAGTTGATGACTTCTCAATCGATGGATAATTATCCGTTGAAATAGCATTATCAATCGATGGATAATTCTTATCAGTTGATTCAGAGTTATCAATCGATTGCTTCTTTTCTAAAGATTGATCTTCATCAATGGCTATTTTCTCAAGAGTTTCAGACAACATGGTGAAAGAGTTTGTTCCATGAATGTCATTCATCTTCTTACTGGCTTTACTTGACCTGTTCCACTTGTCAATGGTTCTTAGTTCATCCTCTAATTTTTCTTTTAACTTCTCTATTTCCTTTTTACTGTCAACTAGTTCATTTCTAGCATCTTTGTTTTCCATCTTGAGTCTGTCCAATTGCACTAGCTCACTCTCTAAGAAATTGTTTCTTTCAGTGAGAGTTTCTAATGTTAATTTGAGCCTAGTGTTCTCTTTGTTCAAAGACTTAAGAGTGACATGCAAATTATACAATTCATTAGACATTTCATTAATTGTAATATTGCATTCATCTTTGGACAACTCAGATAGATTTGTAGAAATTACCTGATTGCTAGATGAACTAGCTTCCTGGTCATCTTGATTGGCCATTAGTGCAAGATTGATGTGTTCTTCTTCTTCTTCAGAATCCTCCTCAGCAGCCCAGTCCTTTTCTTCTGTCACAAAAGCCTTCTCTCTTTGTTTGAGCAAGTCAAAGTACTTCTTTTTATAGTCAACACCATCACTAGACTTTGACCTCTTTTCAACTTTGGGCTTTCTGCATTCACTTGAAAAGTGACCAGCCAATCCACAGTTAAAGCATCTGAATTGAGTTCTGTCAACAAGATTTTTGCCTTGTTGAGTGTCTCTCCTGAACTGTGATCCAGGCCTTTGCATTGGATTCCTTTTGAACTTGAGTTTGGAAAATTTTCTTGATAGAAAAGCTAAATGCTCATCTATTTCATCCATTTCATCTTTGATGAGTGACTCATCACTATCACAAAGTTCTTTTCCTTTACCAGTAGAAGATTCATCATATCTAACATAATTTGCACCATTGCCATGACCTTCTTTCTTCCCTTCTTTGAAATCAGCATCTTCATCTGTTTCTGCAACTTGCTTTTCCTTGACCATCAAAGCAATGGACTTTTCTCTCTTCTGACTTTTCTCAATTTCCTCATCTTGCTGTAGCTCCAACTCATAGGTTTTCAAGATGCCATACAGCTTGTCCAAGGTATAATCTTTAAAGTCAGGAGATTGCCTTATAGAGACAGTCATTGGTTTCCATTCTTTGGGTAGGGACCTCAAGAATTTGAGGTTGGTGTCCTCAACAGCATAAACTCTTCCATATAGTTTAAGCTCATTCAACAGCTTTTGAAACCTACTATATGTATCATTTATTGTTTCACCACCCTTGAAGTGAAAGGCCTCATACTTTTGAATCAAGAGTTGCATCTTGTTCTTTCTTACTTGCTCAGTACCTTCACAGAGGGTTTGAAGAGTGTCCCAGACTTCTTTGGAGGTTGTACAACTGATGACATTGTCAAACATGTCCTTGTCAAGACCATTAAACAAAATATTCATGGCCTTTTTGTCCTTGTGTACTTCCTTTTCATCTTCATCTGTATACTCACTCACAGATTTAGGAATGAGTTTGTCTGGTGCTTGAGTACCGTCTGCATTTACACTTGTAACTATTTTCATAGGCACATGTGGACCTTTCTCTATGCAATGAACATAGGAAGGATCAATAGATAGCAGATGCAAGTGCATTTTTACTTTCCAGGGAAAATATTCATCTTTCTCTAGAACTGGAATCTTAACTCCTGTTTCTCTTTGACCCATTCTTGATGTACTTTTAGATCTTGACTTTCTGTTTGTCGAAAGCTTGCTCTGATACCAATTGTTATTCGCCCTTAAGTACACTAAGTTTGGAGAAGGGGGGTTGAATACAAACTTAAGAATTAAGTCAACTTCTTGCGGAAATAAGTTTGTACAAAGAGAGTGTTTAATTAAGATTGATGTAACTAAGAACTGGATAACTAAAGTGTTGATAACAGAAACAACAAGATTAAAAATTACTAGTGGATTGTTTTTCCACTAGTGTGTTTTTGCTTTCAATTGATCTTAGTAAAAATACTAAGCTGCGTACAAAGTTGAATGTAGAATCTAGAAAAGCATTACAAGTTCTGCCTGATTTTCTACTTTGCTTTTCTTGAGTTCTATTACAAAACAACTACCTCTTTGCTACTGTGTTGTTGCTTTTTATAAACAACTACTCCTCTAGTTTTCTATCGACTGATAACAATATAATATTACAATTTATACTGTTTACATAAAAATAGAAACTAGCTCCTTTTCACAGCTTTCCTTGTAGAACTTACTAGCTCTGGAAGTGTCTTTTGTCTTAAGATATTCCTTGGATGCTGTGTTGCCTAGAAAGTCTTCACAGTCCTGACAGGACTGTCTTCCAATGATTCAGTTTCTGCACTGTTCCCGTGAAATCTGGCTTTTAGCTAAATAGGGAAACTTTAATCAACTGATAAATGATGTTAAGCTTATCAGTTGATTCACCTTTGCTTATCCATCGATGGATAGGATATCTGTTGATCAGTTGATGTGTCGATGGATAATTGAGCTATCCATCGACTCCTTATCCATTGATGATTCTTTATCCGTTGACTGTAATTATCCATTGATAGCTTTCATCCGTTGAGTAGTGTCTTCATCCATCGACTTCAACATCAGTTGATCACTTCACTTGTGAGAATTCTGACTTAGAATATTTACAATTGATCAGCCATTCTTCACATCTGTTGAGAAGCTAGAAATTGAAGTCAATAACATCAGTTGACTACATCATTGCATCCATCGAGGTAATACAATCAATTGATAGTGAAACATAAATCAATGCTACAATCCAGTTTATCAGTTGAGAAACAAGTTTCAACTGATAGCTGGTTTCCTAATCAATGGATATTTATAAGTCATATCCATTGATCAGTTACAAAAATAATTTTGAGTCCCTATTGAAATTCTAAGTAATTTGTTATCATCAAAACTCATAATTCCTAACAATTTCTTTACACTTCTCAAATGACTCCATATTCTTGAATTCTCGATTGAGTCATTTGAGACTTCTCTACCAGGTTTCACTTTTGACTTCTCTATCAATGTGACTTCTCGATTGATCATTTGCCTTAAAAATAATTTCTTATGTGAACTCCTTATTTGATGTGACTTTCATTCTCCTGATGCATGATTCATAGAATCTTATACTAGTACAATTATTCTTGATATCACTCATTTACATTTGGAGATACAATAGAAACATGCTTCTAACTACAAGTACATAATTAGTGAAACTAAGTCACTATTTAATACAAGAAGTACTAGAGTGTTACAATATGACAAGTAAACACAATATAGTAGGCTTGATTTGGTCCAACAAAGTCAAATACATGAAAGAAATGACTGAGAAGAATCTTAAAGAAGATGAAGAGATGGAAAGGATGGATGTAGAGTTGAGGAGATTGGGAAAATGCCGAGTCTTCAAGGATCTTGACAGAGTTGAGTTCAAACTTAGAAATGGAGTCACAACAAAAATCAAACTCAAATTTGTCCAGGATTATCCAGTACAAACTCTCAAGATTGTTGCAGATATTTTAGAAAATGCAATTTTGATTGAAAAAATAATTGCAAGGCAGGAAATTCTCCATGCTACTGAAGAAATTAAAGCCAGAGAAGAAAAAGATAAGAAAGCCAGATATGATCAATTCATGGAAACTCAAAATCAAAATCAAAATCAAAATCAAAGGTAGGCTTTATATCTTATAATAATTTATGAAATTATTTTTTCCCAAATTAGGGGAGATTGTTGGATCAAATAAAGCCTACTACTTTAAATGTAGTTGTCTTGTTGTAACATATTTAGAACTTCTGTACTAGGTTGGTGATTTAGTTATATTAATGCACTATTGTAGATAGAAGTATGATCAAATTGTAAGTCCAAATTGTAATTAATGTCAAAGAATAAAGTCTAATAGAAGATTCAAGTTGGATCATGCATCAAGACAAAGAAGACTTCATCAAGAATAAGGACTGCAGTCTAAAAATTCTTATAAGACTATGAACCATTCGAGAAGTCACTCTAGTAGAAAAGTCATAAATGTATAATTAGTAGAGAAGTCTCAAAATACTCATTGAATCAGTATTCGATCGAGAAGTTTCCATTCGAGAAGTAAAGGAATTGAAGCCAATCGAGTAATGTGAAAATGATATGCATTCGAGAAGTCCAGTGAAGCAAATCGAGAAGTAAGTTATTGTAGCAATCGAGAAGTTTGGGGAATTGGACCAATCAAGAAGTCTATGGTAATGGAATATTCGAGAAGTCTAGCTCAATCGAGAAGTAATCAAGTCATAATCAATCGAGAAGTCTAGTCATTCGTGAAGTAACAAGTCAAAAGGCTAATCGAGAAGTCTCAGAAATACTCGATCGAGAAGTTTATTTCATGACTTCTCGAAGCAACAACAGTTGAGTATTCGGTTAATTCAAGAAGTTATTTTCTAGGAAGATTTTCAGAATAATAAGACAAGTTCTTGAAGCTCTGTCATGATCAGGATTACACAAAACTGTGAAGATAGAGACAAGTCTACAAGAAGCTTGAAAGAAGAACAAGACAGAGACAGAAGAGTGGATTGTAGATATGATAGACTGTCAAATGGAAGACTTACCTAAAAATAGGATTATGTGTAATGTAAATGACTAAATCACCCTTCTTTATAATTATAACTAACTCAAGTTAAGATTAATTAAGGGATATTGCTAGTAATTTGAGAGGGTTGGTTACTTCAGGAATTAGATATATATAGATAACTTATAAATGCTTATTTCTAAACAAAATTAACGTTTATTTAAAAAAAGTGAAATATTAAGTTAAGATGTAATTTGTCAAAAATTTAAAATTATGGGATGCATTTTGTAATAAACCATACTTGAATAAATTATTTCTTATTTTATCCTTACTAATTTGGTCAAAATGATGTAAAGTGAAGCGAGTTTGAAATCTAGAGGTGCAATATCCAAGAAATATAGCTTAAGACCAAATTGAAAAAATGTCCAAAAATAAAGTGTGCAAAATGCTAATTACTGTATTTTTAAAATATAGGCCTATTAAAATCTAATAATAATTAATGAAATTAGTAAAATACAAATAGTCTGGATCAAATATATATATATATATATATACACACACACACACACACATATCATTGCTCCATAAAGAACACCCTTATATAAAGAATAAAAAAGAACACAATAGAATCTTACATAAAAACTCATTTAGATTCTAATTTTAACATCGATTATATTTTTTTTTAATAATAATAGATTATAACATGAAGTTAATAATAAATTAGAATTAAATATAACATGATTATATGTAAATTTTATTATTAAAAAAATATATAAGATTTTATTTTGGGTTCTATGTTAGATTCTGTAACATTTGATTTTTAAATTTATATTCAGTCCCATATTCAGTTACATCTTCGTGTGAGACTGATATCGGTTGTCCTTCAACAAGGTTATACTTGAATGCTTCACTGTCTTTAATAAAATTTGTAAGTGATTTTGTTGGCAATATTATCACATCATACATATATTTACATTCTTCCCTCATATTTTATAGTTTGGCATCATAAAACCCGTCATGCCTTTGAGTATGTGTAAATAATCCTTTACTAAAAATATTTTTTGATTTGTAAGGGATTTTAGTCTTTTTCTGTAATATGAGATCCTAATTTTGGATAATAGAATGTTCAAAAGTAGACAAAAGTTATACCACTATGTAGATGGATACCATTATTTTAATTTGAAATAATTAATTATCCAATAAAAAGTGAATCTTTAACCATTAGACAAAGTTACTGGCTACATCGCCTACCATTTTTTCTCAATATATGACACTGAAAAAGGGATTGTTTTAAATTCACCATCAACATCATCGACACACACCTTCACATTATCTGGCTCTATTTGTTCGTCATGAATGATACAACCCCCGGTAAATTTGATAAAAAAACCCATATAGAGCCACAATCACTATTACAAATAATGGCACTAATAAGAAATCTCCTAATCTAAATGAGTGGTTATTTAATTAAAGTAATCTCATTTTTTAGAAAAAAAGACTTTTATCTTTGAAGAAAAGAGACTCTTTCTTTAAATAAATGATTGTTTTTATAAAATATGTTGGGGTAGACAAGCCTACAGTACTAGTGTTTTGCATACATTGTTAGAATTAGTTCAAGCAGTAAGAGTAACAAGGCCAAGTAAAAAAGGAATTACATAATTGAAAGAAATTTGACTAAGTCATGATGTCGAGAAGTCTAGAACTCTGTATATCAAAGTTCAGATATATGTTGTAGTGAAGTCTTAAAATCCATGTAGCAAAGTCCTAAAGACTATATATCGAGAAATCTGCATTCCATTGTATTGAGAAGTTTTAAGCCATGTCGAGTAATCAAGCAATAATATATCGAGAAGTCTCAAAAGAAATCTATAAAGAAATCAAGTGAATATGTTATCAAGAAGTCTCATATCGAGAAGTACCTTAATCTAAAATCTACTGAGAAATCCCCTATGGAAGAATGTTACATTTGAAGATATCGAGAAGTCTAAAATCATTCATGTCGGAAAGTTTATTTATGGACATATCGAGAAGTGTGAGATCAATAAAAACTGTTAGGTCCAAAGTGTTGTAGAGGGGGGGGGGGTGAATACAACTGTTTAAAATTAATGAGAGAATAAACAATATGCAGGTAATAAATGATGACACAGAATTTCAAGAATATATCATTATATTCATTGATGGATTTGCTACAACATTCATAAAAACATCATGATCAGTTGAACAATAAATACAGCAATTAAAGCTAGATTCAACTGATCCTCTCTCTCACTTTTTGTTTTACAGTAAATGCTCTCTCTTAAAAATATCATTGAATTACAGAGATGATGAAAGTCTATTTTCTAATAAAAACAAAGTGCTGCTTTTATAATGTCATGTAGTCTTGATCTTGTCCTTTTTGTGTACGTGGCCCAATCAGGACTTCGACAACAAAAAGTACTTTCCCAACAACTCTGGATCAACCGTTCACAATAAGCCACTTGTCCCTTGAACATTAAATGTTACATTTCTACCCGCATCTCGATCTTCGCCTAGACCCATCTCGATCTCGATCTGTGAAAATCTCGATCTCGATCTGGGAGAATCTCGATCTCGATCTGGGAGAATCTCGATCTCGATCTGGGAGAATCTCGATCTCGATCTACCGTGGATCGAGATTTGCCTTTGCAATGTTTTACTTCAATTGTAAATCTCGATCCGCATCTCGATCTGCTGTGGATCGACATTTGCCTTAGCAAATATGCACACATCCAATGTTGACCTTCTTTAGTGACTAATTGAGGATTAACCTTTATGAGCAAGTTTCCCTAGCTTCTTCAATTTCTTTTCCTCACTCAATTCAAATGAGATCTTCTATTACTGACATGAACTTGCCTCCAATGTCCTGACACTTGATGCAATGGTCTGGTTCATAAGTGACTAGTCTTGTAGGGGTTCTTGCTTCTAAATGTCAGTTCTCATTTGTTGATTAACCTTTACATTATCCAGATGTTGATATACATTACATGAAATCACTTTGGTCTTCTTGATACTTCTTTGACATTAATTTGATTCTCCATTAGATAAGTTAGGGCATGAGCAATACTGAAATTGAACTTCTTCTCACTTATGCATCCTTGATTAACCAAATTAGTTACTTGTAGTTACCAAGTATCATTACCATTTCTTCAGTTGATTGATTCCATGTGCTTCTTCAGTTTCTCTTGTTTTGCTGTTGTTTTATCTTTTCTCTAGTTGAGTTATATAATAATTAAGTGTTACAAGTTAGTACACCTATGCCTTTCAATCTCCCCCTATTTGATTGTCTAACAATGACAACCAAATTCACAATGAGGATAACTCAACTAACCAGGGATTGAAAAAGATAAAATAACATTCATAAAAGATCATGTCAACTTGCATAATGCTTGGCTTGATTAATTAACTTCATGTCTATTACGGATACTTCAAGTGCCAAAATTGGACACCTGTTGGCTCGATTAAATGGCTTCATGCTCTTCTAGAGATTTTCTCTAAGTACTTTAAGAGCACGGTCCACTCAATCTTCAATTATCCTTCTGAAGTCCTTTTAGCAGTATTACCACCGCCGAACTTCGCGAAATAATTGACGCCTAATATAAACCAGTTTCAAGACACTTAGCTAACTAACTTCTACCTTACACTACACAAGAAAATAGATAATATTTTTACAATGCAGGAAAACAAGAAAACAAATTATAACGCAAAGAAACATTACAAGCATAATACATTAAAACTTTTATTTCTTGCGCTCCTCTTCCTTACGAGCTTTCTTCTTGGCTGCTTTTTCTTTCTTCATGAACTCAGGGTTGCAGACTTCATCCATTCTTTTCTTGAGAAGATTAAGTCCTTCTGCTTCCACATGATTTCTGATCTTGTAATTTCAAAACAACCTCAACCACCTTTCAACCATGCTGCGAGTGGTAAGCTTCGTGGGAATGTCTTCAAACCTCAGCTTTGTGACTTTGTCAGGGTACCCTTTTTCCCCTTTCTTCCTTATAACCAGCTGCTTAGGGTATCCAATGACAATAACGGTGGTGCATTACTGTAGCCTCTGAATATCAAGCTGTTGTCTTCTCTTACAGAAGTTATCAAACGTGACCCTTAGATAATCCTGATCAAACTCGTCAACATCATCCATCTCATCAATCAATTCCCTTATGATACACAGTGTTTCATGACTGTGTTCTTCAAAGATGTCGTACTTGATTTCAATGATGGTTTCTACCTGATGCTTGTCTGCATAGATCAGCAGATCATTCTCATTCTCAGCTTTGCTCTTGACAAACTTGACATTTGCACTAACCACTGCACTAGCTTCCCCCCTTATTTCCCCTTCTTCTGGAATGTCTATTCTTGGATCTCCGTATCTTTGCACATGCTCTCTTATTGCCTCGTCTTGCTGCTCGAATGCATAGTCTTCAGGTTCCTTCTTAACCACTGGTAGTGTAGCTTCAGGCAACTTGTATCTAGCGTCTTGCCTTCTTATCAGATTCTCCAAGTCCTTAGCCACCAGCTTCTTTTCCCTTGTTAGAAAACCCTTAGAGAGGACTAGCTTTGCAACTGCCTTCAGCACATTTCCACTCGGAGTTAGTTTTGAGTCATGCAGATTTACGATCCTCAAGACCTTGTCATGGACATATCTGATCTGGTAGGGATTTAGAATAATGTCAACCCCTCTGTCTTCAGCCATCTTCAACAATTTCTCCTTAAACAGCACTCCAGTCTTGACAGAGGTGTCTACCTTGTGAGCGAATTCTACCAGTTCACTTGCACCCCTTTCATGGAAGAAAGCTTCATCGACCATACACGGCCCGATTTTTGTTATGGGTGTCCAAGTGATCATCAGATTCCATGCCTTCTCCTTGAATATGACTTGTACGGAGGTGCATCCCTGTCTTATACAATTTAGATAATTCAGCAGCCCAGGGTTTAGATTTTCTAGCTTATGAAGAAGAAAGCTCAATCTTTCTGAGTCATGAGCATAGGCTCTTGGTCCAGCTAAGGCTTCTCTAGCCTTGTCCCACTCGGGACCTTCCCTCCTTATGTCAGCCTGGACCTTAGGATCTTTGATCTTTTTCATTTCAAACTCATGCTGAGTTTTCTGAGCCGCTCTCTTCTCCTTTGCCATTAGTTCTTTTTCAACTATCCCTTGTAGTACTTCTTCATTTACTCTTTCTCTGGCTTCCCTGAAAATCTCTCCTTGCATCTCCGCTTCATCAACTTCTTCTTCTAGGACATGCTCGTCAGCAACCGAGTGGTCTCCTGCATCACCTGCGCCAGATCCGCCATGATTTAGACCTCTTTCTTGTTCTCATTCTCTTGCCCGTTGCTCGAGTCTCGACCTCCTTGCCACTAAGGCTTCTACATCCATCTCGTCATCATCAGAATCTTCAATAAAGTCTCCCATAAATGCATCGACAAGAGGTGTTTCTTTCTCAGCTTCTTCTTCAACTACCATCTTCTGCTTGCCTTTGTCCTTAAGGGCCGGTTGAGCCTCCTCCACCTTTTCACCAGATTTGTTTGAGGACTCGATCACCGGACCCTTACTAGTCAGCTTTTTCAGACCCTGATCCTCCTTCTCCCCCTTAGGTGTGTTATCCTCATCAGGAGCATCATCATCATTATTATCGTCACCACCACCACCGGTTGAAGGACCAGGTCCAGCCCTGTGACGGCCAAAGACAGCATCAAGGAGTTCATTCAGCTTCGTCCAAACCTGAGACATGCCATGAGTGACATCATCTACGGACCTCCCAACCTCCACCTGTGCCAATCCGAGATTGTTTATCTTGTCAATCATTTGATTTTGGACAGCAATGAGGTTCTCCATGAACTGAGCTCCAACCTCCAATCTTCCAGAGTGAGAAGAGACAGCAGCAGTAACACTAGCAACTCCAGCCTCCAAAGCCTCCACTTTCTTCACTAAATCCTGCAATTTGGGGGACGGTGTTTGGCTTGGGTTAAACTGTTTACTCTCGCCGGGTTCTGTTTCACTCAAGATCCCTAAAAAGAAGGGATCTACTCTCCATGTCTCTCCCTCGTGTTTACAGCCTAACAGTACTAGAGCCTCATCCACTAATCGCTGGGGACTAGCGGTGAGTTGGTCGGCGATATCGGTCAGTGAGACTGAGCCTTTAAGCGCTGTGTGTACGACAGGAGATGGCGTTATGACCATGTCATCCCCTTGTTCACTTAGAACCTTTTCTGGTTCGCTGGGCTGTTCTAGAGGCGTAGACCCACCAGTCACCAGATGTCGTTGCTCTGCGAGCAACTTGTTTTCTGATTTAGATGAGGAAGCGTCATCCGTACTGGATTCGACAGACTCTTCCTCATTAAAACTTCCTGAGATACTAGTATCAGAAGTGCTAGTCTCAGTTTGCCATTCCCCTTCCGAGAAATTGCTCAAAGAGCCCTGAGCGGACAACTCAGGGGAGGTAGGGCCAGCTCCTATTGGCTGTTGAGCTGGACCCCCTCCTTGACTCTCACCAACATGCCTAGGCGAGTTCGAATGTGTTGAAATGTTTTGGAGAGGAGAGCCACCAGCGTGAGGTGTGGCGGCTGTGAGAGGTGAACTAGCCTTAACAGGTTGTGCAGTTGCCACTGGGTTTGAATCCACCTTTTGCTTCTTTGGAGGTGGCAGAGCTGCTGAAGTGACTACTCTCTCAACTCCTACACTCCCTCCACTCGAATCACTCGACTCAGATAAGCTTGCCTTCCTTTTATCACCAGTTTTAGGGCTGGCTGAACGTTTATGAACAGAAGGGCTTGCAGCCTGGGATAGAGCCTGGGGGTTTTCAGGCCCACGGCTATAGAAAACAGGTTGAATTGATGATTGATCAAGATTAGCAAGAATAGGTACCTGACTCAGAAGATCGTCATCCTTGTCAGCTCCAGCTTCTGCAACATTTGCCTCGGCCATGTCAACATCTATACCTGCTGCTTCCAAATTTCTAGGCACTTGATCTCCACCTTCAGCTTCGTTACCGCTACTCTCAGCTTCTACTGCAGTAAACTGAGAAGCATGCCTCCTAGCATACTCATCTTGCAGATCCTGGAAGTACGGAGTCAGGCGCAACTTAAAAAGTCTTGACTTTTGCTGGGTTTCCATGGTGGAGATACTCTTTAGAGTCATATCAAAACATGCCATCCTTTCAGAGCCTTGAAATACTCTTCTGTGTTCCTCTGAAAGGACGTCATCCAGAACCATCTGAAGAAATCTTGGCATCCAGCATTTGACTGGACCATCTTCCGGATTCCTTGATGCATTTTTCTCCAATGCCCACCTCTCAAGCAACTGAATCAACAGATGTTTGCCCACATTCACTCTCCTGTTGTTTGCCACTCCATATAGTATTACCCGGCAGCTGTTGTTCATTGGCCTGTAGTCTTTGTCCTTTGGGAACATGCAGCGCTGAATGGCCTGAACTACATAATCCCACTCAGCTGGTAGCATACCGGTGTTAACCTTTGTTACCTTGATAGGACCCGTTGGAGGGCGACAACCTATCTCCGTGAATAATTGCAACATATCCTCCATAGTGGGTTCCGGAGCATAATCTTCTGTAGGAAGCCCAAGAATCTCATTGAACTTCTGCAGACTGACCTCATATTTGGCACCACCAATAGTAAAGGATAGGCCTGTTGGATTTGCTTTTCCACCCTGAATCTCTAGAGTTGAGTAAGCAGCTTGAAGGGCTTCGACATTCAGGATGGGAGAGGCGGTTAAAGCATGACTTATGATTGATGTGTTGTTGAGGGATTCAATCCAGAACTGATAGTGAATAAATCTACCAGTTGCTCGATCAGCAGAGAGATTAACAAAGTTGGTCTTGGGAATTGTGAAATTTGGGTTTGCCATTTTAAATTTGTGTTCGAGAAAAAGAGATGTTCGAAAAGATTTTGCAATGAATTTTAGAGAACAAGTTCTAAATTTAAACAACCAAAAAAAATGTACACGAACCCCACTAATTACCCCACGTAATTAGTGACACGAATTAAAACAAGTTAACTTCCCCACTAATGACCACTTAACTCCCCACTAAAGATTGACGGTTGAGTTTTCGAAAATTAAAGTGAACAGCCGTTACAAAATAAATTATTTTTCCAGAAAACCACAAACACGGCGGTAAAGTTGCACTTTAAGGATTAAACAGTAGTGCTCACAACTATTTCGCTCCCCACTAATGACCACTTAACTCCCCACTAAAGATTGACGGTTGAGTTTTCGAAAATTAAAGTGAACAGCCGTTACAAAATAAATTATTTTTCCAGAAAACCACAAACACGGCGGTAAAGTTGCACTTTAAGGATTAAACAGTAGTGCTCACAACTATTTCGCTCAAGAACAGAAATGAACTTAAGAATAAGAAAGCACGAAACAAAAACCAAACTCACTCGAATGAAAAGAAAACTAAAGAACTATTTGCAAGAACAGTAATGACGTTAAAAACAACACAAGAGGTTCAACAGTTTTAAACAAAATTTTAGCAGAGTTTCGTTTTAGTTATTGATGCTTTTAAGTAACAGTTAGTGATTTTTGTTTAAGAAAATCACAAGAAAACTTGATGTAATGGCAGGGAAAAGAATTCTGGTAATGTATGTATACGCGTGTGTATATGAAGAGCTTAAGCTTTTGGAGAGAAAGAAAGTTAATGTAAATAATGAACAACCTTTTGAATGCTATAATATATACTTGCACGCCTAAAAAGAAGTAACTGAAAAGACAAGTTACATCTCGATCTCGAGATCCGCATCTCGATATCCTCATCTAGATGTCGATCTTGATGTCGATCTTGATGTCGATCTCGATCTGCATCTCGATCTACATCTCGATGTCGATCTCGATGTGGATAGATCGAGATGTACCTTGACAGTTTTAAGCAGTTTTCACAAGTCGTTCTCGATCCAGAACCAGATCGAGATTTGCCTTAGAAATTTTTTAATGAAATTATGTGAATTAAACATTTATATGTAAAATTCACAAGATTTCACCACAAATTTTCACACCATTTTAGAAACTTACAATTTTGAAACGACAGGGAATTTAGCAAATAAATCATGCATTACAAAATTAAGTATATCATTAAATCCTATCACATTATTAGACATTAATCATTTAGATACACAGATCAGCACAAGATTAATTTCATGAAACTTTCTAACTTCCCTTTATGGGATGCAATACATACATTTATGAAGTTAAGTACACATGATTAATTATGAATATTCATGAATAACAATAATATGTACACAAACTGAATTATAACAGATAGGTAGCAAAACTAACAGGTGTTAAGCATCCCCAATTCACGAACCAATCTAGAAAATGTTGATTCGTCTAGAGGTTTAGTGAATATATCTGCTATTTGACGTTTAGTAGACACAAAATGCAACTCTACAGTTCTATTTTCTACATGCTCTCTAATAAAATGATACCTGATGTCAATGTGCTTGGTCCTTGAGTGATCCACAGGATTGTTGGTCATTGCAATAGCACTTGTGTTGTCACACATGATAGGAATCTTAGATACTTCCACACCGTAGTCCTTGAGTTGGTTCTTCATCCACAGTATCTGGGCCACACAGCTTCCAGCAGCAATATATTCTGCTTCAGCTGTCGAGGTAGATACTGTGTGTTGTTTCTTGCTTTGCCAAGACACCAACCTTCTTCCAAGGAACTGACAGCTTCCTGAAGTGTTCTTCCTATCTATTCTACAACCTGCGTAATCTGAATCCAAATAGCCAACAAGATTAAACCCTATATCTCTTGGGTACCAAATCCCAAGATTTGATGTTCCCTTGAGATACCTAAAAATACGCTTTACGGCTATGAGATGTGACTCTCTAGGATCCGCTTGGAACCTTGCACATAGGCACGTAGAGAACATAATATCAGGTCTGCTAGCAGTTAAATACAAAAGTGAGCCGATCATACCTCGATAGCTTGAGATGTCTACAGGTTTACCCGCTTTGTCCTCGTCAAGCTTCGTGGCTGTTGCCATAGGAGTCTTTGCTTGTGATACATCTTGGAGACCATACTTCTTCAATAGATCATGAATGTACTTGGTCTGGCAGATAAATATCCCGTCCTTCTTCTGACTAACTTGAATGCCCAGAAAGAACGTCAGCTCTCCCATCATGCTCATCTCATACCTTGATTGCATTAACTTTGCGAATTTAGCACACAGCTTCTCATTTGCAGACCCAAAGATAATGTCATCCACATATACCTGCACCATTATTAGATCATCTTTGCATTTCTTGTAGAAAAGCGTCTTGTCGATTACTCCTCTGATGAAACCACTTTCTAGTAAGAAGTCTGACAGAGTTTCATACCACTTCCGCGGAGACTGCTTAAGGCCATATACTGATTTGAAGAGTCGATAAACATAATCACAATATTTGCTGTCAATAAACCCGGGAGGTTGATCGACATACACCTCTTCATCCAGTTCACCGTTTAAGAATGCACTCTTGACATCCATTTGATAGACTTTAAAACCATGATGTGCTGCGAATACCAAGAACATCATTACTGCTTCTAGCCTTGCTACTGGTGCATAGGTTTCATAATAATCAATTCCTTCTCGTTGAGTATAACCCTTAGCAACCAGGCGAGCTTTATTTCGTGTTACAAGTCCGTCTTCATCCAGCTTGTTTCTGAATACCCATTTTGTCCCAACAACAGATCTATTCTTTGGTCTGGGTACCAGCTTCCACACCTTCTGCCTTTCAAACTGATTGAGTTCCTCTTGCATAGCAATCACCCAATCAGCGTCATCTAGAGCTTCTTCCACCACTTTAGGTTCCATCTGGGAAAGGAACACTGAGTATAGACATTCATTCTCAGTGGCAATTTCAGCTCTAGCTTTTCCTCTAGTAGTCACTCCGGCTTCTGGATCACCAATAATTAGCTCGAACGGATGGTCCTTGTTCCAAGTGCGATCCCTAGCAAATGTTCTTGATGATTCAGCTTGATCTTGTAAGTGAAGGTGACTTAGTCTAGAAGCACTTTCACTAGCTTCCCTTGAGCTAGTACTGGCTCCCCCTGAGTGAGCTGCTCCCCCTGAGTGCATACTGACTCCCCCTGAGTTAGTACCAGGTCTGACGGAAGGTGATCTCTCAGCCCTAGTGTTTTGAATTTGCGAAACACTAGACTCTTGATTAATTTCATTATTTATAGATGGATCACTACCCTGCACTACTGACTCAGGAACTGTATCCACTTCATCAATATCCATATTTTTAAATACTAGGGAAGTGGGCTCACTGTCATCTTTTTGTATAGAAGGGAGCTTTGAGTCGTCGAATGTGACATTAAGGCTTTCAACCACCTTGCGATTATTAAGCACAAACACCCTGTACGCTGCTACTACTTCAAGAGAATATCCAATGAAACCCCTTCATCTGCTTTGGCATCAAACTTTCCAAGTTGTGCATTGTCTCTTAACACAAAGCATTTGGCACCAAATACGTGAAAGTACTTGATAGATGGTTTTCGTTTATTCATCATGTAATACGGCGTCTCATTACGGTCCTTTATAATCAGGGCTCTGTTCTGTGTATAACAAGCCGTGCTAACTGCTTCAGCCCAAAAATATAAAGGAAGTTTTGACTCATACAGCATTGTCCTAGCTGCTTCAACCAGTGTCCTGTTCTTCCTTTCTACCACCCCATTCTGCTGCGGTGTTCTCGGTGCTGAATACTGTCGTCTGATCCCTTTAGATATGCAGAAATCCATTAACACTGAGTTCTTGAATTCTGTCCCGTTGTCAGATCGGATAGTCTTCACAGTCAGACTTGCTACATTTTCAATTTCCAGTACATGTCTAATGATCTCATGTGGCACTTCATCTTTCGATGTCACAAACTTCACCCATGTGTATTTGGAAAAGTCATCGACGATTACAAGCGCATATCTTTTCCTTGACATTGACATAACATTAACGGGTCCAAACAAATCCATGTGAAGAAGTTGTAGGGGCTCGGTAATGCTATTCACTTGTTTATCCTTATGCGAGGCTCTTTTTGATTTTCCCATCTCACATGCTTCGCAGAGTCCATCTGGGGTGAACTCCATCTGCGGCAGCCCTCTCACCAATTCTCTCCTTACAAGATTATTCATTGCTTTAAAGTTCAGGTGAGATAATCTTTTATGCCATAGCCAACTTTCATCAGCAGAAGCCTTGCTGTAGAAACACTTGACTTCAGACTGATCAGCAGAATTCATGTCAGCTATGAACAAATTTGACTTCCTTACTCCTTTGAGAGCAAGGCTTCCATCCTTTTTGCTTCGAATCGAACAATCATGCTTCCCAAAGTTGACGTCAAAACCCCTGTCGGTGAACTGACTAACGCTGAGAAGATTATGTCGCAATCCTTCCACAAAAGACACGTCCTCAATGATAACATTTCCACAAACGATCTTGCCATATCCCCTGGTGTAACCTTTGCTGTTATCTCCAAAAGTAACCACGGAGCCGGCTCTCAACACCAAATCTGTTAGCAGGGACTTATTGCCGGTCATATGCCTCGATGCTCCACTGTCCAGCACCCATATGACTTTACTCTTTTCATGTTCACTGCCCTGCAAATCCAGAAAGGTTAGGTGTTCTTCGGAACCCAATGATGTTTGGGCCCGGCATCAATAATTTCCTTTTTCTTTTCAGATACAGAAGGCTTTGCCTTGTTGCCATCAGGGGCATCCATCTTGACTTTGTCTTTTCCCTTGTCAACCTTGACTGATTTGTCAGGTTTGGGAGTAGACTGGTCACTCCTAACTTTAGGAGGACTTGAAGTCTTAGCCTTTGACCCCGCATGCTTTTTCTTACTACTACTAGATGTATGTTCAACAGATGCGCTAGCAGTATTCATTAAATTAAAATAAGCATGCATGATGTTTACAGCACATGGCATACAATTTGGATTATTGCATTTGGCATGATTTGCATACATGTTAGGCAAAGCAGTAGTTGCAGGCAGGGTGTTACAACCAACAGATTTTTCTTCCTCTACATAGAACGGGCAATAGTAAGACAAATGATCAGTTTGATTACAGATATAGCATGCCTTTCTAGCTCGTGTAGATGTAGATACAGATGCAGGTTCAGTTTTAACTGCCTTTATAGGTGCTTTCATTTGGTCTGACCCTGCTACCCATTGTTTATATGACACCGTCTTAGCCTCCTTGGTTCCTACACCTCTCTTAGCATAAGCAATCTTACTCGCTCTCTTAGAAGTTGTAGGTTCTACTATTTTTTCTTCTGAATCTCTTTCAATGTTAATTTCTTGTTCAATTTTAGTAGCAACAGGATCTATGGTCCTGGGATCAAACTGCTTAAAGATAGGTTTTCTAACATCCATTAAAACCTCAGGCACATTTTCTTTGACTAACACTGGCTCTAACAACTCAGCAGCCCTATTTTTCTTTTTCTGTGTGTAGTCAAGTCCTATGTTTACTTTTTCATTTTTACTCTTGCCTGCCAGTTTCATGTACATGTCCCTTTCTACGAAAACTTTATTAGCGGCTTCTTCAAAAGATTGACATGTTATTTTAAGCTCAGCTAATTCATTTTTAAGTTCTTCGTTAAGGTCTTCCCTAATCTTAAGCTTGTGTTCTAAAACGTCTACCTGATTCATTAACTGCCTTTCTTTACTTTCTCCTGATTCTAATTCCTCTACCCTGGCCTCGAGAAGTCTATTCTTAAGGGAGAGTTTAACATTTTCCTCATTAACAGCAATTAGATTTAGTTGGAGATTGTACATATCTTTAGTCATGGCAGCTAATTCATTTTGGTACTCAGGAATAGACATTTCATTTACGGTTAGAATTGGTACCTCTGATTGTTCTGAAGATTTTGCCATTAAAGCGAAGTTGCATAGCTCCTGATCTTCATCTTCATCAGACTCGTCCCAACCCTTCCCTTCAGTCACAACATACGCCTGGCTTCCCTTCTGTTGCTTGCTAACCAAGGCATCATATTTCTTTTTCAAATCAGCATAGGATTCCTTGGGATGAACGTACTTGGGCTTCTTGCACTCTGTTGCGAAGTGCCCCAATTCATTGCAGTTGTAGCATCTGAACTTGTTCTTGTCTACCAGGTTAGGTCTGTAGCTACTACCAGAAGTGCTACCTCGACCACTGTAACTTCCACGACCACTTACACTACTGCCTCTGCTGCCTCTTCGGCTGAAAGAACTACCAAATCGTCCTTTACCACTTCTTTGCTTCCTGAAGCTGATATGAGCAAATTCTCGAGCAATACAAGCATATGACTTGTCTTCTAATTTGTCCAGCTCTTCAAGGGTATAGTATTCATCCTCACTTTCTTCGGATGGATCTTCAATGTCTAATACCACCCTTTCAGGATTAGCAGTTTTCAATGAGATAGCTGCAAGTGCCTTTACAGCAGACTCTTCAGCTACAAGTCTAGACTCACTTACCGCTTTGTTTTCTCCACTATTGTAGGATCTTCTTCTGTCATTTTGTTCCTGCTCCAGCTCGTAGGTCTTTAAAACACCATACAGCTTTTCGAGAGAAGTGTTTTTCAAATCTCTTGACTCTCGAATGGCAGTGATCCTGTGTTTCAGATGTTTAGGCAAATTCAAGAGAAACTTGATATTTGAATCTGCTAGTGGATAGACTTTATCTCTTATACTCAGCTCGATAAGCAATTTACTGTAACGTTTGTAAACATCCGCTACGCTTTCTCCTCGTTCGCATCTGAACGATTCATATTCAGATATCAGAATGCGTTTGTGATTATCTCTAACTTCCTCGGTCCCCTCCATCACCACAGCCAGTTTATCCCACATGGCTTTAGCTGTTTTTAATCCCTTTATCTGAACATAGTACTCTGAGTTTAGGGATTCAATTATGATGTTGCGTAACGACACATCCATACCAACCAATTCTTTATCTGCGTCTGAAAACTCCATTTCCTCTTTAGGAACAGACCGGGATGGTATTAGTATCCCTCCTTCCATTCGCTCTGGCTCAATTTTCATGGGTATGTATGGACCGTTTTCCAATATTCTCAAGTATACCTTGTTTATTGATTCAAGGTAAGCTCTCATCCTTCCGGTCCATTCGTCATAATGTTGTGCATCAAACGGAGGTATCTTAAATCTGTGTGCGGTGGCCATTTTAATAAAATTTAAAATTAAGATAATACACTTTTCAAATTACAATAAATTGTATTTACTTGAAAAATTAATTATCTCACTTTAAATATCCAACACTTAATATCCAACGGATTTTGCACTTAAGATTCAAGCAAGTTAGTTTTAATCACAAGAACAGTAGCAGGGTCCACCTATTATTGTAGATATACAAACATTTTGTCGTATCCACTTATAATTATGGGATATAAAAGTACGTGTCTTTAGATTACAAGGGCGAGTATATAAAATAATTTGAACAACAATAACATTTTTATAGTGAAATCTTCCCTCTTAAATTACTTAATACAGTTTGATTTTCATATATTTTAAGTATATTAATTAAATATATGAATTTATTAAATTTTATTTTTTTCAAAATATTTTTAGGTCATTAAATTTTTATTTAACAAAAAGGTTTTAAAACAACTAAAATAGCTATACTTTCCGTGCACGTAACTTAAAATATGAGTAAAAGTTAAAGTTGACAAATAATGAGATAGAGGAGTACTTTTCATCTTAAATTTCAGTAAAAATAGGATGTATAACCGTGTATTTAAAATTGAGAAATAAATTGACATTAATAAATAAATAATAATAATGTGATTCAAATCAGTGGGAGTGGATCACAAATTAAACCACACAAATAATAGAAATTTTGAGTAGCAAGCAGATTCGACAATATAATTTGATATAAATTTAATTTCAAAAATATGGGTTTGGCTAGATTTAAATTGATCTAAATTTAATAGTAAAAAATTGGATCATTTTTTAATGTAACCCGAAATTATATATATAATAAATAACTAATATACATTCATTTATTATTTAAATTAATGATATTTATGAATAATATATATATTAATAATATATATTATTATTAAAATTAATATATATTATATATTAAAATTTTTAATACTATTTAGATTATAGCAGATGAAGTATGCTGTTTTTTATGCTTCGAATTCGTCAAACCCAATACAAATTCAATCTGATAAGAGTAATGGACACCCTACTGCAAATAGACATGATCGCTCAAATCATATGTACGTCTGTAAATCTGTATGTCTATACACTTTTTAGCATTGAAAAATTATCATCAGGACAAAGTAGCACAATAAATAATATTAGTGTAATTCATACATTACTGTTTCATACGCCACAAAATATTGTTGGTCCATGCGAAGAATCTGGCGGTCCAATTATGTGCAAGCTTGCAAAATATTTATTTGACTTCGTAATATAGGAGTATCTGAACCCAGATTTCATGTTCTGTACGGCGACCTACTCCAGATTGCTAGTTTGATTTTATCACTATATCTCAATAGTTGTAAGCTAGTTTCATTGTTTATCCAAACTGGTCTTTGTGGCGAAGATTATATACGTATAAACTATAATCTAAAGATTATAACCATTCAATCCAGCGTAATGATATAATTATTGGTGCACTAATATATATGCACAATTTTTTGTCCAGTTTGTCTTGTCACCTGTTTTCTTTATTCATATTATTGGTGCTCCTTGTCTTTTTACAAATATTTTATACTCCCTCCGTCCCGTTGAGTTGTTATCATTTCAAAATGGGTTGTCTGGCACGCATTTTAAGGTGAATTTTAAGGATAGTTCCATAATTTATTTTTGAAATTTTCCTTTTTTGTATAAAAATAGAACAATCCTATTTTTATACAAAAAAAGAAATTTTTAAAAATAAGTTATGAAACTATCCTTAAAATCCACCTTAAAATGCGTGCCAGAAAGTGAAAAAAAAGTGATAACAATTGGATGGGACGGAGGGAGTAAATAAATTTGTAAATCTTTTTAATCAAAATTTAATATAAAATAATTTATAACACTATCTTTCAATATTTCTAAAATGTATATACTCAGACCTTTAATTGTCATCTATCTTACAGTATTATAGTAGTAAGGAATAAGGGCAGCTAATCCAGCTATATATCTTGTTCCTGTTTGCTTGACAGGTTACGTATTCTCATCTACTTCCTTGATTTCTGAAAAACCATATAGTAAGTGCATATATACTAAAGTAGACTTGTCTGCCTTACATGCATAATTATCTTGACACGCATATATATAGTACTACGCTCTAAATAAATTTTGACATAAAACAATAAATATATATTTAATATGAATTTGTGATAGAATTTGAATCATGCATTTTTGGAACTACGCTTAGAATTGATAATAAAGATATTGAATTAATTTGATTTCCACTTTAAAGTTTTGTATCTATGATTAATGTTTATTATATTAAATTTAAATATACTATTGATAAGATTTAGAATTATTTAATTAAATTACATTTTATTGTTTGTTATATATATATCACTAGATATCCTTTCTTACTAATTTTTATTAGTATTTTTTTTCTTCAGCAGATATAAGGAATTTGTATGTCTAATATAAAATTTTCGTAGGCTAATACTACGGTGCTTAGCCATAGAGTCATACATATTTCATCAGCCAATAAATTCAAGGCAATATGACCATGGCTCCGGGTGGAACCAGATTTCTGAAAGAGTCTTCAACTGGCAAGAAGGTGAGTTCGGCCTCCTTGAAGGTGTCCTCATTCGGCCTACTGCAATGAAGAAGAATGCGAGGGTTGTGCCCCCGATTCACCTCCGGTGTGAGAATAAGTTAATTTGGTCTTGAGTGATTAACAAGAACGCACAAGAGTGTATTTAGACTATGAATATGCAATAAATATTTGGTGTGTGTATAAATTGTGATTAACCCTTTACAATGCAATCCTTGTTCATTATATAGAGGTCTAAGAGTGGTTGAATCGTGGAGCACAAGTAGTGGAAGCACGTTGAGGAAGTGGAGGTTGTGCAAGGGTCATGACTTATGGGTTTCGGGTCGGGTTGGCATAATGGGTTTCGGGTCTGGCCCATCAAAGTGATCCAGCCCAAAGCTTGTCCTGGGTCGAGTTGGAGTGCAGGCCCAACTCCAACAAGTCCCAAAGAAACACCAAGGTACGACTTTTTTCACATATATTGCGTAATTAATTAATTGTTGGTAAAAAAAAGTGAGAATTGAGAAATTTAATGGAACTCGGGTCTCCTATTATCGGAGATATAGATATGTATATTTTCTTCTTTTTTAGAAATAATAAGATGCGTATATTTCATGCATCTACAACAACATAATTTTAGAATTCTCCCTGTTTGTCTAAAATGAAATAGATGGAGTACTTACCATTGCTCAGAAATAGGCTGCCTTTATGGGATGATCTCCTAGGAAAATAAA
This sequence comes from Oenanthe sinensis, assembly GCA_028671895.1. Taxonomy (NCBI): domain Eukaryota; kingdom Viridiplantae; phylum Streptophyta; class Magnoliopsida; order Apiales; family Apiaceae; genus Oenanthe; species Oenanthe sinensis. Next base: position 26,702,279 of record CM053801.1, read on the forward strand.
AATGTGGTAAATAAATTTTAAAATCATCATATATAATATAGTTTATAAAATTTATATTTAATATTTTGAATTTAAATAATTAGGAGGACAAGGGGATGTTGTTGAATCAGTTAATTCAAAAAAAATTGAGTCATTTTATTCAAGTGGTTTTACAATTATACCCTTTATTATTTAAAGAATGTAAATTAATGTGATTTAACTTATAATAGTGTGCATTGAATATATGACCTTCTAATTTTAATATGAAAATAATTTAAGTATAAATAGATATTTTTAATATTTAGTACATATACATATATGTTATTTATATAATTATTAAGTAATTTATAATAATTATAATTAAATAAAATGCATACAATGTTTTATATAATTTCAATATGCTATTTTGGACTATGAATCATATGTAAATTAAAATTGGACATTGAAATTGAAATTGGTTAAAATATATGATTAATTTTAAAAAATATATGGATATACGAAAATTGGTTTTATTATACTATAACGGACATATGTTCGAAAATGCGCACACAAAACGAATCAGCATTATTCCATAATGGTTATTAGGAACATAATCTACCTTATATATTATATTTAACTAAAATGTGCAAATGTTTCCACGTCTGATTAGATTATTAGAGTGTATCTCATTGTTTAATTAGTTGAACTCTAATTCAAACTATTTTTTTTAATTGAATCAAAAAGTGAATTTTTAACCTTTTAAAAGAAAACTTGAATTATAAAAAAGACAATTAGATTTTTAAAAAAAATAATCAATTAAAATATAATAAAATGAAGCTAGCGGACCGTGTCTCGCACGGCTTTTATGCTAGTTATCTATTAATGAGAAAATCAAGTAAATTAGAAAATAACTTAAAATTAATAGTTCAATTTATTTAGTGATTAATTAAGCAATAATTTTTATTATATTTAACGTACTTGATTTCTGCTATCCTTCTTTATTATAGCTTTCCACTTAAGTTTTTACATATATGGCATCACTTATTAGGATATAATATAATAATTTTCTAAATCCTTCTACCACTACATTCCTCTACTAATATATTTAAATTTTAAAATATTCAAGAGGTGGTTTGGTTAATGATATTTAGGTATTATGTATGAGTTGTTGTCATTCCAACCTCATACATGTTGTTTGGTTAAAAAAATAAAATTTAAAACTTATAAGTTATGGATTTTCATACGGGGAAGGGGAGGTGGCTATGAGACACAGTATTGTGAATCATTCATTTTTAAGATAAAATAGATTCATTTCAACAATCAACCAAATACCGGCATGAATTCAATTTTGTGTTACCATGAATATTCCCATAATTAAGAAGATCTAAACAAAAGTAATGCAGGTATACGGCCTACAGGTATACATAATTGAATATAAAAATTTATCTTAAATGATATGACAATTTAAAAACATTTATTTGATGATATTAATAGAATGTAAAAGATCATTATATTTTAAAAAAATTACAATCCATCCATTCATCTAAAAACTTTTTTAATACCCATTAATTTTATAGCTATAACATTCTTCATCCAAAAAATTAAAAAACAATTACACAACGCCGTGTCCCAAATCGATGTTTCTTTGTAGCCTGTGACATTTACGGAACACAGGGCAATGAAATTTTATCAAATCCAAAAAAATGGCCTAGTTATCAGTACACTACTAGTAATTGATAAAACGAATCCCTAGCTAGTAGCTATGTACGCCGGGCCAGTAAAAAAAAATAAAATACTGTGTATATACTACCAGTACAATATCTACCGTGTCTGATTGGGCAATTTAAATACAATGAAGTGTGTGGTCTTATCCCCATAACTTTACTCTTTTCCACAGCTGAATATATATACTCCATCCATTCCATAATTATTGTCTCATTTTAATTTTTTAAAATTAAATTAATTAATTTTGACCAATAAATTAAATATATTATATAATAATAAATAATTTTAAAAAAAATATTATAATAAAATTTAACTCTTCTATTTTATAAATCAATTTGTAAAGTCGTAAAATTATAAGTAAATATTTTTAAATTATTAGTCAAAATTAAATAAATTTGATTTTGAAAAGTTAAAATTAGACAAAAAATATGGGGCGAAGTATTTTTTTACTGCTACTAGGCTCATCTATCCCATATTAATAGTCTCTTTTGATAAAATAACGAATGTTAAGAAAAATTAGTTGTACAATAATTTTTCTTGCATATCATATTTATTATGACTATTTTATATTAAATAAAATAAGTTTTATATTGGAAATGACAAAAAAAAGAGAGTAAATTCAAATTTTTTTACATTAAAAGTAGAAATGGACAATTATTATGGGACAATTTCCCGCCCTAAAATAGACTAATATTATGGGACAAAAGTAGTATAATTTAGTGTAATTTCCGTGTAAGTAGTCCCTAGGGTTCTCCACACATTCACATACGCGTACGTCTTTAATATCTCACCAGTTGATTTATTTGACATCTAGTTCATACTAGATCTATGTTTCTATAGCTATAATCTCTCTGATTCCTCTAGTTAGGGTTCTTTTAAGTTTTATCTCAACTCATCTATTCGATCTGTGTAGGGTTCTTTATTTGTCTCTTTTTATGTGGAAGCATCATACTCTCACATTTGTATGTTCTTTCGTGTCTCTAACAAGAACTCAGGCAAGTAATTATCACTAATCAACCTGACCTGGGTTCTTGTTAATATAAGCATATATAGCTGTATGACTTGTTATACGATCAACTGCAGAGGGCATGATCAATAGTAGCTCGAAGGGGAGTTCAAAATCACAACATAGACCCAAAGAGAATGAAACTTGTCTAATAATGTGTGGAGATCAAATGAAAATATAGGTTAGATCTGAAAATATAAAATACTCTCCCCTAGCTCTGTATTTTCGTCTCTTTCCTTTTTCTTTTTCTTTTTGTCTTTGTGGGAGAAAAGTGAGAACCCTAGAAATCTGTGCCCTAAACTCTAAATCTCCAGTTCATATGCGGATGGATGGATAATGTAACGCAATATAGCTTACACAGAATCGATATATGTATCTAATTATGTCCTCCAATTTTCAAGCTAATGCGAAAAAAATTATTCGTATACATAATAGATCTGAGTCTGACCTTAATGATAATTAAGGGTTCCTAGGTGTAATTAATACATTAAGTTAATTTGAATATTGTACATGTACATGTGTTTATGTTTTACTACTAACTTTGTACTAGTATATATTTAAAACAATTAAGATGAATCTTCAAATGCTCACCCCTGATGCATTAATTTTAGGGTTTTTTCTAACCGAAAACACTCACACAACCTCCCTTAAAACTGACGAGGGAGATAATGCTGACCAAGAGATTATAATTAATTAGTGTTAATCAATTGATTTGTGCGTAGTGGAAGTCTGGTATATAAATATATGGTCATCTTGGTTAAAAGGATAGAGTGTGTTAATTATTTGTGGATAAATTAAGCATTTTAACTATACGAGTATATGTTTGCCATGGACATTTGTTTTGAGAATAATTGCCCTTTGAAACTCTTCTATCTACTATTTTTGAGCTACAATGAAACCAGAAACTACTACTATATATTTGGGCTTTATATTCTATATCAGAAACTTGTTAGTTTGTCACACACACAGTTTTTCTAGAAGAGCCATATACTAACTTAAGCTAATTTGCCAGTTTTTCTTTTCAGGCCTTAATTACTGGATCTGTATAAGAATATAATTTGTTAAATAGCTAGCAGTGTCAATCGCAGTATTTACATACAATTATTATAAGTGGTGCAGATATCTGCTAGTGTACGTGCTACTATACTCCTGTTGGCCGTGTAACGTTAAGCCTAGCTACCCGTCGCATTGTACTGTATGCTGGTCTTCTAAGACCTTTTAGACTACCAATGATCTAGTATTCCAGATGATGCCAATTGAAGTAAGCTATTTTGCTCATAAAGATTTACCTCAAACCCGCACATCGTTTAAATTTCAGTTTCATATTGAATCTGCACTAGTAAAGTTGAGCTCGCCCATCTTACCTGTATCTACTCTTTATTTATTAAGGTGAGTTTATTAAGGTGAGCTCGAATTATATTAATTACGACTACTGGTTTGAATATCTATCACATACTAGCAAATATACTTGATCAAAGACATCAAGTTGAGCTCGCCCATCTTACCTGCATCTACTCTTTATTTATTAAGGTGAGTTTATTAAGGTGAGCTCGAATTATATTAATTACGACTACTGGTCTGAATATCCATCACATGCATACTAACAAATATACTTGATCAAAGACATCATAGCTCCCTCCTGTTAAGTTGCAGGGAGTCGAACTTAAGACCCTTGTCCACTGGAGTTCTGATACCATGTTAATGTATCAGTTCTCCTAAAATCTCAAAGTGGTAAGAGACTGACTTACCATGATTATATATTATTCTAACACCTCCTACTTCTGTCGTTCTCTGGTTTGGAGCTATACATCTGACAATTTCTTAATGCAAAGCATCTGATGGCTTCACTCATATATGTTCAATTCCACAATGTACAACTACCTACAAGTCGTTAAGCTACAAACAAACCTGTACTATGAGCCAATGACATCAACACTAGTATATATCTACCCACACATTTCTGGTCTAAGTTTGTCCATTAATGTCCCGTCTGTCTCATCCCAAAAAGAAACTGCCTTCCTTTACGATCGAAGAACCTTGTCCATCCCTGTTGGCTACATCTCTATAAAGTTTCAGAAAAGATGCCTTATGCATTATGCATAAGATAACATGAATTGATATGTTGCTTTTTTTCTAAAGGTACAATGGACAATGACAAATGTGCCTGTCAAAATTAGCACCGACTACAAGTTTTAAGTTCATCTTTCAAATTACAGAAGTCATAAACGCACTACCAATTTGACTCAACTGATTTTGCACTTCTTTGATTGTGAAAGTAATTGAAGTAATGGATCACATTCCTCAAATCGATAAATCAACAATACTCTCTCTCTCCCCGTTCCTTCATAGTCCCTGTTGGCTACATCTTATTGAAGATGAACTCTTGTTTGTTTCCTTTTATGTTCTTCTTTTCCTTTATAAGATAAACTCTTAATTAAGTTACCCTGTTTTAATAAACATCTCATCATCTATCAGCTAGTCTTGGATCAATAGTTAATATAACAAAGAACACTAAGTATTTGCATAACGTGGACAACAAAATTACAGCATTGCTATTTTTGAACAAGGATGTACAGTGACATAACATAAATCCAAAGAAGAAAGGGACATATATTGTCAGCCCTGATCAGCATAACACGGGAACAAACGCATCAAACTTATCTTATTATCCATATATATATTATTCTTTTTTCTTTTATATGAATTATTATACTAGTATAAAAATATAAATTACAAGTGCAGAAGCAAACGGAAAACAATCTTATCCTCTTAAAAACGGAAATCTGATCCTCTGCGGTCATTACATTATGGTTCATAATATTCTTATATTTTGTTTTTGGTGCTGGAGTGGAGTACCTGATCATAATTGGAACTCAAAGAGTTATGATTTATTTTTTAAAGAAAATGACATGATTCATTTTCATAACTAATTACTGAAGCTTGCATATGATATTTGACAAGATCAATGAAATTTAAAACACATCCAATTTGAGAAAGTAATTAATGCACCACATAAATATATGGTATATTCCGGGCATTCCATAATTTTGATATACAAATTAAATATATTATATATTTTAATATAATTTTTTTTAAAACATATCATTAAAAACTTTATTTAATCTATTTTAATAAGATATTTGTAAATTCATAAAATTATAAGTGAATAATTTTTACATGATAGTCAAATTTAAGTTAATTTAAATTTAAAAAATTAAGACAGACTAAAAGTATACACCTGGGGTAAATTATTGATATACATGTATGAATATTGATTGAGTTCCAACTTCTAATATACTAACTTATAACATGCACGGATTTCTTTAAATTCTTTAATATATTTAAAATAAATTAAATAGTTTGAGTACTGATTAAATTAAAATATTTAGATTGTCTTTGATATAAATTAATTAGTTGTTATTTTAAAACTTAAAATAGATAAAATAATAAAAATATTATAATATTTGTTAGATTCGTTATGAGTGATAATTTTAAGTGAATTGAATACTTTCAGAATGATTAATTGAGATGCTTAGATCATATTTAGTATATTATTTTAATAAAATTTAATATAGATAATAATAATAATAATATTTTATTCATGAGATTTATTTAATTGATTGTTATTTTAAATGAATTAAAGAGTTTGAGCCTGAAACTGAATTCTGTCAATAGATTGTATTTAATACAACTATATTAAATAAAAAGTATAAATTTTAATATAAATATAAATTTTATGTTATTATTTAGATATAATATAATATAATATTAAGATTTAATTTTAGGTGAAATAAAAATTAGGGATAACCAAAATATAGTTTATATATATTTATTTGTTTTTGAAATTTTAATAGGATTTTAAAAGAAATAATAATTTATAATTTTAATAGAGTTTAAAGAGTTTGAGTAGTATTGAAATTGAAATCAACTGTTACGATTCTATTAGGTTGTACTTCTATATTTCTATAATATATTATTATAACTAATATTATATTATAAATTATACTCCCTCCGTCTCTTATTACTTTTCCTGTTAATCATGTGCGCGTTTGCCAACACACACTTTTGATCGTTAATATCTTTAATTTCGTATTAGTATTAAATATAAATTTTTTACTGTATTAAAGTACTCACAAATACGAATCAAACAAAATCACTCATGACTATATTTTGTCTTATAAATTATGTGTAAATTAGTAGTCAATCCGCTTACGATGAACAGTACAAAAAGTCAAAACAAGAAAAGTATTTCGAGACGGAGGGAGTATATTTTTAATATTTTTGCAAAGTTTTTATAATTTTTTGGAAAGGGTTACCAATCAATCAATACAACAATAAACCGTATTTTGCTTATAATAGTATAGTAAAAATATTGTATTACAAAGTGAGATCCTTTCTTGCTTCAATATTTCTTTTCATTATTTCTTTTTTAGAATATATGTCAAGTGCACTACTTTTTACATGTGTTTCAGCCAAGCAACTTCAACAATAACTGCGTATGCTTTACCCTCTGTATTGAAAGTGTGATGAAACAAAAGGAGGTTAGTAAATTACTCAAATATCTATTTACACGACTCTACATATATTTTAGTGTATTAATTAATAGAACTATTATTTCTCTTATTTTGTAGAATACAGATAACAAGCATCCTTAATTCAATACTCTTTAAAGTTCATTAAACCTGTCCTTTTGTTGTTATTTCTGAGGAACATAAGTCCACTTTCTTGTCATGATCTCTCTGATAAAAAATCAGAAGGTAATATATATGATCATCATGAAAATCATATATATGTCCAAAACGATATTTAGCATTCACAGCTCAGACTCTAATTAATGGTACATCGTGCAAGTTCAGGTTCATGAATCTAATCCTCACACTCATAACCTACTTCACTTTTTTAAAGGCATGAAGGTACTCAAAACTTCGTTGCATTAATATGTACGTGTCTAGCATATATTATTCGCATCTATCCAATAACTTTGGGGAATTCAGATAGGCGAAGAAGCACTCAACTCCGCACATGGATATTGATTTAAAACAAATGCTTGACAAGAACATAGAGGTACAAAGTGTGTGTCAAATCTTAGAAAAAAATGACTATTTGACAGCGAGCAACATAATAGGATTAATGCTTTCCAGTGCTATTTACTGTGAATTTCTCAATTATATTTATGTCAAATATCACCCAAGTTGACATTTTTATGCTCTAAAATATTTACAATTGTGGTTTTATGAATTAAGCACATAAAATATACATATTCCAAAAGAAAATTACAATAATTTATAAAATAATTTACTCACATCTATGTATGTTAACTCTTCCAATCACACAAAAAGTTCTTATAAATTATATATCATTCTAAAAATTTTCCATAATTATGCCAACAAGGATGATGTAAAAGTTATTACAAAACTAAATTCACAACCAATCAAAAAGTATCATAATTGTTTTTTAACTTTTAGAGTATATAAAAACATATCTTTAATCGCTTAGCTAAAAAAAACATATATTTAATCAATAGAGAAGTTATAAAATTGTAACACTAATCTTAATTTGGACCGAAAAAATTATCAGTTAAAAGAAGTTGTCCCTTTGAAAATATCGAAAAATATATATTATAGAAGTTAGCTAGCACCCATGCCAATCAAACAGAGAAATTGGTTTTTGTAAATGGAGGTACTCACGAACAACCTCATGATTAAACCCTATATCCTATCATAAAATACTTATCAAAGTTAGGTTCACTTCACATGCAAAGAAAACATAGAGATCAGAGGGAGTCATCTTTCTCGCAATCTTTTTTTGGTTCCATAAAGTAATTATTGTAGTACGTTTTGGTTTAATGGTTTATTGTCGAAGTTCTTTAATCGTCATCTTCCAATATTAGATAATGCAAATATCTTGGCCTATAAAGTTATTTAAGTTAGGTTAACTGAGATTTTCTTATCAATGATTGTTACAATTAATCATGTATAATGTATATTATTGGATTTTGTCCTAGTTTTGAGATTTGTTTTTGTGTAAATGTTTTTTTATTCGGTTGGTCGTATATATACAACAATAAACACATAATTAGCTTCAATCATGGTACTCAGTGTCAATTTGACAATAATACATAAAAATCAATACTCCCCCTAATCTCTATCTTTCTATTTGGTTTTTCGTGAGAGAGCGTCAGAAATATCTTTAATTAGGTGGCTTTTATTTAGCTTAGTTTTGTTATCCGCGTCTTAATGAGTTAAATCCTTTGGACGAATTAATTAGCTGGAACATACTGCTAGAAGTAAATATGGTGAAGCAGGTACTGATAATCCAATCCAACGAGTAACGATAAATGAAATGACAGTTGTAGCCTCTGTCTGTATCTTCATCTTATGGTTCAATTCTTCCAAACAACCAAGTATGCAATTTGTGTTCTCATAAAAAGCTAGACTTTCTGGGACGGTTTTAATTTAATCGTTACCATACCAATTAAGTATTAAAAAAGATAGCTAATCATTTATAAAATTAATTGAAGATTCCTAGTTATGATTCCACAGAAACATAACCAGACAAAATGAGCCGTACACAAGTTTTAGTACCATATTCTAAGAGTTGAAACCTTATTGTCGTTGGACTGTTGGAGATATATATCTACAACAACTTTAAATTATGCGATTCTTTCGTGTAGTTTTTGCATCATGAACAAACATAATGTCTTGACATCAAAATTAATCTTTAATGATATATATATATATCTACAATTATATCTCATCGATCAGATCATCAATGATCAGCTAATTAGATTTTTCAGCCCATATATATATATATATATATAGATAGATATCAGCAGAAACCTGGGAACAAGCTCCGCTGCTAAGGGCCCTTCAACAAATTAATCTCTCTAATAAAGTATTAGATTGTTCCTTTTTCTATAATATCTTCATTAATTGGTAAGCAAACTTTACAAAAACCTCAAAAAGTTTTATATTTAAGAGAACTAATTAAAACACAAATATGATATTATGATCACAAAGAAAAAACACAAACAAACCAAGAGTGCCTTCATAGTTCATACATGCAGCACTAGAGAAACAAATACAAAGAGTTTAATTAACAAGTAATAATTAAGAGGAAAGACCTCAACAAAGAACTGTACGTAGTTAATTAGTTAGTTGTTTAATTTCGTCTCTAAATCTTATATGCACACTACATGAAATGACTGATTGATTGACATGCATTGCTAACATTAGCTGCTTGTTCTCTATATGTCCCTAATTAATTTATACTAATATTTTGAATGATAATTTAAATGAGGCTACAGTAGTGAGTCAACTTTGCATCCTTGTTGTAATTAGCTAGTTTCGAGTGATAGTAGTATATAGTAACTGAAATGATCATGTCCAAAGATTTAATGCTTTCGACACTAATTTCTTTCTTAAATATATCATTATCGATCTTTTAACTTAAACACATTGATATATAACCTCGTTATCCTAAATTTCGTAATCAAGAAAAAAATGATGCATGAAAACTGTTATCATGCATATACCATAATCTACAGACAAAATATATTATGCATAAAAATTGTACGTGATATGATTATATAGATAACACAATTATCACAGGACTGGATCGATATTAGTTATGCTTATTAATCATCACTCATCAATGAGGGAGATCAACTTGCAAGAACATGAGAGATTCATATATATATATATATATATATATAAACAAGAGAACCTTACATTAATACTTCCAAAGCTAATTGACAATAAGTAGCTTATTGACATAAGAATATAAACACAAGAAACACAGACAGTCACATTCCAAAAGCATATCTAACATAATAAAGATAACCTTTTCGATCCGATAAGCCATCTTCTACATCGACAATCTGATTCAGCAAAGGACTTGCTGATGAGATGATTTAAGTACCTTACATGGCCAGATTCAGTTATTACATCCACAAAACTAAAAGTCTTTGAGCTGATAATGCTGCAAAGATTTAAGAACAATAATGCAAAAGCTTTACGATTACATTTCTTGAAATATTCCCTTATAAGTGATAGTTTAGTTAAAAAAATTTAGCATGTTTTTAACTTCGAAAATACCTCATGAAAAATTCCAGAAGTTGGCTGATAACTGAAGAGAACCGATGAGATGCTGATTACAAATATTAATACTTTCCTCTCTAGTACCTTGACTTTGCAGTTGGTGCTTGCGAGCAATTTGCATTTTTTCAACCTCAATTGAAAGTCTGTCATTATAGTTACCGGTGTTATGACTAGTACTTACCGGTTCTTCACCAGTTCCAAATGGTCTCCAAGTCATTAAGCTAGTCGATTGTTGAACATCAAGCTGCTGCTGCCTTTTCTCCTTTGTTCTTTCCCGTGCTCTCTCTCTAGCGTTTTCTCTTGATTCTTTTGCACGGGGATGACTTGCAGGTTTTCTAACAGATCTAGTCCTCTTCTCCTTGCTACGAATGGAAGGTGAGATAGTTTTAGAGCTCGTGGTCCCGGATACAACATCACAATCTGAATTTGAAGAAGCACTAACTGTAACTATACTTGAACCTTTGTTTCCAGAAACTTCTTCGATGGCATGTTTCGAATGCGTGAGCAGCCATTCCATAGTTTTACTAGGCTTATCAAACCCCAGCATGTCTTGCAGTCCGAAAAACTTTCGAGCAACATCAAGTGACAGCCTCATTCTTCTGTCTCTAGGGCCATGAGCAGTGTTGATCTTGCTGTGCCTATCTTTCTTGGACATTTTCTTTTTCACAAATGGAGGATCAGTAGTGTTCCCTCCTGCACACATATACTCTTTCATATTGACATCATTTTGGCTAGAATTTTCCGTGTTTCCGCTAACTAAAACATTGTTTGCCCCAACTACACCTTGATGATTAGTTTCATACAAAATAGCATGAAGATGCTGAGAGTAAATCGCTTCATCTTCGTATAAATTAAACGGAGAAGAAGAATATAACAAGCAAGATGAAGGAGAGGAGAAATCTTGAATTTCTAGACTCGGGTTAAAGTCATTATCTGTAAAAGCAGTATACACAAAGCCATCTGATGGATACATTTTATAAATTAGCTGTAATCTATTAAAAACTACAGTCAAATGTACATCACACTACTGTTCATCTAGCTGCTATTAATTTGTAAGGTGCAAAGAACCAAATTATTTGAAAAAAAAGACTTTGCATGCGTGAATGAGTCCTATAACACACACACAAATTTCCAGCTTTTCAAGGAGAAATAAGCTAGTGGTTGTACTAGTTGTGCCTGAGTGTGACACACAAAACCCAAATTCACTGAATACAAATAGTACATAAATTAGTGTCTATTTTGTATGTGAATGATAAAATGGGTATGTTCACTTCATTGAGAGAGTGAGAATGATTGTTTGAGGGAGGATATAAATGATGAAGAGATATATAAACTAGGTTGATGAATTTATTGGTGAAAAAATGGAGTAATAATATATAGTTAGGAATCTTTTATTTAAGAAAACATTGTAAGCTGGTTTGGGACCATGAAAAAGAAAGAATCAGGCTGTATCATGGGAAGTGAGTGGAGGATAGGAAGCACTTGGTTCAGTTGTTCTTGTGCCCCTTCACGTGATGGCAGGTGACAAGTTTGACAATGTTGGACTCCAATTTTTCATTTGTTAACCTCATGCCTTTTACTTTGATAGCAACCACTGCACTACTTAATTACTTATCATCATCATCATGAAATTACTTGAACAAAACTTGATTGTTTGGCTTCCATCTAATTCTTGGTAATTCCATGGCATCCACGCCGTTTCGGAGGGAATGACTAAAAAAGGCAGTGACACAAAGATCTAATTGCATTTTAATCTTTGTAGTATATATGTAGTGTTTTGCTCCATTAGTTTGGCAATTTAGCAATTTTCTTACCGCCAATTATTTATATTCTTTACATAGCAATAGATTCATAAATTTAAATACTCACACACATAATTTCATTTCGAGCTCTCTCGAACCCTTGTTGTTAAGGGAAACGAGATACGGACTTAGGTACGATGTACAAAATGCATGTATATTGGGTTTTCACGTTGTACAAAACCAGTACACAATCTTTCTCATGACATTTATACGAACAAAATGGCCAAAAATATGTAACTAATATACAAAATACATTCAAACTTTCTCTTGTCCTTAATTCCTCTCAGGATTATTCAGACTTTAACAATTCTTTGTTAATGCATGTATTAATTCTTCCTTTGTTTTCATTGTCTGATATGTTTTTGCCCTTGTAATCCAAGCACAAGAATTAGATATATCATAATTTTGTTTTGCAAATATGTGAAGCTAACATCTAAAACCCCGCGGATGGGTGTTTTAGTATAAATTTAACAAATAATTTAGGATAAAACTCCATAAATAGCTAGTACAATTTTACTAATAACACATTTGAGTAGAATTTGGCAAGAAATTGAGTTGACCTTGTGATTACTCATAATCAAACAGTATAAATTATTTTCGATCATTATGTGTATCCACTCTATACAGAATAATTTTGCGAGTTAAAAATAACACCTTATTTTCTGTAGCACAATACAAACATTCATCAAGTGATCAGTGTTCAAACAAACACAATGTTACATGGTCTTTGAAAAGCCTTGTGGCCATTTATAACCCTAGAGAGAAAGGACAATTATTTCACCCGAGGAGATAAAAATTAGACAGTATTTAGAGCAGGCCTGCTCTTTGTAGCTATGACCTAATTCTCCTTTTGACCACATGCACACAGACTATTGACTCCATGATGGGAGGTTAATTTTAATTAGCTAGTGAGCTCTCTCTTCCATTATCTCTGTGTAAAATTGTAGATAAGTATGGATAATAAGGTTGGGAAAGACAATCGATCATGCATTGTACTGGTTTTATTGATATGCTCAGAACATTTTCAAAATCGAATAGATTCCGAAATACATATACATTCTATTGAGATTATTTTCAACACACCCACTATTTGTTTCTATATATACATGCTGCTCTTCCTTTCTCTCTAAATTAATAGTACATGTACACATAATATTTATAGGTATGTGTCAATATAATTTATCTCTCTTTGTCTGATGCATATGGGTGCCCTAGAGTTGTCAATACTTTAAGACAGACTATTCTTCAGTTATTATCGCAACTTTACAACCAAGGACCACATGACACATATATACAAATGTGTGTAAGGTGTTGCTGGGGTTCCTTTCTAATCCAAAGATGAGATAACTATGGATATATCTGTAGATAGTGGGTACATCATGCCCATATAAGGGTGCGTGATAATGAGACCATAGAAACCCTAAATAGTGCTTTCATTTCACATGCTTTAATTAGTCCTAGCTACCTAGTGTGCTCTATATTGTACATCTTCATTATCTATCAGCTTATTATCCAAACATATCCAAACTTGATCTGAACAATCGTAACTAATAGTAGAAATAATATTGCACGGACTTTGCTAGCTATGAATTACATCATGAGAGAGGATGGACCAACTTCCTTAAGTAGCATTTGTTTTGGTGACACTTTAGTAGGCTACTAATTTATTTCTGAGCATATGTTTCATTTGCCATAACATATACTCCGTAACTCATTAATTAAGACTTTAGGGTAATTTTAATTCCTAAGCCATTTTTTAACTTAGTTATTTATAAAATTAATTATCTACATCTAAAAACACATTTTCGTTTATATATGGTCCATTAGAAAAATAAAAACAGTTGCACACATATGTCTCCATTCCAAGTCTAACCTATATCGCTCTAAATTAAAATCTTGAACATTATTTATAAGCACTTGCTATACACTCAATTTTTTTTTTGAAAGACACTCAATTATCTATTACTTGTTTGTATTCAAATTTATATTATGCAGTATATAAAGTTATTGTTGTGATTGGTGCTTATCTCTCTTTTTCTTGCTCCTTAATATATATTTAAAGTTATTGTTGTGGTTGGTACTTATCTCTCTTTTCTTTGCTCCTTAATATGTATTTGGATCGTTCTCATTTTATAAAATATATGTTTAACAAGTGGTATGATTATAAATTTAAATTTAGTAAACTTTAGCTGACATCCTAATTAATTAAACATCATAAACCCACTATCTAAATATTATGAAAATTAAAAGTAACCAACTCGCTAACTCCATTCTTATGATCTTAAGTTAACCTTTTTATTTTTTGTTGAGAAAATATATACATCTTTGGGCCAACTTTTTTTTTTTTGAAATCATTTTTCGGGCCAACTTTGACCTATCTTGTAGGACGTACAACTTCTTTTTATAATAATGAAATCTAAATAACATGCGCAATTTAAGCGTTTTATATATACAAGTTTATAACTAGTGTAATGTATATAAGGTTTTCTTAATAATAATTTATAATAATTTTATAATCAAATTTATTAATTTTTTAATAAATTTATATTTCTTTAAATTTAATATATTATCTTATAAAATAAATACTAACTTTCTTTATTATCGAATTTTAATCATTTTATTTAAAAATAATATTAACTTAATTCTTATACTAATGAGAAATCGAATCTTAATTAATTAACTAACTAACTAATAATATTTAATAATTGACACACATTTTTACCATGACCGCCGAACCATATCAACTCAATTTTTCTAATTATATATAGTATATAATTTTACTATAATATTATATAACAACCTAATTAGTTGTAATTATGAAGAATTATTTATGTAATTGAAATTTTAATTGTAGATAAAATTGTATCTATTAATAATATCAATATATTATTAATAATATGAGTATATAACATTATTATAAAATTTAATAAAAATAAATAAAATTCAAGTAAAAGAGGGGATCAGTGTGTACGTGCATATATAGACCGGGCATCGTCGCATTGATATGAATACAAGTAAACAAGTACTGCGTATAAAATTTTACCATCCCTTAGTCGACACACTTGCTGTATTCGAAGGAAACATATATTATTTAAATTTGAAATTATGCCCATAACTATAAGTAGGTATGAATATGTTGCAGTTTTGATTGCAATCGTTTAGATGCGGTTTTAAAAATTAGAAACCAAAACTGAACCAAAAATAACTGGTTTGATTTGATTTTCAAAAGTTCTATTCAGTTTTAAAACCAAATATTATGTTATTATATTAATCATATATAAATTGAGATTTGAAAAAATCATGTACAAATATTTAATAAAAGTTATGGCAATAACAAAACAAAATTGTGTTTAACAGACAAACATAACAAACATTTATACTATATTATAATAACCAAACTAAATATTTTTTTTAAAATACTGATGTAAACCTTAAAAAAGATATTAACCATCAAATTTTAAATGAACTGTATAAACAATCATAACCATTCAATTTTAATAAAATATAATTTTAAAAAAGATATTTATGATACATACAACTCTGTGCCCGATAGTCCTCGTTTTATACAACTCCTCACTGAAAATATTATATTATATTTAAATTATATTTTATATTTTCTATTTTAAAAATCCTACTTATCCTATAATTTTTATTCAATATATCATTAAATTTTATAAATATTAATATATCTATGTTAGGAATGCAAATTGACTGTCAGAAAATACAAATCAGATTTTACAATGCTCACGTCATCAGAGTTTATGAAGCTGTCATTCAGAATTTACTTTATCAGGGAATACTCAATCAAAGTTTACTCTAACAGAAAATGCTCTATCAGATAATAACAACCGACAGAGTTTACAAGACAGAGTTTGTCAGGAAGCAATTCAAATCAGAGTCTGAATAGGATAGTAAGAAGGAATCCTAATACAAGTCTATTTCCTTAAGTAAAGTTGTTTTATTTCTAATCCGATTTGTAATTGAATTGTAACTGTGTCTATATAAACACAGACATAGGTTAACATCAAAGTAATCTTTGCAAATCATATTATTCATAAATTAGCAGCTCTTGAGAACAAAGTGTTTTTGAGAGAGTTTTGTATTCTTTTCAATATCATCAATACAAATCTCTGATTCCTTTTACATACTTGTGTTCTTGATCGATTTACTAGTACTATTACATTCAACCCCCTTTTATAATAGTTTATTTATCTGGGCAAACAAGTGGTATTAGAGAAGGCAGTTCGAATTTAACTGTTAGACCATAAAATCATGTCTGGAAACAAGTATGAAAGCATAAGAATTTCTATCTTGAAGAAAGCTGAGTACCCTACATAGAGGGTGAAGATGTTGATATTCCTGGAAGCAACAAACCCTGATTATTTGGACAGGATCAATGAAGGCCAGTATCTTCTAACAACTGGTGCCTGCAACTATTGTGGAAGGAAGACAAGTTCCTGAACACTATACTCTTAAAGACAAGAAGGAGTGGACTAATTTGGAAAAACAAGAAGTCCTCAAAGATGCCAAAGTAAGAAACATATTGCACAATAGTCTTGTCTCTGTAATGTCTAATAGGGTGATAGCAAGCAAAACTGTAAAGGAGATCTGGGATGCTCTGGAGGTTCAATGTCAAGGAACCAGGGAAATTAAGAAAAATAGGAGATCTGTGCTTATACAAGAATATGAATATTTTGAGGCTAAGCAGAATGAATCTCTCACAGATATTTATGACAGATTTTTGACTCTGTTGAATAACCTAGTTTTGGTGGACAAAGTATATGATAATGAAGATTCTAACACCAAATTTCTAAGAGCTCTTCCAGAAGAATGAGATATGCAGACATCTTTAATTAGAGACAGGGTTGATTTACATGAGATGTCTTTAGATGAGGTCTATGGAAAATTGAAAACTCATGACCTGGAGTTACAACAAAGAAGAAATAGGAAAAGCAGCAAGGCAAGATCTATTGCTTTGAATGTTGAAGCCAAGATTGAAGAACCAAAAGAAAAGGTGCTTAAGGCCTCAACAAGGAAAGGAAAAGAAGTATTGATCCAAGAAAGTAGTGAATCAGAGTTTGAAACAAACTCTGAAGCAAACTCTGATGACTCCACATACTCTGATATGATGGAGATGGTTGCAATGATTGTTAAGGACTTTAAAAAGATGAAATACATAAAGTATAAGAAGCAAACAAATTTTTAAAAGAAACATGGAGAGTCAGAAAAGAAAGAAAGGTTCAAGAAAAGAGAAGACAGAGATGTAAAATCAAAGACTGTTGACAAGTCAAAGATTAAGTGTTACAAGTGTAACAAGATAGAGCATTTTGCTACTGAATGCAGAAATAAGGAATCAGTGAAGGCTTTAATCACATCAAAAAAGGATTGGATTGATTCCTCAGATTCTGAACAAGAAATAAATTATGCACTCATGGCAAACACTGATGCTCTAAACTCTGATAAGGTACCAGACTCTGTCTTTAACTTTCAAACTGATAATATCTGTGTACTAAAGTCTTTTCTTAGATCTATGCATGTTAGTTTTAAATCATAGACTCTAGAAAATGAGAGATTAAAATCTGAGATACAAACTCTGACTGCTAGGAATAACATGCTGGAATCTGAAAACTCTGATATGTTAAACATTAGGAAAGACTTTGATAATGCTATTCACATGCAATCTCAATTAGAAATTCAAGTTGAATACCTAAAATCAGAAATAACAAAAGAAAAAGAATCTTTCAGAGTATGGACAAACTCTGAAAAGAGAGTCCAACAAATGCTGACTAATAAGAATTGGACTTCTGCTTTAGGCTATGAATCAGACAAAGATACACACACTAAATCTCACATAAAATGAATATTAAATAAACCTGTGAAATTTGTTAGAGCTAGTAATGACAAGAAAACTTCTAATGAATGCTCTAAAAATAATAGTGTGTCAGAAACTAAAAAGGTGAGTATAGAGTTACTTTCTTAGAAACAACTTAAGGAAAAGTTGAAAGCAGTCACCAATAAAGATAAACCTAAAAAGGCTAAAAGAAATAGGAATGAAAAAGTAGAAATTACTAAGGAGATTAACTACATGAATATTCCTGATGCTCCTAGGAAAACATATTTTACTTATGATAATTCAAATCACCTTGCTATTGACTGCAAACAAAAGAAAAAGAAGGAACCTGAAAGATCTAGTTTTGAGGTTAGAAAACAAACTAGATACAATCCCTATTTTCATTGTGGTAGTATGAGACATTCAATTTATACTTTCAAAGAATATCTTAGTTTGTATTACATTTTTTATGAACCACAGCCTTAAATAAATATACCTCCAAAACATATTGTCAAGCAAATATATGTGATAAAGTCTTATAAAAGGAGTGTAAACTATGACAGTACAAACTCTGTGAATTCAAACTCTATTCATATAAACTTTGTTAATATATACTCTAATAAAAGTACTTCTGCTGCAAATGTTAACAAGTTTTCAAAGAAAAGACCCAAACTAGTTTGGGTCCCCAAACCTACTAATTAAGTTGCATTTACTGATTGCATGGAAATATGAAAAACATCCTAGTGATTGATAGTGGATGTTCTGCACGTATGACTAGAAATAAATCCTTACTTTCAGAGTTTGAGGAGAAGGTTGGCCCAACAGTATCTTATGGAGATGGCAACATAGGAAGAACACTGAGATATGGCAATATTATGATTGGAAATGTCATCATTGAAAGTGTAGCTCTGGTTGAAGTACTCAAATATAATCTGCTAAGTGTGA
Source organism: Oenanthe sinensis (assembly GCA_028671895.1). NCBI lineage: Eukaryota > Viridiplantae > Streptophyta > Magnoliopsida > Apiales > Apiaceae > Oenanthe > Oenanthe sinensis. The sequence goes on from CM053801.1 coordinate 26,721,644, forward strand.
GTCAAATGACAGACATAGGTTATTCTATGGAATTTCATGAAACTCACTGTGAAGTAAAAAGTAAAAAGAATGGGAAAGTAGTTCTTATTGGTTACAAAAATAACAATTTATTTGAAGCTAGCTTGGATGTTAATTATGATGGTCCCTTAACATGCCTACTTGGAAAAACATCATCTTTGGAAAGCTGGAATTGGCACAAAAAGCTATGTCACTTGAATTTTGGAAACATAAATGAATTAGTGAAAAAGGATCTAGTTAGAGGTCTTCCAAAAGTTCAATTTCATCCTAATGGACTTTGTGATTCATGTTAAAAGGCCAAACAAAAGAAAACATCTTTCAAGAGAAAAACTGAAAATTCAATTGATCAACCTTTCCATTTATTGCATCTTGATTTATTTGGTCCTGTCAACATTATGTCCATTGGAAAGAAAAATATACTCTGGTTATAGTTGATGATTACACTAGATTCACATAGGTGTACTTTTTGCATAAGAAGGATGAAACCGCAGGGATAATTTTTGATCATATTACAATGATTGAGAATGGATCAACACACAAGGTAAAGAATCTAAGGAGTGACAATGGAACAGAGTTTAAGAACTCTGTAATGGAGGAATTCTGCTCAAAAAAGGTATAATTCAACAATTCTCAGCACCTGGCCCACCTCAACAAAATGGTATAGTTGAAAGAAAGAACAGAACACTAATAGAAGCTGCCAGAACAATGATAGAAGGAGCAAAACTACCTACTTACTTTTGGGCAGAAGCTGTGAATACTGCATGCATTACTCAAAATTGTTCTTTAATAAACAAAAATGGAATGACTCCATATGAATCTTTGAAGGGAAGAAATCCAAATGTTAAGTACTTTCATATCTTTGGAAGCAAGTGTTTTATTCTCAAAACACATCCTGAATAATTGAAGAAGTTTGAACTTAAAGCAGATGAAAGAATTTTTGTTGGTTATGTAACAACTTCTAAAACCTTTTCAAGGGCATTCAAAGTATTCAACCTAAGGACAAAGACAGTCATGGAATCAATCAATGTTTCTTTTGATAAATGAAAGATAGTTGGATTACATGATAATGATGCACATGAAACTCTGAGATTTGAGAATAAACTGCAAAAAATAAACTCTGTTGAGCTAAACGTTGATGAGTCAAACACTGTTCAACCAAACTCTGGTGAGGTAAACTCTGATTCATTAAACTCTGATTCAAAAATGATTGAAATAGAAATTGAAGATTCTGCACATGTTATGGTGGAGCAACATCAATCAAATATTGACATTGGAGATGAAAACACAATTATAGAAATATTAGAGTATGACCAAAATCTGAACAACCACAACTCTGAACCCCTAAACTATGATCAATCAAACTCTGAGTCTACAACTCTCAGATCTCAATCTCTGATAATTCAAACTCTGAGTACATAAACTCTGAGACATCAAACACTGATGGAAACACATCTTCAAGGGGAGGATCAACATTTACAGAAGAATCATTCTATGAAGGCACTGATCATGGGGGAACATCTAGTTCTTGATATCTACCACATCCAAGAAAGTGGTCAAAAGACAAGAAAATGGACAAAAGATCACACACCTGATTTAATTATTGGTGATCTAGAAAGTGAAGTAAAGACAAGAAAAGCTACTAAGAATGAATGTCTATTTCATAGTTTTCTTTCTCAAACAGAACCAAAGAAGGTTGAAGATGCTTTGAAGGATGCATATTGAGTTACTGCAATGCATGAAGAATTGAATGAGTTTGAAAGGAATGAAGTTTGGACCCTAGTTCCAAGACCAAATAGCAGATCTATTGTTGGCACAAAATGGGTATTCAGGAACAAGACAGACTCTAATGGAATCATTACAAGAAACAAAGCAAGACTGGTAGCCAAAGGTTAATCTCAACAGGAAAGGATTGATTATAATGAAACCTATGCATCTGTAGCTAGACTTGAGGCAATCAAAATTTTTCTTGCTTATGCTACACATAAGAAATTCAAGGTCTACCAAATGGATGTGAAAAGTACATTTTTAAATGGTAAACTTGAAGAAGAAGTTTATGTTGAGCAACCACCTGTCTTTGTCAATCCAAAATATCCAAATTATGTCTATAGACTGGATAAAGCCTTATATGGACTCAAACAAGCACCAAGGGTCTGGTATGAAACTTTAGCTCTATTTTTACTTGAAAGTGGTTTCACTAGAGGTACAATTGATAAAACCTTGTTTTATAGAACTCAAGGTAAGGATTTATTATTGGAACAAATATATGTTGATGATATTATATTTAGTTCCACTAATGAGAAGCTCTGTGAAAGATTTTCAAAGTTAATGCAGTCCAGGTATCAAATGAGCATGATGGGAGAATTGAGTTATTTTCTATGTTTACAAGTAAAATAGACTGAGGAAGGTATCTTCATTAATCAGTCTAAATGTACATAGAATTTACTCACAAAATTTCAAATGCAAGACTCTGCATTTGCTACAACTCCTATGGCTACTGCAATAAAACTTGATCAAGACACTAGAGAACCTGTTGATATTACAACATACAGAGGAATGATTGGTTCTCTACTTTATTTGACTGCAAGTAGACCAGACTCATGTTTGCCACATGTCTTTGTGCTAGATTTCAAGCATATCCAAGGGCACCTCATTTGATAGTTGTGAAAAGGATTTTCAGATATCTCAAGGGCACTATTAATCTTGGCTTATGGTATCCTAGAGAGTCTAATTTTAAATTAATAGGCTATTCAGATGTTGACTTTGCAGGATGCAAAATTGACAGAAAAAGCACAAGTGGCAGTTGTTAATTTTTAGGTGGAAGATTTGTGTCATGGTTCAGCAAGAAACAGAAACCAATCTCAACATCAACAGCAGAGGCTGAATATATAGCTGCAGGAAGCTGTTGTACACGGATCTTATGAATGAAAAATCAACTGTTGGATTATGGTTTAAACTTTTCTAAAATTCCTATTTATTGTGATAATCAAAGTGCTATTGCAATGACAGGAAATCCAGTTCAACATTCTCTGATAAAGTACATCAGTATTAGATATCATTTCATAAGGGAACATGTGCTGGAAGGCACAATTGAATTACATTTTGTTCCCACAGATCAACAATTAGCAGATATATTCACCAAGCCTTTGCCTGAAGGAACATTTAACAGACTGGTTTCTGAATTAAGGATGGTCACAAGTGGCTTAACTTGACTTAGCAAGTTTCAGACAATCAGAGTATATGTCAGAGTATGGGGTAAACTCTGAAGAAATTAGAGTAAACTATAATCATTAAAGCATATAATCTCTTATCACAAGTTATCAGTGTTTATGATAAACTCTATCAGAATGTGTGATAAACTCTGATAGTACATTCTAAACTCTAACTCATATAAACTCTGATTTCATGCTTGGTAAACTTTGATTAAGTGTTAAACTCTGAGATCATATTTATGACATCATATTTCATTTTTGTGGCATCATAATTATCATTCTCTGATTGGACTTGAAATAAGGTGCATGTATCTCACAAATGACGGTTCATTACACAGATATACACACACTTGCTGTATTTTGTGATTTGTACTAATAATTGCTCATCTAATCAGTTTTTGCCACGTGTCCCACTACAGGTTTTATGCAAACGAAGAGGCAAAGTTTAAATCTCATTTTTATTTTAAGATTATATATCAATATCTATTATTCTTCATTTACTCTCTCGTTTCACATAAACCCTAACTGTTCAAACCTGCAAATCCTTATTGTTTCAATGGCATCCAAAGGACAAACCTTCCAAAACTACACTTTTTCTGCCACCAACTATATTTCTCTATTGAATAAATCTGATGCACTTGAAGATTATCACGTTATTCAAGATTTTTTAAGGCAAAGTTACATAGGCTATGCTTTGCAAGAACCTTTAAACTTCTGTGCTCAATCCTTGATAAGAATATGGTCGTCTGCAAAGTTTAACAATGCAGGAGATGATGAAGAACCAATCATCACGTTCAACTGTAATGGCAAGCACTTGATAACACCGGCCATAGTTCGACAAGCCCTTAATCTTCTAGAAGTGGCTGTGTATGATGACATGGTAGAAGTTGAATAGATTAAAGAATTTTGTAGGTCTATAGGCTATGGAGGAAGCCTATCAAAGTTGGGAAGCCTCACAAGACCGAATCTTAGAAGAGAATGGAGTTTCTTCTTCGATTGCATTACAAGGACCTTCACAGGCAAGTGCACGAATTTTGATGCAATCCCACAGCTAGTATAACAGATTGGGTATTCTCTAACCCATAATCTCAATTTTAATTTCCCTTGTTTAATAATTAGACAGCTGGCTAGCAAAATAAATGATGATGCTCATACTATATATTTTTCTATATTTCTTCCGTTAATTTTTAATCATTTTTTACCTGATGAAAATTTTGAGACTGATCAAAGTTTAGCTAGTTTTTGTATGAATAAGAGAATTTTTGCTGACCAAGCTAAGAAGGACGCTAAGAAAGGTAATCTCTCTCCTCTCTACTATGCCACATAGGTCAGACTTCTCTTAAATCAGAGAATGCCTATCATGGCATTGCTGGAAGGCAAATATTCCTTAGAAGGAACCTGGATTACCAGTTCTAATTGAGAACATGATTCTTCAGTATGTCAAGTCAAAAGCTGATTGGTGAAAAACTGTTGCCCATTATAACCATGAACGTATTAGACGGGGGGCTACTGTTGACAAGACAGTCTGCAGGAAAAATTTGGGGAATCTAAATGATCTCTGGTTCAAGGCAGAACAGGAGCGACAACACAATTATTTGAAATATGGCCCATATGTCACTCTAGAGGAAGCTGTTCCTGTAGCAATATCTGATTCTTCTACAAACTCACCTAAGAAAATTATCAAGGAGATTTCTTATGAAAGGGTTAGGGAGTTGGCAGAACAAGTAAGGAAAGAGATGAAAGATAAGAAGTCTACATCATCTGCCTCTCCAAGTTCAAAACAATTTTAAAGAAAGAAGAGGAAGTCTGTCTCTTTTGGCCAGGATACACAAGAACTTATCTCTCAAAGTGAGGTGGAAATCTCTACATGTCCAGGCACACAAGAACCTATTGAGCAAAGTTCAATAGAAGCCACAATTCCAGCAGATGAAGCCATCATGGATCAGGGGTACAACCCACAAGAACCTTCAGCTCAAAGGGTTGAAAAAGTTGTTAAGGCCCCTGCCACATAAGAACCATCCAATCAAAGTTTGGATGCATGCATCAATCTATCATAGAAGATCTTATTATTGCTGATGTTGAAGGCCAATCTCTGGAAGAGTCAATCCCACAAGAACCTTCACCTCAAAGTGGTGAAGCAGCTGCTGATATGACTCAGGTCTCACAAGAACCAATCATCCATTTTATGATTACATACCAAGATTCTAATGTTGGACAGACAAACTCTGATGAAGCTCAACTGATAATTTCTAATGCTCTTATGGTGCAACCAATCTCTGCACAACCAATGGAGACAACATCCACATCTACAACTTAAGGTATAAACTCTGAATTTTCTTTAGAATTTGTATTCTCTGATAGTTTAAGTTCAGATTTTACCTTTCCTATTTTAACTGCTAGAATGATCATGAATAGTCCTGAAAAGGGTACCCCTAAACATGTAACTACAGTCAACCTTTCTCAGCCACCTCTTATTTCTATAGGACATTGTATGTTGAGCCTTTCTAGTGAGTCTGAGGTAAAATGTGTAAAAAACAGAAATAATGAGAGGCAGACACTGGATCTGGTAAAAGGTGAGGTAGAATTGAGAAAGAAGTTAGTTACTTCTAGTTAGCAAAATCTAACTCTTAAAAGTTATGATATGTGTGATGTGAGAAGTAATGAGATTACTTTAAAAAATCAGAGTGATTTAGGATGTTCCATATCTTTTGCAGGTACTTAGAGTCTATATGTTGCAAACTCTGATTCTTTGCTAAACTCTAAGAAAGCTGTAAACTCTGATGGGGAGGACATAGACTCTGATGAGGCTATTTCTGCTGATGAAGAAGTTACAGACCTTTCAATCCCCTACACACAAAGATACAATACCAAGAAGTGGCCAGTAAATTCTCATGATGCACATGAAAGACTGAGAATGGAGAATCTTGATTACCTGGTGCTGGAGTAACTTAAAGGAGAAATTGAAGCTGCTCTAGATGCTGAAGGTGTAAAGAGAGATTTCACTTCTAAGGTAGAACCATCTCAAGATGTATTGATAAATTCTCACAAACAAAAAGTCTGGGATATGTCCTGGAAATACTCAAATTAATTCATCTCTTGGCCACATATTCATGAGTTGATAAGTAAAGCTGACAAGGATATAAACTCTGATGAGATGAAGTAAATGTTGAAGGCTACTATTGTATTGTCCAAAGGACTTCACAATGAAATTAGTGAACTCAAGGATTCTATCACCAAAAACTCTGCTTCTATTCAAACAACTATTACAACATCACAACATTCCCTCGAATTAAAACTCAAAACTGTCTCAACAAAACAGGATGCATTGGAAGCTAAAGTGGATAATCTTTCTACTTCTATCAGTTCTATGCAGGGAATGCTATATACAATAGTTGAAATTCTTATTGTGAGAAAATGAAGTGATGTCAGAAAGGGAGAGAAGGGTTCAGACAAATGCAAGGATGCTGCTGCACAACAACTTAACAAACCTAATGATGAAGATCAAGGGAGTCATAAAGAGGGAAAATAAACTCTGAAGCAGCAAACTCTTATTGGTCAAACTTCAACCACTCAAACTCTGATGACAGCAAAATCTGACAAATAATTAATCTCTGATAAACAGTAAACTCTGATAGAAGCTGACTTGGAACTAGCAAAGAGGCTTGAAGAAGAAGAAAAGCCTAAGAAAATTCAAGAACAAAATTTAAAGGATGTAGAACTGGCAAGGAAGCTATTTGAAGAAGAAAATCCAGGATTAGATCCAGGTGTTGTGGAAGCTGAATTGAAGAAATCTGGTACTGACGGTGCTCGAATCCAGAAAAAGAGAAGATATGTGAAGAAAGGTCCAATTCAAAAAAGGCAACTACTCAACATAAGAAATTAGAATTTAAGCCTGTTCAAATCAAATCAATTGAAACCCCAAAGCCAGTTGCTCAATCAAAACCAGTCTCAGAAATTCAAACAAGATCATCTTCAAGAATTCAACAAAAAGCTCCAGCTAAGCCAAAGACTCCTCTCACTATGTCTGAAATAAATTTTCTTCAAGGTGGCTCAAGCTTTGATGATCAGGAAGAAGAACATCAACAATCTCTGATAAGGAAGAAAAGAACTTATTTTATGTGGACCAAGACTCAAACTCTGACTCTCAATGCCAAACTTGGAAAAGACAAATGTGGTATTGGTGATTCACATGCTAAGGTCTACAGCGGAGAAACAAATATCTTCAGAGATCCTTTTTCATTAAAAGATAAACCTGATGAAGAGTTGACTCAAGAACATCTGGACAAATTAATCTATGTTAACATTGTGAAGGATATCTTTGATGGTGCTCAAGCTAAGGAGAAGCTCATTTATTTATTAGAAGATGGAAGATTTTTGAAGATTGCTAAAGAAATTTGATTCAAAAAGCATCTAAAGAACTTGAACATGTTCTATATCTTCTTAATGATGAAAATGAAGTTACTTCTAGATGGGTGAAAATTCTTGAAAGAGTAATAGCTGAGAAGAAGAAGAATGAAAGGCTGATGATGATAAATTCTGAAGAATATGAGCCTGGATATACACTTGAAGATGGAACAAGAAGAGCTATGAGAAAAAGAGGTACAAGGGTCAAAATGGTGTTAGGGATTCCTACACTAATCTTAAATCCTGATGGTATGAAGGCCTGTTGCATTGCTTTGGATGAGAGAATGAATAAATCATCTATCTATGCTCTAAGGGCGGCTATATGTCAGATTGATGATTCTTTTGAGCAAATGAAGGAATTGAAGGAGAAGCTGGTTGAGCTGTTAAAAAGTGCTGAAGAAAAGATACTGAATCAATTTTTGAAAGAAGATTTCTCTTACAGAAGGATCTGAATCCTGAAGGAAATACAAACTCTGATGCATTTGTCTTGTGTTTCTGACATCATAAAGTGAAATTTATGTTTTAATACTTAAAGCATAAATTGGGGGAGATTGTTAGGAATGCAAACACTGATGGTTATTAGAGAATACAAATCAGAGTTTGCAATGCTGACGTTATCAGAGTTTATGAAGCTGTCGGTCAGAGTTTACTCTATCAGAGAATACTCAATCTGAGTTTACTCTAACAGAGAATACTCTATCAGAGAATAACAACCGACAGAGTTTGTCAAGAAGTAATTCGAATCAAAGTCTGAATATGATAGTAATAAGGAATCCTAATACAAGTCTACTTCCTTATGTAAAGCTGTTATATTTCTAATCTGATTTGTAATTGAATTGTAACTGTGTCTATATAAACACAGGCATAGGTTAACATCAAAGTAATTTTTGCAAATAATATTATTCATAACCTAGCAGCTCTTGAGAACAAAGTATTTTTGAGAGAGTTTTGTATTCTATTCAATATCATCAATACAAATATGTGATTCCTTTTACATACTTGTGTTCTTGATCGATTTACTGGTATTATTACATTCAACCCCCTTCTGTAATAGTTTATTTATCTGGGCAAACAATCTATACTATATTATTATAGTCTAATAAGAGAACGTTTTTTCATCCTAACTAGATGAATTGTAAAAAAATCATAACCGTCCAATTTAAGTTGAACCATAAAAACGATCATAACCATCCAATTTTAATAAAATCTAATTTAAAAAAGAAATATCAATATATCATACATACAACTCTATCATATATTATATTTAAATTATATTCTATATTTTCTAATTTAAGAATCATACTTATCTTATAAGTTTAAATTATGACTTATTATTAAATTTTATAAATATTAATATATAAACATCATTGTATAGAAAAATATAAAAAGAAATTAATACTAAAATAAATTACTGTACTAGATGAAATATTTAAATTATGAGATTAATACTCCTAAGGTTAAAAGAAAAAAATAACACAGGAGTACTTTTTTAAATATAGGACATTGCACTCTATTATTACAAAAATGTCACTCAGTTAACTTACCTAAGATCATCCTTATAAGAGGTTTTCTCTTAAATTAAATAAAATAATTACTATATAATTTATTAATAACATTCGTATTTTGCACGGTAGTTAGTAATTACTTAATTGGGAGAACTTAAATCCCAATGCATCCTGGGCAACGACGAAACATAGGCTGGCTAACATGCTTTCAAGGGAGGCCAAAATGGAAGACCAGTCAAGGCGAATGGCACCGATTCATCTTACAGACTTATTTGATACATTTATAATTTATGTTTAAATTATTATAGATATATAAATTTTATAATGTATATAATTATTTGAATATATTTATATAATATTATAAATATTATCTGTTCGGTTCAGAATTTTATAGAAACCAAATCGAAACAAAAATATTGGTGCAATTTTTATTAGGTTCGGTATTTATTCGGAGCGGTTTTTTTACAATTTTTATGGATTTCGATTTTTGGTTGAGTTTTGCTCATCCCTAACTATAAGCATACCGCATATTATTTCATTAAACATTAGCATTTCTGTTCCTACTTCCTAATTTGTTGTTAATTCATTCTTTTTGATAAGCAGATATTAATATAGATTAGGTAAAAGTTTACAGCATATTCTTGGGTCTTGTCTTTCTTTCAAATAGTTATGGAAATGGCTTTCAAATTTTGGGTTAGCCAAGGACTACAACAAGTGATTTACAACCCAAAGGGGTTTTACACATTTAAATTTAATACGGTTATGGAAAATGAAAATATTCTGAACTTGAACTCAATTTTAATTGGGGGGTAGGGTTTTCATACTACAACCTTGGATTGAGAGTACAAATTTTGTAAAGAATGCCATAAGGTGCTTACCAAATTGGATTAAATTTACTAATATTGCACACTCGTATTGGACAGGGACGTGCCTTGATTATATTTCTAGTGCAATTGGTAACCCTGTTTTATTGGATAAGCAAACAGTTATGTTGGAACCCATGAAATTTGCTCGAATATGTGTGGATTTAGCAGTTGATGTTTTCCCAGTTGCACAAGTAGAAGGGGGGTTGAATACTTGTGTGCTTTTTCTGCCTGATTAAAATCAACTGAGTATGAATTAAAGACTTGAATTTAGAACAAAGATTAAACACAAGGATATGAATGAATACGGTTTGTATTATTGTTGATCAAATACAAAATCTCTTAAGGTGTACACAAACCCTAGCAGCTTCCTTGTGTTTTCACAGCAACTCTCTCTATCTCTATGCTCTCATAAACTTCTTAACTTCGACAATTACAATTAGGTTACATAGATTGTTTATATAGAGAGCTGCCTATAAACTAATAACATAAAATCAAAATTACAATAGGAATATAATTTATAATTATTACCTGACAGTTTCCTTCTGTGATTCTCCTTCCTTCCCATAGCATATTTGCAATATACTTGGCTTTATCTTCGAAAACTTCCCTTTTGTGATCATCTTCCAAATTCAGCTTTGACTTCATAGACTCTGAAATCTTCAGACTCTGCCAGACTATAGACTCTGATAGACTATAGACTCTGATCATTTGTAGACTCTGACAGATTGTAGACTCCGATAGTCTATAGACTCTGATCACCTCCCAGACTCTGATCTTCATCTTGACTCTGGTTTCACTTTCTACAGAAAATCTTTTAACTAGACTCTGATTATAAAATTCAGAGTCTCGAAAGACTTATTACAATTAAACTATATTAAATCATATTCTAGCATTTTGTACATCATGAAATGAATATATTCCTCACAATCTCCCCTATTTATGCTTTATAAAATGTAAGCATAAATCAAGTTTTGATGATGCCAAAACTAAAGAATGAAACAATTAATCTAGAACAATATAAAATGCATAAGGAAAATGAATTACATATCACTTAATCTTCTCAAAGGCTGGATTATTCTTCAAAAATGAATTCAACATATTTTCCTCCACAATAGCAAGATCTTCACCAACAAACTTCTTTAATTTCTTCATTTCTTTATTGGAACATTTGATTTGACATAAGCTGCTCTCATATCATTTGCACTGTTGTCTTGTTCTTTTAAATCCTTCAACATTAGAACACTAACCTTCCCACTCATAGGTTAAAATCCAAAGTAATGACCCACACCTTCTTGAAATTTGATTTTCTTTTCTTCCACTGTCATGTCTTGATCATTTCCTTCAGCATCAACATATTTTAAAGAAAATTTGCCCATATGTCGATTTACCTGCCTGTGCAGAGTCAGCTTCTTGTCAATCTCTTTGAACCATTTGTGAGTGACAGCCTCTTTGCTTTTCTTTACTTCATAAGCTATTTGTAAGAGAAATTTAATATACTACAATTTATCAGCCTGTTTGAAAAAGATGAAGTTTGATTGACTAATCCATCTTGCAGATCCTCCTTCCATGAAGTACACCAACATTTTATTTTATACTTTTTATGTACCTTTTTACATCTTTCTTTCAAAAATATTATAAAAAAATATGAGCCGATACCACTTTGCTTAAGTGCTTTTCTGTAATCTTCTCAAATTGCCTATTTATCAAGGATTGAGGATCCCTGGATAGAGTTGATATTCTATCAATGTCTGATTCTTCAAAGCCTCCAAGTCCTATCTTCTTCTTAGCCCTCAGTTGCAAATTAGATTGACTGCATTGCCAGTAAGTAGGTTCTTTAGTTTCATCAGAGTTTGACTTTTTTCTTTGCTTTTCAGAGTCTGGCTTAGAATCTGACTTCCAATGTCCAGTTCCTGACTGGTGTGTTTGAGATTTTGATGATACAACCACTCCAGACTTCCCATGACCATGAGAAATATCACCATAATCATCACCATCTCTCTTCCTTTTAACTCTCTTTTTATCATCCTTGCACACATCATCCTTATTTCTCCTAGAGGAATCACTACCAACTTTCTTCTCCCCCTTTTTGACATCATCACCACCTGTGATAGCCAAAAGAATTTGTTCAAGTACTGTGGAGATATTGGCATGTACTGCAACTACTGAATCAACCTTTATGGTTAAGTTTAAGACTGTTTTTTGGAGTTTGGCTTGATTAGTAGTGATATCAGCAATAGCATCCTTGAAAGTGACCTCTTTGGATAATTGAAGAGAATGAATTCTATCAAACCGAGTGTTGATCAGAGACATAGTATTATCAACACCAGTAAGTTTGCTTTGGATATGAGATATATCCTTCACCACACTAGCCAATTGGGCAACAACATTCTCTGTCTCAAATTGAACATCTACATCAATAGCTTGATCTGCTTCACCTGGATAGTGATCATGTTCTTGTAGAAAAGACTTTTTCTGAAAAGATTTAAGTCTTTCAGACTAGTGAATAGCCAAAATGAAGTCAAAAGATGCTTTATCATCTATGCATTTGAAAATATCCGAGTCATAGCTCAGTATTTATTATTTAATGAAAATAATGTTTTAAGAATTTTCTTGATAACTCCGGAATATTTTTAAAGATCCAGTAACGATTTAATCAATAAATACGAGACCTTGAATAGTCCCTGAAAATATTTTAAAATAATTAAAATATTTTAATTAGGATTGTAATCAAGACTATTTAATATTTAAATAGTTTTAAATGAATCAATATATTTAAATAGTATTTATTCAATCTCAAATAATATTTAAATATTCCCAAAAGAATCAAAAGTATTTAATCAAAATAAATACTTTGAAATAATCCAAAATATTTAAATAATATTTAATCAATCTTAAATAATATTTAAATAACTCAAAATGAGTTGAAAATATTTAAATCAACATTTAAATACTATACATATATCCTTTTTAAATAATATTTAATAAACTAAATATTATTTAAAATATCAAAGGAACATTAATCAACTTGATTAATCCCTAACCCATACTAATTATTATCCCAAAACTTATATTCCAGGAAGAATCCCTGGATAATATCGACTAATAGTCGAGCGATAATATACTACTCCCGGTCGTCTATCAAGTACCAAAGAAATGTACTTAACACTGAAATCAGTTATGCAAAACTGACAGGAAGCGTCCTCTAACTTTTGAGAGTTCAGAGGCGCAAACAACAATTAATCAATGATACAAGTCAATGACAGAAAAGAATCCAAGCACCACAGCCATATAACCAAGAAACATGTTATAAGGTCAGAGTTTAGAGAACTTGCATTAACAGGAATCAAAATATTCTTACATAGAATAAAAGAATGGAGTTAGAAATCTTGCCTGGTGTCCATGATGCATATCCATGATCCCACTTGTAATCCAGAAGTTCTATCAATAGATATAAGAACTTTGGTTAGTCTCTCTACTCGAGTTAACTAATTAACTCTACTAATCATAACTACTTTTCATTAAGTACTAACATTTGCTTCACGATTATTAAGCCTCGTGATTTCGGATAAGCTAGGACCTCGATACTAATCTACAAACCTATATCGAGTCCAATTGTGGTCATTACCATTTGCATTTTGTAGTTTTATTAACTCTTATTTTGACCGACTTTTCACCTCCTCGGGTCTACTTTAGCTATTCGTAAAACTATCTTGCCAATGATTTTTAATCGATTTCTATACACCAACATGTAGTCATGATACTCCTCAACAACTTTTGTTACTGGACCGAATCGAGACAAGTCCTCTAGTTTGCTCAAATTCGTCTCCCAAAACGGTTGTCTAACATTTTCATCATGTTCATTTCACTCAAACCCCTGTTTTCTAACATTTTTAATAAATTGTAAATTAATCATTTTGACACGATTTCTTCTCTGAGGTCTTCTATGACTGCCAAGGAATATCCCATAAAAGTTTTAGATTTTATTAAGCTCCGTAGCTAGTCCAATCATAGCCTCAAAGTTGGACAAAAACAGGATTTTCATTTCCTGCGCTACCGTTACTAAAACGTTCATAACGTTTGACTCGTAACTCCGAATGACGCAAAATTAGCGCTCAAACGATCTAGAGACTATCTACTATCTAATCATATCAACCATAATCCAATAACAGTGACCAAATGTTCCCAGATTTTTCTGGACAGTTACTGCAGTTAGGTTCTAAAAAAATTGGCATGGTTACGTTTGTAAACTCATCGTTTTCCATTTCTATTCTACTTCAATTCAACCAACAATCAATCCCAAACTCCTCATTCAACATCAACAATCCACAAACTACAACCTCAAGCAAAAAAAATCAATCAAGCTTATTAAATGTAATTCAAAATCAAATGAGCAAGTCTTGTGTTTCTAGCATCAACCAAGCTCAATCTCTACTACCCATAACATGTAGAAGCTATAACAATCATCATCCAAGCCATAGGAACTCAAGAATCAAAGAAAATAAATATTCAATTTTCGAAATCACTATTCATGTTCTTGAGGGTTTTGATCATTGCAAGAGATTGAATGGATGAAATGATATAAGATTCAAGACAAGGCTAGAGGAGGGTTATACCTTCGATTTAAGCTATAGAATGCGATGAACAAGCAAGCCTATGATGATCCCCCAAAAACGCAGCCATTGCTCTACTAGAAATCGTGGTGAAAATTGGTGTTGGTGATGAAGATGATGGCTAGGGAAGAACGGGTTCGAAGAGAGGTGAACAACGACACCGAAATCAAGCAATTCCGACATGAATCGAGCAAGTTATGAGAAATCTCTCTCATTTCTCTCTTCCTCTCTCTCTCTCACTCTCTCAATCGGCACTTATGAAATGAAATGGGGAGTTGGCTGATTTTCTTTCTTTTATGCCTCCCCTAGCTTCGTGCGGTAGTCGCGTAATTTTCCGATAACGTTTTAATCTCTCGTTCTCATTCTCTTTTCTTTCGTCCCACCTAAGTTTTAAAACTTAAAATCTCATATTATGATTCTAATATATTTTAGAATCATTAAATTAATACTCTTTAATTGTTTCGAGAATTTACGAAACAATTCTCCGGATAAACACCTTTCACTTACACCGTTTCTCAAACTCTTTTCTAACTTTCGAAAGAACTTCAACTTTATTTTATTGGACTAAAATAATTATAAGTCCTATATTTATTACGTATGCTACCATAACCATGATACGCATATTTTCGATTACCCCGTATATTAATAATATGGCCTCGTATCTCAAGTACATTAAAAAAATAAATCCATAAAATTGTTTATTCATAAAATGAAAATTTTTATCCAAAAATTTTAATAATACCAAACGTCGAAAATTCGAGTTATTACAGTCTCCCCTCCTTAAAAGAATTCCGTCCTCGGAATTTACATGCGAATAACTTAGGTTACTATCCTCACTCCTCAATTTCGAATTCTCAGGTTGAGTCTTCAACCTACTCAGTTTCATACAACAATACTTCACTTCTCAATACTTTCTTTAATCAGTCGATTGTCTTTATAAGTTCGTACTCTAACGCATGCCTAACGCCCGCGCTATAATTTCCTCACACTTAACGTATGATACACACGATGGATTCGTTAAAATTGGGAAGAAGCGCCACCTCGTATACACCTTCTTGATATACTTCAAGACCTGGAAAGATTCAATACTCCTTGAGCTTAAGTTTTCGTTCTTACTAAATTTCATTACTTCTTTTCACGATAATATGTTCAGCAATATGAAGTCTCTCGCTTCATATTCTCTGCCCTTTTTTTTTTTTTTTTAGACTTGATCACCATACTCGCGTTGTCCATCTTGGGTTATTAATAATCACTTTCAAATATTACAATTTGCATCATATGCCTGTCAAACCGGTTCTTATTCTCAGTTATCTATCATTCATCATTTTGGTCTCTAACACAAGGTAGTTCGACATTTTCGTTCGCACTAAACTTCGTAAAGTGGCATGACTATATATGAGTGGTAACCAGAGTCGTATAAAAGCTCCAACCGTAGTAAGTAACTACCACCACTCCTTTTTGAAATCCAAGGTACAAACTTTCTTTAAAAAGATAACCTTGTACATAACTTTAATAGAGATATTTTCAATGAATATCACTGTAACAACCATCAGAGTGATTTGTAGATCAATAAGCTCATTTTCGAATGTATATGATAAATAAGAAAGAAAATAATTTGGATATGACTGAGAACAACCATATTTGTACTCAAGATGGCCAGTCTTTAGTACTTTCTGGCTTATAATACATAATCGAGTGGTTGCCCACCAGACTTTTGTCACACAGACAAGAAGTCACACCATATGCATTGTTTATCTCAATCGGATGAAAAATAGTTAACATTTTGAAGAAAATAATTTTGAAAGGGAGAGAAAATATATTTTGAAATTTTCATTCTTTAATGCAGTACGAACTCAATATACAACAGTCCCTACTCATTTTGGGAACCTATTGACAAAATCCCCAAATTTCTTATTTCCCATTTCTATTCTTTCCGAATGAATAAATCCTTAAGACTTTTATGGTCTTTGTACTTTCTCCGCTTATACTCATTCAAGTGATGTTTCCACAGCTTAAGTACAACCGTTATGGCTATTTCTTCCAATTCATGATTAGGATACCTTAATTCATGTTCTCCCGTTACTCCGACGTATAAAATTATTTCTACTATGTTGCATCCGCACACAATCAATCCCTTACAGTACTTGTAATTATTAATTACAAGATTCACCTTTTATCATCTGGTACTTACCACATTAGGACAATTACTCATATTTATCCTTTACTTTCCTTAAACTTTCTTCGCCACTTACTATACGTCTCACAATTTAAACTCATTTTACCCAAAACTCATTCTTATGGGATTTGTCATCCAACCTCTTTTCTCTTAAGATTTTCCAAGGCTACATACATTTCCCCCTTCGGGTTCTTCATCTTTAATCTTTGGGCAAATCAAAATAACCCCTATGAAGACTTTGATAACTTGTCCAATTATTTCTTAAAACTCCAATGAAATCCTTAAATGGTACAGGTGCCTTCATTAATACAACCCTTCTCATCAAAGACTCATAATATTCTTATCACGTACTAAACATCATCTTTCACCAATCGTCTAGGCTAATCATTATTTAGTGATAACCAATACTCACTCTATCTTCTAACATTAGACTGCACCCTTTCAGCGGTCGAATATTGTGTGTGTCCAGGATATAGGTATCCAATATTGATTGCTAACTTGATGAATTCTCAGGAACATATGTACAGTCTCATACCGCTATCCATTTCCTTTACAAACAAATCATGTGCACCTCATAGTAACACTAGGTCAATGACGAATGATATAGTCTCTAATGGGTGGTAACCCCAAAATATCAATAAGGGTTATTTTTCACAATTCTTTAACTACTCTCCTTATTGGATAGTTCTTTTGTCATATCCATTACCGGTGCCCCATAACTTAGCATCCAACACGTAATATACTTTTTACTCGAATCTTAATTCAAACCTTCTCACTTCATCTCTATCTCCCAATCCCAACTTTATCCAATGTTGGGAAATCTTAACTTCACTGTTTTATTATTACCATCAGTTTAAACATTCTTATTTGGACATTCATCCATTCTTAACATCCTATCAATTCTTCAATCTGGAAAGGACTTAAATCTATGTCAAACCGGTACGCTAACCAGTCTTGATACCATATTACTTTTCCTTCATTCTCCATATTTAAAACATGATATCCCTTCTTTCAGGGCAATCATTCTCATAACATCTAGACTTTATAATTATAGCCTCTTGTTGTCCATTTCACATATTTCCCAATATCAGTCTCACTGTTTAGTAAATGAGGTCTTGATTGACTTGGGTGAACCATAATTAACCGTACTCCAACACGCTCAGATTTCTTAATCCACTGTTCTTTCTAAAGTAGAACTCCGGTTCCTAGTTAAAAGTTCATGGTAGTTCTATATATGTTGTTCCTCAAATTCTCTTTTTCTCCATGTCTCTTTCTCAACCATTTCATTTCAACTTCCCTCTATAACCACTTATTGAATCTATATAGTAGTTATTTCCAACACTAAGGATCTAATTGAATCCCCAACATTCGAGGTGACAATCTTGCCAATAACTGTAAATTTCAATTCATAATCTAACACACTCTTGTTTCAGGTCTAAACTTCAATTACATCTGAATTCCCAACTACTTAGGGACAGTTACGTAATACAGGAAATATTCACGGCTAAAGAAATCTTTGTTCAATAAAGTTCATAGGAATTCTCGTTGAATCACGACCTTATTAGGTCTCCACCCATTTCTCTTCAGAAATTTTCGATCAGCACATAATAACCTTATATATGGCAATGTAGGGAAACATGGTAATATTATATGATTTGGTCATCCTATAGTCACTACCGTTAGTCCTATTATAACTCTCTGTGGGTTGAAATATAACCCTGAGCACCAAACACGCCAAATCTATCATTTAGTTTCTCAAGATAAATACTATTGTACATATGACAACTCCTTTAAATTCACAATACTCCGACTCGATAACGTACTAGCGGAACAAAAACATAGATTAGCTCAGTCTCATAACTCAATCAGACATATCCGACTACGCATTTGGTTATTAAAACCCAACATCAAACTCAACCAAATAAATCCCCATTGGGGAACTCATAATTTCTCATTACAACTATGCCTCGATATCCTCTCATTTTAGACATTCATATCTCTTACGTCATCATGTATATACCTTTTATTATAGCATTAATCCCTCTCAATTCTCAATATTGACTCATATATAGATGGCCATATCCTTTAAGCCATGCTTCTCTATTTTCTCCTGAAAATTTCATTTACACGTCTTCTTAACTCTAAGTTTATTAAACTTAAGTGAATGTATTTCCTACAGAAAATTGGGCATGACTTATTCGTAAGTCAAACTATGCCCGGTGTAGAAACACCTCAATTACAATCCCAACATTCCAAACAATCTTTGTCCTGTAATGACCTCAAACATCAACATCTAGTCAGTCACCCAAAACATAATGTATATCAAAAGAACGATAAATAGAGTCACTATATATATATCTGTACTCTCGAACATCCTCAAAGTTAGTCAACAACATTATTGACGGTCACTTCCTCATACCATCAATCTTATTCGCTCCATAACATTAACAAGGATTTGCTGAAATGCACAATACCTCTTCGGGTTATTGCCAAATGATGAATATTCTATCCACTATAGGCAGTCTCAATCAAGTTTAGCTTATGGATCTATCATTGGGTTACAGGACTTTTTCCCGAACCTCCAATCTCAACTTAAACTATTTCATCATCAATGACTACTCATACCCTTCTCTAGTCCGGAATTCCACTATTTAAAAGAATGAGCGTCGTACAAGCACTTATGCAATAGCTCATCTATATTGGTTAACCTTACCATCATATTTGCAACGTGGTGGTCATCTCTGCAAGGGCTTACTTTAATCCAATATTCATAATATAATCAAAAACTACACCAAGTGTATATCTTAACTCTTTGTTATGACTCTACATTGTACGCATACCATACATCATCTAAATTAATGCTTTACTTTGTGCTATCATAGAATCCTCAACAAAATCCTCGTATTCCTCATACTCAAACAAACATCAATATTATCCTTAGACCCATCATACTTCTCGTTAGTCTTGCAAATACCGGGTCATTTCTTATTTGGAAACAATTCCTCGAATCCGACACAAAATTATAACCAAAATGGTTCTCCATGATCTTGACATTACTAACTTAAGGTAATTGTCACTGTTCTATCTTATTCACTGGAACTACATCCGGTAGTCCAATAATGAACTCTATATGAACTCTTACGTCCTCTTATATGTATATATAACTCTTAACTCTCTCGTATCTAAGTACTATGACTCAGAGCTCTGATACCACCTCTGTGACGCCCCCAGATCCGGGGTCAGGGATCTAGGCCATCACGATCCAATTCCACAATAAAATACTCACCTGCTTAACAATTATTTCAATAACATACACTGGTGACCCCAATCCAATTACACAACTCGAGCCATAGTCTCAGAAAACGAATTTCAAATAATAACAGTTATTATAATTCAACTGTAATAAACTCAGGATCTCGTTGTTTCAACATTTATTATTACATTACATATTTTACAACAAGTCTTAGGATTCTAAACTGCAATCATATCTAGCGTACACAATCTGTAGAAGCCTTGAACCTGACTAACTCAAGCTCGAGCCTCTCCTTCCCTTTCCATCCCATGGACGAGTCTTACTGCAAGTTTTAAAGTTTACAACAAAAACAAGAATGAGCCAAAGAATGCTCAGCAAGATATATATTAGAATATTTTGTAACTTGCACCAAGAAAAGGGTGGCAACGAATAATTATACCAACACGATGTCCAACAATATCAGTAGATAATTTACAATGCTTTT
The DNA here is from genome assembly GCA_028671895.1 of Oenanthe sinensis. Lineage (NCBI taxonomy): Eukaryota > Viridiplantae > Streptophyta > Magnoliopsida > Apiales > Apiaceae > Oenanthe > Oenanthe sinensis. Next base: position 26,742,169 of record CM053801.1, read on the forward strand.
CCAGCAGAAAGTTTAGCGAAATATGTTTCGACAATAATTGAATCAGAGTTTACGATGCAAAAAGATTTTCAACATAAGTATGCAGTTCAAGTTACTGCGATACCACAATTTAAGATTCACAGTTTTGGGAACAACAGAATCGATAATTTAGCACAATGGCATCAACCACAGAGTACCATTTATTCGAGCATCAATAAGAAGGCAGTTCAAGATACTGCGAAAAGAATCAATAAAAGCTCAACAATTCTCATTGACACTATCGCTAGTGTAGGACCAATGAAAGTTCAACAGTTCCCATTAACACACTCCTTAGTGTAGGACCAATGAAAGTTCAACAGTTCCCATTAACACTATCCTTAGTGTAGGACCAATGAAAGTTCAACAGTTCCCATTAACACTATCCTTAGTGTAGGATCAATGAAAGTTCAACAGTTCCCATTAACACTATCCTTAGTGTAGGACCAATGAAAGTTCAACAGTTCCCATTAACACTATCCTTAGTGTAGGATCAATGAAAGTTCAACAGTTCCCATTAACACTATCAGTAACTTAGCACCTAGGCCTTCGTTACAGTGTTAATGTCAAATTCCAATTGGAAGAAAAGAAGATACTGGAGCATCCACCGCGCCTATTGTACACGATGATCAGTCGTATAGTACAATAGTTAAGTAACCTTTTCTACTAGTAGAAGGATGATCCAAAACAGGTCATCACCCTAGGCAACACATGGGCCTTTAAATGCTGGACCGGCGCCACTCGGCCTCTTACGCTAGATGGACTGTGCCGCACACAAGCCTCTTACACTTTATATCTCCAGTTCCCTTTGAGTACAATCAACAAGTCTAGAAGGGAATTTAATACAACCTTCTAGGATAACAACAACAAAGCTTTCTGGGGATATTCAAATCAAAGTGTGGAAGGGAATTTAATACAACCTTCCGGAACAACAACAAAGTTTTATGGGAATTCAATATTCGATAATAGATTAACTCCCGAAACGAGGTGGAAGTAATCTCTTTATATGTGTGGGTTGACCTTTAGTCATGAATGAACAGTTCGAATCAAGATCACGACCGGGGAGTCGCTACTAGGTGATAAAATAAACCCCACGAAAATATAATACTTTTAGGTAAAATAATGGTCCCTACGGGCACCAGTTTAAATGAAAAGAATGTTAAAGTGGGATATTCCTTCCCTAACATGGAGTTATCGACTCAAAATAAGTATAAAATATCCGAGTCATAGCTCAGTATTTATTATTTAATGAAAATAATGTTTTAAGAATTTTCTTGATAACTCCGGAATATTTTTAAAGATCCAGTAAATATTTAATCAATAAATACGAGACCTTGAATAGTCCCTGAAAATATTTTAAAATAATTAAAATATTTTAATTAGGATTGTAATCAAGACTATTTAATATTTAAATAGTTTTAAATGAATCAATATATTTAAATAGTATTTATTCAATCTCAAATAATATTTAAATATTCCCAAAAGAATCAAAAGTATTTAATCAAAATAAATACTTTGAAATAATCCAAAATATTTAAATAATATTTAATCAATCTTAAATAATATTTAAATAACTCAAAATGAGTTGAAAATATTTAAATCAACATTTAAATACTATACATATATCCTTTTTAAATAATATTTAATAAACTAAATATTATTTAAAATATCAAAGGAACATTAATCAACTTGATTAATCCCTAACCCATACTAATTATTATCCCAAAACTTATATTCCAGGAAGAATCCCTGGATAATATCGACTAATAGTCGAGCGATAATATACTACTCCCGGTCGTCTGTCAAGTACCAAAGAAATGTACGTAACACTGAAATCAGTTATGCAAAACTGACAGGAAGCGTCCTCTAACTTTTGAGAGTTCAGAGGCGCGAACAACAATTAATCAATGATACAAGTCAATGACAGAAAAGAATCCAAGCACCACAGCCATATAACCAAGAAACATGTTATAAGGTCAGAGTTTAGAGAACTTGCATTAACAGGAATCAAAATATTCTTACATAGAATAAAAGAATGGAGTTAGAAATCTTGCCTGGTGTCCATGATGCATATCCATGATCCCACTTGTAATCCAGAAGTTCTATCAATAGATATAAGAACTTTGGTTAGTCTCTCTACTCGAGTTAACTAATTAACTCTACTAATCATAACTACTTTTCATTAAGTACTAACATTTGTTTCACGATTATTAAGCCTCGTGATTTCGGATAAGCTAGGACCTCGATACTAATCTACAAACCTATATCGAGTCCAATTGTGGTCATTACCATTTGCATTTTGTAGTTTTATTAACTCTTATTTTGACCGACTTTTCACCTCCTCGGGTCTACTTTAGCTATTCGTAAAACTATCTTGCCAATGATTTTTAATCGATTTCTATACACCAACATGTAGTCATGATACTCCTCAACAACTTTTGTTACTGGACCGAATCGAGACAAGTCCTCTAGTTTGCTCAAATTCGTCTCCCAAAACGGTTGTCTAACATTTTCATCATGTTCATTTCACTCAAACCCCTGTTTTCTAACATTTTTAATAAATTGTAAATTAATCATTTTGACACGATTTCTTCTCTGAGGTCTTCTATGACTGCCAAGGAATATCCCATAAAAGTTTTAGATTTTATTAAGCTCCGTAGCTAGTCCAATCATAGCCTCAAAGTTGGACAAAAACAGGATTTTCATTTCCTGCGCTACCGTTACTAAAACGTTCATAACTTTTGACTCGTAACTCCGAATGACGCAAAATTAGCGCTCAAACGATCTAGAGACTATCTACTATCTAATCATATCAACCATAATCCAATAACAGTGACCAAATGTTCCCAGATTTTTCTGGACAGTTACTGCAGTTAGGTTCTAAAAAAATTGGCATGGTTACGTTTGTAAACTCATCGTTTTCCATTTCTATTCTACTTCAATTCAACCAACAATCAATCCCAAACTCCTCATTCAACATCAACAATCCACAAACTACAACCTCAAGCAAAAAAAATCAGTCAAGCTTATTAAATGTAATTCAAAATCAAATGAGCAAGTCTTGTGTTTCTAGCATCAACCAAGCTCAATCTCTACTATCCATAACATGTAGAAGCTATAACAATCATCATCCAAGCCATAGGAACTCAAGAATCAAAGAAAATAAATATTCAATTTTCGAAATCACTATTCATGTTCTTGAGGGTTTTGATCATTGCAAGAGATTGAATGGATGAAATGATATAAGATTCAAGACAAGGCTAGAGGAGGGTTATACCTTCGATTTAAGCTATAGAATGCGATGAACAAGCAAGCCTATGATGATCCCCCAAAAACGCAGCCATTGCTCTACTAGAAATCGTGGTGAAAATTGGTGTTGGTGATGAAGATGATGGCTAGGGAAGAACGGGTTCGAAGAGAGGTGAACAACGACACCGAAATCAAGCAATTCCGACATGAATCGAGCAAGTTATGAGAAATCTCTCTCATTTCTCTCTTCCTCTCTCTCTCTCTCACTCTCTCAATCGGCACTTATGAAATGAAATGGGGAGTTGGCTGATTTTCTTTCTTTTATGCGTCCCCTAGCTTCGTGCGGTAGTCGCGTAATTTTCCGATAACGTTTTAATCTCTCGTTCTCATTCTCTTTTCTTTCGTCCCACCTAAGTTTTAAAACTTAAAATCTCATATTATGATTCTAATATATTTTAGAATCATTAAATTAATACTCTTTAATTGTTTCGAGAATTTACGAAACAATTCTCCGGATAAACACCTTTCACTTACACCGTTTCTCAAACTCTGTTCTAACTTTCGAAAGAACTTCAACTTTATTTTATTGGACTAAAATAATTATAAGTCCTATATTTATTACGTATGCTACCATAACCATGATACGCATATTTTCGATTACCCCGTATATTAATAATATGGCCTCGTATCTCAAGTACATTAAAAAAATAAATCCATAAAATTGTTTATTCATAAAATGAAAAATTTTATCCAAAAATTTTAATAATACCAAACGTCGAAAATTCGAGTTATTACACCTATGACATGTAGACCATGAGTTTTCGAAAGATGACGATCGAAATGACCAGACTATAGATGTATGAATATGAAAGTGGTACAAGTTGTGAGGAATCTCCCCTTAGCTAGTAACCTAATAGGTAATATTGATCCGATACATCAAACGTGTTGTGTTTGATAGCCTGTTGAGTAATATGACAGTCCTACTTATATGAACAGTGTTAAGGATATATTTTATGAACGTCAACCTAGTTTGACACCTACCTATTGTTTTACCTTATCACATAGACTATTCATTTTATTAGCCCCTAAGTACTGCCCATTGGGATGAAAAGGATCCTTCCATATAACCAGTGACACAAGGAAAGCCAAATGATTTTAAAATAGTGGTTTTAAGGAATTTTTATTTTTGGATTTAAAAATTTCACCTACAAGGTATTTTCAAATATTTTTAGAAAATCTTTAGTATGAAGCCGTTGAGCTTGAAACGAATGACATAATGAATCCATTTGGGGTTAGTAAACCAAGGTGGTGGAAAGAAGTATGTTTTGAGAAAATTCTCTTTACGAAAAGTTTTAAATAAAAGCTATTGTTTTAACCTCAAAATGTATCACCCAGGAGTTAAGTTCATCAAAGTCCCATAAGATGGGGGGAATTCATGAAGGGTATAACCCAAAGATGAGGCTAAACCAGAGCCGGCGGAATGATCATGTGTATAGTCAAGCCTAGAAATTATTGCTTTCACGAGAGTAAGTATGAACTTCTTAAGTGAATCTGTTTGTTACAAGGACTAAGTTGTGTATCTTGTAAATACTTCCCTCAATTAATTGAGAAGCTAGATGAAGTTGGAATTTAAGACTAGGACGAAATAGCCTAAGTATGGAATATTATGAATTAAAGTTTACCACAGATGTTGAGTGGTTGTCTCGTATGCTGTGACCAAATAAAATTGTAGTGATGGACATAAATTATTAACTGGTGATAATCCAGGAAATTGCTATAATATAAAGTGGAAGCGTAAGGAGTGGTGATTCGAGAGTTCAAGGCTGAGGCAGGAAGAGTAATATTGTATGAGTAATTACTAGTGCCATTCAACGGAGATTTAATTTCTTTGAGAAAAGAGAAGAGACATGATGTCAAGATAAAAATATTGTCTGCATAAGGATGTTCAAACTAACGATAGAAATAAGATAGTGAAAGTTAAGATTACACGATAATGATGAAGTTGTGTTAAACGACATAGAGACAAATTGAGGTATTTTGATTACGATGGAAGTGAAAGGTCTATTACACTTTGGAGGATAGGTTGTTGGGCAACCATGATTGGTACCATAGAGGAAATACATGGAAAACAAAAAGAATATGTAGTAATTAATGGGTTGAGGATGTAATTATCAACGACCTTCTGAGGTACTACCTAATAGAATTATATATTTCAACATCGATCTAGTGTCAGGAATAACACTAGCATCAGAGCCATTTAGAAGTTTGCATCTACCAAGATAAAAAGAGATTAATCACTCAATTTTAAGGAGTATTAGAGAAAGGCATGATGAGATTAAAAGTGTCACCATGAGGTGCACCTATTTTGATTGCTGAAGAAGAGGATAACACCATGAGTCAGTGTGTTGATGGTCAAAATTAATTAAGATTAAGATTGCAATTAGGAATGAATATCCAAACATGGATAGAGATTATCCGACCATTTGGAGACATAATTTACCCTTCGAGGATAGATTTGAGGATCAGATATCATGAAATAAGAATTGACCTAGATGATTTGCCTAAAGTTGCATTCGACAAGAGTTATGAACATTATGAGTTCTAGGATATCAATTGGATCAATGAATACACCTATAACTTTTATGGATTTAATCAATAGAATTTTAAGAAATGATTGGACCGATGGCCAGGGTTTGCATAAATGAAATCTGTGTTCAGTGTCCGATTTTCACAAACGATATATGTTTTCTGACTGGAATTGTATCACTGAGCAATACTGAAAAATTCAGCTTCGCGTCTGTAAGCCATTTGATGATTTTATAGGCCCCAAAACGTCGATTTATTGTTTTTCTGAAATTTATTTAATTTTCTGAATTTCGGTTAATATCTTATGTATGAAAATATGATATGAAATATGATATGTGATACCATGTTTATATTATATGATATTTTTTAATGTGTTATATGATATCATGGTGGATGGTTATGACCTAATGACCCATAGGATAGTGGTTTTGTTTTATGGTTTTCATTTTTAAATACGACTTGCATGTCGTTTATTCATTGTAATTATTAATCTCGAATGTAACTCGAGTTCTTCTTGTAATTTCATTAGAATAGATTTATTTATCATTCAATGTAATTGTTCAATGGAGACTTGGAAGCAAGGAAGCTAGGAGACAATCCAGATGATGGAGCAATGAAGAAGATAAAGACATGTAATAGTGTAGTATTTGAAACCACCATAGATTGACCTTGATATTTCCATTAGCTTGGAAATATCACATAGGATGGGGTCATAACCAAATACGTTTAATTTACGCACAATACATATATGTATATGAATGCATGTGTAGATATGTATGTATTGGAATGATGTATGTATTAGATACGATACCCATGCCATGCCTGCTTAAGAAAGATAAAATCTGTAACGATTCAAGATTCTAAAATTAAACAAGCGATCATGAGATTCTTGTGTTTATGAAACACGGTATTGAATATGAATTTTTTTTTTCTGAAATGGGGAGATTTTGTCAAAAGCGAATTATTATTCGTAAGAAAGTTCGGTTTTAAGTGAGACCGCTTGTAACTTCTCCGATGATCTGGAAATCAAACCATTGACGAATATTGAAATGGATTATTTGATGAAGGAAAAATTGAGAATCTCTTTATGATGGGATCATGATCGTTTATATAAACATTAAAATCCCTAAATATATATTAAGTTAATCGGATGCTTTCCAATATTTAATACTCGTCAAGATCTAGATTGAGAAGGAGTGGGTTTGCCAAAACAATGTGCTTTTATCAATCATGGGAAGACATGATAAGTAAGTGACTTATTTTATTGAAATGTTGGGTCTAACTTAACTAAATCATCACAATAGGATTGTGGATTTAGAGGCATAGAGTTTGGTGAGATTTATTGGATAAATGTGTACAATGGGTTGTTCTACCAAAATTTCCAAGAGTTATATTTGATATAATCGATAAATGTTGTCTACCTAAATAGTCGTGTTTTGGGTGTATTAGCCAACGCTATCTTAAAACATGGATGAAATATGGATCTTGGCTCACTAGAAAGATTTATAGAAATGTTTTCCGAATTAATAGTTAGGGCTATTAGTTTGATAAAAATAGTGGGAGGTATATGATGATATACCATAATCACTTAAACATAATTAATATTAAATCTGCAATCTAGTTTATTTTATACACTTTAATATTGTAGATATCAAATGATAAACACAAACAACTTCACTATACGATCAGTTCTTGAGAAGGATAAATTGACGAGAACGAATTTTCTCGACTGACATAGAGCTTGAGGATCTTCCTCGGGCACCACGATGTTAGTCAGATCTCTTCCCCTGCTATTAAAGCTGATAATGTAACATGTGCAAATGATACTACTTATTGGAAGTAAATTGATGTTGCGACTGATGTTTCATATCTCATGCTTGTAACTATGAGTGCCGAGCTTAAGAAGAAACACGAGCATATAGATGCTTGTGAGACGATTAAGCACCCTTAAAGGATATTTGAGGGATAGACTCTTCGAGATATATTTGACGATTAAAGGGTACTATACACTTACAAGTAGGGAGAGTGAGACCCGGTTATACCACATATTCTAAAGACTATAGGGTATAATGAATACCTTGACATTTTGGATTTCCAGATTGGTCTGGAGGCTCACCTAGATTTGATCTTACAATCTTTGGACAAAAAGTATTATTAGTTTCTAATGAACAACAAAATGAATAAGATTGGTGAAACACCTATTGAGTTGCTAAGCATGTTGAGAACTGCTGAAAGCAACATGATAAATGCATGAACTATTACTATAATGATGGTAAACATAGGGAATGAAAAATGGAAAGGAAAATAGAAATTCAAAGAGAAGATTTGATCTAGTTTCCTTATCAAACCAAAGTCCAATCCCAAAACAGGCTCTAAAGTCTGAATGAGGTGTTGACAAAGAAGACGATTGTCGCTTCTATGAAAAATCGGAAAACTAGAAATTAAAATGTCATACTTATTTGGAAGATCGGAAAAAGTTGATCAGTAAGGGTCAAGCTTCCAGTATCAGGTTGGAATTGGAGTAAAGGTAGTTTCTCTGGTTGAAGGATATCGTTACTTAATTTTAGGCCTACAAGGAAAATTTAGAACTCGATAATTGTTATAACGTGCTTACAATTAGCAGAGACATTATATTAGTTTCTTGTTTGGACAAGAAAGGCTTTTTCATTTTAATTAAATAACAAGAATTGTTTATTTTATTTCGATGATGAGGCTTATAATGTTGCACGACTAGTTAACAATTTATATATTATAAAGTGACTCAAATTAAACATTACCTTTGGTACTGTCATTGAGGCCATATTAATGAGAAACGCATTTCCAGAATACATAATGATGCATTCTTGGATAAGTTTGATTATGAATTATACAAAAGGATGTGAATCTTAGTTTATTTGGTAAAATGACTAAAACTCCTTTTACCGGACATGGTGAAAGGGTCACTAAACGAGTATGACTTATACATAGTGATGTATGTTGTCATATGCGTACGATGACAAAAGGTAGATTTTATTAACTTCATAAAATTTATTAATTATTTTAGTAGATACAGATATATATATATATATATATATTGAAGAACAAATCCGAATCATTTGAAAAGTTCAAAGACTATAAAGATGAAGTAGAAAATATCAAAGAAAATGTTTTTTGATAGGAGGGATCACACCTTTTTGGACATGGTGCTATCAATGTTGAGTCAAGGAATCTTCTAATTAGTTTCTAGTGCTACGCCCTGGAGACAACTGCTTATACATTTAATCGAGTTCCTACTAAAATAGTTCAGAAGACTCCGTATGAGATATGGACTGAGAAACGTCATAGAATGTCATTTTTGAAATTTTGGGGATGTGAGGCGTTTGTGAAACGTCTAACTTCTGACAAGCTAAGACATAAATTAGACAAATGTAATTTTGTGGGATACCCAATTGAAACAAAGAGTTATTCTTTCTATAATCCTTCCGAGAAAAAAATGTTTGTTGCTCGAACTGCAGTGTTCCTTGTAAGAGAAATGCTTTCTAAGAAAGGCAGTGGGAGGATAATAGATCTCGATGAAGTTCGAGACCCACATGATAACATTGAACCAATGGAGGAACTTGAGCAGAATGTACAAGAAAACAATATTGCTTAAGAAACACAGGTTGTTTGTAGGTCTAGTAGGATTCGCCATGAGCCGAGAGATATTATGGTTTTTTTTACTCAAGATGGTGATGTGATGCTTGTGGACGAAGATGAGCTTCTCACCTACCAAGACGCTATGAACACTACAGATTCTAAGAGATGGCTGGATGCCATGAAATCTGAAATGGAATCCATGTATACTAATCAAGTATGGACTTTGGTTGATCCACTTGAAGGGGTAAAACCTATAGGGTGCAAGTGGGTTTTCAAGAAAAAGATCGACATAGATGGTAATGTACAGACCTATAAGGCACGATTAGTGATAAAAGGTTTCAAGAAAATTCATGGTATTGACTATGATGAGACTTTTTCACCAGTGGCTATGGTCAAGTCCATCAGGATTTTGTATGCTATAGCTGCTTACTATGACTATGAAATCTGGCAAATGGATGTCAAAACCGTTTTCTTAAATGGGAGCCTTGAAGAAAATGCGGATGTGTACATGACACAGCCTGAGGGTTTTGTTGATCCAAAGGATGCTAGAAAGGTATGTAAGTTGCGTCGATCCATTTATGGATTGAGACAAGCCTTAGAGAAATGTAACATTCATTTTGATAAAACTGTCAAATAGTTTGGGTTTATTCAAAATGAAGATGAACCACGTGTTTACAAGAAGGTTAGTGGGAGCCATGTGGCATTCCTAGTATTATATGTTGATGATATATTACTAATAGAGAATGACATTCCATCTCTACAGACGGTGAAGACTTGGTTGAGAAATAATTTCTCAATGAAAGACTTAGGCGATGTGACCTATATATTAGGGATCAGGATCTACAGATATAAATCAAGGAGATTGATCGGCCTAAGTCAGAGTACATACAATGACAAAGTTTTGCATCAATTTGGAATGCAAGAGGCTAAAAGGGAATTTGTCCCAATGTCTCATGGGATATCGATCTCGAAAGAAAACAGTCCTAAATCATTGGATGATAAGGACCGTATGAGTAAAGTTCCATATGCATCGGTAATTGGTTCTATAATGTATGCAATGGTATGTACTCGTCTTGATGTCTCATATGCTTTAAGCAGGACGAGTAGATACCAGTCTAATCCAGGTGAAGGTCACTGGACGGCAATCAAGAATATTCTTAAGTACTTGAAGAGGACTAAAGATCAATTCTTGGTATATGGAGGAGAAGATAAGCTGGTTGTAAAAGGTTACATCGATGCTAGTTTCTAAACAGACAACGATCATTTAGTGTTCATGTCTGACTTTGTGATTTATCTATTTAAATTGAGATGTTGTATGCTGGATGGTTCACATCAAAGACATTTGTTGATTCTACAATAGAGCTTGAGTATATTGATGCTTGTGAAGCATCCAAGGAGGCTGTTTGGGCATGTACTTAGGAGATATCACCTAATTAATGAGATTAATGATCAAGGAGATATACATATATGTAAAGTGCATACTAATAATAATATTGCAGAATCATTGACTAAGACTTTGTCGCAGCAGAAGCACAAAAGTCACACTAGTTCCATAAGTATTGGTTACTTGGGTAATTGACTCTAGTGCAAGTGGGAGATTGTTAGTAATTGTGCCCTAGAGACAATTACTTTTATATTTTTAAGAAAAATATTTTATTATTAAGGATTATGTTTTATTGATTATTATTTATTTATTATGTTTTATTTACTACGTAATAAATTGAAAGCATAATAAATATCCTTGGAATTTTGATACGTATTATATATCTTTAAGTATGTGACTTAAAAATGAGATTATATGAATAGTATCTTATTCCTAAAATTCCCTAGTCGAGTATTATTATATAAGGACAATAATAATACAATAAGACTAGTATGTTTGTTGACAGATGACCACATCTCATTAGTCATATGTATGGTGATACTAAAGTCAAGAACATAAGTGTATGTCTTAATGACTGGCACTGGAATGACCCGCCGTGAGATTCTACATGTTAATAAGTGTCATAAGAAATTCTCACTATGATAATGATGTAATGATCCTCTGACTTGAAATCATTATATTTCTATATGAGAATTAATATACTTTGATTACACTAAAAATTATCTTTAACCGGGTGATGATAAAAGTGGACATTGGGTATACTATGAATCGTATAAAAAATATGAATGATAGATAAATGATTTAACCTTCCTATTTAGGAGTGATATTATTAGCCTTTTGATTGAGTGAGACTATAAAATGCATGGCCGTGCTCAAATGTTGATTTGTTTAATAGTCTACTCATTGATCAAGGAAACCCGGATTAAACGTTGAAGAGGATGACATGATACGTGACTCGAGTTTCATCTATAATATAAGGTTAAAAGGATTATATTACATGTAACATTATTCACGAAAGGCTTAATCAAATAACTGATTTTATTATTATTACTTGGATAGCAATGATGTATTACTAGATGCCGCTCATTGTTTATAATTTTAATTAGATATTAAAATTGTTGCCAACGTAATAATAACCTACAAGGTCACACACAAAGAATGCTTGACGGAGATATAATTTAACTTAAGAATTTAAATTAAATAAGTAATTTATTTTATTTATGATATTAATTAAGTATGACTAAATTAATTATATAAATAGAATAAATGAATTACTTAAACTAATTCCAAAATTAGTAATTAATTAATTAAGTGAGACTTAATTAAATAATTTAGAATTCTGGATTAGTATTAATTATAATTAGATTATAATTAGAAAACTTATTTGTCTCTCTATATAATCTCTTTATGGGCTGATTTAATGATAGACACATATTTTTCTAAAACCCTAGCCGTTTTGAGAAAAGAGGAAGATAGAGATAGAGAAGCAGTTTTCGGGTACTAGTACACATCAATATTTCATGAAAAGTGTTCGTGTGGATACCGTAGAGCGTAGATCGCGTGAGCGGGATACGTGGTGATTAAACAAGCTTTGGACCTCCATTAATTTTCCATTGATAAACTGTTAAAGCTTTTTAAGGTATTTGTTCTTAGTCTCCAAATTAAATATCATGTTTCGCATGGATCCTGCGTTTGGGTTTTGTTTTTATATTTATTTATGCATTTATTATGTTGCGTATGTGCCTGGAAACCCTTCATCACCTACTTCAGGTGGTTGGGTTTAAAGACTAATCCTAGAGCTTTCACATTTCTAGTAATCCCATGTATATCCTTTCCCAAAAGCTTAATATTTGAAAATGTGCATTTAAAATACTCAACCAAAAACATGGAAGGGTACCTCTATTGTTGCTCAACTTCGTCATGACCTTGCAAACATACAGCGAGATCCTCACCATCATGATAATCATGACCTGCGTGCCAAAGAAAATGACATTTAATGCTCTCGATCTTGATGAAGCTTTAACTAGGGAAGAGATTTTTTAGTTTCAAAAATCTAGAGTAAGATGGCTCAATGAAGGGGATGGTAACACATCTTACTTCTTCAATCAAGTTAAGGATAATTATAATCATGCCAAAATACTCTCCATCAAAAAACAGAACGGGGTTCTAGTTACGGGACACAACAAAATTTCTGAGGTTATTGTGGACTATTTTAATAGTACTCTTGGACAAAGCCCTGATACAACCTCTAGCTTTGAGGAGCTTGATCTTTTGGAAGCTGATGTCTCGTTGGATCAAGATCATCTCTCACTCCTGGAACCAGTGTCCGACAACTTAATTTATACTACTCTTAAGCACATGAAAAAATAAAGCTCCTGGGCAGGACGTGTTTAATGTAGAATTATTTTTTACTACAAGGGACATTTTGGGCGAAGACTTTCGTAGAGTAGTTCGTTCCTTCTTTGGCACTAGCTATCTGCATAACTTTGTCAATGCCACTTACATTGCTCTTATCCCTAAAACCAATACCCCGACCTCGATGTCTAATATTTGACCTATATCTCTGTGTAATACAGTTTACAAATGTATTTCTAAAATTCTAGCTGCTAAAATCAAGTGAGTTCTTTCAAAGATCATACACATCTCTCAATCAGCTTTCATTCCTAGAAGAACAATCTCTGATAATAATCTTATAGATTAGGAGATTTTCAGAGGTTATGGTAGGAAGAATGGCATTTCGTGTTGTGCCATGAAAATTGACTTGCACAAAGCTTTCGATTCTGTTAACTCGGACTTCCTACTTGCATGTTTGCATAAATTCAATTTCTCTGCTAAGTTTATTGGATGGATTCAAACATGAATTTCCACATGTATGTTCTCGGTGAAGGTCAATGGTGCTTTGGAGGGCTAATTTTCTGGTAGAAAAAGTTTGAGACAAGGTGACCTTATTTCACCTTATCTTTTTGCTATAGTTGTGAATGTTCTTTTTCTCCTTCTCAAAAAAATGCCCCAACCTTTTAAGCATCATGATCAGTGTAAAAAAATGGATCTCACCCACCTATTCTTTTCTGTCGAGCCGACATTTCTTCTATTATATGCCTTACTGCTACTCTGTACAAATTCTCATAATGGAGTGGCCTTAAACCTAATCCTGATAAGAGTCACTCATATTTTAAGAATACAAAATCTTTGGTTGTTCAATAGTTTGATGCTCACATTGGGTTCTCGAGAGGCCATCTCCCAGTTCGGTTTTTAGGCGTTCCCCTCATTTCCAAGGAGCTCAAGGTTGCTAACTGCATACCACTTATTGAAAAGCTTACCAAGCTTGTCATGAAGTGGACTTCTAGATTCTTATCCTATGTGAGAAGAACTGGACTAGTGTCTTCTATTCTCTTCTTCATATAAGCTTTTTGGACTCAACATTGCATTCTCCCTACTTTGGTTTTGAAGCACATTCAAGCTATCCTTTCTAGATTCCTATGGAAGGGTGATATCAATAGTAAAAGGGGAGATAAAATTAAATGAAAGGTTCTTTGCTTACCTAAGAAAGAAGGTGGCCTGGGTTTTAGAGACATAAAGGATTATAATAAAGCACAAATCTTATTTCTCATATATCTTATGCTCAACCAAAACTCTCCTTCCTTTTGGGCCAATTGGATTCGTGTGACTCAGCTTCAGAATAAACCTTTTTGGATAACTAAGGTTTCACTTGATTGTTCGTGGACTTGGCATAAGATCTTGAGGCTAAAAAATATTACTCAACGACATCTAAATTATAAGGTAGGGAATGGACAAAATACCCTCCTATGGCATGACCCTTGGCTACATGGCACAACATCTGTTAATGGTCTTTTTATTTTTGACTCTATGATCTATCCCATCGGATGGATTCTCCCGAATATTCATGTAACCCTCATGATTTTAATGATCACACAAGTTGAGCAAGTTTGAATGCTTGTGAGAATGTATATCTGTACTTATGTTTGTTATACTATGATAGCTAGCTGTATTGCATGTATTAACTTTTTTTAACAAGATATATTTATAATAGCATAACAGCCTACTGTCTGGTTAGAACAACTTGCTGGAATAGAGTCTTATAGAGAACAGATTTATCTGTTTATATCGAACATATTTATATTTTGTGTAGGATTAATATATTTGTACATTCTTATATATATTACATTTTTAATATATTATTAAGCTCGTATCTTTATATTAAAAACATTTTCCTAAATTTTAGAAAGTATTTGATTTGATTTTTATTTCTTTTTTAAACAACTACTTTCATATCTTTTCCATAATTATAGGAGCAATTTCAAATTCATTTTTATCTCTTCTCGTATAGTTATGCCTTTGAAATATTCACAATTTTCAACATTATATTCTTTCCTTATTTCAAAGAGCCATTGCATATATTCGTATATAATGAGAAATAGTTTTTCATTCCGTACATACAACCAATACAGTGTAACTTGTATTCTTAAAAAGCGTTATTCAATTGGTTTCTCTAAACTGAGCTTAGTTTTATATTGAAGATTTAATATTTAGTGATATGGGCTGAAAGTAAGCCCTAAAGACACAATTAATGTGGCATTAATTGGACCTAGTCTGGTCCAAAAGGGAGGCCCAATTAATGAGGTTTGAAACCCTAATTAGTAAATAAATTCGTAATTAATTAATTGGCTAAATATACAGCTAATTAATTATGTTCGAGTACATGGAAACAACTCCAAGGAGTAGCCCCCAAGACACCTCAATCAACAAGGAAACTTATTCCTACTTGGAAACTACTTCTATCACAAGAAGAATCCAGAATCCATCTAGAATCCAGAATCCTTCTAGGAGGTGGCCTGCCCACCAAGATTCCTAAACCTACTCTAATTCTTAGACTCTCTACGTCTATATAAAGGTCCTAACCCCTCATTCTTAGAACTACGTTTTGGTTTGATTCTCTAAACACAACAGAGATACGTAGGCATCTTATGAGGGCAGAACCAAGGTACGAAACACAAGATCAGCCATTAAAGCTCGTTAAGCTCTAACATACATCGCATTAACTACACCCTAGTTTTTATTCCATAACATTTGGCGCCGTCTGTGGGAAGAAGACATCAACCATGGCAAGAACACGATGAACTGATGGAGACATCGTCCCTACCACAGGTGATCCGACTGCTATCATCCCTTCTGATGAAACTCAAACTACCGAGGTCCCCGCTACTACCACTATTCCTGCTGGAACCCAAGGTCCTAATACTCAAAGGCTTGGTCCGTTTAGTGAGATCGTCCACTCCACCAATCCTGAGGAAATTGTCCATGGATCCAACCCACTATCCCAGGTAACTCAAACTCCTTTTATGGCTACTGCTCCTCACGCACAAATTTCTACAATTGTTATCCCCAGTAGCACTGTTGCCCAAACAAGACTTGGAATCTCCCAAGCCTATCCCCCTCCTTACATCAGAGGGTTGGAACCACAGAACTATGAGCGTAGAGAAGATGTCCGTGATTTCTCAAGACCATATTCAACTGATGATGAAAGCTCAGAAGGCACCGATGTCCATCCTAGGAGAAGAAGGCCTGGTAAAGAGCACGCAAGAAGCCGGCGTTCACAGTCCCGTAGGACAATAGAACAGAAAATTGCTTCCTATGAGGCTGAACTCAAAGAACTAAAGAAAAGCATGGATCGGCAGGATAGAAGGAGAGCCTCGAGGTATGAAGCCCCCGACGTCATAGAACTGGATGAAACCCCACGAGGGAGAAGAACGGAAATTGCAAGGGCTGACCCCGCTGAATTATTGCCGCTCGGAGATCCTGATGATCCCACACCGCCCTTCACCGAAACCATAATGAACGCTCACATCTCAAGTAAGTTCAAAGTGCCCACCATCAAAGTTTATGATGGAGCAGGCGATCCAGCCAATCATGTGAGGACCTTCTCGAATGCATTGCTGCTACAACCTATCAATGATGCTGTGAAGTGCAGGGCGTTTCCCCAAACCCTAGGGGGCATGGCCCAACGTTGTTACAGCCGGTTGCCGCCCAACTCCATTGGATCCTTCAAAGAACTTAGCAAGTCCTTCATAAGCCAGTTTATAAGCGGAAGAGTGCACGAAAAAAGTTCAGCTTTTCTTATGAATATAGAGCAGGGGAAGAACGAATCTTTAAGGGATTATCTAAACCGTTTCACCAAGGAAGCCTTGAAAGTCCCGGACTTGGACGAGAAAGTGGCCATGATAGCCCTACAACAGGGAACAACTGATCCTTACTTTAAGAGATATCTGGCTAAACATCCGCCCGAGAACATGCTTCTTCTCCAAGACAAGGGAGGAAAATACATTAAAGCGGAGGAAAGTATGAAGAAAACCACTATATCGATGGCGACACACGGGAATAATAATAAGAAGAGAAAAGGTGATCAAGAATATGATGCCCGAGACAGGTACTCCAAGATGGAGAAGAATTCAGAATCTCCCCCTAAGAAAAATAATCTGGGGCAAAAGTTTGCCGAATACGCAAGACTGAACGCGCCTCGAAGTCAAATCCTTATGGATATTGAAAGAGACCGAGACCTGAGATGGCCTAAACCCCTAAAATATGATCCTGAGAAAAGGAACAAGAACGCATTTTGCCGATTTCATAAGGATACCGGGCATGATACGGATGACTGTAGACAACTGAAAAGTATGAGTTCGGCCATGGGGGAGAGAGAAAATAATTTTCTCTCTCTCTCCCCATTTCTTTTTCATCCGAATACTCTCACCAAATGATGACTTGGGTTTCTTCTTTATATATTGAAAAAGGTGTTACTTTGTTTTTCCACCTTTTACTTTTGTCCACTCAAATCATATCTTCAAAGTCATGTGCCAAGCATGCCTTTGGAAATATTTAATATAAAAGTAATATTTAAATAAATATATATAATATAAATAAAGAGTGTCTTTATTTATAAAATATATAAATAATTAAATAAATACTTTATTTAATTAAATTAAATATTTCCATTCCACTCTTCAATTTGTGTAGACTTCCTTATCCAAATACTTGGCCCCGTATACGTGACTCCACCACGTCCAAGTATTTGGCCTTCAAATTTGTGAAGCTTTAGTAAGATCCAATCAGGTTGTGCCGTCTGTCCCTTATCCATTAGGCTGACATTTCTCCAACACTGATTTACCACCTTTGTTGATCCTCCACTTGACTCAAGAAAACCAACAACTTTAGAATGATTAAAATCATATTAACCGACGAGAGCTTGCCTCCAATGTCCTGACACTTGATGCAACGGTCTGGTTCATAAGTGACTAGTCTTGATAGGGGCTCTTGATTCCGAACATGATTCCACATTCTTCTTTGCAAACCTTACTTGTTGCTTCGATTGTAATGCACTAAAATCATCATAGACTAAGACAATCTTCTGTAGCTTCCACATCCTTGAATAGATGTCAACATCTTTTATTCTCCACTGAGGCATGAACATGTTAATGAACTTCTTCCAGTGAGCTTCAAGTCTGTAGATGATCCTTTGATACTTTGTCTTAACTGAACTCTGTGATCCAAGATTTATATGCACCTGCATATTATTACATGTCCTGTTCTATTGTTGAGTTATCATCAACCATTACATAGAGATTACATTTAGCATTCCTAGTACACATGAAAGTGCAGTGAGTTACTTCCCTTCACTCCTATCTCCCCTTTCAATCTCCCCCTATTTGGTTGATATGGAATAGCAATCAAATACTATTTCCCTTTACAATCTCCCCCAAAAGCAATTAAATAAAATTAACTGTTAGAGGATAACTCAACTAATATACAAGAAACAATTAAAGTACTGGACATGAAAATAATATACAAAAGGTTCTGGAAAGATATAATCAGTTAAATCCAGATTTCCTGAGTTGCTGAAAATGAATGATGAATTTCTGAATTTCATTTTCCTTTAGCTTCCTCCACTTCAATGTTCTTCAAAGATGGGGTTCTTTTAATAAAGAAACAAATCATTAGTAAAGACTTCTGAACAATCATTCTCGTTCATCTTGCAATTCGAACTAGAACATACAGCTCTATATGTTCCCCATAAGAGGTCAACTCATTCTCCCCTTAAGGTTGTTCTCTCTTGGAATGAAAGTCACTTCCTTTTTTTCTTCAGGATGTTCTATTTCCAGGAAACATATTTTTCTTTCTTCCCTGCACTGCTCCACTGACTTCATCTATCACTGAAACAAGAGATAGAACACACTTGGACACTTCTCAGATGCCCCTTGAAAATCTCCTTCACATTCTGCTTTACCCAGAAAACTTCTACTTAGCAAAAACTCCCCCTGAGTTGATACTCTTCAAAGAAATCTTCATTTTCATTCATTGATCGTGCTAGAAAGAATTCTTCTGCCAAACCTCTCTTAAGAATGTTCCAAGGACAGATCTTCAAACAAATAGAGCAAAATCCCTTAGATATCTTTTCAGAATAAGATATAGCATTGCAAACCAAGATGTTAATATTCTCCACAACTTCTCTCCCTTAGTACGACAAGTAACTTCTTCCCATTTGACAAAAAGTAACTTCTCCACTTCAGACGAAAAATCAGTTAAATCTACAACACCTTTAGGGATTAGGCTCTAACCAATTACTAAGAAACTCCCCCTTAGTAATTTCTCCCTTGCATCACTAAGGTTTCAATTTTATCTAATTCTCCCCCTTAGTTCATGCAAGCTCCAATCCACCCTTGTGTCTTTAGATATCCTCTAAGTAACCTCCACAAGATAGGATTGACAGATCTCATTTCTTGTATCACCAAGAGATCTCGTTTCTTGTATCACCAAATTCTCCCCCTTAGTTGAGAATATCCTTTAAAACAATAAAAGTATCATCTACATCCAATCGAAAAAGAAACTCTCCTCCAATTGAATATAAAATCCTCCTTAGGCCTAAAAATTAATGTCTCCCCCTTTGAGATTGAGAACAACATAAATTAATAGACCCAAAGGTAATAGTTTAGACATTCCCACTAAGCTTCAGCTAGACTCTTCTTCAGCTTGTCTTCCAGAAAAGAATCTCTTCAACATTTCAGAGCTGGAAAATTCAGTAACAGGATTCAAGCATAGTAGCAAGGTTAGTGTTTGGTCTATGGTTTCCTCACTTCTACTACGTTCTGTTGGTGTTTACACTTTCAAGCGTAAGTGTTCCACTCATTTCTCTCCCTATTTCTCTCACTCAAGTGTATCACTCCCTCACTTCACTCAAGTGTTTCTCTCCCTTACTTGCACTCATTCCATTTATAGCAATTTATACCTGCAAGTAAATCCATGCTAGTCTCACCAAGATATTATGGATCGTTGACTGTAGCATGTTGTCGATCACTAAAGATCTAGGTTCTGAGATGGAATCTCAGACAGGGTTTCAGTTAGGCCGTCACCCAACTCACCATGAGCAAATCCATGCACACGTGGCTCGTCGTCGGGGAATAACCCTTCTGAAATTGGAATCTCCTCCATTCCAGGAGTGACTGAAATCCCAACACCCTGATCCTCAAAAGACTCATCAAATTGGTAAACCAACTGAATCATAGTCTACGAGTTGTTGCTCAGCTACTTTCAGCATCAACAATCTCCCCATATGCAAATCCATGCACTGGATCGTTGAATGTGGTATGCGTACTAGCAGCTATCTAAGCATCAACCGACTCCCCATATGCAAATCCATGCACTGGATCGTTGACGGTGATATGCCTTTAAGTTTTGAGCGATCCATGTATTCCAGAATTTGAATTCCTGGGAGAGTAGACGTGTACAAACATCTCTCTCAATCACCTGTGAAGATGAATTAACTCACTATTTTCAGTCATGGAAAACTGTTAGTGATTGCCTCTCAACATCAACAGATTGCTCTGCGGATGTGAAATCCCGTTAGGGAACTAGGACTGTTCCTCCTAGGAAGGTTGACAAGGATTCTAATATATGGCAAGAAATCCAAGTTTCCCTCAAACACCTGTGAAGGTGGCTCAACAACTTCATTCACCATGAATGGTAAACAAAGAAGTTTAGGGGTTTTACCTATACCTCACAATGTGCACTTCTTGCAATGTATCCTTACAAGTGTTAGTCCCAAGAGAGGCTAGAGAACTGTTAGGTCCTATAACATCCCTTAGAAGCAAAAACTTTATGATTACCATCAGCGTGAATGCTTTTGGTGTGCTTGACTCATTACAAGGTGCTCTGGCTGACGAGCGAATTTTCAATGAAATCACCCTGTTGAGAGAGTTCATTCAGAAACGGTTGAATTGCCTTTTCAGCTCTGCATCCTTTTGAGAGAATACAGATGAGCTACAGATACCTCAATTTGTATACTTCTTTCCTTCTCGAGAGGTAGAGCTGTGGGTGCACTTCCGACTTCATCCTTATTTGCTACATCAAGTGCAGTTTCTCCCTTAACAACCGCTAATCTATATAAGTTCCTTATATCACCAAGGGTTGAAAGTTTGAATTAGAATGATAGTGTTTGGTACTAAGGCCTTGGTTAGAAATTGATGGATTATTCAACTTCTTGACCTTCCCCTATAGCCACTAAGGCCAAGCCATTACGGCTAAATAGATAGAGTTGATTAGAGCTATATAAAATTTGGTATAGTATGATTAAACTTATGCTCTATTCCTTCTCAGAAATATAGCATCGGAGCAATGTGTCCTCAAGAAACAATGCACCAGAGCTAAAATGTGGGAATTAATAAAGAATAGATAAAAGAATACTAAGCCAAATTTCATAAACTCACAATTTTGAAAAAAAGTTTAACAGATTAACAAAAGTGTTCTTTTGAATTTCTCTTACACAAATATCCAATTAAAATTCAACTCTTTTAACAAAAACATTTTGATTAATAACTCAAATCTATTTCATCTTGCTCACTGTATGTTTTCAGAAATTGTTTTGCAATTCATTCTTATCGGATATTATCTCCGACTTAAAACATAGATCATTTAAAAAAAATTGAATGAATGCTTTAGTCATACAGTCCAAGGCACTAATCCCAAAGCAAACAACCATTGTTTTAATACTACAGGTCAATGTGAAACAGACATTAACAAGAGTTTTGAAAAACGTTTTACCAATGGTTGATACCTCAAGATCAAAATAATTTACTCAAATAAAATAGCCTGATAATATGCAACCTAAGTTATAAGTTATCAAGTAACTTTATTTAAACAAATCGTGGAGAGAAAACAGTTTTCATTACAAAACATTTAGAGTGAGAGAGGATATATGATTTTGAAATAGAAAGATAATCCTCAAGAAATGTTCTCTTTAAAAAAAAACTTTTAGTGGTTTTTCATTCTCTGGCAAATGAATGCATGTTTAGATAAAACATTTTTCACAAGAAATAGACAAGAAATTTCTTTATGCATTCAAGTTCTAAGAATGAAAAACATATGTTAATACTAATGAATTATCAAAGATATGAGTGACAATACATTCAAAAGTACTAACATCATTCAATTATTTTGTAATAAAATGCATCTTACTACAAAATAATCAAGCACATAAGATACTTACATTATGCTAGACAATTACCATTTGTCGCTTGAAACAAACAAATATTGCAATATAGATCATGGTAATTATAAAGCATAAAACATAAGCATCTGCTAAACACTGAACACACATTGACCGAATGACAGCATTTAACTTCTTACACTACATCTCAATAATTATCACATAAGCATATTGAAAATACTCATGACAATCAGAATGTATGTAAGCTCGAGGTACTAGTTGCATCAAGGATCAAATACCTTTAAATATTAATGCTAAAATTTATGATCTTTGACAACCCCTCGCGATGTAGTAAATTACTTTTAATATCAGTGTTTTTGAAATAATCTTTTTGTCACTTAGTGCAGAAATTCTAAGTGACATCACTAATATCAAAAGAATGACAACTAATATTAATGGATTTTGCAAAAGACAAGGATTACATCACTTAAACTACATATTAAGTGGTTCCATTAATATTAGCATTAAACAATTAGAAGTAAATAAAATTACGACTAATTAATATATACAAATACTTATGCTGAAACATTTGATACATATAGCATGAATAACATATGACAGCACAAAGTACGAGATCCTGGATATAAATTGACTATACAAAGAGATGCTACAATGTTAGGTCCCTAGGTCCCGGGTGATCATAGGTAATCTCATACCGATAATATTGGGTCCCGGGTGGTCACAAGCCAAACATTAATCAGTTCCTAGAGATCGTAGACATCTAAATAGCATGGACACTCTCTATAAACATTATGTTTAAATAAATCAATATTAGACTAGAGTGACATACCTTAGTCAATAGAGCTTTTACTGGTGTATGATCGTTGAATGAACAATTACTCCTCTTTGCCCTAGAGATCGAACGTTTACTCCTTTCGAGATTGAACGTGTACTCCTTTTGGACAGGAATAACTTTTCAGCTACCAGTTAACATTGTTCCTCGAAACAATACCACGCTCATCCAGACGGAAACTGCATTACCTTCAACACCCAAATATTTCCTTGTAGATATTGGTCTTGGCAGCAGCTTCACTAAACTCAGCACTCTAGAAACCAGTAGTCTTGACACTAGCAGAGTAGAACAAAAAAAAAACTCCGAACTACCCTTCAGCTTCTGTATCAATACCAAGTCTTCATGTGGATTGATTCCTTGTGCTAAGTATATCTGCCTCTGGTTCAATTGAGTTAGTTCCTTGATTCGAACCCTACTCAATCTTGATTAGTTAGTGCATCTTCAGTCTTCATTGAATTCACTCAGAAAAACCAATGAAATACTCTTATACATGCACGACCAATCACTACTCTACTACCCAGATTCATCAAGAACTGACTCTAGGAAATGTTGTTACACAAAACCCTTTGTCATGACATATGTGTCCTTAATGTTTCCTTAGATATTCAGTGGGTAGAGTAGTCTTCTTCAAATATGATTGAGATCATCTTGCATTATCTTTAAATTGACAATTTCCTTTCTAATATGCAATCACTCAATCTAGATCACTCAGTGCTCCTAAGAATCTCAACTCTTACTCAATGAGCACTGCTAGCCTTTGAGCATCAAACACGACTAGTTGATCCAACTTACTGATGCTCCCCCTGTGATGCTGCTTGCAGCTTTTCTTCATCTGGTGTCATCTGATCTTGAGCCCTAAACAGGATGTCAACCTTTAGAAATTCAGAGCTAAAATCAAACGAATGCTAGGGAGCTTGATGATGATGTTCACTGCATCTAGATTATCTTAAATCAATCACAGACTCTGTGTAAGCTCTTAACTCCAAATAAGATAGCCTTCCATCACACCATGTGACTTCAGGCATGATTAATCTTACTTGATGTCTTCTCTTTACATTTGCTGATTAGACTTGCTGTGTCAACTGATTCAACCGTAGTGAATAGGAAACTTTAACTCTATCCATTATTCTTGTAATTCCACTCAAGGTCTGGATTTCCCTATTAACTCCTCCATTTGGTCATGAAGTCCGGAAACTGAACTTTACTCTAGAATACTCCTTTCAGTGCAGACATAACATAGAACTTCGTTCGTCAACGAATTCCATTACCTGCCCTCAAAGTGTTCTTACAGCAATCTGCCTAATCCTTTGAATGTGATTAATCACTGAGATGCTTCATCTATCGAATGCACGAACAAACACCAAAACTAAACAGGGTAGCCTTTGACTTGACTTCCCTTCAACTGACATACTTCACTAATGTCCTTCTTAAAAGAATTTCATTAGAAGTAGTCCTTTCTCACCAACTTCATCTTTACCGTCGAATCCGTTATCTTGATAAACCAAGTATTAGTTGATAAACCAAGTGTGAGAGCATCACTTGTTGTTGCAGCTAACTCCATTCTGATAAACTTCAACGAATAGTTGACTTCATCATAAGCATTACATTTCGTGTCAGCAACAACTTCACTTCCAGTAGAGTGAGCTTCTATTTCTCTTGACCCCGATCTATATTGTTCATCCTCGAACTGATATTAGGAAACCCTTCGTAAAGAATTCCCTAGGTCTTCCTTAATATGTGCTTCAGATCATTCAAGAAAAATAGGTAACCTTGCTTAACCATTTGAATACCAAAGCAAAAGTAGTTACATGCCTCGAACATGAAAATGTCAGAGATATATAACTTGTACATGTTGAAAGATACTCTGCATTCACAAATGATTAAGACACGTGGTCCTCAATTTGATTGAGTCCAAGGGTTAGAGATATTTCTAAACATAGTTAACAACAAAGCATTCAAGTTCAACATGCTCATTCTTATCTGACTGATCACTCCTCATCTATATCAGCCTCAATAAGTGGTCTTGGCTATGAGCTCAGTGATCCCAACCTAACTTAAGGTGGACTAGCAGTCTATAAGAATCATGTCATACATATATGTAGTCATAGAAGAATCAATCACTCAGATTCCTAATTCTTCTAATTCACCTTTGTTGTTCACTTTAACATTATATTATCTCTAATTACCTGAGTCAGTTTAAATTTTAAAAAAAATTCATGGTTTATTATACTGACCCCTAGGCAATTCCCAAATTAGAAACAAACTCATCTTAACAAGCACATGATCAAATATAACATTTAATATAACCATGCGAGTATAAACAAATTATTGACAATGTAAACATCAAGGCACTTAGCATGCAGCAAATACTCTTTCCGGTAAATGTACCCCTACAAATACCTAAGACTCTATATGCTAACATGATCAATTATCGTAAAGCAAGCATTAAATCACACAAGATCTAATCATGAAGTCAAATACTGATAAACAAGCAACACTAACAAACTAGCATAAGTTATCTAATTTATATAGAAATCAAGGTGAGACATGCATTACATCAAACTTATAATATAATGCAGTTCAGCACTTAATACTCTATAATTAAATCAAACAAGTATAAACTAGTTAGAAAGTATACCTGAGCGATGCTTAGCATTCCATCTCGAGTGATAATCAATTGATCCAAATCAATTTCCATTCTACTAACACTCATGGAAGTATCCTTGCATTTGACCTCAATAACAAATGATGTTCCTGCTTCAACCCAAACTGATACCTGATTGTTCTGCTTAAAGACCTCGACATAGAATGTCCATATTCTGCTTGAAAAGATCACTCTTCTTTGTATGTGTAGCAATAACCCCTTGATTATCATATGTCAGTGATAATCAAACCTTGTGTATTTCTGCCACTGATGTCCTTTAACCAAATCTTCAATTGTTGTTTTGGTTCTTTGACCGATAAACTGAATACCTTTTCAAAATCCCAAATTCTTCAGACATTGATTCGAAAACCACTGATCGAAGACTCTTCCCTAAATGAACTAATCCCCTTTCAATAACCAAATGATCCACTGAGTAGACCGATGTAGAAATACATCTCCAATGGTAAGATCAAGTCTCAACTCCATTAGAATGTTCTTCAGTCAGTTCGTTTGTCCTCAACGAACGAAGAATCAACTCCTGTTGTTTCGTTTAATAAAACATTTTGTTCAAACAAAAGTATTTAATTTTTTAGGAATTTAAATAATCAAAATAAATTGAAAATGCAATTTTTTTTGATAAATAATAATAAATTTCTCAATTTCAAATTATAAATAAAATAAAATAATTTGAAAAGAAAGTTTTGATATAGAGATAACAAATTTTTCAAGGTATATTAAATAATCCTGAAAAAGAAATTATTTCAAATCAAAATTAATTCCAAAAGAATTTTATAGAATTTATAATTCAAAACAGTTTCAATTATAATTAAAATAAAACAGATTGAAAATATAAGTTTGATATAAAAATAATAAATTTTCAAGTCATCTTAGATATTCTTGAAAACAAATTATTTCAACCAAAATGATTTTCCAAAAAGTTTTATGAGATTTATAATTAAAACTTCCAAGCTTAAATTATAATTAAAATAAAACAACTCGAAACCATAATTTTGAAATAGAAATACTAAATTCTCAAAACATTTAAAATGTTCATGAAAATAAATTATTTCAATCCAAAAATATTTTCCAAAGAGTTTTATAAAATTTATAATTAAAGTTTTATGAAAAATAAATTATTAAACCTCAAAAATAATTCTCAAAATACTTTTAAGAATATTAAACTCAAAAGAAATTAAATTAGATTTTAAGATTAATTTTAGTTTTCAAATTAATAAAATTCTTAACTAAGAATATTAAAAATATAAAATATTTGAGTCTAAAATTTAAAAGAAAATAAAATATTTTCCAAGATGTAAAATAAACTTGAAAAATAAATTATTTAAATTTAAAAATTATTTCCAAAATATTTTAAATAATTAAATTCAAATTTAATTATTAAATTAATTATTAAACTAAAAATAATTTGAGAGAAAAACAATTTTTGTTTTAAATAAAAGTTAAGCTATGTAGCCATGTGTCATGTAGAAACAGCCTTCTAAGTAGAAATTCTACATAGGAATGTTCTACATAGATTCCATCTCGAACATCCTATCTCGAACATCCAAGTCGAACATCCTATCTCGAACATCCAAGTCGAACATCCTATCTCGAACATCCAAGTCGAACATCCTATCTCGAACATCCAAGTCGAACATCCAAGTCGAACATTCTATCTCGAACATCCAAGTCGAACATCCTATCTCGAACATCCAAGTCGAATTTCCTAAGTCGAATATTCTAAGTCGAATATTCTAACTCGAATATTCTAACTCAAATATTCTAACTCGAACATTCTAACTCGAACATTCTAAGTCGAATATCCTAAGTCGAATATTCTAAGTCGAATATTCTAAGTCGAATATTCTAACTCGAATATTCTAACTCGAATATTCTAACTCGAATATTCTAAGTTGAATATTTAACTCGAATATTCTAAGTCGAATATCTAACTCGAATATTCTAAGTCGAATATCTTAACTCGAACATCCTAACTCGAACATCCTAAGTCGAATATTCTACATAGGAATATTCTACTTGGTCATCTAGAACATTTTGTACTTAGAAAAATTCTGGGCTTCAAAAAAAATTCTGGATGCCCAGTGAACCAATCATACCCTCTTTAATCTCAAAAATAAAAATAGATCCAATCGATTTGTATGTCAATCGAGTAGCTCTGATACCAATTGTTGGGTCCCGGAGATCGTAGAGGGGGGGTGAATACGATTCCCAATTGAAAAATATGACTATTAAATATTTTTGGGACAACATAAAAATTACTTTGGTTCAAACCCGGGTACTGTTCATCATCTTCTTCAACCTCAAGAACACCATTAAAATAATCAAGATAATGAACGGTAAATCATCCAAAACACACAACACAACAAGATCCAAGAATATAACTTTATATTCATTGAAGTGGGGTAGATGCTACAACAAGTTCAAGAACAAAAGCTCAAGAACACAACAAAGAAATGATTTTTGGCTCCTCTAAAAATATTACAAATTCTAGATCTAGGAGACAAAAATCAAACCTATCTTCTAAACAAGATTTAGCAATGTTTACAATAGAAGATAGATGAGTGGTATGACAAAGAAATTCATGGCCCCATAATATTAAAGTATGAGTTCGGCCATGGGGGAGAGAGAAAATAATTTTCTCTCTCTCTCCCCATTTCTTTTTCATCTGAATACTCTCACCAAATGATGACTTGGGTTTCTTCTTTATATATTGAAAAAGGTGTTACTTTGTTTTTCCACCTTTTACTTTTGTCCACTCAAATCATATCTTCAAAGTCATGTGCCAAGCATGCCTTTGGAAATATTTAATATAAAAGTAATATTTAAATAAATATATATAATATAATAAAGAGTGTCTTTATTTATAAAATATATAAATAATTAAATAAATACTTTATTTAATTAAATTAAATATTTCCATTCCACTCTTCAATTTGTGTAGACTTCCTTATCCAAATATTTGGCCCCGTATACGTGACTCCACCACGTCCAAGTATTTGGCCTTCAAATTTGTGAAGCTTTAGTAAGATCCAATCAGGTTGTGCCGTCTGTTCGTTATCCATTAGGCTGACATTTCTCCAACACTGATTTACCACCTTTGTTGATCCTCCACTTGACTCAAGAAAACCAACAACTTTAGAATGATTAAAATCATATTAACCGACGAGAGCTTGCCTCCAATGTCCTGACACTTGATGCAACGGTCTGGTTCATAAATGACTAGTCTTGATAGGGGCTCTTGATTCCGAACATGATTCCACATTCTTCTTTGCAAACCTTACTTGTTGCTTCGATTGTAATGCACTAAAATCGTCATAGACTAAGACAATCTTCTGTAGCTTCCACATCCTTGAATAGATGTCAACATCTTTTATTCTCCACTGAGGCATGAACATGTTAATGAACTTCTTCCAGTGAGCTTCAAGTCTGTAGATGATCCTTTGATACTTTGTCTTAACTGAACTCTGTGATCCAAGATTTATGTGCACCTGCATATTATTACATGTCCTGTTCTATTGTTGAGTTATCATCAACCATTACATAGAGATTACATTTAGCATTCCTAGTACACATGAAAGTGCAGTGAGTTACTTCCCTTCACTCCTATCTCCCCTTTCACATGTAGATTCGAAGCTTAATCTAAAACTGACTTAGGTAATTAGAGATAATTAAAAACGTTAGACAACGACAGAATGGATTAGACAGAATTAGTAATTAATTTGTTAGTTCTTCTATCCATGTGCTTTTATGCAGTGAAGCTGAATATTTACCATGTGTTCTTATTTCCATGCTTGTTTAGTTAAATTTGAAAATGCATATCTTAGGACTTGCATAATCTTAGACAAAGCATGTATAAGAGTCACAATAGGGTAAAGACTGCTAGTTCACCTTAAGTTAGGTTGAAATCACTAGTCTCATAGCCTAAAGACTACTTTGTCAAGGCTGCAGTATATGAGAAGTGATCAGTCAAAGATTAGCTTGTGCATATTAAGGTTGAAGCTGTTGTTACCTTTGAAAATATCTTTAACCCATCTGGACTCAATTGAAGTTGAGTACCAAGAAGCTTAATCTTTTGTGATCGCAGAGTATGTTATGAAAGCGAAAAATTATGTGACTTCGTAACATTTATTGTTCGAGGCATATGATTAAGATTAAAGCTCTTCTATCACAACTGGTTGAGAAGGCCTCCCCGACGGTAACCTTTGGAGATGACAGCAAAGGATGCACAAGGGATATGGCTATCATGAGTTAAGAACTGTCATCAGTGGAAGCATCTTTCTTGTGGAAGGACTTAAGCACTTTCTAAAAGGCACTAGGGAATTCTTTGTCAAAGGTTTTCTGGAGAAGTGTTTGATCTCAAACAAGAAGGTTGGATGCTCACTCAGCTGCGGTTGAGGAAGTTTGTTCGTAGCTGACATGGAATTTGGATGTAAAGATGAAGTGAACTTTTCAGTAAAGCTTTATCAATGAAGAGTTAGCTATGGCAAAGGAAGCTCTCACACTTGTTAGTCTGCAAGGCAATAGATTCTCTGATAAAGATGAAATTGGTGAGAGGACTGCTTCATATGGAATTCTCACTAGAAGGACATTTTGAAGTATGTCACATAGGGAAGTCAATGGAAACATCACACTGAAGGAAAGTCATATGCTTAGTGGTGATTGGAATTGATAACCCTAATTACAAATTGGTGATGTTCAAGCATTCAATAGACAAAATGTCACAATGGTGATTGATCAAAAAGGAAGATCAAGTTGGAAACAATTGGTAAGCTGTGAGAACTTTGAAGTCAGATAGTGGAACTGCATTTCGCGAGTGAAGTTCTAAATGAAGTCTGCACTGAAAAAGGTACTTTGAAGCTGAAGCAATTAAGACAGCATGCTGCTTTAATCAACAAGATCGTGAAAAGACATCATTTGAGTTAATGGCCAACAAGAAGCAAACACTGAAGCCCATTCGTGTGTTTGGAGGAGATTATTATTAATTGAAGATTTATTTGAGTATCTTGGCAAGTTAAGTTAAGACTCATGGAACAATTTTCCTCGGCTACTCATTGAAGTCAAAAGTCTTCAGGGCTTAAGTGATGTGAAAACAAAAGGTGATTAAAAGTCTGAATGTGAAGACCTACAGCACCAAGCTCCCAAGCATTCAAATGAATGACTATTATGAATATTTGACAAATTCAGATACTGATGTAGAAGCTGAGATTGCAGAAGGAATCAATGGCAATGATAATGATTCAGATCCTTAGTGGAAATCCATTGTAGAAGGTGAAGGATCTTCAACACATCCTTGCAGCAACTCAGGGGGAGCAAACAGAAGAAGGATCTACTAGTCATACTCAACAATGAAGATCAAAGGATTTCATTAAGAACATTTCTGTCAAGACAAAAGGTTTGAAATCAAATTCAATCCTGGAGTCTCGTTCTTAGTGATCCAGATTCTTGTGTAAAGGCTAGAAGTGCTATGCAAAGTAAATAGTTACTTTTGGGAAAGAGCAATTGTCAAGAACTAACAATTAGTATCATTAACAATTGGTAGCCCAAAGAATATTAGAAAAGCACAGATTGATCCAGATTGAGTGATTGCAATGCAAGGTGATCTCAATCAGTTCGAAGGCAGAAACTACTGAAGCTGGAACCCAGACCACTAAAGTCGAAGCTGAATCTGGTACAGTAAGGGTTCTCAGAAACTGGATGACTTTTTGGCATTGCTATGAGGGGAAAAGCCAAACTGGTTGCTACAGGACTTTAAAGCAGAAGGTATCGACGATGATGGAAACGGAATCTTCGGGACTTTCAAGATCAAGCAGTAAGCACCAGTGACAAGACTTGATCCCTTGGGACTCATCAATGGGGACCTAACAATTTTCAGGGACTCAATGATTAGGACCTATCACATGTGGAGCATTCAAGCATGAAAATCTATCAGATGAATGTGAACAAGTGCACTCCTGAATGATGAAGCTAGAAGATGAAGTTACAGATCCAATACGATTTGTATATCATTCTCTTCGCAAGCTCTTCTATGACGGAGATAGGGATTTAAGCAAAACGTCAAGGACATAGTATGACACTCTGACTGTTAATTACTTTAATATGATTTTACAGTAGAGTAAGTTATACACATATATCTCTCCAGAATGCAAGGCACACACAATGTTATATATGTGCTAAGTATACCATGAGTATATTATATGTGGGTCTACTAACGAAAATTTGGCAAGATATATTTTTGCTAAGTTAATGCAGAGTAGGTACAAAATGAGCATGTTGGAAGAGTTATAATTCTTTCTGGATTATAATTAATTCAAAAGAATGATGGCAATTAAAGGAAGTCAAGGATCTTTTGAAGATGCGCAATTTGGAAGATTCTAGACCTGCCAAGACTACTTTCCAACAGACCACTAAGCTTGATCAGGGCAAATCAGGTATATGAACTGAAGTGACAAGCTATAGAGGTATGATAAGCTCATTACTTATTCAAGTGCACAAAGACCATATATTTTATTCTCGATATGCCTATGTGCAAGTTTCCAAGTGGAAATTAGAGAATCTTATCTTATAGCTAAGTTATGAATTGTTAAACGTCTTAGGGGATCACCAATTCTTGGAATCTGGGACCCTTAAGATAATAGGTTTAACCTAATTGGCTATATAGATATAGATAATGCAGGTTGTACGAAAGACAGGGAAGTCATTCCTAGAAGCTGTCAATTTCCAGCAACTCTGTTGAACTCTTTACACCACTGAAGGAACAAGCTAATGGACATCAGGTATCATTTCTTTTGAGAGTTGTCCTTAGTCGAATAACTTGCAGATGTTTGCTAAATAACTTGATGAATTTATTTTATCTAAGTTGGTTAGTAAACTTGGGATATTATTAATATGCATAGTTGTTGGAAATCCCATCTGCAAGGAATTCTTAAATAAGCTCACAAGTACTAAATGTTCAATATTCAAAGACTTGTGAATTTATTTGAAATCCAGTACCTCATATTTTTTTTGCTATTTGTTTAATTATCTTGCTTGTAAAGTATTATGCATAAGTAATAGTTAAATTTTTTAGCATAAGTATTTAATTTATTTTGATTTATTTAAATCATGATGATATAAAACAATTCAGTGAAATATCTGTTCCATGATTTAAGTAAATTAAAATAAATTAGAGGCATAATTATTTGTATATTAAATATTAGGTAAGAATTAGTCAATGATATCTTGTTTAATTGCTTTGATATTTTGCTCTAAGAGTCTTAAAATATTTTATTACAAGTAATTGTGATGCTTTTGATATTAGTGATGGTATTTAGAATTTCTGTTCTAAATAATTAATGCATATTTCAAAACTCAATAATATTGGAAGATGAAGTATTTTCCAAGTTATGTGTATAAAATTCTCAATGTTTTATATACTTAGAAAATATTTCTAAAATTGATTTTATTGCGAGGGGTTGTAAAAAGAATCACAAGTATTACTTTTTCCCTATTTAAAGGACTTGTGAATTTCTTTTCAACTATAACCTCGAGCTTACGTATATCAATTAGTAATTGTTATGAGTACGCTTACAATGTGCAAAGTGACAATTATTAGATATGGCGTAGGAAGTTAAATGCTAATATTCAATCTAATGAATATTTTAGTATTTAGCGAATTTATTTTATCTTATTGAAATTATGGATTGAAGCAATTCAATGGTTATTAGTTTCATAATTTTAATTTGATAAAATAACAGAAGCACAATTTCTTGCATCTTGAAATTATTGATAAATATCGAATAATTGGTATCAGCGTGCAATTAATTGTGATATGCTTATTGTTCTACTGAATAATTGCCATGTATAGTTTTTATAAATGGATGTGATTGGCAATTGCTTAGTACAGCATAAGTATTTAATTTATTTTGGTTTATTTAAATCATGATATAAAACAATTCAATGAAATATCTGTTCCATGATTTAAGTAAATTAAAATAAATTCGCAGCATAATTATTTGTAGTACAAGTATTATCTTTTGTTACTTTGTGATAACTGAATAATATTTTATTGCAAAATAATTGTGATATATTTAGTTTTCTTTCTTTGACTGGTTTATGATCCTGAATGTATTTAAAAGAAATTTTTTGTCTATTTCTTTTTCAAAATGTTTTATTCAAAGATACATTCATTTTCTCTATCAGTTTTAATTAAGAAAACTTAAGAATTCTTTTTCAAAACTTCTCTTTTGAAAAACTTTTCTTAAGGATAATCTTTCTATTCTCTCGAAACTTTATTCCCTCCCAAAAGCTTGTTTTAAATGTTTTATCTTTAAAAGCTTTTTCTCTCTTTTAAAAAAAAAAATAAATTTTGTTTTAACTTCGAGGTACCAATCACTTGTAAAATGATTTGTTTTTAACTACTTGTTTCAATGTATGTTTCACATTGATTCATAGTACCAAAACAGTGATTGTTGCTTTGAAGGCCTAGTACTGTAATGTTAAGCATACATTCAACCCCAATTGTCATGTTTTGATTTTAAGTCGGGGACATTATCAGGCAGACGAAAATGATGTAAATCATAATTGAATTATGAGTCGGAAAATCATTCTCTTCTATCTGATAAGGATGTTTTGCAAAACTGTTTTCAAAACATACAGTGCTTAGGTTTAATGGAAAAGAGTCATTTTATTGAGATACAATTTGGTAGAAGAGTTGAATTCCTTATTTGTTGTAAATTCCCGCATGTTATTATGGGAAATTTGCCTTATAAGAAATTCATAGTGATAGAATTTTTCTCTGATACTCCTGCGTTTTATTATGGGATAAGTATCTTAAAGAAATTTTTTATTAGTGTCATGCTCTTAAATGATTAATTTTTTCGATCTGACAAAACTCTTTTATTAAAAGTGCTTTAATGCAATCCCTTTACCATTCCTCTTTATATTTTTATTTTCTCATTGAGATGAAAAATATATTTTGGAATGTTAAAGTGATTATCTTTTTATCTTATTTAAATTGATTTTATCTGTTTAGCCCCTAGTGGCTATAGTAGTTGGCCAAGAGGTTGAAAACCCATCAATCTCTGACCCAGGCCTTAATACCAAACACTCATTTCATCCACTTCCATATATTAACCCTTGGAGTTATAAGGAACATATGTTTGTTAGAGGTTGATAAGGGAGAAATAAGGATGAAGTCGGAAGTGCACCCACAGCTCTACCTCCAGCGAAGTAAAGAAGTATATAAACTGAGGTATCTGTAAGCTCATCTGTATTTTCTCAAAAAGATACAGAGCTGAAAAGGCAATAAAACTATCTCTGGAATCATTCTCTCAACAGGGTGAGTCCATTGAAATTCGCTCGTCAGCCAGAGCATCTTGTAATGAGTCAAGCACACCACTGGCATTCACGCTGATGGTAAGCCTAAACAGATATATTTTAGGGACACATTGCAAGACGTGCACAGTGTGAGGTATAGGCATGTTAATAAAACACCCGTCATTGGGTTACGAGGGAAACGTAGACTCTAATTTGCCATTCATTACATTGTCTACTACGTCGCCCCTCCTGGAAGGAACATTTCCAGATCCTGAAAATGAATGTCCACCTCCCGTTTACGGAGAAGGTGTGAGGCAACTCCTTGATAGAACAAGGCAGGATTCCCAAAAAGATTTTAAAATCTTGGGATAACCCATCTCAAAGAGGTGAGGCTCCACTAGACAGTGATTTAGAAATTGCTATTGAGTCTGGTGTGGGACAGTGCTTATGCATGAAAGATCAAAAACACCTCTACGAGGCAATTCTCCACTCGATAGTGATTCAGTTTATATTGATGAAACAGGTGATGAGAATATGAATGAATTGACGGATTTCACTTGCAGGTACAGAAGGCTATATCTTGGAATGCAGAGTGAAAGTGAGAGAGAGAAACACTTAAGTGAAAGTGAGGGAGAGATACACTTGAGTGAGAGATAGGGAGAGAAAGAGTGAAACACTTCTAAGTGCTCGACACTTAAGTGTAAACACCAACAGAACGAATTATAAGTGAGGAAACCATAAGCCAAACACTTACCCTTGCTACTTGCTACTTCTGGAAGAAAAGTTACTATTTTTTCCCGATCAACGACAGACGATAACCTTCTTTGGGAGACAAACCATCTAAAAGAGGACCTAACAATTGGTATTAACAATTGGTATCTTCTAAAGTGGGCCATTGGAGGATTCCTCAACTAAGGGGGAGAATTTATAGTGTTATAGTTATAACAAGAAAAAGGATAAAGAGGGAGAAGTTATAATGTTATAGCTATAACAAGAAAAAGAAGAAGTTAATAAGTCTTATCTTCGTATCCTTCGGAAGAGTTAATATCCTTAGGTTTCGTATCCTGAATCCTAAAGATCCTTGGAAAAAGGGGTTCGTATCCTTGGGAGCAGTTAATATCCTTAGGGGGAGATTTTCGACACGAAAAAGAAAATCTTATCTTCTGATCCTCAGGGGAAACAACAGATATATGGGAGAATCAAGAAGCTGTATTCTATTCTTGGAAGAACAGAAATGACTATTCCATTGATTTTCTAAAGGGAGAAGAAGAATAAGAAGGAGAATCACATTCGTAGGGGGAGAACATTATTTGAGCTATGTTTAGTATTGGTTGAAGACATACCCAGGAATTGATTCTTATGAAGCTCTGTTAATGATAAGTTCCTTAAGTTCAAACTGAAGGATTTTGAAACGGAGAAAGCTCAAACAGACAGAAATGAAGATGATACAATTTGAATATCAGTTCAGCGTCAGAGGAACAAGCATCTTTCGTTTCAGTCACCAGTAGCATTATTTATAAGTCTCGGACATTCTTTTTCTAGTTGTTAGTTGAGTTATCCTCTCTAGGTTATTTGTTTGCTAAAAGTTTAACAATCAAATAGGGGGAGATTGTTGGAAATGACGAAGCTGTATAAATAGTAATCGTGATAACTCAACACTAGAACATGACAAGTAAATAATACTACGATTACACAGAAATCAGCAAGACATGAAGTCAAGGCAAATACAGTGAATCAAGACATTAGAAGAAGTTTTGAAGTCTACTACAGGTCACTGAAAGAAGTTCATTTATATGTTCATGCCTCCGTGAAGAATAATGTTTAAAGACTTTCAGGGTTTCAGAAGTGTTGAAGATTCAGTATAGCAGTGCCACTAAAAGATTTCAGTGTAACAGCATTGATTGAAGATAGACAGTGTTTGAAGCATAGGAATCTAGAAGAATTGAAGACATGGTAAAGATAAAGGTTAAAGAAGACAGCTACAGTCTTGAAGTTATACTCACTGACAATCAGTGAAGAACAGAGAATGAAGTATTCAAGATTGTAGTAGTAATGAAGATGTTATTGAAGTACCAGAAAAGATTCTAGTGAAGTTACATTGTTTATTGACAGTTAATGTTCGAACCACTTATTGGGAAGCCACATTACCAATTGAACATGGTAATCTATTCAGAAGCAAGAACCCTATCAAGACTAGTCACTTATGAACCAGACCGTTGTATCAAGTGTCAGGACATTGATAGCAAGTTTATGTCAGTAGTAGAGATCCATGTTCAAGAGCTTGTTGAAGAATATTGAAGAAGCTAGGGAAACTTGCTCATAAAGGTTAATCCACAATTAGTCACTAAAGAAGGTCAACATTGGATGAGTGCATATTTGCTAAGGCAAATGTCGATCCACAGCAGATCGAGATGCGGGTCGAGATTTACAATTGAAGTAAAACATTGCAAGGCAAATCTCTGTCCACGGCAGATCGAGATCGAGATCGAGATCGAGATTCTCACAGATCGAGATCGAGATTCTCATAGATCGAGATCGAGATTTTCACAGATCGAGATCGAGATTTTCACAGATCGAGATCGAGATCGAGATCGAGATTGTCAACCAAGATCGAGATCGAGATGGGTCCAGGCCTAGATCGAGATGCGGGTCGATATGTAGCATTTAATGTTCAAGGGACAAGTGGCTTATTGTGAACGGTTGATCCAGAGTAGTTGGAAAGTACTTTTTGTTGACTAGTCCTGATTGGGCCACGTATAAAAAAAGGACAAGATCAAGACTACACGACATTATAAAAGCAGCACTTTGTTTTATTTGTAATAAGACTGGAAGTCCATCTCTGTATTGTAACGATATTTTTTTTAAAGAGAGAGCATTTACTGTAAAACAGTAATGAGAGAGAGGATCAGTTGAATCAAGCTTCAATTGTTGTATTTATTGTTCAACTGATCCTGATACCTTTATGAATGTTGTAGCAAATCCTTCAATGAATATAAAGTTATATTCTTGAAATTCTGTGTCATCATTTACTACATGCATATTTGTATATTCTCTCATTACTTTGAAAAAGTTGTATTCACCCCCCCTCTACAACACATTTGGACCTAACAGAGACATTCGCCCAAATCGCCCTTCGACCCGACACAAGTACACCATGCACACTTACATGCCTTAGTAGTTGACACTACTCTTGCACATCCATGCATATAAAGCACCCACACCCATATTACATATTCAATGTGGGACAAACTCTTTTAACCCATTTCAAACTAGCAACTTCTACTCAATTTAATTATGAATTACACTAAGAAACTGTTTTAGATCCAAACATGAAAGTTTAAGTCCTCATAGCAAGGAACAACTTCCAATCGTTAGTTTCCGGAAATTACTGTTAGTGTTGGTGTCTTAGAGACAATACTTTATGATAAAATTTTAAAGATTATGTTTACTTGATTATTTAATTAATATTTATTATGTCTTTATTTACTGCGTTATAAATTGAAAGCATAATAAATGTCCTTGGAATATTAATGCGAATTATATATCTTTAAGTATGTGACTTAAAAATGAGATTATATGAACAGTATTATATTCCTAAATATCCATAGTCGAGTATTATTATTTAAGGACAATAATAATGCAATAAGACTAGTATGTTAGTTGACTGATGACCACATCTCATTGGTCATAGGTATGGTGATACTAAAGTCAAGAACATAAGTGCATGTCTCAATACATGGCACTGGACAGACCCGCTGTGAGAATCTACATGTTAATAAGTGTCATAAGAAATTCTCACTGTGATAATGATGTATTGATCCTTTGACTTGAAATCATTATAATTTTATACGAGAATTAATATACTTTGATTACACTCAAAGTTACCTTTAACCGGGTAACGATAAAGGTGGACATTGGGTATACTATGAATCGTATGAGAAATATGAATGATAGATATAGGATTTAACCCTCCTATTTTAGGAGTGATATTATTGGCCTCTTGATTGAGTGAGACTATAAAATGCATGGCCATGCTCAAATGTTGATTTGATTAATAGTTTACTCATTGATCAAGGAAACCCGGATTAAACGTTGAAGAGGATGACACAATACATGCCTCGAGTTTGATGTATAATATAAGGTTAAAGGGATTATATTACATTGTACATTATTCACGAAAGGTTTAATTGAATCACCAATTATTATTATTACTTGGGTAGCAATGATGTATTACTAGATGCCGCTCATTGTTTAGAATTTTATTATTAGAAAATAAAATTATTGCCAACATAATAATAACCTAAAGGGTCAAACACAAAGAACGTTTAAACAGAGTGATATTTAAATTATGAATTTAAATATTGTTATTATTATTATTTTGAATTTATTTATTTAATTAATTAAGTGAGACTTGATTAATTATATACATATTAGAATTCAAATTTAATAATAATATAAATCCGAAATCTGAATGAGTTTTAAAAGGTCCAATCAGATTAAGGTTTTGGCCCAAGTCCCTCTCTCCCCTATATATACATAAAGATGTATAGTTTATGGTTAACAGTTTTATAAATTCGTTTTTGAAAAAAACCCTAGCAGCTCTACGTCATTGAGAGGCTAGAGAAAGAGAGAGACAAAGAGGCAGAAACAGGCTAGTACCTAACTCTGGTGATCGTTAGACGATACGACGTTCGTGTGGATACTGATATAGAGCAGATTTCTGTGAAGGGCTGCTGTGATTCATCGCTTCTGGACCTCTATAATCATCATAAGGAAAGCTTTAATAAGGTACACATCCGATTCTCCATAATCATCCGTCAATTATACACGGATCCTGCGTTTGGGATTCATTATTTTTTTATTATTTAGCGTAATTCCGCTGCGTATATGTGATCGAATCCTAACAATTACATCAAAAACATATATAAAATATGTCTCAAACTTTCTATTTTCTAACAATCCCCCACAAATCCATACAGAAATGCATATCAGATTCTAGTCATGACTTGCTTTTCAGAGTTGGTACCAGTCAAGGTTTGAACCCTCCTAAGTCCTCTACTTTGATGGCTACCGGATATAGATGGAATGTTTTACCTTGAATATTTATCCGTTGGTGTGTAACCACACTCCATAGACGATGACAAGTCAAAGGCTATGGTGCCGATCTACGGCTTTGAGACGTTAATGGTCATGTCTCGATCCTGTTCGTTGAATGCTTCGAGGAATAACCCTATCCTCTAATTGCAACCACACAATAACATTCGCTTAGCTGGGCATCTCCAAAGATGTATTGCCAACATCTCGTCTCACGACTTGACCCCATTCAGAGTTCTTAAAATTCTTGCTAACTAGCAGTTACAGTACCTCTTGAGGTTTACAGGGGAAAGACTCAGATACGTGAGTATCTATATATATGTAGTAAAGGTACTACTGAATCACCCTAACAACTTGTTATTACCACATTGAATACACTTCGAAGGATCTCCTCTCAGGTGTATTGGGTTTTCGCTGTTGATGAATCAAAATGGGTTGTCAGTCCCATCCCCAACCTCGACTTAAGGACAACAGCATACTCAAGTCCCTTAGTCAAAGGATCAGCCAAGTTGTCTTGAGTTCTAATAAACTCAATAGCAATGATCCTGTCAGACACCAAACCCCTAATAGACTTTAGTCTAACTTGGACGTGTCTCTTTATTTTCACATTATACTTCTTATTGTTTATCTTATCGATAGTTGTACGACTATCATAATGAACAGCAAGAGCAGGAAGCGGTTGGCTTACTACAGGAATCACAGACATAATTCCATGCAACCATTCAGCCTCCGTCCCCGTGGCATCTAATGCACACAACTCAGCCTCAAAGTAGACTGAGTTACAATAGTCTGTCTAGCAAACTTCCAGGATATAGCTCCACCCGCAAGGGTAAACACGTATTCAGTCACTCCATTGGAACTAGATTTCTTAGCTATCCAACTTGCATCACTATATCCCTCTAGCACTCTAGGAAAACTCCTGTAGTGCAAACCAAGGTAGATGGTGCCTTTTAGATATAAAGAGCATCCCAATGAGTC
Organism: Oenanthe sinensis; assembly: GCA_028671895.1. NCBI lineage: Eukaryota > Viridiplantae > Streptophyta > Magnoliopsida > Apiales > Apiaceae > Oenanthe > Oenanthe sinensis. Next base: position 26,783,390 of record CM053801.1, read on the forward strand.
TTGTTTGGACAGCTTGTATATCTAACTAACTTAGACACATAATATGAAATATCTGGTCTAGTACCATTAGCAAGATATTGCAAACTCCGAATAATCTGAGAATATCTTAACTGAGACACAGGAACTCCTAACTTATTCTTGACAAGAGCAACTTTTGAATCATATGGTGTGCTTGCGATTCTACAATTTGAATAACCATACTTCTCAAGTATAGATTTCTCTATATAATGAGATTGTGACAAGGTTATTCCATCAGCTGACTGAGTCAGCTTGATACCAAGAATCACATTAGCAGCACCCATATCCTTCATTTCAAAGTGCCTTTTCAAGAAACTTTTTGTCTCGTTAATAATCTCAATATTGGTTCCAAACAACATGTCATCCACATACAGGCATAAAATAACTTTTTCATTTCCTTTAACCTTAGAGTAGACACACTTGTCACTTTTATTAACCAAAAATTCCGAAGTCAAAACAGTTTCATCAAACTTTTTGTGTCAGTCTCTAGGAGCTTGTTTCAAGCCATAGATAGATTTGACTAAATTACAAACTTTCCTTTCATTGCCAAAAGCAACAAATCCTTCAGGTTGATCCATATAAATCTCTTCTTCAAGATCACCATGAAGAAAAGCTGTCTTTACATCCATTTGATGGATGATAAGACCATATACGGAAGTCAATGCTATAAGCATTCGAATTGTTGTCATTCTTGCAATAGGAGAGTATGTGTCAAAGTAGTCAATGCCTTCCATTTGCTTAAAACCCTTAGCTACCAGCCTAGCCTTATACTTATCTATTGAGCCATCCGGGTTCATTTTTCTTTTGAAGATCCATTTACATCCTATAGTAGTACATCGAGGAGGGAGATCAACTAACTCCCATGTTTCATTAAAAACAATAGAGTCAATCTCATTCTTTACAGCGCCTTTCCAGTGCCTTGACTCCGCAGAATCCATGACATGTCGAAAAGTTAAAGGTTCGTCCTTGACATTGTAAGTGATAAAATCACTTCCAAAGTCTTTAACCACCTTTGCATGTTTACTCCTTCTACGTTCCTCTACTTCGTTAGGAGTAGAGCTACTAGCAGGATCCACCCCACATTTGTCATCATTTCCACATGATCAGGAATGGAACTCGATGTGCGAGTGGGATCATCATCAGAAATATCCTGAAGTATACCAGGCTTCATAGGGAACACATTCTCAAATAATGTTGCATCACGAAACTCAACTATAGTGTTGGCCACTATCCCATCTATGTCAGATTTTAACACTAAAAATCTCATAGCAGTAGTGGTTTCAATATAGCCCAGAAAGATGCAATCAACAGTTTTTGGCCCCAGTTTCTTTCTCTTGTGTTTAGGGACAAGTACATTTGCAAAGCAGCCCCACACATGAAGATACTTTAAACTAGCCTTTCTGCCTTTCCATAATTCATAAGGTGTCTTGTCCATATATATCAGAGGGACTCTGTTCAGAATATGGCAAGCCGTATTCAGAGCCTCTCCCCACATGTACTTAGGCAACCCAAAATTATTAATCATACTATTAATCATATCTTTAAAAGTTCTGTTTTTTCGTTATGCCACCCCATTAGACTCAGGAGTGTATGGCGGAGTCACTTCATGAACTATACCATTGCTTCTGCAAAATTCATTAAATGACATACCCGTATACTCTCCACCTCTATCTGACCTCAAACGTTTAAGTACTTTGTCAGTTTGTGTTTTAACTTCATTTTTATACATAATGAATTTATCTAGTGATTCATCTTTATGTTTAAGTAAATAAACATAGCAGTATCTACTACAATCGTCTATAAAGGTAATGAAATATCTTTTATTATCTTTAGTCAAAACACTACTGAATTCACATATGTATGTGTGTACTAATTCTAATACTTCTGAATCTCTAACAACGTTATGAAAGGGTTTCCTTATTAGTTAGCAGTCATACATACTTGACATTTAGATTTCTTTTCAATGACATACTTTTGAATCAACTCTAAATTCATCATATTCTTTATAGCACCAAAATTTAGATGACCAAGACATGAGTGCCATAATTCAGATGATTCAACACAATTCACAGAAGGAACAACATTATCATTAATAAAACTGCCCAAAACAGGATCCATATTTATTAAAAATAAACTATCAGAAAAGTAACATTTGCCAAAAAATACACCAGTATGTGTAATAACTACTTTATTACACTTCAAAGAAAGTTCAAAACCATTTCTAACTTAACAGCTTCCACTTATTATATTTCTACGAATGTCAGGAACATGATGCACTCTAGTAAGTGATAGAACACGCCCAGAAGAAAACTTCAGGTCCACGTTTCCTACTCCAAGTACTTGAGCAGTACTAACATTCCCCATCGTCACTGTCATTCCTTGAATCTGTTGATAAGATACAAACAGAGTAATATCAGTACAAATATGTACATTAGCTCCAATATCAATCAACCATTCATTTGACAGATAACTGGAAAGTAATGTAGGGTTGTAGGTAACATACCCGTCATTGGTTTCAGAAGCAACAGCCTCACCAACAACTATGTAACCACAGGCTCAACAATGGTTGCAAGCACAGTATTAGTTTATGCTACCACATTAGGTTTCTTCGCTTTCTTAGTAGGACAGTCTTTGCTCCAGTGACCAACATGTCCACAAGACCAACATGGTTCGTTTGCCTTTGGTTTCTTAGCCTTGTTCTTGTCAGTTTTAGTGACAGACTTTCTTTTCTGTCCAACAGTCACTACATTCACCTTCGAACTCCCATGTTCGGCAGGCATCACATGTCCCTATTTGGACTTATGTTGCTCCTGCACCGAGATGTCCAACATCAAGTTAGTCCAGGTGATCTCTCATTTCTATCTTTTCAGGGAGAGAGAAAACTCTTCCCAAGACTTTAGGAGCTTTTCAATCACCGACATAACCTGAAACTTCTCAGGAAGGTCCATTCCAGACTCCTTCAAAGCATGTACCAACATCTCAAACTCATGCAATTGCTCCGTCATGGATTTAGTATCCACCAGTTTAAAATCAAGGAACCTTGCCACACTACACTTTTCCAGACCCTGAGAGTCAATATTGTAGGTTTGGTCTAGTTTCTTCCATAATAGCTTAGCAGTGAAGGCATCCGATGATAAACATCGAACAGAGTGTTCGCTCAAGCTGCCAAAATAGCAGCCCTTGCCACTCCATCCTTTTCAGCCCACAAAGCATAGACCTTAACAGAGTCAGCCTGCTCTTGATTCATAACAGGAGGATCATACTGCACCACCAGTCATAGACCCTTAACCGTTAACCACAACTTCATCTTTTTCTGCCAACGAGAAAAGCCAGCCCCACCGCCGAACTTATCAGGCATACCAGACAGATCAATGGGTTGTGAAAAATGGTACGTAGCCCAATCAATGGAAGTTGCAGTAACCCCAGACCCAGAACTAGTAGCACCAATAATAGGAGTTTCAGTTTTGTTAACCATCTTGTTAATTAACAATATATAACATAGATAATCTCTTCAAGATTGTTTAAGGTAATTCAAGTCTACACACAACAATGGGGTAGCTATATAAATAATTTAATAAGAATAGGCAGATTAAACCAATTAACAAAACAAAGCACGAAGACAAAACAAGAAATATTAATTACTAACTGTATCGACAAGAGAAAAGATAGAAATCTTAGCTCTAACAGAAGCTTTTCCGCATACAGTGAAAGAACTAATTCAACAGCTGGGTCGCCAAGTCTTGCTAGAAGTCTTGACTGTTCTTGAAGAGATTATTACCCCCACTACGTTGTGTTGGGTTGCAACAATATCACTTCCAGGATAAAACAGCACAGAGTACTTCGTCAACAGATACGTAGCACTCAACATCGACCTACACCTCAGTTCGCCCAGAAAACCTTATGCAAAATCTGTATGAATATTAATGTGGAAAATACAGAGTATGGCTGCTAGGGTTTTCTCAAACTTGTGTTAAAATTCGTCTCTTCTATCTCCAACGTTTTTATGTATATATAATACAATAAAACGTAACAGCAGATAAAACATTAATTAAAATAATTATTCTGACTTAAAAAGCATTTAATAGAATATTTAGAATCAGTAACAGTCAGCTTAAGTTTACTGTCAAACAAACTGACAGCAACTTTACAAATTTCTGTGACAACAACTTTACAAAATTCTGTGACAGCAACTTTGCAAAATTCTGTGACAAATAACTTTGCAAAATTCTTGACAGTAACTTTGTAAACCTGACAGCAACTTTGTTTCCGTGACAGCAACTTTGTGACAGTTATCCTGACAGCAACTTTTATGCCCTTATGCTGACAGTAACTTTGTACACACTTATGCTGACAGTTTTCTTCGATAGTAACTTTGATTCACTATTCATATTAAACTAATATTTAAAGTCATAATTAAATTATTTAATCATGTAATAAAACTCCTTGCCGAGGTCGCCTCGCGTACGCGAGACGCTGAGACATTCGCCCAAATCGCCCTTCGACCCGACCCGATCTGAGTCGTGGCGAGACGGCGCGCGTGTGTGTACGCGTGAGGGCACACTAGTACACCATGCACACTCACATGCCTTAGTAGTTGACACTACTCTTGCACATCCATGCATATAAAGCACCCACACCCATATTACATATTCAATATGGGACAAACTCTTTAAACCCATTTCAAACTAGCAACTTCTACTCAATTTATTTATGGATTACACTAAGAAAATGCCTTAGATCCAAGTCCTCAAAGCAAGGAACAACTTCCAATCGTTAGTTTCCGGAAATTACATGAAGAACATATATAAAATATGTCTCAAACATTCCATTTTCTAACATGAACATGTACTACTCCCCTCTTAATCTCCCATTTTGTCACTTATGGAACCAACTTCTTTTTGAATCCGCAAAGGTTACGCCATGTCTAACTAGAACTATACTCTTACTAGTGCTTCAAGTTTTCCACTACCACATTTGGAGGCAACAAAATGCAAGACTTCATGAAAAAGATCTACTTGATCCACATGCCTTGTATAGGGTGATTCAACACGATATTTTGTATCGAGCTCTATGGTCGAAGTGTCTCCAAAAATGATAGCACATGTTTCCTCCTCATGTATCTCAAGCTCTTAAGGTTAATACTTCTCCTAGCATCCTTTGCTTCTTTAGGTTTCTTGCTTGATTTCTTCATCTTAGGGTGGCTTCTCGTGTAATCTTTTATTTTTAATATATTTTCTTATTTAGAACAAAAGTCAATCCTACTACAAAACACAACATATATATATATATATATGTGTGTGTGTGTGTGTGTAACTGGGAAATTTGATCAATGCTGGCATATTAGCGGACTAATAACAATTTGTTCTAAGTTGTCATCACCTAGCTACATATTGTATTCAAAGTCTGAATTTTTGTTAAAATTTTAATTCTATAATTGTCGTTAAAATTTGAATTATATATATATATATATATATATATATATATATATATATATATGAATGAGTAATATTCTATGAAAAACTATTTATGTGTGAAAACTTACAAACCCAAATTTATAATCGTCCGATCTATTTCAAACAAATGGTAAGATCAAAATTTTATGGCTAGGAGAACCGTTGATCATAAAATGATCCAAATTAGTCTCAGGTTCTCATGGTTTGTAATTGATTGTTAGCCTATATATATATAAATATATATAATAAAAGCTAAGTAGCTAACTTGAAACAAATTTTAGTGCTAATTTTGCATAAGCATTTTCTAATTTATTAATAATAACAAAACTAAGATCACATTTGAATTTTTTATAAATTAGTTATAAATTTAAAAATGCATGTGTTTTTCATACATTATCACAGCTCCAAAAGTGATCTGTCTCAAATTAAATATATACATAGTATATGATTTTGTTACACATTACATCTCCTAAAAATGGATTATTGGCATTTGTGTACATTCGTTTTAAAATTAAATAATTTATTATGTTTAATATCATTTTTGTAGTCATTTTGTGACTCTCAATTTTGTATCTAATTTTATCATAGTGTTATCTCATGAGATTTATTTTTATATTTAATATTTTCATAACAGCTAATTACATACTATTATTTTTTCCCGATATTTTATATATTATTTTTTTAAGACAATTGCTATTACAAATCATTATTATTTTTATATTAATTATAATACTATTTTATCAGTACAAAAACATAAAAGAAAACAAAAAGGTTAAGTAGCTATTAATAATAGACAATCATATTTTTACATCCAACAATATGCAATAATTAAGACGGTATAACTATTTTCGTATATAAATATTTAATAAGTTTATGAATAAAAAAATTGATTATTTTTTCATGAATAATATCATAATTATAGTATCCATATAAAGTAAGTAACGAATCTTAAATTCCAATTAAAAAATTAATCATACAATATATAATATAATAATATATTATATACATTGCAACACGGCCCAAAAAATGCGAATGAACTATTAAATTACCAATAAAAAAGAAATAATAAAATACCTTTACTTGTTTACTAATGCCAAAAACTACAAATTTTAAACCTAAGGATGCTCATTAGTCATTAGTATGGGTTGAATATTAAATTTGATATAGGTGATATCGAACCCAAGATTTGAGAACAACAAAGGGATAACTCTACCACTACTCTCAACCCATACCTGTAATCTTATTTTATTTTAAATTTTCAATTTAACATTTGACTAGATACAAAATTTTAAATTCTATTATTTTACATAAATCAGCATCTCTGGTGATAAAAAGTCTAAATAAAATGATTGTAAAATTATTAATATACCCCTATTTGATAAGAAAATAACAAAAATATATTTACTTCTTTATTAATATTAAAAATCATAATTTTGCTAGAGGCAAGAATAGAACCTCTTTCTTTGTGGATTTAATTTTCAGTCATAACCATTCATATATAAAGTTTTTTTTTACATTTTAAAAATCATTTTACATAAATCACCATCTTTCATCTTATCCGATTTTAAGTTTTTATTTTAATATTAGACTAGATACAAAGTTCTCATTTTACTCTGAATATTATTTTACATAAATCAACCACTCTCATTTTATCCAATTTTGAGTTTTCTCTTTAACATTTTATTATATTATGTAAAGTATAATGTGACATAACTTAATATGTAACCGAGGATATTAACTCAACACTTGAAAACATATAACTAATATTACATGAAGCACGTGAATCCATTGCGAATCAATTCTAATTTGAAGAATCATTATCCTAAGTATCAGTGTAAGTTTTGAAGTGATTGAAGATTGCTGAAAGAAGTTCATTAACATGTTCAAGGCTCAGCACTGGCTAAAGTTTAAGTGGTTCACAGATTCGATTTATATTAAAGGATATACAACATAGAAGACAGAAGATTCCAGTGAATTACAGAAGCATTCATTTATCAACAGGGAACATAAACAATTGTATAGTCAAGAAGATGTGATGATGAAGACCGTATTAGTCGTTTATGAACTAGACCAGTTGCACTAAACGTCAGCACAAGTGGTATTGAGATCTGCATCTGAGAATCAGAAAAATTGGATAAGGGATGAAAATCTAAGCAAAGAATCAAGTTTACAAAACAAAGATAAATCAACAGTACTTGATTCAAGGCAGTAGGCAAATTGCCTACATCTCACAAAGAGCCGATTGTTATAACACAAAGAGCCGATTGTTAAGGCACTAACACTTGGAAGAAGGTAATCTTGCCGATTGTTATGACCAAGACTTGGGAGATTGTTAAGTCACTAGTGGAAAAGAAGTTTGGCCGATTGTTATCAAAGTAACTCATTTTAAACAAACAATCATTTCGATTGTTAGAGCATTAATAATCTAGCCGATTGTTAAGGCTTTAACAATTCAACCAATTTTTATCGAGCTCAAGGCATACAACAGATTGTTATCCCACTAAATAACAATCCATCCGATTATTATATGTTACTTATATCAAATTAATTTAAGTGATTTATTAACACTCCGATTGTTATTCCAAGACACATTAATTGTTATGTTTTAATTCCCTGATTGTTGGTAAATTAGAATGGAAATAATTCAAATTATTTGGCCCTCGTTAAGCGATATATGTGAGTTGGTAAATCCTACACTTAAAGTAGCAGAGACTTCATCTTGGTTATTCATTTAACTGCAGAATAAGTAGCAGATAAAATATTCAGAGCATTCAAGATGAATAAACCCATAAGCTTTTAATGAGAAACTAGTTAGGTTGTATTAATTTTATTGATTTCTTGTAACGAGACCTTGTATTTGTATACTAGTGAATCATTGTAGCTAACCTCCGTGTTAGAAGTGTAGCACTGAAAGGCAGAGTGTCTAAACTTGTACCACTATAACTAATATAACTCAACTAAAGAAAAGATACTTCACCGGAAGACAATCAAGAACAAGAAGTCACAAAGAAATCAATACAAATTGAAGACAAGGTAATATAATCGGCTCTTTGTGTTATAACAATCGGCTCTTTGTGAGAAATTGTTCTTTGGTGTTAATACAAATCTTTGGTATTTTCCTAGCACGTGAACTAAACACCAAATTGAAGTCACTGGAAGGCAGGTAATACTTAATTGGAAGTATCAAGGTTCATCAGTTTGAAAAAGTAAACTACAATCTCTGGAAAAGGAAGATGTCACTATTCATCAAGGCTGCAAACCCTTTGTATATAGGCATCTTGGAGAACAAACTGTTTGTACCGATGAAGATAATTCCTGAATCCACAGTGGACGGAGTACGATTTCATCATAGGTCTACTCCAAAGGATCCTATAGAGTTCACTAACTCAGAAAAAGAAATTGTTGCATTAGGCATAAGCCTCTAGCTGATTTTATTTAATTCTATGGATTTCGACATGAGTCATTTGATATTGAACTGTAATAGTGGAAAACACATGTGGGATACCATTGAGCTGATAATGGAAGGAATATAAGAGATTGAGGAAAATGGGTTGGATATTCTAACATCGAGATATGAAACGTTCAAATCTTTACCCAGAAAGACTATCACTCAAGTCTTTGAGGTATACAACAAATTACTAAATGAATTGAGCATCCAGGGCAGGAATTATCTTTTAAGGAAAATAAACAGAAAATTCAAGATGACTCTTCCATACCACGTCGAGCATAAAGTTTCATCAATTAAAGAAAAGGACTACTTTAATACGATGCCCCTTGAGAAATTGTATGGCAAGCTGGAAACCTATGGGATGGAGAAAGAACAAAGATTAATCATTTATGGTTCTGGCTCAGTGGATAGTAAGATAGCAGTATTGTTGAAGACCACTGCTCTTATGGCTGATGAAAGTAAACCTTCTAAAGCTAAGGTTATTGAGACTAAAACTGGTGGAGAAATGATTATAGAATCTGAAATGGCTATAGATAATCAAGCTGTGAATGAAGATGATTTTTATTCATTAGAAGAGCTTGAGAAAATGGAAGACAAATTATTGAACCAAATCAAGCATACTCTATGTAATTGTTTGTCTTGCTGTAACATGTTTTGTACTTCTGTATTAGATTAGTGACTTAGTCAATTCTATGTATTTGCAGTTAGAAGTGTGATCAAACTATATTCCTAAGTTGTAATTTAAAGCCAAGAATAAAGTATGTTAGAAGATTCAAGTTGAATCATGCAATAAGTCAAAGAAGGCTATTTGAAGAATAAGGAATGCAGTCTGAGAATTTGACTAAGGCAAATGCACATTCGAGAAGTCACCCCATCCGAGAAGTAATAAATATCCAACTGGTCGAGAAGCTCAATATACTCATTGATTCAGTATTCGATCGAGAAATATGTTAGTGGACTTTTTTGTCCACTATATACGTTCCAATTTGGCTTAAATTGATCGCTAGTGCCCAAGTATTTAGTGTCTTTTGACGTGTTTTGTGTCTCTAGTGTGCAGATTGCCGTTTGAAGCAGAATGGAAGATTACGCGCATAAATTGGTGGTAGAAGAGTCGGGATTTCATATGAGGAAGGTCTAGGCTCGAGTTGAGTTCAAGAGAGGGCAAGCCGAGGCGGGAAAAGAGCAAAAGCAAACTGTTGGATAGTAGGTGGAAGCGCGCCCGCGCCTAAAGCAAGAGCGGCCGCGCCTCAGCATTGAGACACGCGCTCCCGCGCTCCAGGAAGGCTCGCCCGCGCCCCAGTCGAACAGAAAGTTTTATTTTGCTGCAGTGATTAAGTTTTAAGGCCCAGTTAGAAGCAGGCCCATGAATATTTGGTTTTTATGTAACCTAGTATAAAAACATAAGGATTATTATTATTTATGCTATCTAGGAAATTAAGTAAGCAAGTAGGGTTTTTATTATCGTACAAGAGGACAGAGTACTTTGTGAGCCGTCAAGTTATTTTTCTTTTGTAATTTTCATCACGTGGATTATCGATTGTTTCTTTTACTCTTGCAATTAATATCAGTCTTTTATGTTTAATTGTTTATCTACTATGTTTTCATATGAACCTATGATGTCGGCTAGTCCAATTATGGGCTAATCGTTGTCATGGGATTTTAATGGATTTTTCTATCGATTCTAGATATTGATTGTCTTTATGCCAAAGTATGTGATTGTTATGGATATCCTAGTATGGTTAAGCTTATTCGTTGTAAATGCGTCGCGAACATTTATGATTGTTTGTTAAATCCTCGTGAATGCGAAAGTGGATCTAGGGTTTAGAACATGCCATGCTAGCATAGGTTTTTGCGTGTTAAGAGCATGTATTAATTTGTGGTGTAATTCTAACCGTCTTGCACTGACTATGTGATTTTATGGATCCTTGTGCTTAAGCCATTATGTTTTCAATCTCTATAGACATATAGGGACTAAGTATAGTGGTTGACTATTTGACTTCTATCTTTTGTGGATGTTCATTAAGATGGTATGCGTGCAACGAAAGTTGGCGTTTATCAGTTTAGAGGGTCTGATCAGTTATCGTCACTTTCACATGCTAGGTTGAAAAGGCATAAGATTCTAGATGAGATAGTTAATGAAGTTAAAATTCCATGTTTATTTAACATAAGTAATTCCTTAAATTTAATCATTAGGGTAATCAAAACTACAATTGTTATTTTCTTAGCAGTGACAGTTAATCATACTTTGGTGTAAACGTAAGCAAGTCGAGTCTCTGTGGGAACGAATCCTACTTATTTCTGTATTACTTGTGACCACGTTCTCTTGCGTGAATAAAGTGCGAACAAGTTTTTGGCGCCGCTGCCGGGGACTCGGTTCATTGTTTTATTTAGTTAATGTGTTTATCATCAGTGGTCGTTAGATATCACTGACTGAGATTTGTTACTAATCGTTCTTGTTTGCTACGTGAATTCAGGTAATTGATCGTGTATGCGTACTCGTTCTCAATCGAGTAAGGAAAAACTGGAAGAACACTTAGACGAAGAAGAAGGAATTGCAGTTCCAGAAATTGAACCAGAAATAGTAATGGGGGATCCAATGAAAGCTCTTAAGGATTACTCTCAACCGAAGATCAATGACATTCAGTCAAGCATTGTTAGGCCGGCTATTGCAGCTAATAATTTCGAAATCAAGCCGGGTACAATTCAAATGGTTCAGAATTCTGTGCAGTTTGGGGGTTCACCTGCTGAGGACCCTAATATGCATATCAGAGACTTCATCGAGATCTGTGATACCTTTAAAACCAACGGGGTTTCTGAAGATGCTATAAAACTGAGGCTGTTTCCATTCTCTCTACGAGACAAGGCAAAGAGCTGGTTGCATTCGCTGCCAGCAGGTTCTATAACTACTTGGGAGGATCTCGCACAAAAGTTTCTGACTAAATTCTTCCCTATGGCTAAGACGGCAGCCATGAGGAATGCTCTTACACAGTTCAATCAACATTCTGGAGAAACGTTATGTGAAGCTTGGGAAAGGTATAAAGAGATGCTTCGAAAGTGTCCCCATCATGGGATGCCAGATTGGATGGTCATTAACGGTTTCTATAATGGATTGAATCATTCACGACCTATGCTTGATGCAGCATCTGGAGGAGCTCTTTGGGCCAAGAGCTATGAAGAAGCTTATGACTTGATTGAAATGATGGCTGCCAACGAGTATCAGAATCCTACTCAGCGATTGCCACAGAGTAAAACTGCAGGTGTTTTTGAAGTGGACGCTGCCATGGCTATAACAGCTCAACTACAGGCTTTATCCATAAAGGTGGACGCATTATCCAAGGCAGGAATTCAGCAAGTCGCTATGGTTTGTGATTTGTCTGCAGGTGCTCATGATACAACTCAGTGTGCTATTTCTAGCGATTCAGCGTATTTTGTCAGCAACTTCCAGAAGCCTACACACCCGGCACCTAATACATATCATCCCAACAACAGGAATCATCCTAACTTCAGTTGGAGCAACAATCAGAATGTCATGCCACAACCATCGCAGGGTCAACAATTTACAAGGCCTTTCAACAATTCTGTTCCTCAACAACCTTATGCACCAAGACAATCATACAACCCTCCTGGTTTCCATCAACAACCTCAGGGAGGACAAGGGCACTCAAATGAAAAGTCAGAGATGGAGGAACTGAGAATGATGTATAAGAGTCAAGCTGTGACACTGAAAACATTGGAAAATCAAATTGGTCAACTAGCAAGTGCTCTTCTAAACAGACCTCAAGGACAATTACCAAGTGACACAGAGGCTAACCCAGGCAAGAAAGGAAGCAAGGAACAAATACACGATATTACATTGCGTTCTGGAAGGGTTACGAACAATCAGGAGGTCGAAATTCCACAAAACGAAGAACGTCGGCATTCTGGGCAGGAGGTGCAGGGCGGGCGCGCTTCCTCAGGCACGGGCGCGCCTCACCTTACTGTTGGAGGGGGATTTTCTGCAGAAAAAGATACGCAGGAGGAGCCGATTAAGAAAAAAATGAATGATTCAGAGGAGAAAAGTAGTTCAGAGAAAGACAGTGATCACAAGGAAGTATTTCCTCCTCCACCATTCCCTAAAAGGCTTCAGAAGCAGAAATCGGATAAACAGTTTGCTAAATTCTTGGAAGTTTTTAAGAAACTACACATCAACTTACCTTTTGCTGAAGCGCTGGAGCAAATGCCAAGCTACGCCAAATTCATGAAAGGCATTTTATCTAGGAAACTGAAGCTAGAAGAGTTAAACACTGTGGCCTTGACGGAAGAGTGTAGTGCAGTATTGCAGCAGAAGTTACCACCAAAGTTGAAGGATCCTGGTAGTTTCACTATACCATGCATAATTGGGAATTTGTCGTTCGACAAATGTTTGTGCGATTTGGGAGCGAGCATCAACCTCATGCCATACTCTATATTCTTACAACTTGGTCTTCCTGAGCCAAAGCCGACTAACATGTCACTGCAGTTGGCGGATCGTTCAATCACTTATCCGCGAGGAATTGTCGAAGATGTTTTGGTGAAAGTCGACAAACTAATCTTTCCAGCAGATTTTGTCATCCTTGATTTTGAAGAAGACAAGAAAATCCCTATCATTCTTGGTAGACCATTCTTGGCAACGGGAAAGACATTGATTGACGTACAGAAGGGAGAACTCACCATAAGAGTGCACGATCAGAATGTCACATTCAATGTGTTCAAAGCAATGCAATTTCCAACAGAAGAAGATCAATGCTTTAAAGTAGATGTAGTGGAATCTGCTGTGCAAGTAAAGATTGAATACATGCTTATGAATGATACACGGGAAAAGGCTTTAAGTGGGGACTTTACAATTGAAGAGGATGAGGTTGAAGAACAGGTACAGTCTCTGAATGCTTCTCCTTGGCAACAAAAGTTTGAGAAACCAGAATCGTTGGGTTTATCTGAATTGAGAGAATCACATCAGCGGTTGAAACCATCTATCGAGGAAGCACCAAAGCTAGAGCTCAAACCATTGCCTGATCACTTAAGGTATGCTTCTCTTGGGGAATCATCTACTTTACCTGTAATTATTGCTGCTAACCTTACAGGTCCTGAAGAAGAAAAGCTGTTAAGGGTTCTCAGGGAATTCAAATCAGCCATTGGTTGGACTATTGCAGACATTAAAGGAATCAGTCCTGCCTATTGCCAGCATAAGATTCCGCTGGAAGAGGGTAGTAAGCCAACAGTGGAACATCAGAGAAGGCTTAATCCACTCATGAAGGAAGTAGTGAAGAAGGAAATTATCAAGTGGTTGGATGCAGGGATTATCTATCCTATTTCTGACAGTGCTTGGGTGAGTCCAGTTCAATGTGTGCCAAAGAAAGGAGGCATGGCGGTGGTAACTAACGAAAAGAACGAGCTCATTCCTACGCGGACAGTCACTGGTTGGAGAATCTGCATGGATTATAGGAAGCTGAACAAAGCTACTAGGAAGGATCACTTCCCTCTCCCTTTCATCGATCAAATGCTAGACCGACTGGCCGGCCATGAGTACTATTGCCTGCTGGATGGATATTCGGGTTACAATCAGATCTGCATTGCTCCAGAGGATCAGGAGAAGACAACATTTACATGTCCGTTCGGTACCTTCGCTTTTCGAAGGGTTTCTTTTGGGTTATGTGGTGCACCTGGCACTTTTCAGAGGTGCATGATGGCAATTTTTTCAGACATGATTGGTAAGACAGTGGAAGTATTCATGGATGATTTTTCAGTATTTGGGTTTTCTTTTGACGAATGTCTACACAATCTTAGCATGGTTCTGAAAAGATGTGTGGAGACTAATCTGGTTCTCAACTGGGAGAAATGCCATTTCATGGTACAAGAGGGAACTATTCTTGGACACAAGGTGTCACGGCGAGGCCTGGAAGTGGATAAAGCAAAAATAGAGACAATTGAAAATCTTCCACCGCCCAATTCAGTGAGAGGAATTCGTAGTTTCCTCGGTCATGCAGGTTTCTACAGAAGATTCATCAAGGATTTCTCCAAAATTTCTAAACCTTTGTGTAAGCTATTGGAGAAGGATATTCCCTTCAAATTCGATGATGATTGTATGACAGCTTTTGAGACATTAAAGAGGAAGTTGATTTCAGCACCTGTGATCATCGCCCCAGATTGGAATGAACCTTTTGCTATGATGTGTGATGCTAGCGATTTTGCAGTAGGGGCTGTTCTTGGTCAAAAGAAAGACAAGATTTTTCATGTTATCTACTATGCAAGCAAGACACTCAATGATGCGCAATTGAATTACACAACCACAGAGAAGGAGCTGTTAGCCATTGTATATGGCTTTGAAAAATTCAGATCATACTTGCTTGGTATGAAAGTGACGGTGTATACTGACCACGCAGCTATTAGGTATCTGCTCTCCAAGAAGGATTCTAAACCCCGCCTGATTCGATGGATTCTCCTACTTCAAGAATTCGACGTGGAGATCAAAGATAGAAAGGGGACTGAAAATCAATTAGCTGATCACCTCTCACGACTGGAAGATCTTGGTAAATCATCTCAAGACAGTACCATCATCAATGAATCATTTCCAGATGAACAGCTGTTTGGAATACAAGAAGAAGAACCATGGTATGCTGATATTGTGAATTATCTGGTAAGTCAAATTGTTTCACCCGAATTGTCGTCAGCCCAAAGGAAGAAATTCATGCATGATGTAAAGTGGTTTCGTTGGGATGAGCCATATCTGTTTAAACAAGGGGCTGATCAGATTATCAGAAGGTGTGTACCATATAGTGAGACTGAAGCTATTCTGAGGGATTATCATGCCACAGCTTATGGAGGCCATTATGGAGGTGAAAAGACAGCTACTCGTATTCTGCAGGCAGGATTTTATTGGCCATCACTATTCAAGGATGCTCATCAGTTTGTAACCAGATGTGATCGTTGTCAGCGAGTAGGCAACATTTCGAGAAGGGATGAGATGCCCCTTAATGTAATGCTAGAGGTAGAAATTTTTGATGTATGGGGGATCGACTTCATGGGCCCATTCATTTCATCTTGCAATAACCAATACATCTTGCTAGCTGTGGATTACGTCTCCAAATGGGTTGAGGTCAAAGCACTTCCAACTAATGATGCCAATGTAGTGCTCAACTTCCTTCACAAAAACATTTTCACCAGATTTGGGACTCCAAGGGTCATTATTAGCGATGAGGGGTCTCACTTTTGCAATCGGAAGTTCACTAATCTGATGGCAAGATTCAACATCAACCATCGGGTGGCAACAGCATACCACCCTCAAACCAATGGCCAAGCTGAAGTATCAAACCGTGAGATCAAACGCATTCTGGAAAAAGTGGTAAGTCCTTCTCGTAAAGATTGGTCTTTAAAACAGGATGAAGCTGTGTGGGCTTACCGAACTGCGTTCAAAACACCTTTGGGTATGTCACCATATCAACTGGTCTATGGAAAGGCTTGTCATCTGCCGGCAGAACTGGAACACAAGGCTTATTGGGCATTGCAGAAACTGAATTTTGATTGTAAAGCCGCAGGGGAAAAGAGGATGGTGCAAATCAATGAAATGGACGAGTTTCGTCTACAAGCTTATGAGAATAACAAGCTCTACAAGGAAAAAGTGAAAAGATGGCATGATCGTCGGTTGACAACAAAGGTATTGGTTCCTGGTCAATTAGTTTTATTATTTAACTCTCGTCTGCGATTGTTTCCAGGAAAACTTAAATCAAGGTGGTCGGGACCCTTTGTTGTGAAGACTGTGTTCCCACACGGAGCTGTGGAGATTTATGAAAAGACCCCAGATCAAGCGTTTAAAGTCAATGGTCAAAGATTGAAGCCTTATTTGGGAGAACAAGTAAATCGTGAAGCTGAAGTCGCGATTCTGTCTACCTCGAATTGAGGACCTGAAATAATGTCCGGCTAAATGACGTTAACGACAGCGCTCGTGGGAGGCAACCTACGGCTTGCATGGTAAATTTTAATTCTTATAAAAAAATATTTTTTAAAAAAAAAGCAAAAACACAAAAAAATGAAAAAATGCAGTAGCCTCAGGCGCGGGCGCGCTCCGGGAGGCGCGGGCGCCCTGAGTGCGGCTGTTAAAAAACGAAAAAAAATAGAAAAGAAAAAAACAAAAGAAAACAGCAATTTTATGTTTTAAATCAGTTTTTAGCACAAACCCAGCCACTCTAACTTGTTTAAAAGCCTTGACATACCCTAACCCTAACCTTTTATTTACTTCCCATCTCTCATTCACACATATACATACAAATATACACGCACTGCATCTCATCTCTTCACACTTCGACAACTCAATCAATGGCACCCAAGAGATCTAGGCGCTCAGGGACATCAAGTTCTTCTTCGAGTGGGGGAGTTGTGCCCCAATTCAATTCACCGGAGGCCCAAATTGAGTTTACACGCTTGATGACCAAATCTGTGGTCAAGGAAAGGGGATTTATTCCGGGTGTTCTTGATGGGTCTCTAATCGCGATGGTTAGTGAGCGCGGTTGGGAGACCGTGTGTGAGGCTGCGGAGGCGATACCATTGAGTATCGTTAGGGAGTTTTATGCCAATGCCAAGCAGGAGAAGAATGGGTATTCTGCAGTTCGAGGGTATGTTGTGGATTATACTCCTGCCGCCATCACTAGGGTTTTGCATTTGCCTGCTCCGCAGGAGGGAGTGGAAGATTTTGGGTTGAAGACCCGTGGGGAGGTTGACCTTGAGGCCATTCTGCGGGATATGACAGTTCCCGGCACTACTTGGAAGCGTAGGGCAGTCTCTACTGAGCCGGTCACCTTCTCCGCCATGGCTTTGAACCCGTATGCTAAGGCCTGGAACCTGTTTCTGTGTGCTAACATTGTGCCATCGTCGCACACTCATGAGGTGACAGTGGATCGGGCTATTTTGTTGTGGGGTATTCTCAGCGGGCGCTACATCGACCTAGGCTCCCTTATCCACAGGCACATGATCCGATTTTTGCAGGGCAGTACCACTGGAGCGATTCCGTATGGCTCCGTGGTTGTTCGTTTGTGTGTTGATGTGGGTATTCACTGGCCGGCGGAGGAACAGTTGCAACTTCCTGCGAGTGCCATTGACACGGCGGCGATAGCTCGACTACCTGAATGGGACGGTGGTGTACCGCATCCCAGAGGATTAGGGTATATTGTGGGTGGTGACGTGCCACCTAGACAGCAGAGGGAGGCTAGGACTGGATCTTCTAGGGCACCGCCAGCTGTGGTTAGTGCTGGTATGGGTGAGGCTCATTTTAGGAGGTTGGCACGGCGGATGGACGCAGTTGATGATAGACAGAGCCGGTTTGCGGCTGACCTGACTCAGGCTCTTGGTGCAGCTTTTCTGGCTACAGGTGTACAGGTCGATTGGCCTGTTTATGGGGCTGGCACCGTGTATCCACCACCGGATTCACCCGAGGAGGGTGACACTGCTGAGGATTGAGGTATTTCTGCACACTTTCTTCGTTTCTTGCCTTCAATGGGGACATTGAATATTTTAAAGTTTGGGGGTGGGAAATGGAGATTGTAGTTAGATGCATATAGGACATGTAGTTGTAGTGTTTGTCATGCATTTTGTTTTAATTGTCCATATAGAGCATTTTGTTTGAAAATTTTTGTTCTGGGTATCATATGAATCCATTTTAGTTGCATTTCATAGCATGCATATTTCATGATCCCTTAGGACGAGCTAATTCTGATTGATAAGTCGATGTCAATTTGAGTGTGGTATTGATGAGCAGAGGGATGATTTACAGTCCTTATGAAATTGATTTACATGTTTCAGAAGCACATTATTTACACAGTCTCATCGGTTGCTTCTGGGCTAGATTGAGTCATGCCTGTTTAGTTGTTTTAGATTTAATCGCCTGTTTATATCCAGAATGTTTGTTATTCCCTTGATAATGTAACGATGCTAAAGTTTAAGTTTGGGGAAAACCAGGGATGCATGCTAGTTGTTAATGATTGTCAAGTATGGCTAGGTGTCAAATGGCTAGTAGCCGGCTCATATTTTTATGAGTAGTCTAGGGTTGGAATTGAGAATTCTCATTCCAGATTCTGTTAAAAAAAAAAGAAAAAAGAAAAAAAAAAGTCATGTGAATAATTCGAAGCAAAATTAACCAGGATGAGCTCTTTAATACTCGGGTAATTAAGTTCGAGGGGACTTTGTGCCTAGTGACCTAAGGCTTTTTATAGTCTGGGATCCACTAACCTAACGCTCGCTACATGGGTATTATTGTATAAGCCTTTAGGGGTCTCATCCATTGCACGGTTAAATAAGCCTATGTATTGTGTTATGTGTCGTAGTGGTGGTTTAGCAATAAAGTGTGATTCCCTGTCTAACTCAAACGAATGACGGCGGTGTTTGTATGTTATGGAGTGTTTACCACTCATTCTGATTATAAGCAGGTGATTGTCTTGGCAAAAAATAGGTACGATTTTGATCTAGTGTCAGAGTATATTTGATGAGCATCGCACACACCCACGTTTCTGTTCATGTAGTATCGGTATAAGGGGACTTGGTCGAGCTCTGTTCGGATATATCACATCTCTTTGAGACTTTGGGTAGTCAAATGGTTTTGGTGAGTTCGAGGGGGTCCTTGCACTTCATAGTAGTTGCATTCATGCATTGCATTGCACTTATTTGTTTAGAGTCTGTTGATGCTTGGGGACAAGCATCGGTTTAAGTTTGGGGATGTGTTAGTGGACTTTTTTGTCCACTATATACGTTCCAATTTGGCTTAAATTGATCGCTAGTGCCCAAGTATTTAGTGTCTTTTGACGTGTTTTGTGTCTCTAGTGTGCAGATTGCCGTTTGAAGCAGAATGGAAGATTACGCGCATAAATTGGTGGTAGAAGAGTCGGGATTTCATATGAGGAAGGTCTAGGCTCGAGTTGAATTCAAGAGAGGGCAAGCCGAGGCGGGAAAAGAGCAAAAGCAAACTGTTGGACAGTAGGTGGAAGCGCGCCCGCGCCTAAAGCAAGAGCGGCCGCGCCTCAGCATTGAGACACGCGCTCCCGCGCTCCAGGAAGGCGCGCCCGCGCCCCAGTCGAACAGAAAGTTTTATTTTGCTGCAGTGATTAAGTTTTAAGGCCCAGTTAGAAGCAGGCCCATGAATATTTGGTTTTTATGTAACCTAGTATAAAAACATAAGGATTATTATTATTTATGCTATCTAGGAAATTAAGTAAGCAAGTAGGGATTTTATTATCGTACAAGAGGACAGAGTACTTTGTGAGCCGTCAAGCTATTTTTCTTTTGTAATTTTCATCACGTGGATTATCGGTTGTTTCTTTTACTCTTGCAATTAATATCAGTCTTTTATGTTTAATTGTTTATCTACTATGTTTTCATATGAACCTATGATGTCGGCTAGTCCAATTATGGGCTAATCGTTGTCATGGGATTTTAATGGATTTTTCTATCGATTCTAGATATTGATTTTCTTTATGCCAAAGTATGTGATTGTTATGGATATCCTAGTATGGTTAAGCTTATTCGTTGTAAATGCGTCGCGAACATTTATGATTGTTTGTTAAATCCTCGTGAATGCGAAAGTGGATCTAGGGTTTAGAACATGCCATGCTAGCATAGGTTTTTGCGTGTTAAGAGCATGTATTAATTTGTGGTGTAATTCTAACCGTCTTGCACTGACTATGTGATTTTATGGATCCTTGTGCTTAAGCCATTATGTTTTCAATCTCTATAGACATATAGGGACTAAGTATAGTGGTTGACTATTTGACTTCTATCTTTTGTGGATGTTCATTAGGATGGTATGCGTGCAACGAAAGTTGGAGTTTATCAGTTTAGAGGGTCTGATCAGTTATCGTCACTTTCACATGCTAGGTTGAAAAGGCATAAGATTCTAGATGAGATAGTTAATGAAGTTAAAATTCCATGTTTATTTAACATAAGTAATTCCTTAAATTTAATCATTAGGGTAATCAAAACTACAATTATTATTTTCTTAGCAGTGACAGTTAATCATACTCTGGTGTATAAGTGAACTAAACGTAAGCAAGTCGAGTCTCTGTGGGAACGAATCCTACTTATTTCTGTATTACTTGTGACCACGTTCTCTTGCGTGAATAAAGTGCGAACAAAATACCTATTCGAGAAGTTAGGATATTGAATTAAATCGAGTAGTGTGAAAAAGTATACATTCGAGAAGTCCAGTAAAACAATTCGAGAAGTCAGCCAAAGGAGCATTTGAGAAGTGATAAAACTGAACTAATCAAGAAGTTTTATTTTCAAGTGATCATTCGAGAAGTCTAGTCTAATCTAGAAGTGATAAAGCTGATCCAATCGAGAAGTCTCAGTTTGAAGTGTTCATTCGAGAAGTCTAGTCTAATCGAGAAGTCATCAAATATAGTATGCGATTGAGAAGTTTAAACATTCGAGAAGTAAGACATTCAAGGGCTAATCGAGAAGTCATAGCTTATACTCAATCAAGAAGTCAATCACCATGACTTCTCGAAGCAATTTCAACAGAGTACTCGACTATTCCAAAAAGCTATTTTCAAGGAAAATTATAGAAGAAGAAGACATATAATTTGCAGCTCTGTCTTTGCAGGATAAGTCAAGCCTATGAAAATAGAGACAAGACTACAATGAAGCTGAGAAGATAAGCAAGACAAAAGAAAGAAGATATAAGGCTAACATAGTAGACTGTCAAAACAAGTGTTAGCTAGAAATAGATAGTAGTCAAATGTAAAGTGTTTCTTGTCTATTTCTAGTTTTAGGTAAACTGTCTTATGTGAGCATGTTTCATAGGACATGTTGTCTATATATTTTATGCACAGCCTCAGTAGACAGTGTCTTTGATTTTGTATCAAGCATATTCATACCTTGTAATCTTCCTAGAATAAGAAGCTGAAATTCAATTTGAATTTCAGATTTTAGCGAAGATCATTCTAATACAATTAGATTGAAAGTTACATCTGGTGTTTACTTTACTTATTGTTTTATGTTCTTGTAAACACCTAGCTTGTTTCAATAGACTCTCATTCAAACAACAAACAGTTCATCACAGTTTAAAAAGAAAAAAAAATCTTTGAAGTATACATTCGTCCCCCCCTCTGTAAACTTCTGAGACTTTTATTTCCTAACAAGTGGTATAAAGGTAGGCTATTAATATACATACAGTTTAAAGATCAAGATGAGTTCTCAGAAGCCAAGCAGTATAAAGATTCATCCTTTAGACAGAGAAAACTACAACTTATGGAAGAGGAAAATGTTGATGTTCATAAAGGCTGCAAACTCCATGTACCCAGACATATTGAAGAATGGCCCTTTCATGCTAGTAATAATGGTTTCTGAAACTACCAGTGGTTCTGAAGTTATCCTTGCAACACAGATACCTAAGGATCCATCTCAGTACACAGATACAGAAAAGGAGAAGGTGTCTCTTGACAACAGTCTAATGCTCATACTAATAGAGTCACTAGACATTGTTATGTATAACAATATTGTCAACTGCACATCTGCAAAACACATATGGGAAACTATAGAAATTATTTGTGAAGGAACTGAAGAGGTAAGGGACAATCAAAGGCATCTCCTTGTTTCACAGTATGAGGCCTTTATGTCAAAACCAAATGAATGCATAACTGAAGTATTTGAGAGATTCAACAAACTCATCAATGACCTTCAACTTCATGGTAAGTATTATGAAACAAAGGAAAAAAATAAGAAGTTCTTGTTGACTCTCACAGAACACCTAGAGCATAAAATCTCTGCAATAAGAGAAAGAAGAGATCTAACAAAGCTTCCACTTAAGACTATGAATGGAATACTAAAGACATATGTGCTCAAGTTCTATCAAAAGAAGGCCATTTTAGTAAATAGAGGAAAAATGACAAATGTCTCAAATGCCTTGGTTGCAAAGGACCCATCAAAAACTGAGAAAACTGTTACAAGTAAAAGGTTGAAAGCTAAAGAAATTGAAGAATAAGAACATGAAGAGAAGGGCTTTGTCAAGAGTGAATCAGGGGAAGAAGATTTCTACACCATTGAAGTACTTGAGGGCATGGACAACAAAACCATGGCCTTCATGGCAAAGAAATTTGGAAACTTACGATTCAAACGAAACAAAAGTTTTAAACCAAGACCAAATTTCAAATCTTCAGGCAAAGGAAAGAATCCAGTAAAAAATAATACCAATGGAGGGTATAAAACTGAAATAGTTGATAGGTCTAAAGCAATCAAAAAGGATAAAGATTACTTGGAATTGGAAGCCAAGTATGAAGTTCTCCTAAAAAAGCATACAGGAAAGACTTATACTGTTGATGAAAAATATTAGGATGATACATATGAAGATGAGAATGAGGAATATGGCACTCATGGCCAACTCACATGATGGAGCTTCATCCTCAAATTCTCAGGTACCCTCATTAGTCTTGTTAGGTCCTGGAGATCGTAGAGGGGGGTGAATACGATTCCCAAATAAAAATCTGACTTTTATTTATTTTTGGGACAACATAAAAATTACTTTGGTTCAAACCCAGGTACTGTTCATCATCTTCTTCAACCTCAAGAACACCATTAAAATAACCAAGATAATGAACGGTAAATCATCCAAAACACACAACACAATAAGATCCAAGAATATAACTTTATATTCATTGAAGTGGGGTAGATGCTACATACAAGTTCAAGAACATAAGCTCAAGAACACAACAAAGAAATGATTTTTGGCTCCTCTAAAAATATTACAAATTCTAGATCTAGGAGACAAAAATCAAACCTATCTTCTAAACAAGATTTAGCAATGTTTACAATAGAAGAATAGATGAGTGGTGAAGATAAAGAAAATCATGGCCCCAAAATATTAAAGTCTAGTTCGGCCATGGGGAGAGAAAATTTTTTCTCTCTCTCCCCTTTTCTTCTTTTCTCCGAATACTCTCCCTGACCACACTAAAATTAAGACTTGAGTTTCTTCTTTTATTATAGAAAAAGGTGTAGCTTTTTGCTTTTTCCACCTTTTACTCTTGTCTTCTCAAATCATATCTTCAAAGTCATGTGCAAGCATGCATTTGGAAATATTTAATGTAAAAGTAATATTTAAATAAATATATATAATATAAATAAAGAATATCTTTATTTATAAAATATATAAATAATTAAATAAATACTTTATTTAATTAAATTAAATATTTCCATTCCACTCTTCAATTTGTGTAGACTTCCTTATCCAAATACTTGGCCCCGTATACGTGACTCCACCACGTCCAAGTATTTGGCCTTCTAATCTGTGAAGCTTTAGTAAGATCCAATCAGGTTGTGCCGTCTGTCCCTTATCCATTAGGCTGACATTTCTCCAACACTGATTTACCACCTTTGTTGATCCTCCACTTGACTCAAGAAAACCAACAACTTTAGAATGATTAAAATCATATTAACCGACGAGAGCTTGCCTCCAATGTCCTGACACTTGATGCAACGGTCTGGTTCATAAGTGACTAGTCTTGATAGGGGCTCTTGATTCCGAACATGATTCCACATTCTTCTTTTCAAACCTTACTTGTTGCTTCGATTGTAATGCACTAAAATCTTCATAGACTAAGACAATCTTCTGTAGCTTCCACATCCTTGAATAGATGTCAACATCTTTTATTCTCCACTGAGGCCTGAACATGTTAATGAACTTCTTCCAGTGGGCTTCAAGTCTGTAGATGATCCTTTGATACTTTGTCTTAACTGAACTCTGTGATCCAAGATTTCTGTGCACCTGCATATTATTACATGTCCTGTTCTATTGTTGAGTTATCATCAACCATTACATAGAGATTACATTTAGCATTTCTAGTACACATGAAAGTGCAGTGAGTTACTTCCCTTCACTCCTATCTCCCCTTTCAATCTCCCCCTATTTGGTTGATATGTAATAGCAATCAAATACTATTTCTCTTTACAATCTCCCCCAAAAGCAATTAAATAAAATTAACTACTAGAGGATAACTCAACTAACATACAAGAAACAATTAAAGTACTGGACATGAAAAGAATATACAAAAGGTTCTGGAAACATATAATCAGTTAAATCCAGATTTCCTGAGTTGATGAAAATGAATGATGAATTTCTGAATTTCATTTTCCTTTAGCTTCCTCCACTTCAATGTTCTTCAAAGATGGGGTTCTTTCAATAAAGAAACAAATCATTAGTAAAGACTTCTGAACAATCATTCTCGTTCATCTTGTAATTTGAACTAGAACATACAGCTCTCTATGTTCCCCATAAGAGGTCAACTCATTCTCCCCTTAAGGTTGTTCTCTCTTGGAATGAAAGTCACTTCTTCTTTTTCTTCAGGATGTTCTATTTCCAGGAAACATATTTTTCTTTCTTCCCTGCACTATTCCACTGACTTCATCTATCACTGAAACAAGAAATAGAACACACTTGGACACTTCTCAGATGCCCCTTGAAAATCTCCTTCACATTCTTCTTTACCCAGAAAACTTCTACTTAGCAAAAACTCCCCCTGAGTTGATACTCTTCAAAGAAATCTTCATTTTTATTCATTGATCGTGCTGGAAAGAATTCTTCTGCCGAACCTCTCCTAAGAATGTTCCAAGGACATATCTTCAAACAAATAGAGCAAAATCCCTTAGATATCTTTTCAGAATAAGATATAGCATTGCAAACCAAGATGTTAAAATTCTCCATAACTTCTCCCCTTAGTACGACAAGTAACTTCTTCCCAATTGACAAAAAGTAACTTCTCCACTTCAGACGAAAAATCAGTTAAATCTACAACACCTTTAGGGATTAGGCTCCAACCAATTACTAAGAAACTCCCCCTTAGTAATTTCTCCATTGCATCACTAAGGTTTCAATTTTATCTAATTCTCCCCCTTAGTTCATGCAAGCTCCAATCCACCCTTGTGTCTTTAGATATCCTCTAAGTAACCTCCACAAGATAGGATTGACAGATCTCATTTCTTGTATCACCAAGAGATCTCGTTTCTTGTATCACCAAATTCTCCCCCTTAGTTGAGAATATCCTTTAAAACAATAAAAGTATCATCTACATCCAATCGAATAAGAAACTCTCCTCCAATTGAACATAAAATCCTCCTTAGGCCTAAAAATTAATGTCTCCCCCTTTGAGATTGAGAACAACACGAATTAATAGATCCAAAGGTAATAGTTTGGACATTCCCACTAAGTTTCAGCTAGACTCTTCTTCAGCTTGTCTTCCAGAAAAGAATCTCTTCAACATTCCAGAGCTGGAAAATTCAGTAACAGGATTTAGGCATAGTAGCAAGGTTAGTGTTTGGTCTATGGTTTCCTCACTTCTACTACGTTCTGTTGGTGTTTACACTTTCAAGCGTAAGTGTTCCACTCATTTCTCTCCCTATTTCTCTCACTCAAGTGTATCACTCCCTCACTTCACTCAAGTGTTTCTCTCCCTTACTTGCACTCATTCCATTTATAGCAATTTGTACCTGCAAGTAAATCCATGCTAGTCTCACCAAGATATTATGGATCGTTGACTGTAGCATGTTGTCGATCACTAAAGATCTAGGTTCTGAGATGGAATCTCAGACAGGGTTTCAGTTAGGCCGTCACCCAACTCACCATGAGCAAATCCATGCACACGTGGCTCGTCGTCGGGGAATAACCCTTCTGAAATTGGAATCTACTCCATTCCAGGAGTGACTGAAATCCCAACACCCTGATCCTCAAAAGACTCATCAAATTGGTAAACCAACTGAATCATAGTCTACGAGTTGTTGCTCAGCTACTTTCAGCATCAACAATCTCCCCATATGCAAATCCATGCACTGGATCGTTGACGGTGATATGCCTTTAAGTTTTGAGCGATCCATGTATTCCAGAATTTGAATTCCTGGGAGAGTAGACGTGTACAAACATCTCTCTCAATCACCTGTGAAGATGAATTAACTCACTATTTTCAGTCATGGAAAACTGTTAGTGATTGCCTATCAACATCAACAGATTGCTCTGCGGATGTGAAATCCCGTTAGGGAACTAGGACTGTTCCTCCTAGGAAGGTTGACAAGGATTCTAATATATGGCAAGAAATCCAAGTTTCCCTCAAACGCCTGTGAAGGTGGCTCAACAACTTCATTCACCATGAATGGTAAACACAGAAGTTTAGGGGTTTTACCTATACCTCACAATGTGCACTTCTTGCAATGTGTCCCCACAATTATTAGTCCCAAGAGAAGCTAGAGAACTGTTAGGTCCTATAACATCCCTTAGAAGCAAAAACTTTAGGATTACCATCAGCGTGAATGCTTTTGGTGTGCTTGACTCATTACAAGGTGCTCTGGCTGACGAGCAAATTTTCAATGAAATCACCCTGTTGAGAGAGTTCATTCAGAAACGGTTGAATTGCCTTTTCAGCTCTGCATCCTTTTGAGAGAATACATATGAGCTACAGATACCTCAATTTGTATACTTCTTTCCTTCTCGAGAGGTAGAGCTGTGGGTGCACTTCCGACACATCCTTATTTGCTGCATCAAGCGCAGTTTCTCCCTTAACAACCGCTAATCTACATAAGTTCCTTATATCACCAAGGGTTGAAAGTTTGAATTAGAATGATAGTGTTTGGTTCTAAGGCCTTGGTTAGAAATTGATGGATTATTCAACTTCTTGACCTTCCCCTATAGCCACTAAGGCCAAGCCATTACGGCTAAATAGATAGAGTTGATCAGAGCTATATAAAATCTGGTAGAGCATGATTAAACTTATTCTCTATTCCTTCTCAAAAATATAGCATCGGAGCAATGTGTCCTCAAGAAACAATGCACCAGAGCTAAAATGTGGGAATTAATAAAGAATAGGTAAAAGAATATTAAGCCAAATTTCATAAACTCACAATTTTGAAAAAAAAAGTTTAACAGATTAACAAAAGTGTTCTTTTGAATTTCTCTTAGACAAATATCCAATTGAAAATCAACTCTTTTAACAAAAACATTTTGATTAATAACTCAAATCTATTTCATCTTGCTCACTGTATGTTTTCAGAAATTGTTTTGCAATTCATTCTTATCGGATATTATCTCCGACTTAAAACATAAATCATTTAAAAAAAAATCGAATGAATGCTTTAGTCATACAGTCCAAGGCACTAATCCCAAAGCAAACAACCATTGTTTTAATACTACAGGTCAATGTGAAACAGACATTAACAAGAGTTTTGAAAAACGTTTTACCAATAGTTGATACCTCAAGATCAAAACAATTTACTTAAATAAAATAGCCTGATACTATGCAACCTAAGTTACAAGTTATCAAGTAACTTTATTTAAACAAATCGTGGAGAGAAAACATTTTTCATTACAAAATATTTAGAGAGAGAGAGAGGATATATGATTTTGAAATAGAAAGATAATCCTCAAGAAATGTTCTCTTTTAAAGAAAACTTTTAGTGGCTTTTCATTCTCTGGCAAATGAATGCATGTTTAGATAAAACATTTTTCACAAGAAATAGACAAGAAATTTCTTTATGCATTCAAGTTTTAAAGAATGAAAAACATATGTTAATACTAATGAATTATCAAAGATATGAATGACAAGACATTCAAAAGTACTAACATCATTCAATCATTTTGTAATAAAATATATCTTACTACAAAACAATAAAGCACATAAGATACTTACATTATGCTAGACAATTACCATTTGTCGCTTGAAACAAACACATATTGCAATATTGATCATGGTAAATCTAAAGCATAAAACATAAGCATCCGCTAAACACTGAACATACATTGACCGAATGACAGCATTTAACTTCTTACACTACATATCAATAATTATCACTTAAGCATATTGAAAATACTCATGACAATCATAATGTATGTAAGCTCGAGGTACTAGTTGCATTAAGGATCAAATACCTTTAAATATTAATGCTAAAATTTATGATCTTTGACAACCCCTCGCGATGTAGTAAATTACTTTCAATATCAGTGTTTTTGAAATAATCTTTTTATCACTTAGTGCAGAAATTCTAAGTGACATCACTAATATAAAAAGAATGACAACTAATATTAATGGATTTTGCAAAAGACATGAATTACATCACTTAAACTACATATTAAGTGGTTCCATTAATATTAGCATTAAACAATTAAAAGTAAATAAAATTATAATTAATTAATATATACAAATACTTATGCTGAAACATTTGATACATATAGCATGAATAACATATGACAGCACAAAGTACGAGATCCTGGATATAAATTGACTATACAAAGAGATGCTACAATGTTAGGTCCCTAGGTCCCGGGTGATCATAGGTAATCTCATACCGATAATATTGGGTCCCGGGTGGTCACACGCCAAACATTAATCAGTTCCTAGAGATCGTAGACATCTAAATAGCATGAACACTCTCTATAAACATTACATTTAAATAAATCAATATTAGACTAGAGTGACATACCTTAGTCAATAGAGCTTTTACTGGTGTATGATCGTTGAATGAACAATTACTCCTCTTTGCCCGAGAGATCGAACGTTTACTCCTTTCGAGATCGAACGTTTACTCCATTTGGACAGGAATAACTTTTCAGCTACCAGTTAACATTGTTCCTCGAAACAATACCACGCTCATCCAGAAGGAAACTGCATTACCTTCAACACCCAAATATATCCTTGTAGATATTGGTCTTGGTAGCAGCTTCACTAAACTCAGCACTCTAGAAACCAGTAGTCCTGACACTAGCTGAGTAGAACCTTCAAATAAAACTCCGAACTACCCTTCAGCTTCTGTATCAATACCAAGTCTTCATGTGGATTGATTCCTTGTGCTAAGTGTATCTGCCTCTGGTTGAATTGAGTTAGTTCCTTGATTCGAACCCTACTCAATCTTGATTAGTTAGTGCATCTTCAATCTCCATTGAATTCACTCAGAAAAACTAATGAAATACTCGTATTCATGCACGGCACTACCAATCACTACTCTACTACCCAGATTCATCAAGAACTGACTCTAGGAAATGTTGTTACACAAAACCCTTTGTCATGACAGATGTGTCCTTAATGTTTCCTTAGATATTCAGTGGATAGAGTAGTCCTCTTCAAATATGATTGAGATCATCTTGCATTATTTTTAAATTGACAATTTCCTTTCTAATATGCAATCACTCAATCTGGATCACTCAGTGCTCCTTAGAATCTCAACTCTTACTCAATGAGCACTGCTAGCCTTTGAACATCAAACACGACTAGTTGATCCAACTTATTGATGCTCCCCCTATGATGCTGCTTGCAGCTTTTCTTCATCTGGTGTCATCTGATCTTGAGCCCTAAACAGGATGTCAACCTTTAAAAATTCAGAGCTAAAATCAAACGAATGCTAGGGAGCTTGATGATGATGTTCACTGCATCTAGATCATCTTAAATCAATCACAGACTCTGTGTAAGCTTCTTAACTCCAAATAAGATAGCCCTTCATCACACCATGTGACTTCAGGCATGATTAATCTTACTTCATGTCTTCTCTTTACATTTGTTGATTAGACTTGCTGTGTCAACTGATTCAGCCGTAGTGAATAGGAAACCTTAACTCTATCCATTATCATTGTAATTTCACTCAAGGTCTGGATTTCCCTATTAACTCCTCCATTTGGTCATGAAGTCCGAAAACTGAACTTTACTCTAGAATACTCCTTTCAGTGCAGACATAACATAGAACTTCATTCGTCAACAAATTCCATTACATGCCCTCAAAGTGTTCTTACAGCAATCTGCCTAATCCTTTGAATGTGATTAATCACTGAGATGCTTCATCTATCGAATGCATGAACAAACACCAAAACTAAACAGGGTAGCCTTTGACTTGACTTCCCTTCAACTGACATACTTCACTAATGTCCTTCTTAAAAGAATTTCATTAGAAGTTGTCCTTTCTCACCAACTTCATCTTTACCGTCGAATCTGTTATCTTGATAAACCAAGTATTAGTTGATAAACCAAGTGTGAGAGCATCACTTGTTGTTGCAGCTAACTCCATTCTGATAAACTTCAACGAATAGTTGACTTCATCATAAGCATTACATTTCGTGTCAGCAATAACCTCACTTCCAGTAGAGTGAGCTTCTATTTCTCTTGACCCCGATCAATACTTGTCATCCCGAACTGATATTAGGAAACCCTTCGCAAAGAATTCCCTAGGTCTTCCTTAATATTGTGCTTCAGATCATTCAAGAAAAATAGGTAACCTTGCTTAACCATTTGAATACCAAAGCAAAAGTAGTTACATGCCTCGAACATGAAAATGTCAGAGATATATAACTTGTACATGTTGAAAGATACTCTGCATTCACAAATGATTAAGACACGTGGTCCTCAATTTGATTGAGTCCAAGGGTTAGAGATATTTCTAAACATAGTTAACAACAAAGCATTCGAGTTCAACATGCTCATTCTTATCTGACTGATCACTCCTCATCTATATCAGCCTCAACAAGTAGTCTTGGCTATGAGCTCAGTGATCCCAACCTAACTTAAGGTGGACTAGCAGTCTATAAGAATCATGTCGTACATATATGTAGTCATAGAAGAATCAATCACTCAGATTCCTAATTCTTCTAATTCACCTTTGTTGTTCACTTTAACATTATACTATCTCTAATTACCTGAGTCAGTTTAAATAAAAAAAAATTAATTCATGGTTTATTATACTGACCCCTAGGCAATTCCCAAATTAGAAACAAACTCATCTTAACAAGCACATGATCAAATATAACATTTAATATAACCATGCGAGTATAAACAGATTATAGACAATGTAAACATCAAGGCACCTAGCATGCAGCAAATACTCTTTCCGGTGAATGTACCCCTACAAATACCTAAGACTCTATATGCTAACATGATCAATTATCGTAAAGCAAGCATTAAATCACACAAGATCTAATCATGAAGTCAAATACTGATAAACAAGCAACACTAACAAACTAGCATAAGTTATCTAATTTATATAGAAATCAAGGTGAGACATGCATTACATCAAACTTATAATATAATGCAGTTCAGCACTTAATACTCTATAATTAAATCAAACAAGTATAAACTAGTTAGAAAGTATACCTGTGCGATGCTTAACATTCCATCTCGAGTGATAATCAATTGATCCAAATCAATTTCCATTCTACTGACACTCATGGAAGTATCCTTGCATTTGACCTCAATAACAAATGATGTTCCTGCTTCAACCCAAACTGATACCTGATTGTTCTGCTTAATGACCCCGACATAGAATGTCTCATGTTCTGCTTGAAAAGATCACTCTTCTTTGTATGTGTAGCAATAACCTCTTGATTATCATATGTTAGTGATAATCAAACCTTGTGTATTTCTGCCACTGATGTCCTTTAACCAAATCTTCAATTGTTGTTTTGGTTCTTTGACCGTTAAACTGAATTCCTTTTCAAAATCCCAAATTCTTCAGATATTGATTCGAAAATCACTGATCGAAGACTCTTCCCTAAATGAACTAATCCCCTTTCAATAACCAAATGATCCACTGAGTAGACCGATGTAGAAATACATCTCCAATGGTAAGATCAGGTCTCAACTCCATTAGAATGTTCTTCAGTCAGTTCGTTTGTCCTCAACGAACGAAGAATCAACTCCTGTTGTTTCGTTTAATAAAACATTTTGTTCAAACAGAAGTATTTAATTTTTTTTTAGGAATTTAAATAATCAAAATAAATTGAAAATGCATTTTTGATAAATAATAATAAATTTCTCAATTTCAAATTATAAATAAAATAAAATTCGAAAAGAAAGTTTTGATATAGAGCTAACAAAATTTTCAAGGTATATTAAATAATCCCGAAAAAGAAATTATTTCAAATCAAAATTAATTTCCAAAGAATTTTATAGAATTTATAATCCAAAACAGTTTCAATTATAATTAAAATAAAACAGATTGAAAATATAAATTTGATATAAAAATAATAAATTTTCAAGTCATCTTAGATATTCTTGAAAATAAATTATTTCAACCAAAATGATTTTCCAAAAAGTTTTATGAGATTTATAATTAAAACTTCTATAAAAAATAAATTATTAAACCTCAAAAATAATTCTCAAAATAATTTTAAGAATATTAAACTCAAAAGAAATTAAATTGGATTTTAAAATTAATTTTAGTTTTTAAATTAATAAAATTCTTAACTAAGAATATTAAAAATATAAAATATTTGACTCTAAAATTTAAAAAAAAATAAAATATTTTCCAAGATGTAAAATAAACTTGAAAAATAAATTATTTAAATTTAAAAATTATTTTCAAAATATTTTATATAATTAAATTCAAATTTAATTATTAAATTAATTATTAAACTAAAAACAATTTGAGAGAAAAACAATTTTTGTTTTAAATAAAAGTTAAACTATGTAGCCATGTGTCATGTTGAAACAGCCTCCAAAAAAAATTCTACATAGAAATGTTCTACATAGACTCTATCTAGAACATCAAGTAGAAATTCTACATAGAAATGTTCTACTTAGGCTCTATCTAGAACATTAAGTAGAACTTCTGACTTAGAAAATATTTCTAACTCCAGAATTTCTACTTAGGTTCTATCTAGAACATTAAGTAGAATTTCTACATAGAAATGTTCTACTTAGGCTCTATGTAGAACATTAAGTAGAACTTCTGACTTAGAAAATATTTCTAACTCCAGAATTTCTACTTAGGTTCTATCTAGAACATTAAGTAGAATTTCTACATAGAAATGTTCTACTTAGGCTCTATGTAGAACATTAAGTAGAACTTCTGACTTAGAAAATATTTCTAACTCCAGAATTTCTACTTAGGTTCTATCTAGAACATTAAGTAGAAATTCTACATAGAAATGTTCTACTTAGGCTCTATCTAGAACATTAAGTAGAACTTCTGACTTAGAAAATATTTCTAACTCCAGAATTTCTACTTAGGTTCTATCTAGAACATTAAGTAGAATTTCTACATAGAAATGTTCTACTTAGGCTCTATGTAGAACATTAAGTAGAACTTCTGACTTAGAAAATATTTCTAACTCCAGAATTTCTACTTAGGTTCTATCTAGAACATTAAGTAGAATTTCTACATAGAAATGTTCTACTTAGGCTCTATGTAGAACATTAAGTAGAACTTCTGACTTAGAAAATATTTCTAACTCCAGAATTTCTACTTAGGTTCTATCTAGAACATTAAGTAGAATTTCTACATAGAAATGTTCTACTTAGGCTCTATGTAGAACATTTTGTACTTAGAAAAATTCCGGGCTTCAGAAAAAATTCTGGATGTCCAGTGAACCAATTGTACCCTCTTTAATCTCAAAAAATAAAAATAGATCCAATCGATTTGTATGTCAATCGAGTAGCTCTGATACCAATTGTTAGGTCCTGGAGATCGTAGAGGGGGGGTGAATACGATTCCCAAATAAAAATCTGACTTTTATTTATTTTTGGGACAACATAAAAATTACTTTGGTTCAAACCCAGGTACTGTTCATCATCTTCTTCAACCTCAAGAACACCATTAAAATAACCAAGATAATGAACGGTAAATCATCCAAAACACACAACACAACAAGATCCAAGAATATAACTTTATATTCATTGAAGTGGGGTAGATGCTACATACAAGTTCAAGAACATAAGCTCAAGAACACAACAAAGAAATGATTTTTGGCTCCTCTAAAAATATTACAAATTCTAGATCTAGGAGACAAAAATCAAACCTATCTTCTAAACAAGATTTAGCAATGTTTACAATAGAAGAATAGATGAGTGGTGAAGATAAAGAAAATCATGGCCCCAAAATATTAAAGTCTAGTTCGGCCATGGGGAGAGAAAATTTTTTCTCTCTCTCCCCTTTTCTTCTTTTCTCCGAATACTCTCCCTGACCACACTAAAATTAAGACTTGAGTTTCTTCTTTTATTATAGAAAAAGGTGTAGCTTTTTGCTTTTTCCACCTTTTACTCTTGTCTTCTCAAATCATATCTTCAAAGTCATGTGCAAGCATGCATTTGGAAATATTTAATGTAAAAGTAATATTTAAATAAATATATATAATATAAATAAAGAATATCTTTATTTATAAAATATATAAATAATTAAATAAATACTTTATTTAATTAAATTAAATATTTCCATTCCACTCTTCAATTTGTGTAGACTTCCTTATCCAAATACTTGGCCCCGTATACGTGACTCCACCACGTCCAAGTATTTGGCCTTCTAATCTGTGAAGCTTTAGTAAGATCCAATCAGGTTGTGCCGTCTGTCCCTTATCCATTAGGCTGACATTTCTCCAACACTGATTTACCACCTTTGTTGATCCTCCACTTGACTCAAGAAAACCAACAACTTTAGAATGATTAAAATCATATTAACCGACGAGAGCTTGCCTCCAATGTCCTGACACTTGATGCAACGGTCTGGTTCATAAGTGACTAGTCTTGATAGGGGCTCTTGATTCCGAACATGATTCCACATTCTTCTTTTCAAACCTTACTTGTTGCTTCGATTGTAATGCACTAAAATCTTCATAGACTAAGACAATCTTCTGTAGCTTCCACATCCTTGAATAGATGTCAACATCTTTTATTCTCCACTGAGGCATGAACATGTTAATGAACTTCTTCCAGTGGGCTTCAAGTCTGTAGATGATCCTTTGATACTTTGTCTTAACTGAACTCTGTGATCCAAGATTTCTGTGCACCTGCATATTATTACATGTCCTGTTCTATTGTTGAGTTATCATCAACCATTACATAGAGATTACATTTAGCATTTCTAGTACACATGAAAGTGCAGTGAGTTACTTCCCTTCACTCCTATCTCCCCTTTCAAGTCTCACTTGACATGTCAAATTCTCAATATAAGAAAACAGTGCAAGAATTGAGCATTGAAATGTTTAATATTCATACTAGTATGACTGCTGCATATGAGGAAATTGCAAGGTTGCTAAAAGCTAATAATGAACTAACTGCTAGGAATGAGACCTTACAATTGTCTTTGATAAATCTGAAAAACTTGAAACGGGAGAATAAGTATCTCAAAAATAAAGTTTTTTGTTCTACGCAAATCGAAAAATTTCTTAAAGAACAAATTTTTGAAAATGAATTGAAAATCAGATATTATCAAAACCCAGCTACTATTGTTAAAGAATTCCATGAAAAGCATAAGGAAAACTCTAGGATTGGGGTTGGTTTTGATTATGATAATCTCAAGAAGAAGAAATCTGTTTCAACAAAAGGCAAGAAAGTTGAAATTCTTGAAAATGCTCACATTTTGAAAAATGTTAAGGAAACAATTTTTAAGAAAGCAACTATTGAACTTGATGAGGTTAGTATGATCATCAAATAGTAGTTGAATGACGAGGACAAGGAAACAACTAAGAATAGTATGCCCTCTATTGAAGAAAAAGAACCAATAATCAAAGCCAAGTCCATTCCTACTAAAACTGAATCAAAACAAAATGTCCAGAAAATTGACAGCATGCATGCTAATAAGAAAAGAGGCAAATAAAAATGGCAAGGTAGGCATTAACAAACACAACAATTATGCACCTGTTCACAATGCTCCCAAGAAGATTTATAAAAATTATGGATCAACAAATCACCTTACACATATGTGCAAGAAACCTGTTGGTAACAATGCTAAATTTGTTTGTGGCTATGGGAAACCTTTGATGTATGATGATCATAAATTCTGTGACAAATTTGATTGTATCCATGTAATATGAATATCATGAATACTTGATTTAGGCTCAGGAAACAGTTTGTTAATGGATGCATAAGTCAGAACCTGAACATCAATAGCCTTAAGCCTAAGTCTGCTAGTTCTGTTGAACATAGAAAACACTCCATGTCACCTAAGCATGCTTCTAATTCTGGAGGTACTAATCAAGCTAAAAATCAAAATCAGAAAAATGAAAGCATGAATGTTCAAGTGACTAAGAATGTTAAAAATAGTAATGATATTCATGTAACTAAGCATAAAGGACCCAACCTTGTTTGGGTACCAAAGAAAACTTGATTTGTTTGTGTTTACAGGGCACAGGTAAGAAGAAGGTCATGTGGATCTTGGATAGTGGATGTTCAAGGCATATGACTGGTGACAAGGCCTTGCTGTCACAATTCAAAGATGAGGTTGGCCCAATGGTAAGATTTGGAGACAACAACATTGGTTTCACCATGGGATACATCAAACTGATTCATGGAAATGTTGTCATTGAAGATGTAGCCTTGGTCAGTTGTTTGAAGCACAATTTACTCAGCATCACCCAATTCTGTAATAAAGATTTAAAGGTAGAGTTTGATAAGGAACTGTGTCTCATATCACACATAAAAACCAAAAAAGTTTCTCTACAAGGAATGATAAAAGGAAGCTTGTTTGTAGCAGATTTGGATTCTGCAAACAAGGAGAAAATTTTCTATTTTTATACCAAGGCCTCAGAAAATGAAAGTCTTCTTTGGCACAAGAGATTGTCTCACTTAAATCTCAAAAACATTAATTCTCTAGTCAAAAGAGAACTAGTGAAGGACCTGCCCTCACTTGAATTCTGCATAGAAGGATTTTCTAAGGCATGTCAAAAAGGGAAAATGAGGAGATCAAGTCACAAGAGTAATGAATTTACTTCAATTACCAAACCACTACAATTGATTCATATGGATTTGTTTGGACCATTAAATGTCATGTCCATGTCTAAGAAAAGATTTGCTCTAGTAATGGTTGATGATTTTTCAAAATACACTTGGGTAGAATTTTTGCACTCAAAAGATAAAGCTCATGAAGTTATCATTGAAAATTTGAGAAGATTGGACAAAGGCCCTACACCAGTAGTATCCATAAGAAGTGACAATGGAACATAATTCAAAAATGTTATACTCAATGAATTCTGCAAAGAGAATGGAATCACTCACCAATTCTCAGCTCCAAGAACTCCACAACAAAATGAAGTTGTTGAGAGAAAGAACAGGACTCTTATTCAGGCTGCAAGAACCATGTTAGCAGAAGCAAATCTTCCAACCAGTTTTTGGGATGAAGCTGTTAGGACTGCATGCTATACTTAATATAGAACACTCATCACAAAACCAGTTGGAAAGACTCCTTATCACATCATGACAAATAGAAGACCATCTATTAAGTACATGCATGTGTTTGGAATAAAATGATTTGTTCTCAAGGATGATCATAACAACCTTGGGAAGTTTGAAGTCAAGGCAGATGAAGGAATTTTTATGGGATACTCTTTGGACAACAACTGTCTATAGAGTATATGTGATTGATCAACAAAAAATAATGGAAAACACAAATATGACATTTGATGACATCAAGTTTCCTGCTATGAACTTGGAAAGTAAAAATTGTGAGACATTGAGATTTGAAAATGAAATGGAGCCTAAGACCTTTACAACAGAAAATGTTGTTATCACTCATGAAGAATCACATGTATACATCTCACATGGAATAAATGATGAAAGAGAAAATGATGATTACAGTCATATTTAACTTGAGAATTCTCCACACAACCCTAGCATCAACTAAGGGGGAGATTCCCAAGGATCTGCAACAAATGGCAATAACTTCAATCAGGAAGAAACATATTCAAATGATAAATATGGAGCTCATCAAACTAAATGTAATAGAGCTCATACTGCTGATCAAATTATTGAAAATCCTGATGAAGGTGTGAGGACAAGAAGAGCAACCATGAATGAATGCTTATTTGCTTGATTTCTGTCTCAAAATGAGCCAAAAAGGATTGAAGAATCCATGTTGGATCCAGACTGGATAATTGCCAAGCAAGAGGAATTGAATCAATTTATGAGAAATATTATTTAGGAACTAGTGACACCTGCAAAGGATAGATCAATTATTGGCACTAAATGGGTCTACAGGAACAAAATGGATGAACATGGAATTGTGATAAGAAACAAGGAAAAGTTGGTTGCAAAAGGGTATTCACAAGAAGAAGGCATTGACTATGATGAGACTTTTGCTCCTGTTACAAGATTAGAAGCAATTAGAATTCTCTTAGCATTTGCAGCACACTCAAACTTTAAGGTCTATCAAATGGATGTCAAAAGTGTATTTTTCAATGGTGAATTAGAAGAGGAAGTATATGTGCAACAACTGCCTGGCTTTGAAGATCCAATCTTTCTAGACTTTATTTACAGACTTATCAAACCATTGTATGGACTCAAACAAGCCCCTAGAGAATGGTATGACACTTTATCAAAATTTCTTCTAGAGAATCAATTCACTAGAGTAACTATTGACAAAACTCTTTTCTACAAGAAGCATGGTGAGGATGTCATACTAGTTCAAATTTATGTGGATGATATCATTTTTGGGTCTACAAATGAAAAATTATGTCAAAGGTTCTCTAAGCATATGCAAAGTGAATATGAAATGAGCATGATGAGAGAGCTAAATTACTTTCTAGGCCTTCAAATTAGTCAAAAGGCATATGACATTTTCATAAGTCAAACAAAATACATCAATGACTTACTCAAAAGGTTTGATATGCAAGATTTCTCAACTGCTAAAACCCCAATGTCTACAGCTACAAAATTTGATGAAGATAAGAAAGGAAAAAGTGTAGACATGAAGACCTACAGAGGAATGATTGTATCTCTGCTCTATCTCACAGCTAGTAGACCTGACATTATGTTCTATACATGTCTATGTGCAAGATTTCAGGCAAATCCCAAGGAATCTCATCTCATGGCTGTTAAATGAATTCTAAGATATCTCAAAGGAACACATTTCATGGGTTTATGGTACCCTAAAGAAACATGATTCAACTTAGTTGTATATTCAGATGCTGATTTTGCTGGATGCAGAGCGGATAGAAAAAACACCTCAAAAAGTTGTCAATTTCTTGGACAGAGATTAGTGTCTTGGTTTTGCAAAAAGCAACAATCAGTTTCTACTTCCACAGCTGAAGCTGAATACATTTCTGATGGAAGTTGTTGTGCTCAAGTGCTTTGGATGAGGAATCAACTAAGGGACTATGGACTAGTGTTAGAAGGAATTCCTATCATGTGTGACAACACTAGTGCCATCTCAATTGTTGCTAATCCAGTCAACCATTCCAAGACAAAGCATATTGATGTGAGGTATCATTTTATTAGGGAACATGCAGAAAATAGAGTGATTAAATTATTCTATGTTCCTACATAAAAACAGTTGGCTGATATATTTTCTAAACCACTTGATGAAGTCACCTTCAACAAGTTGGTTAATAAAATTGGAATGCTAAATTCCCTAGGATAAATGGCCAAATAAATATATCTTCCCAACTATTACAACAATTATTTCACAAACATGAAGCAAAATGATTTATCTAAGTGAAACAAAACTTATGTATATTTATAAATATATCAGTTGCATTGTTGTAGATTGTTGTGCTTCAAAATAAATTGTCAAAATAAACTTGGAACTATTTCTGTGTTCTAAGAAAACCTGAAAAAAAATTATTATACTTGTGCATTATTAAATAACAAGTGTGTTAATTAAAATTTCAGGGATATTGATCAAACATATTTCTTATTTTAAAATGAATAAATAAATTTTATTTATTTAATAAATAAGGTTTGTAAATTTTTATTTTATTTTTCAAGTGAAAGTACAATAATCTTTCAAAACTGGAGTTTGTGATTAAGTTGTCATCCTTTCTGACTT
Source organism: Oenanthe sinensis (assembly GCA_028671895.1). NCBI lineage: Eukaryota > Viridiplantae > Streptophyta > Magnoliopsida > Apiales > Apiaceae > Oenanthe > Oenanthe sinensis. The sequence continues at coordinate 26,824,010 of CM053801.1, forward strand.
CTCGACTATGTATAAATTCTTGAGTTCTCGAATAGTTCATTTCTAAGAGTTCTCAAATGTCTTGAGTTCTCAAACAATTCATTTCTAGAATTCTCGATCGAGTACTGTTGAGAGTGTTAGTATTGGTGTCCTAGAGACAATACATTTAATGTTTTATTGAAAACAATTAAGGATTATGTTTTATGTGATTATTTAATTAATATTTATTATGTCTTTATTTACTGTGTTATAAATTGAAAGGATAATAAATGTCCTTGGAATATTAATACGTAATATATATCTTTAAGTATGTGACTTAAAAATGAGATTATATGAATAGTATTTTATTCCTAAAATTCCCTAGTCAAGTATTATTATTTAAGGACAGTAATAATGCAATAAGACTAGTATGTTTGTTGACGGATGACCGCATCTCATTGGTCATAGGTATGGTGATACTAAAGTCAAGAACATAAGTGTATGTATCAATACATGACACTGGAAAGACCCGCCGTGAGATTCTACATGTTAATAAGTGTCATAAGAAATCTCACTGTGATAATGATGTAATGATCCTCTGACTTGAAATCATTATATTTTTATACGAGAATTAATATATGTTATTCGCCCTTAAGTACACTAAGTTTGGAGAAGGGGGGTTGAATACAAACTTAAGAATTAAGTCAACTTCTTGCGGAAATAAGTTTGTACAAAGAGAGTGTTTAATTAAGATTGATGTAACTAAGAACTGGATAACTAAAGTGTTGATAACAGAAACAACAAGATTAAAAATTACTAGTGGATTGTTTTTCCACTAGTGAGTTTTTGCTTTCAATTGATCTTAGTAAAAATACTAAGCTGCGTACAAAGTTGAATGTAGAATTTAGAAAAGCATTACAAGTTCTGCCTGATTTTCTACTTTGCTTTTCTTGAGTTCTAAAACAAAAACTACTTCTACTTTGCTACTGTGTTTTTGCTTTTTATAAACAAAAACTACTCCTCTAGTTTTCTATCGACTGATAACAATATAATATTACAATTTATACTGTTTACATAAAAATAGAAACTAGCTCCTTTTCACAGCTTTCCTTGTAGAACTAACTAGCTCTGGAAGTGTCTTTTGTCTTAAGATATTCCTTGGATGCTGTGTTGCCTAGAAAGTCTTCACAGTCCTGACAGGACTGTCTTCCAATGATTCAGTTTCTGCACTGTTCCCGTGATATCTGGCTTTTAGCTAAATAGGGAAACTTTAATCAACTGATAAATGCTGTTAAGCTTATCAGTTGATTCACCTTTGCTTATCCATCGATGGATAGGATATCTGTTGATCAGTTGATGTGTCGATGGATAATTGAGCTATCCATCGACTCCTTATCCATTGATGATTCTTTATCCGTTGACTGTAATTATCCATTGATAGCTTTCATCCGTTGAGTAGTGTCTTCATCCATCGACTTCAACATCAGTTGATCACTTCACTTGTGAGAATTCTGACTTAGAATATTTACAATTGATCAGCCATTCTTCACATCTGTTGAGAAGCTAGAAATTGAAGTCAATAACATCAGTTGACTACATCATTGCATCCATCGAGGTAATACAATCAATTGATAGTAAAACATAAATCAATGCTACAATCCAGTTTATCAGTTGAGAAACAAGTTTCAACTGATAACTGGTTTCCTAATCAATGGATATTTATAAGTCATATCCATTGATCAGTTACAAAAATAATTTTGAGTCCCTATTGAAATTCTAAGTAATTTGTTATCATCAAAACTCATAATTCCTAACAATATACTTTGATTACACTCAAAGTTGCCTTTAACCGGGTAATGATAAAGGTGTACATTGGGTATGCTATGAATCGTATGAAGAATATAAATGATAGATATAGGATTTAACCCTCCAATTCTAGGAGTGATATTATTGGCCTCTTGATTGAGTGAGACTATGAAATGCATGGTCATGCTCAAATATTGATTTGTTTAAATAGTCTACTCATTGATCAAGGAAACCGAGATTAAACGTTGAAGAGGATGACACTATACATGCCTCAAGTTTGATCTATAATATAAGGTTAAAAGGATTATATTACATGGAACATTATTCACGAAAGGTTTAATTGAATCACCAATTATTATTGTTACTTGGGTAGCAATGATGTATTACTAGATGCCGCTCATTGTTTATAATTTTATTATTAGATAATAAAATTATTGTCAACGTAATAATAACCTAAAGGGTCACACACAAAAACGTCAAAACAGAGGTTTATTTAAATTACGAATTTAAATATATTATTGTTTATTCGAATTTAATTATTGAATTAATTAAGTGGGACTTGATTAATTATATTAGAATTCGGATTTAATAAGTATTATTATTATTCCAATTTAATTATTAAATTAATTAAGTGGGACTTGATTAATTATATTAGAATTCAGATTTAATAATAATAATAACCCAAAGTCATAATGGGTTTTGAAAACCACATGGATTAGGGTTAGGCCCAAAATCTCTATATCCCCTATATATACATAATGATGTATAGTATTAGGGTTTAATCATCAAATTTCGTTTTAGAGAAAAACCCTAGCTGCTCAACATCAAGAGTGGCTAGAGAAAGAGAGAGAGAGAGAGGCAAACAATTCGGCTAGTACCGACTCCGGTGATCGTAGGACGATCGGGCGTACGTGTAGACTTCTTTGGAGATCAAATCTTTGCAACAAAGGGCTGATGTGATTCATCTTTTCTGGACCTCCATTAAACAGCATACGAAAGCTTTGTTAAGGTACAGACTTCTTCACCATAATCATCCAACGTTATACATGGATCCTGCGATTGGGTTCGATTTTTTATTGTTTTTACATTAATTCCGCTACGTTTTCATGTCCGAAACCCTTCAATGGCATCAGAGCTACGTGTATAATGGGATGATTTGGTTATGTGTTTAACAGTTTTTCGATGTATGTAAACATATATATGATATGCCATGACTATATATTGATATATATGTTTTATATGATTTTGAATATATGATATTCATGTGTTGTATAATCATGGGATGATTGTGTGTATTGCTGTATGTATATGATACATGTTTGTTCTTGTTATGGAAATCGTATTCGATACGAATTCTGAAACGGCTTCGGTAGATTTTCTGAAATTTGTGTCCAGTGTCCGATTTTCGCAAACGATATGTGTTTTCTGACTGGCATCGTGTCACTGAGCAATACTGACAAAGTCAGCTTCGCGTATGTAAGCCGTTTGATGACGTAACAGTCCCCGAAACGGCGATTTATTATTTTTTAAAATTTATTTGATTTTCTGAAATTTCGAAATTTATTATATATGATTATATGATATGTTTATATAATCTGAGATATATTACATGTGTTATGTGATAACATGGTGGATGGTTATGGCCTAAAGATCCATAGGATAGTGGTTTTTTTTTTATGGTTTTGGTTTCTAAATACGACTTGTATGTCGTTTATTCATTGTAATTATTAATCTCGAATGTAACTCGAGTTCTTCTTGTAATTTCATTAGAATAGATTTATTTATTATTCAATGTAATTGTTCAATGGAGACTTGGAAGCAAGGAAGCTAGGAGGCAATCCAGATGATTGAGTAATGAAGAAGATAAAGACATGTAATAGTGTAGTATTTGAAACCACCATAGATTGACCTTGATAATTCCATTAGCTTGAAAATATCACATAGGATGGGGCCATAACTAAACACGTTTAATTTACGCACAATACATATATGTATATGAATGCATGTGTAGATATGTATGTGTTGGAATGATGTATGTATTAGATACGACACCCATGCCATATCTGCTTAAGAAAGATAAAATCTGTAACGATTCAAGATTTTAAAATTAACAAACGATCATGAGATTCTTGTGTTTATGAAATATGGATTTTAAAACACGGAATTAAATATGGATTTTGATATCTATAATCTGGGATTTTCTGATAAAAGCGGATATGCGTATTCGTAAGGTTGATGGGTTTTAAGTGTGACCATTGGTATCCTCCATCTACCTGGGAAATGAACAATTTAAAATGTCAATTTGAAATATTTGGTTCAAGGAAAAATTGAGGATCTCTTTATGATGTGATCATGATCGTTATAAATTTTCTAAACCCCTTAACAAAATATTAAGTTTTACTCGGATGCTTTCCAATGAATGAACACTCATCGAATCCTAGATCGATTAGGGGAAGGACTGTCAGTGGCAGGGGACTTCTATCTATCGTGGTGAGATGCGACGAATATAAACGGTTATATTCGGCCGTTGTATCATTGGGTCTAACTTAACTGAGTCGTCATAATAAGGTGAAAATAAACGGTTATATTCAACCATTATGAACTTAGAAGCATAGAGTTTGGTTAAAAGTCTATTAGATAGATAAGATCAATCGTTGTTCACCAAACTATCCAAGAATTATATATGATATAATTGATAACTGTTGTCTACCTAAATAATCAATTTTTAAGGACTTCCAGTGGTTGACTTAGGACATGACGAAATATGGATCTTGGCTCACTAGAAAGAATTATGGGATATACTTTCCAAATTAATAGTAAGGGCTATTAATTTGATAAAAATAGTGGGAGATATATTATGAATATATCATAATCATTTGAACATAATAAATAACTCAAACAATCTAATGTTTATTTTATGCAGTTTAAACATTGTAGATATTTAAATGGCAAACAATACAAATACTTTCTCCGTACGAGCAACCCTTGAGAAGGACAAGCTGACATGAACTAACTTCCTTGATTGGTATAGGAATTTGAGGATTGTCCTCAGGCAAGAGCGTAAGCTCCATGTCATTGAAATTCCTTCACCTGCTCCTCCTGCTGAGAATGCAACTCGCATTCAGCAAAATGCTTATCAGAAGCATATTGATGATGTGAATGATATTGCATGTCTCATGCTGGCAACCATGAGTGCTGAGCTTTAAAAACAACATGAGCATATGGATGCTTATGAGATGATTGAACACCTTCAAAGAATGTTTGAGGGACAAGCTCATCAAGAAAGGTTCGACACGAGCAAAGCACTGTATGCTTGCAAACAGGGAGAGCGTGAACCTGTTCAACCACATGTTCTGAAGATGATAGGTTATATTGAGTATCTTGATACTTTGGGTTTCCCGATTGGTTTGGAAGCTCAGATTGACTTAATCTTGCAATCTTTGAACCGCAACTATACTCATTTTGTTATGAACTACAATATGAATGAGATAGACAAAACACCCACTGAATTGTTGGACATGTTATGAACTGCTGAAACCAACATGAAAAGGCTGAACCTGCTGCCATGTTGATGGTAGATAACAAAGGTAAGGCTAATAGGAAAGGCAAATGGAAGGGAAAGAAGAAGATTGGATCTGCTTCTGGTCCCAAGCCAAAGGCTAATCCCAAACAGGTTTTAAAGCCTAAGGGTGTTGTTGCAAAGGGTGATTGTCACTACTATGGTAAACCAGGTCATTGGAAGAGAAACTGTCATGCTTATTTGGAGGATCTGAAGAAGAAGAAGGCTGGTCAAGCTTCTGATTCAGGTATTTATGTTATAGAGGTCAATTTGTCAACTTCTACATCATGGGTATTGGATACTGGATGTGGTTCTCACATTTGTATAAATGTACATGAACTACAAAGGTGTAGGACTTTGGCTAAAGGAGAGGTCGACCTACGAGTTGGCAATGGAGCAAAGGTTGCTGCTTTAGCTGTAGGGACTTATTATTTATCATTGCCCACTGGGCTTATTTTAGAACTTGAAAACTGTTTTTACGTGCCTGCAATTTGCAGAAACATTATTTCGGTTTCTTGTTTAGACAAGAAAGGTTTTGCATTTTTAATTCAGAATAATAGTTGTTCCTTTTCTTTGAATAATGTTACCTATGGGGTTGCACGTTTATTTAACGGTTTATATGTTCTTGATTTAGACACTCCTATCTATAATGTGAATAACAAACATCTTAAAATAAATGACTCAAATCAAACATACCTCTGGCACTGTCGTTTAGGCCATATAAATGAGAAGCGCATTTCCAAGTTACATAAGGATGAATACTTGGATAAGTTTGACTTTGAATCATACGAAGCATGCGAACCTTGTCTCATTAGAAAAATGACCAAATCTCCTTTTACTGGACAAGGTGAAAGGGCCACTGAACGATTAGAACTTATACATAGTGATGTATGTGGTCCTATGCGTACTATGACAAGAGGTTGTTTTTACTACTTTATCACGTTTACTGATAATTTCAGTAGATATGTGTATCTTATGAAGAACAAATCCGATTCTTTTGAAAAGTTCAAAGAATACAAAATTGAAGTAGAAAAGAAAACTGGCGGAAGTATTAAGACTCTACGATCTGATCGTGGAGGTGAATACTTAAGCCATGAATTTAAGAGTTTATTAAAAGAGTGTGGTATTGTATCACAACTCACTCCTCCCGGAACACCACAATGGAATGGAGTTTCTGAAAGGAGGAATCGTACTTTATTGGACATGGTACGATCGATGATGAGTCATGCAGATCTTCCAACTAGTTTCTGGGGCTACGCCCTGGAGACGGCTGCTTATACACTTAACCGAGTTCCTACTAAAACGGTTCAGAAGACTCCATATGAGATATGGACTAAGAAACGTCATAGCATGTCATTTATGAAAATATGGGGATGTGAAGCGTTTATGAAACGTTTAACTTCTGACAAGCTAGGACCTAAATCAGACAAATATAATTTTGTGGGATACCCAATTGAAACCAAGGGTTATTCATTCTATAATCCTTCCGAGAACAAAGTATTTGTTGCTCGAACTGCAATTTTTCTTGAAAGAGAAATGCTTTCGAAGAAAAACAGTGGGAGGGTAATAGATCTCGATGAAGTTCGAGGCCCACAAGATAACATTGAACCAATGGAGGAACTTGAGCAGGATGTACAAGACCACACCACTGCTCAAGAAACACAGGTTTTTCGTAGGTCTAGTAGGATTCACCATGAGCCTGAGAGATATTATGGATTTCTCTTAACTCAAGATGGTGACGTGATGCTTATCGACAAAGATGAGCCTCTCACCTACTAAGATACTATGAACACTCCAGAATCCAAGAGATGGCTAGATGCCATGAAATCTGAGATGGAATCCATGTATACTAATCAAGTATGGACTTTGGTTGATCCACCTAAAGGGGCAAAACCTATAGGGTGCAAGTGGGTTTTCAAGAAGAAGACCGGCATGGAGGTAATGTACAGACCTATAAGGCACGATTGGTGGCAAAATGTTTCAAGCAAATTCATGGTATTGACTATGATGAGACTTTTTCACCAGTGGCTATGGTCAAGTCCATCAGGATTTGGCTTGCTATAGCTGCTTACTATGATTATGAAATCTGACAGATGGATGTCAAAATCGCTTTCTTAAATGAGAGCCTTGAAGAAGATATGGATGTGTATATGACACAGCCTGAAGGTTTTGTTGATCCAAAGAATGCTGTAAAGGTATGTAAGCTGCGTTGATCCATTTATGGATTGAAACAAGCCTCAAGGAGATGGAACATTCGTTTTGATGAAACTGTCAAAGAGTTTGGGTTTATTCAAAATGAAGATGAACCATGTGTTTACAAGAAGGTAAGTGGGAGCAATGTGGCATTCCTAGAATTATATGTTGATGATATATTAATAATAGGGAATGACATTCCTTCTTTACAGGCTGTTAAGACTTGGTTGAGTAAGAATTTCTCAATGAAAGACTTAGGCGAAGTGACCTATATTTTAGGTATCAAGATCTATAGAGATAGATCTAGAAGAATGATCGGCCTAAGTCAGAGTAGATATTAGTCTAATCCAGGTGAAGGTCACTGGACAGCAGTCAAGAATATTCTTAAGTATTTGAAGAGGACTAGAGATTAATTCTTTGTATATGGAGGAGAAGATAAGCTGGTTGTAAAAGGTTACACCGACGCTAGTTTCTAGACAGACAAGGATGATTCGATTTCTCAGTCTGGATTTGTGTTTTGTCTAAATGGAGATGTTGTATGCTGGAATGGTTCACAACAGAGACAATTGTTGATTCTACAATAGAGCCTGAGTATATTGATGCTTGCGAAGCAGCCAAGGAGGCTGTTTTGGGGAAGTACTTAGGACATATCACCTAATTAATGAAATTAATAATCGAGGGGATATACATATATGTAAAGTGCATACAAATGATAACATTGCAGATCCACTGACTAAGGCTTTGTCGCAGCAGAAGCACGAAGGTCATACTAGTTCCATGGGTATTAGATACATGATAGATTAGCTCTAGTACAAGTGGGAGATTGTTAGTATTGGTGTCCTAGAGACAATACTTTTAATATTTTATTGAAAACAATTAAGGATTATGTTTTATGTGATTATTTAATTAATATTTATTATGTCTTTATTTACTGTGTTATAAATTGAAAGGATAATAAATGTCCTTGGAATATTAATACGTAATATATATCTTTAAGTATGTGACTTAAAAATGAGATTATATGAATAGTATTTTATTCCTAAAATTCCCTAGTCAAGTATTATTATTTAAGGACAGTAATAATGCAATAAGACTAGTATGTTTGTTGACGGATGACCGCATCTCATTGGTCATAGGTATGGTGATACTAAAGTCAAGAACATAAGTGTATGTATCAATACATGACACTGGAAAGACCCGCCGTGAGATTCTACATGTTAATAAGTGTCATAAGAAATCTCACTGTGATAATGATGTAATGATCCTCTGACTTGAAATTATTATATTTTTATACGAGAATTAATATACTTTGATTACACTCAAAGTTACCTTTAACCGGGTAATGATAAAGGTGTACATTAGGTATGCTATGAATCGTGTGAGGAATATGAATGATAGATATAGGATTTAACCCTCCAATTCTAGGAGTGATATTATTGGCCTCTTGATTGAGTGAGACTATGAAATGCATGGCCATGCTCAAATATTGATTTGTTTAAATAGTCTACTCATTGATCAAGGAAATTGAGATTAAACATTGAAGAGGATGACACTATACATGCCTCGAGTTTGATCTATAATATAAGGTTAAAGGGATTATTTAATTATTGAATTAATTAAGTGGGACTTGATTAATTATATTAGAATTCGGATTTAATAAGTATTATTATTATTCAAATTTAATTATTGAATTAATTAAGTGGGACTTGATTAATTATATTAGAATTCAGATTTAATAATAATAATAACCCAAAGTCATAATGGGTTTTGGAAACCACATGGATTAGGGTTAGACCCAAAATCTCTCTATCCCCTATATATACATAATGATGTATAGTATTAGAGTTTAATCATCAAATTTCGTTTTAGAGAAAAACCCTAGCTGCTCAACATCAAGAGTGGCTAGAGAAAGAGAGAGAGAGAGAGAGAGAGGCAAACAATTTGGCTAGTACCGACTCCGGTGATCGTAGGACGATCGGGCGTACGTGTGGACTTCTTTGGAAAGCAAATCTTTGCAACAAAGGGCTGTTGTGATTCATCTTTTCTAGACCTCCATTAAACAGCATACGAAAGCTTTGTTAAGGTACAGACTTTTTCACCATAATCATCCAACGTTATACATGGATCCTGCGATTGGGTTTCGATTTTTTTATTGTTTTTACATTAATTCCGCTGCGTTTTCATGCCCGAAACCCTTCAGAGAGTTCTCGAATCATCAGAGTTATCGACTACAGTTTGGGTGAGTTCTCGATTGACTTAGTTTTCGAATCATATATATATATATATATATATATATATATATATATATATATATATATATATATATATATATATTGATAAGAGTTCTCGATCAAATTTAACAGTTCTCTATTAAAATTATCTTTACTCTTTTCTGAGTTCTCGATCACTAAAATCGATTATAATTCTAGTCGAGTTGTCAAAGTCATATAAATAGCAAAGTATATCTAACACTTCATTTCTACACTTAATCGCAAACTCATAGAACCCTTGCACTCAACTGCTACATACAAACTCTTGATTCTATATTCTCTAAACCTTTTCATTTCTTCTTTTATCTCTTTCTATACACTTATTCAATGGTGTCTTCAAATTCTAACTCTGTAACCGTAGTGCGTGTCATCCCTGAAACAAATTTTCTAGCCATAGCAAGGGATGCAGATACAAAACCTCAGTACAAGTGCTTCATTAGGTTTCTCATTGATTCCTACTTGAAAGAAGAATTGCTGGCCAACCCCACTCTTTACATTGATGTACTGGAGCAATTCTGGAACACGGTAACATGGGAAGAAACAACTTTGAAGGATGGAAGCTTGTTATTTCCCAGAACTATGCCAATATTTGTAGAAGGGGGGGTTGAATACAAATATTAAAACTTTTTCTTATTTTGATATTTGTTACTTATGTTTGATAATTAGAGAGAATGTGGTTGAATAAATTAAAACTGAAAAATTAAATATAACAAAGAGATTTAAAATTACTGATGGATTGGTTTTTCCATCAGTGTATATTTTTGCTCAATGTTTCTAGGTTAAAATAAACCTAGCTTCGTTTTACAAAGTTAGAAGATAAGCCAACTGTTCTTACAAAGTGCTCCAAGGCCGAACAGTTGATTCTTAGAGAAATAGTCTAACATCTACACTTCTAACAATGCTACCACACTTGTTTATATATTACAAGTGTGTTTTTACAATTCTTATTTTTGGATTGTTTCGATCTACCTTCCTTTTACCTTTTTCCATTTCTAGAAAATAACTTTGAAAGACAACTACTAATTGAGTCTTCACAGTCATCATAGACTGTCTTCCATAGGTTAACTTTTGTCCTCTGGATCTACAACATATAGTCCTTTTGTGTTGTCTCAATCAATTGATAATTTGTTGTTAAGCATATCAATTGATCCATCCTTTAATCCATCAATTGATGATCTTCTTTGATTGATATTTATATCCATCTATTGATAAATGATGACTTATCGATTGATAGATGTTATCAATCGATATATCAATCGATGGGTTTTCACATCTGTTGATGGTCTTCAATACTTGACTTGGCTTCTTCGATTGATCTCCTATCCATCGATGCTTCAATATCAATCGATCATCCTTCACTTGTGCAATTTCCTGTCTTCATATAATTACAATTTGACAGTTTAATTTACACATCAATTGATGATCTATATCAATCGACTCTAACATCAATTAATGAGAATAATATCAATTAATTTACACCTTATCGATTAATTTGCAGTCCAACTTATCAATTGATTCATATAAATACTTCAACTTATAGATGGTTTCCTGATCAATTGATATTTATAACTTTCATATCAATTGATCAGTTATATGAAATAAAATTTCTATGATTCTAAGATTAATGTTATCATCAAATTACATGTAGATTCCTAACAATCTCCCCCTATTTGCGTCTGTGATATGAACAGGCATAAATCTACTTGATGATAACAAAACCCTTAATTATTTTCATTCAGAGAAAATTAAGAAATTTAAGTAGCACTTTGAGACTTTGAGAGTACCAATTTGATGAATAACTCTTGCAAGCTGCTTCATTGTCTTCACCATCTTCATAATTCAATTACCTTCTCTTCATTCTCTTCTCAGCATTTTCCTTTAGTTGCCTCATGAAAGAACTCCTCAAAATTGTTTCATCTCTGTCAGTTTCCCCAAGTTACCTTATAAGGTAATGTATTTCTTTATCTGTGATTTTGTCCAGATATTTACAGATATCAAAGAACTTTGTGTTGCCCTTCACATCTGTAAAAATCATTGCATACTTTGGCTCCAACACCACCTTTTTGACTTGAGAATTCCATAACTTAAGAGGTGAATCAGGTTCAGCTTCTGCCTTTGATCTCCTTAGCTTTGAAATTTGTTGTTGAATCTCCTATGCAATTGTTGTGTTGAGTTTGTACTTTCTGTTGAGTAGAGGAATAATGGTCTTCAGAACATTGTAGCTTTGCTTCATTATCACCTTCAATGAATAAGTGATCTTCACTCCATTTTCATATTCTAACCTCATAGATTCTTCTTGGTTAGAGGTTGCAGGGTGAGTCATTACTCCAATCAGCCCTTTTTCATTGATCACTGATATTCCTTTCATATCATATCCTTCAATTGTAAATTCCTCCTTGATTTCTTCTTGTTTACCCTGGATGTTTTCCTGAACCACTCTATCTTGAATAGAACTTGACCTTTTCTTAACCATAGCTATTTTCCTTTTTTTTCCTCAGTGGTTGTTCCATTAATTGATCTTCCATGTTCCATTCCATTTTCATTTACCTTGCTATTTCCTCATTCTCCTTTTCTCTTCTTGCAGCATCTAACAATCCTGATGAAATGGCTCCTTGAAGAAGCTTCTGGCCAACTGGCTCTTTCCTTCTCTTTTCTTCTTCAATCATTATGGATTTGCCCTTTTTTTTTCTTCAAGGGCTTCAAGATCAATTGTTAGAAAGGCTTCAGCATTTGAATTGCTTTCTTTGGCAGCCTTTCGTGCATCTTCATTTACCTTTCTTGTTTGAGCAATGAACTCATCCAAGTTTCCTCTTTCTGCTGTCTCTGTCACCAACTCAGTGTTTTTCTTCAAATCTTCAATCCTTTTTCTTTCCCTCTCAATCATAGACTGAGTTTCTCTTTCCCTAGAAATCCTTCTAGCTTCTATATCATCTTCAAACTTCTTGAATTCTTTCTTTTTCTGTTCTAAGTCATCTTTGGGTGACTTAGATGACTTAGATGCCTTTGAAGATTGATAATCCCTGTTTCTTCCATATTTAGTCCTTTTAGCTGTAGAACCTCCAATGCCACTAGAGTTGTCCATACCAGAACCACCGACACCACCACTGCCATCACCATCACCATCACCATCACCATCCTTCTTAGAATTCTCCCCCTTTTTATTATCATCAATTGGAGGAGGTGGTGGCATTCTGTCAAGAAATTTTTGAAGAATGGAAGCATGTAGACTCTGGCATTTAATTATATCATCCATCTTCTTTTCTAGAGATCCCACTCTAGTTTTTAAAATTGCAAAATTTTTAGATTCCTTGAAAACCTTGTCCTTGATTTGACCCATAGTGTTAATTGGTAGCTTCTCATCCAGCGTTCTCTCCAACGCATCCTTGTTAGAATTGATAGAATCCTTGATAGCCTTCAATTCTCTCTTCACTCCTGTCACTATTATCTATTAAATTTTCAGTGATTCCCTCATATAGTGAGCAATTCTTCTTTGATTGGGATCTTCAATTTCTTCTTCCACCATTGCCCTCCTATACTGAGAAAGAATCTCAGTTTCAGCAGCTTCTAAAGAACCATCAATTGTGTTCATCCACGGCTCCTCATCAGAATCATCTTCCAACTCCTCAGGTGCCATATAACATGTGTCTTTTGTATTGGCAATTCTCTCATTCAGATTCCTGGTCCTTTGTTCTGTATGCTCTATTCCCAATAGTTGTTCTGCATCCCTATTACTTGAAGCAACCAACTTTTGATATTGTGGATCAGGATGAATGAAATTCTGTGGATCCAATTCACCAGCATCAATTTCCTCTTTAATCTCCTTATCAATTCCACTCCCACTAGCTTCTGCATTTGATACTCCCCCTATCTTTTTGAGACCTTCCTCCTCTGACATCAGCTCATTTTCCAATTCCTGTGCAAATAGTAAAATTATTTTATCTCTCTCACTCATCTCTATATTTTGCATCAGGATCTCATCCTAGAATCTCACTTCTCCCTCACTCATTTCCTGTGTACCTTCTAAGGTGGGGCCCTCAAGTGTTTCACTCATATTCCTAGAAGAAATATGAATGTCATCACTCACTCCCTCTCTTTTTACTAGGCTGCAATCCTTCCTCTCACTCAACTCACTCATTCCTAAAAGAGTTTGAGCAACATCAATTGATTGAGCATCAATTGATGTGTAGATATTATCAGTTGAAGTGTTTGGGATATCCATCGATTGATGCATACCCATCGATTGATCTTGAGTATCGATCGATGGCTTATCATTCGATGGCTGAATATCAATGGATGAATGAACATCAATTGATGGAGTAGAAACAGTTGAGGTAAGAATTTGAGAAGTGATATTTGTAATTATATGAGAAATGGAATCCTGAGTTTTTTAGGAAGAATATTCAAGAGAAAGTGTTGGCTTCTCCTTGAAAAATAAAGAAGGAGAATCTGAAAATGTTTGATTATCTATCAGAACATTTTCTGAAGAAATTTGGTGAGAAGGGGAAGGAAGAATATAAGGGATTGGAATAGAGAGAGAATGAGACTGCATCTCATCATTTATATGAGATGCATCAAACTAACTTTGAGAAGGCTCCACCACAATTTCCTATGGTTTTGCAGTGTGTGATTCCCCAAGTGCAAAGGTAACTTTCTTTTCTCTCATGCCATAGGTTTTGGTAAATTTGGATGGTGTGTCCCCAATTTGGTTCTGTGCCCCTGGTTGTAGGCTATTTTCAATACTATCATCCTTTTGAGAGGATGTAAATAGAGATGTGGTATTTTCCATATTAACATCCACAGTCTTTTGAGAGACTTGGAGTGGCTTGGCTGATGATGCACACCCTCACTCTCCTTATCCTTCTGGGTTCTTTGATGTACCCCAGTTCCTTCATCACCTACATCTCCCTCTAGTCTATCTACCACAACATTTGTTTTTCTTTTCTTGGATTTTAAAACAACAGGTTTTTGGGTACCTGTTGAGGTTGGTTTTAGATTTGGATTTAGAAACTGGATTTGTAGCTTGGGTAGGAGGGTTGGGGTCATTACTAACACCCTCTATAGCCACAGAAGACAAAGAAGATTGGGGATTGGAAGAAGTTAATGTAGAGATAAATACCTGAACAAAAGGTGGATAAATCAATTCCACAGTACTGTGAAGATTGATTCTTACCAAGTCTTTGAAGCCCCTTTTTTTTTAGTCCAGCAATCCAAAGTTTTTGTACTCCTATCAATCTCAATATCCTTGACAAAGTGGTTAATAATAATCATGATAAATCTACCATAATAAATATGATTATATCTATTAACCTTGTTTCCCAATTTGACAGATATTTCATTGAGTAACAGGCTTCCTAAGTTATGATATCTATCATATAAAATATAATACCCTACTTGTTGTTATTGCATAAAAATTACTAATCTTACCAGAAAAATACTTTATAATTGCATCAAAGAAATAAGACCATTCTTTTCTTAGATTCTTTCTAACAATACTACCTAGACTAGCATCAGAAGCAGTGCAATTGATTTCTCTAAGCATGCCTATAATCTCTATGTCAGTGGGTGCATTTTCTGTATTATTTACAGGAAAATTTAAACACTCACCCAAGACTATAGTGGTTAGAATATACCTTTTTCCTTTGCAATCAAATGAGATTAAAGAAAAAGCATCCGCTACCTCTGTTGTTGTCCAAAACTCTTCAACTAGATTGCACACTATCTTTGGTGCTTCCGAGAGGGCCTTTGAGATCCTTGAACTTCTTAGGAATTCCGTTAGAGGATGGAATTCTGTTGGGGATTCCTCCACCATAGTGCAAGCAACGAAGTTGTTGAGCTCATAGTAGAATCCTGATTGTGAGACTTTCTTTGATGATACCATAATTATGTTTAAATATGTAGATGAGAATTAACTGGCAAACTTGTTAGTAATAAAGCAGAAACAACAATTAGACAATAATAGATTAGGGTTCTTCGCAAGAGATAGATACAGAGAGAAAAAGGTGTTGGGTCCCGAAGTATCGTAGAAGGGGGGTTGAATATGATACTAACAATAATTTAAATTCTTTTCGAAATTTGCGGATAAATAAATTATTGCTTCAGAGTGGGTTTGGTCATTTGTAGTGTTTAGGTGAACTGCCTACTAATTTTCTATGTTTATGAATAAACATTAAAGTTCTAGAAAATTAGCAAGTAATTAAATGAGACAAGTTTTCGGGAATATATCTTTCGTATATAAACCCAGAGGGGTGCTACACCCAGTTAAAAATATAACTGGCTTCCAAAGAACAAATTAGTTCTTTGTTACTAACACAAAAATATTAGGTTCAGTTCCTATACAAATATATCTAAAATAGTACAAGGAAAGACTGAGTCCGTAGGGAGTGATATCTAGGAGTCCTGAGCATTTTTCGTTAAAGAACCGGGTCCTAATATCTGACCAGGAGCAAGGTATGGGTGTGTATAAATTGTTTCTTCTTGCCCCGGCCATGGCAGTGGCTCTCTACATATTTTTGTTGAAGAAGACGACTCTCTTCTTTAATTGGTGTAGACTTTTAAATCAATAAAGTTACTGCTGTAATTTGATTGGCTGAGGGCTGAGTGGGTCCAAGAAATATTTGTTGCGCCTGAATATCTTGTGGCGCCTTAATTCTTTGTTGTGCCTGTAGAGTGAATCCCCTGTGTAAATTAAAGTGGCGCCATTTACTTAGAATTTGCTGAAGCCATCTTTTGTTGCGCCTACACAAGGGGATACCTTGTGTAGGCGCCATTAGATTTGTTTTCCTTAGAAAGTTTTGTGGCGCGTGAGAAAGTTTGTGGCGCTTGACTATTCTCATGGTCAAAGTGCAGTTTGGTCACTGCACTTTGACCTCCTTCTCATTCCTTGATTGAAGTTTACCAACTTCCATTTCTTGTATCAAAGTCTTGCCACATTACACCATGTACCTTGGGATGTTTCTGTTCTTCGATTGTAGTTCAGAAACTTTCACTTTTCGTACCAAGGTTGTGACACTTTGCACCCTTTGAGCTGTTTAGCTGTTTCGCTGTAGCCTCTACAAATCACTTTTCGTACCTTAATAAATAATCGTTCTTTCCAAGTACGTTCTTCATCTTAACAATTCTTCTATAGTTAATACTCAGATTCCTTTCATAAACTGCTGACGCCTAGTACAATTGGTCTGGTTCACAGACGACTAACTTTGATCCAGGTCTTCGTATTATAGCTTTACTTTCATTGTTAAGTTTGCAGCAATTTCATTGCTTCGAACACTGACTGTCAATAAACACTGTAACTTCACTGGAATCTTTTCTGGTACTTAGACTCTTGTCTTTACCATGTCTTCAATTCTTCTAGATTCCTATGCTTCGAACACTGTCTATCTTCAATCAATGCTAATACACTGAAATTTTCTAGTGGCACTTCTATACTGAATCTTCAACACTTCTGAAACCCTGAAAGTCTTCAACCATTATTCTTCACTGAGGCTTGAACATATTATTGAACTTCTCTCAATGACCTGTAGTAGACTTCAAAACTTCTTCTAATGTCTTGATTCACTGTATTTGCCTTGTCTTCATTTCTTCTGGATTTCTGTGTAGACGTAGTATTATTTACTTGTCTTGTTCTAGTGTTGAGTTATCACGATTACTATTCATAGGGCTTCGTAATCTCACCAACAATCTCCCCTTATTTGATTGTTAAACTTAGCAACCAAATCTCATAGAGAGGATAGCTCATCTAACAACTAGAAAAAGTAATCGTCCGAGACTTGTAAATAATGCTACTGATTTTTCTGGATCAGATACTGCATTTCCAAAATTCTTGAATAACTGAAATGAAAGATGTATGTTACTCTAGCACTGAACTGATATTCATGTAGTATCATCTTCATTTCTGTCTGTTTGAGCTTTCTCTACTTCAAAATCCTTCATAGTTTGAACTTAAAGAACTAATCATGAATAGAGCTTCATAAGAATTCAAATTCCTGGGAACGTCTTCTGTTGAACATAGAACACAACTTAAATAATGTTCTCCCCCTAAGAATGTGATTCTTCTTCTTTTTCTTCTTCTCCCTTTAGATAATCAATGGAAATGTCAATTATTTTCTGTACTTCCCACTTGGATGAGGAATCCTCTACTGACAACTCCTTTCAAGTATAGGATACAGTTCCTTGATTCTTCCATATTCTGTTGTTTCCCAAAAGGATCAGAAGATAAGATTTTCTTTTTCTCTCTGTCTAAAATCTCTCCCTAAGGATATTAACTTCTTCCAAGGATAAAAACCCCTTTTTCTATAGATCTTCCCCTAAGGATCCAGGATACGAACCCCTTTAAGATATTAACTTTTCCCAAGGATACGAAGATAAGACTTTATTAACTTCTCCTTTTTATTAACTTCTCCTTTTTCTTCCTATAACTTCTCCCCCTTAGTTGAGGAATCCTCCAATGGCCCATCTTTTGAATGGTTTGTCTTTCAAAGAAGGTTCTCGTCTGTCATTGATTGGGAAACTATAGTAGCTTTTCTTTCAGAAGTAGCAAGTAGCAAGGGTAAGTGTTTGGTTTATGGTTTCCTCACTTCTACTACGTTCTGTTAGTGTTTACACTTAAGTGTCGAGCACTTTGAAGTGTTTCACTCTTTCTCTCCCTATCTCTCACTCAAGTGTATCTCTCCCTCACTTTCACTTAAGTGTTTCTCTCTCTTACTTTCACTCTGCATTTCAAATATAGCCTTTTGTACCTGCAAGTGAAATCCGTCAATGCATTTATATTCCCAACACCTGATTCATCAGAATGAACTAAATCACTATCAAGTGGAGAATTGCCTCGTTGAGGTGTTCTTGATCTATCATGCATAAGCACTGTCTCAGCACCAGACTCAATAGCTATTGCTAAATCACTGTCTAGTGGAGCCTCACCTCTTTGAGATGGGTTATCCCAAGATTTTAAAATCTGTTAGGGAATCCTGCCTTGTTCTATCAAGGAGTTGCCTCACACCTTCTCCGTAAACGGGAGGTGGACATTCCTTTTCAGGATCTAGAAATGTTCCTTCCATGAGGGTCAACATAGTAGACAATGTAATGAATGGAAAATTAGAGCCTACGTTTCTCTCGTAAACCTGTGACGGGAATTTTGTATAAATACCTTACTTGACTCATCCGAAGAATTCTTGCCAAGCAGTTGCCTCTCAAGCCCAGATAAATCTGAACAAGAGATCTCCCTTTCGGGATGCAGAAGTTTAACTTCTGTTTGAGGTAGATACTTGGACAATGTAATGTATGGCTAGAGTCTGTATCTCCTCTGAATGCCTATACCTCACAATGTGCACGCCTTGCAATTTGTTCCTAGAATTTATCTGTTTAGGCTTACCATCAGCGTGAGTGCCAGTGGTGTGCTTGACTCATTACAAGATGCTCAGGCTGACGAGGGAATTTCAATGGACTCACCCTGTTGAGAGAATGATTTCAGAGACAATTTTGTTGCCTTTTCTGCTTTGCATCCTTTTGAGAAGATGCAGATGAGCTTACAGTTACCTCATTTATATACTACTTTATTTCTCTGGAGGTAGAGTTGTGGGTGCACTTCTGACTTCATCCTTATTTGCTGCATCAAGTGCAGTTTCTCCCTTATCAACCTCTAATTTATAAAGTTCCTTATATCTCCAAGGGTTAATATATGGAAGTGGATGAATGAGTGTTTGGTATTATGGCCTGGGTAAGAGATTGATGGGTTGTCAACCTCTTGGCCAGCTTCTGTAGCCACTGGGGGCTAAACGGATAAAATCAATTAAATAAGATAAGGAAATAATCACTTTAACATTCCAAAACATATTTTTCGTCTCAAGGAGAAGGAAAAATATAAGAAGGAATGGTAAACGATTGCATTTTAGAACTTTTAATAAAAGAGTTTTGTCGGTTCTAAATATTTATCATTTAAGAACATGACACCAATAGAAATTTTCTTTAAGATACTTATCCCATAATAAAATGCGGGAAAGTGTATCAGAGAAAGATTCTATCCCTTATGAATTTCTTATAAGGCAAACTTCCCATAATAAAACGCGGGAATTTATACCAAAGAAGAAATTCAACTCTCTTACCAAATTCTATCTCAATAAAATGACTCTTTTCCTTTATAACCTATCACTATATGTTTTGAAAACAGTTTTGCAAAACATCCTTATCAGATAGAGGACTATGATTTCCGACTCATAATGCATTTATGATTTATATCATTTTCGTCCACCTGATACTATCCCCGACTTAAAATAAAAACATGACAATTGGGGTGAATGTATGCTTAACAATACAGTACTAGGCCTTCAAAGCAACAACCACTGTTTTGGTACTATGAATCAATGTGAAATATACATTGAAACAAGTGTTTAAAAACAAATCATTTTACAAGTGATTGATACCTCAAAGTTAAAATAATTTCTCCAAATAAAATAGCAGTCACAAAGTTTCTGCCACTTTAAAAAGAAAAATTAAGAGGGAAAAAGCTTTTAAAGATAAAACTTTTAAAACTAGCTTTCGGGAGAGGATAATAGATTTTGAGATTGGAGAAAAATTATCCTCAGGAAAAATTTAATTCACACCCTAAGATTTAGAAATCAAAGCAGGGTTGTAAATCAAAAGATTTAAAAGAGAAGTTTTGAAAAAGAATTTTGATATTTTCTTCTCTAAAACTGATAGAAAAATGAATGTATCTTTGAATAAAACGTTTTGAAAAAGAATCAGACAAGAAATTCTTTTTAATACATTCAAGTTTAAAATTCAGTCAAAGAAAGAAAACTAAATATACTAATACTAACGGCTTTTTCAATGACCAATTTTTACTTAGAATAAAGACTAAGCAAATCCATTAGTATCAATATATCACAATTATTTTGTAATAAAATATTAATCAATTATCACAAAGTAATAAAAGAAAATATTTATACTACGAATAATTATGCTGCAAATCGATTTTAATATACTTAAACCATGGAACAGATATTTCACAGAATTGCTTTATATCATCACAATTTAAGTACATCAAAATAAATTAAATACTTATGTTATACTAAGCAATTACCAATAACATGCATATATATCAAATAGACATGGCAATCATTCAGTAGAACAATAAGCATTAAGACATATTTTTATTATTAGTGATTTTTTGATATACAACTTGTATTATCACTAATATTAAAAATATCACAATTAATTGCATGATGATACCAATTATTATATATTTATCAATAATTTCAAAATGCAAAAAAAATTGTGCTTCTTATATTTTATCAAATCAAAATTATGAAACTGATAATCATTGAATTGCTTCAATCCATAATTTTAATAAGATAAAATAATTTCGTTAAATACTAAATATTCATTGGATTGAATATTAGCATCTAACTTCCTACACTATATCTAATAATTGTCACTCTGGCATATTACAATTATACTCATAACAATTATTATTGATATATGTAAGCTCGAGAAAATAGTTGAATAGAAATTCACAAGTTCTTTAAATATAGACATTTAACACTTGTGTTCCTAATTGCAACTTCTCGCAATAAAATCAAATTTAGAAATATTTTCTAAGTATATAAAATATTGAGAATTTTATACACATAACTTAGAAAATACTTCGTCTTCCAATATTAGTGAGTTTTGAAATATGCATTAATTACTTAGAACAGAAATTCTAAATATTGTCACTAATATCAAAAGTATCACAATTATTTGTAACAAAATATTTAAGAATATCAGAGCAAAATATCAGAGCAATTAAGCAAGACATCTTGACTAATACTCATCAAATATTTAACATGCAAATAATTATGCTTCTCACTTATGCTAAATAATTTAACTACCACTTATATATATTACACTGTAAGCATGATAATTAAACTAATAGCAAAAAGTATGAGGTACTGGATTTAAAAATAAATTCACAAGTCCTTTAAATATGGACGATTTAATACTTGTGAACTCATTTGAGAATTCCTTGCAGATGAGATTTCCAACATATATGCAAATAAATAATATCTCAATTTCACTAACCAACTTAGATAAAATGAATTCATCAAGTTGTTTAACAAATATTTGCAAGTTATTTTCCTAAGAACAATCTCGAAAGAAATGATACCTGATGTCCTTGTGATTGTTCCATGAGTGGTGTAGAGAGTATCCAGCAGAGTTGTTGGAGTTGACAGCTTCTAGGAATGACTTCCCTGTCTTTCTTACAACCTGCATTATCTATATCTATATAGCCAATTAGGTTAAACCTATTATCTTAAGGGTACCTGATTCTAAGAATTGGTGATCCCCTAAGATATCTAACAATTCATAACTTAGCTATAAGATAAGATTCTCTAGTATCCACTTGGAAACTTACACATAGGCATATCGAGAATAAAATATATGGTCTTTATGCACTTGAATAAGTAATGAGCTGATATACCTCTATATAGCTTGTCACTTCAATTCATATACCTGATTTGCCCTGATCAAGCTTAGTGGTTTGTTGACAAGAAGTCTTGGCAGGTCTAGAATATTCCAAATTGTGCATCTTCAAAAGATCCTTGACTTACTTTAATTGCCATCATTCTTTCGAATTACTTATAATCCAAAAAGAACTGCAACTCTTCCAACATACTCATCTTGTACCTACTCTGCATTAACTTAACAATATATCTCTTGCACAAGTTTTGTTAGTAGACCCACATATAATACAATCATGGTATTCTAGCACTAATATGACATTGTGTGTGCCATGTATTCTAGAGAGATATAAGTGTATAACTACTCTACCAAAATCATTTTAAAGTAACTGTTAGGAATATATTCATTTGATGATGTACAAAATACTAGAACAGGGTCTAGATTAGTTTATTTGTAATAAGTCTTTCTAGTCTCTGAAATGTATAATCAGAGTCTAGATAGTCAACATTCATGTTACTTGTACTTAAAAGAATTTCTGTAGAAAGTGAAACCAGAGTCTGCATAAAGATCATAGTCTGGAAGGTGATCAGAGTCTATAGACTATCAGAGTCTACATGTGATCAGAGTCTGAAGATCATCAGAGTCTAAAGGATTCAGAGTCTATACAGTTAAAGTTAAATTTGGAAGAGGATCACAGGAATGGAAAGTCTTCGAAGATCAAGATAAATATATTGCAGATATGCTATGGGAATGAAAGAGAATTCTAGAAGGAAACTGTCAACTAATAATTAGGAATTCAATTCCTAATGTAATTTATCTTTCTGTTATTAGTTGATAGACAGCTCTCTATATAAACACTATGTAACCTAATTGTAAAGGTGTGGAAAAAAGTCGAAGCGAAATTTGTCTGAGTGAAATTTTGTGAGAGCATAGAGATAGAGAGAGTTGCTGTGATAATCACAGAGAAGCTGCTAAGGTTTGTGTACACCCTAGGAGAGTTTTGTATTTAATCATCAATAATACAAACAGTACTTATTCATATCTTTGTGTTTGATCGTTGTTCTTAATTCATATCGAATTTGATTTTAAAATCAGGCAGAAAAGACACACAAGTATTCAAACCCCCCTTCTACTTGTGCAACTGGGAAAACAATTGGTATCAGAGCCTAACGTTTAAAATCGATCAAAGATGTCTGGAAACAAAGATGGCAATTCTAAGATTCTTATGCTTAAGAGAAACAAGTTCACCTACTGGAAGGTTAAGATGCTGCACCATCTGGAAGCAACAGACCCTGACTATCTTGAAAGAATTCATGAAGGGCCCTATGTGCCCTTAAAGCTTGTGCCTCAAATCAATGAAGAAGGCAAAGTAACCGAAGAACACTTCATTGAGAAACCAAAGGCTGAATGGACAAAAGAGGACAAGGAGAATGTCCTTAATGAGGCAAAGGTGTAGATTGTAAAACAAAAATTGAGATGAAATCAGAGTCTAGTCCTTCTCAGACTCTGAATAGTCACTACATACCACAGAAACCTTGTTATCACTGTGGTAGCATATTTCATTCTATTTATATGTGTAGAGACTATCATGATTTGTATTACAATTTTTATGAGCTAAAATCTTCTATTGATAAAAGTTGGTATGACACTGTTAATACTCAACCAGAGTCTAAAGCAACAAAAGAGACAGATAAACCAAAGGTGAAAATTGTTAAGCCTGTTTCTCCTAAAGTTAGTAGAAAAGGATCCAAAACTGTTTGGGTCCTCAAAACATCTAACTAACTGCTTTATGTATGCAGGGAACCAAGGTAAAGAAAGTAACCCTAATCCTGGACAGTGGATGCTCAGGACACATGACTGGAAAGAAATCCCTACTTACAGACTTTGTGGAAATGGTTGGTCCAGAAGTATCCTTTGGAGATGGCAACAAAGGACAAACACTGGGATATGGCAAAATTGTACTTGGGAATGTCATCATTGATCAAGTAGCTCTAGTTGATGGCTTAAGGCACAATTTGATAAGCATAAGTTAACTTGGAGATAAAGGTTACCATACTGGCTTTGACAACAAAGAGTGTCTTGTGACTCACATAGAAACAGGCATTTTGGTTTTCAAAGGATACAGACATGGTAACATTTATGAAGCCACCTTGGAGGATTGCATACACAGTGAAGTCACATGTCTATATAGCAAGGCCTCAACTGAAGAAAGCTGGAAATGGCACAAGAAACTATCACACGTCAACTTCAAAACACTCAACAAGTTGGTTAAACAGAATCTTGTAAGAGGATTACCACAGGTTGATTTTATGCAAGATGGACTTTGTGAAGCATGTCAACTTGGAAAACAAAGGAAATCATCCTTTAAGAGCAAGACAATAAACACCATTTCTGAACCCTTTTATTTATTGCATCTTGATTTATTTGGTCCAGTAAATGTTATGTCAATTAACAAAAAGAAATATACTCTTGTTATTGTAGATGATTTTACAAGATTCACATGGGTTTTCTTTCTACATTCAAAGGATGAAGCTCCACAACATATAATGGACCATATCACTTTTCTGGAAAGAAAATCAAAGAAAACAGTTAGAGTTCTAAGGAGTGACAATGGTACTGAATTCAAGAATTCAATCATGGAGGACTACTGTGCATCAAAGGGAATTACTCAACAATTTTCTGCGCCAGGAACTCCTCAACAAAATGGAGTTGTGGAAAGAAAGAATAGGACACTCATAGAAGCTGCCAGAACAATGTTAGCAGAGTCTAAGCTGCTAGTATATTTTTAGGCTGAGGCAGTCAATACAACATGTTTCACTCAAAACTGCACTCTAATAAACATGCATGGAAAGACTCCCTATGAAATGATAAAGGACAAGAAGCCAAGTGTGAAACACTTTCACATATTTGGATGCAAGTGTTATGTACTGAAAGTACATCCTGAAAATCTAAGCAAATTTGAAGCCAAGGCAGATGAATCAATTTTTCTTGGATATGCATCGAACACAAAAGCATTCAGAGTGTTTAATCTCAGAACCAAAATTGTTATAGAATCTATTCATGTTGCATTTGATGATAAAAAGTGTACAGGATTGCAGGATGAGTCAGAATCTACTACACTAGAATTTAAAAATCTAAAAAGTTCTGAGATAAATAAAGAGGAAGAGGATGAAGACCCTCAAATAAATCCTGAACCAACACAGGAACCTGCACACTCTAAGGGGGAGCCAGAAAATTCAACTCCAAATAATTTAGAGTCTAACAGGTTAGGGTCTAGCCAGACAGAGTCTAGACAGACAGAGTCTAACTCTTCAGGGTTTGGATCAAGCAACTCTGAACCCTTGTCAGAGTCAAGCTATTTAGGGGGAGCCTCTTCATTTGAATTTCACTCAAATACAGAAGATGCAAATGACTTAGGGGGAACTTCATGTTCAAGAACCAATCTTCCACCTGCTAGAAAATGGACAAGGAATCACACTCATGACTTGATAATTGGTGATCCTGAGAGTGGTGTACAAACAAGAACAACCACTCAAAATGAATGTCTTTATAGCTGTTTTCTCTCAAAGAATGAACCCAAGAAAATTGAGGAAGCCTTGCAAGACCCTGATTGGATTATTGCAATGCAAGAAGAATTGAATGAATTTGAGATAAATAAAGTGTGGAAACTTGTACCAAGACCTAGAGATAGATCAGTGGTTGGTGCAAAATGGGTGTACAGAAACAAACTTGATGAGAATGGAACTGTAATCAGAAACAAAGCAAGGCTAGTTGTAAAAGGATACTTACAGGAGGAATGAATTGACTATGATGAAACTTTTGCACCAGTAGCAAGATTGGAAGCTATTATAATGTTTCTGGCCTTTGCAGCTCATTCAAAATTCAAGGTGTATCAAATGGATGTGAAAAGTGCCTTCTTAAATGGAGAATTGGAAGAAGAAGTCTATGTGGAGCAACCACCAGGATTTGTTGATCCAAAGTTTCCTGATCATGTGTACAGGTTAGACAAGGCACTATATGGATTGAAGCAAGCACCTAGAGCATCTTTCAAAATTTCTTCTTGAAAATGGATTCACAAGAGGTACCATTGACAAAACTCTCTTTATTAGAAAATATAAAGGTGATATTTTGCTTGTCTAAATTTATGTTGATGATATTATATTTGGATCTACTAATGATAATCTCTGTGAAAAGTTTAGTCAACTAATGCAGTCAAATTATGAAATGAGCATGATGGGAGAATTAAACTTCTTTTTGGGGCTTCAAGTCAAACAGAATGATGATGGAATTTTCATCAATCAAACAAAGTATGTAAAAGAACTGTTGAAGAAGTTTGATATGCAAGATTCTGCAACTGCTAAAACTCCCATGTCAACAGCTACTAAGCTAGACTCTGACCCAAAGGGTAAGAAAGTTGACAACACTAGCTACAGAGGTATGATTGGCTCATTGTTATATTTAACTGCTAGTAGAACAGATATAATGTTTGCAACTTGTCTGTGTGCCAGATTTCAAGCTGACCCTAGAGAATCACACTTAATAGCTGTGAAAAGAATTTTTAGATATCTCAAGAGGGCACAAACTCTTGGACTTTGGTATCCTAGAGAGTCAGATTTTTCACTAATTGGCTATTCAGATTCTGACTATGCAGGATGTAAAGTAGACAGGAAAAGCACAACAGGACAATGTCAGTTTCTTGGCAACAGATTAATTTCTTGGTTTAGCAAGAAACAACAGACTGTATCAACCTCAACAGCTGAGGCTGAATACATTGCAGCTAGAAGTTGCTGTGCTCAAATTCTGTGGATGAGAAATCAATTACTTAATTATGGACTAACATTCTCAAATATTCCTATGTATTGTGATAATACTAATGCTATTAAAATTGCAGAGAATCCAGTCCAACACTCCAGAACAAAGTACATTGATGTCAGGTATCACTTTATTAGAGAACATGTTGAAAATGGTATTGTGACACTTCACTATGTTCCAACTGACAGACAGATTGCAGACATTTTGACAAAACCACTTGATGAGTCTACCTTTCTCAGACTGGTAGGTGAATTAGGTATGTTAAATGTGTAAGTGATCAATAATTATAAGAAGCAAGGTATGTACTTTAATTATAGTCCCTGTCTTAACACACTGTGATTAATTATCATTGCAAAATTTTGTTTGGTACTTTATTTTGACAGAGTTTAGTTTTTAGACTCTGACGAGTCTGAAGACTCTGAGAAAAATATCGCCTAGACTCTGAAATGGTTAAAATTCGCGTCTGCAGACTCTGATTGCGTTTAAATTGTTCAAATGACTTGAAATAGGCGGTAACAATTATTTTTGACTGGAAATAGGCTGTAGACTCGTGTATATTGTATGCAATTCAATCAAAATAGAAAATTTCATACATTCTACTCACATGTTTATTGCTATTTTTTCTAAGGCATAATTAATCTCAAAGCTTTTTACGAACCCTAGCTAATTTTCTCAAGCTTGTTTATCACTTTCAACTCGACCTCTTCAATGGCTGCAATTTCTACTGTCATGAAGGGACCCAAAGCAATTGCATTTACTTTTGGGGATTTTGACTTCATGACTACAAATCATGTTGCTGCTCTTGGAGACAAGAAGGGAGTAGATGCTGACTACTTCCCAATGATGGATTTCATGGAGCAATCTGAGCTCAATTATACTCTAAAAGCATCTCCGGTGATTCATATGGATGCTGTCTCAAAAGCTTGGAGTTCTGCAAAGGTAGTTGATCCTTCTCAGGATCAACCAGGTAAAATAATGTTTACCTTTGGTGATTTTACATTTGATGTTACTGCTGATGTTATTAATTCTGTGTTTCAATTACCCGTTAAACAACCTTTTGATGAAACTGTTTCTGATGCTGAAATTAAAGATATGTTTAAATCACTAGGTTATTCTGGTAGTCTAGAAAACATGAGTAAGTTAACTAGGCCCTATTTGAGAAAAGAATGGTCCTTTTTCTTTGATCAAATTGCTAAGTGTTTTACTGGTAAGTGTAGTGGATTTGATGCTATTACTGCTATTACTTATCAAATTGGTCACAGTCTCCTATTTGATAGAGTAATCACCATTGGTGATATGTTGCTCACTCAAATGGGAGCAAAATTAAACAATGTGCATGAGGGGAGGAAAAAAGTCTACTATCATAGATTTCTTATGATTCTCCTCAACCACTTCATTCCTGACATGTCAACCAAGTTGGCAGATGATTGTTGTGTGCAGGCATATAAACAACAAAGGAGGATATTATCTGATATTAAGAGAATTGATGACAAGAAGAAGAGTCTACCTGCCATGACTTATCCACAAGTAATGAAGGTAACACTCTCAACCTACAAACCTTCTATCTACAATGCTTCTTTTTTTGGTGGTGACATGGTGCAGGATCAAGTAATGGAGAGTCCCCCTGCACCTACCCCAGTCACCCAATCCCCTTCAATTACACAATCTTCTAAACCAAAATCCAAAAAGAAACCAACCTCTGGTGTCTCTCAACAGGCACCAGTGGTAAAGAGGATAAAATTGATTCAATCTAGGCTTATAGATGAGCACAGTGATGAGGAGCTCAACCCTTTAGAGAAACAAGTTGTTGAAGGTCTTTCTTTGCTAAAAGAAGGTCATGAGACACTTGATTCTAACCTTCAAGCCAAGTCTGCAGTCTCTGAAAAGGCTACAGACTCTGAAACACCTAGGAATGCACCTCAGGATTCTCAAATTGAATCTCCTAAAAAATCTTTTGCTCAGAAGTACAGAAGGTTAAGGAAGGCTTATTCTGCACACACACACAAGCCTATTATTATTACTAACCCTGTTTTGCAGGAAACAGATGCTCTCAAGGCTCCTGCAGGGCCAGACTCTGATAGCAAGAAATTACCTGAACCAGAGTCTAATGTTGAGTCAGAGTCTAGACTGCCTTTAGACTCTGATCATGAGACATTTTGGGAAGGAATGCCATTGGATGCAGCCTCAAGTCTAATTGATGAAATCATTACTCCAAGTGATGAGGCACTGCTATTCTTATATCCTTTGGCGGAATCAGTTGAAGATCCAGAGCAATATCAGACTAAATCTCAAGTCTTGGATTTTCTTTCAACCTATGAAGCCCTAAGGAATAGAATGGAACATGAGATAAAAATGTCCGCACAGGATGTGGTCAAATCTCTATACAGCTACCTATTCAACTCTTCATTCCAAGAAAAAGCAGCCGGGCTCATAGAAGGCAGAACAAATGCAGTTCTCAAAGCACTAGGTGTGCCAGACTCTGAACAGCAAATCACAAATAAGCCTAAAAAGCTTAGCATATACAAAAGGAGAAAATCAGAGTCTGTTGCTGAGTTGGAAACTGAGATTGAGCAACCAGTTTTTGACTATGACGCAATTTGGGATCATGGGATTACCTACAGTACAGCTATTGATTGGATCTCTACCATTCAACCATTTTCAAGGGAGGTGGTTGATTTTCTTGTCCAAAATGTAGGTAAGGTGGCCAACAAATACATCTATCCGACCTATGAAAGTAGATTGGATCAACTTAAGGGCTCACATTTTCACAAGATTGCAAGGGAACTGCAGGATTCCTTTCACTTGACTTTTGCCCAGGCCATCAATGCACTCCATGCCAGGATGTTTCTCAATGGACACTTGGATGCATTAACTATGGTAGAACCACAGGAGGTAGCAGGTGATGCAAGGCAGTTGGAGGTTGGGACTAGTGCACCAGTGGTGACTAGTGATAAAGATACTCAGTTTGCCTCACCCACACAAGAACCACCTAGTCAGAGGTTGGGTGATAGTGGGGAAGGGGAGTATGCTGTTAGGCCCTCCTTGACAACTCACCAAAAAGCTGATGAGAACCCCAGTGATATGGGAGGACAGACTCTAATAGAGGCTCATGCAGAAATTTTCCAATCTATTCTATCAGAATCTATCCACCTTGAGGGGGAGTCTCATACACAAACAGTCAAAGATGGTAAAACTCAGACTCTGGCTTCTAATGAAGTCATACTGAAGCAGTCAGAGTCTAGAGTAGACCCTGAGACTGGAATACTGGAGCCAACAGACTCTGGTAAGAAAGAAGATGCTTGTAAGGGTTCAGAGTCTGTTGATGCTCACCCTTTGGTGGAAACCCCTAGCCTTCAGACATTTGAAGGGGTTCCCCTCCATCAAGGTGGTTCAGGTATTGAAGCACCATTATTTTCTCTCAACCCCTTTTCTATAGGATTATTGAGTGCACCTTCCCAAATGAGTGACAAAATATCTGAGAGGCTGGCACTGGACCAGGCAAAAGGAGGGGTAGCAAAGGCTGTAGGGAGCCTGAGTGAGATTGAGAAAGTGGGTGTCCAACCCCACTGTGAGCATGAGAGATTAGGGTATCCTGAACCTAGCTTTACTTATTGGGATCAAGATTTTCCAAAGAGTTGGTCTAATGAGTTGGAGCAGGGGATGGATGACAATTCACTATGTCTGATTGTGCAGATTGGCAAATAGGAGGAGGCTCTTGCTGCTCAGACGTCATTTACCCAGAGACCACAACTTCCTCTGGTGGATTCTCTAGCAAGAAGAGCAGATAGAGTCATGGAGACTTTGGTGGATACCACTGTCATTTTAACTGAGACTGCAAATTTGGAGTCAGCTGAACCACTTTTGATTATGCCTATAAGGGCTAGACTTCCAGAGTCTACAGTCTCTGATCACTCTCAGGAGGAGTCAGGGTCTATAGTCCCGTTTGCAGTTTCAGAGTCTACAACACCAGAGTCTACACCTCCAATTACAAAGCTTGAGTCTGTTGTTGAGGAGTGCACTTCTGAAGATGATGATCACGTTACTCCTTCTTTTGTCTATTTTGATCAGGTGTTTCCTCAGTCTTGGGAGTCTGCACAGCAAAGAGGCATACTTGATAAAGATTCTTTTGAGTGTATTTTGGCTATTCACCAGTCTGAGAGACTTAATGCTTTTCAGAAGAAATCCTTTCAACTGGAACATGGTTACTATCCTGGTGAAGAAGATCATGCTTTGGATGGAGCTGTTACAGCTGAATTACCTGATGTTGCTGCTCAATTAGCCAGTGTGGTCCAGGACATTTCTCATATTAAAATCAAGCTCACTGGTGTTGATAATACAACTTCTCTGCTCAATACACGATTTGACAGAATTCACTCCCTTCAATTATCCAAAGAGGTAGCTTTTAAAGATGCTCTAGCTGCTATCACTACAACTCAAGCCTCTCTTCAATCTATAGTCTCTGATTTGACCACCAAGGTTGATTCAGTCATTGCAGCACAGGCCAATATCTCTACAGTTCTTGAGCAGATTCTTTTGGCTGTCACCAGTAATCAGGATGATGATATCAAAAAGGGGGAGAAGGAGAGGCAAGGTGAATCCTCCAGGAGAAATAAGGATGATGGATGCAAAGATAGGTCAAGGGGAGTTAAAAGGAGGAGAGATGGTGATGATGGTGATAGTTCTCATGGTCCTAGGGGTCTTGATGATGTGCAACAAAAACAATCTGGAGTAGCAAAAACTCAAACACATCAGTCAGGGACTAGACATGGGAAATCAGAGTCTAAGTCAGACTCTGATAAGCAAAGAAAGAAGTCAGACTCTGGTCAAACTCAAGAACCTTCATACTGGAAGTATAGTCAATCAAATCTGCAACTTAGAGCTAAAAAGAAGATAGGTCTTGGAGGATTTGAAGAATCTGACATTGACAGAACATCTACTCTAACCAGGGATCCTCAATCCTTAATAGATAGGCAGTTTGAGAAGATCACTCAGAAGCACTTAAATAAAGTGGTGTCTGCTCAAATTGTTTATAATGTTTTTGAAACAAAGATACAAAGAGGTCAGGGAGGAACAGAAAAGGTGAAAAATGAGATGCTGGTTTACTTCTTAGAAGGTGGAAGTGTAAGATGGATTAGTCAATCGAATTTTATCTTTTTCAAATAGGTTGAGGAACTACAGTATATCAGATTTCTTCTTCAAATTGCTTATGAAGTTAACAAGAGCAAAGAAGCTGTCACACACAAATGGTTCAAGGAGATTGATAGGAAGCTGACTTTGCACAGACAGGCAAATCGACAAATGGGCAAATTTTCTTTAAAATATGTTGATACTGAGGGAAATGATCCAGTCATGCCATTGGAAGAAAAACAGATTAAATTTCAAGAAGGTGTGGGTCATTACTTTGGGTTTCAGCCTATGAGTGAGAAAATTAGTGTTCTGATGTTGAAGGACTTAAAAGATCAAGAAAGCAGTGCAAATGATCTCAGGGCAGCTTATTGTCAAATCAAATGCTCAAGTGAAGAAATGAAGAAATTGAAGAAATTTATTGGTGAGGCTCTGGCAATTGTGGAGGAAAATATGCTGAATTCATTTTTGAAGAATAATCCAGCCTTCGAGAAGATTAAATAAAAAGTAATTCTTTTTCCTTTATAATTCTTTTATACTGTTCTAGATTAATAGTTTTATTCTTTAGTTTTGACATCATCAAACCTTGATTTATGCTTACATTTTATAAAGCATAAATAGGGGAGGATTGTTAGGAATATATTCATTTGATGATGTACAAAATACTAGAACATGGTCTAGATTAGTTTATCTGTAATAAGTCTTTCTAGTCTCTGAAATGTATAATCAGAGTCTAGATAGTCAACATTCATGTTAGTTGTACTTAGAAGAATTTCTGTAGAAAGTGAAACAATAGTCTGTATAAAGATCAGAGTCTGGAAGGTGATCAGAGTCTATAGACTATCAGAGTCTACATGTGATCAGAGTCTACATGTGATCAGAGTCTGAAGATCATCAGAGTCTAAAGGATTCAGAGTCTATACAGTTAAAGTTAAATTTGGAAGAGGATCACAGAAATGGAAAGTCTTCGAAGATCAAGATAAATATATTGCAGATATGCTATGGGAATGAAAGAGAATTCTAGAAGGAAACTGTCAACTAATAATTAGGAATTCAATTCCTAATGTAATTTATCTTTCTGTTATTAGTTGATAGACAGCTCTCTATATAAACACTATGTAACCTAATTGTAAAGGTGTGGAAAAAAGTTGAAGCGAAATTTGTCTAAGTGAAATTTTGTGAGAGCATAGAGATAGAGAGAGTTGCTGTGATAATCACAGAGAAGCTGCTAAGGTTTGTGTACACCCTAGGAGAGTTTTGTATTTAATCATCAATAATACAAACAGTACTTATTCATATCTTTGTGTTTGATCGTTGTTCTTAATTCATATCGAATTTATTTTAAAATCAGGCAGAAAAGACACACAAGTATTCAAACCCCCCTTCTACTTGTGCAACTGGGAAAATAGTAACAAACTAGTTAGAGTGTCATACCATGTCCTTGACGATTTGCTTGATTTCTTACCTCTTTTAGGTCCTCATCTTGTTAGGCCCAATTGTTAGGTTCTAAAAGGATCAAGTCTCGTCACTAGTGCTTACTGTTTGATCTTGAAAGTCTCGAAGATTCTGTTTCCATCATCATCGATACCTTCTACTTGATAGTAACCTGTAGCAACCAGTTTGGCTTTGTCCCTCATAACAATGCCAATAACTATCCAGTTTCTGAGAACCCTTACTGTACCAATTTCTGCTTCGTCTTGTGGTTTGGGTTCAAGCTTCAGTAAATTCTGCCTTCGAACTGATTGAGATCATCTTGCATTGCAATCACCCAATCTGGATCAATCAGTGCATCTTCAGTATTCTTTGGGATACCAATTATTGATTGTTGGGTCCCGAAAAATATATGTTCATTTTGATTAGCACTTCTAACCTTTACTCAAAATCTGGTTTACTAAGAACTAGACTCCATGAATGACTTTGACTTCAAACCCTTTGTCTTGGAAGATATGTTCTTGATGTATTCCTTTGATCTTCATTGTGTTGAGTACGACTAGTAAATCCTTCTTTTATTTGCTCCCCCTGAGTTGCTGTTAGGATGTGTTGAAGATCATTCACCTTATTAAGTGGATTCTTTTAAAGTTCAAGGGTTGTGTAGTTTCACTACCAATTCCACTAATAGGATATAAATCATCATCATTATCATTGATTCCTTCTGCAACCTCAGTTTCATCATCAGTATCTGAATTTGACTATGACAATATGTCAAACTTCAAAGATTCATAATAGTCTTTCGTTTGAATGCTTGGGAGTTTGGTGTAGTAGGTCGACACATTCAGACTTTTAATCACCTTCTGTTTTCACATCACATATGCCCTGAAGGCTTTCGACTTCAATGAGTAGCCAAGGAAATTTTTCCATGAGCCTTAACTTCAAACTTGCCAAGATGCTCATCTAAATCTTCAGTAAATATTAATTTCCTCTAAACACACGAAAGAGCTTCAGTGTTCGCTTCTGGTTGGCCATTAACTCATATAATGTCTTTTCACGATCTTGTTGATTAAAGCAGCATGTTGTGTTAATTGCTTCAGCTTCAAAGTACCTTTATCAGTGCAGAATTCATATAGAACTTCATTCGCGAAATTTAGTTCCATTATGTGACTTCAAAGTTCTCACAGCTTACTTTATTTCCAACTTGATCTTCCTGATGTGATCAATCACCATATGTGACATTTTGTCTGTTGAATGCACGAACATCACCAACTTATAACTAGGGTTGTCATCTTGACTTCCGTATGTGACATACTTCAAAATGTCCTTCTGGATAGAATTCCATTAGAAGCAGTCCTCTCACCAATTTCATCTTTATCGGAGAATCCATTATCTTGATCAATAAGTGTGAGAGCTTCTTATGTCATAGCTAACTCTTTCCTGATGAAGCTTTACTGAAAAGTTCACTTCACCTTTGCATACAAATTCCATGTCAGCTACGAACATATTTTCTAACTCTCAGTTGAGTGAGCTTCCAACCTTCTTGTTTGAGATCAAACACTTTTTCTCTTCAATGCTTTTCTAGAAAACCCTTGACGAAGAATTCCCTAGTGCCCTGTAGATAGTGCTTAAGTCCTTCAACAAGAAAGATGCTTCCACTGATGACAGTTCTTAAATTATGATAGCCATATCCCTTGTACATCCTTTGTTGTCATCTCCAAAGGTTACCATCGGGGAGGCCTTCTCAACCAACTGTGATAGTAGAGCTTCAATTTTAATCACATGTCTCGAACAATAAATGTCACGAAGTCACATAACTTTTGTCTTTAGTTACATACTCTGCAATCATAAATGATTAAGCTTCTTGGTACTCAATTTTAATTGAGTCCAGATGGTTATAGATATTACTGTCTACAGTGGTAACAACAGCTTCAATATGCATAAAAGCACATGGATAGAAGAACTAACAAATTAATTACTAATTCTGTCTATCCATTTCTGTTGTTGTCTAACATTTTTAACTATCTCTAATTACCTAAGTCAGTTTTAGATTTATCCTCGAATCAACAAATGTTACTGACTACTTAGATAAATTTACCATCTTATTCCTAACAAGCAATACATGATCTAATATGACATTTAAGTGCAACTATGTGAGTGCGAGCAAATCATGTGAAAATAAGCACATAAACAATTTAAGAATATGCAGAATATTTGAATAAAACATTATAAGCAATATCAAATTCCACATATACTTATCAAGTCATTTATCATAATAAGAACAAATATAAAATATCTGATTTATGACCTGTTTGTCTATTTAGCAATTTTCACAACATTAACAGAGGTATTAAATCACAGAAGATTTAACTCAAGTTCCAGCAAATGTTTAGGGATACACCTAACCGTCTAGAACACCCTATCTAATTCTAGATATTCATTTTACTGCATATAAAATCAAGTATGAAATATACTTATTTAAACTCATAAATCCTAGCATGCAATCTTATTCTTAGCAATCAATTAAATATTTAAGTCCTAAGATGCTAACATGCTGACATGAATATAATACATTTCAATACCTAATTATCATACACTTCTGAATTAGATAAACGTATACTAGTTAGAATGTGTACCTGAGAAGTGCTTAGTGATTCATCTCCAGTGTTGGTCATTGATGCCAGATATCCATTTGGTTCATCACTGTCACTGATAGAATCAGCCTTGCATTTAACTTCACTAATAAATGCTTTCCATTGCTGCATCCTCACTAATGTTTGAGATTCCTACTACAACCCAACACAGTGTCTGTCATCATTTGCTTCTATAGACTTCTTCAAACTGTGTAGCAAACCCCTGATCTTGTCTTTTATAATCAACCATCCCTGTCTTGCAACCGCCTCTTGAACTGATCTTGAAAATCTCCTTTATGGAATCCATAGGTAATGACCTTAGATTAAGAATTTGGATTCCGTCTGAATCTGATGTCACTGAACTTCATGTTGCCCTGCAGGCTTGACTTGCAGTCTAGTTCTCAGGTTATTCCAAAGTGTATGATATAACACCTTGACCACTACCTTGAGCTACAACATCTTCAATTCAGCTTCTTGGATCAATTAGTTTCTGTTCAGAGGTTCTCAACCTTGACTTCAATCAAATTTGGTTCCTGGGTCACAAATACAGTGGATATGCTAACAACCTGCTTTACCAAATATTATCTTCTTCAGCTCTTGTTCTAGTTCATAGGCTTTCAGCACAAACAGGACTTTTACAGACAATGTGGTTGTATCCTTATATCCCTGTTGGTTGTATCCCTACGTTCCAGATGATCTGCAGTATTAGCACGGACTTCCTATAATCTCCCTATAGAATAATCTTTAAGTCTTGTACTGAAATTTCAGGTTGCCTAGTCTGTTCTCCTTCACTACTTCAAACCCCTTAGATTTTTCATCCAAAAATTCAACTCAAATTACCCAAAAACTGTACCCAAATTAATCTTTTCTTTTGCAGCTTCCAAAATATTAGTGGGATTCTATGGAGTAAACCTCTGAGGAAATTAATACCACTATTTCTTCAAACTGTTCCAGAATAAGCTTCATTGGATAATCTTCAGTCAATTTTTGTTGTCTTCAATACCCAGAAAAATCTTCATCTACAAACCCTTGAGCACCCTCGAAATAATATTTAAGAAAAATTTAGATTTATAGAATTTTTAATTTTCTTAGAAAATAAATTAATCAAAAATAAAAGTATACAACAAATTAATTTTCAAGAATTTCAAATTTTCTTAAAAATTAAAATATCGTAAATTAATATTTAAGAAAAATTTTAGTTTTCAAGAATTTTAAATTTTCTAGAAAAATAAATAAAATTAAAAATGAAAGGGTACAAAACTTGGGGTACCAAACTGATATTTTGGTAACAATTGGTGCCAACTATTTTTGTGGCGCCTGTACAGTGTAGGCCCTGTACAGGCGCAACAAACAGCTACGAGCGCAACTAATGACTTAGAAAAAAAATCTCCCGCGCGTGTAAGTGTTTGTGGTGCTAGACACAGTAGCATAAGAGGAGTGGCGCCACAAAAACTTCTACTCAGCTGAATTCACCAAATGTTGTCCAAGATAAAGGCGCGTGAAAAAAAATCAGCTGCTTGTCCCTGTTTCTAATCAACATATACTGGTCAATCTTCAACTAGTACAAGCTGGTCGAGTGAAACATTGGCCAGGTTTTTAATGTTAAATAAATATTAATTTTAAAATTTAAATTTTATTAAATTTATAAAATAAACTAACTAAAATTTATTATATAAATTAATATAAGTTTATAAAACAAATTTTATAAAAGTTTATAATATAAATTTAATATTAGGTTTATAAAATAAACTAATTAAAATTTATAATACAAACTAATAAAAGTTTATAAAATAAATTTTATAAAAGTTTATAAAATAATTTAATATTAAGTTTATAAAAAAATAATTAAAATTTATAATACAAACTAATAAAAGTGTATAAAATAAATTTTATAAAAGTTTATAAAATAAATTTTATAAAAGTTTATAAAATAAATTTAATATTAAGTTTATAAAATAAACTAATTAAAATTTATAATATAAACTAATAAAAGTTTATAAAATAAATTTCATAAAGTTTATAAAATAAATTTAATAAAAGTTTATAATTAAACTTATTAAACAAGACCTCCTTTTCTGAGTCCAAGCAGCTTCGGCACCCTGAGTTTCACTGGGTTACGAATCCTGATTTGTATATCAATCAGTAGACTCTGATACCAATTGTTGGGTCCCGAAGTATCGTAGAAGGGGGTTTGAATACGATACTAACAATAATTTAATTTTTTTTCGGAATTTGCGGATAAATAAATTATTACTTCAGAGTGGGTTTGGTCATTTGTAGTGTTTAGGTGAACTGCCTACTAATTTTCTATGTTTATGAATAAACATTAAAGTTCTAGAAAATTAGCAAGTAATTAAATGAGACAAGTTTCCGGGAATATATCTTTCGTATATAAACCCAGAGGGGTGCTATACCCAGTTAAAAATATAACTGACTTCCAAAGAACAAATTAGTTCTTTGCTACTAACACAAAAATATTAGGCTCAGTTCCTATACAAATATATCTAAAATAGTACAAGGAAAAACTGAGTCCGTAGGGAGTGATATCTAGGAGTCCTGAGCATTTTTCGTTAAAGAACCGGGTCCTAATATCTGACCAGGAGCAAGGTATGGGTGTGTATGAATTGTTTCTTCTTGCCCCGGCCATGGCAGTGGCTCTCTACATATTTTTGTTGAAGAAGACGACTCTCTTCTTTAATTGGTGTAGACTTTTAAATCAATAAAGTTACTGCTGTAATTTGATTGGCTGAGGGCTGAGTGGGTCCAAGAAATATTTGTTGCGCCTGAATATCTTGTGGCGCCTTAATTCTTTGTTGTTCCTGTAGAGTGAATCCCCTGTGTAAATTAAAGTGGCGCCATTTACTTAGAATTTGTTGAAGCCATCTTTTGTTGCGCCTACACAAGGGGATACCCTGTGTAGGCGCCATTAGATTTGTTTTCCTTAGAAAGTTTTGTGGCGCGTGAGAAAGTTTGTGGCGCTTGACTATTCTCATGGTCAAAGTACAGTTTGGTCACTGCACTTCGACCTTCTTCTCTTTCCTTGGTTGAAGTTTACCAACTTCCATTTCTTGTATCAAAGTCTTGCCACATTACACCCTGTACCTTGAGTTGTTTCTGTTCTTCGATTGTAGTTCAGAAACTTTCACTTTTCATACCAAGGTTGTGACACTTTGTAGCCTGCACCCTTTGAGCTGTTTGGCTGTTAGCTGTTTAGCTGTTTGGCTTTAGCCTCTACAAATCACTTTTTGTACCTTAATAAATAATCGTTCTTTCCAAGTACGTTCTTCACCTTAACAATTCTTCTATAGTTAATACTCAGATTCCTTTCACAAACTACTGACGCCTAGTCCAACTGGTCTGGTTCACAGACGACTAACTTTGATCCAGGTCTTCGTATTATAGATTTACTTGCATTGTTAAGTTTGCAGCAACTTCATTGCTTCGAACACTGACTGTCAATAAACACTGTAACTTCACTAGAATCTTTTCTGGTACTTACACACTTGTCTTTACCATGTCTTCAATTCTTCTAGATTCCTATGCTTCGAACACTGTCTATCTTCAATCAATGCTAATACACTGAAATCTTCTAGTGGCACTTCTATACTGAATCTTCAACACTTCTGAAACCCTGAAAGTCTTCAACCATTATTCTTCACTGAGGCTTGAACATATTAATGAACTTCTCTCAATGACCTGTAGTAGACTTCAAAACTTCTTCTAATGTCTTGATTCACTGTATTTGCCTTGTCTTCATTTCTTCCTGATTTCTGTGTAGACGTAGTATTATTTACTTGTCCTGTTCTAGTGTTGAGTTATCATGATTACTATTCATACGGCTTCGTAATCTCACCAACAAAAGGGTTAGGGATTGAGTTCGTAGATTGAGAGACAGAGACAGAGAAATCGTTAGTAAAAATTGCAAGTAAGAATTAAAAGTTGTTTTAATCTCACTATTTATATTTAATGAGTTCGCAATCACTTTCTTACTCAAAGTAGAACTTAATCGACCGTTGGAAGAAAAATGAAAAATAGAAATTACCATTTTTGGCAATCGACTGTTATACATACATGAATGTATGTATTAATCAATTGGTAAAAATAAGTAAATGGCTAGAGTTTGTACAGATCGATTGATCGATTGGTAATTAACTTATCCATCGACAGGTACTCTTATCCATCGATCTTATAAATATATTAACAATTGATATATTTATATGTCGATAGCTACAAATATCTATCGATAAGTAAATATATCATCAATTGATATATTTATCTATCTATAGCTCCAAATATCCATTGATGAGTAAAATGTTTATCAATTGATTATGGAAGAATCAATAAGTTAACATAGTTAATGGCTAAAATTCATATAAATACATAACTTGTCAGACATTTAATAGATTAAACATAATTAAGCATACCTAAATCACAGACCAATCAATTGAAGGTAGATTCATCTAATGGTTTGGTAAAGATGTCAGCAAGTTGTCTTTCACTAAGGATAAAATGTAATTCAATTGTACCATTCATTACATGTTCCCTAATGAAGTGATACCTTATGTCAATGTGTTTGGTTCTGGAATGTTGCACATGATTTTCTGTTATAGCAATGGCACTTGTGTTATCACAGAAAGTAGGAATTTTGTTCATGTTGAACCCATAGTCAAATAGTTGATTCCTCATCCATTAAATTTATGCACAGCAACTTCCAGCTGCAATGTATTCAGCTTCTGCAGTAGATGTAGACACTGAATTTTGTTTCTTGCTAAACCATGATACAAGCTTGTTTCTTAGAAATTGACAGGTGCCTGTAGTACTTTTTCTGTCAATTCTATAACCTACATAGTCTGCATCTGAATAATCAATTAGATCAAATCCAGAATCTCTAAGGTACCAAATTCCAAGATTTGGAGTTCCTTTGAGATATCGGAATATTCTTTTTATTGCAATCAAATGAGATTGTCTAGGATCAGCCAGAAACCTAGCACAAAGACATGTAGCAAACATTATGTCTGGCTTACTTGCAGTTAAATAAAGTAATGAGCCAACCATGCCTCTATAACTTGAAATGTCCACTTTAGCTTCCTTAGTATTCATTTCAAGTTTAGTTGCAGTGGCCATGGGAGTTTTTGCAGAAGAATATTCATTTAAATCAAATCTCTTTAATAAATATGAGATATATTTGGTTTGATTTATGAAAATACCATCTTTGACTTGTTTGACTTGCAAACCAAGAAAATAGGTAAGTTCTCCCGTCATGCTCATTTCATATTTACTATGCATCAACTTAGCAAACTTTTGACAAAGTTTTTTATTAGTTGAGCAAAAAATAATGTCATCTACATAGATTTGAACAAGAATTATAGAGCCGCTTATAGAGCCGCTAACATTTCTATGAAAGAGAGTTTGATCAACAGTACCTCTTGTGAAGTTATTCTCAATCAAGAATTTAGACAAAGTGTCATACCAGGCTCTAGGTGCTTGTTTCAATCCATAAAGTGCCTTGAGAAGATAGTATACAAATCCAGGATGAACAGGATCAATGAAACCAGGAGGTTGATCTACATATACTTCTTCTTCTAGTTCTCCATTAAGAAAAGTACTTTTCACATCCATCTGATACACCTTGAAATTTGCATGAGCAACATAAGCTAGAAAGATTCTGATTGCTTCCAACCTTGCAACAGGTGCAAATGTTTCATCAAAATCTATGCCTTCTTCTTATGAATAGACTTTTGCCACTAATATTGCTTTATTCCTTGTCACTGTACCAGATTCATCCATTTTGTTTCTAAACACCCATTTTGTACCAATAACATACTTGTTCTTTGGTTTGGGCACCAGCTTCCATACTTTGTTTCTTTCAAACTGATTCAACTCTTCTTGCATAGCAATTATCCAATCAGGATCATTCAAGGCTTCTTCAATCCTTTTTGGTTCTTCTTGAGACAGGAAGCTACTATACAAGCATTCATTTTGAGTTGCACTTCTAGTTTTTACACCATCATTTGCATTTCCAATAATCATTTCAAAGGGATAACTTTTTGTCCATTTCTTTTGTGATGGTAAATTTGTCCTTGATGATGATACTTCATGATCATTAGAATTGTTATGATCATTGTGATGTGATTGATCATTTGGGAACCCTCCCTCTGAGATGGACACTCTTCTTGAAGACTATTGAGTAGAGTTGTTATCCATCAAATGATTATCAATTGATGTATTATAAGTCTATTGATGATTGTCAACTGATAAGTTATATGTTGATGTATTGACATCAATTGATGGGAGGATTCTATGTACTTGATTTCTTGAAATTTCCACATCATCATCATTATCTTCACTATTTCTTGTAGATTCATTTTCAAAGTACAATAGTTCATGAAATCCTTCATCAAACAAACCTTGAATCTTCTTGTCATCAAAGACTACATGCATAGATTCTATAACAATGTGCAATCTTAGATTGTAGACTCTGTATGCTTTGGTTATTATTCCATATCCAACAAATATAGCTTCATCAACCTTGGCTTCAAATTTTCCCAGATTTTCACCTTGATTTCTTAGTTCAAAGCATTTGCAGCCAAAGACATGAAGAAAATTAATTGTTGGTTTCTTGTCTTTCTTCATCAACTGATATGGAGTTTTGCCTTGAAATTGATTGACCATGGAAATATTTTGAATGTAGCAAGAAGTATTAATTGCTTCTGCCCATAAATATGTAGGACGTTTTGCTTCTTCTAGCATAGTTCTAGCATTTTCAATCAAGGTCCTATTTTTCTTTTCAACTAATCCATTTTGCTGTGGAGTTCTTGGTGCAGAAAAATGATGAGTGATACCCTTTTCTTCACAGAATTCTTTCATTGTTGTATTCTTGAATTTAGTACCATTATCACTTCTGATTTTCTTGACCTTCCATTATGTGCCATTTTCAACATTCTTCACATGATTAATAATGAATTTGCTTGCCTCATCCTTAGAGTGTAAAAAATATACCCATGTATATCTTGTGAAGTCATCCACAATGACTAATGCATATTTCTTTTTGGTAATCAATATGATGTTAACTGGACCAAATAAATCCATGTGAATCAATTCCAAAGGCTTATCAATTGATGATTCAGACTTTGACTTGAATGATGCTTTTCTTTGTTTTCCCTTTTGACAAGCATCACAAAGTCCATCTTTGGTGAATTCTATCTGTGGAATGCCTCTAACCAGATTCTTTCTAACCAATTGATTCATGGCTTTGAAATTCAAATGGGCTAGCTTCTTGTGCTAAATCCAACTTTCATCTGTATTGGCTTTGCTACGTAGGCATGTCATTGAGTTTACCTTTACAGAGTTGAAATCAGCCACATAGACATTTCCTTTTTTTTTCACCAGTTAAGAGAATTTCACCAGATTCTTTGTTAGGTATGATGCATGATCCAGTAGAAAACCATACACCATTTCCATTATCACACAGTTGACTAATGCTTAGCAAATTATGCTTCAAAACATCAACTAGTGCTACTGGTTCAATAATAACATTCTCTTTTGTAATTGAGTCATATCCTAGAGTAAAACCTTTGTTGTTATCTCCATAAGTAACTCCTGGGCCATCCTTTTCCACAAACTTTGTGAGCAGGGACAAATCTCCAGTCATGTGTCTAGAACATCCACTATCCAGATACCAGAGATTTCTTCTTCTGTTTTCCTGCATAAATTTAAAACAATCAAGTTGCTTTTGGTACCTAAGTTGCCCTAGGTCCTCTTTTATTAGTTACAGTCTGAGCCTTTGTTGCCAACTTTGACTCCTTTTGTTTTGGTGTGTTTAGATCCACTTTAACTTTAGGAGTTGGCTTTTAGGGCTTAGACACCTTCGAACTCATGGCAGAATTTCCATGTATTTCATTATCTAAGTTAGGCATGTTCTATGGCATTCCAAGCATGTTCATATTTGCATATGCAAAGAAGGGATTATGCATGTATGGAACTTGTGCACAAGGCATATGGACATTTGGTGCATCTAAATTAGAAGACATGGCATTCATGAGCATAGGATTGGTAAACATGGCATTTGCAGACATGACATGTGCATTTAAATCATTTGAAGATATAGAGTTCTTTTCATTCTTGCATTGCATAGATAAATGATTTTCACTACCACATTTAGCACGTACCTTTCTAGGGGCATACATATCAGGAGTGTAATTGTTGTGCTTATTTATACTTACTTTTCCATTCCTATTCTTCTTCTTTTTCTCATACTTGGGTTGGATAATTTCCACATGTGATATCTCTTCTAATTTTGTTTTTAATTGTTTCTTGGATAAGCTACCTATGTTGATTTTCTCAACCTCAGCCTCAACTTGATTTTTGGCTTCCTTAAAAAACTTGATAGGAGTGCTAAATTTGTTCTTCTTATTAGCCATTGATGATTTACTTGTCGATGGATGCTTATCGATTGATTCAGCATCAATCGATTGATAATCCTTAT
Organism: Oenanthe sinensis; assembly: GCA_028671895.1. Taxonomy (NCBI): domain Eukaryota; kingdom Viridiplantae; phylum Streptophyta; class Magnoliopsida; order Apiales; family Apiaceae; genus Oenanthe; species Oenanthe sinensis. The sequence continues at coordinate 26,868,710 of CM053801.1, forward strand.
CAGTTGATGAAGTATTAGTAGTCGATTGATCTTTATCCATTGAAGTATCAGCCAATGGCTTGCCTATTGATGTGGGGGGTTCTTCTAGAGTATCTACACCCTGAACATCAATGATTTGTTTGGCAGTTTTAGTAGACCTGTTCCATCTGTTAATGATTTCAATTTCTTCAACTAATTATTCTTTTAACAATTCTTCTCTTCTCAAACTATTCATTAGTTCATCTCTAGCATCTTTACTTTCCTGCTTGAATATATCTAAACAAACAAGTTCATTTTCAAGAAAAGCATTCCTCTCAGCTAAGCATCAATGGTGTTCTTTAACTTGAGTTTTTCTTTGTTTAGAGATTTTAGAGTGACAGTGCACTAAGCGTCAGCACAACAAGAAGAGAATTACCTTGATGTATCGGAAGAAAATCAGTTGATCAAGCCAGAAATACTGCAAGCAATGTATGAGGCACAACAAAACACCTTAGGCGTAACAAAATACTTACGAATAAGTTTCTAAGTACTTTTGTTTGTCCTATACACTGCAAGCAAACAAAACACCTTAGGCGTAACAAAATACTTATGAATAAGTTTCTAAGTACTTTTGTTGTTCCTACACACTACAAGCACTCTATGAGGCGCAACAAAACTTTCCCTTGGGTGTCACAAAAGTTTCGTGGCTCCTATACATTTCACTCACTCTACAAGAGCAACAAAAGGACTTAGCATTGTGAAGAACAAATCAATTTTAATTGATTTTAAAAGTTTACACCATATATAAATAAAATGACGTGCTCATTTTGAAGAGTGTTCTAGTTCATCTCTTCCGATCCATATTGTCGGAGAAGAACACATCAAATAATATACAAAGGGGTCAAAACAAATCAAAGCTTTATCCGTTACTCCTTACCGGAGTCTTTTATTAATGGCCGGATAAATCTTGTAATATTTAAAGGGCCATTGCAAAATAGTCCTGGTAGTTAAATCCTTAGACAAAATTATAGATACAAATATTGTAGAAGATCTGGCATGTATATTTTTGTAGAATCAAGAACTTTATTGTTCTTGAATTGTAGCTGGTTATTCTTACCGGAGTGTAGCAAACCCTTCAAGATTTATGTATCGAATATATCTCTTGGAAATATCTTGCGCTCCTCATTTCAATATCCTAAACACTAAATTATTTATCTGTAAAAGATTCGAAAGAATTTTTTTAATTTAGTGAGTATCGTATTCAACCCCCTTCTATGATACTTCGGGACCTAACAATTGATATCAGAGCCTGCTGATTGATATACAAATCAGGATCTGTAACTCAGTGAAACTCACCATGCTCAAGCTGTTAGAACTCCGAAGGAGACCTTGTTAAATAAATTTATGTAAAACTTTTAATAAGTTTATTTTATAAACTTTATAAAATTTATTTTATAAATTTTTATTAGTTTATGTTATAAATTTTAATTAGTTTATTTTATAAATTATAAATAAAATTTATTTTATAAACTTTTATAAAATTTATTTTATAAACTTTTATTAGTTTATGTTATAAATTTTAATTAGTTTATTTTGTAAATTTTAAATAAAATTTATTTTGTAAACTTTTATTTAAAAAAATTATAAATTTTTATTAGTTTATATTATAAATTTTAATTATTTTATTTTATAAATTTAATAAAGTTTACATTTATATTTATTAGACAGTTTTTGTTGGTCCATTTTAGCAGCTTGTTGTTAGGCAGTGAAATGTACGCGCCCATATTTTATTTAATCTTGGTCAACAATGATTCTCTTGACTTTGTGAATTCAGCCGACTAGAAGTGCAAGTTGCGCTTGTACAGAGTAGCCCCAAGAGAGACGCCACTTGATTATATTTAGCTATTTGTTGCGCCTGTACAAGGAGTTAAGTGTACATGCGCCACCAAGAAGCTTAGCACCACTTATTCCCAAATTGCTATTTTGTACTCCAAGTTTTGTATTCTATATTTTGTAATTTTTGTTTTAGATTTATTTATTTTTCCAGAAAAGTTAAAATTCTTGAAAACTAAATTTTTTCTTAAAATATTAATTTATGGATTTTTAATTTTTAAGAAATTATATTCTTGAAAATTAATTATTTTAAAATTTTTATTTTTGATTAATTTATTTTCTAAGAAAATTAAAAATTCTGTAAATCTAATTTTTTCTTAAATATTAATTCAAGGGTGCTCAAGGGTTAGTAGTTGAAGATTTTTCTGGGTATTGAAGACAACTAAAATTGACTGAAAATTATTCAATGAAGCTTATTCTGGAACAGGTTGAAGAAATAGTGGTATTAATTTCCTCAAATGTTTACTCCATAGGATCCCACTAATATTTTGGAAGCTGCATATGAAAAAATTAATTTCGGTACAGTTTTTGGTTGATTTGAGTTGTATTTTCGGATGAAAAATCTTAGGGGTTAAAGTAGTGAAGGAGAAGAGACTGGACTACCTGGCATCTCAGTACAAGCCTTATAGATTATTAAACAGGGAGATTACTGGAAGTTCATGCTAACACTGCAGATCATCTGAAACGTAGGGATTACAGCCAACAGGGATTTAAGGATACAACCACATTGTCTGTAAAAGAACTGTATGTGCTGAAGGCCTATGAACTAGAACAAAAGCTGAAGAAGATAATATTTGGTAAAGCAGGTTGTTAGCATATCCACTGTATTTGTGACTCAGGTACCAAATTTGATTGAAGTCAAGGTTGAGAACCTCTGAACATAAATGAAATGATCCGAGAAGCTGAATTGAAGATATTGTTTCTCAAAGTAGTGGTCAAAGTGTTATAAGTGAATTTTACACTTTGGAATAACCTGAGAACTGGACTGGAAGTCAATTCGGCAAGGCAAATGGAAGTTCAGTGACATCAGATTCAGACGGAATCCCAATTCTTAATCTAAGGTCCTTACCTATAGATTCTATACAGGAGATTTTCAAGAACAGTTCAAAAGGCAGTTGCAAGATATGGATGGTTTATATTTGAAAGACAAGATCGAGGTGTTGTTATACAGTTTGAAGAAGCTTGTACAAGCAAATGATGACAGACACTGTGTCGGGTTGAAGCAGGAATCTCAGGCATTAGTGAGGATGCAGCAAGGGAAAACATTTGTTGATGAAATTAAATGCAAGGTTGATTCTATCAGTGATAGTGATTATACAAGTGGATATCTAGCATCAATGACCAACACTGGAGATGAATTACTAAGCACTTCATATGTACACATTCTAGCTAGTATACTTTATCTAATTCAAAACTATATAATTATTAAGTTTTGAAATGTATTAAATTCATGTCAGCATGTTAGCATCTTAGGACTAAAATGCTTAATGGATTGCTAAGAATAAGATTGCATGCTAGGATTTATTAGTTTAATTAGTACATTTCATACTTGCTTTTCCATGCAGTAAAATGAATATCTAGAATTAGATAGGGTGTTCTAGACAGTTAAGTGTATCTCTAAACATTTGCTGGAACTTGATTTAAATCTTTTGTGATTTAATACCTCTACTAATGTTGTGAAAATTGTAAAATAGATAAACAGGTCATAGATTGTATATTTTATATTTGTTCTTATTGTGATAAATGACTTGTTAAGTGTATGTGGAATTTGATATTGCTCATAATGTTTTATTCAAATATTCTGCATATTCTTGAATTGTTTATGTGCCTATTTTCATATGATCTGCTCCACTTACATATTGTACAAAATGCTATATTAGATCATGTATTGCTTGTTAGGGATAAGATGATTAAAAGATGGAAGAATTATCTAAGTAGTCAGTAACATTTATAGATTCGAATCTTAATCTAAAACTAACTTAGGTAATTAGAGATAGTTAAAAATGTTAGACAATAACAGAAATGGATTAAGAAGAATTAGTAATCAAATTGTTAGTTCTTCTATTACATGTGCTTTTAGAAAATTATTGAATATCTATAAATCTACTTTACATATTTTACACTTGTGTAGAATGGTTAAAGTAGATAGTACTGAATTTTCTAATATGCATAACATGCCTGAATTGCATAATTTTATCTATAATGCGTTAAAGCTGAATGTTTACCATGTGTTCTTATTTTCATGCTTATTCGTTTAAATTTGAAAATGCACATCTTAGGACTTGCATATTCTTAGGCAAAACATGTATAAGAATCACAATAGGGTAAATACTGCTAGTCCACCTTAGGTTAGGTTGGAATCACTAGTCTCATAGGCTTCAGACTACTTTGTCAAGCCTACTGTAAATTAGATGTGATCACTCAAATATAAGTTTGTGCATGTTAAGGTTGAAGCTGTTGTTACCACTATTTAAAGCAATATCTCTAACCCATTTGGACTCAATTAAAGTTGAGTACCAAGAAGCTTAATCATTTGTGATTGTAGAGTATGTAACAAAAGATAAAAGTTATGTGATTTCATGACATTTATCGTTCGAGGAATATGATTAAGATTGGAGCTTTGACATCACAGTTGGTTGAGAAAGCCCATCCAATGATAACCTTTGGAGATGATAATAAAGGATGTACAAGGGATTTGGCTATCATGTTTTTGGAATTGTCATCAGTGGAAGAATCTTTCTTGTCAACGGACTTAAGTACTATCTACAGAGAACTAGGGAATTCTTTATCGAGGGTTTTCTAGAAAAACATTGAAAAGGAAAAGTATTTGATCTCAAACAAGAAGGTTGAAAGCTCACTCAACTGAGGAAATTTGTTTGTAGTTGACATGAAGTTTGTATGCAAAGGTGAAGTGAGTTTCTTAGTAAAGATTCATCAGTAAAGAGATAGCTATGACATAAGAAGCTCTCACACTTGGTCAATAAGACAATGGATTCTCCGATAAAGATGAAATTGGTGAGGGGACTGCTTCATTTGGAATTCTATCTAGAAGGACATTTTGAAGCATGTCATATAGGGAAGTCAATGAAAACATCACACTAAAGCAAATTATGTCATGAAAAATTATGCTTAATGATGGTTGATGACAACCCTAGGTACAAGTTTGTGATGTTCGTGCATTCAACAGACAAAATGTCAGAGATGGTAATTGATCACATTAGGAAGATCAAGTTGGAAGCAAAGTAAGTTGTGAGAACTTTGAAGTCAGATAGTGGAACTGAATTTCACGAATGAAGTTCTAAATGAGGTCTGCACTTATAAAGGTACTTTGAAGTTGAAGTAATTAACACATCATACTGCTTTAATCAACAAAGATTGTGAAAAGACATCATATGAGTTAATGGCCAATCAGAAGCAAACACTGAAGCTACTTCGTGTGTTTGGAGGAAATTGATATTTATTGAAAATTTAGATGAGCATCTTGGCGTGTTTGAAGTTAAGGCTCATGGAACAATTTTCTAGGCTACTCATTGAAGTCGAAAGTTTTGAAAGCATATGTGATGTAAAACCAGAAGGTGATTGAAAGTCTGAATGTATCGTTCTACTACACCAAGATCCCAAGCATGCAGATGAAAGACTATTCTGAATCTTTGAAATTTGGCATCCCGTCAGAGTCAAATTCAGATACTGATGTTGAAACTGTGGTTGTAGAAGGAATCAATGATAATGATGATGATTCAGATCCTATTAGTGGAAATGGCAATGAAACTACACAACTCGTGAACTTTAACAGAATCTACTTAATAAGATGAAGGATCTTCAATACATCCTAACATCAACTAAGGGGGAGCAAATAAAAGAAGGATCTACTAGTCGTACTCAACACAATGAATATCAAAAGAATACATCAAGAACATATCTGCCAAGACAAAAGGTTTGAAGTCAAAGTCAATCCTGGAGTCTAGTTCTTAGTAAGCCGGATTATTGAGTAAAGGCTGGAAGTGCTAATTAAAATGAACATATATTTTTCGAGACCTAACATCTAGAATCCCAAAGAATACAGAAGATGAACTAATTGATCCAGATTGGGTGATTGCAATGCAAGATGATCTCAATCAGTTTGAAATGCAGAAACTACTGAAGTTGGAACCCAGACCACAAGACAAGACTGTATTTGGTATTGTAAGGGTTTTCAGAAACTGGATAATTATTGGCATTGTTATGAGAGACAAAGCCAAACTAGTTGCTACAGGTTACTATAAAGTAGAAGGTATCGATGATGATGGAAACAGAATCTTTGGGACTTTCAAGATCAAACAATAAGCACCAGTGACGAGACTTGATCCTATTAAGGCTGAGCAAATTGATGACCTAACAGTAGGATATCCCTAGCACATGTTGAGCATTCAAGCATGAATATCTATCAGATGAATGTGAACAAGTGCACTCCTAAATGGTGAGTTAGAAGTTGAAGTTGATGTAATACATTTTCTGGAATTTGAAGTTGCAGATCATTGGAATTTGTATATCATTCTCTTCTCAACTCTCTATGACGGAGGTTTGGATTCAAGCAAATCGTCAAGGACATGGTATGACACTCTAACTAGTTTATTACTTGAAAATGATTTTGGTAGAGTCGTTATACATATATATCACTCTAGAATACAAAGCACGCACATTGTAATATATGCGCAAGTATACCATGATTATATTATATGCGGGTCTACTAATGAAAATTTGGCAAGATATATTTGCTAAGTAAATACAGAGTAGGTACAACATGAGCATGTTGGAAGAGTTGTAATTCTTTTTGGATTACAATTAATTCAAAAAAATAATGACAATTAAAGTAAGTCAATGATCTTTTGAAGATGCACAATTTAGAAGATTCTAGACCTACCAAGACTACTTTTCAACAAACCACTAAGCTTGATAAGGGCAAATCAGGTATATAAACTGAAGTGACAAGCAATAGAGGTACGATCAACTCATTACTTATTCAAGTGCATAAAGACCATATATTTTATTCTCAATAAGCCTTTGTGCAAGTTTCCAAGTGGATACTAGAGAATCTTATCTTATAGCTAAGATATGAATTGTTAGATATCTTAAGGGATTACCAATTCTTAGAATCAGGTACCCTAAAGATACTAGATTTAACCTAATTGGCTATATAGATATAGATAATGCAGGTTGTAAGAAAGACAGGGAAGTCATTCCTAGAAGTTGTCAATTTCGTGGAAGAAGTTGGATTCTTGTTGAAATGAGAGAAAACATTCAACACACATAGTTGCAGCAAAGGCTAAACTTAAAGCAGCTAGTGAAGGTGATGCTCTGATCTTCTAGACAAGGAAACCACTTCAACCCCAACAACTCTGCTGAATATTCTCTACACCACATATGGAACAAGCTCATGGACACCAGATATCATTTCTTTCGAGATTGTCCTTAGTAGAATAACTTGAAGATATTTGTTGAACAACTTGATAAATTCATTTTGTCTAAGTTGGTTAGTGAACTTGATATATTATTTATCTGCATATTTGTTGAAAATCTCATCTGCAAGGAATTCTCAAATGAGTTCACAAGTATTAAATTTTCACTATTTAAAGGACTTGTGAATTTATTTTAAATCCAGTACCTCGTGCTTTTAGCTATTAGTTTAATTATCATGCTTATAATTTTATATGCATATGTGGCAGTTAAATTTTCTAGCATAAGGTAGCATCATAATTATTTGTATATTAAATATTTGATGAATATTAGTCAATGATATCTTTCTTAATTGCTCTGATATTTTTAAATATTTTATAACAAATAATTGTGGTACTTTTGGTATTAGTGACGTTATTTAGAATTTCTGTTCTAAGTAATTAATGCATATTTCAAAACTCACTAATATTAGAAGACGAAGTATTTTCTAAGTCATGTGTATAAAATTCTCAATGTTTTATATACTTAGAAAATATTTCTAAAATATGATTTTATTTGCGATGAGTTGTAATTAAGATCACAATTATTAAATGTCTATATTTAAAGGACTTGTGAATTTCTTTTCAACTATTTCCTCGAACTTACGTATATCATTAATAATTTTTATGAGTATAATTGTAATATGCTTGAGTGACAATTATTAGATATAGTGTAGGAAGATAGATGCTAATATTCAATCATATTAATATTTTAGTATTTAACAAAATTATTTTATCTTATTAAAATTATGGATTGAAGCAATTTAATGTTTATTAGTTTCATAATTTTGATTTGATAAAATATTAGAAGCATAATTTCTTGCATTTTGAAATTATTGATAAATATCAAGTAATGATATTTTGTCAATGTTTCTGTGCAATTAATTGTGATATTTTTAATATTAGTGATAATACATGTTATTTATCTGAAATCACTAATAATAAAAATATGTCTAAATGCTTATTATTCTACTGAATAATTATCACATGTTATTTGATTTATATATGCATATTTGTGGTAACTATTTAGTATTGGGAATCTACTGAATAAGAAGGCTGGAAAAGAAAAACCTGTTGCACTCTTAATGGAGTCTAAAAAAGAACAATAGAAAGAACCCAAGGAAACTAGAATCGGGAAATCTAGGAAAAAGGTCAAAATTGTTTTTGAATCAGAGTCTATAGACACAGACTCTGATTCTGAGGATGAGATTGATATGTCAAATGATGGCTATGTTTGCGAAAAATTTCAAAAGAATGAAATTCAACAAAAGAAGTGGAAAATTCAGTAAAAGGCTAACATTAAAGAAGAAGGATGAAAAGGTTGAAAAAAGCAGGAACACAATAATCAAACTTGACAAGGCTAAAGTTAAATTCTTCAATTGTGGGAAGATTGGGACATTTTGCTAATGAGTGCAGAAAGGCCAAGGCTCAAGGCAAAGGGAAAACACTCATCTTAACAGGATGGGATTGGGCAGATTCAAGCTCAGATGATGAAATGGAATATGAAAATTTAGCTTTGATGGCAGTCTACTCAGAAAAATCAGAATCTCTCACAGGATCTTCATCCTATAAAACTCAGGTATCAATCTTCTCTTCTGAATCTTTAATTAATTTAGACTTTCATGGTATAAAGATTGTTCAAAGTGAGGTTAAAAGATAATGACCAACTATAGATTACTCGATAATGAAAATGATAGATTAATATAAGAAAACCTAATCTTGATGAGTAGAAATAACCACCTAGATTGAGAAAAAGTTTGAGTCTAGATCTCCTCAGACTTTGATTGGTCACTAAATTCCACAGAAACCATGTTATCAATGTGGTAGCATATTTCATTCTATTTATATGTTTAGAGACTATCATGACTTATATTATAATTTTTATGAGTTAAAATCTTCAATTGATAAAAGTTGGTATGACACTGTAAAAAATCCACCAGAGTCTAAGGCAAAAAAGGAGACAAGTAAATTTAAAGTAAAAAAAATACTAAGCCTATTTCACTTAAGGCTAGTAAGAAAAGATCCAAAACAGTTTAGGTCCTCAAAATAATATCTAACTAGTTGCTATCTGTATGCATGGAACAGGGATAAAGAAAATGTCCCTAATCCTGGACAATGGATGATCAGGATACATGACCGGAAAGAAATCCCTACTTACAGACTTTGTAGAGATGGTTGGCCCAGAAGTATCCTTTGGAGATGGCAACAAGGGACAAACACTGGGATATGACAAGATTGTACTTGGAAATGTCATTATTGAAGAAGTAGCTCTAAGTGATGGCTTGAAACACAACCTAAAAAGGCATTAGTCAACTTGGAGAAAAATGTTGCCATATTGGCTTTGATAGCAAAGAGTATCTTATGACTCACAAAGAAACATGCACCTTAGTATTCAAAATGCATAGGCATGATAACATATATCAATCCAGACTGGAGGATTGCTCAAACCAACAAGTCACATATTTATATAGCAAGACCTCAACTGAAAGAAACTGGAAATGGCACAAGAAATTGTCTCGCATCAACTTCAACTCTCAATAAATTGGTAAAGCAAAAACTTATTAGAGGACTATCACAAGTTAATTTTGTTCAAGATGGACTTTGTGAGGCATGTCAACTTGGAAAGCAAAGAAGAACATCCTTCAAGAGAAAAACAATAAACACCATTAATGTACCCTTTTATCTATTACATTTTGATTTATTTGGTCCAGTAAATGTGACATCAATTAACAAAAAGAAATATGCTCTTGTCATTGTAGATGATTTTACAAGATTCACATGGGTTTTCTTTTTGAACTAAAAGGATAAAGCTTCTCAACACATAATTGACCATATCACTTTTTTGGAAAAACGATAAAAGAAAACTGTGAAAATTCTAAGGAGTGATAATGGTACTGAATTTAAGAATGCAATCATGGCGGAATACTGTGCATCAAAGGGGATTACACAACAATTCTCTTTTTAGGACTCATGTTGTATGATTATAACAAATTACCTAGAATTGTAATTTTGATATTAATTTTATAACTGGTCAATGGATATGTATTTTATAAATATCCATCAACTAGGGAACCATTTATCATTTGAAGTTGTTAAAATAATTGATAAAATGGATTGTAACAGTGATTTAGAATTCCTTATAGTATCAATTGATTGTAATATGTCGATGGATATGATCATCTAATCAACTGATATTTATTAGCTTTGATTGTTAGTTCATCAACGGATGTGAAGAATTGATGACAAAGTGTAAATATTCTAAGTCAGAATTCTCCCAAGTTATGTGATCAATGGATATGAATGTTGATCGATGGATAAAAATGTCAACAAAAGTCAAATCAATGGATCTCCATCAACGGATGAATGTGTCAAAGCTATCAACGGATAAAAGGTAATCAATGGATAAGGGATCAATGGATACTCAAATATCCATTGATACATCAATTGATCAATGGATAACTTATCCATCGATAGATAAGCAAAGAAGGTTCAACTGATAAGCTTCACGGAAATTATCAGTTTCTCAAAGTTTCCCAAAATAGTTCAAGGCAAATGAAAGGGATCTTTGCAGGAGTCTAAATCAATGGAAGACAGTCATGTCAGGATTGCGAAGACTTTCAAAGGAACACAGTTTTCAAGGAGAAGAACAAGACAAAGGTTTTTTCAAAATATAGCACAGACCTAGGAAGACTATTAAAGAAGATATATTCTATTTTAGTGCAAACCTTGAAAAATGTAATTTGTACTAATTTTATTTGATAGAAAAATAGATATAGAAATTGAGCTGCTATATATAGTTTAGCAGTTCGTTATAGCAAAGATAAGAAATAGAACAAGAATAGCACAATAGAAAGATAGAAAATTATTGTAGTTTCTTTCTTAGTTTTATTCATATGTTGTAAGCAACTTGGTTCCAAAACCAAGGATTATTGAAAGCAAAACATTCACTAGTGAAAAAAAAAATTCACTAGTAATTTTTAAAAAGTTTTGTTTTTAAGATTCTCTTTAATTCTTCTAGTTCTTTCTTAATATTATTTAACTTCTCAAACACTGTTAATGAACAAACTTCAATCCGCAAGAATTTGAAATAATTCTTAAGTTTGTATTCAACCCCCCTTCTACAAACTTCTTGTACTTAAGATAAATAACAATTGGTATCAGACCAAGCTTTCATCACACAGAAAGTTAAGATCTAAGTACATCAAGTATGGGATAGAGAGTCACAGGGGTAAAAATTCCAATTTTTGAAAAAGATTAGTACTTTCCCTGGAAGGTCAAAATGCATTGGCATCTGTTATCCATTGATCCTCCATATATTAATTGTATTGAAAAGGGTCCACATGTACCTATGAAAATAGTTACAAGTGTCAATGCAGATGGTACTCAAGCTCTAGAAAAACTCATTCCAAAGCTTGTGACTGAATACACTGATGAGGTTGAGAGGGAAGTGCACAAGGATAAAAAGGCCTTGAACATTCTGTTTAATGGTCTTGACAAAGACATGTTTGATAATGTTATCAACTGCACAACTTCCAAAGAAGTCTGGGATACTCTTCAAACCTTGTGTGAAGGCACTGAGCAGGTAAGAAAGAACAAGATACAACTCTTGATTCAGAAGTATGAAGCCTTTCACTTCAAGAGTGGTGAAACAATCAATGATACATATAGTAGGTTTCAAAAGCTTTTAAATGAGCTAAAACTATGTGTAAGAGTATATACTGTTGATGACACCAATCTCAATTTTTTGAGATCCTTACCCAAGGAATGGAAACCAATGACTGTAGCCATTAGACAATCCCTTGACTTCAAAGAATACACTCTTGATAAGTTGTATGGAATTCTAAATACATATGAGTTGGAACTAAAACAAGATGAAGAGATTGAGAAAAGTCAGAAAAAGGACAAGTCTATTGCCTTGATGGTAAAGGATAAACAAGTTGCATAACCCTGTGAAGGTGTAGCTGCTGAAGAAGGAAAGAAAGAAAGTCATGGAAAAGCTGTAAGTGGATACATGTATGATGAATCTTTAGCTAACAAAAGAAAAGAATTAGTTGAGGAAGATGAATCATACACCAAGGAAGATATTGATGAAATTGATGAACATCTAGCTTTTCTATCCAAAAAGTTTTCAAAACTCAAGTTCAAAAGAAATTCAATGCAATGGCCTGAATCCCAATTAAGGAAAGAGAGTCAATAAAACAAGAATCTTTTTTGACAAAACTCAATTCAAATGTTTCAACTGTGGATTGCCTGGTCACTTTTCAAATGAATGCAGAAAGTCAAAGATGGAAAAGAAATCAAAGTTCAGTGATGGAATTGACTACAAGAAAAAGTACTTTGATTTGATAAAACAGAAAGAAAAGGCTTTTGTAACAGAGGAAAAGGAATGGGCTGTTGAGGATGATTCCGAGGAAGAAGAATTCATCAATCTTGCACTTATGTCCAATCATTATGACCAAGAAGTTTGTTCATACTACGATTACTGAAATGACTATTGAGTTGTATAATTTGCATGTCACTCTTAAATCATTGAACAAAGAAAACACTAGACTCAAAACACCATAGATTCTCTACCTGGAAGAAACACACACTTATAGAGTGAGCTAGTGCAATTGGACAGACTCAAGGTAGAAAACAGAGATGCTAGAGAGGAAATGGTTGAGTGTAAAAAGATGATAGAAACTTTGAAGGAATAATTAGAAGAAGAATTAAAAATCAATGACAAATGGAACAAGTCAAGTAAAGCTAGCAAAAAGTTGAATGACATTCATGGAATAAACTCTTTCACCATGATGTTTGAAACTCTTGAGAAATTAGCTGTTGATGAAAATGAATCACTGAACTAGGAGCAATTGATTGCTAATCTTGAATCAACTGATAAGGATTATCGGTCGATTGATAATGTTATCTCAACGGATAATTATCCATCGATGGAAAAACCATCAACTTTTAAACAATCTGTTTTAAAAACCAAGCTAAACAGAGCTATTAAATTTGTGATCGAAGGTAGCTCCTCTAAACCACAAAATCAAGTTGAGAAGGCTAATATAGGGCATTTGTCTAAGAATTAGTAGAAGGATAAATTAGAAAAGATGAAGCCTAAAACTAAGCCTAGTGAGAAAAAGAAAAAGAACAGAAATGGTAAAGTAGGCATAAATAAGCACAATAACTACACACCTGACATGTATGTTCCCAGAAAAATATGTGTTAAATGTGGTAGTAAAAATCATCTATCTGTGCATTGCAAATCTAACATGCATGCCTTACCTAACATGCCTGCAAATTCTATCTTTCCTTAATTTGTTGTTCCTCATGCTATTCATGCTCAATATGCATTTATGAATTATATGTTTAATCCATATCTTGCATTTGCAAACATGAATACTCATGTTATGCCTTGGAATATTAACACAAATATTTATGCATCATATTTTTCTAATCCTGCAAGCATGAATAACCCAAGTGCTAGCACTGAGAATCCTGAGGTGAGGAAATCAACACCTAAGGTTGAGGTGGAATTAAAACAAACTAAACCAAAGGGACAAGAGTTGGAAACCAAACCAAAGGTAGCAACCAATAAGAAAGGACAAAAGGCAAATTGGGTACCAAAATTAACTTGATTATTTTTGGATGTATGCAGGGAAAGAGAATGAATCTTTGGTACTTGGACAGTGGGTGTTCTAGGCACATGACTAGAGATAAGTCCCTGCTCACAAATTTTGTGGAGAGAGATGGCCCTGGAGTGACTTTTGAAGATGACAGCAAGGGTTACACCATGAGATATGGCTTGATTTCAACAGAGAATGTCATTATTAACCTTGTTGCACTAGTTGTTGGCTTAAGAAACAATTTGTTAAGTATCAGTCAACTATGTGACAATGGAAATAAAGTTTGTTTCACAACTGAAGCATGCATAATTTCCAATAGGAGAAATAGAAGCCTAATAATTACTGGAAACAGAAAAGAAAATGTGTACATAGCTGACTTCAACTCAGCAAATGCAGATTTAATGACTTGCCTTTTTTCAAAAGCAAGTACAAATGAAAGTTGGCTATGGCACATGAAATTAGCTCACTTAAATTTCAAGGCCATGAACCAATTGTTTAACATAAATCAAGTGAGAGGATTACAATAGATGGAATTTGTCAAAGATGGAATGAGTGATGCTTGTCAAAAAGGCAAACAAAGAAAAGCATCATTCAAGTCAAAATTGGAATCATCAATTGAGAAACCACTTGAGGTACTACACATGGATTTGTTTGGTCATGTAAACATCATGTCCATTGCAAAGAAAAAATATTCCCTAGTCATTGTGGATGAATTTTCAAGATTATCATGGACTTATTTCCTGCATTCAAAAGATGAAGCAAGTGAGCTCATTATCAAACACATCAGAGAAGTTGAAAAGAGTCTTGATTTGGATGTAAAGAAAATAAGAAGTAATAATGGGACATAATTCAAGAATTCCACAATGAAGGAGTTTTGTGAAGCCAAAGGAATAATACATACTTTTTCTACACCAAGAACTTCTTAACAAAATGGGGTTGTTGAAAGGAAAAATAGGACATTGATTGAAGCAGCTAGAACAATGTTGGAGGATGTAAAATTACCAACATATTTCTGGGCTGAGGTCATTAATGCAACATGCTATATTCAAAACATCTCCATAGTAAATCAAGCATAAGAAAAAAATCCATATCAATTGATCAAGAAAGACAAAAAGCCAAAAGTCGGGTTTCTACATGTCTATGGTTGCAAATGTTATGTCCTGAGAATCTCATACTACACATTGTTATAGAATACGTACATGTAGTATTTGATGATAAAAAGATTCAAGGCTTGTTTGATGAAGGAAATCATTACACACTGTAATTTGAGAATGAATCAAATGAAATGCATGAAGAAAGTGATGAAGAAACATGTCCACTAAAATCACAAGTACTCAGTGATTACACTGTGAAGGCGCAACATAAATAAACCAAGTGTTTTGTTGTGCAAGCATTGTTTAGTGGCGCCTACATAGTGCAAGCACTGTGTAGGCGGAACATAAGCACTTAGAAATAATTTTTTGTTTCTTTTACTCGCATATATATATATATATGTGTGTGTGTGTGTGTGTGTGGTTTTTATTGCGTTCATTTCATACTTACACAGTATATATACCCTTAAAGGCGCAAGAAAAACATAGATCTTTGATTTTTTAATCGATCAAAACTTAGCCAATTCTTGACCGATTTTTAATCTAAAACCATATTTGTGAAACCTACAATCATTCCTTTAATTTGCAAGTGTTCCCATTAATTTTGTTTAGGGTTCTAAAATACTCAATATTTTTCCCATCTCGAACTGATTGGCTAGGGTTTGTTATTTTTAAATTCGATTAAAAATTATAATAAAATTAATTGTGTGCTTGAAATTACTAGAAGTCCATTATATATTTATTTTACGAAAATCCAAGTAATTTTATAATTAGGGTTTTAGTTCATAATTTACTTAATTAATTCGATTTTAATTAGTAATTTTTTTAATTCATAAAAATTATCTTTCATTTTAATCAAATGGCATGTCGTTTTTAGATTAAAAAGACTAATTATTTATCCATTTTAGTAGATAATTGGACTAAAGCAGGGGAGTTGGGTAATTGGGCTAGGTTTTTAAATGAACATTTAATAGTCTCGTATGCACTAACGACTGCTGTTCCTTTGAATAAAAACTTATTAAGACATGTATACAGGTCTGTTCAGGACACATCTGCAGATGGAATCTCAGCCTTTACGTGCATGATTCAGAGAAAAAAGATGCGAATAACTGAGAATGACATCAATCGAGCACTTCAACTACCGACTGAGAATTTTGAAGATGAGCCATCTCAAGCAAATTTAAATAATTTCTTCATGTTCCTGCACTACACCAGAGTAGACAATAATCTCCCAAAGAAGATTTACAAAAATCACCTACCCAAGGAGTGGAACCTATTCTTCAACATCTTGTCTCATTGTTTTGCACCAACGACAGGTGGCTTCCACGGAATTAAGCAGTTCAATAAGGTGATAGGGTATGCTGTAGCCTTTTGATTCAGGATAAATTTTGGCAAGCTGATCATGACAGAGATTCTCAAGAACCAGGCAAAGATGGAAAACTTCTGTCCGTATCCCAGATTTTTGTAGCTGGTGTGGAATCAAGTGCTGAGAGCTGATCAATTACAAGTGTTTCAGAACAGTCAATTGGAAGAGTCACCCTCACTACAGTTCAAGATTATTCTGCTGCTACAAAATGAGGCTGACTATCCTAACAGGTATACTCCTGCTCCAATGACTGACCCTATTAGAGATTACTTTAATCTTCTTAGACAGGTTAATGAAGAAGAAGCAGCAGAAGAAGAAAAAACAGCAATCTCTGAAGAGGACAATGAAGCTGAAACTTCAAGTGACTCCGGAAACACAACAACAACTGAAGAAGAAGAAGAACTAGGGATTGAACAAGAAGATGAAATAATGGATGAATCTGGTTCTGAACATGAGCAAGAACCAATTCCTACAGAAGAACAAAGGAAAAGCCCGAAAAATCCAACAGAGGATATAGCTATTGAAGATGAAGTGGAAGAGCCTCAGACTACAGAGGTGTACATCCCAAACATTTCTGATGAACAACTGGATGAAGTTATACTTATTGACTTTGACTTTTCTTCTTTCCTAATTGAAGAATTTGTCACATTATCTTCTACTGTTCCTCAAATGGTAATGCACACATAAGAGCCCTCAGTGGCCATCGAAGCTGGCAATGAACTGGCAGACCAACCAGTTCTAACCACTACCAGAGAACAACAAACACTTCCTTCATATCCCATAACCAAAAAAAGAACCATTGTTTTAGATGATAGGAGTGAGTCCCTACCGGATCAGGAAATCATTGAAATATCCCCTACAGCTCTACCTTCTCGAAAAAGTCATAAAATGAATTTTAAACATAAGGCAACTGTGAGCCAAGAACCTGATTCTCCAATCTCTGAAACATTTCTTTTCCTTCGTGACCTTAATTCCAAAATTGATAAAATCCTGAAAGGTACGGGAACAGAACCAAAGGTTGTAACAATATCCGTTACTTCAGTAGCTAGTACTGTTTTGGTTGATCTAATTCAGAACCTGTCTTCCCAAGCAGTTGGCGGCATCACTAACTCTAACGAGCCGTTCATTACATTGTCAAATGTGATGACCCCCTTGGACTTAACAACTCCAGATCCTATTTAGGATGTTTTCCCTCCCCAAGTGGGTGAAGTGGAAAGGCAACTCTCCCATAGAAGGGAAGAGATCTCCATTAAAGGAGTAGATGCATCGGCAGTATCACCACGACAAGTGGAAGTGCCTTCACAGGCTTTGTGGGGCACCACAGGATCTCATTTGTCAATCTCTACATTGCTTGAGGTGGTGACCCCCTGGAGATTCAAATTCTAGCTCCTACAACGGAGGTCCTCCCCACATTGACATGTCAGGAAGAGGTACAATAAAACTATATAAAGATGTGGACTCTATTAATATAGTATCTACTGCTTCGGTAGTAGAACCTGTTCAGGGTGTCTCTAGGCAGGTAATGCCTTCAATGGCTTCAGCTGGCATCATGGATTTTGCAAACTTGTCAATCATTACAGAATCCACAGTGATGACCACACTAAGTCTCAAACCTCAGTTCCTATAAAAGGAGTTCTCTCCACCCATAGTGGTCAAACAGAGAGGCAACCTACCCATAGAAAGGATAGGGATTTTAATGCAGGTACTAAAGATCTAGATGTTATTATGTACATGAGTGAAACACTAAACCTAAGCGATCTTCAATTCTCTGACCCAGAACAGCCAAGTGTGAGTGTTGAGGGTTGTGCTAAAACAGAAATAGTGAGGAGTGAGACACCCGCTAACCAAACAAACACCCCACACATTGCACACACTGCAAACAGCCAAATGATTTTAAATCTGGAGGCCCAAGTACAGAAATTCACTACTTAATCCGAAAGATCTTGGAGGTGCAAGAGCAGTAGAAAACAGAAATGTAAGAAATTAAAGATTTAGTCAAACAACTGTTGGCTCAGAAAGTTTCGGTTTCTTCTCAACCAACTCCAATAAATCAGATTACCCCGGTCAGAAGGGAGGATAACCCAACTGAGGGGGAGAGAATATAACAAGAAAAAGTTGGAGTTGAAATGATCATGGAATACTCAGCTCAGGGGGAGTCAAATATTTTTTATAAGCCAGGAGCGAGGCAACTGGAAGAAGGAGAAATATTTTAGCCATATGTGCCAAGGGATGTTCCAACAGAGATGGAAATTGAAGAAACTGGAAAGGTTGCAAGAATAGATGTTGAGGAGGAGTTTACAGAGGAATATGCTTTTGATAATGACTATCTTCTGGTTGGTGTAGATGAAGTTGTTGCTCAAGACATAGTTCAGGCTCAAGAGTTGATGAAGAGAAAATGAAAGAGAGTTCAGCACGCTATGGAAAGAAGGAACAGAATTAAGGACATTGAAGCAAAATTTGGTCCTGATTGGGATGAAGCAAGGAGTCTGCTCAAGAAGAAGGAGTTATCTCTTACTCAGAAGAAAGACATAGAAGTCCTTGATCTCTTCAGAACCATGAGGGAAAAATTCGAAGATGTTCATGAATTCTATGCTATGCTATCGGAAGAAATCACAAGCGTGTCAGTTAGTGCGTTCAAACATGGATGGAAGATGTTCATAAATTCAACAACACTAGGATCAAAGATTTTATCGACAAAGAGCTTTGAAAAGATGAATATCATGGAGTTGTATGCGTTGAAAAGGAAAGTCATCTTTGGTGGGAATAAAACAAATGAGATACTGAGAGATCTGATAGAGAAGAAGATAATAGAGATCGGTGTTGAAGCATTTGAAAAGCCTCCAGTGGTCAAATACTATAAAGCTACAACACTTCATAACCTAACTTTGTCAGATGAATTTCTGGATTCAAGCCATGTAATGTTCATGCAGTATGTAGAAGGGAGACTCAGAAGCAAGAAGAATAGAACAAAAGAAGATCTAAAGGCTGGTGAGTTGATCTACGCATTCAGGCTGAGCAGAGCAATCAAAATATTAGGTAGATATCTAATGGAGACAACCAGATATTACCAAGATCCTGTGTATGTTAGAAGAGAGGATGGCACAGAGGTACTCGAAACCATAAGAGATTCTGAACCTTGTATTCAGATGGAGCCAAATGGAACAAAATTATTCCTATTCAAGAAGAATGGAGTGGATAAAAAAAAGGAGCTATCAAATCTGAAGAGAAACAATTCTGAACCTATCCGAAAAGTCTTTTCAAGGGTAAAGAGATCCACTGTCAAATTAGACAAAAAGGCCTTGAGGATGATTGAAGATGCTTTAGTGGAGAAACTGGCAGAAGAGTCAATGTGTGACACTGACAGAGTAAAAGGCTTTCCGAAGAGAATAACAGTGTTCGTGTTTTCAAAGAGGAAATCTCTAACCTTCGAGTCAATATCCAGGATAAATTCAACGACTTTTCTCACTGAAGTTTTGAAGAAATTAGAAGAACCACATCATGTCAACACTCTTGAAGTGAAAGCTAGAGATCTACTGAAGGCAAGATTGGAGCAGAAGGAAGAAGAGCTGAGAAAGTATTACTCCGAGACAAGATCTAAGAATAGGCCAGACACAGTGCAAAAATGCAGAAGATCATAGAATTATGTATTCAGGATAGAGAAACAAACTTCTATTTTACTCAAAGAAATCTGGAAATGTAAAATCTAATCTAGAATGTAATTAATATTATTACTGTCTTTCTGCACTTTACTTTTTCTTATAAGTATCAGTTGAGTTATCCTCTCACAGGATTTGCTTGTCGAACTCTAACAACCAAATAGGGGGAGATTGTAAAGCATAATGTAACGTAGTATGTAATAGTGATAACGATAACTCAACTAAGAAACAAAGACAGATAAATAATACTAATATGCAGTACAGGAATCTAGAAGGACATGTAAATAGGAATCATACATACATCATTGCAGAGCATTCTAGATGAAAGGCTTACTGGACATCAGCGAGAGAAGTTTATTAAAATGTTCAGGCCTCAGCAACAAATAAAAGTTCAGAAGATTTCAGACTAAAGACAGTTTAATGATTTAAGTATAGATGTCAAAGGATTTTAGTGATCAGAAGCAATGCAATAGTATAAAGTTAACCAGCTGAAACAGAACATAAGTCAAATGAATTCAATTCTGTGTTAGTCGTTTGTGAACCAGACTAGTGCATTAGGCGTTAGCACAACAGGAAAAGAATTGTCTTGATTAATCAGAAGAAAATCAGTTGATCAAGCCAGAAGACTGAAAACCAAGTGGTAATTACTTCAAGCACTTCAAGAAATTGGTTAAGTCAAGTAATACTACATTTAGTGGCTCATGTACTATTAAAGTACTCTAGAGGCGCCACCAACCTTGTAAAGGCACAACAAACTAAGATTAAAGATAAGTGAAGTCAAAGAGAAGGTTTGTGGCACCCGTACAAGGAAATGGGAGTGCAGGTGCAACAAAACATGTTATGGCGCAACATGGCTAAGTCAAGGCGCAACAAAATGTTATTGAAATATTTTGTGGCGCCTACACACTGCATCTAGTGTGCAGGAACAACAAAAGCTCAACTAGGCGTAACATAGTTTTTGTGGAATATTTCTAAGGTATTAGAGGCACCTATACAAGGATACAACTGTATAGGTGCAACTAATTTGGTCTAGAGGCACAACAAAGATATAGAGGCACAACAAACATATTTAAGGCGCAATATACATCTTTGTGGCGCCTACACACCACTACCACTCTACAGGCGCAACATAAGACTTATGCAATTGTTAGAAAATTAATTCATTTGATTTCCAAAAGACTATAAAATATATATGTGTGAAAATCAATATGAAAAATATATTCATTCATCTTAAACAAAAAGACATACAGACGGGAATACCATTAAAGCTAAACATTAAAATCACCCAACTATATTTCTGTTGTAACATTGATTGAACCCATTGAAGCTAATCATACTGATTAGAAGTGTAACACTCAGGGATTTAATAATATACTTTTATTTCCCCGAATCTTTGTGTTTCAATAACTGTAAATTTCATATCTCAAGAACACAAACACTTAATCCGCAATTAAACGAAAAATCTACCATATCATATTCAACCCCCCCTTCTATGATGATTTTGGACCTAACAAGAACAAAGGAAAAGCCCGGAAAATCCAATAGAGGAGATAACTATTGAGGATGAAGTGGAAGAGACTCAGACCACAAAAGTGTACATCCCTAACCTTTCTGATGAATAAATGGACGAAGGCACACTTCTTGACTTTGACTTTTCTGCTTTTCTAATAGAAGAATTTGCCACAATATCTCCTACTGTGCCTCATACGGCAATGAACACACAAGAGCCCTCAGTGGCCATCGAAGCTAGCAATGAACTGGCCGACCAAATAGTTCTAACCACTACCAGAGATCAACAAACACTTCCTTCATTTCACAAAACCAGAAAAAGAACCATTGATTTAGATGATAGGAGTGAGTCCCTACCGGATCAGGAAGTTTTTCAAATATCCCCTACAGCTCTGCCTTCTCAAAAATGTCGTAAAATGAATTTTAAACCTAAGTCATCTGTAAGCCAAGAACCTGATTCTCCAATCTCTGAGACCTTTCTTTTCCTTCGTGATCTTAATTCTGAAATAGATAAAATCCTGAAAGGTACGGGAACAGAACCAGAGATTGCAACAATATCATCTACTTCAGTAACTAGTACAGTTTTGGTAGATCCAATTCAGAACCTGTCTTCACAGACAGTTGGGAGCATCACTGACTCTAACGAGCCATTCATTACATTGTCTAATGTGGTGACCCCCCTGGGCTTAACATATCCAGATCCTATTCAGGATTTTTTCCCTCCCCAAGTGGGTGAAGTGGAAAGAAAACTCTCCCATAGAAGGGAAGAGGTCTACATTCAAGGAGTAGCTGCGTCAGCAGCATCACCACTTCATATGGAAATGCCTTCACAGGCTTCGTGGGGCACCACAGGCTCTCAATTGTCATACATTACATTGTCTGAGTTGGTGACCCCCCTGGAAATTCAAAGTCCAGCTCCTGCACAGGAGGTCCTCCCCACCTTTACAGGTCAGGCGGAGGGACAACACACCCATAGAGGGGATGTGGACTCTATTAATAGAGTATCTGCTGCTTCGGCAGTAGAACCTGTTCAGGGTGTCTCTGAGCAGGTAATGCCTTCAATGGCTTCAGCTGGCATCACAGGTTCTACAAACTTTCCAATCATTACAGAATCTACAATGGTGACCACACTGGGTCTCAACCCCCCAGTTCCTGTAAAAGGAGTTCTCCCCACCCACAGTGGTCAGGTGGATAGGCAACCTACACATAGAAGGGATAGGGATTTTAATGCAGGTACTGAAGATCAAGATGCTAACATGGACATGAGTGAAACACTTAACCTTAGCGATCTTTAAATCCCTGACCCTGATCAGCCAAGTGTGAGTGTTGAGGGTCGTGCTCAAACAGAAATAGTGAGGAGTGAGACACCCACTAACCAAACAAACACCCCACACATTGCACTTACTGCACACAACCAAAGGATTTTAAATCTGGAGGTCCAAGTAACAGAAATTCACTACTCAATCAGAAAAATCTTGGAGGTGTAAGAGAAGTAGAGAGCAGAAATGAAAAAAATTAAAGATTTAGTCAAACAACTGCTGGCTCAGATTAACCCGGTTAGAAGGGAGGATAACCCAACTGAGGAGGAGAGATTAGAACAAGAAAAAGTTATAGCTAAAATGATCATGGAATATACAACTCAGGGAGAGTCAGATATCTTCTATAGGCCAGGAGCGAGGCAATTGGAGGAAGGAGAAATATTTAAACCTTATGTGCTAATAGATGTTCCGACTGAAATGGAAATCGAAGAAACTGTAAAGACTGCAGGAATAGATGTTGAGGATGAGTTTGCAGAAGAATATGCTTTTGATAATGACTATCTTCTAGTTGGTGTAGAGGAAGTTGTTACTCAAGACATAGTTCAGGCTCAAGAATTAGTGAAGAGAAAATGAAAGAGAGTTCAACACACTATGGAAAGAAGGAACAGAATTAAGGACATTGAAGCAAAAGTTGGTCCTGATTGGGATGAAACAAGGAGTCTATTCAAGAAGAAGGAGTTATCTCTTACTCAGAAGAAAGACAGAGAAGTCCTTGATCTCTTCAGAACCATGAGGGAAAAATTCGAAGATGTTCATGAATTCTATGCTATGCTATCGAAAGAAATCACAAGCGTGTCAATAAGTGCGTTCAAACATGGATGAAAGATGTTCATAAATTCAACAACATTGGGATCAAAAAATTTATCGACAAAGAGCTTTGAAAAGATGAATATAGTGGAGTTGTATGTGCTGAATATGAAAGTCATCTTTGGGGGACATAAAACAAATGAGATACTGAGAGATCTGATAGAGAAGAAAATTATAGAGATTGGTGTCGAAGCATTTGAGAAGCCTCTGGTGGTCAAGTACTACAAAGCAACAACACTTCATATCCTAACTTTGTCAGATGAATATCTGGATACAAGCCATGTAATGTTCATGCAGTATGTAGAAGGGAGGCTCAGAAGCAAGAAGAATAGAACTGAAGAAGATCTAAAGGCTACTGAGTTTATCCATGCATTTAGGCTGAACAGAGTGATTAAAACATCAGGTAGATATCTAATGGAGACAACCAGATATTACCAAGATCCAGTGTTTGTTAGAAGAGAAGATGGAACAGAGGAACTCGAAACCATAAGAGATTTTGAACCTTACATTCAGACATAGCCAAATGGAAAAAAAATACTTCCTATTCAAGAAGAATGGAGTGGATAAGAAAAAGGAGCTATCAAAATTGAAGAGAAACAATTATGAAATTATCTGAAAAGTCATTATAAGGGTAAAGAGATCCACTATCAAATCAGACAAAAAGGCTTTGAGGATGATTGAAGATGTCCTAGTGGAGAAACTGGCAGAAGAGTCTATGCATGACACTGACAGAGTAAAAGTCTTTCCGAAGAGAATAACAATGTTCGTGTTTTCAAAGAGACAATTTATGGCCTTCGAGTAAATCTCCAAGACAAATGCAACAACATTTCTCACTAAAGTTTTGAAGAAATTAGAAGAACCACCTCCTGTCAACACTCTTAAAGTGAAAGCTAGAGATCTAGTAAAGGCAAGGTTGAAGAAGAAAAAAGAAGAGCTAAGAAAGCATTACTCTGAAACAAGATATAAGTACAAACAAGATTCAGTACAAAGAAGCAGAAGATCATAGAATTGTTTGTTCAGGCTAGAGGAACAAACTTCTATTGTACTCAAAGAAACCTGGAAATGTAAAATCTAATCCATAATGTAATTAATATTATTTACTGTCTTTCTGCACTATACTTTTTCTTGTAAGTATTAGTTGAGTTATCCTCTCACAGGATTTGCTTGTCGAACTCTAACAAACAAATAGGGGGAGATTGTAAAGCATAATGTAACGTAGTATGTAATAGTGATAACGATAACTCAACTAAGAAACAAAGAAAGATAAATAATACTAATATGCAGCACATGAATCCAGAAGGACATGTACACAAGAATCATACATACATAATTGCAGAGCATTCAAGCTGAAAGGTTTAGTGAACGTCAGCGAGAGAAGTCCATTAATATGTTCAGGCCTCAGCAACAAATAAGAGTTCAGAAGATTTCAGACCAAAGACAATGTAATGAATTAAGTATAGATGTCAAAGGGTTTCAGGGATCAGAAGCAATGCAATAGTCCAAAGTTAGTCAGCTGAAATAGAACAGAAATTAAGGAAATTCAATTCAGTGTTAGCGTTTATGAACCAGACCAGTGCACTAAGCATCAGCACAATAAGAAAAGAATTGTCTTGGTTAATCAGAAGAAAATCAATTGAAGCTAGAAGAGTGAAAACCAAAGTAGTAATTACTTCAAGCATTTCAAGAAAATGACCAAGGCAAGTATTAATACATTTGGTGGTTGCTACACAGGTGGAACATTGTGTGAAACGCCACGAAATATCTAGAGGCACAACAAATTGTTTATGGAGCAACAAAACTCTTAAGGGAAGGATTTTGTGGCGCCTGCACTAGGAATTCAGTATGCAGGTGCAACAAAACAATATAGGTGCAACATGACTATGTTTAAGGCGCAACATAAGTTCAAGGCAAGTTTGGTGGCGCCTACACACTATATTGAGAGTGTAGACGCCACCAAACTTGCCTTGAACTTATGTTGCGCCTTGAACATAGTTATGTTGCTCCACTTTGCTCGGGGGGATATAGCTCGGAAAATTCCCTTCAACCAACAAACATAAACAGAGGCGCAAGAAACATATTCCTAGTTTTGGTAAGTATTTAGTGGCACCTACACTAGGTTATTGGAGTACAAGTGCAACAAATGATTAGTGGCGCAACAAAGCATGGCGCAACTAATATCAAGGCGCAACAAACCATTTTAGTGGCTCCTACACACCATCAACACTCTACAGGCGCAATATAAGACTTATACATTGTTAGAAATCAATTTCCAAAAACCCTACAGAATATATATGGGTGAAATCAATTCAGATATTAGTGGTTCATTCATATTCAATAAAAAGACATACAGACGGGAGCTCCATTAAAGACATTCATTAAACTCACCAAACTGAATATCTGTTGTAATATTGATTGAACCCATTGAAGTTAATCATTCTGATTAGAAATGTAACACTCAGGGATTTAATAATATAGCTTTATTTCCCCGAATCTTTGTGTTTCAATAACTGCCATTTTCATATCTCAAGAACACAAACACTTATTCCGCAATTAAATGAAAAATCTACCATATCATATTCAACCCCCCCTTCTATGATGATTTTGGACCTAACAGTGTGTGATGGAGGCACAAGACCTCTTAGCACTTTATTTTGCTCAGGAGAAGAATTTAAATGTTGATTAGCTTGTACCTACATAGGAGACACTGATTCCATAAATACCACATGACGAGAGGTATATAGTCTATTAGAATTGTAGTCCAAATAAAAATATGTTGATTGAGAATCAGAATTGCCTACAAAAATAAAAGGGATATAGAAAAGTTGTAACTTGGATGTGGAATATGGGCGGAGCCAAGGGTAACATAAACAACCAAAGGTTTTGAGACTGTATAATTTTGATGTTTGTGATGTAACACTTGGAATGGAGATTTGTTAGCAAGAGTTGCAACATGCATTCTATTAATAAGGTATGCAGCTGTTTTAAATGCATATAACCAGTATATTGAAAGCAGTGATGCTTTAAAAAGAAGTGTACGACTTATTTTAGTGATGTGACGGTGTCTATGTTCAGCAAAAACATTACATTCTAGAGTATGTGGGGGAGAAGTGATATGGGATATGCCATGTGAGATGAGTATTTGACATAAAGCTTCATATTCGCCTCCATTGTCTGAATAAATTGATATTAGAGGGAGCTAAAAATATATTTCAACCATACATTTGAATTGTTGAAATATGGTTGCAATATCAGACTTTTTAAGCATGGGATAAATCCAAGTATATTTGAAAAAATGGTAGATAAAAATCATGTAATATCAAAATTTATCATTCGACAAAGTAGTATGTCCCCATACATCACTGTAAACTAATTGAAGAGGAACGATTCTTACTAAAGAGTTGGTCCCAAATGGAAGCTTGTGACTTTTATTACATAGGTAAACATTACACAAAAAATGAGAATTAAAACTAGATAAACATAAGCGATTCTGTTGAATAACATGATGAAGGATTATATCGGAAGGTTGTCCGAGTCGATTTATTTGTGGACTCAATGGTGTGTAATCATATAAATTCTTCCCTCACAGAAGTGGATCCCTTGTGTGCGTATATCCTACACTACAAAAAAGAGAAGAAACATTCACGAGAGGTATAGTTAAATTTGTAAAATATAGCCACATATATCAAGTTCTTATTTAAAGAATGGGAACACAACACATTATCTAAAGTAAATGATTGTGGAGGATACTGCAACTTGGTAGTGCATGTTTGAGTTATGGGTAAACTTAAACCATTGCCCAAAGTTATTTTTTCAGGACCTCCATAATCAGAATATGATGTGAGATTTGACGGGTCAGAAATAACAAGATGAGATGTACTACTGTCGAATAACAATGGTTGACAGTGGGAGTTGGTAAAAGAGGCATAATTAAAGGTTGGCTGAATGATGTGCTCTCGAAGAAACTTAGCTAGTTGGCGACATTCTTTGGTCTGATGGTTGTGCCTGTTACAGATATGACAATCTGATCTGTTTATTTTGGCTGATATGACAAATATATTAAAAAATATATTCCCTTGAAACATACGCTCTTTTAATTTAAAACATACGCTCTTTTAATTTAATAAAGTATTTTCTGTCTCATAAAAATAGTGTCAAAAATAAAATATTTTCTCGTCTTTAGTTTTTGCCTTAAAATATAACATATATAAATTAAATTTGATTTTCTCATTATTTTGATAAATCTTATCTAATTATATGTCGAGAGAAAATCATTTAGTTTGGATGAAAAGCAGTTTGACTTTCTTCTCACTAACTGTCACTTTGAATAACCTAATGGAAGATTACTATATTAATTAGTAACTTCCTCATTCTAAATTAATTTACCCTTATCGTTAAAACAAAATAATCAAAATATAATGAAAAGGATGTATCTCACAAAACGAGTTTGTTAATGTGTGTTTTATAAATGTATGTGTATCTATATCGTTGTATTTGTAGCAATGTTCTGAAAATCGGGTGTGAAACTCCCCGATTCGGTGTTAGGCGGATAATTAGGCATTTTTTAAAAAAATCAGCATTAGGCGGCTTAGGTGGTCAACATCGAAATTAGGCTTTTTTTAAAATCAATCAAAATCGATATTAAACGGTCATAATTGGTATCAGGCAGTATAAACTGGTCAAATTTGGTATTCGGCGGTATAAATCGATCAAAATCGATTTTTTTTAATTTATACATATATATACATACTATATTTAATTATTAATATTGAACTAAATCTATTGCTAGCAAATGAAGTTTGCCATAGCATCAAGTGTGGAAAAGAAAAAAGATTCATACTTAAAATTGATTTTGAGAAAGCTTTTGTCTCAGTAAAGCATGAAGGTATGGGGTTTGGAAGCAGATGGTTAATATGGATCATAAATTTCTAGAAAATAATTAGAATTTTAATTTTGATAAATGGGTCACCTACCAAGGAATTCAAACCGCAAAGAGGCAGTAGAAATTCTGAACAAGATGATTGAGAGGGCAATTCGTTGTGGTCTCCTAAAAGGTTTCAAGGAATCTGTGTACTCTATAACATTATCTCATCTAAAATTTACAGATAACACATTCTTGTTTCTAGAAGAATTGAGCGAATCTTTTTCAGCTATCAAGAATATTTTAATTTTTTTCCAAATTATCTTAGGGTTCAAGATAAACTTTAGCAAGAGTTTTATCTATGCAAAGGATCCAGGAACAAAGGTAATACAAGAAGGAGTTAGAGTTCTGAAATATAACATAGGGGAATGACCCCTATCATATTTGGGAACTTAGTTGGGCTCTTCTCGCAAAATTCAATTATATTAGAAACCATTGCTGGAAAATTTTGAAAGAAAGCTGGAAAATTGGAAGAATGAATCTCTGAATTTGGCAGGCTAATTGGTATTGGTTAAAGCAATATCGAATAGCATACGCGTGTACTGGTTTAGTGTTTTTAATGCTCTTGTAGGAGTTTAGAACAAAATGGACCAAATTCAGAGGAATTTTTTTGTGTGGAAATAGGTTGAATCAGAAGAAGAATATGAGAAAAATGCATTTGGTAAGCTGGGAAAAAATCATCAAAAGAAAATAAGAAGGAGGCTTAGGAATCAGAAAAGTTAAGGATATGAATCTTTCATTAATGGTAAATTGGCGGGCAAAATGGTTTCAAGATAGGGATGAGAAATGGAATGTTTGGTTTAGAAGAAAAATTGATTGTCCTGACAATAGGGTTGGATGGAAGCTTGGAAGGGGTGCATGTTACAGATGCTCCTAGACAAATAAGTTCCATAAATCACATGTCACCTTTTAGTCAATTCATTACAGGTCCAAATTTCAATTGAAACTTAGGAAATGATGAGATTATTTTATTTTGGGAGGACTTATGGGATGAAGGGGGAAGGCTTGATAGATTTATGAGATTATATAACATATCCATCTTGAGGCAATCATATGTAAGAAATTTTGTGGAAAAGTGGAACTCAGTGCCCCATCCGAAATCCTCCTTGTGGACGAGAGCACTTAGGCATTAGGAAGAATTGGAATATCTTAGATTACATGAGATTATATGCAATATACAACTGACAAGTGCTAGCGATAAAATCATATGGACGTGCACAGGTAAAGCGTACACATGTGCAAATTGGAATGTTTGGAATAGATTCTCGCAGGTAACTTACACTTCAAATTGGTCAATGATTTGGAAGTTTAAGGCTACGTTGTGGTCATTATGGTTAAATAGAAATGACATGTGTTTTAGAGATAAACAGTGGTCAATAGATGAAGTTCGTGAGTAATAGTAAACTTGGCAGCACTTTGGCTCAAACATGAGGGTGTCTTTCTATTAGCAGAGGGTCGATCATGGGCCATCAACCCAATTAGTACGGTACACCTTCACTCTCAAATAATGCGTAAGGAAATCTCTGGAACAAAGGAGAAGAATGTAGTGTTTGTGGATGGATCATGGTATAAAATTGAATAAGGTCTCAAAAAATCATGTATATGGGGGTTCATAAAAAATGAGAAGGAAGAGATTATATATATATATCTTTTCAGGACCGATAACTACAAAAAAGAGTCTTGAAGCGGAACAAGAGGCGGTGTTCTTTGTGGTCAAGAAAATCTAGAACAATAGACATAGAGCAGGAAAATATGTGGTCTTTTCTGATAGCTTGGAGCTGATAAAGAAGCTAGAGCTCCTAAAAATTGTCCAAGAACATCAAGAAGGATGGATTCAAGAGGTGGAAGAATTGATTCTTAAAATGAGAGTGAGATTCTATCACATTCCAAGGGGCCTGAATGATTGAGCGGATGATTTATTGAGGCAGGGGGCTAGAAGGATAAATACATTATGTGCATGGATTTAAAGAAATAAAATAGCGTAGGGAAATGAAATAATGGAGTAGATCAAGAGGGTTTTGCATGCCATAGGCCCATGGATATAGGTTTATATCAAACATGCTTTGATTTTTTGTATAACATGCACAATTAGATAGTATTCAAAAGCCCGATTCATAATAAGAGACAAGTTATTAAATGTAAAGGCAAAAGTGTGCTCATATATCTTAAGAGTCAGATGTAAGGGGCTGAACAAAGTTCTGGATTGGTGTGCAAATTGCTTGGAAAACAGAAGATGCATGCATGCCAATAATCATGATAGTAGTATATATACACTCCTAGGCCTCTCCCATAAGCATAATTCAAATCCATTTCTCCTACAAGCAAGATGGCTGATGTGACAACTCAGGTCAAATCCTGAATCTTTTTTAAAAATCGGGTCAAGTCCCGACTTCTGAATCCGGAAAAAAGCCAAAGTAAACTGGCTCAAATGCAACAACTTGGTTAATACATAAGTCCACCACAGGCCCCCAAAAGATCATGATTTGTTGGTGCACTTAGTAGTAGTACTTTTACTTATATATTGAACAATATTTCCCAATCTACTCGATGTGGGACTGGGGTGTTATAGCTGATGTAGCGACAATATAGAGAATGCTGGATGAGGGGTATATCAAGATAAATGTTCATAGTTTCTTCTCAAATGATCCCCTACCAAATGGAAATAGATCGGGAGTTGTCTATGTTATGAGGGATGATCGTGGGCGAATAGTATGATGGTGGCTGACTCTATTGGAATAGAAGAAGAAGGTGTCAATGATTTCTACAACATTCTTGCAGGGCTAAAGAGAGCCTATTATGAAAACTTCAACAAGATTGATCTTGATGTAGCAAACATGGGTGTCTACTGGACATGGAGGAATTCACTAAACCATGGTGTTCTCCCAAACCATCAATATGTAGTCCAACAACTTAATCAAAGAAGGGCAGACAATAAGCTCAGCTTGAAGATTAGGCGTATTGAGAATGATAGCAACGGATAGAGAATGATAGCAACATACTTGTAGAATACCTTGCGGAGTATAGAGCTCATCACTGGACAAATCGTGTAATCATTCAAGTTCCGTTTGGCAGAATCTTAGAGTTGTGGAGGAATGATATGGGCCAGTGGGTGTTCAATTTAGAGAAATATGGGAAGAGAATATGGATGAAGTAGTGGTAGATGGGGAAGAAGAGTTGGTGGATAATAAAATGATATATGAGTTGGACTAGGGCAGTGCATGCACGGAAGAAGGAGTCGCAGGTGAAAGTCTTTTGGTATTCCTAAGATTTAGTCTAGTAAATTTAGAGTTCTTTTGTGCAGGAAGATGAAGTATCAGAAGGGTGGTCTAGTGTCTGGATGGAATCTTTGTAATCAATCTTGAAAGATGTGGTGGTCTGCATAGTGGGATGTATCTTTTGTTAATTAAAGTAATGGGAAATCCTTGCCTTTAAAAAAAATGCGTGCAGACATCTTCAAGTTTAAAAAATGCATCATGATACAACTAAAATCAAGTTTAAATTAAACTACAAGTAACAATATATAATTGGAGGTATGAAAAAAAAATTTGGTAATGAAAAACTCTTATGACAACTGAATTTTAATTTCTATGAAATTATTTTATGTTTCTAGAAAGCACTTCATTTATTGGTGTCAAAACATTTGGTATAAAAAAATGGAAGATCTATTCTCTTTTCTCATTTTTTCCAAAAAGATCTTGGAGATTGTGTAATGACCCAGTATCAACCCTTTCTTCCAGATCATCGCTTCTATGGGCCAAATCACTTGAGCTAACGAGGTTAAAAAGAAAGAAGATAAATTGGTTTTTTTGAAAAGAAAGTTGCATTTTGTTGTATTTGATATTAATTTTAATTACATCGAATTGCATTGTTTGGAAAACTACAAACAATTCAAAAAAAATAATATCGCAAAAAAAGTACTCTCCGTCCCATATTAATAGTTTTTTGGAAAAATAATGCATATTAAGAAAAATTTGAATAATTTTTATGTGCATATCATATTTATTATGAATATTATATACTAAATAAAATAAATTTTATATTGGAAATGACAAAAAATGAGGATAAATTTTGATTTTTTTATATTAAAAATAAAAATATACAATTATTATGAGATAATTTTTTTTTTCCAAAAGAGACTAATATTACAGGACTCAAGGAATAGTATTTTTGATAATTAGGCTAACGAAAAGGATGAACCGCATTGCAAACAAATAAATCATTCTCGACCAAACAGAGCGTTACTTTGGCGTAAAGATTAAGTTTCAGATGCACATATACACAGAGTAAATCAAAATCCAAACATAGAAAAGGCCATCAAATTGCTTTGTTTTTTATGTGTATACATTATCTCTAATGGACCCCACCAACTCAAATAAAAAAAAACTCAATTTTTTTTTTACTTTTTAGCTCATCTTCTTGTAAACCCAGATTAGTAATACAATAATTTTGTTAAAATTTGAATAATCGAATCATGAACTGGCGAGCAATTGCTGGGTCACTACAAATCTTGGGTGCCCATTTTTTCCTTTTGAGTTTCACTGTCTTGCTTGTTGCTAAGCTCGATCACTTTGTCTTCTACTCTTGGTGGTGGGTATTTATATATATATATGTACATATATTAAGTTTTTCAATTGGTGCATGATTATTGTTCAGTTATGTTTTGATTTTCATCTGGGGTTGTTTGATTGTTTGATTTTAGTGATTTGATTCAATTTGTGATTGGTTTGTTGTTTTATATTGATTTGATATTGTTAAAGATATGTAATTTGAGTTAAGTTTATGTTATTAGGTTATTGTCGAAAGTCAATTTATGATGGTCTGTTGATTGTTTGATGCTTTAATACTATTACAGCTGAAATTGGATTGTGTAACTATTGTTTCTGTGATGGGGAATGAAAATAGGTTTTTTTCATAGTATTCTTGTTAGTTGGAAGCTTTATGTTATGTGTTTTTTAATACGGATAAGAGGAATGAAATTTACACCGCTTTAGGATTAACGTTAATATCCTCATCGTTTCGTTTCAGTTTAGATGTGAGTCTTTCTACAGGTTATCTCTGCTTATAATTTTTAGCAAGCATTTTAAAAAGGTTTCATATCATCAGTCATTGTGCCATTTAGTTTTGTTGACTAATACTAAACATAGTGTTTTAAGTTTTCGAATAAATTTGACATACATCCATAATATTTGTATAAATGTTAAATTGGAGTCCTTTTTATGGTACGGAGAGAGTAATTTTTTATTTATTTTGATGACCCTTTGTGTCGAGTTCATGCTGAAAGCCATAAGGAAGCATCTTGGGCCACCACATTGGACTTTGGATATTTAGCATCTCTGCATTGCTTAAATTCCTGAAAAAAATTGAAATTCAAGTGAAAATTTGCGATTTTGAAATGTTGAGACCTGCTGTAGCTTCAAATCATTAAAGATATGTATCAGATTATACTATATTGAAATTTAAAGTGTGAGAAAGTTTGTTTGATTCTAGTCTGATAATTGAGTTGTCTACAATTGCCAAGCCACTATTTTCGTCTGCTTTTGTAATATCCTTAATATGATAAGAGGAGCAAGTAAGCTTAGTAAAGTTCTTGCGGATTTTTTTTGGGTAAGCATGTTAAATAAATTTAAAGAGGCTGGAAAGAGAAGATGAGTAGAGAGAAATATAACAATAAACTCACTGCTTTCACATTTACTGCTAATGTTGATAAGAAGACTTGTTGTGTACATATATGATTCAAGGTTTTGCATTGAATTCTGATATTTTTTGATAGTCTTGATAATTGTTGAACCACAAGATATAGCACTTACTGTTAACTTTTATTATGTAAAGTTAGGCAGCCTGTTGCATTCTTTTATGGTGATTACTAAAGTCGGATATTGTATGATTTTATTAGCTATATATTTATACACGTAGCATTCGGCTGCTTCCTCTTGTCAGTTTCTTGAAGGTGGGGATGGGGGTCATTGCTAGCTGAGTTATGTAAATGTGTGGCTAGAGTTTCACATGTTAGGCGTAGCTGGTGTATTGGGCAGTTCCCTATTTAGTGCTATGCATGGTTCCATGGTAAGCTCTAGTTCGATCAGGGAAACCACAGAAAATGAATTAATGAAGGTTACAGGTTCGGGCAAGAGGAAGAAACTTGTAATATCATAGCTGCTCATGGTTATTTTGGCCGATTGATCTTCCAATATGCTAGTTTCAATAATTCTCGTACTTTACACTTCTTTATAGCTGCTTGGCCTGTAGTAGATATTTGGTTTACTGCTTTAGGTGTCAGAACTATGGCTTTCAACCTAAATGGTTTCAATTTAAACCAATCTGTATTTGATAGTCAACGCCATCTTTTTCTATGACGTGGACTTGCCATATACACATATTTTTTGATGTCATATAATACAGTGTTCATTCTATCTGGTTATAGGAATATACCCTCAATCCCTTACACATCCCCCAACACACAATCGGTACAGTTTCAATAAGTTTTTCTTGCATGTGCAGGATAATTTTCATCCCACTTTGGCTATTCCATGCAGTTGTTGCTCGCGGAAGATTCTCATTGCCTGCTCCCTCAGTCCCACATGATCGCCATGTATGGCATTTCGCCTCTGGACTGTTATTTGTCCATATTTCAGTAGAATAAAAAGAATGTTAAGCAGCTGGATTTTAGATTTACCCCCCGTACAACCAACATGTTTCATTTCTTTTTTCCTCTGTTTCTGCAGTGGGCACCATGCCATGCTATTGTTGCGACACCATTGCTGATTGCATTTGAACTTCTTCTCTGTATATATCTCGAGAGCTTGTATGGTATGTAAGTAGCCATTACAATATTGTCTGTTCTACCAAAATCTATGTTATCCGGACTCTCCATTTTTCTGCTTATACTCGTGTCCACCGGACATGACATGGGTGTGGGTGTGTGGTGTGAGTCGGATTTTTCTTATTAAAACGGGACACTTCACTTTGTAGTATCCCAGTTCAAATTGAAATAGAAGGTCTCCTTGAAACTTGTTTATAAAGAGGAAGAAATTCATGAATGACTTGTCTCTATGTTATCCTTTTGATTTTATGTTACAATTAAAAATACATAATTAAGTGTATATGATTTATGTGTAGTAGACACTATTTTTATGAATGCACAATCAATCAGTCTACTTAAAATATAACTTGTGTTAAAGCTTACATGTGAGTCCCCGCACCCGTGCCCAATTTATGATCCATATCCAAGAATCCTAATTATTTTAAAACTAGGAATCTGACTCTCGGATCCACACCCGTATCCGACACCCGTATCCGAGTCCGGGTAACTTAGACCAGAATTGATAATTCAGCATTTTTAATTAGATTGTTCTATTTCCTTATCCGCGGTTCTTGTGTATTGTAACTACTTGGCTGTGCTCAGAAATCAAAATAATATTATCCTGGACAGAATTCGTCTCACTACCAAATTATTCCGTTACAACAAGTATATCTTTACCATGGTTGCATACAACATAGCTGTTGTATTTATGTGGTAAGTAATGTTTACCTTACGGAACAATTTTCTTTTTGCAGTTAACAATTATGGAGCTGTAAGCTTAAAGATTGTCTTTATTCCGCTGTTAGCATTTGAGATAATTATCCTTATTGACAACTTCAGGTACCAATGCTCACATATTTCACTCTGGCAGGGTATGTTATGTAGGAGAGTAGTCACAACACCTTTTATATATGCCTTTGTCTCACTATCTCACTATGCTGCATTGGTGGTAAAGTTGTCTATGGCGTGTTATCCTAGTTTGTTCCAATCTGTCCTTCCACACTTTACCTATTCCTGTTATCTTCTGATGGATAAAGTACATTCTGTCAAATATCATTTTCGATTATCGATGCATAAAAAATAATTGTTACCTGTATGTTTGTAGAAGTGTAGAACACCGTTAAATATAAATTACTATTTTTAGAATTTTAGCCTAAAGAGCCATAACTTTCCTAAAAACAATCTGCATCATCTTGTTTCAGATAAAATGGTTTTCAGGGTGACAAACTGATCTTTTTGAGTGAGTTCTTTGAAAATAAAGAAAATGTAATTTTCCAAGCAAAAAATTGAAAATCTTTGGTGAAAATTTTATAATACATATATTTAATTTGGAAAGGCCAAATGATTAATCAGGCATGGATTTTGTAATTGTTAAATATTTTTGTAATAATTCTGTGCCGTAGTGGGAGCTTGTTCATTTTAATTATATGCCTGATGCCATCTATTTGTCTCATGGTTCTAATTTATGGACTTCGGATCCTCTGAATGGTTTCATTTCTCTTGATATTCTCTTTGGTCTCATTTCCTTGAGAGCTATGCTCGAAATCATGTGACATGCCTCTACTGAGATTGAAACCTCGACCTCTTATTACTAAGAGGTGAGGGAGGGGTATATGTGAGCAATGAATGTGCCTTCATGATGAAAGTTTTAAGAAAACATGCTTTGCACCTCATCTGAAGAACGAAGCAAAAATAAATCATGAATAATATTAATTACAGTAACAGCAGAGATGATCATGAGAAAACAATTTAAACAATGACGTTGTGGAGCACTTATTACAATATAATAAAATCGTCTATTTTTTTAAAAATTCATTTTTGCAAGTCACAGGGAACTTGAATTGTTTATCTTTTGTTGTGTTCAGAATGTGCAAGGCTTTATTACCTGGAGACGATGATAGCATGAGCGATGAAGCAATATGGGAGACACTTCCTGTAAGAGTTCTCTAACCGCTGGATTATACATGAGTTCATCATGAATGTTGCGTGTCAATTCTTGTTATGTCACTCGTAATGGATGATTTCCATCTCTGTACTGCTACTTTCTTTATGTTCTTTTTGAACTTTTTTTAGCATTTCTGGGTGGCCATCTCCATGGTTTTCTTTGTTGCGGCTACTGTCTTTACTCTCCTGAAGCTGAATGGTAACTCTCCCTTCTGATCCAGTTTTCTGCACGGGATGTCTTAATATTAGTGTATGGAATATGTCAGTATTAGCTATGTCGCATTTATCAGTTT
Source organism: Oenanthe sinensis (assembly GCA_028671895.1). NCBI lineage: Eukaryota > Viridiplantae > Streptophyta > Magnoliopsida > Apiales > Apiaceae > Oenanthe > Oenanthe sinensis. The sequence goes on from CM053801.1 coordinate 26,906,342, forward strand.
AACATATGTTTGTTTGAGTTTAAAGTCTTACCTTCAGACTCTGTCACTCTTATCATTTTCTCCATGTTAGATTTTCTTGTTGCAAATGAACAAGTGATAGATCTGTATATATAAAAATTTGGAATGGAAACCAGCCACAGAACTAGCGAGGGTCCACATTATAAAACAACAAATAAGATTATGATGTGAATATATCTATATTATAACTTATAGCTTGGAATAATACAAACAAACACTTCCGGACAAAAGATTGATAAATATCTTTCGTACAAAAAATGCTGAGTACATTATAGTTTATAAGTGAAGTGCACATATCTCATGTTTTTAATTGTTAAACCTCAATATGTGGGGAATTGAATCCTGTACTGACAAAAAGGACATTTTATAAAAAGCGTGTTTCCTATGTATAGTGAGACCTGAATGTTGTATTTGTGATACTCTTCACTTATTTTCAAGTTTCTCTTATTCTGTGATTTTATGTATAGTGACTTAGTGAGGCATGAATCTTTTATCTTTCTTCTTATCCTAACTATGCACTCTTGTCATGCCAAATACTTGTGTGAACTATATAGATCCTTCTATTACAATTTTTAGTTCATTAATATTTATTATTCATTATAGCTATGTTACTCGGACTCAGCTAGACGTGTCCAACATGGATACGTGTCCAAGTATCAGACTCGGCAACATTTTGAAAAATCTACATGTTTTTGGCCTAAAATAGGTGTCCAAGTCCGAGTGTCCATGTCCGAGTGTCGAGTGTCCGACACGGGTACTCGAAGGGAAAATGAAGAGTCCGAGTAACATAGCATTATAGATCTAAAAATTATGTATGTACCTATGTATATATTTTGACCTTTTACTTTTGGGATGATATGATCGCTTTTGTTATATATATTGCAGGTGATGTGGGTGCCCTAGGCTGGTGGGATCTATTTATAAATTTTGGGTACTCTTCATGTGCTATGAATGTCATATTAATATGGAAATTTCATTAAAAAAAATTCTCTTACTATTCTGGGCAGAAATGACTGAACATAATTTTTTTTCCCGTTTTTGCAGAATTGCACAATGCTTTTCTTTCCTTGTTTGTACAAAGTGGTCCAATCCTATGATTCATAGAACCTCTTACACTCAAGAAGCCAGCTCTTCTTCTTCTGCAATTCGATACCTTGACTGGAACAGTGGCTTGGTGGTGCTTCCAGAGGATCAGTCACAGGATGGAATTTGTACTCTGCCCGACATTGGTGGCCATATCATGAAAATTCCTATCATTGTTTTCCAAGTTCTTCTCTGTATGCATTTGGAGGTAGTACCTGTGTGGTCATATGGCTGTCAGATGAAACATGATCAGATTCTTGGTTGCATTAACAGTTGAGTTTTTTTGGGTTTCAGGGACAGCCTACTAGTGCTAGAGACATCCCCCTTCCAGCTCTCTTTTCTCCTCTTTTTCTACTGCAAGGAGCTGGAGTCCTTTTTGCCGCCTCTAGATTTGTGGAGAAACTTGTGCTTTTGCTGCGTAGTGGTACTGCTACAGGAAGATATTTTGTGTTTTCTTCGAAATTTCAAGAATGCTTTGGGTTCCTGAATCATGGCTCCAGGTATATCTTGATCATGCTTCAAGCTTTAAAATTTTTTTTACCTTGATTCTGAATAGTTAGATGTAATCTTTGATAAATATCAGTCCATTCACTTTCCAATGATTTTGCAAACAGGCTATTAGGTTGGTGGTCAATTGATGAAGGGAGTCGAGAAGAACGTGCACGAATTTTCCACAATGGGGCTTCTGGGTACGTATTGTGATTTAACCATCAATATATCTTCACATTGCCGTGTGTCCGTGCTTTAAGGGTGTAATTTACAAATTGCTGTGTGCCTTAGCCTTAAGTATGTGCGTTCTTTTGTTGAAAGATTAATGTTAATTTAATCTGTTCTTAATTCAAGGCTTGCTTCTTGAAAGTATGATACATTATTTACCAACTTCTCTTATATCATTTTCTTCGTGAATATTGCAATTTGCAGATGTGCTTTCTGATATTATATTTGGTTGAAGGTATATAGGTTATTATGTGGCAGTTTGGTTGTAGTAGCATTTTTTACTGATCATGTGATTTCTTGTATATATGTAGTTATGACACTTTCTGTGGTTATCCACCTGAAATAGTTAAGAAAATGCCGAAGAAGGACCTTGCTGAGGAGGTAATTATCATTGTTCTACTCATTTGTATCATATATTGGTTTTTTTGTATCAGCATATACAAGTTCCAAGTCTTATTACTTAACACCAAATAACCAGTTGGTTGTTATCAGACCAATCAAGGATTTTACTACATCTTATTCAGTAATTGAGTATGCCGTACAACATGTTTTATTTGCAGGTTTGGAGGCTTCAAGCTGCACTTGGTGAGCAAACAGAAATTACAAAATTCAGCCAGCAGGAGTATGAAAGACTTCAAAATGTAAGTTTCTTATTTGTATAGAACCACACCTTGTGTGATATGTGCAATATTGTTAGACACCACCGTAAAAATAACAGTCAATGATCTTTAATAAAGATTGTGTCTTGAATTTTCATTTCACTTGCAAAATTTAGGTTCAAATATTATCAAAAGCTGGCTTTTTCTATGCTTGGCAAGTGTGGAGATCTACTTGTATAGTTAATTTTACACTAATAAGCAGTATTTGTTTATATGCAATTGGCTAGGAAAAAGTTTTATGCAGGGTTTGCTTCGAGGGAGAAATAAGTGTAGTCCTCATTCCATGTCGCCATCGCATCCTTTGCAGGTACTTCAGTCTTCCTTACTGCCACCAATTTTTGAAACTTCTCTGGTACTTTCGCTCATCATTCCTAACATAATCAATAATATTTATTTTTGGTGCAGCAACTGCTCTGAAAGATGTAAGAAGTGCCCTATTTGCCGGATCATTATTGAGGAACGTTTGCCTGTGTATGATGTGTAGCTGTAAATATAAACCTAACTGATGATATTTACTTGTAACTGTAAAGTTTACACAAAAGGTTAGATATCGTTGCAAGAAAGCATTGCACACTTCTGACTGCAAATTTTAGAAAAGGAGCGAGTGTTGTTGGTCTTGAGAGAAATGGTGATTTTAGATATAGTTGTGCAGTACAAATGCTAAGATAAATTCATATTTCTGTAAATATGTGTTGCACTACTGGCTTTCTTTTGTGTGGATTATGGAAGGCTAGTAAATATTAATATAGGTTTTTCAATGTTGTATGTGTTTTTGCATTTGGGGTATTGGGGAAGGTTATTATAGAAGCTTATTATTTGCTCAAGTATGTAACATATATATTATGAAGTCTATGATCTGCTAATCTATTTGGCATTAACATAATTAAACTTACGGTGCAATGTGTAAGCTTGTGATTGACGAGCTCGAGCTTTCAAGCTCTTAGAGAGTTAGAGCTGAACCAACTATCTGGAAGTGCACCAAACAGGTGGTTGTGTGAAACATCAAGAAAGCTTAAAGAAATGTCTTCAACCAAGGATATGAGTGTTCCAGAAAAATTGTTCACAAGATAATTTCAATTTAAATCTCTCTCTTTAATATGATCATATTTTTATGAAAGCTTACCCCTAATTTTGTTAGAAGATTGATTTAACAGCATCATGCTACTCGAAAGGTTCCCGAACCAGATAGGAATGGTATCTGAAATTCGGCTGTTTGAGATGTCAAGATGATTCAGGTCATCTTTGTGGGGATCATTCAAGCTTTCTTTGATTTCGAATCCAGTTAGGGAAGTTCGGGCCAAACTTGAATGATGCCAAAGAAATTTCCTGAAATTTGGAACTGGACTTAAATGTTAAAGAATTAAATGATGTTCTTGAACACTTTAAGCTAGAAAGGTTGAACAAATGTAGTTCAGAAATTGTACTGTGGATGGAGTTTCTTCAAGACTAGAGAGTAGTCCGGTTGACTGAGATGGTTATTGGAAAAATCCTAGTATAGTAGAGCTGAATGGTGTTCAAAGGTTGCTGGTAGACGAAAAATTGCTTATAGTAAAAGGGGGAGCCAAGAGATTACAGCAATATAGACGCATGAATGATATGGAGGGGATCAAGGTATTTCAGAGATCAATATTTACACAACTGGGAGGATCAATATTTACACAACTTAAGTCATGCATGGTATGTCAGAGAAGATAAATTAAACCACCAGTTAAAGCTCTCCCCACCTTCCGAATAATTATAATCCAGGTCAAAATGCTGCAAATTGGAGAGGTTTCCAAGCTCATGTGGAATAACTCTGGAAGTGTAATTGTAGGAAAGATCAAGGTATCTTAAGTTGTTGAGTGAGCTGATAAAGTTTGGGATTTTCTAATTGCCGTAAAGTTTGCAGTACCATAAAAAAAAATATTGCTTAGGCATAACATATAAAGGCCATTCTTCATGGGCTTCAAAATAGGAATACGCACAACAATTTATTCAAAGCATGTAAACCAAGTACATCATCACCTCAAACTTTTCTCTGCAATTTGCCAATACGCACAGCCATGGCAACACAAAATTAGCACTAAAGTTCCAATGATTCCCCAAAAAGAAGTGCTGAAACCAGGTACTCCACTTATATATAGCCACCTCTTATATTCACTGTTGTCTCCATCAGCTTCAGATTCTCTGAAAGGACTGACGTCATCAGCTGGTTCATCTCCGGGGCAAATATTCATCAGTGGTTTACCACAGAGTCCAGTGTTCCCCTCATACGTGGAAGTATTGAATCCTTGGAGTTTACCAGATGGAATTTTTCCCGAAAAGTTGTTGTTTGAGAGATTTAAGAATGCGAGAAAATTCAATCCGGACATGCTTGGAGGAATCTCACCTGAAAATTTGTTTGTGGACAAGTCTAAGGATTCTAACACTTTCAGTTGGCCAATCTGCAGTGGAACTTTTCCATAGAACCTATTTCCTGACAAGTTCAGTTCCTTGAGTTCTACAAGTATGATTATGCCTATGGGAATTTCTCCGGTTAAATTATTGGTTGACAAATCAATCATCTTCAGATAGGCGAAATTGCTTCCATACTCGTACTCCTGCCCTTTCCATCTTGCCACACATCATTTAAATAAGTGTAGCTATATTGAGATGGACTCTGTTCTGATGGATCATTTGAATAGTAGATATGCTCAACAACTTCCTTTCATTTTTGGACCATGGCAGTAAAATTACCAAAGCGTGTAGGTATGGTTCCTGAAATTCTGTTCATGGAAAGATCTAGGAAATGAAGATTCGATAAATGACATATTTCATAAGGTAAGCTTCCATAAAACCTTTTCGATTTCAGGATTAGAGCATACAATTGTGGTAGCTCTTCCCCAATCCATGACGGTACCTTCCCTGAGAGCTTATTTAACCCAAGATCTAAAAAACCAAGCCTGCTACAATTTCTTAGAGATGCAGGCACTTCACCATCGAGCTTATTGTTTCGCAAAATCAGTGTCTTGAGAGACTCTAGATTTCCTATTGACCTTAGAATTCTTCCAGAAAAATTGTTATATCCCAAGTTAAGAAACCCTAAGCCTGGTAAAAGAATCCAATAATCAGGAAGTGCACCAAACAATTGGTTATGTGAGATATCAAGAAAGGTTGGACCATCAAAACCTGTCAGTTATATTTAAGGAGAGGAGTGTTCCTGAAAACTTGTTTTTAGATAGGTTTATAAATCTACACTCTTCAGAAATTGCTGGCAGTGGTCCATCAAAATAGTTTGAGCTCAAATCTATCACAACAATTGTATCATGTATATGGGAATACTTGCCCCTAATGTTGTTGGAAGAGAGATTTAGAGAAATCAAGTCACTTGAGAAATTCCAGAACCAGATAGGAATTGTATCTGAAATTTGGCTATTAGAGATATCAAGATCAAAAATGTACATTTGATTTCGAATCCAGTTTGGGAATTTTGGTCCCAATTTGCATGATGCCAAATGAAGTTCATAAATTTGGAAAGGAGGAAGTCATTCGGAACTGATGTTAAATTTCAGAGGATTAAATGATGTACGCAGGTACTGCAAGCTGGAAAGATTGGACAAATGTGTTTCCGTAACTGTACTGTGGATGGAGTTCATTGAAAGGTCCAGTTCACTAAGACCCCATGGTAGTCCGGTTGACTGAGATCCCCATTCTGTAAATTGGTTTTTATCAAGGTACATTACATCTAATTTTGAACATCCAGAAAAGTCAGAAATACTCCCAGAAAACTCATTATTAGAAAGATCTAGATGATCCAAGGTTGATAATCCCGTAAAATTAGGAAGACTCCCTGAAAGCTCATTATTATTAAGATATAATGATTCCAAAGATGAAAATCCTCTAAAATCTGGTAAAGAACCTCTAAGATGTTTATTGGACAAATCCAAGATTTGTAGAGCTGAATGGTTTCCGAAGACTGTTGGTAGATGCCCATTTATCTGATTGGAGCTGACTAGTAATGTTATGAGGGATGAAAGTAGTGCAAAGTCAGGCAGTGAACCCGTAAAGTTGTTGGAAGTGAAATCTACAACTTTCAAACTGGATAAATTCCAGATGGAATTTGGGACTTCATCCTTAAGTTGATTTGCAGAGAGATGTAGATGATTTAAAGAAGTCAGAAGACCAAAAGATTTTGGAATTTTACCATGAAGTTGATTTGAAGAGAGATCCAGATAACTTAGGGCAGTCATATGACCGAAAGAGTTTGGAATTGGACCATTCAATTGATTTAAAGAGAGATCCAAATAGCTTGGGGCAGTCATATGACCGAAAGACTTTGGAATTGGACCATGCAAGTAATTTTTGCGAAGGTCAAGTACTTCTAGACTGCCATTCAAGTGAAAAAGCCATTTAAAAATGGATGAACTGATTTGATTCTCTCGAAGATGAAGATTCGAAATAGAGGAAGAGAAATTGTTTAAAGTAGAAGACGGACTTGAGAGGCTACATTGCTCTAGGCGCATAAGCGAAATGGAAGGGATTCTCTGAATCAAGCTTACCCAAATACTGTGAATGTTGATGCCACTCAAATCAAGGTGTGTCAAAGAAGATAGATTAAACAACCATTTCATATGATTAAATTAGACAGGCTTGACACGAGTTTCATGCCTTGTATTTAATCGGGATATTGAAGGGTAGAAGGAATTAATTGTACGGTAACTAATTACTGACAGGTTCTAAGTATTCTAAGCAATGATTTCGTATTATCTGGATAGTCGCGATATGTTGAGAAGCATCACTCACGATGTAGAATAAATATAATTAATCAGATTAATTATATTTAATGAATTAATAGAATTCATATAAATAATAAATAAAATGTTTATTATTATTTATTTCTACTACCGGCTTAATATTGAACCTAAAAGAGTCACACCATAAAAGATATTAAATTATAGATGAAGGAATAATTAATAATAGCTAGTCATTATTTATTTATGAAATAAATAATTACTTAGCAAATTTTATAAATTAATTAAATAAGATTTAATTGATTATAAATTATTTAAGATAAGATCTTAATATTATTAATTAAATATTTAATTAAAGTAATTAAATATGAAGATATAATAATTTTCTAAACGAGTTTAGAAAAAGGAATTAATGATTAAAATAGTTTTAATAATTAACTAATTAATTAATAAGATTAATTAATTAAAAACGGAAATAATAATAATAAGATATTTATAGAAAATATCTCAGCTGAGATATTTTCCTATAAATATAGGATTATAAACCCTAATACTGTAACTCTAATATTTTGTGAGAAATATTTTAAAAGGGAGGCAACCTTAATTTCCTCTCTAGCCTCCTCCTTCATCTTTTAGTTTGATTCTTGGTGGATATCTTTAGAGCACTCCACACTTGAGGGGTGATTGCAAGGATTGAAGAACAAGATCTTCTCTAGCTGTTGCCGGAAAGCAATCGAGGTATTCTTCAATTTATAAAATAGTTTTGTATCTATATGTATGTATACATAGGAATATATGCAAATAAATGTTATTCAATACTTTCGCTGGTGCATAAATTCCTTCAATGGTATCAGAGCTTAGGTTGTATGCATATAGATTCGTGGTCAAGTTTCAGAATTTTATGAGCATGTATGTATTTATTATGATTTATACAAGCAATATCATGTTTTAATTATGATTAATATGATACTGTTCGTCAAAATTGTTTTGATAATTTTCCTGGGTTCTATAAGTGTTGTAGATCGTCCAGTTAATCTTTCATAATTTTCTGATGCGTAGAATATTTATTATGAATTTTGAAAGGAATAATAATGATTTAATTATGATTAATTCATTACTGTTCCTCAAAATTTATTTTATATTTTTCATATGTTCTAAAAGTGTTGTAGATCATCCAGGTATTTTTAAAATATTTTTCTGAGCAATAGATTATTTATTATGAATTTTTAAAGTTGTTTTTAATTAATTCGTAATTAAATAATAATATCTATAAAAACAAATATGTAACGCATTCTGCGCATGCGTTACAAGATAAAAAGGGGGTTTTGGCTTGTAACGCATACCAGAGATGCGTGACAGGGTGTTTTGCACGCGCCTGACGCGCGTGCGCGCATGAGGATGCGTCAGAAACTTCTCGGGGCGCGTGCGGGCCCGTGGAAGCTCAGAATGGGGCGTGTAATATACCATTGGATTCGTTTTTCCGAGCCGGTTCTAATGGTATATTACAATAATTTTTATGAAATTGTTTCGGACTATTTAAAGCTTCTAAAGGTGTTTTAAAGCAAGTTTTAACTGTTTTAAGTTGCTTTTAAATACACCATGTGATACATAGAGATGTATAATGCTTATATGTTGTAATATATGATTTAACATGCCTACCTTATGTTTATTCGTGATTATATATATGTGATATATGCTTGAATTATCATGAGATGATAGATTTAGGTGAACTTAATTAACATAAGGCGTATGTTAGACAATCTAGAATAGTGAAATTGTTTCGTGACCTTAATTTACATATTATGAATACAATCATGAGATTTTTGTGTTTATGAAACACGTGATTGAATATGTATTTTCAACTTAAATGAAATGATGATTCTGTCAAACAACAGATGTTCTATCTATAAGAAAGGGGGTTATTAAGAGACGCCTCTTGACAATGCTCCAACCCTGGCCTGGGATGACTCCAAGTATCAATAGTTGATTTGAAATATTTAATCTAATCTAAAAGAATCTCTTTATAATATGATTATGATTGTAACATAATATAATCCCCTAAAATATAAAGAATATCAAGTAGTAATTGACCATAAAACACAAAGGGCTTGTGTTGGTCATAGCCTTCCAACATAATAGAAAGTATTTCTTGTTTTTGAAAATATGTCATTTCGTGCTATAGCCGAGGGCGTTGTTTCCGAAAGAAGAGATACTTGTCTATAACATGAGATTTGTATGATGAATTGGAATCTTATGGTCGTTACGTGCTACAGCCGTGGGCTATTTGAAACTAGTTTAATTATACGAGATGTTGGGATTGACTTGACTTAGAATATTGAGTTTGTCGTGCCACAGCCGTGACTCAAGTATTCAAGAGGCTAAAGTAAGATTAGGGAATAACATGAGATGTAGCTGACAAGAGTTGTCTGCCTATTGAACGTTACATGGCGTTTCGTGCTACAACCGAGGTTGTGTGATGGAATGTAGGATCCCTATCCCACTAGCATTATGAATGCTTAATTTCAATAAGGGATATAGAAATTAGATAGAATAGTGGGAGGCACTTATGAATAAAGACCCGATTCATATGGTGTTTTAGATAATGAAATAGAGTATTTGCTAAATGTTGTTATATGTTTGTTATTTGCAAATTTACTATATACATAATGTCTTCTGCACTATCACTCCGTTGCATGCTCGATGCACACAAATTAACTGGTCCCAACTATGCTGATTGGCTTCGAAACCTGAGAATTGTTCTCAGGATTGAGAAGAAGGAATATGTACTAGACTCACCTAAACCTGCTGAACCTGCTCAGGATGCACATAATGATGAACATATTGTGTATCGTAATTGGATAGATGATGCAAGAGTTGCACAGTGTGTTATGCTGGGATCCATGAATGATGAGCTCCAAAAGCAACACGAGCATATGGATGCTCACTCTATCCTTATGCATCTACAAGATTTGTATGATGTGGCAGGAAGGACAGCTCGATATGAGATGTCGAAGGAGCTGTTCCGTTGTAGGATGACTAAGGGATCATCTGTGAATGTTCATGTGCTCAAGATGATCAATTTGATTGAGTGTCTTGGACAACTTGGATTTGTCATGGATGGGGAGCTGAGTCAAGATCTGGTCTTGCAATCACTTCCAGATTCATTCTCGCAGTTCGTTGTGAACTTTCACATGAACAAGTTGGATGTTAGCTTGCCTGAACTCCATAACATGCTGAAAACTGCTGAGTCGAATTTTCCCACAAAGAAGAGTTCTGTTCTTCTAATTGGTGAAGGCTCTAATCCTAAGAAGAGGAAGAGGAACCCTCCTAAGAAGAAGAAGAAGGTAAATGAGAAAAGGCTGCAGAATTATGCAACTATCAAATGCCCCCATACTTATCTTTTGCTCGTCCTCGAGTAAAATCAACAGTTAAAAAGAAAACTAAGAAAAGTTCTAGGCTCCTTTTCGTAGGCGTGACGGGTAATTTTAGGTTTACCAACCCGTTAAACTCATAGACGATCTCTACAAGAGGAGTGTTGTCTCCTAAGGGTTTACAGAAGATATACCCATAAAATATGTGAAATAATTCCTGCAATTGTCCCGACTCAATTTTCACTCTAGTTTTCAATGGTGTAAACAAAAAGATTTTATAGGGAAAATACATGCCTTAGAAGACTTTTCTAATAATAGTCGAATTGTAGGTAACTTCAATCTACTGGTATTGAATCTAAATGTTTACAAAAAAATCTCAAGGTGTGTAGTGAATTTAAGGCCTCTGATAGATGAACTGCATGAGAATATTTTCTCTTTTTCAACCAATATTGAACTGACCCAATCTCTATTAAAACAAGTATCTAGCCAAATATCACAAATTCATATATATAACCCTTTTTTTTTAATCGACTGTATAGTGTCTGTTTTCTTAGGCTTTCTATGTTACCCATGTAGCGAGCTTTGGGTCAGTGACTCCCAAACCAGTTGGTCTTAGGGCACTAGGTTTTAAAATACCCCAACGGACTTAATTACTCGAGTAACAAAGGCCACAAAACAAGACTAGTCAATTCTACTTGTGCCCATCATCTCATCTATTTATTTTAAGGAATATTGGGTATTGAAGTAGTTTATTCTTTCTTTTTCTTTCTTTTTTTCTTTTTTTTTTCATTTTCATCTTCTTCTTCTTTTTGGCTATATATTTATTTTTCGCAAAAATTTGATTCGACATTGTTCTAACATGTGGGTTCTCTCTCAGGTATCGAATAACATCCCTATACAATCTTTCCAACAAAGGTCTTGTGCATATGTTCCGTCTTGAAATTTGGTGTAAAAATCGTTCGACACAAGTTTCATAAAGATAACCTTACTCGACTAAGTTCAAATTATCTAAAAGGCATTATATATATAATTTTTTTTAAAACAAATGCTAACACCAACTAGTCCTAAAGTTCAAATAGAGGACAGGACAACTCAACCTAAACATTTCTATTTTTGGATTTTTAATTTTCTATTTTTTTTTGTATTTCTTTTTAATTTTAACACTACTAGCACCCTCCCCCATACCTAAATCATGCATGTCCCCAATGTATGCAAATGAGAGAGATATGATAAAATAACATGAAGAGATAATACCTGACATGGGATGACGGAGAAGCAAAACTAGTTTATTCTGAAAACTTACTTTATTCAGAGATCGACAAGGTGGATGACCTCTTCCTCGAGATCAGTTGGCAATTCTAAAAATGGTTTGAGCCTTTGTCCATTAACTTTAAATATGTCACCATTTTTAGGATTTTCAATTTCAATAGCACCGTGAGGAAAAATTGTTTTAACAATGTATGGTCTTTCCCATCTAGATCTCAACTTTCCAGGAAAGAGATGCAACCTAGAATTATATAAAAGAACTTTTTGACCGGGAGAAAAGGATTTTCTCAAGATGGATTTATCATGAAACACTTTAGTTCTTTCTTTATAGATTTTAGCATTTTCATAGGCATCATTCCTCATTTCCTCTAACTCAGACAATTGCAACTTCCGATGACTACTAGCAGTGGATAAATCAAAGTTTAACTCTCTAATGGCCCACATGGCCCTATGTTCAAGTTCAACAGGGAGATGACACGCTTTACCAAACACTAGTCTGTAGGGAGACATACCCAAGATCGTCTTGAAAGCAGTCCGATAGGCCCATAATGCATCTATCAACTTAATGGACCAATCTTTCCTATTCGAGTTGACAGTCTTTTCTAAAATTTGTTTGATTTGCCTATTAGAGACTTCAACTTGACCACTAGTCTGAGGATGATAAGAGGTAGCCAATTTATGCGTGATGGAATACTTTTTCAAGAGAGATTCAAATTGATGATTTTTAAAGTGCTTGCCTTGGTCACTAATGATAGCTCTAGGTGTGCCAAATCGAGAAAAGATATTCTCTTTTAAGAATTTAAGGACAACCTTGTTATCATCAGTCTTAGTTGGTATGGCTTCGACCCACTTAGACACGTAATCAACCGCTAAGAGAATGTAGAGATTACCAAATGAATTAGGAAAGGGCCCCATAAAATATATTCCCCAAACATCAAAAATCTCAATGACAAGGATTGGACTCATTGGCATCATGTTTCTTCTAGTGATCTTTCCTAAATGTTGACACCTACTCAAACGGAACATAATTCGGCGGCATCCTTAAACAAACTAGGCCAATAAAAACCACACTGAAATATCTTCGCTGCTGTTTTCTTAGCACTAAAATGACCTCCACAAGCCTGGTCATGACAAAAGGACAGTACGCTCCTAACCTCATGGTTTGGAATACATCTCCTAATGATTTGGCCTGGGCAATGTTTAAAAAGATAAGGGTCATCCTAAAAGAAGTGTTTGACTTGAGAGAAAAATTTTGATTTATCTTGCTTAGACCAATTGGAAGGAATTTCACCGGTGGCAAGGTAATTGACAATATCGGCGAACCAAGGAGGACTAGAGATTGAAAGAAGGTGTTCATCGGGAAAAGATTCATTTAAGGGTAAGTCAATAGTGGAATCCACTACTAATCGAGAGAGATGATCGGCAACAACATTTTCTGAACCCTTCTTATCCCTAATTTCTAGGTCAAATTCCTGAAGCAACAAGACCCATCTAATCAATCGGGCCTTTGAGTCTTTTTTGGAGAAAAGGTATCTAAGGGCTGCGTGATCGGTGTAAACAATGATTTTGGAACCGATAAGATATGACCGAAACTTTTCAAGGGCAAAAACTATTGCTAAGAGCTCTTTTTCAGTTGTGGAGTAATTAAGTTGAGCATCATTTAAGGTCTTGCTAGCGTAGTAAATGACATGAGGTATCTTATCTATTCGTTGACCTAACACCGCCCCTACCGCATAGTCTGAAGCGTCACACATTAACTCAAATGGTTGATTCCAATCGGAGGACTTGATGATCGGGGCTGAAGTCAATTCTTTCTTAAGGTGGTCAAAAGATTGAACACACTCACTAGTAAACTCGAATTTGACTTCCTTAGAAAGAAGGTTGGTCAAGGGTCTAGCTTTCTTACTAAAATCTTTAATGAAACGTCGATAGAAACCGGCATGTCCTAAAAAGGAGCGAATTTCTTTGACAGATTTTGGTGGCGCGAGATTAGCAATAAGGTCGACTTTGGCCTTATCAACTTCGATTCCCTTTTCAGAAATTTTGTGACCAAGAACAATTCCTTCCTTAACCATGAAATGACATTTTTCCCAATTAAGAACGAGGTCGGTTTCCTTACACCTTTTTAAGACTAAGTCGAGATGGTGTAGACACTGATGAAAAGAAGAACCAAAGATGGAAAAGTCATCTATAAAGACTTCTAGAAAGTCTCCTATCATGTCAGAAAAGATGCTAGTCATGCACCTTTGAAAGGTAGAAGGGCCAGTAGTTAGGCCAAAAGTTAATCGACGATAAGCGAAGGTTTCGAAAGGGCAAGTGAACGTGGTCTTTTCTTGGTCCTCGGGAGCAATGGGGATTTGGAAATACCCAGAATAACCGTCTAGAAAGCAATAGTAAGAATGACCCGCTAACCTTTCTAACATTTGGTCCATGAAAGGTAAAGGAAAATGGTCTTTTCTAGTGGCGGCATTGAGCTTCCTAAAATCTATGCACATTCTCCAACCTGACTGAACACGAGTAGGAACTTGCTCATCATTTTCGTTGGTTACTATGGTAATACCTGATTTTTTAGGCATTACATGAACAGGACTGACCCAAGAACTATCAGAAATGGGATAGATTATCCCATTATCGAGACATTTAAGGATTTCTTTCTTTATAACTTCCATCATGGCAGGGTTCAATCTCCTTTGGGGTTTCCTAACAGGCTTAGCATCATCAACTAAGTGAATCCTATGTTGGACAATAGCCGGACTAATTCCTTTGATATCTGAGATACTCCACCCTATCTCTTCTTTATGTTCTCTAAGCACACTTAAAAGCTCTTTCTCTTGTGACTCGGTCAAATTAGAGGCAATTATAACCGGAAGAGAATTTTTAGGTCCTAGAAAGGCATATTTAAGAGTGTTAGGAAGAGGTTTGAGTTCTAATTCTGGCGGGCTTGACTCAACGAGTTCACTAGCTTCGAAAAGAAGGCTTGGTGTGATCTCCTGATTAGTTGTAGAAATGGTGGACTCTAACATTTGGTTGACCTCATTTGTGTAATTGGAAATATCCCAATCCTGACCAAAGTGTTTTAAACAAAAGTCAAAAGCATCACTAGGAGTCATGAGATCTTGATCAACTATTTCATCAATTAAATTGATTCCCATCGGTTGATCAAAATCATCGGATTGTTTTCCAACATGAAAAATATTTAAGTCTATGGTCATATTCCCAAATGTTAGTTTCATTAATCCATTCCTGCAATTAATCAAGGCATTAGAAGTGGCTAGAAAAGGTCTTCCTAAAATGATAGGAATTTGGTTCTTAGGGTTCTTGACCGGTTCGGTTTCTAAGACCACGAAATCAACAGGAAAGACAAAGTCACCTACTTTAATTAACACATCTTCAACAACTCCCTTAGGAATTTTGACAGACCGATCCGCTAATTGAAGTGTAATATTTGTCTTTTGAAGTTCTCCTAAACCTAGGGCTTGATAGACAGAAAATGGAAGCAGGTTCACGCTAGCTCCTAAGTCAAGCAAAGCTTTATCGATGAAGGTATCGCCTAAGACACACGAAATAGTAGGACAACCGGGGTCCTTATATTTTACAGGAATTTGATTTGAAAGGATCGAACTAACGTGTGATGTCAAAAAGGCTTTCTTCGGGACATGATTGGTGCGCTTATGAGTACACAACTCCTTTAGACACTTAGCGTAAGAAGGAATTTGTTGGATGGCATCTAAGAGAGGAATGTTTATCTTGACTTGCTTAAAGACTTCCAAAATCTTGTCTAATTGTTCCGTTTGCTTAGATGAAATGAGTCTTTGGGGATAAGGGGCTTTGGGTTTATAGACTCTTTCACCCGGTTCTTCAGAAGAAGGTTTATTGATCGGTTCACTTGTGGATCCTTGACTTTTCGAATTCTCGGATTTTTCTACACTTGGACCCGGAAAATGATGACTTGGTTCAGAAGTCGATTCCTCATCCTCACGAGATTTATCACCCACTTGGTTATCAACTTGCTTGCCAGACCTTAAGGAAATAACTGCATTCACATTGTCATGAGGTCTTTGGTTCATGGGAAACTTAGGATTCACCTCGGGTTGACTAGGAAACCGGTTCTTCTCCCGCTCACAAATCGTGCTAGCTAACTGACTCATCTGAACCTCTAACTTAGAGATGGCTTGAGAATTAGAATTTAAGATTTGCCTATCTTGGGTCATGGTTTGCATGAAGGTTTGTTGGCATTGAGTCAAATTCGTTTGTGATTTCAACAACGCCTCAATACTCTTCTCTAAGGAACTAATTCTCTTATCCGAATCATTAAAACCGGGTGGGTTCAAAGGTGTTTGAGTTGATTTTGGATAAGGACCAAAACTTTGATTTGGGTAAGAGCTAGAATTGGGCTTTTGAAAGTTGGGTTGAGACAGTTGATAGTTTTGACCTTGGTTCCATGAAAAGTTCGGGTGATTTCTCCACCCGGGATTGTAAGTTTGTGAAAACGGGTCATTTCTAGGTCTTGGTTGGAACATAGCATTCACTTGCTCCAACTCTTGAAAATTTTGAAGTGTTTGGTTCGGAGAATTATAGTTCGCACACATAGACATTTGTGAGGAAGATCCGATGGTTTCTAAAGCTTCGAGTCGCTTAGTAAGGGTAGCTAACTTGGCCTCGGTGGCAATCGAATTATTAACTACATGCAAACCCCTAGAAGACGAACTCGGTGACTCATTAGACTTAACAGGCTCCCTAGTGGACTCCCACAACATCGTCTTTTCTGCCAATTCCTCAAAAAATTCCTAACCCTGATCCTCATCTTTTTCCATGAACTTACCTTGACACATAGACTCTAACAAAGCAGTAGTCGGACTATCTAAGGCTTCGTAAACAATCTTACAGAGTCTCCATTTCTCTATTCCATGGTGGGGACATTGAGATAGAAGATTTTTAAAACGGTCAAAATATTTCCAAAACGACTCATTTTCTTTTTGATGAAATTGGTTTATCTCATTTGTGATTTTTGTGGTCTTGTGATTTGGAAAATATTTTTTAAGAAAAATTACCACAAATCCCTCCCACGTTGAAATAGAGTTGACCGGTAGACTATACAACCATTTTTTAGCATTTTCTTTTAAAGCGAAGTTGATTAGTCTAAGCCTAATGGAGTCCTCAGTTAATTGTTGGAGTTTTTGTAAGGCACAAACCTCCTCGAATTCGTGAATAAAAAGATATGGATCCTCACATTCACTCCCGGTAAACTTTGGTAACATGCTAATGTGGTGAGACTTAATCTCGAAATTATTACCATTAACCGGTGGTAAGGTAATACAACGAGGGTTGAGCCAGAACGGGAGGGGTAACAACGGTCTCTAAGAGAAACAACCATGTTTACTACGGTTTCACTAACTTCTACGGGTTCAGAATCTGAAGAAGAAGAAGAAGACAACTCAGTCGGTCTTACTAATCTAGATGATTCGTTCCTAGCCCAAGCAGTTCGCATAAACACGTAGCAAATAAGTGCAAGAATTTAAACACTCAAAAGAAAATATGGAAAATCGAAAAAAAGAAAAAAAAATTCTAAATCTAGGGTTCCCTAAAATTACCTAGACCTTGCTCCCTAACAACAAGATAATACTAAAACTCACAAAACTAAAAGTACTCGTCCTGATTGGCCAGGTCGGTGCAAGCATTGCCAAGAGGCTAAACACCTTCCTAAGACACCAATCCAAATCGCCAGGTAAGCTTTCGCTAGCCTAGACACCAACGAATGAATACTTCGAGATTTGTTCGTTTTAGGTTCTCTTCCTAGTTGAGCGCGAAATCCTAGGGCTAACGTCTAATTAATTTTATTAAAAAGGTTAGGGTATGCAAGATGAGAGATTAATTATTGTGGGCTAAGGAAAGAGTGATGAATTCTCTCCCCTCATCTTGTGATTGGGTTTTGCCCTTAAAATTTATTTAAATGATGCAACACACAACGAGTTATAAAAAACGATAAACAATTATGGATGCTTAAACTACGTGTCCTAATCTAAAGAAAAGAAGGAATTTAACGTACCTCATTACTCCAGCAATCACCACAATTTACAAGGTACGAAAAATTAAATACAAGAATTTAAATCTAAATGATGTGCTCCTAAGTGATTAATGCATGATGCAACAATTATGTATTCAACTAACTAATTATTTTTTGGATGTTTAATTATTATTTTTTTTATTTTTTTTTATAACTACGTGATGAAATGACAAAAATAGGGAGATACGGGTTACCGAAAAATGCTTTCCGAAAATTTCTTCAAGTCTGGCAATTTCCACGTTCCAACGAGCTTTCCGAATCTCTAATTTTCTAAAAAAAACAAACAAAGAGAGCAAGTAAAACTAATTCGAAAAATTAAAAATTAAGGTGTGAAAAATAATTATAGTCCCCGGCAGCGGCGCCAAAAACTTGATGTGCCAAAAATAGACATTTTAAATTGCAAGTGCACAATCTCGTTTTGGTATTTTTAGATTCGAACCACAAGGACTAAATTAATTTCGCGAAAACCTTAATTTATAATTTAGGCGAATTAGACAAATTAATTTTGGGAGAATTTTTTTTTTATTAAAATAAAATATTAAAACGTGAAATTGAGATTAATTAAAAGTTTTAATAAAAACGTAAAACTAAGAAAAAGGGCTAATCGATAAATATGATCTGCAAAAGTAAACAAAAGTGTGTAACATGAAGACTGGAAATGGATAGTCAAACTAGAAAATGGTCTGCAAAATATTTATAAAACTAGACTACACGAGTTATGTCCGTGAGGCATGGTCCAAAATTGGACAAGTGAAATCAAACAAAGAAAAAAAAAATAAACACATAAGCATAAGCATTGATTTAAAACATCACAGTGTGCTAACAATATGACTGGGCAAGTTAGTGAAGCGTGACTTGGGCGAACAAAATTTAAAGGGCTTTAATTAACACAACTAAATTAAATCTAAAACTAAAGATTAAACTACTAATGAAGCTAAATCTAAACTTATATTATTAAACCCACTAATAAAATTAAACTTTAAAAATGGGCTTAACTTTAAAACACAAATAAAAGAAAAGTAGATCTAAGACATAAATCAAACCTACTAATAAAATTGAAATTTATTAGGGGCTCAACCACTAAATATGAGGAAGTAATTAGATCTAATAGATTAAAACAAATGGGCTCCTTTCATTTCCCCAAGCTTAACTTGTGGTACTTTGAAAGAATCATAGCCCAAAATAAAATGAAGATGACAAGTGCTAGTAATATAAAAGTAGAGAAGAAGATGCAAATAAATGAAAATAAAAACTAGATCTAAAAGTGATGTGAATCAAACCCATAAAATAAGACTTGTAAAAGATGAAGATGAAGACTAGCATAAAAGAAAATAAAGACTTGCATTAATATGAAAAGTGTTTATAATATTTGAGAGAGCTAAAAACTAGATCTAGAAAATTAAAAGAGAGGCTACTACTAAAACTAGGGTAAAACTAGAGATAGACTAAGTTGGTGGCTAAGGGTGAGAATGAGATGCTTAAATAGGCACAAGGTAGGGTTTTAGGGGTACAAGGGTAATCTTCATTTTCTTTTCTTTTTGCCTTTTCTTCTTCCTTCTTTTTCTTTCTTTCTTCTTTGCTTCCTCTTTTGCCCTTTTTGCTCATTTTAATCATCTTTTCTCCTCCTTTCTTTATTTCTTTATAATTTCTGAAATAAGACAATTAACTAATTAAAAATGTGAAGACAAGCAATAAAATATGGATAAAAAATATGCAGAATTATGCAACTATCAGCTAGTTCCGCCAAAAGCTGAAGATCCCAAAACCAAAGCTGTTTGCTTTCACTGCAACAAAGTGGGGCACTGGAAGAGAAACTGTAAGGCTTACCTTGCAGAATTGAAGAAGAAGAAGGGTGGTGAGACTACCGCTTCTCCTTCAGGTATGTTCATGATCGAACTAAATATGTCACTTAATCAAACTTCTACTTGGGTATTAGATACCGCCTGTGGTTCTCACATTTGCAATTCGTTGCAGGGACTAAGGAGAAGTAAGACTCTTGAAGAAGAGGAGGTGATCCTACGTATGGGCAATGGAGCAAGAGTTGCTGCTGTAGCTGTAGGATCGTTTGATTTACTTATGCCTACAGGCAAGACTATTATTTTGGATAATTGTTATTTTGTTCCCTCAATTGTGAGGAATATTATTTCTATTCCCATGTTAGACTTGGATGGTTTTTCGTTTGTTATTGAGAATAATAAGTGTTCAATTTTTAGAAATAATGTTCTTTATGGTATTGGTATTTTAAATAATGGTTTGCATGTATGTGACGTAGAACATAGTTTACTTCAAATTGAACATAGTAATAAAAGAAAAAGAGATGATGAAAATCCCACTTACTTGTGGCACTGCAGACTTGGTCATATTAGTGAAAATAGACTTAAGACATTGCATAAGGAAGGGTTACTAGAACCTTTTGATTTTGAATCACATCCTACATGCGAGTCTTGTCTGTTAGGCAGAATGACCAAATCTCCATTTAGTGGACATGGAGAAAGAGCTGCGGAGTTGCTTGGATTGGTACATACAGATGTGTGTGGGCCGATGTCCACGCAAGCCATGGGTGGATTTTCATACTTCATTACTTTTACAGATGATCGATCTAGATTTGGATATGTGTATTTGATGAAATACAAATCTGAAGCCTTTGAAAAGTTCAAAGAATATAAGTATGAAGTAGAGAAACAAACCAAGTATAGTATTAAAATCCTTCGATCAGATCGAGGAGGTGAATACTTAAGTGGCGAGTTTCTAAATTATCTCAAAGAAAATGGTATAATCTCTCAATGGACTCCTCCGGTCACTCCCCAGTTGAATGGAGTATCCGAAAGGAGAAATCGAACTTTGTTGGACATGGTTCGATCCATGATGAGCTATACAGATCTTCCAGTATCACTTTGGGGTTATGCATTGGAAACATCAGCATATATATTGAACAAGGTGCCTTCCAAATCTGTTCCTCAAACTCCGTATGAGATATGGAAAGAAAGGAAACCGAGTCTTAAGTACGTTAAGATTTGGGGATGTCCGGCTTATGTCAAGAAAGTTGACCCCGATAATCTAGAATCTCGATCCGTGAAATGTAGGTTTGCAGGATATCCTAAAGAGACTTTAGGGTATTACTTTTACACCGAACAAAGGGTGTTTGTCTCCCGACATGTTACCTTCCTGGAAAAACAGTTTATCCTTGAAGGGAATAGTGGGAGCAAGATTGAACTTGATGAAGTTCATGAATAACAAACTACTACGGTTCAAGAGGAAACACCTGTTCATATTGAACAACCTTCCGTAGAACAGCCCATCCGTAGATCACAAAGGGTGTCTCACCAACCTGAGAGGTATTATGGCCTTGTCATTGAGAATGACAATGAATTGGTGGTCATTGATGGAGATGACCCTATGACCTTCAACGAGGCTGTGAGTAGTGTTGACTCAGAGAAATGGCAGAGTGTCATGAAATCCGAAATGGACTCCATGTATGCCAACCAAGTATGGACTTTGGTAGAGGCACCTAAGGATATGAAGCCTATAGGGTGCAAGTGGGTATACAAGAGAAAGATTGGAGCAAATGGCCAGGTAGAGACCTACAAGGCCAGGCTCGTGGCAAAAGGATTCAAACAAAGACAAGGGATTGACTTTGATGAAACTTTTTCGCCTGTATCCTTGCTCAAATCAATTCGGATTTTACTTGCTATTGCAGCTTACTATGACTATGAGATCTGGCAAATGGACGTAAAGACGGATTTCCTCAATGGGGAACTTGAAGAAGAAGTGTATATGACACAGCCAGGGGGTTTTATTTTCATAGGAAATGAACATCTAGTATGTAAGCTACTACGAACCATATATGGGTTAAAGCAAGCTTCTCGAAGATGGAACATTCGTTTTGATGAGACAATCAAAGAGTTTGATTTTATCAAAAACATAGATGAACCATGTGTCTATAAGAAGGTTAGTGGGAGCGCAGTAACATTTCTTATTTTGTATGTAGATGACATACTCTTAATAGGAAATGACATACCAATGCTGCAATCAGTAAAAATGTGGCTATCAAAGAACTTCACTATGAAGGACTTGGGAGAAGCGTCCTACATTCTTGGTATGAAGATCTATAGAGATAGATCAAGAAGAATGATAGGTCTAACCCAAGGTACGTACATCGATAAGGTGCTTAAAAGGTTTAGCATGGAAAACTCCAAGAGAGGTCTCATACCGATGAGCCATGGAGTCTCCCTTTCTGATAATATGTCTCCTAAGACACCTGAAGAAAGAGAGCGTATGAGTAGGATTCCTTATGCGTCGGCAATAGGATCTATCATGTACGCGATGTTATGAACTAGACCTGATGTTGCTCACTCAATTAGTGTGACTAGCAGATATCAGTCAAATCCATGTGAAGACCACTGGAAAGCAGTGAAGAACATCCTTAAGTACTTGAGAAGGACTAAGGATATTTTTCTTGTTTTTGGTGGGTCTGAGTTGAAAATAGAGGGTTACACTGACTCTAGTTTTCAGTCAGAGTGTGATGTTAGTACATCCATGTCAGGGTATGTGTTTACTCTAAATGGAGGGGCGATTAGTTGGAGAAGTCGTAAGCAATTTACGACGGCTGACTCCACAGCAGAAGCAGAGTATATAGCTGCAAGTGAGGCTGCAAAGGAAGTTGTTTGGATGAAGAAATTTGTTTCTGAGTTGGGAGTAGTTCCTGGCATAGAGGGGCCTATTGTGTTATATTTTGACAATAACGCTGCAATAGCTCAAGCCAAGGAACCGAGGTTTCACAAGAATACCAAACATATATTGCGGTGGTTTCATTTGATTAGGGAGATCATTGAAAAAGGAGATGTCAAGATCGAAAGAGTTGACACACATAACAACATAGCAGACCCGTTCACGAAGACGCTGTCTCAGTTAAATTTTGATCGTCATAAGGAGCAGATGGGTATTAGATACCAGAGTGATTGGATTTAGGCCAAGTGGGAGATTGAAAGTGTTTGACCTAAAACCAATCATGTATGATGAGTTAGGAAAAACTTTCTGCTACTCTTATTTAATTTTATTTGATAATAATAAAGTATTTATTTGTTATGTTACGGGCTTAATCTATTTGAAGTGTATTAAATAAGATGTTCTATAGTTTAGAGCAAAGCTTCTAGAATTATAATGAGATCTAGAAGATAATAGCTTTAGACTTAAACAGTTCCTGATCATAGGATAACTAATTGGAAATTGGTAAATCCGTAAAGATCAGTACATACTATGCTAGCTCTCTTAGGAGGATGTCTGTTCTCATAGACATTTATGTGGTGACACTATATCTAGTATGTAGGTGCTTATTAAGGAATAAGTTCACTGAACATAACTCGATAAGTAGAACAACTAATGGAGTTTACTCACGTGTCGATAGTTGTTTATTAAGTAAATAGTTGTACAAGTATCCTTAGACTTGAGATCGTTAGAGTAATCTCGTACACAATGATTTATGCTTTAGTTTAGTCCTTAGTCTCTAGGACATTCATTAGATCCATTCTGGGCATAGTGATTTGTGTATAGAGATAGTTAACGGATGAATAAAGGATATGCCCCTTCCAGTAAAGGAAGTGAATATCCTATGTTATTCTTAGATATGCAAGTTCAGGAATCTCTGGCCAGAGTGAATGAAATTAGAAAGAGTTTCTAATTTGCATTAAAAGGAACTTTGCATTATGAATAAGAAATCATATGATTAAATTAGACAGGCTTGACACGAGTTTCATGCCTTGTATTTAATCGGGATATTGAAGGGTAGAAGGAATTAATTGTACGGTAACTAATTACTGACAGGTTCTAAGTATTCTAAGCAATGATTTCGTATTATCTGGATAGTCGCGATATGTTGAGAAGCATCACTCACGATGTAGAATAAATATAATTAATCAGATTAATTATATTTAATGAATTAATAGAATTCATATAAATAATAAATAAAATGTTTATTATTATTTATTTCTACTACCGGCTTAATATTGAACCTAAAAGAGTCACACCATAAAAGATATTAAATTATAGATGAAGGAATAATTAATAATAGCTAGTCATTATTTATTTATGAAATAAATAATTACTTAGAAAATTTTATAAATTAATTAAATGAGATTTAATTGATTATAAATTATTTAAGATAAGATCTTAATATTATTAATTAAATATTTAATTAAAGTAATTAAATATGAAGATAGAATAATTTTCTAAAAGAGTTTAGAAAAAGGAATTAATGATTAAAATAGTTTTAATCATTAAATAATTAATTAATAAGATTAATTAAATAAAAAGGTAATTAATAATAAGATATTTATAGAAAATATCTCAGCTGAGATATTTGCTTATAAATATAGGATTATAAACCCTAATACTATAACTCTAATATTTTGTGAGAAATATTTTAAAAGGGAGGCAACCCTAATTTCCTCTCTTGCCTCCTCCTTCATCTTTTAGTTTGATTCTTGGTGGATATCTTTAGAGCACTCCACACTTGAGGGGTGATTGCAAGGATTGAAGAACAAGATCTTCTCTAGCTGTTGCCGAAAAGCAATCGAGGTATTCTTCAATTTATAAAATAGTTTTGTATCTATATGTATGTATACATGGGAATATATTCAAATAAATGTTATTCAATGCTTCCGCTGGTGCATAAATTCCTTCAAGTTCTGCATCTTTCATGTTTTGCTCTTCTATTTTCTCAGGCTTCTCTTCTTCTTCAAGCCTTTTAGCCAATTCTATATCAGCATCCATTAGAGTTTATCCCAGAGTTTGATGGGATCAGAGTTTGAGAAGTTGTCAGAGTTTGTCCAGTCATTAGAGTTTGTTGCATCAGAATTTGCTTTCCATTCTTATGACTCCCTTGGTCATCATCATCAGGTTTGTTAGATTTTTCTATAGCATCCTCTTTGCATTTGTCTTGTGCAACTTTCTCCCCCTTTCTAACATCATTGCCTTTTTTTATTGTGAGGATGTCAACAATTGTATGGAGCATATTCTGCATAGAAGTAACTGCAGTAGAAAGAGTATCAACCTTGATTTCCAAAGCATCATATTTTGATGAAAATTTCTTGAGCTTCAATTCAAGAGCATGTTGAGATGTTGTAATAGCAGTTTGAACAGATGCAGTGGTCTTGTTAACAGATTCTTTTAACTCACAAACTTCATTGTGAAGTCCATTGGACAACACAATAGTAACATTCAAAATATTCTTCATTTCATCAGATTTTAGTTCTTTGTCAGTTTTATTTATCAATTCATGAACATGGGGCCATGAAATTTCTTCATTAGGATATTTCCAAGACATGTCCCAAATGGATTATCTGTGAGAGTTCAGCAAATCTTCATTTAATGGCTCTACTTTTGAGCTAAATTCCTTTTGACACCTTCTGCATCTAAGGCAGCTTCAGTTTCTCCTTTATGCTTTTCCACCACCATGTAATCAGGATAATCCATCCTCAACCTTTCATGAGCATCAAAAGAATTAATAGGCCACCTCTTTGTGTTGTACCTCTGAGTGAAGGGAATTGAAAAATCTGTAACTTCTTCATCAATAAAAATTGGCTCATCAGATTTTGTGTCCTCCCCATCAGAGTTTATAGCATTATCAGAGATTGGCAGATCATAGTTTTTGTTGAATGATAAACTCTGAGTACCTGCAAAAGTAACAGAACATCCTAAATCACTCTTTTCTTTTAAAATAATCTCATTACTTCTCACATCACACATATCATAACTTTTAATAGTTAGATTTTACTCACTAGAAATAACTAACTTCTTTCTCAATTTTATCTTTCCTTTTGTCAGATCCAGTGGCTGCCTCTCATTATTAATTCTGTTTTTCACACATTTTATCTCAGACTCACTAGAAAGGCTCAACACATAATGTCCTACATAAATAAGAGGTGGTTGAGAAAGGAGGTCTATAGTCACATGAATAGGGGTATCCTTTTTAGGACTATCCATGGTCATCCCAGCAGTTAAAATATGAAAGGTAAAATCTGAACTTATACTATCAGAAAAAGCAAATTCTGAAGAAAAGTCAGAGTTTGTACCTTGAGTTGTAGTTGAGGTTGATGTAGTTTCCATAGGTTGTGCAGAGAGAGGTTGCACCATGATAGCATCAGAGATTGCCATTGGAAATTCATAAGAGTTTATCTCCTTAGCATCAGTAACAACAAGATCTTTATTGAGAGATGTTGTGCATGGATCCAAACTTTGATTGGATGGTTCTTGTGTGGCAGGGGCATTAACAACTTCTTCAACCCTTTGAGCTGAAGGTTCTTGTGGGTTTTACCCTTGATTTCTGCTAGCTTCATCTTCTTTATTTGTGGCTGCTTCAGCTCTTTGTGTTGAAGGTTCTTGTGTGCCTGGCCCAGAAATGACTGCTACCTCACTTTGAGAGGCAGGTTCTTGTGTGTCCTGACCAAAAGAAACTTGTTTCTTCTTCTTTCTTGTGAATTGTTTTGTACTAGGAGAGGCTGGATTTGATTTTGATTTCTTTGCTTCCATCTCCTTTCTTACTTCTTCTGCCAGCTACCTTACTCTTTCATATGATATTTCCTTGATAATTTGTTTAGGAGATTGAATAAGAGAATTAGATATTGGCACTGGAATTGCTTCACTTGCAGAATAAATATTTTCCAAGGTGATTACAGGACTGGTAAAAGTATTAACATGAAGAGAATTACCATCCATTTCAGCCAATTCATCATTTTCTTCTCTATTGGCATTTTCATCATCACCATCTACCTCAATTCCACCGATGTTACTGTTTATTTGGTCAGGCAATGCAGATTCACCAGACTTCATAACAGTATCAGAGTTTAGTACTTGTGGTTGAGTAGAGTTTGGTTGATCAGAGATTAGGACATCAGAGTTTAAGATTTCATCAGAGTTTAACAAATTATCAAAGTTTATTGCTGCATCAGAGTTTAACCCATCAAAGTTGAGACCTTTAGATATTGCAACCTTGATCAATCTTCTTCTCTTCTTTTTCATTTCAAACATTGAATTGACTATGAATGGCTTCATGAATGGGGCATGAGGAATCTCAGAAGCCTTCTTAACAACCTTCTTCACAGGAAAAACCAAACCTTCATTACTATCATCAGAATTTGTATTTTCATATTTTAATTTCTTCTTCGTTGGAGAATATTCCTTCACTGATTTTCCTTTTCTTTTGCTGCTTGGCCCTTGTTGAGAGGTTTTTGTTACAACTACAGTCTTTTAAGAGACTGTAGAGGTTGGAATTAGGTTTTGTTGGTCAGTGTTTGGTGGGTGGCTTGGGTTAGAATCAGAGGGTGCTAAACTCTAATCCATAGTCACTGTCAAGAAATCCCTCCCATACATGATAGGCATTCTCTGATTTAAGATAAGCCTGACCCATGTATGATGAAATAAGTTGCAGAGATTACCTGCAGATTCTTTCTTTTCATCCTTCCTAGCTAAGTCAGCAAATATTTTTTTGGTCATACAAAAACTAGCTAGACTCTGATCATGCTCAAAAGTTATGCCAGGCAATAAATAGCTAAAGATTAACTGTAAAAATCTAGCAAAATAAATAGTATGTGCATCATCCTTTGTTTTACTAGTTAATTGCCTAATTATTAAATAGGGAAAATTAAAATTTAAATTGTGGGTCAGAGAATACCCAATCTGTTGAGACAGCTGCAGAATTACATCAAAATTTGTGCATTTGGCAGTGAATGCTCTTGTTATGCAATCGAAGAAGAAACTCAATTCTCTTCTTAAATGGGGCCTTGTTAGACTCCCAAGTTTTGACAGGCTTCCTCCATAGCCTATTTTCTTGAAGAATGCTTTGATTTGATCATCATTCACAAGGTCATCATACACAGCCACTTCAGTAAGATGAAGGGCTTGTCGAACCACATCAGGTGTTATTGAATGTTTCGCATTGCATTGAAAAGTGATTACTGGTCCTTCATTATCACAAGCATTATTGAACTTGGCTGTTGACAATATTCTGATCAGAGACTGTGCAGAAAATTTCATGGGTTCCTATAGAGCATACCCAATGTAGCTGTTCCGCAAGAAATCTGGAACAACATGATAATCTTGAGGTGCTTCAATTTTTGATAAAAGAGAGATGTAATTTGTTGCAGCAAAAGTATAGTTTTGGACTAAAAGACCTTTAGATGCCATTGAAATACAGCGATTAACAAGTATGAGGAATTAGGGTTTGTTGGGAATATCCAGCATCTTGCCTATTCGAAACGTTGGCGCTGACTGTTCCCTTAAGGGAATAAAGTAGCACCTCACTATCACTCTGGAGTTTTGGTGCAATGGTAAGCGCTGAGGTCCTAAAAGGGTTTAAAAAAAATGAGAGAGAGAAGACAAGATACAAATAGTAAAAATATGAAATAAACTATTCCCTCTCAATTGCATATAGTATATAGTGGGACACGTGGCATAAATTTATTGGAAGAGTAATGAGTAGTACAATTCTCAAAATACAGCAAGTGTATGTGTATCTGTGTATAGACATGAATCGATTTTTGTGAGAAACATGCGCCTTATGATTAGTCCAATCAAAGAATAATAATTATGATGTCACAAAATGAAATATGATGTCATAAATAATATCTCAGAGTTTATATAAGTCAGAATTTAATATTTACTGTCAGAGTTTACCACATACTCTGATAGAGTTTACCATAAACACTGATAACTTGTGATCAGAGATTAGATGTCCCAATGATTAGAGTTTACTCCATTTTCCATCATAGTTTACCAAATACTCAGACAGAGTTTATCATATACTTTGATTGCCTGCTACTTGCCATTTGGAGTTGAGTCACTTGTCACCATCCCTAATTCAGAAACCAGTCTTGTAAATATTGATTCACACAGGGCCTTGGTAAATATGTATGCTAACTATTGATCTGAGGGAACAAAATGCACTTCAATTGTTCCATCAATGACATGTTACCTTATGAAGTGATATCTGATACTGATGTGCTTTGTCAGAGAATGTTGAACTGGATTTCGTGTCATTGTAATTGCACTTTGATTATCACAATATATAGAAATTTTTGAAAAGTTTAAACCATAATCTAACAGTTGATTTCTCATCCATAAGATTTGCGCACAACAGCTTCCTACAGCTATATATTCAGCCTTTACTGTTGATGTTGAGATTGATTTATGTTTCTTACTGAACCATGAGACAATTCTTCCACCTAAAAATTGACAACTGCCACTTGTGCTTTTCCTATCAATTTTGCATCCTGCAAAGTCAGCATCTGAATAGCCTATTAATTTAAAATCAGACACTCTAGGATACCATAGGCCAAGATTAATAGTGCCCTTGAGATATCAAAAATTCTCTTAACAGCAATCAAATGAGGTTTCCTTGGATTTTCCTGAAATCTAGCACATAGACATGTTGCAAATATAATATGTGGTCTACTTACAGTCAAATAGAGAAGTGATCCAATCATGCCTGTGTATGCTGTAATATCTACAGGCTCTCCAGTATCTTGATCAAGTTTGGTTGTAGTAGCCATTGGAGTTGTAGCAGATGCAGAGTCTTGCATTTGAAACTTAGTGAGTAGATTGTTTGTATATTTAGACTGATTTATGAAAATACCTTCATCAGTCTTTTTCACTTGCAAACCTAGAAAATAACTCAATTTTCCCATCATGCTCATTTGATACCTAGACTGCATTAGCTTTGAAAATCTTTTACAGAGTTTCTCATTAGTGGAACCAAATATAATATCATCAACATATATTTGAACCAATAATAAATCTTTACCTTGAGTTCTATAAAATAAGGTTTTATCAATTGTACCTCTTGTAAATCCACTTTCAAGTATAAATTGAGCCAGAGTTTCATACCAGGCTCTTGGTACTTGCTTGAGTCCATATAAAGCTTTATCCAGTCTGTAGACATGATTTGGATATTTTGGATTGACAAAGCCAGGTGGTTGTTCAACATAAATCTCTTCTTCAAGTTCTCCATTTAAAAATGCACTTTTAACATCCATATGGTAGACCTTGAATTTCTTGTGTGCATCATAAACAAGAAAAATTCTTATTGCTTCAAGTCTAGTTATAGGTGCAAAGGTTTCATCATAATTAATACCTTCTTGTTGAGAGTAACCTTTGGCTACTAGTCTTGCTTTGTTCCTTGTAATGATTTCATCAGAGTCTGTCTTGTTTCTAAAAACTGACTTTGTGCCAACAATTGATCTATTCTTTGGCCTTGGAACTAGGGTCCATACTTCATTTCTTTCAAACTCATTTAACTCTTCCTGCATTGCAGTAACCCAATTTGCATCCTTCAAAGCATCTTCAACCTTCTTTGGTTCTGTTTGAGAAAGAAAACTATGAAATAGACATTCATTCTGAGTAGCTTCATTGTTTGTACTCTAGATCCTCAATAATTAAGTCAGGTGTGTGATCTTTGGTCCATTTTCTTAGATGTGGAAAATTTCTTGAACTAGATACTCCCCCATGACTTGTGCCTTCATAGAATAATTCTTCTGTTAATGCTGATCCTCCCACTGAAGTTATGCTTCCATCAATGTTTGATGTCTCAGAGTTTATGTACTCAGAGTTTGAATGATCAGAGTTTGTGGTTTCAGAGTTTGATTGATCAGAGTTTAGGGTTTCAGAGTTTGAGTTAGTCAGAGTGTGTTCAGACTCTGATATTTCAATAACTGTGGTTTGTTCTCTAATATCAGTCATTTATTGATGTTTCTCCCCCTCAACATGTGCAGAATCTTCAAATTTTATTTCAATCATTTCTGAATCAGAGCTTAAGGAATCAGAGTTTAACTCACCAGAGTTTGGTTCAACAGAGTTTATCTCATCAGAGTTTGATTCAACAGAATTTGTGTTCTGCAATTCATTTTCAAACCTCAGAGTTTCCTGAGCATCTTCATTATGTAATTCAGCTATTTTTCCTTCATCAAAAGCGACATTAATAGATTTCATGACTGCCCTGGTTCTTAGATTAAACACTTTGAATGCCCTTGAAGAGATTTTAGAAGTTGTTGCATAACCAATAAAAATTTCTTCATCTGCTTTGAGTTCAAATTTTTTTAATTGTTCAGGATGTGTTTTGAGAATAAAACACCTGCTTCCAAAGATGTGAAAGTATTTACATTTGGCTCTCTTCCCTTCAAAGTTTCATATGGAGTCATTTCATGTTTATTTATCAAAGTGCAATTCTGAGTAATGCATGCAGTATTCACAACTTCTGCCCAAAAATAAGTAGGTAGATTTGCTCCTTCTAGCATTGTTCTGGTAGCTTCAATTAGAGTTCTGTTCTTTCTTTCAATTACACCATTTTGTTGAGGTGTGCCAGGTGCTGAGAATTGTTGAATAATTCCTTTAATGAGCAGAATTCCTCCATTGCAGAGTTCTTAAACTCTGTTCCATTATCACTCCTTAAATTCTTTACCTTGTGTGGTGATTCATTTTAAATCATTGCAATATGATCCAAAATTATCTCTGCAATTTCATCATTTTTATGTAAAAAGTACACCCAGGTAAATCTAGTGTAATCATCAACTATCACCAGAGTATATTTCTTCTTTCCAATGGACATAATGTTTACAGGACCAAATAAATCAAGATGCAATAGATGAAAAGGTTAATCAATATATTTTTCAATTTTTCTCTTGAAATATGTCTTCTTTTGTTTGGCCTTTTGACATGAATCATAGAGTCCACATGATGAAATTGAACTTTTGGAAGACCTCTAACTAGAACCTTTTTCACTAATTCATTAATGTTTCTAAAGTTTAAATGACACAGCTTTTTGTGCCAATTCTATCTTTCCAAAGTTGATGGCTTTCCAAGTAAACAAGTTAAGGGACCATCAGAATTTACCTCCAAGCTAGCTTCAAATAAGTTGTTATGTCTGTGACCAATAAGAACCACTTTTCCATCCTTCTTGCTTTTTACTTCACAATAAGTTCCATGAAATTCCACATAATAACCTATGTTTGTCATTTGACTAACACTTAACAGATTATGCTTGAGTCCTTCAACCAGAGCAACATTCTCAATGATAACATTTCCAATAATAATATTGTCATATCCCAGTGTTCTTCCTATGTTGCCATCTTCATAAGATACTAATGAGCTAGCCTTCTCCTCAAACTCTGAAAACAGGGATTTGTTTCCAGTCATATGTACAGAACATCCACTATCAATCACTAGGATATTTCTCATGTTTCCCTGCAATCAATTAATGCAAATTAATTAGTAGTTTTGGGGACCCAAACAAGTTTGGGTCCTTTCTTTTGAAACTTGTTAACTTTTGTAGCAGAAGTATTTTTATCAAAGTTTATGTTAACAGAGTTTACATGATCAAAGTTTGAATTATCAGAGTTTATACTGTCAGAGTTTACTTTTCTTTTATTAGATTTTATCACATATATTTGTTTGACAACATGTTTTGAAGATTTATTTAGTTGAGGCAATGGTTCATAATAATTGTAATACAAACTATGATATTCTTTGCATGTATAAATTGAATGTCATAAACTACCACAGTGAAAACATGAATTTTGTGGTCTATATCTAGTTTGTTTTCTAGCCTCTGAACTAGGTCTCCTAGGTTCCTTCTTTTTATTTTGTTTGCAGTCAATGGCAAGGTGATTTGAATTACCACAAGTAAAACATGTATTTTTAGGGACATCAGGGATATACTTATAGTTATTATCCTTAGTAATTCCTACTTTGCCATTTCTATTTCTTTTTACCTTTTTAGGTTTGTTTTTATTAGTGACTATTTTCAACTTTTCTTTAAGTTGCTTTTGAGAAAGTAACCCTATATGCACCTTTATATTCTCTGACACACTATTTTCTTTATTTTTCGAGCATTCACCAGGAGTTTTCTTGTCATTAGTAGCTCTAAAAAATTTCACAGGTTCACTCAATGTTCCTTTTGTGTGTGTCTTAGTGTGTGTTTCCTTGTCAGATTCATAACCTAAGGCAGAAGTCCAATTCTTGTTAGAAATCATTTGTTGGACTCTCTTACCAGAGTTTGTCTAAACTCTGAAAGTTTCCTTCTCTTTAGCTATCTCAGATTTTAAATATTCAACTTGTATTTCTAACTGAGTTTGCATGTGTATTATCATAGTCTTTCTTAGTGCTAAGTATGTGTGAATTTTCAGATTCAAGAAGGTCATTTCTAGAAGTTAGAGTTTGTATTTCAGATTTTAATCTTTCATTCTCAAGTAACTGTGATTTAAAGCTAACATGCAAAGTTCTAAGAAAAGACTTTAATTCATGGATATCTTCAATATTAAAATTGAAGACAGTGTCTGGTACCTTATCAGATTTTAAGATGGGAGCATTAGTGTTTGCCATGAGTGCATAATTGGTTTCTTCTTCAGAGTCTGAGAAATCCATCAAATCCTTCTTTGATGTAATTAGTGCTTTTCCAGATTCCTTGCTTCTGCATTCAGTAGCAAAGTGCCCCATCTTGTTACACTTGTAACACTTAACCTTTGATTTGTCAATAGTCTTTGATTTTCCATCTTTATCTTCTCTTTTCCTGAATCTTTCTTTCTTTTCTAGTTCTCCATGCTTTTTCTGAAAATTACCTTGCTTCTTATACTTTCTGTATTTCATCTTTTTGAAGCCTTTAGCAATCATAACAACCATCTCCATCATGCCAGAGTTTGCATCAGAGTTTGTTTCAGACTTTGATTCACTGCTTTCCTTGACCATTACAGCTTTTCCTCTTCTTGTTGAGGCCTTAAGGATTTTTTTCTTTTGGTTCTTCAATCTTGGATTCAACATTCAAAGCAATAGATTTTGCCTTGCTACTTTTCCTATTTTTTCTTTGCTATAATTCCAAGTCACGAGTCTTCAATTTTCCATAGACTTCATCTAAATACATCTCATCTAAATCAGCCATGTCTCTTATCAAGGATGTTTGCAAATACCATTCTTCAGGTAGTGCTATTAGAAACTTGGTTTTAGAATCCTCATTGTCATACACCTTATCCACCAAAGCCAAGTTATTTAACAGAGTTAGAAATCTGTCATAGATATTTGTGAGGGATTCATTCTATTTTGCCTCAAAATACTCATACTCTTGAATTAAAACAGATCTTCTATTCTTCTTGATTTCCTTGATTCCTTGGCATTGGACCTCTAATGCATCCAAGTTTCTTTAGCAGTTTTGCATGCAAGTACCCTGTTGGACATCACAGAGTCAAGATTGTTATGCAGAATATTCCTTACTTTTGCATCTTTGAGAACTTCTAGTTTTTTCTCATTGGTCCACTACTTTCTATCGTTTAGAGTATAATATTCAGGAACTTGTCTGCCTTCCACAATTGTTGATGGCACTAATTTGGTTGGAAGATACTGACCTTCATTAATTCTATCTAAATAATCAGGATCTGTTACTTCCAGGAATATTAACATCTTCACCCTCCATGTAGGGTACTCATCTTTTGTTATTCCCCATAACAATGTCAATATTTGTAGAGGGGGGGTTGAATACAAATATACACAACTTTTTATTGTTTTAATATTTGTTCTTGATGTTTGAGTGTGTTTAGAGAATGTGTATAAACAAGAAATGAAACTGAAAATACAATGAACAAAGATATTTAAAATTACTGATGGATTGGGTTTTCCATCAGTGTATATTTTTGCTCAATGTTTCTAAGTTAATAAAACCTAGCTTCGTTTTACAAGGTTAGAAAATAAATAAACTGTTCTTACAAAGTGCTCTAAGGCTGAACAGTTGATTCAAGTGATATTGTCTAACTTGTACATTTCTAACAATGCTACCACAATTGTTTATATACCACAAGTGTGTTTAAAATTCCTAGAAAGAATATTAAAATAATTAATCTAAAATAGGATTGTTTATGATCTATCTTTCCTCTTGCCTTTTTCCATTCTGGGAAAAGTCTTTAGACTTGAAAAGACAGCTTCAACTTGAGTCTTCACAGTCATCATAGACTGTCTTCCATAGGTATGTTTTTGTCTGTCAACCTGTGTTGTCTCACTCAATTGATAATTTGTTGTTAAGCATATCAATTGATCCTTACTTTTATCCATCAACTGGTATTGCTCTTCGATTGATCTTTGTATCCATCGATTGATAAAAGATGACTCATCGATTGATAAATGTTATCAATCGATATATCAGTCGATGGATCTTCACATCAGTTGATGGTTTTCAATGCTTAACTTGGTTTCTTCAATTGATCTTCTATCCATCGATGCTTCAATATCAATTGATCATCCTTCACTTGTATAATTTCCTGTCTTCAAATAATTATAATTTTGACAGTCTAAGTTACACATCAGTTGATGACCTATATCGATCGACTCTAACATCAATTGATGAGAATAATATCAATTGACTTACACCTTATCGATTGACTAAGTACACCTGTGCTACAATCCAATTTATCAGTTGATTCACATAAACATTTCAACTAATAACTGGTTTCCTGATCAATTGATATTTATAACTTTCATATTAATTGATCAGTTACATCAATTAAAATTTCTGTGATTCTATGTTTAAAGTTATCATCAAATTACATGTAGATTCCTAACAATCTCCCCTATTTGTGACTGTGACCTGAACAGGCATAAATCTACTTGATGATAACAAAACCCTTAATTATTTTCATTCAGATAGAATCAAGAAATTAAATAGCACTTTCAATTTGTGGAAGTACCAGTTTTTTGAATAACTTCTGCAAGCAGCTCCAATGTCTTCATAATCTTCATGATTTAATTACTTCTTCTTCTTCCTCTTCTCAGCATTTTCCTTTAGTTGTCTCTAAAATGAACTCCTTAAAATTGTTTCATCCCTATCAGCCTCTCCAAGTTACCTCATAAGGTAGTGAATTTCTTCATCAGTGATTTTATCCAAATATTTACAAATATCAAAGAACTTTGTGTTGCCCTCCACATCTGTAAAAATCATGGCATATTTTGGCTCCAACACCACCTTCTTGACTTGAGACTTTCATAGCTTAAGGGGTGAATCAGGTTCATCTTCTACTTTTGATCTCCTTAGCTTTGAGATTTGGTGTTGAATTTTCTGAGCAATTGTTGTATTGAGTTTGTACTTTCTGTTGAGTAAAGGCAAAATGGTCTTCAGGACACTGTAGCTTTGCTTCATTATCACTTTCATTGAGTAAGTGATTTTTGCTCCATTTTCATATTCCAACCTCATTGATTCTTCTTGGTTAGCGGTTGTAGGGTGAGTCCTTACTCCTATCAACCCTTTTTCATTCACCATTGGTATCCCTTTCATGTCATAACCTTCAATTATCACCTCTTCCTTGATTTCTTCTTGTTGACTTTGAGGTTTTTCTTGAACCACTGTTTCTTGAGTAGAACTAGTCCTTTTCTTGTCCATGGCTATTTTTCTCCTTTTCCTTAGTGGTTGTTCTTCTAGTTGCTCTTCCATATTCCATTGAATTTCTATTTGCCTTGCAATTTCTTCATTCTCCTTCTCTCTTCTTGCAGCATCTGAAATTCCTGAGGAAATGGCTCCTTGAAGAAGCTTCTGGCCAACCGGCTTCTTCTTTTCTCTTTCTTCTTCTATCATTATTGCTTTTCCTTTTTTCTTCTATTCAAGGGCTTCAACATCAATTAGAAAGGATTCTGCATTTGAATTGCTTTCTTTGGCAGCCTTCTTTGCATTTCCATTTACCACTCTTGTATGAGCAATGAACTCATCCAAGTTTCCTGATTCTGCTGCCTTTGTTACCAATTCAGTGCTCTTCTTTAGATCTTCAATTCTTTTACTTTCCCTCTCAATCATCAATTGAGTTTCTCTTTCCCTAGAAATTCTTCTAGCTTTTAGTTCATCTTCAAACTTTTTCAGATCTTTCTTTTTCTGTTATAGGTCATATGTGGGTGACTTAGATGACTTTGAAGAATGTATATCCTTGTTACTTCCATTTTTGGCAACCTTCTTTGATGCATTACCACCAGTACCACTTGATTTACCAACACCAGAACCACCAACACCACCACTTCCTTTGCCATCACCATCCTTCTTAGCATTCTCCCCCTTTTTGTTATCATCAATTTGAGGAGGTAGTGGAATTCTGTCAAGAAATTTTTGAAGAATAGAAGCATGTAGACTCTGGCCTTTAATGATTTCATCCATCTTCTTTTTCTAGAGAACCCATTCTAGTTTCCAAGCTGCAAAGTTCTTGGATTCCTTGAGCAACATGTCCTTTATTTGACCCATAGTATTTAGAGGAAGCTTCTCATCCAACCTTCTTCCCAGAGTGTCCTTATTAGAAGTGATAGATCCTTTGATAATCTCAAATTCTCTCCTTACTCCTATCATTGTAATATTCTGAATTTTTAATGATTCCTTCATATAATTGGCAATCCTCCTTTGAATGGGATCTTCAATTTCTACCTCAACCATTACCCTCATATATTGAGACAAAATCTCAGTTTTAACAGCTTCTAAGGAACCATCAATGGTACTCATCCATGACACTTCATCAGAATCATCTTCTAACTCTTCAAGTGCCAGATAACATGTGTCTGTTGTATTGACAATGCTCTCTTTTAGATTCCTAGTCCTCTGTTCACTATGCTCAATTCCCAACAATTGCTCTGCATCTCTGTTACTTGAGGCAGTCAACCCTTGATATTGAGGATCAGGGTGAACAAAGTTCTGTGGATCCAAATCACTAGCATCAACTTCTTCATTTTCAATTTCCTTATTAATTCCACTCCCACTTGCTTCTGCATTTGAAACTCCCCTATCTCCTTTACTCCTTCTTCTTCTGACATCAATTCATTTTTCAACTTCTGTGCATATAAAAGAATTTTTTTATCTCTCTCACTCATCTCTCTATTTTGCATCAGGATCTCATCCTGGAACATCACATCTCCCTCACTCATACCTTGTGCACCTTCTAAGGTGGGGACCTCATGTGTTTCACTCACATTCCAAAAAGAAATAGGAATGATCTCACTCACTCCCTCTCCTTTTGCCAAGTTGCAATTCTGCCTCTCACTCAACTCACTCAATCCTAAGAGTGTTTGTGTAACAACAATTGATTGTGCATAAATTGATGTATTGAGAATATCAGTTGAGGTGTTTGGGATATCCATCGATTGATGCATACCCATCGATTGATCTTGAGTATCAATCGATGTCTTATCAGTTGATGGCTGAATATCAATTGATGAGGAAACATAAATTGATGGAGTAGAAACAATTGAGGTTATAATTTGAGAAGTGATATTTGAGATAACATGAGAGATGGAATCCTGAATTTCCTGGGAATAAAATTCAGGAGAGAGTGTTGGCTTCTCCTTGAATAATAAAGAAGGAGAATTTGAAAATGCCTGATTATTTATTAGAACATTTTCTGAAGAAATTTGGTGAAGAGGGAAAATAAGAATAGAAGGGATAGAAATTGAGAGTGAATGGGAATGCATCTCATCATTTACATGAGATGCATCAAACTGACTTTGAGAAGGCTCCATCACAGTTTTCTGTAATTTTGTAGTGTGTGATTCCCCATGTGCAAAGGTGACTCTCTTCTTCCTCCTTTTATATGATTTTGGTGTTTTGACTTGTGTGTCCCCAATTTGGCTCTGTGCCCCTGGTTTTGGGCTCTTTTCAATATTGTCATCCTTTTGAGAGGATGGCCATAGGGATGTGGTAAGTTCCTTATTAACATCCATAGTCTTTTGAGAGACTGTGGAGTGGCTTGGTTTGGGTTGCACACCCTTACTCTCCTTGTTCTTCTGGGTTCTTTAATGTTCCCCAGTTCCCTCACCACCTACATGTGTTTTTCTTTTCTTTGATTTTACAGCAACAGGCTTTTGAGAACCTGTTGATGTTGGCTTCTTAGATTTGGATTTTGAGATGGTTTGTGTGGCTTGGGTAGGAGGGTTCGGGTCATTACTACCACCCTCCATAGCCATAGAAGGCAAAGAAGTTTGTGGTTGGGAAGAGTTTAAGGTAGAGATAAATACCTGAACAAAAGGGGGATAGATCAATTCCACATTGCTTTGAAGATTGATCCTTACAAAATCTTTAAAGACCCTTTTATTTTGTACTCAACAATCTAGGGCTTCTGTGCTCCTGTCAATCTCAATATCCTTGACAAAATGGTTAATAATAATCATAATAAATCTAGCAGAGTAAATATGATTAAACCTATTAATCTTATTTCCTAATTTAACAGATATTTCATTGAGTAACAGGCTTCCTAAGTTGTGATATCTATCATACAAGATGCTATAACCTACTTGTTGCATACTAGTAGCTATTGCATCAAAATTACTAACTTTACCTGAGAAACATTTTATTATAGCATCAAAGAAGTATGACCATTCTTTTCTTAGATTCTTCCTGACTATACCACCTAAACTAGCATCAGGAGCAGTGTAATTGATTTCTCTAAGCATGGTTCTAATATCTGTGTCAGTGGGTGCATTTTCAGTATTATTTGCAGGAATATTTAAACACTCACCCAAAACCACAGTGGTTAGAATATACCTTTGTCCTTTACAATTAAAGAAAATGGAAGAAAAATCATATGCTACCTCTGTAGTTGTCCAGAATTCATCAACTAGGTTGCATACTATTTTTGGTGCTTCTGAGAGGGCCTTTGAGACTTTTGAACTGTTGAGGATTTCTATTAGTGGATGAAATTCTGTTGGGGCTTCCTCCACCATAGTGCAAGCAACAAAGTTGTTGAGTTCGTAGTAGAATCCTGATTGCGAGACTTTCTTTAATGATGCCATTATCGTGTTTTTGATGTAGAGAAATGCTAACTGGCAAACTTGTTAGTATTGAAGTAATACTAATAATAAACGATTAGTGAATTAGGGATCTTAGCAAGAGAGATTGAGTTCGTAGATTGAGAGATAGAAAAATCGTTAATAAATTTACAAGTAAGAATTAAAAGATATTTTAATCTCACTATTTATATTTACTGAGTTCCCAATCAATTTATTACTCAAAATAGAACTTAATCGACCGTTAAAAGAGAAATGAAAAGTAGAAATTACCAATTTTGGCAATCGATTGTTTTACATACAAAGATGTATGTATCAATCAATTGGTAAAATAAGTAATCAATGGCTAATATTTGTACATGTCGATTGATGACATGGACCCCTTAAAGTCCATCGACAGGTATGACTATCAATCGATAAGTATATCATTAATTGATATATTTATCTGTTGACAACTGCAACTATGCATCAATAAATAAATATATCATCAATTGATATATTTATCTGTCGATAGCTACTAATATCCATTGATATGTAAAATGTTTATCAATTGATTAAGTAAAACTCAACAGATTAACACAGTCAATGGTTAAAAAAATATTATAACTTGTCAGACATTTAATAGATTAGTTACATCTCAAGAATGATATAATATTATTATTCTTTTATCTATAATAAATTTTATACGAAAGATAATCTAAATATCTTAATTTAATCCTCGCTTAAACTATTCAATTTATTTTAAATATATTAAAAATTTTGAAGAAATTCGTGCATCGCATGTGTTATAAGCTAGTATAAATTAAAGTTCAAACATCATACTAATAAAATCACAACAAATTTTATTTATATCTAACATCTAATAAATTATAGATTACATTATGTTGAATATTTTAAACTAGAGACAATTGGATGATAAAGACAAAAATATGCAGGATGTGAGAGTCAGGAGTCGATCAATACATAGACAAACGATCAATTTAGTTTTGATATTATTTTAATTGGTAAAACTATTAATAAATTATTGTTACTTATTAGTTAATCACAATTATAACATTTAAAATTTTAAATGTAGTTGCAAGTATTGGTTGATATAAACCACAATCATATAAGTTTAACGTGTTGTTTCTATGTATAACTGTTCTGATAAAACTGGAAGAAGGAATTATCCCAGTATACATGATGCTTGAGTCAGTCAATACGTAAACACACGATCAATTTAGTTTTCACATGACTTTAATTGATGAAAAATTTAATAAATTATTGTTACTTAATAGTTTATCACAATTATAACATTTAACATTTAAATAGTTCTTCCTACACAGATTTCTTAGCATGTACGTTCTTAACAATTTTCATAGTGCTGTTGATTTGTCACCTGCCTTTGTTGACTCTGTCACTCCTAATTCTTTGGTTAATCAGTGTAAAGGTTCCTGCTTTAATGTTAATGAGGCCCGTCTCGATTTTACGCAGCCCAAGAATTAGAGTTTGGGTAGTGGATTTCTTTATCTTAAGGTCTTGCTTATGTCTTTCACACATTTTGGTTTATAGATTGTGTATGTATATTATTGATTGGTGATTATGTATGCATGGACTTGTGCTATGGGAATGAATCTTTTAGTTTATGAATGTGTGAATTTGGAGGAAGTGAATGTAAACAGTGGATGCTTGCTTACAACTAATCATTACTACTAGTTATGATACAGAAGTGTTAAGTAGAGCAATAATATACATAAAAAAGATCTCCACTTCACTGACGTACAAATCGAGATCATAGTCGGAATAATCAACATCTTCTCTCTTATCGGCTCTTTTTTAGCTGGAAGAACCTCTGACTGGATTGGCCGGAGTTACACAATGGCTTTAACCGGTGGCATATTTTTTGCCAGAACTTTCTTAAATGGGGTGTGCCACAAACTTTACTTTTTTAATAGTGGGTCGGTTTGTTCCCGGGATCGGACTTGGGTATGCTATGATGATCGCTTCAGTGTTTACTACTGAGGATGCTCCGGCGTCTTCTCAGGGATTACTCACTTCTTTTCCGGAGGTTCATTAATGCCGGTGCGTTTTATTCTTAATTATGTCTTTAATTACTCTGCATGCCATTATATTTTAATATTTGTGTTATAAATTTATAACGAAATAACTTATTTAGAGATCACATATATCTCGGGCAAATATTATGTACGAATCATGAGCATTCCGTTATTGGATAATAATTGCGTTGATTCCTGTAATTGTGTTGATTTATAATGGTTTTCCTTAAATAAATATACCACAAAGATTGAGTGGTTACGTTTTTTATTATTTTTAAGGATCTTAAAGTTTTCATAAATTGTAAATTGTGCCATTATATATGGAATCTTTGTGCCTATTAAGGGTGTGTTATAAAGTGGGATTTTTGGACAATTTATTGGTGTGTATTATCTATTGTTAATTGACGAATCTGTGTCATTTTAGATGACTTCTATATCTGTTATGAGAAGTGGGCAATTGATAAAAATAAAAATTAATATAAGATGGTCGAAAGGAGCAATAAA
Organism: Oenanthe sinensis; assembly: GCA_028671895.1. Taxonomy (NCBI): domain Eukaryota; kingdom Viridiplantae; phylum Streptophyta; class Magnoliopsida; order Apiales; family Apiaceae; genus Oenanthe; species Oenanthe sinensis. The sequence goes on from CM053801.1 coordinate 26,948,537, forward strand.
ATGGAAGTACATTTTTATTTATTTATGAATACTCAGAGTTTTATGTGTCTAACCAAATGGGACCCCTTTGGTTAGATATATATAAAATTCTATTTATTAAGTGTAATGAATATAATATATATTAATCAATATTTTGGTAATGTTACCTTAATTCAAGTTTTTGTGGTTGATTTGGTGAGTTTTCAGACTCACATGGATGGAAAGAAGGATAAAGAGAGGGTGGATGGAGACATGAACTTGAATTTAATGGTGGAAGTAACAAGACGTGGCTAGTTTTCTAGCATTGGGGAGTCACAAAGATTCAAGAATTTTCAATTTTTGTGTTAGGAGCCACTATGTAAATTGATAATTTTATGATCGTTTTAGGGCACTCTTTCCCCCCTTAGAGTTTTTTCCCTTAGGTTGTGTTCACTTTGATGGAATGGAATGAAGGGAAAATGGAATAAAATTTATACTCTTGTTTTGGGGAGATTAGAGAAAATGTTTATAATTTTCATTCCTTCTTTCATTCCATTCCAAATGATTTGAATTAGAATTTTAACCCACATGTTTTGGAAGGAATGCTCCATTCCATTTATTCACCATTTTCCCTAAAATTCTCATCATAGAAAATTTAGACTCTCTCATATTTATTCACAATTTCACTCATACATTTCTTCGTAAAATTTGTTTACAATTTTTCATTCCATTAATTTCTCATTCCATTCTCACCAAATGAACACAATCTTAGGGTTTTACTCACATGGAGTTTTAACGAGGCATGTGTTGTCGGAAATGTTTTTATTATCTACACTTCCGAAGGAATCTCTTTCTTATGGGTCGTTCGACCCAATAAACATACTTTTCGATTAGATGATAAGCTTTTATTATCATTGTGATGTATTATCAGATATTATATATCAATAAAATGATTCTTCATTTTTGCAAAAAAAATAATTTAAATAGTTATAAATACCGGCCGATATAGATCATTATCATATAAGTTTAATGTGTTATTTCTATGTATAATTGTTAGAAAAAGTTGGAAGAAAGAATTATGTAAGTATTAACGACGACAATATACTCTCAAATATTTTGTTAAAACAAATATTATAAATTTACATATGCTATAATTAAAAATATATGCTCTAATTTTCACATAATTTTACTAATAGTTATTTAGATATTATGAGATAATTGACCTATATTGATATATCACAACAAATTAATAAGTTATAAATTATAATACACATTTATATTTTTAAAATTATTATTTGATTTAGAATAATAAATATTTTTTTAACTAACTTATGAAATGTAACATATTATAATTATTTATTTATTAAATATTTTTAATTTTAAAATATAACTTAAAAATATATTATAATGCCACTGCGAAACGCGAATTATAACCTAGATGCTTAGAGAAGAACATAGAAAACGCAAATCCATGATGCGTCCCCACCTTTGTGATATCGCCAAGTCCCGAGCAATATAAAGGGATCCAATTGAAAAGCCATTCATCCTTGTCTGTTTTCAAACACTTTGAAATCTTATAAATTTGAACATACTATTTCTATTTGTTTCAGAGAGACACACAGAGAGAGAGAGAGAGGAGAGAGATGGCTATGGAGGTAGAGAAGAAGGAATTAGGGTTCAAATACTGGTACCCATCTCGTCGACGCTTCTTCCCAGACTCTCCTTTCTTTGCTTCCGGTAACGTTGAGAGAGAGCTTCTTGCCAAACAGGTCTATACATTTTTCATTCTTATGTTTTTCATTTACTTCTAATCTTTGTCTTTTTATAATTTTATTTTTTCTTAGGTTGTCAACAAAAACAAACTAATAACTTCTCGAAAAATTAAGACTCATTAACAAACTCTATCTATCATTGTTGTCCAATTTCTCAAACTCTGTTCATGCTTAATTTTCTTTGTCGATGAGTCTGCAAGTTGTTCCTAACAAATGCAACACCTTGATTGAATAACTGACAACATTATTGTTCACTTTATTGATGAAATACTGGATTTCTTGACAATGAGGCATCTCTATGATCATTATGTACTTTTTCAATAACCTTATGTACTTTTACATTATATACCTTAATTCACTTTGCTGTCAAGTAATGTGATAAGTTTGAGCTTGACATGAAATGTAATTAAACTCAGTCCATATGTCAAATTTGACCGAGGCACTTTTACATTCCTAAGAGCAACTCCAGCAGCCCCTCTATCTTTCCTCCTAAGTCAAATTTCAATGAAATTGGCTCAAAAAAGAGCTCCAACACTCTCTTAGTCACTCCCTGAAAACTTAAGAGCTCTATTACTTTCCTCATTATTGAGTACGTATTGTCTCCTAAACTAATTTTATGTTAGTATATATATTTCCCTCTAAAAACCTGGACACCATTTCCCTCCCTTTTGTTACAGCTGATTGCTTGATTATGTATATATGGCCCTCACAAGGACTTGCAAATGCACTTGCCTCTGTGTACATAAACTAGATGTGCATTTTAAACGGGGTACATTGTTACATGCCTATACAGAAGGGCATAGTTTACCATTCACATCAATGTACAGCCAATTCAAATCTGATTTGCCTTTAAATTCTATTATTCATTCTTACACAGGTTTCGACCAACAAGAAAAACTTTATTCACCACAACCAGGAAGCAAAATTTAAGACATTCATCTACTTTATCAGTGATGATTTAGTGTTTTTAGAAAAGAAAGCCTTTCAAAACAGAGCTGTTGGAAAAAAGAAATCTTTTGAAAATAAAGCTGTTCAAATTCATAATTAAGCACAATGTAACCGTTAGGAATACAAAATAGATTAAAAATAAATAGAGAAACTTTTGAGGAGGGTTGTTGGAGTGAGCCCATACATTTACATGTTAGATGACTTAAGAGCCCATAAAATATTAATATTTATAAAGAGGCTGGGAAGCAACTCTTGGAGTTGCTCTAAGACTCCTAATTGCTTGTTTCATGGTTGCGTCAACTCCAGCACCAATTTTGTCTTTTGATAATCTTGTCCCTTGAACAATAGGTTTTTTCACTGGATTATAGCTTTATATGCCAATCGATGCTAGAGCTTCTCGAGCATAATATCTCCTTTGGTAGATAAAAATTCCATCTGTGCTTTGTAAAACTTCTACCCTGAGAAAATTTCTCATTCTTCCTAAATTAGACATGGTAAAATGTAACATCATTGAATTTTTAAAATCATCACATGTGCTTCTATTAGTTCCAGTAAAAATTAATTCGTCAATGTAAGGTCCACTATTAATAAGGTACTTCCTTTTAACTTGGTGAATAAACTGTGCTCAATAGAACAGTTTCAAAGTAGATGTTGAGTTGTGTAACAAAATATGTTGGGGTGGAACTCCTGCATCATTAAAGCAATAGTGTGCAAGGAAGCAACTGGTGATAGGATATTATAACTGGTAACAAAGACCTTTCTGAAGTTGTAGTTCAAAGGGTTATATGTTTCTGATGAATGATTCAACTGTAAGCAATGAAATTAATAAGCATGTCAATCCAATAAGATATGGTTAAATAATATACATTACTTTTTCTTAGTTGAGTTTCTTCTTGTTTTTTTCTTTTTCCTTTTTCTATAGCATATTTTTTTATGTACTACTTTCTTCTTGTTTTTTTCTTTTTCCTTTTTCTATAGTATATATTTATGCACCCTCCACCTCCCATGTGTAAAATTTTCTTCCTTGTACTATGGCTTAGAACAGCCTTTACAAGAGTGGCTCGAATATGAAGAATCTTGCAATATTGGATAGGAATATTCTGTGCAAAATAGTGGCAGAATTTTTTTGGTTGAAATGCAGGAATCAGTTTTCTGTCTTTATATAGATTTCCTCTACCAAGGTAATTACTACGTGTTATATATGTTACATCATTTGAGCTAAATTTAGCATTTTAGATTTTAGATGCATGAATAATCAATCACCCTGTAGTTTAAAGTACATTTCAAACCACATATTTTTAATGTAATCAAAAGAACCGGGCACACCTGGTAGAAGGCTATGCATGCGACACTTCTTTGGTCCCTTCAGGACCTTTTCGTTATACGACTGATGGTATAATTATCGAACTTGCAATATAGTTATTTTATTGGACTGAATTTTCATTTTTGCTGCATGTAAGCAAATTCTCATATTCTATAATTATCTTTCTGCTGAAACTTTTTCTTTTTAAAGAACTTGATTATGTATCCTGCTTGTTATGTTTTAGGAATTTTACTGATGATGCCAAATCTCCTGTGGCTGGTCTTCTTGGTTTCACGTGCTTCCATAAATTTGATTTTTAATTATTATTTTTCAATTTCAGCTTGCTTTAGATATAACAGAAGATGAAAAGCAAGAACTTGCAGATGTAGAAGACAAAGAAAAAAGGTAGATTAGTTAGTCCCGTACTCCTCTTTCTGCAGTCCTATGCGTAGGACTGCCTATACCGTTTCGTTCATCAATTTTTACAGTTGGCATTATATTCTAATGTTCTGTTGCAGTTTGCTGATATAAAGAAGTAATCAGTTATGACTTTATAATTTTTTTGTGTAAACTAGTGATGCATATTGATACCTTAAAGAACTGTTCAAGTTTATATACTATTTATGGTTTTCAATGATCTTCTATTACTATCAAACGGTTATTATATTGCTTGTACATGTTTGTTGTCTTACTAGGAGAGTGTCTTGCCCTATTGTTGGTTGTGGCATGCATATGAATTCCTTGGAGGATTTTGAAGATCACTACAATGCACGACACACTGCGTCTTGTTCAGTGTGTTCCAGAGTATACCCTACATCACGCCTACTCAGCATACACGTGTCTGAAGCCCATGATTCGTTCTTTCAAGCAAAAGTTTCTCGTGGCTATGCTATGGTATACAGTTTCTTCCTTCATCCCGTTTATAAGGCGTATGATTAACCTAAACCAGTTTGTTGAAAATTTACGTCTAGAAAATAAATAATTAATCCATTTTGCAGACTGATGATTGATCTTTAACTTAAACAGTCATGAGATTTTGTTCTGTTGGACTTTTCCATTATTAACATTTTCCTTTAAGAATGTCGAGTATTGATGTATCTATTGATTAACAGTATGAATGCCTTGTTGAGGGCTGTGATGCAAAGCTAAAAAGCTATAAAAGCCGACAACAACATCTGGTGGACAAGCATAAATTTCCCACTTCTTTTGAATTCTTCAAGAAAAGCCTTCCATCAAAGAAACAAAGGCAGAAGAGCCATCGAAAACCAGCAGTCAAAGTGGAAGAGGCTTCGAGTGCAATGCAAGTTGATGAAGAAACCATGAGTGGACTAGTTTCGGGAGTCTCTAAATTGAGCACTTCGGATAGCTCACCTTCATCCATAAGCTTTGGCCGCCGTCACACCCGTGGTCTTACATTTGTCCCTAGATCAATTCAGCGGGAAAACCCCCCGACTCTGCACCTAGAGGAACATCTCGATAAATATTTTCCAGCAAGAAGCCCAGATCCTCAAAGTTCAGGACAACCTTCAGCTTTTTAGTATTATTAGCCGAAGGTTAGGGAGCTAACAGTACTAAGGATTTTCAAATGAAGTTGCAAATTTCCTCAATTTTGTTATAATGGTTGAGGCGCCATCAGAGATGCCAATATTGGTTGTAAACAACCTGTCTTCCCAAATATCCGACCCAGGTGAAGTGATCAAGTCGATATGTAATGCTTGTTGTGATATTGTGACTATTTTTTAGCTGCAAATTCTTCTGAGATTTCTTGTGAGAAATCCGGTGCTTTTTTTTTTTGAAGTGCATGCGAATTTTTATTCTTTGCATCCTGAATGATCTTTGTTTACAAAAAAAGAAAAAGATTAAGCGTGTTTTGGTATTACTATAAACTTCCAATATTTTACGTATTCAAGTGTGATTATGCGAATATTTATCTTATATTAAATTAATTGTTTACGGTATAAAATTTTATGCCAATAATATATTTATTATGTTTGGACCATGGCACGTCTGGTGCTTATAAATTTATAATTCAGTACCCAAAAAATGTGAAAAGAGTAAGAGTGTTGTTTTTGTTCCTAACATGTGCAGCGAAATTTTACCCAAACTTTAAATAAGATAAAATAAAATAATAATAAAATAAAGGGCATATCGGAATTCTGTCAAGATGTCAATTTTTTCCCCAGTTTAACCCCAAAATAAAATATTGTGATTAATTATAAAGAAAGAAAATAATCGAATATGAGTATCTGACATTTGAAATTTACAATGAAAGTGCAGTTGTAACAGTCCAATCAGGTGCAGCCGAGTCAGCGTTACTGCGTAAAACCATATTAATTTAAATAAATAGAAAAAAGATATACGTATATTTGTAATTTATAATTTTAAGGTGAATATAAATATACATACAGTCGTCACATATACATACAGTCTATACCGGCGTCTCCTCCTTTCCCGTTCTCCGTTTTTGAGATCTAAATCTTTGTATCCAACACAAAATGGACGCCATTGATTCAGTCTTTGATCCCCTGAGAGAGTTCTCCAAGGATAGCTATCGTCTAGTCAAGCGATGCCACAAGCCTGATCGCAAAGGTCTCTCCCATCTCTCCCCATCTCTCTCCCATCTCTCTCTCTCTTTCTCTCTCCCCCGTCTCTCTCCTATCTCCTTCTCTCTCTGCCCCATCTCTCCCTCTCTCTCCCCCCCATCTCTCCCTCTCTCTCCCCCCCATCTCTCCCTCTCGTCTTCTTCTCTCTCTCTCTCTCTTCTGTCTCTCTATTTAATTCAAACTGTTTTGGTTACTGATCTGTGTTTCTTGTTGTACAGAATTCACAAAGGTGGCATTTCGTACAGCGATCGGATTCGTAGTGATGGGATTCGTTGGATTCTTCGTTAAGCTAATCTTTATTCCAATCAACAACATCATTGTCGGCGCTACTTGATTCAAAGAGGTCTATTTTATCTTTAATTTCCTCTACAATTGAATCTTATGTTGATTGATTTTCGTAATTTCGATGCTAGGTTTTATTTTTTTAGTTTTCATTTTAGGTTCAAACATCTGTTCATGTGGTTTATTTGTTTTGGTGGCGTTTGATTCGCGTAATTATCTGTTTAAATGTCGTAATTGTATGTGATTACGTATAGTTCTGTAGTTAATTTAGTGTCTTCTTGGTGATGACTTTTATGCTTAAAATTTGGCTGAGATGTGTGTTGTGTTCGTAATTTAATGTTCTTAAGGGTCTCTCCTAATATGAATTTCCGGTGGGTAAATATTATGCTAGGTAATTGTGATTTAGGAGAAATATTGCTCTGATTAATCAAATATATCATGGTTATATATATATATATATATATATATATTTTGTTGGACTGACCATAGTTATATTGTAAACGAAAGGACTCCTAATATCTGATTTATATCGAGTCAATATACTGATTTAGAAAAAATAAGAAGGATTGTGATTTGTTACATTACTAAGGTTAAGAATTTTGCTTGGTAATGTGGAAAACAATGTATGTGCATATAATCTCTCTTTGTGATATTTGCATTTTGGTAGTTGCTAAACTTGAACCAAGTTTGATGTTGTATGTGTATATAATATGTTCGATCCTACTCGATTACCTTATCTTAAACTGCTTATAAAAAACATGTACTGGCTGCATAAAAACAATGTACATTTGAGCTTTATCTGTGCGAGCCAAAATTATTGACTTCATTAACTTTTTGTAGTGGATGCAACATCATTGAAGATGGACACCGGGGAAGATTGTGTACTGCATGTTTTCTTATTTAGAGAGAGCAAAATACTATTGTAGTGGCTTAGAACTCTTTGTAGTCCATTGTTCTTTTCGTTTTGTAAGGTTTATTTTGTGAACTAGTTGGATCTTTTTTTTTGGTGTTATAATCTAAAACGGTTTCTTGCACTACATGCTATAGATTATATTGAAAAAACTGGTCAACTGTTTGCTATAATACCTTTTCAAGTGTAATATATAGCTTGCTTTTGAAAAATTTAGCACAGAATTAAGTTTTGTTGTCAAATTAATGTGGAATCGGGATTTTTGATTATGGAGCAATTGGTTCAGGAAGGTGATTGATTTATTTCCTTGACAAAAGTGTGGAGTGGGGATTATCATATAACTATTGCAACCTTCAAAACTGATATGCTTTCATGTCTGATAATAGAAGACCAATTTTTCAATTGCACCTTCTATTACTATTCTTTTTTCGGAAAATTAATGTAGTACTTGTTGGTTCGTTCCATAAGAATGAGTTGTTCCATATACTGTCATCTTGTTATAAACCATCTACCGGCCCAGGAGATAATCTCGACCATCGGAGACTCCATTATTTGGCTTTGTGCAGATAAAGCCATTTCTACGTGCTTGAATAAATCCTTTTCTACTACAGGTTCCTTGTTTTGAATTAAAACTGAAACACAGGAAAAAACATGTCGCTCAGTTTATGCACACGAGATTTTACCACATCACCTCTTACGTCAAATACATTTTTGTTGTCATCAATTAGAAAGAATTATACTCAAAGAGTTCATAAGAAACAACCAACGAATTCATATGAAACACAACTTAGTATATTGTCAAATTTGCAAACAAATATGATTTGCATTTGATGATTAACTGGGATGGCTCAGTAGTCAGTAGTGATTTTCCAGAAATCTTACACATTTCATTTGTGCCATTTAAATATACATATTGAAATCTAAAGAATTGAAGGCGTGTTAAACAGCCTTCAATTCTTTAGATTTATATATATATATATATATATATATATATATATATATATATATATATATATATATATATATATATATATATATATATATATATATATTCTTTTTTGGAAAAAGCCTTGCAAAGTATTTGGAATAGAGAAACATGACCAAACAAGTTACCTTCAATTACGATGTACTCGAGAAATCATTTGTACTTGGGATAATGGAATAGGAGGAATACATATCAAATTATCAAGTACAGCTTCAGTATTCTTTACAGACAACTACTTTTATGAATCACAAAAAATTCAAAAGCTCAGTAAAACCATTCACAGATATGGTTGTTTAGTCTTGCATCATATATCAGCAATTAGGTTCATCGGTTGTAGTATCAGTGGCTGACGCCAAAATTAACTGAGGTGCCGCAAACCTGGCCTCCTTTCTAGCTTTTCGGCGCTCACGCTGTACTCTGAAGGATTCTCTTTTCCTTGCTCTGTAGCTATTGGGGTTTTCTGGTACCACAACACGAGGATAAACACTGATCTGATAACAAAAGGATTGACATTGTCAAGAAGGAACTGGTCAATTCAATTACTATTAGGAACAAGCATTCTTATATAAAGGAACTGGTTGCTTAATCAGTAACTGAATTCTCTAGAAAGTTCACCTGTTTCCTGTCAGGGCCAAACTTTTCAAATTTTACCAATCCATCTATAAGAGAGAAGATAGTGTGATCTTTGCCAAGGCCAACGTTCTTCCCTGGATGAAACTGGATGCACAATGGAGAAGAAAGAACATTAAAAGTGAGGTTCCTACGATCTTAATCAAATTGCTGATAGGATCATGAACCTTGCATAAAAGGTTGACTGAAGCTGACTATAGTTACGAATTAGTATAAAAATTTGCTCGCTCATTCGTGCAAAACTGTGTACTCTTATATATATAGAACCACCACCTCACTAAACATTAACCTTGGAAATCCATTTATGAGGGTTCAAAATGGTGACCACAGAAAGTATTCTTGGGATTCAAGGCAAATTAGACTCAATAGTTCAGTAAAATCTGTGTTCTGATACATAATGACTGCTTTCTCAAGCTGATGGAGAAAATTAGTCTTTAAAATTGCATCAGCAATCAAATAATAAGTTCAATGCCTAGCCACAATTTTTATACCACTGCCCTTGTAGAAGGAGTTAAATAATCTTTGCTTTGTAAAGTCAATACATTGATGACTTCATAATGAAAAACCACAGACATAGATATGCATCATGCAGTCGAGCATTTACAATTATTAATTTAATAGTATAAAAAAAGTTCCTATTGCTATAGGGTACAACTTCCATGGTACTTGGTTACTCTTTTAGCAACAGATAAGATCAACAGATGGCCTATTAGTTTAGACCAGCATACAGAGTGCAACCACGATCCCAAAAGATTACATTTCTAGAAGCAATGCACAAAAAGACAGCCCATTGGCTGCCTCTTGTACAATAGCATATATACCTAAAATTTGGCTTCCTAGAGAAGAGAGAAAATCCAATAATAACCAAAAGCAACAAGTTAAAAATTGAAGACCATTTCTCTGAAAAATATCCCCTGCCAATCCAAATGTACTAAGATAATAAAATAAGCTTTTTGCTTCGAAACAATTGCATAATTCTACCATTTTCCTGCTCTAAATTCTTGGCTCACTTCCTGTTTCTAACTATACCTCACAAGTAAATCTTACTCCCTCCGTCCCCTTTTAGTTTGACCCTTTTGGGAAAAAAAATTGTCCCTAAATATTTGTCCATATCTTATTTCAATATATATTTTTACATATTTTTTCAATACTACCCCTTACTCCTATTTCCCATGTTTGATTCTACAACACATTTTCAAATTTGTTTCATTATTCAAGATATTTATTAGGGGTAAATATAGAAACAAACCATATAATAAAATATTTTCTTAATATGTGTGTTTTTTCATTTGGGTCAAGTAAAAGGGGACGGAGGGAGTAACTTAATTATCAGTACTCAATAGTCACCATAATAAAATAATGTACTTTCTGTCGCCTTTAATACATTCTGTTAAAGCTTATCTAGAACGGAACTTCTACTTCTAATTTCCCAACTTCAATGGACAAGACCATAACTACAATTGCCATATTATTAAAACATGATCCCAAATATCTTCCACCACTGGCCTCATTGACTAGAAACTAGACTTAATGGCTTCTATTTACAAGATAGAACAAAGAACAATTTACATCCACATCCCCTAACCAAAATTCCCAACAAAATCACTTTTGCTAAACATCGAAAGTAAGTAACATACCTACAATTAAATTATAGCTCAGAAACACAAATAACCGAAACAAAATCATCAACTATCCCACTTTCTACCAGCACATTCAGTTTATCTTCCTCAAGAAGCAAACTTCCATCTGTCTTTTCCGACATTAACATCAGTAGTACTATTCCACTTAACTAATACAACAACATCTTCTTTCAGTACAATTTAATTCCCGAAACCACCAGCATTCCCATTAAACAATATATTAACACAATTTAACCTAACCAAAACCAAAACTAGCTCCCTAAAAGATTCCAACTAATATCAAAACACGAAATAAACGATTACACACTACCTTAGTTCCGCGCTGACGAACAATAATAGCACCAGGCTTAGCAACCTGATCACCATAAATCTTAACACCCAGCCTTCTTCCAGCAGAATCACGACCGTTCTTGGTACTCCCAGCTCCTTTCTTATGCGCAGACTCAATCGTCATCGGAGGACTCATCGGAAACGATATAGTAACCTTATGACCCACTTTAATTGACCCAAAATCACCTTTGAAACATGTTGATGAAGAGCTTGAAGATAATGATAAGCCTTTGAATGCTCCTATTAGGCTTAAACTTACTGCCATTGTTCTGCAAAACAAACAGATGTGCAATTAGTAATGTATTTATATGTGTATGTATATAGTTTGGCGAGCTTACTGAATGGAGATTGATTGTGTTTTTTTGAGTGATTGGGAGGAGGGAGATAAAATGGATACTAAAACCTTATCCTATTATTACCCGGAATTTAAATCGGACCCGACCCGAACCTCTTTGTTTTGGGGCTTGCTATCAATTTTTAGGTTATTTAATTTGAGTTTTTAGTGAGCTTGATTTAGGGGTTTTGGACGAGACCCCAAAACCCGGATAACGGGTTAACGAGAATGAGAATGATATGAAATTTTAAGAGTTAGAGAGTGTAGGTTTTAATTTATTTGTCATGTTTGATTTTTTATTATTAAATTAATTAAATTTTGATTGATTATTAAAGTTATTAATTTATACTTTATAGTTTTTTAAAAATTGAAATGTGTATTTTAAAAGTAAATTACATATATATATATATATATATATTAATAATATAATTTTTCTAATTATATATTTCCTCCATCTCATAATACATGACATTTTTCTAGTAAGTTTAAATTTTTATACAACAGGAGAAAGCACCTACTCACTTTTCTCTTTTTTTATAAGCAGGAAATATATATTGAAAGCAGAACTAAGCCTGGGAGAGCACTACAAAGACCATAACTAACGAAAACAAAGACACTACACTGATACAAGCAGACATCTGATTTGATACTAGCAATAGAGACTAACACAAATATTGAGACTAACTTTTAGCTACCGGAGACTAAGGGAAACACTAAGACCTGGACCTAGACTGATTTTAGCTGTAACACCCGCTAACAATGGCTCCGTTTCATATATGGTACAACGACCAAGTTCGCATTTCCAAAATGGTACAGGAGTTCAAAACTTTTCAACAATGGTACATCCAATTCCCCAAAATGGCGAACAGAACTGGCTATGCTGTTAATGTTGGGGGAAAAAAAATCAACATGTACGCCATTGTACATGGCGAACAGTATATAGATTGTATCAATTGTGTTCGCCATTGCAGATGGCGAACAGTACTATATATGTAAAATTTTTGTCCTGTTGTGTACAAAATTTGAGATGGCGAACAGTTAAATTAATTTTAAAATTTCTCCTATAGTGTACGTCATTCACAACAGTGCACCTTATCTTATCTCTCATCCACACATTTCAAGGCAGCTCTGCCTATATTATACCCAATCTGCTTCATTTCATAACATCTGCAAAATTTTAACAAGGTACGTTTTATCTTTCTTTTTTTATATCTCGCATAATATTTGTTTCGATTCTTTGTAATGGTTTTCTGTCATTTCTGTCTCTGTGCTATATTTGCATTATCATTTTTATACTGCTCTGTTAATTGAAATGTTTAATATAAATAATCCATAATTAGACTAATTTTGAGATGAAAATGTGTATACATTAAATAATTAGACTAACTTTGGAGTGAACAGATCTGTTAGTGATATAAATTGTTAGTAATATAATTTGTTAGTTTGTTATTAATAATTTATTAAAGATTTATTAATATATGTTTAGTTATAAGGAATTTTTTTTTTTGATAATTTGTTAGTTATTTTATTAATATATGTTTGTTAATAAATAATTTAAAAAATTGTTTAAAATATAGGATAATGGAAGATCTGGTGAATGCAAATTTTTTCTGGGGTGGTGAAATAATTAGACGAGATGAGGATATAAGATATTCTATAGATCCTCAAAAAATGCAGTATATTAAATGGGGAACCTCTTATGATGAGTTGAAGGAGATTGTGTATCGAAATATGCAGATTAGTAGTTCACATTGGAATGTGAAGATGAGGTTTAAATATCCTCAATTAGGTCTTGGTAATGTAGTTTGTGGATATTACATTGGTGGTGTTAATTGCGATGATGATGTGAGGAGGATGCTGAGTGTTCCTAGGCAGATGCAGATGGGGATGGGTGATGTATCTTTATTTGTGGATGCTGAAAAAATAATACAAGATGATGTGTTTTCATATGATCAGGGCGGTTACTCACAGCCTAGCCAACCCACACAATCTCCTTACGAGACAATGTATGATAGGAGTGGGTTGCCAGATTATGGTATGGCGGGTTGGTCAGATTATTATTTTAGTGGGGGAGGCAACAGTGAGCCGTATGTTGGGGGATCTAGTAGTCATGCATTTGAGGAATATGGTGGTGGTTCAAGTAGTCGTCAATTTAAGGAGTATGGTGCTAGTTCAAGCAGGAATGTGTTTAACACTAATAAAGATGGAGCTAGACATTCTTATGGACACAATGCTGGTGTGATCTTGTCTCCCCCATGTGATCCATTTACATCGACCGGTGGTAGAAATTTGGCACTCATTAATGAAAATGAAGAATATGAGCAGTACAGTTCTAGTGATGAGGAATTTTTAGAAGCTGACACTGAAGATGATTCAGATGATGAGGTCGGTTTGGGACTGGATTCGATTGGTGTAGAGCAAGAAGACCATGTTTTAATGGCAGGACCCCATGTTCCAATGGCAGCCTTCTTTGAGACTGAGGAGTTTACACCAATTACGGTTAGTAATCCAGGTGAGATGTTGACTGTTTTTGATCCTCGGAATGCAAATTTCACGGTGGGAACATTATTCCGTGACAAGGACACCTTAGTTGTAGCAGTTAGAGAGGTTCACATAAACAGTGACAGGAACTATAAAGTTGTTAGGAGTAACCGTACTCAGTTCATTGCCAAGTGTGAATTTAGTGACGACTGTCCTTGGAGGTTGCGAGCTGCTTTGATGAAGAAGCATGGAATGTGGGAAATCACAAAGGTGAGAGAAATGCACACATGCGTTAACAACCAGCCGTTGCAGGATCACCGCCGTATTTCAGCAAAATAAATTTCAAGACTTGTGAAACCACATGTAAGTTTTATAACTTACCAATATTCGTTAATTTTTTAGTACAGATATATTAGTTGTGTTGATTTGATCTTATTAAATCATGTAACAGGTGATGGAGAGGCCAAATTTGCCAATCATGACTGTTATGACCATGGTAAACGATGAATACCACCATCGTGTTAGTTACTTAAGAGCATGGAGGGGAAAACAGGCAGCAATTGAGGAGGTCTATGGTAAATGGAGCATGACATATTCTGCTCTCCCTATGTTCTTGACGGCTTTGGTACATGCTAATCCAGGCAGTGTAGTTAAGATTGCTGCTGTCTCTCATGAAACAGTCCAGCACACTTCTGTATGCAAGAGAATATTTTGGTGTCTGAAAGCAATGAAGGATGGTTGGCAGCATGCACGTCCCGTAATTTCAATAGATGGAACGTTTTTGAAGGGGAGGTACAAGGGAAAACTCCTTATTGCCATGGGAGTTGATTCGAACAATCACCAATATCCCATTTGTTATGCCTTGGTTGAGGAGGAGACATATGAGAACTGGTCTTGGTTTTTGAAGCTGCTCCGTAAACATGTTTGCAAGGAAAGACAGGGTGTGTGCATAATATCAGATCGTGCACCAAGTATTCTTGCAGCAATGAGGGACATGAGGAATGGATTTACGCAACCGTATGGCGTGCATAGGTTCTGCTTGTTCCACGTGAGAAGTAACTTTTCATCACAGCACCCCGATGGAGAGTTGAAGAAGTTGATGTGGTTAGCTGGGGTAACCACACAAGTTAGGAAACATGATGGTTACATGAAAAGAATAGGGCAGATATCTCTTCCGGCATTGCAGTACCTTCAGAACATTCCTGCAGAATTTTGGACCTTGTGTCACGACACGGGTGGAGCTCGATATGGGCAAAGTACCACTAATATAATGGAAGGTTTTAATGGTAACATTAGAATGGCTCGTTTCCTTCCAGTGACGGCGATGATGGAGTATATCTTCTACAGGACTGTGAAGATAGTGAACACACAAAGGAACATTGCCGAGGAAAGCCTGCAAAAGGGTGAAGAGTTGTGCGCGAGGACGAGTACAATGTTATCAAAAAATTTAGAGAAAGCTACTGCACATCGGGTTGAGACCTATAGTCGTCAGATGGGGATCTATCAAGTGACGACACACCGATATCATGTTAAATCAGTGTGGAAAGGTGGTAACAAGCAGAATATAGATATTAGTAAACGTAGTTGCACCTGTGGCAAATGGACGTGCCACCATTTACCCTGTTCTCATGTTGTGGCAGGTTGTATGGCAAACAACATAAACTGGAAGCAGTGGATAGAGCCTTACCATTACTCCTCACAGTTGCAGAAGTTGTGGGAACCTATTATCTTTCCTTTGGCACCTACCCAGTATTGGAATTATGCATTGCCCAGGCGTTGGCAAGAATATGGGACGTTAGTAGGTGATGAAACCTTGATGAAGGTGAAGAAGAAAAGAGGTGAGAAGGGACAATCAGTTAGAATCCGAACAGAGATGGACGGTCCTAGGATAACGGTCACGTGCAGTCGTTGTAAGCAAGAAGGACATACTAGGCGTAGTGTAAGATGTCCAGAACGTGCAGATTAAGTATCTATATTTAAAATGTAATCTATTTATTGCTATTTATCTCTATGGATAAGAATTGCAATGCATATTTATCTTTGTGTTTCATCAGCTATAACTCCTGGTGTATAACTCATTCTTAATATCTGTATTTAAAATGCATATTTATCTTTCTTTCCTACCCATAGCTTTGAATATATCTCCTGGTGTATAACTCATTCTTAATATCTGTATATTTGAGAGTAGTAATTCAATCTATTTATATAAATTCTTGAAAAAGTCATGGTCAAAATAATAGTTACTGTTAGTATGTTTCTTAAGTTTGCTTTGTTTCTTATGTTTATTGTTATTTATCTCTATGGAATCAATCAATCAAATACAAGCTGTATCAGCAAACATATTTTTTAAAAATTACAGGTTTAGTTTGAAGATATGGATAAGGGAAAAAGTATAGCGGAGAATGATTGTTCCCCGGTTTCTCAGCTTAATTTGAATAAATTTTGTCCCAATCAACGCATGAAGAAGAAAGTCGAGAAAAAGTCTGTATACTCGAAAGCTTTAGACGTATATTGCAAGAAAATGAAAGAGATACATAAACGGTACAAGGCAGGGAAGATCTCATACTCGTCGATGAAAATGGAAGAACAGAAAGTAATTAATAAAATTGAAATTGCACAATTAGAAGAAACGGATCTTGACCAGCAAATGAAATATGAATGGGAGAAGATGGAAGAACTTGCTCAACCTTATAACATTAATGAAGATGCAGAGGACAGGCCTGATGAAGATGTAACAAAAGCAGTTGACTTGAGTGCTTTTTGATAAGTTGTATTCTTACTCCGATGTAGCTGTAACAATAATGTGTATTTCTTTGTTAGTACTTTTTTGAATTGCCTACTTTAGCAATATGTTGTGAAATGTAGAAAATGAAGTCTACAAGTTACAATTATTATTCCCTGAAAAAGGAAGAAAATCAACTTTTTAATATTTTTAGTGTTTTCCGGCCTACTTTTAGGGGGTTAAAAATTGGTTGGAATAATTTGAATTTATGTTATATAGACATTAAAAAGATAGCGGGTTAATATTTTTGGTGTATTCGCTTATATTGTAAAAAGAAGAAATTTTGTATGTGTAAGAGGTTGCGGTGTGTTATATAACAAAAATTAGAATTCATGTTATATAAACATTAAAAAGATAAAAGATGATATTAAATTGGGTGATTGGTCATGTCAACTATAAAGAGAATTTTGTGTGTCAAAAGTGATTGGTCACTGTGCAAAATTAAAGTAATGTACTGCAATGTTGTAAAAGTCGATAGGTCTTATCATATACCAGCAAAAAAAAGTAATGCTCTGTAAAGTTGAAAATCTCGATAGGTCTTGTCAATTATCTACAACAAGGACTAACACTGCAAAGTAATTAATGTTTACTCACATGTCAACCGAAGTTAGGTTTCTTATTTCCCTATAAATTTTCATATTTGAGTAAAGGTAATGAAGGGAGTATAACTTTCAGAGGTTGCATATAGTTGAACACTTTCTTACTAATCTTTTTAATAATATATTGTAGGTAAGGTGCATCAAATGGATAAGGGAAAGAAACCAATGAATCCGGAAGATGTGAGTGAAAAGAGGGGTAAGAAAGCTATGCTGAACAAATTTCTAAGTCTACCTGGGGTTACAAGCCTGAAAAGTATTGGGGAGTCGGTCGGAAAGATCTCTGGAGCTGAAAGGGAGAAAAGAATGCGGGAATATCAAACGAGGAGTTTGGAAAAGAAAAAGGCCCTGGTCATGAAGGAAAGGAAAGAAAAGTTAGGTAAAGACTGGGTACCAACCCAATTAGAATATTGGCACTTCCCTGCTGACGCGGGTCCTATTATGGATGAGAGTCTAAATGCAAAGTGGAAGGTGAATGCAGATAGGGATGCGAATCGCATAAGTGAAACGGAAAGAAGAGTTGCGTTGGACAAAATCCATCAAGACTATCGCGTCAAATACAAGGAAATTGAGGAACGCGAATTTCTTGACTGGTGGGCATCTCATCCAAATGGTGAAGCTGAAGATGACAGTTCTGACTAATGAATTATGAAGATGCCAAAAATAAAGATGACTTGTTCATTGTAGTTTTATTTATGTAATGTTTATGTTGATTGTCTTTTGTAGCTTTTATGTATTCTATGTACCTTTCATGAATTTCCAATGTTTATGTTTATGTTTATGTGTATGCAACTTTTCAAGCATTAAGTCAGTTTTCAAGAAAAAAGGGTTTTTCAGGGGCATATTACGTGTGTTCAAAAGTGGTTGAAAAAATGCCAACATTTTATTTTCCTCATTGTTACTACTAATTTAAAGTGCCTACAATAACAACATGTTGTGAAATGGAGAAAATGATGTCTACATGTTACAATTAGTAATCCTAAAAAACAACAGAAATACAACTTTTTCGATGATCTATGTGTACTCCAAGTCATATTCAGGGGGTAAAAAATTGCTTGACAAAAATCAAATTTTTAAAAAGTGGTTGAAAATTTTCTAAATTTAAAATTTTCTCATTATTACAGCAAATTTAAAGTGCCTACTATAGCAATATGTTGTGAAATGAAGAAAATGCTTTCTACCAGTAACAATTATTAATCCATAGAAACTGAAACAACAAGTTTTTCATTAAAATAAACTAGCCAAACAGAATTAAAAATACAAAAACTTTTACGAGTAATACACAACGAAAACTTAATAACCAAACAAATGTAGCATAACCAAATCCCTACAGCATATGACTGCCTGTAAAACATATCCTCCCTTTACCTTTAACATGTCTAGGTGGTTGTTGTCTCTGATGCACATTACCACCTTCTGGATCTATAACGAGAGAACTAAATGCATTACTCTGGGATTGAAACACCTCAAATCCACGAATAGGCGTCTCGTATCCCTGTGATGTATCTGCATGGGTCGACTCAGACTGCTCCTGAGTACCACCAATATCCCATGCAGCTCCTCTAGAAATAGGGGTATACTCCTGTGAAACATCACGTCGCCAACTACCGTCACCAGAAGAACCACCCAACCCCATCTGATACTGCTCATCTGCAGCCCCACTGACCCAGGCATCCCAAGAACCGTCACCACTGACATGCGTCGTGCCTCCCCTAAATCCTCCAGCGGATATCTGAGACTGATCATAAGAAGGACGGTCTGTCCAAGAATCCCAACCGCCGTCAGCAACAACCGGTGTGGTGTCTCCCCAACCTCCTCCAGCAGACATCTGAGACTGATGATAGGAATGACCCTGTGTCCATGCACCCCATCCCCCCTCTGAGTGGGGAGGCGATGGCTCTGTCACGAAACCTGAAGAAGTGTGCACATCTGAGGCCACATGGTCATAGTACGTGCCCGGCTCTGGAACAACTGGGACATCTCGAGGACGACCAACTCTTCTTCCAGTACGCCTATGTCGCTGATAACCGCGTTGGCCACCGGATAGAGGGGGTACCGGCTCAGGCAACGTGTGCTGGTAAGAACTACAACCAGTAGAGGTCAGCCGATCCCCTAGAATCGTACGTGCCTCGTCAACATCGGGATCAGGATCCTGGATGGCATGATAAGCTTGGGAAATCCCTTCTGCCTGTATGAAAACAATTCAATCTTTTAAAAACTAAACAAAATGAACAACTACATTACGAATCACTAAATCATTAAACTATAATGAACTTACATAGTACTGTGAATATCCATGTGTGCCCTGAAAGCCATGCTCTCTAAACCGTCGCCTGGGATCAACTACAAATCGGCGGGTAACTCTAGAATACCATCCATCCCATGCTGATGTACACCCTGCAGGTCCATCCTTGATATATTTGTAGTGACGCGGTGTCATGGCCTCGCTAAGCCTGGACTCCCAAAGCTGGATGAATATGCTATGGACAGAGATCCAATCCAAATGATCATTATAGGCCACGTGCATCCTCTCGTGGTTCTCCTCAGGTGAGGCACGTGGTATATCCCGCCTAAAGCCAAATTGCCTAGTCACACGCTCAGGATAGCACCACTCGACAACTTCTTCAAAAATGAGGGGACACTTTGATGTCCACAAAGTCCGAGTCATAACACCAGGCCTAATATCACCATCAACACCTCTGTATGGCCTCCAACAAAAGAACTCATCAGTACCCATGGCATCCAGCTCATAACGAACAAAACGAGACTGTGAGTGTGGAACAGATATCATACTCAAACGAACCTTCCACCTACAATAAATTTAAGGGTCAATAACAGTGGATAAGAAAGCGTTATTCAAATTTCACATGTACTTTTTTACTATCGTACCTCATAGCCAAGGGATGCTGAATGTATGCATCATCCCTACGTACTGGAGCTAGCGAAGGGAAACGCTCCCAGATCCAAACCTAATTCATATTTCAAAGTCATATTCAAATATCTTAAAGGGAAATGATGCATGATCATAAAGTATATTTACCTGCAATAGTGTAGTACACCCGCAGAAGTCCTTCTTCCTACCAATGCTAGTAGAGCACAACTTCTTATACAAGAAGGCAAGCACTGCGCTACCCCAACTATACGTCTGTACCTCGGTATAGTCTCGTACATACTCTAAGAAATCAACCTGGAGCCTGTTCCCAGATGCGTTGGGAAAGACAGAACCAATGATCATAACCAAATGTGCCCGGATGTGAAATAACAACTGTCTGTCAAAATCAACTGAATCCTCATCCAGCCGATCACATGCACCAAAATGATCTGTCAACCATGTCAGCTTCAGTCCACCCCTATTCACGTCATCGCCAACAGGATAGACACCTAACAAATCACCAACCATCTGGCGCTTCTCTTCTAAACTTTGCTGACGAAATGAATGAACCACAGGAGATCCAATAGTAGGCAGCCCCAGTATATAATAAACATCCTCTAGAGTGATAGTCGTCTCCCCAAAACGAAAATGAAATGTATGAGTCTCAGGGCGCCATCTCTCCACAAATGCAGTAATCAATCCTGGATCATGTTTAATTGCTCCAATCTGGTAAACGCCATGAAAACCAGATGATACAATAGCTGCCAGGACATCTGGATGTGGTGGATATTTTTTTACTTTATCCCAATATCCACGGTAGTTGATGCGAGTACGAAAATCTGGCAATGCCTGCAAAGAATCATATGATTATATCAGTTAAATAAATTACATAATGACAGTAATATATTTATACCTATAATCTTACAATAAATATTTGAAAATTTTTATACCTCTCTATTCCATATATGTTCCGAACGATGCACCTGCTGTCTGGTCAGTAAAGATCCATCTATAGGACCAGGATGATAACTAACTGAATCCATATATGTTCCTACAAAAATGTAAACAAATATTAATTAATCAAATATTTATTTTTTCAAGTAATTGTTAATAATAAATTTAATCACACCTACTAATTATTTACTAATCAACATACTAATTCACTAACTAATATATTATTATATTTTACATAACTTCAAAAGGATTCTTCGCAAACTGAACATATTCCCCACATAACCAAGCAGCTGCAGATAAAATCCTATGAATAAAAGGATTTCCAAGTAAAGCAGGATCAATAAGTAGATCCCGACCAACTCGAACAAGCTCTGGTCTAACATCTTTGACCCTCATACCAATATCTATTAATTGATTCTCAATCTCCTCTCCCTTTTGGCAATGCTGAATCCTAGCCATTTCCCCGAGCAGCGTTACATACCAATCAAAATCAATAATCAACTCGTACACATTACTACCACAAGTCGACAAAATCGATGCAAGAATCTCGTTACAAAACTGAGGATCCGATTTTATAGCATAACTAAACAAAACCTTGCAAATCTCCATCACATTATCTTCCGACACCATAACCATCACAAGCCTCAAAGCCTCTGATTTAATATTCACATCAGCATCACTCAAAGACTTGATCACAGCATCTTTATTCTCCACCACCGGCCACAAATACTTCTCCGAAACAATTGACAAACCTTGCAACCCCAAATACTTAAGATTTGGATCATCATCAACCAAAAACTCCCTGATCTTCTCAACCGCAAGTCTCAACGCATACTCAAACTCACTCAAACAACTAACAATAGTCCTAACACACTCAAACACAACCGACTTGGCCCCCGTCCTCCTCAAATGCTCACAAACCGGATCAACAAACTTCTTCCCTAACCTCGGTTCCAACTCCGCCAACTTCCAAAACACCTTCAAAACCTTATTCAAGACCCAATTATTCCTACAATCAACCAAAATCTTATAAAACTCAGGCGCTAACAGAAGACACAGCCTAGCCTCTCTCATTGCAAGCTCACAAAACAACCCAACACTCGTAAATCCTGGGCTCGGTTCGAATTTACACTAATTTTCATATTTATCAAACCAATTTACGTATGGATTAACCAATTATATATGATAGAGGTGAGAATCGGATATGGATATGAAGAACATAGATTAGTAAATACGAAGCACATATATAATATAATGAGGAGACATATGAAACATATAATCGGGAAACAATAACTAAACAAAGCAAGGAATTTGGAACAAACCTGTGTGTTCGCCGGTGGCAGCTGCGAGAATGTGAGCAGCGGCGAGAATGTGAGCTGAGAAGTTTCTGTGAGGCGTGGCGAGTTGAATGAAACTAAAAATAGGTTTTAAACAATACTTAAACGACGTCGTTGCTAGACCACAGTTGACTTATGTGTTCGTCATTGAAAATTGCATACACATAATTTAAACTAAGCTAGACAACTAGTTGTGTTCGCCATTTCATAATGCAAACACCACACTTAAACTAAGTTAGCTATCCTATATGTGTTCGCCATTAGATATTGTGTACATGTACTCAAAAAATTAAAATCCAACCCACAATGTAAGCCAGCTGTGTTCGCCATTTTTGGGAATTGAGTGTACCATATATGATACATTTTGAACTGCTGTGTCATTTTGGATAGCTGAACATGGTCCCTGTACCATGCATGAAATGGAGCCCGCTAACAATAACAACTGATAGTTAACTATTCATACTCCATTGGCAGGGAATTGCTCTTCCATTAACTTTTCCTCAAACTTTGTCATTTCCAGCAACATTTCATCTACCTCCAAGAGTTTCATGACGTCATTAAAATATGGTGGCACTTTTGCACCCCATATTTCCTTCCAATTGCTGCTTGAGCTCAATCCCTGACTTGACTGATTCTCAAATAGTTTGCAGCAGTTTCTTATGATATATTTTTCTTTTCCTAGTCCCCAGATCAGTAGATCACTTCTACTTGTGAGATTAATATTTGAGATAACTTCTTCCAAACACTTAAACCTTTCTTTCTCATACTAGTCAGTACTTTACTCCACAAAGTCGCTCTCCTCTCCTCAGTAGTTTGCCACTCATCAACAAACTTCTTAACAGTGTTAAATTTAAACTTGGAGATAGAGTAGAGACCTAGGAACCGACTTTGCATCGATCCTTCTGTTAGTTCCAAAATAGAGTTGTTTCCCCATCTCTAACAACCCATTTGAAGTTGCCTTTGGTGAAGCAACTGCTCAATGCCACTATTTCTTTAAAAATTTAAAAAACTCTTGGTAATTGGGGATATACAAGAGCTTGGTTGCAGGTTGTTGATGTTGTAAGTCAGGCTTCTTTCCACTCTTTGAACTAATATTCAATTCTACAACTTTGATTTTTTCGTATAACACTTCCACCACCACTTTACAAGAAGAGCCAAATTCTTGTTTTTTATGGAGGTCAAATCCAAACCTCCTGCATCCTTTGGAGTACAAACCGTCTTCCAGTTTGACAAATGAATTTTTTTACGGGCAGATTTCTATGACTCCAAAAAAATTGTCTCATTATTTGCTCGATGCTTGAAGTGACATTTACTGGCATCTGGAACAGGTTGAACCAAAATATCGGAATGCTATTTATGGTGGCTTTCAGAAGAACTAGACGACCTGCCAAGGACAAAGTCCCAGCATTCCATGTGTTTAGTTTATTTTTTATTTTTCGAATTAGTGGGTCCCAAAAAATTTAGTTCCTATGAGAGTTTCTAATAGTAGTACCAAGATATTTCAGAGGCCCCTTACCCACCATACAACCCAAATAATTTATCCAGTTTTGTAGTTGTAATTCCTCCTCACCAAAACCATAAAGACTACTTTTGTTAAAATTAATTTTTTAGACCTAACATGAGTTCATAACACTGTAAAACTCTCTTCACTTCTTAAACTGATGTTGAGTCATTCTGGAAAAACAAGATAACATCATCTGCATATTGGAGATATGTAAGCATTGTTTTACAATTTGGAAGTAGAATTCCTGAAAATATTCCCGTTCCTAGCTTAGCACGTATTAATAGACGCGTTAAAACCTCTCCCACTAAATAGAAGAGTAATGGGGAGAACGGGTCACCCTGGCATAACCCTTTCTTTGGGGTGAATTCTTATGTTAGTGATCCATTCACAAGAACTGAAATTGGGATGACTCTAATATCCTTTTCAGCCAGTTTATGCATTTGCCATCAAAATTCATGCATTGGAGGACCTCCATAATAAATTCACAATTTAGCGAGTCAAATGCCTTTTCAAAATCAATCTATAGGATCATGCCCCTGCATTTTTTGCCCATAGAGCTGTGTATACTAGTGATTATAATGCAATCAAACATTTGTCACCCACTAATGAAGGCAGACTGTGCATCAGAAACCAGAGTGTTCATTACTCCCTTTAGTCTTGTTGATAATGTTTTTGTTAACAATTTCATAGTCGCATTCATCAAACTAATTAGTCGATAGTCTGTTGGTTTCTGAGCAATATCTTACCTGAAGCATAAAAATGTTGAAACATAATCGGTCTGTCTTCCTCAATGTGCTTCCATATTACTTTAAGCACTCCCATGTTTGTACCTTCAAGTCTCGGTGCCTTTGTGGAGTCAAAAATTGATAGAGCTTACTCGAATTCCTAAAGTATGAAATCTCTAACTAGAACCTCTTTCTAAGATTGGAGTAACTTAATTACAAGATTCAGACTTTACTTGAATATTATCCTTTCTTGTTTTATACCTAAAATCATTTTGAAGTGCTGAAAAATCACTTTTTTAACTTTACTTGGATTAATTAGCCAAGAGCCTGTTGCAAGAAATCCTTGTATCTG
Source organism: Oenanthe sinensis (assembly GCA_028671895.1). Classification (NCBI taxonomy): domain Eukaryota; kingdom Viridiplantae; phylum Streptophyta; class Magnoliopsida; order Apiales; family Apiaceae; genus Oenanthe; species Oenanthe sinensis. The sequence continues at coordinate 26,973,835 of CM053801.1, forward strand.
GTTTTTTTTCTTTTATTCAATTTAATCCTGTGAAAGAATTTTGTATTCTTCTCTCCACTTAACTGTCAGTTTACTCTAGCCTTTTTGCATAACATACTAGACTTAGCTCTATATAAATATTCTAGCTTTAGTTGGATTTCTTGTTTAATGCAGTTGTCTTTGTTCATTAAGTCAACTTCTTCCTGCTCTTTTTCTGCTTCTACTATCCTGGCATGGATATTGCCAAACTGTGTTTGATTCCACCTCTTTACAATCTCTCTGATGTGTTTTGTCTTGCTATGGACATCATTGGATCCTGATTGTTTCCAAGCCTCTCCCAAGTTTTCTACTAGAGCTTTATCATGTAACTAATAGTTGAAAATTTTAAAAGGCTTTGGTCCCCAACCTTACTTCGAGCTTTGCAGTACAATGGGTTTATGGTCTAAATTCTTCCTGCTGAGAGCTAATAAAGTCCATTCACCAGTTTTTATCCAATGATAGTTCAACGAGCTCTATCCAACTTATTTTTCTTGTTACATGGCCCATACTAGGTAAATGAATAGTTTACTAAAGGAACTTGAAATAAGTTATTTTCCTTAATGAAGCTAGAAAAAGTAACGGTATATGCATTTCTGAAGTTGCAATTATCTTCGTCTCTAGAATTTATGACACAATTGAAGTCTCCGATAATTATAGTGGGGCTTTATTTGCCAGATTTAACTGATTTGTTAGCTCTCTCCATAAATTTAGCTTTTCAATGGGGTTTTGTGGTGCGTTTACGTTGAGACATACAAATAGGGAGTTCGAGACCATGCATGTTCCATATGTCTGCACCCAGTTTTTTGATTGCATTGAATCAACAACACGGAAAACCTCTGTACTCTAGATAGATATAATAACTCTCGATAAACCTGTGGGAGGGACCATTATAACGATCGAGGAATTTACGAGTATTTAATTATGTTTAAATATGTGCTAAATAAGATTATATGTATCTTACTTCAGTTTGATGCATTTTCAGGAAAATTATTTTTATTACTAAATTAACTATGCATTATGTATTATGTGACATTTTGTTTAACATATTATATTTATTCTATTTATGCATAATTATTGTAATTTTAGAAAAATATATTTCAGATTAAAAATTATTGGACCGAAGTCCTATTGGGATTTCAGAGCCTTGTTTTAGGTAATATTATCTTTACCGTCCCAAATATTGGTCAACATATATTTTGATCTTTTTGAATAATTCATAATTTTTGGAAAATTTTGATATAATTTTTGTATTTATTTAAAAATAAAAATGTTATATTTTTTTCCCAATAAAAATTATTTTTAGGTTAATTAACTTTAATTAAGGGTTAAAAATACATTTAAAAAATTGTAGGGGTATTACTTTTTAAAAATTATAAATAATTTTTTTAATTATTAAAAATTATAAAAAAATCAAAAAAATAGAAATATTCTGATTTTTTTTGGAAAATTAGGGTTCATCATGTTCTTGAGAATCAAAGCCAATTTGAAGGTGTTATTGATCACAAAATCAAGAGTTCTTGTAACCAAATTGAATACTAGATCGAGTTCTACTCACATTTGTTACCAGTTTTTATGTTTGGTACAATATTTATTTTCAATTAATTTTGATTTTGATATCTGTTAATTTCGTGTTGGTTTTGTTGATACGAATAAATAGATCGTTTGATTCAAAGCATGCTCATATTGTTTTGTGATTTTTCATGTACGAAATCGAACTCATCAGAAAATGATAGCTCCGACACCGACTTTGATTTTTTGACAACTTATTGATTGTTTATTGATGTGAGTTATAGGGAATGTGACCAGATTCCGGGAACGTCACCAGAATCTAGAAAAATTCTCGCTAGTTCTTCAGTTTTCCGGCCACATTCATATGAATTACCCGTTTTGATCTTCAAAACCCTAATTGCACCCATTTCTAAAAATTGTTTTTAAATTTAAATTTAAATTTTATTTTTTAATTCAAAAATTCATTTTAATTAATTAAATTAATTAATTAATTTTAATGATTAATTAATTAATTTCTAAAATAGTTTTAATTTCTAAAAATTAAATTTATTTATTTTAGTTTATTTTAAGTAATGATTTAATTGATTAATTAACTTTAATTGATTAATTAATTATTATTTAAATATAATTAATTTTAATTGGATTTAATAATTTTGATAAATAATTTATTTAAATTTGATTAATAAATAATTAATTTGAATAATCAATTAATTTAAGTATTAATTGATCTATTCTAATTAATTAAATATTAATTGATTCGTTTATCCGTTTTAAATGAAACAAATATTTCTAAAAAGAGAAAAAATGATCCAGTGATCAAGAAAAATAGTTTTAAATCAGATATCTCCTATAAACCCGGATCAATTATTTTATGAAATCTTTCGACGATCTAAATATTCCCAGAAAGGAGAATATTGATATGATTTTCATCATAAGAATATTTTATAAAACCTTTTCACGATCTAACTTACGTGCTACGCGAATTATGTGCATATTTGCTTCCTAATTTTTATTGTTAAGTATTTCTTTATTTAATTAATATCACACGGATTGATACTAGGAATTACACTAGTGTTCTGTTTATAACAGTATAATTATATGGTCGACTAAAATAGTTTATTCTATTTATAGAGATGAGTAGACCAGAGACAGTAGAGCCTGATACTATTCACCAGGAGTTTTAGTGACTTGATAATCGTCATACCATACAAGTACACTTTTACCTTTTCTCAGTATTCTTAGTTATTGCTCCTTTACTGTTGCAAAATTATTGATATCATGACAAATAACTTTTGTTCTAGGTTATTTGTGAATCCTAAATTCTTATTTGAGACACATAAATTCATATTATCATATCTTTGGAATAATTGATTGAATTGAACCATGTTATATTCTGTTTTATTTAAATTGGTGTTATGAAAATTAAAGGATTATGATATTAGTTTAGCATATAAGGAGGCAGATTGTTCAGGATGAAGGGTTTCGAGGCACAAACGCAGCGGAAAAAATGCGAAAAATAAATACAAAACATAATATAAATCGAAGCCCTCCGCAAGATCCATGCGAAAACAAAAAAATTTAATTCAGAGATAAAGAACAACTACCTTAAAAAGCTTTAACAGTTCATTAATGGAAAATTAATGGAGGTCTAAAGCTTGTTTAATCACCATGTATCCCGTTCTCGCGATCTACGCTCTACGGTATCCACACGAACACTTTTCATGAAGGATTGATGTGTACTAGCACCCGAAAACTACTTCTCTCTATCTTCCTCTTTTCTCAAAATGACTAGGGTTTTAGAAAATTATGTCTCCTTTATTAAATCAGCCCATAAAGAGATTATATAGAGAGATGAATAAATTTTCTAATTATAATCCAATTATAATTAATACTAATCCAAAATTCTAAATTATTTAATTAAGTCTCACTTAATTAATTAATTACTAATTTTGGAATTAGTTTAAGTAATTCATTTATTCTATTTATATAATTAATTAAGTCATACTTAATTAATATCATAAATAAAATAAATTACTTTCTTAATTTAAATTCATAATTTAAATTAATTTTCTCCTTCAAGCGTTCTTTGTGTGTGACCTTGTAGGTTATTATTATGTTGGCAACAATTTTAATATCTAATTAAAATTGTAAACAATGAGCGGCATCTAATAATACATCATTGTTATCCAAGTAATAATAATAAAATCGGTGATTCGATTAAGCCTTTTGTGAATAATGTTCCATGTAATATAATCCCTTTAATCTTGATATTATAGATTAAACTCAAGGCATGTCTCTTGTCATCCTCTTCATAATTTAATCTTTATTTTCTTGATTGATGAGTATACTATTAAAATCAAATCAACATTTGAGCACGGCCGTGCATTTCATAGTCTCACTCAAATAAGAGGCCAGTAATATCACTCTTAAAATTAGGAGGATTAAATCTCATCTAGATCATTCATATTCCTCATACGATAGATTCTCAGTAAGGTTATGTTGAGAAACTTCATTTTTAGTTGCTTCTTCTTTTCCTTGAAGTTCTTGTTTGCTCGCAGCTTGATCTTGCGGTTTTTAAGCGAGATTGTCCATATGGCGTGTGGCAATATTCTTCCTAGCTAGCAATGTATTTTTTCTTCTAGCATATGTTAAATAGATCTTAATCCCTCCTAGCATAAGTTTAGTCTCATTGCTATTAGCCGCTATGACAAATCCAATCTTGTTGTTATTCATGTCCCTCCTTCGTGGTAATATAATGTCCTTTATTTTCCCCCTTTTTAAAATAAGCCCACACTTCCAGTGCTATAGTTTTATAAGGGATACTAGAGATGAAAATTGTCCAATTTTCCTCTTTTCTTAGGGAAGGCTTTAGGGAAGGTTCTCTAAAACTTTTTGGAAGAGAACTAGGAGAGCTTAAAAGTACCTACTTAAATGACTTTATTCCCTCAGTTTTTAGACCGCTCTTGTTATCATGTCTCCTTACCGTTGGTTTCATTCCTTTAACTTCCTTCATCTCGCTAGATATCTTCAACCACCCATAATGTATCTAGTTTAGAGCCATTCGAATCCCTTCATAATCATTTCTAATTACCATCTTGATGACGTTCGGTGCACTAAGTATTTTATATGCATTTTCGAGCACCTCTCTTTCCTCATTCATCATTGCATTTACCTCTTGAACTTTATAGATGTTCTTGTGACCAATTTTAAGGTTCCTTGTTTTTTCTCATATGATGTTGCGAACAATGACTACAAAATTATATGCATTGTCCCTGATTTTTAGGGCGATACTAGGATTGAGATTTACTCGAGTAGTGAGGATTTGTGGGTTGAGGTAGGGGCTATTTCTTTTTCGCCCATAGTAGGTCTGCACTATAGATGTATAGTTAAAGGGGTTCCCTATTGGATTGAAAATGATAAAGAGCTTAGAGAGTTTTAAGTTTGAGCTAGGGTTAGTCCGTGTAGCGGGGCATTTGAGTGGTTTAGGTATCCACAAGGCATCAATGAAAAGTTTTATCATCTTGTCAATATGATGGATTCAGTTGCAGTTTCGGTTCAATCTCTTAATATGTATTCCGCTGAATTTCTGATTGATTTGTATGTGATGAAAGAGAGTGATGGTAAGTGGATGAAGTTACATAACATCAGGTCAATTAAGTGTGAAGGATTGTGGGTTCCTCAATGCATCGGTACTGGTGAGATAGTGGTTTCGACATTTAACTATTTTTCCAATGATGATGTTACCTATTTCTATGACCCTCAATCTGGTTATGTGTTTCGTAATGATGAAATTGTGGAGTTCCATCCCATCTAGTTTAACTCCTACACTTATGTCGAGAGCATGGTATATGTTAAGTGGATGACATATATTCAGATGCATCACATAGATAAGGACAAGACAATCCTATGTCCAAAAAGTGGTATTTTTTTCTTGACCTTTGATTTTGTTACATGACTATGTTCTTATTATGCTTGTGCCTGATCTAACCTTGAAAAAAGGTTTGATACATTCTTTGTAATTAGCTTAATTTCCTGTTAAATGAAAAGAGTGTTGCAGAAGGGGGGGTTGAATGCAACTTGTTAAATTATCACTAATCTTTCGTAACAACAAAGCAAGAAGTGATAATATCAAGTTAATAAAATAAACAACAGTAAGCATACAAAAGATACAAGGTGTTTTTACTTCAAAAATTAATTTTATTAATTTTTGTTGCTACAACTGACTGGAAGATGTTTCCAGCTTCAATAGATACAATAACAAGAGAATGCTAATGTTTCTATGCTTGAGAAAAGTTAAGCTCAGTTGTGTGTATTGGTGTTAGGGAAAGTGTTTGTGAGATATGTGTATTTATATTAAAAACACATACCTCACTTACAAGTATACTTTCCCTTGTTTCCTGGACAGTTGTTAAAATAGAAAACTTTACTTTATTCTTCTCAACTCTGTCTTCATTACTTTTGTAGATAAAGTTACTCTGAGTCTATTTGACATTCTTGACTCCATGAGCACGCTTCATCTTTTTGCTTACTTTATCTCAAATTGTAGTAGTAGTCTTGACAGATTAGGTAGAGTTGACAAGATCAATCAATGAAAATACTTTACCTAATTCTGCTTCTTGAAACAGACTGTCAGTTTCACAAAAGGTTATTGTCAACCTTTTGCTTCTCTTTGGTGACAGTATTTTCGACTCCGCATATATTACTGTCAATCCTAACATTCTTCTGAAACATGTTGTCGTCTAAAGCTACTGTCAACTATCCCGTCAGACATGTTGTCGACTATCTAACCAAATATGTTGTCAACTATCCCTGCCAAAGCTACTGTCAGAAAACTTGTTGTCTTTGATTCTTCAATCTCCGCCAAGTTTACTGTCAAGGAATAGTTGCTGTCAGCAAAACTTGTTGTCTTAGAGTTTTCATTCTCCGTCAAGTTTACTGTCAAGGAATAGTTGTTGTCAGCAAAAATCGATGTCTTAGAGTCTGTTCCACAAAGGTGCTGTCACTTGAATATGTTGTCGTAGGCTCCAATTTGTAGAATGTTACTGTCAATGTTGATCTATGTTGTGCATGAACACTTTGTGAACTTTTACTACATGGATCATTTATTACTTTTATATAAGACAATAACTATTGATACTTACTGTCACCTACTTGATTACTTGAATACACTAATACAAGTGACAATCTAAACATACTGTCAATGTGTATATGACAATATGATTTACTTAGTTAATACTTAATTCAACTAAGTAATTATTAGTTGATTACATTGATAATACCACAATCCCTAACAATCTCCCCCAATTTATTTTTATGATAAATAAAGACAAATTTAAAGAAAACTGCAGATGCTAACTCAACTAATAAAAATAGAAGTGTTTGTACAGAAAATAAATGAAATTACAAGTACAATCATATCTCAAGTTTTAGCTCCTCTAGACTGAGCAAATCTTCAACTTTGACTTGAGCTTCATTTTCACTTCTTGTTTGCTGTCATCCTTCCATACAATCCTTCAAGAGCTTTCAGTTCCTTCTTCTCTTCATCTGTCTTGGTATGATCAGAGATACAATCTAAGACTAACTTCACCATCTTGCTAGAAAGATCCTTCAACTCCCTATAGGTGTAGTAGTTCTCAGATGGCCCTTTGGATATGCATAGAAACTTCATTCCAAACATGTCTTTGACAAATCTTTCTTTTGTAGAAGAGTAGACCTGCTTCACCCTAAGTTTGTCTAAGGCTTCATCATCTTCTTCTCTTGACTCAATAATCTCTCAGACCATCTTGCTTAAGTCTCTTTCAAATTCCAGGAATGACCCTGTTGTCAATCTGAAGATCTTCATCAAGTTTTTATTGTTGAGCACCCTGAAATTGACAGCCTTCACTTCAATGCTATCAATAATGATTCTCAAGGGCCCAAAGAGGACTGAAGAAACATAGTTAGGCCTTTTAGAGAATTGATCATTCATCATTGCATGCTTCATGTCAATCTCAGCCTCCTTGATTCTTTTTGTAATAATCTCCACCTTCTTCTTAGTAGCTTCAACATCACTCTCAAATTTCTTCCTCTTTTCTTTTTCTTCATTTTCCTTAGAGTCACATATCTGTATAGATTTTTCTTTAAGATCAAACACCTCAAAGTTAGTTATTTTAAGGAGTTGTACCTTAATCAGTTTGACTATTTCAGGATCCTTCTCAACCAAGATCTTCAAATCTTCAAATGTAATTTCTTCAACAGTTTCTCCAGAGTTATAGAAGACTATCCTTTCAGAATTTCTTAGGAGACAATTTTGAGTCTTCTCATACTCCACTTTCTTTCTATACTCATGTTATTCCTTGGTTGATATGATTCTCTGGAGTTTGAGAATGAATCCTTTCTCTTCAGGATATGGAGGATTTTGAAGTTGCTCCATTAGCTTTATCAAGAGTTCAGTATGCTTGTCTTGTAAGGAATCCATACTCCAGAATTCCTTGACTCTATCTTCATTTTCAAACAAGACACCATCTGAGAATACTAATTCTTCAGGTTCTTCATCTTCTAAGAAATCCAAGGGGTGAGGTTTGTAGGAGTCTATTAGCTCCATGAATTTTCTGATTAGAATACCCCTGAACAACTGAGTTCTAATACCTTGACCCTTGATGATTAATAAAATTTTTCTCACCATGAAGTAGGTTGTTTCCTTTAGATCAATCCCCAAATCTTCAACTTGTCCAGTAGCATAAGAGATGTTTATTCTGCTCAAAGTATTGAACTCAGACCACTCAACATCAACTTTCGTGATTAATTCTGACTTGAACTCATCTAAGTTGTTGATGGTGGGTCTTCTGATATCAAGAACTTCTGCATGCAATTTCTCAATTGTTAGTTTCCAACAGCTTCTGCTTGGCTTCTTTCTTGAATGAGGTTTTGGTCTTTCTACCCTTGCCTTTATGCGTTTCTTAGATAACGAAATTTTGCTTGATAGTACCTTTTCCTTCACTTCTTTTGACAGTGGCTCTTGAGAAGTTACTATCACTCCAGGCTCGACAGTAGGTTCTATGACAGCAGGTTCTGTGATAGCAGGTTCTCCCTTATCACTCATGACAACATCTTTTTCATCATTTTCAAATCCAAATACCACTGTCTTCAAAACCTTCCCTTCAACACCATCTCTACTCCTTCTCATTATCTTTCTCCACCTTATTTCCAGTTCCAGATGATCCTTCACCATTGTTGTGTTGGCTGGAACTACCTGCACTTCCATCAGGCTTTTCTTCATCATCTCCATCTCTTTTCTCATGTGTCTTCTTCTCAATCTTTCTTAATTTCAAATCTTAAAGTATTTTCAATTCTCATTCCAACACCCTCAATACTTCAAATCTTTCTTCATTGATGGGAAGTTGCTTGAAATGGTCAAAAGCTTCTTTAACAGATTTAAGCCTGCAACTGCTCACTTTTTCAAGATTCATAGATCTGTATTTTCCATCTGTAGAGCTACTGAATTTGATGCCCAATGGATCATGAGTTATTTCTGACAATTTCTCAACTACCAACTTCTGCAGTGTTCTTTTCAAGTTTTCATTGAGCCATGACTTATCTGTTTTGATCTTGAGTTTGATTTCTTCTATGACTGCAATTTCTTGTCTACTCAGATAAGCCATGCTTACACACCAACTGTAGCCTCCTTCAGCTCTTATAGAGATTACCCACTTGTTTCTTTTAGACACCATCACAGATGCTCTTGTTGTTGATTGTCTCATTGAATCAGAAAATTTCTTGGGGTCTCTGTTAGATGAGGCTCTTAGATCATTGATTCTCTTGTTGAACTTGGCATCCTCAAAGATTTTACTTTTTTCATTTTCATCTACCATCAAAATTGCAACCTATTCATCATCAAAATTTTCTCTTTCTACTATTATCAAGTCATCACCCCCATCTTAAAACAGCTTCTCCTTTCCTTTTCCTGCTACATGAGCCACAAAATCCTTCTTTACTGCACCCTCCTTTATCACAACACATTTCTCTTTAGGTCTTCCTCCCTTATCACCACCAAGCTGTGTAACAATCTCAGCCGCCACACTAGACAACAAATCTAATTGACTCTCCCCCTGAGATGCAGCTTGAGTTGTCTCCTTATTACTCCTATTTGCAAACACTTCAGCTTTTGTATATTTCTCCCCCTTAGTTGAGGTAGCAACTGCAGGGTTTGAAAAATGTGCATTGAACTCCTGAAGCTTGTCAAAAATAGTCTTGAATCCTGCATTCATTGTTTCCTCCAAACTGGCCATCTTGTTGACTAACTTCACTTGATTCCTGCCCACTGTGTCCAGATTCTTTGACAGCTTTGTGACCTTATATGAAAGGGATTTCAACCTTCCATCAGCTTGTTTAGAGGATTTGGAGGTTGGGGTGGTTCTCAAACTCTCTTGTTTTTTCAGAGTGATCTCATCACTCCTCACACTCTCAAGGCCTATTGCCTTATAAACTGGGTTACTCTTTTTTATAATATGGCCATGCTCAAGGCCCTCTCCTTTTGACAGGGTCTTTCCCTGCCCCTCTATTCTTTTTGACTCACTTCTCTCTTTTCTTTTTCTCTCATTATTTTTCTCTCCCTCACTCATCCTAGGTGCAAGAGACTAAGCATGTACTTCTTGCACAAGAGATTTAGATTTTACCTTTAGTAGGGTAGAAAGAAGAGTAGAGTCATCATCTTCGTTCTGCTTAGAAGTGGTGGTTATTGGAGAGTTGCTGTCTGGATTTTGAGTGTTGACAGCATCTTTGGAAAAGTTACTGTCATGAGGATTGACAACAACTTTTGTTGGGTTGACAGCATCTATTGAGAAGTTACTGTCAGGAGAATTGATAACAACTTTGTCATTAACAGCTATAGAGGCTGTGACAACAATCTCTTCCACCCTTTGAGTAGAAGGTTCTCATGAATTGCTATGATCAGTCTCATTCAATGGTTGGAATAGTGCATCAATAGTTTGATCTTCAAAGATGGTAAAATGAGATGCACCATAATTGAATGAGCTGTGTTCCACATTTTCTAGCCCTACAGAGTGAGTATCTTCAAGTGTGGGCTCAGATTGAGTGTGTTCAACCTGTTGTGCAGACTCTTTACAGGGTGCCATGGGAGACTGGCCAATTTCAATAGATTCCCCCTGTTGAGAGGAGACATCTAGAGATGTGTTTTGATCCCTATTAAGATATGTGCCCTTTTGAGAGGACACAGTCTGGCTTACAGAGGTTGATACCCTTACCTTCTTTCTTCTAGGCTCACCAGGGACCTCTATGGGTTCTGTGTTCAGACTACCAACCTTATTTGCTGCATCTAGTGCAGTTTCACCACCTATCTGTGGAATGGTTTCTATTCTAGGTTGAGTTGTTTTCATCCTTTTAGAAGCCTGGTCCTTTTGAGAGGAACCAGACCCTTGGCTAACATTTTTTGTGACTCTAGAAGGCCTGACTCCTTCATAAGGTTTGGAGTGTGGGTTAGGAATGGAGAGGTCAACACCATTCTCATCACTCAAAGAAAATACATTGTAGTCCCCAACAATTTTTAAATTTAATCTATTGATAGTTGAAAGCATGAAATCAGTTATAAACAGACTCAATTCAGTGTTAAGTGGTTTACTGGTTAAGAAAGAATGAGTATTTTTCTTTAGAGTTGGGGACTCCATGCATTGAACACTATCTAAATTAATTATGCCTATAACAGAATTAATTATAAGCATAAAGAATCCATGATAGTATATTACCGGTTTCCTGGCTTCTTTCTTTCCCAGTACTAGTTTGAATAGGGGGATCAGGAGCTTTCCAACGTCAATTTTATAATTGTGCACCATCGAATGCACAATCCTCCTGATGTATGCTGGCACTTCATTCTATCCATTAGTTTTGCTGGACATGGACCTTGAAACAGCATCTAGCACCATGCTCCATTCTTTGTTAAGGTAATTTCTGTCCATGCCTCCTAAAGGATACCATTCTTCACTATTAGAACTAAGTTTGGGTCCAGCATACCCAACCATTTTGAAGAACTTGGCGAGTTGTTCTTCACTTGCAGACTCCTTAAATGGTGAGTCTTCAGTCTCTTCCACATGAAGAGCTTCGTTGATGTGAGAGGAATCAATGGTATAGGAGGAACCATTGATTTGAAAGGATATCGAATTAGCAACTTGCTCCCCGTCACATACGGCAGAGGTCCAGAACTGAGATAGTCTCAGAATCTCTAGATGTGGGCTTGAAGAAAAGGCATGTGAAAGGTAAGAGTTGTTCATGAAGCCTATAAAGGGTTTGAAGGCTTCTCCAGCTTCACCCACTGAAGCCATGGTGGTGAAGTTGGTTTGGGCAATGATGTGCTAAAAATATACATTTTAAATTGCAAGTGCACAATTCACATCATTTTAATAATTTAAAGATTCGTTCCGTAAGGACTAAAATTATTTTTACAAAAACTTTAATTTTCAATTTAGGCGAATTAGACCAATTAATTTTGAGATGAGTTATTAACCAAGGACAAAAAAAAGGAATGATAATAAGCTAATTAAAAATTCAAGTAACGAAACTAACTAAACTTTAAACATTAATTAAAATACTTGGCAAATAAAAAAATGGACAAAGGAAGACTAGCACTTTTAAATCTAGATCTACAAACTAAAGACCATAATTAATACTACTAAAATTAGATCTAAAATTCAATACAACTCAAAAGCAAAACCATATCTAAAATATCAAACCATTAAAGCTATTTTAACAAATCTAACAACTAAAAAGTTGATCTAAATTCTAACACCCAATAAGAAATAAATTTAGCTCTAAAATATTAAACCCACTAATAAAATGGAGATTTAAAAGGGATTCAACTACAACATAAAAAGAAAAGTTGATCCAAGAACATTAAACTAAAGAGGCTCCTTTCAATTCTCAAGTACTTTACTTTTTTATTTGATGAAATTGAAATGGGTCATAGCCATAAAGGTGAATGAGACAAGTAAAATATAAAAGTAGATCTAAAATTTAAAGAGCTAAGTTTTAACACTACCAACAGCTAAATCTATATCTAAAATATTTAAACAACTACAAGTAAATATCAAACCCAACAACCAAAACTAGTTCTACAATCTAGAATAAAAAACCAACTAATAATAATAAATTTAGAGATCTAAATCATTGAACCCACATTTAAAATAGAGATTTAAAGGGGCTCATGACAAGATAATAAACAATAAAACTAAGGAGTAAAGTAGAGAGATAAGTAAACTAGATCTGGAATATGAATCTAAAAGGCTCCTTTCATTTCCCAAGTATACAACTTGTGGTACTTAGAAAGATATCATAGCCATAAATTTAAAGAAGATAAGATGAAGACTAACATAAAAATAAATTAAGATTTAAAGAAGATAAGATGAAGACTAGCATAAAATAAAATAAAGATTTGCATTAATATGAAAAGTGTTTACAATATTTGAGAGAGCTAAAAACTAGATCTAGAAAATTAAAAGAGAGGCTACTACTAAAACTAGGGTAAAACTAGAGATGATTACAATGAGAGAATGAGATGTATTTATAGGCTAGGACTAGGGTTTTGGGTGGATGAGGTGTTTGTTGGTAAAATCTACACCATTGATTTTTGATTTCATCCACCAACTTGCTCTTTTGTCTTTTTCTCCTCTTTACTTTGTTGGCTTCCTTTTCTTCCATTTTTTGCCCTTTCTAACCCATTCCTTCTCCTTTAATTATTTAATTTACTTATCTGCAAAATAAGGAAAATGCAATAAATTAACTAATAAAAATACGAAAGCGAGCAATAAAATAGGCATTAAAATATGTAAAATTATGCACTAATTAAATGCCCCCATACCTATCTTTTGCTCGTCCTCGAGTAAAATCAACAGTTAAAAAGCAAACTAAGAAAAGTTCTAGGCTCCTTTTCGTAGGCGTGACGGGTAATTTTAGGTTTACCAACCCGTTAAACTCATAGACGATCTCTACAAGAGGAGTGTTGTCTCATAAGGGTTTACAGAAGATATACCTATAAAATCTGTGAAATAATTCCTGCAATTGTCCCGACTCAATTTTCACTCTAGTTTTCAATGGTGTAAACAAAAAGATTTTATAGGGAAAATACATGCCTTAGCAGACTTTTCTAATAATAGTCGAATTGTAGGTAACTTCAATCTACTGGTATCGAATCTAAATGTTTACAAAAAATCTCAAGGTGTGAAGTGAATTTAAGGCCTCTGATAGATGAATTGCATACGAATATTTTCTCTTTTTCCACCAATATTGAACTGACCCAATCTCTATTAAAACAAGTATCTAGCCAAATATCACAAATTCATATATATAACCTTCTTTTTTTTTTAATCGACTGTATAGTGTCTGTTTTCTTAGACTTTATATGTTACCCATGTAGCGAGCTTTGGGTCAGTGACTCCCAAACCAGTTGGTCTTAGGGCACTAGGTTTTGAAATACCCCAACGGACTTAATAACTCGAGTAACAAAGGCCACAAAACAAGACTAGTCAATTCTACTTGTGCCCATCATCTCATCTATTTATTTTGAGGAATATTGGGTATTGAAGTAGTTTATGCTTCTTCTTTTTTTCTCTTTTTCTTTTGGCTATATATTTATTTTTCGCAAAAATTTGATTCGACATTGTTCTAACATGTGGGTTCTCTCTCAGGTATCGAATAACATCCCTATACAATCTTTCCAACAAAGGTCTTGTGCATATGTGTCGTCTTGAAATTTGGTGTAAAAATTGTTCGACACCAGTTTCATAAAGAAAACCTTACTCGAATAAGTTCAAATTATCTAAAAGGCATTATATATATAATTTTTTTAAAACAAATGCTAACACCAACTAGTCCTAAAGTTCAAATAGAGGATAGGACAACTCAACCTAAACATTTCTATTTTTGGATTTTTAATTTTCTATTTTTTTGTATTTTTTTTAATTTTAACATTACTAGCACCCTCCCCCATACCTAAATCATGCATTGTCCCCAATGTATGCAAATGAGAGAGATATGATAAAATAACATGAAGAGATAATACCTGACATGGGATGACGGAGAAGCAAAACTAGTTTATTCTGAAAACTTACTTTATTCAAAGATCGACAAGGTGGATGACCTCTTCCTCGAGATCAATTGGCAATTCTAAAAATGGTTTGAGACTTTGTCCATTAACTTTAAATATGTCACCATTTTTAGGATTTTCAATTTCAATAGCACCGTGAGGAAAAACTGTTTTAACAATGTATGGTCCTTCCCACCTAGATCTCAACTTTCTAGGAAAGAGATGCAGCCTAGAATTATATAAAAGAACTTTTTGACCGGGAGAAAAGGATTTTCTCAAGATGGATTTATCATGAAACACTTTAGTTCTTTCTTTATAGATTTTAGCATTTTCATAGGCATCATTCCTCATTTCCTCTAACTCAGACAATTGTAACTTCCGATGACTACCAGCAGTGGATAAATCAAAGTTTAACCCTCTAATGGCCCACATGGCCCTATGTTCAAGTTCAACAGGGAGATGACACGCTTTACCAAACACCAGTCTGTAGGGAGACATACCCAAGATCGTCTTGAAAGCAGTCCGATAGGTCCATAATGCATCTATCAACTTAATGGACCAATCTTTCCTATTCGAGTTGATAGTCTTTTCTAAAATTTGTTTGATTTGCCTATTAGAGACTTCAACTTGACCACTAGTCTGAGGATGATAAGGGGTAGCCAATTTATGCGTGATGGAATACTTTTTCAAGAGAGATTCAAATTGATGATTTTTAAAGTGCTTGCCTTGGTCACTAATGATAGCTCTAGGTGTGCCAAATCCAGAAAAGATATTCTCTTTTAAGAATTTAAGGACGACCTTGTTATCATTAGTCTTAGTTGGTATGGCTTCGACCCACTTAGACACGTAATCAACCGCTAAGAGAATGTAGAGATTACCAAATGAATTAGGAAAGGGCCCCATAAAATCTATTCCCCAAACATCAAAAATCTCAATGACAACGATTGGACTCATTGGCATCATGTTTCTTCTAGTGATCTTTCCTAAATGTTGACACCTACTACAAGCGGAACAGAATTCGGCGGCATCCTTAAACAAACTAGGCCAAGAAAAACCACACTGAAGTATCTTCGCGGCTGTTTTCTTAGCACTAAAATGACCTCCACAAGCTTGGTCATGACAAAAGGACAGTACGCTCCGAACCTCATGGTTTGGAATACATATCCTAATGATTTGGTCTGGGCAATGTTTAAACAGATAAGGGTCATCCCAAAAGAAGTGTTTGACTTGAGAGAAAAATTTTGATTTATCTTGCTTAGACCAATTGGAAGGAATTTCACCGGTGGCAAGGTAATTGACAATATCGGCGAACCAAGGAGGAGTAGAAATTGAAAGAAGGTGTTCATCGGGAAAAGATTCATTTAAGGGTAAATCAATAGTGGAATCTACTACTAATCGAGAGAGATGATCAGCAATAACATTTTCTGAACCCTTCTTATCCCTAATTTCTAGGTCAAATTCCTGAAGCAACAAGACCCATCTAATCAATCGGGCCTTTGAGCCTTTTTTGGAGAAAAGGTATCTAAGGGCTGCGTGATCGGTGTAAACAATGATTTTAGAACCGATAAGATACGACCGAAACTTTTCAAGGGCAAAAACTACTGCTAAGAGCTCTTTTTCAGTTGTGGAGTAATTAAGTTGAGCATCATTTAAGGTCTTGCTAGTGTAGTAAATGACATGAGGTATCTTATCTATTCGTTGACCTAACACCGCCCCTACCGCATAATCCGAAGCGTCACACATTAACTCAAAAGGTTGATTCCAATCAGGGGACTTGATGATCGGGGCTGAAGTCAATTATTTCTTAAGGTGGTCAAAAGATTGAACACACTCACTAGTAAACTCGAATTTGACTTCCTTAGAAAGAATGTTGGTCAAGGGTCTAGCCTTCTTACTAAAATCCTTAATGAAACGTCGATAGAAACCAGCATGTCCTAAAAAGGAGCGAATTTCTTTGACAGATTTTGGTGGAGGGAGATTAGCAATAAGGTCGACTTTGGACTTATCAACTTCGATTCCCTTTCCAGAAATTTTGTGACCAAGAACAATTCATTCCTTAACCATGAAATGACATTTTTCCCAATTAAGAACGAGGTCGGTTTCCTTACACTTTTTTTAACACTAAGTCGAGATGGTGTAGACACTAATGAAAAGAAGAACCAAAGATGGAAAAGTCATCTATAAAGACTTCTAGAAAGTCTCCTATCATGTCAGAAAAGATGATAGTCATGTACCTTTGAAAGGTAGAAGGGCCAGTAGTTAGGCCAAAAGCTAATCGACGATAAGCGAAGGTTCCGAAAGGGCAAGTGAACGTGGTCTTTTCTTGGTCCTCGGGAGCAATGGGGATTTGAAAATACCCAGAATAACCGTCTAGAAAGCAATAATGACCCGCTAACCTTTCTAACATTTGGTCCATGAAGGGTAAAGGAAAATGGTCTTTTCTAGTGGCGGCATTGAGCTTCCTAAAATCTATGCACATTCTCCAACCTGACTGAATACGAGTAGGAACTTGCTCATCATTCTCGTTGGTTACGATGGTAATACCTGACTTTTTAGGCACTACATGAATGGGACTGACCCAAGAACTATCATAAATGGAATAAATTATCCCATTATCGAGGCATTTAAGGATTTCTTTCTTAACAACTTCCATCATGGCAGGGTTCAATCTCCTTTGAGGTTCTCTAACAGGCTTAGCATCATCAACTAAGTGAATCCTATATTGGACAATAACCGGACTAATTCCTTTGATATCTGAGATACTCCACCATATCGCTTCCTTATGTTCTCTAAGCACACTTAAAATCTCTTTCTCTTGTGACTCGGTCAAATTAGAGGTAATTATAACCGGAAGAGAATTATTAGATCCTAGAAAGGCATATTTAAGAGTGTTAGGAAGAGGTTTGAGTTCTAATTCCGGCGGGCTTGACTCAACGAGTTCACTAGCTTCGAAAAGAAGGCTTGGTGTGATCTCCTGATTAGTTGTAGAAATGGTGGACTCTAACATTTGGTTGACCTCATTTGTGTAATTGGAAATATCCCAATCCTGACCAAAGTGTTTTAAACAAAAGTCAAAAGCATCACTAGGAGTCATGAGATCTTGATCAACTATTTCATCAATTAAATTGATTCCCATCGGTTGATCAAAATCATCGGATTATTTTCCAACATGAAAAATATTTAAGTCTGTGGTCATATTCCCAAATGTTAGTTTCATTAATCCATTCCTGCAATTAATCAAGGTATTAGAAGTGGCTAGAAAAGGTCTTCATAAAATGATAGGAATTTGGTTCTTAGGGTTCTTGACCGGTTCAGTTTTTAAGACCACGAAATCAACAGGAAAGACAAAGTCACCTACTTTAATTAACACATCTTCAACAACTCCCTTAGGAATTTTGACAGAATGATCCGCTAATTGAAGTGTAACATTTGTCTTTTGAAGTTCTCTTAAACCTAGGGCTTGATAGACAGAAAATGGAAGAAGGTTCACACTAGCTCCTAAGTCAAGCAAAGCTTTATCGATGAAGGTATCGCCTAAGATACACGAAATAGTAGGACAACCGGGGTCCTTATATTTTACAGGAATTTGATTTGAAAGGATCGAACTAACGTGTGATGTCAAAAAGGCTTTCTTGGGGACATGATTAGTCCGCTTATGAGTACACAACTCCTTTAGACACTTAGCATAAGAAGGAATTTGTTGGATGGCATCTAAGAGAGGAATGTTTATCTTGACTTGCTTAAAGACTTCAAAAATCTTGTCTAATTGGTCTGTTTGCTTAGATGAAATGAGTCTTTGGGGATAAGGGGCTTTGGGTTTATAGACTCTTTCACCCGGTTCTTCAGAAGAAGGTTTATTGATCGGTTCACTTGTGGATCCTTGACTTTTCGAATTCTCAGATTTTTCTCCACTTAGACCCGGAAAAGGATGACTTGGTTCAGAAGTCGATTCCTCATCCTCACGAGATTTATCACCCACTTGGTTATCAACTTGCTTTCCAGACCTTAAGAAAATAACTGCATTCACATTGTCATGAGGTCTTTGGTTCATGGGAAACTTAGGATTCACCTCAAGTTGAATAGGAAACCGGTTCTTCTCCCGCTCACAAATCGTGTTAGCTAACTGACTCATCTGAACCTCTAACTTAGAGATGGCTTGAGAATTGGTATTTAAGATTTGCCTATTTTGGGTCATGGTTTGCATGAAGGTTTGTTGGGATTGAGTCAAATTCGTTTGTGATTTCAACAACGCCTCAATACTCTTCTCTAAGGAACTAAGTCTCTTATCCGAATCATTAAAACCGGGTGGGTTCAAAGGTGTTTGAGTTGAGTTTGGATAAGGACCAAGACTTTGATTTGGGTAAGAGCTAGAATTGGGCTTTTGAAAGTTGGGTTGAGACAGTTGATAGTTTTGACCTTGGTTCCATGAAAAGTTCGGGTGATTTCTCCACCCGGGGTTGTAAGTTTGTGAAAACGGGTCATTTCTAGGTCTTGGTTGGAACATAGCATTCACTTGCTCCAACTTTTGAAAATTTTGAAGTGCTTGGTTCGGAGAATTATAGTTCGCACACATAGACATTTGTGAGGGAGATCTGATGGTTTCTAAAGCTTCGAGTCGCTTAGTAAGGGTAGCTAACTTGGCCTCGGTGGCAATCGAATTATTAACTACATGCAAACCCCTAGAAGACGAACTCGGTGACTCATTAGACTTAGCAGGCTCCCTAGTGGACTCCCACAACATCGTCTTTTCTGCCAATTCCTCAAAAAATTCCCAACCCTGATCCTCATCTTTTTCCATGAACTTACCTTGACACATAGACTCTAACAAAGCAGTAGTCGGACTATCTAAGGCTTCGTAAAAAATCTTACAAAGTCTCTATTTCTCTATTCCGTGGTGGGGACATTGAGACAGAAGATTTTTAAAACGGTCAAAATATTTCCAAAATGACTCATTTTCTTTTTGATGAAATTGGTTTATCTCATTTGTGATTTTTGTGGTCTTGTGATTTGGAAAATATTTTTTAAGAAAAATTACAACAAATCCCTCCCACGTTGAAATAGAGTTGACCAGTAGACTATACAACCATTTTTTAGCATTTTCTTTTAAAGCGAAGTTGATTAGTCTAAGCCTAATGGAGTCCTCAGTTAATTATTGGAGTTTTTGTAAGGCACAAACCTCCTCGAATTCGTGAATAGAAAGATATGGATCCTCACATTCACTCCCGGTAAACTTTGGTAACATGCTAATGTGGTGAGACTTAATCTCGAAATTATTACCATTAACCGGTGGTAAGGTAATACACGAGGGTTGGGCAGAACGGGAGGGGTAACAGCGGTCTCTAAGAGAAACAAACATGTTTACTACAGTTTCACTAACTTCTACGGGTTCAAAATCTGAAAAAGAAGAAGAAGACAACTCAATCGGTCTTACTAATCTAGATGATTCGTTCCTAGCTCAAGCAGTTCGCATAAACACGTAGCAAATAAGTGCAAGAATTTAAATACTCAAAAGAAAATGTGGAAAATCGAAAGAAAGAAAAAAAAATTCTAAATCTAGGATTCTCTAAAATTAACTAGACCTTGCTCCTAACAACAGGATAATACTAAAACTCACAAAACTAAAAGTACTCGTCCTGATTGGCCAGG
This sequence comes from Oenanthe sinensis, assembly GCA_028671895.1. Classification (NCBI taxonomy): domain Eukaryota; kingdom Viridiplantae; phylum Streptophyta; class Magnoliopsida; order Apiales; family Apiaceae; genus Oenanthe; species Oenanthe sinensis. The sequence continues at coordinate 26,994,077 of CM053801.1, forward strand.
TCGGTGCAAGCATTGCCAAGAGGCTAAACACCTTCCTAAGACACCAATCCAAATGGCCAGGTAAGCTTTCGCTAGCCTAGACACCAACGAATGAATACTTCAGGATTTGTTCCTTTTAGGTTCTCTTCCTAGTTGAGCGTGAAATCCTAGGGCTAACGTCTAATTAATTTTATTAAAAAAAAGGCTAGGGTATGCAAGATGAGATATTAATTGTTGTGGGCTAAGGAAAGAGTGATGAATTCTCTTCCCTCATCTTGTGATTGGGTTTTGACCTTAAAATTTATTTAAATGATGCAACACACAACGAGTTATAAAAAACGATAAACAATTATGGATGCTTAAACTATGTGTCCTAATCTAAAGAAAAGAAGGAATTTAACGTACCTCATTACTCCAGCAATCACCACAATTTACAAGGTAGGAAAAATTAAATACAAGAATTTAAATCTAAATGATGTGCTCCTAAGTGATTAATGCATGATGCAACAATTATGTATTTAACCAACTAGTTTTTTTTTATTTTTAAATTTTTATTTTTTTTAATAACTAAGTGATGAAAAGACGAAAATAAGGAGATACGGATTACCGAAAAATGCTTTCCAAAAATTTCTTCAAGTCTGGCAATTTCCACGTTCCAACGAGCTTTCCGAATCTCCAATTTTCTAAAAAAAACAAACAAAGAGAGCAAGTAAAACTAATTCGAAAAATTAAAAATTAAGGTGCGAAAAATAATTATAGTCCCCGGCAGCGGCGCCAAAAACTTGATGTGCTAAAAATATACATTTTAAATTGCAAGTGCACAATTCATATTGTTTTAATAATTTAAAGATTCGTTCCGCAAGGACTAAAATTATTTTTACAAAAACTTTAATTTTTAATTTAGGCGAATTAGAACAATTAATTTTGAGATGAGTTATTAACCAAGGACAAAAAAAAAAAGAATGATAATAAGCTAATTAAAAATTCAAGTAACGAAACTAACTAAACTTTAAACATTAATTAAAATACTTGGCAAATAAAAAAATGGATAAAGGAAGACTAGTGCTTTTAAATCTAGATCTACAAACTAAAGACCACAATTAATACTACTAAAATTAGATCTAAAATTCAATACAACTCAAAAGTAAAATCACATCTAAAATATCAAACCATTAAAGCTATTTTAACAAATCTAACAACTAAAAAGTAGATCTAAATTCTAACACACAACAAGAAATAAATTTAGCTCTAAAATATTAAACCCACTAATAAAATGGAGATTTAAAAGGAGTTCAACTACAACATAAAAAGAAAAGTAGATCCAAGAACATTAAACTAAAGAGGCTCCTTTCAATTCTCAAGTACTTTACATTTTTACTTGATGAAATTGAAATGGGTCATAGCCATAAAGGTGAATGAGACAAGTAAAATATAAAAGTAAATCTAAAATTTAAATAGCTAAGTTTTAACACTACCAACAACTAAATCTATATCTAAAATATTTAAACAACTACAAGTAAATATCAAACCCAACAACCAAAACTAGTTCTACAATCTAGAATAAAAAACCAACTAATAATAATAAATTTAGAGATCTAAATCATTGAACCCACATTTAAAATAGAGATTTAAAGGGGCTCATGACAAGATAATAAACAATAAAACTAAGGAGTAAAGTAGAGAGATAAGTAAACTAGATCTCGAATATGAATCTAAAAGGCTCCTTTCATTTCCCAAGTATACAACTTGTGGTACTTAGAAAGATATCATAGCCATAAATTTAAAGAAGATAAGATGAAGACTAACATAAAAATAAATTAAGATATAAAGAATATAAGATTGAGACTAGCATAAAAGAAAATAAAGACCTGCATTAATATGAAAAGTGTTTACAATATTTGAGAGAGCTAAAAACTAGATCTAGAAAATTAAAAGAGAGGCTACTACCAAAACTAGGGTAAAACTAGAGATGATTACAATGAGAGAATGAGATGTATTTATAGGCTATGACTAGGGTTTTGAGTGGTGTTGGGTCAATCCCCACCATTCAAATGAGGTGTTTGTTGGTAAAATCTACACCATTTATTTTTTATTCCATCCACCAACTTGCTCTTTTGTCTTTTTCTCCTCTTTACTTTGTTGACTTCCTTTTCTTCCCTTTTTTGCCCTTTCTAACCCATTCCTTCTCCTTTAATTATTTAATTTACTTATCTGCAAAATAAGGAAAATGCAATAAATTAACTAATAAAAATATGAAAGCGAGCAATAAAATAGGCATTAAAATATGTAAAATTATGCACTAATCAGGCAAGATAACAGATTATTTGAGGTCCAGACATGGTTAAAGATTTGTTGAAGATTAGAAATGAAGAAGAGTTTAGATTTTGAAGAATGGTTTAACGAATGAAGTTACAGAAAAAATAGAGGGTTTTTAGGGCGTTAGAATATTGAGAGTTTAAAAGAGAAATAAAGAATGAGAGATGAAAGGCAGAGTGTCTAAACTTGTAATACTATAACTTATGTAACTCAACTAAAAGAAAAGATACTTAACTGGAAGACAATCAAGAACATGAAGCTTCAAAGAAATCAATATTAAATGAAGAAAAGGTAATTGATACAATTCTACATGTTAACTATGATCAAACAATGAAGAAATCATTGAAAGAAGTTCAAGACAGAGTTGTTCATGCCTCAGTGATTTGTAACTTAAAGATTCAAGATCATAACTATTAGTATCAATAAGACTAATTGATTTCAAGTGAACAAGAAGGAAATCAATAATTGGAAAGCCACATTACTAATTGAATATGGTAATCTATTCAAGAAGCAGAGACACTATCAAGACTAGTCGCTTATGAATCAGACCATTGCATCAAGTGTCAGGACATTGATAGAAATTTATGTCAGTAATAGAGACCCAGGTTCAAGAGCTTGTTGAAGACTATGGAAGACATAAAGAAATCACAAGTTCAAGATGTTGCATTGAAGCTTCAAGTTGAAGCCTATAATTTTTCTAAGTACAAAATGTTCGAGATAGCCAAGTAGAACATTCCTATGTAGAAGTTCTACTTAGATGTTCGAGATAGCCAAGTAGAACATTCCTATGTAGAAGTTTTACTTAGATGTTCGAGATGGCCAAGTAGAACATTCCTATGTAGAAGTTCTACTTAAATGTTTTAGATAGCCAAGTAGAATATTCCTATGTAGAAATTCTACTTAACATTCGAGATGGCTAGGTAGATGTTCTATATAGAGGGCAGTTTCAACATGACACATGGCATCACCTAATTGGCAGATTTCCAAGCTTTCAAGATAAGATAAGATTTATGTGGATATCATTGGGCCACGTATATCTTAGTCTTTGAAGACTACAGGACATAGATTACAAGTAGTATAAATAGAAGTACTTGTGTATTTTTTTTCAAGTGAGAGCAATATTGTCAAGAAAAACACTTGTAAAAGAGAGAGAGAGTATTCACAGAGCTTAGTATCATTTACTACCCTCTTTACTTCTGGTGTACTTTGTAATGAATGTTGTAGCAACCCTTTCAAGTTATATATAAGACATATATTCCTTGAATCATTGTGTTCATTTATTACATGGTATTTATTACTTCTTAAATTCGAAAAGTTGTATTCACCCCCCCCCCCCCCTCTACAACACATTTGGACCTAACAATTGGTATCAGAGCCTCATGTTTAATATACAAAACATAGATCGTTGTGTTTAGTAGAAGATTCGTGAGTTTTCTTTTACAGATCTACTTTTCAAGTTTTTCTTGGAAAGTGTACTTTAATTTGTTTAATATAGAAAATTCAGTTTAAAAATTATTTAAATACTCCAGGTGTGATTATTTAGCTTGGGTGGACTTTAGATAATTTTTGTGAATTTTTCTGGGTACTTTGATTTTTGGTGTTCTTCAAGAAGTCATCACTGTTCTTGATAAAGAAGACAAACCCAACAACTTTTGATTACCTTTTCAAAAGACATAAAGTTAAAAAGGTGTTATTGGCTTTTGATTTGACATATATCTCACAAGAAAAAGTATTACAGAAGATATTCAGTACCTAGCACGTGGGCTAGGTGAGTTAGGTGAGAAAAACCACAAAAGTCAAAAAGTGTGAAAAGTAATATTGTTTATTCAATATTAAAGTGACCTGCAGCAAAAAATTTTCTAAGGACAAAAGTTCTACATAGAATATTCTACTTGGTGAAGTTCGACTTGGACAAAAGTTCTACTTAGAGAATTTCGACTTGGGCAGAAGTTCTACATAGATATTCTACATAGCCTAGTCTTGGGTACTTAGAAATTTTTGGTGTTCAGAACTTGAACCTTGATTTATTTTGAGATAATTTAATTTTCTTTTAATTACTACTCAAGTAATAAGAAAAGTTTATTATCTCTACTTTAAATCCACATTAAGATGGCACCTAAAAATAATTTCAAGATTCCAATGTTCGACAGAGATCATTATGAAGAATGGGTGTTGAGAATGAAACTTTACCTTGAGTCCATCAATCCTGAATATCTGGAAGTCCTTGACAAAGGTAAATTTGTTCCAATGGTTGTTGTTCCTGAGCATATGGAAGGAGATGTGGTAGTACCACAACGGTCTGAGCCTAAAAAGGCAGTAGACTTTTCAGATGCTGATAAGGAGCAGATAGCTTTCGATACATCCGTTCGACAAACACTGATGGAATCCCTAGACCATGAGATGTTTAATGTAGTTAAAGGATTAACTACAGCGAAGAAGATTTGGGATAAGCTAGAGGTCGTCATGGAAGGTACCGCTGAGGTCAGAAGCAACAAAACACTTATACTCAAGATGGAGTATGATACCTTCAGAATAAGAAAATGTGAAAGTATAACAGATGTCTATCTAAGATTCAGTCAGTTGGTTTTGGATTTGAATCTGAGAGGTGTAACTCTCCCCGTGGTTGAAGTCAACACGAGATATCTGAGGAACCAGCCAAAAAGCATTGAACATAGAGTCTACGCTGTTAGAGAAACCAGAGATTTGCACACAACTACTCTGGAAGAATATTATGGAATTCTAAAGACCTATGAGCTGTAAACCCTTCAAGATCAAGCATGGGACAATGATTCAAGAGGAAAAGAAGTTGCATCAGGATTAGTTGCTGATGAGGTAGAGTCTAAAAAGGCAATGGTTGCAGAAAAGCCTAGATCATCACCGGCATCACATCAAATTAAAAATGATGATGAGTGCACATCAGATAGTGATGATGACTACTTCACCCAAGAAGAGCTGGACAACATGGATGATAGTGTCGTGGCATACATGGCAAGGAAGTTCAGCAAAATAAGATTCAGAAAGAGTAACCGACCGCAGAGTAAATCTTCATCTTACTATCGGGTTACTAGGGGTGGTGGTAGTTCTCAAGGCTACAAAGGGAAAGGCAAGAGTACCAGTTATAAATCACCGTTGGATTTCAAAATGAAGTTCAAATTCTATAACTGTGGTGAAGCTGGACATTTTGCTACAGACTGCAAGAAGCCAAAACAGACATATCCCAAAGAAACTTATGAAGCCCTCAAAAGCAAGTATGAAGCCCTGGTGAAGGAAAGACATGGAAAGAGAGTTTTAGTTGTTACAGAAGGCAGAGCTTGGGATGATTCAGATGAGGAAGAAGTTACTCATGCAGCAAACTTTGCCCTCATGGCTGAGACATCAGATGAACCAGAGGTACCAGTTCTAACCCTTAAAGAAGAAATGTCTATTGATGATTATAAGGTGCAGAACGGGGCTCTTAGCGAAGAGATCTATATGTTATGCAAAAGCCTAAATACTTCTCAAAATGAACAGAAAACACTTGTTGCCAATGCAGAATGCTTGAGGCAAAAGTGGAAGAATTAGAGGCTTCTTGCACTATAGATACTTCCCTAAGAGACTCTATTAAAACTTTAGAACACAAGCTCAACCTTAAGGATGAAATAGAAGCATGTCTTAGGAATAAACTAGCTGAGCTAGAAACTAAATGCGAAGCTTATAAACTAGCAGCTAGTAAAGTGAATGTTGATAGTGGCACATTTAAGAAGATAACTGGAGTTGGTGTAGGACTTGACTATTCTAACTTATCTAAGAAAGATGGAAAAAGGCCTGTAGACACCAGTTCCAGTGAGATTAAAAAGGAAATACCTACAATTCTTAAATCTGCTATCAAACCTATCTTTAAACACTTCGTTCCTCGTGAAGAAGAAGAGACTGAATTGTTAGTTAGATATGAGATTGAGATGGAAGATCGACAAAAAGCACAACCTGTAACTCCTATTAAGCAAGTTAAAATCAAATCCCCTAGAGAAGAATCTAGACCAGGATTAGGAGCTAAGGCTGATAAACAACAGGTTAAGAAAGAAAAAGGCATAAAAGAGGTTAAGGCAGAACGCATAAAGAAAGCATGTTATCACTGTAAATCTACTGAACATCTTTCTTATGCATGTAAATCTAACATGAATATTCCTGTTGCACATGTCATGCCTGTACCACACACAATGAATAACATGCATCAGAATCATGTACAATGTGGTCAACCTAATTGTATGCCATGCACTTTTAACGTCATGCAAACCTTTGTGAATTTGATGAATACAACTAGCCAATCATGTCTAAATTCTTCTGCTAGTTCTAATGTCAAAAAGAAGCATGTAAGAGCTAAGACTGCCAGTCCTCCTAAAGTTAGGAGTGACAAACCTTCTCCTAAGACTAACAAATCTGATCCAAATCTCATCCAAATCATCCTGTGAACATGTTTCATTTTCCTCACATTTGGTCTTTCCTTTTCCCTTGGATGATTCTTCATCAGCATCATTAGCCACCATCATGACTTCTTCTGCACAACCAGTATTTTTCTTTTCTTTCTTGTCTTCATTCCCATTGAACATCAAAGCCACAGTTTTCTCCTTTCTTTGATTCTTCTCAATCTCTTCATCTTGTTGAATCTCCAGTTTATATGTTTTGAGAATACCATATAGTTTCTCTAGAGTATAATCTTTGAAGTCTTGAGATTGTCTAATGGAGAGAGTCATTGCCTTCCATTCCTTTGGAAGAGATCTTAGAAATTTGAGATTTGTATCTTCTGTTGCATAAACCCTACCATATAGCTTTAGACCATTCAACAACTTTTGGAATCTGCTATAGGTATCATTGATGGCTTCACCACTCTTAAAATGAAATGATTTATATTTTTGAATTAAGAGTTGCATCTTGTTTTTCCTAACTTGTTCAGTTCCTTCACACAGAGTTTGAAGAGTGTCCCACACTTTTTTTGATGAAGTACAGTTTATCACATTATCAAATATATCTTTATCTAGACCATTAAACAGAATGTTCATGGTCTTCTTGTCTTTCAGTACTTCTTTTTCATCCTCTTCTGTGAATTCAGAAATAAGTTTTGGAATATGTCTATCAACTGTAGGAGTTCCATCTGGGTTTACTCCTGTAACTAGCTTCATGGGAATGTGAGGACTGTAATAACCCGAAATTTTGACACTTGGGGTTATTAAGATTTTTGGATAATTTTTTTCATTTTATGAATGAATGATTTTATGGATTTATTTTTCATAAGGTACGGGAACTGTGAGACCGTATTGTTAATATACGGGATATTTGAAAATATGTGTATCGGTGTTACGGTAGCATACGCAATCAATATGGGACTTATAATTATTTTTGGTCTAACAAAAAAATAAATTTGAAGTCCGGGAGGAAGTCGTAACAGAGTTTGAGAGACGGTGTAAGTGAATAGTATTTATTCGGAGAATTATTTCGTTAATTCTTGAAATAATTAAAGAGTATTAATTTAATGATTCTAAAATATATTAGAATCGTAATATGAGATTTTAAGTTTTTAAAACTTAGGTGGGACGAAAGAAAAGAGTACGATAACGAGAGATTAAAAAGTTATCGGGAAATTACGCGACTACCGCGCGAACCTTTTAAAACACTAGCTTCCACCACACACGTCCCAAAAATAAGAAAAGTCAGCTGAGTTCTCCCCATTCCATGGAGAAGAACCAAAGTGAAGAAAGGGGGAAGAAGAAAAATCACTTGGCTTGCTCGTTCTTGCTCATTTCTCCACCATTTCTTGCGCTTGATAGCTTGAATCGAAGGTATAACACTCATCTTGCTTCCTCTTGAATCTTATAAGCAACCATCCATGAAATCTTTAGTTATCATTCAAAGAAGGTTCGAATGAACAGTAACTCCGAAAATAAATAATTTGTTTTCTTTGATTCTTGAGTTCCTATGGCTTGATTGATGATTGTTATAGCATATATATATTATGGGTAGTAAGAAGCATCCATGTATGACCCTAGAAACGCATGCTTTGATTCATTGATTTCTAGGTTTTGTTTTTATGCTTGGCTGATTTTTGAAGCTTGAGATTGTGTTATGATGTAGTATATGGTTGAATGAGGAGTTTGGGATTGTTTGTTGGTTGATTTGGAGTAGAATAAAAATGGAAAACGATGAGTTTACAAACGTAGCCATGCCAATTTTTTTAGAACCTATCTGCTGCTACTGTCCAGAAAAATCTGGGAACATTCAGTCATTGTTTTTGGCTTATGGTTGATATGGTTAGATAGTAGATAGTCTCTAGATCGTTTGAGCGCTAATTTTGCGTCATTCGGAGTTACGAGTCAAAAGTTATGAGCGATTTAGTAACGGTAGCGCAGGAAATGGAAATCCTGTTTTTCGTCCAACTTCGAGGCTATGATTGGATGAGCTACGGAGCTTAATAAAATCTGAAACTTTTAGTTAAAATACTAGAGTTATCTGGGATTATGCAGAAAAAGGATTCGGATTAAAAGGAGTAAAATCCGATTTATTAAAATTGTTGGAGTCGAGAAGGTACAAGTAAGAAACCTTAAGGAATAAACTTATCATGTGCCTATGTTTGAGGCAGTGTTTCTTCTAACCATAATCCTTGAATGGATTTGAAACTTTTATGGGATATTCCTTGTCAATCATAGATGATCTCAGAGAAAGATTCATGTCAAATGGATTAATTTCCAATTTATTAAAAATGCAAGAAAACAGGGTGTTGGAGTGAAATGAATATAAGAAAAAGGTTAAACGACCGTTTTGGGAAACGATTTCGAGCAAGTTAGAGGACTTGTCTCGAGTCGACCCAGTAACGGAAGTTGTTGAGGAATATCATGACTATACGTAGGTGCAAAGAACTTGATTAAAAACTATTGAGAGGATAGTTTTATGAATAGCTAAAGTAGGCCCGAGGAGGTGAAGTACCGGGCGAAATGTAGAGTAATTGTATAAATTACAATTAACCTGATACATGCATATGTATACTAAGAGTGGGTTCTTATATGATGATAGAGTAACCGGAGCGTGGAGAAGCTGTAATAGCATTCCATGGACTTCAGGCAAGTTTCCAACTCTATCGTTTTATTCCATATCAGAATATTATTGATTCATGGTGATGCCAAAATTTTTGAAATCTTTGACTTGATGATAAGTTCTTCGATTATACATTTTGTTGTGTTTGGAACTACTTAGCTCATTGTTGTTATTGGAAATGCACGTCGGCATTTCACCTTGAACTGTTGTGTTCATTTATAACTTGATTCTTCTGCTACTCTGAACTTCTCAAAAAGTTAGAGTATGCAAGTATCCGACGCTTTGTCATTTTAATTCTGATTTATGACAAGAGTATGCATAGGTTGTCGAGATTGTTTATCGTGAGTAGATTTAGATCTTTTCAACCTAATTCTGAGACGACTCTGAACTTCTCGAAAAGTTGGAGTTCGTAAAGTAAATTCCTAAACTCTAGACTTTATAACGGTTTATTGGTTATAAAGCTCTGTAGTGTTTGAAGTTCCTTTCAGATGGAACTGTATACTATATGTTCGCGCCCCTGAACTTCTTAAAAAGTTAGAGGACGTTTGTCTTCAGTTTGGTATAACTGAATCTAGTGTCGAGTACATCTTTTTGGTGCTCGATGGTCGACCGGGAGTAGTCCAATGTTTCTCGACGGTTAGTCGGTATTATCCAGGGATTTTCCCTGGAATATAAGTTTTGAGTTATTCACTAGTATGAGATGGGATTATTGGATTTTGATTAATATCACATCAGTGTTCTAAATAATATTTAGTTTATTAAATATTATTTAAGGAGTATGGAAAGTGTTTGAATGTTAATTAAATACTTTCAGGGCATTTGAAGTTATTTAAATATTATTTAATATTGATTTAATATTATTTAAATATGTTGGATCATTTAAGATTATTTAAATATTAAATAATCTTGATTTTAAATTCGAATTAAATATTTTAATTCTTTTAAAATCGTTTTAATATTTTCGAGGACCATTCTTGGCCTCATCAATATTAATAAAATATTTATTCGTTCCTTAAAAACATTCTGGAGTTGTCTAAACTTCTTAAATTATTATTTTTCATTAAATAATAAATAGTGAGCGATGACTCGGATATTTTGTATTTATTCTGGGTCGATAACTCCAGGTCCGGGAGGTAACGTCTGACTCCGATATTCTTCCCAGTTGTATTGGTGCCTTTAAGGCCAATTATCTCACTCCAAAAATGTAATATTTTGTGGAGTCTATTTTAACTCGTATTAGTGGCTCCCCGGTCGCGTTATTGAGTCTCCTTGATTCAAGGGTTTCTGTCTTGTTAAATTCGTTGACTGAGAGTCAACCTAGATGTTTTGAGAGTACTCCCACCTCGCTTTGGGAGCCAAGCTATTGTCAGATATTGAAATCTACAATAGGTCGTTGTTGTTCTGGAAGGTTGTATTAAATTCCCTTCCTTATCTGTTGATGAAATCCTATGATGGATTGTTGTTATTCTGGAAGGTTGTATTAAATTCCCTTCCTTATCTGTTGATGAAATCCAATGATGGATTGTTGTTATTCTGGAAGGTTGTATTAAATTCCCTTCCTTATCTGTTGATGAATTCCTGTGATGGATTGTTGTTGTTTTGGAAGGTTGTATTAAATTCCTTTCCTTATCTGTTGATGAAATCCTATGATGGATTGTTGTTATTCTGGAAGGTTGTATTAAATTCCCTTCCTTATCTGTTGATGAAATCCTATGATGGATTGTTGTTATTCTGGAAGGTTGTATTAAATTCCCTTCCTTATCTGTTGATGAAATCCTGTGATGGATTGTTGTTGTTTTGGAAGGTTGTATTATATTCCCTTCCTTATCTGTTGATGAAATCCTATGATGGATTGTTGTTATTCTGGAAGGTTGTATTAAATTCCCTTCCTTATCTGTTGATGAAATCCTGTGATGGATTGTTGTTGTTTTGGAAGGTTGTATTAAATTCCCTTCCTTATCTGTTGATGAAATCCTATGATGGATTGTTGTTGTTCTGGAAGGTGGTATTGAATTCCCTTCCTTAACAGTTGATTGAAATCCTAGAGTGGATTGTTGTTATTCTAGAAGGTTTGATTAAATTTCCTTCTAGGTTTGATGATGTTTAAAGTATTCATCAGGGACTGGAGTAAGTTTGCGTAAGAGGTCGGTGACGCACGACCCAGCCGTAAACTAAAGGCCCATGAGTTGCCTAGGGTGACGTCCCGATAAGGGGTTGTCCTTCTACTAGTAGAGAAAGTGACTAGTTTTTCTATTGTACAAGGCGACTGATCATCGCGTACAATAGGGCGTTGAAAAATCTCCAGTTAATCCCGTTTCTTCCAATTGGAATTTGACGTTGCACTGTAACGAAAGCCTAAGTGTTGTGTTACCGATAGTGTCAACGGGGAATATAATCAACTCTGAGTTGGTTGGTTGTTTTGAGTACTGTTTTATTCGCATATATCAGTTTCATTGTTCCTACACTATAACGAAAACCATGGTGCTAAGTTACTGATAGTTTTAATAGGAATTGTTGAACTTTCATTCATTCTTTTCGCAGTATATTGAACTGCTTGCTTATTGATACTCAAACGAATGGTACTCGGTGATTGAGGCCATTGTGCTAAGTTATTGATACTGTCAGTCTCAAAAATTATGAACTTAAATTGTTGTATTACAGTAACGTGAACTGCATTATTGTTGTAAATATCTTCTTGAATCGTGAACCTTGAGTCATTTATTGTCGAGATATAACTGGCTATACATCTTCAATCAGATTGCTAGTTATGTACTTTATTGTTGAATATCCAGTTGGGATGATTATGGCTATCACCTTTTCCTTGAAATATTCTGATAAATAACTTACTGAGCATTCTTTGGTTCATTCTTGCTTTTTGTAAATCTTATATCTTGCAGAAAGAGATGACTATGAATTGTCTACCTCGAGTATTATGTTAAGGAACATGAAGATTCGAGCTTGAGTTAGTCAGGTTCAGGACTTCGATAAATGGTGCAAGAAAGACGGGATTCCAGATTAGAATCCTAGACTTGTTGAAAAATATGTAATGCGATAATAGATCTTGGATTAATGTTTACTTCTAATGTAACATCATGTGGAAGTTATATTAGTAGTGTGAGATCCTGAGGTTACATTGGTTTGTAATAACTGTTACTATTTTAAGTTCGTTTCCTGAGACTATAACTCGAGTTGTGTATTTGGTTTGGGGTCACTGCTTTTATGTTTAGTGTTAGTAATTGTGCTCTAGAGACAATACTTTTTATATTTTAAGGAAAATATTTATTATTAAGGATCATGTTTTATTGATTATTATTTATTTATTATGTTTTGTTTACTGCGTAATAAATTGAAAGCATAATAAATGTCCTTGGAATTATGATACGTATTCTATATCTTTAAGTATGTGACTTAAAAATGAGATTATATGAATAGTATCTTATTCCTAAAATTCCCTAGTCGAGTATTATTATTTAAGGACAATAATAATGCTCAAAGACTAGTATGTTTCTTGACAGATGACCACATCTCATTGGTCATAGGTATGGGGATACTAAAGTCAAGAACATAAGTGCATGTATCAATGCATGGCACTGGAATGACCCGCCGTGAGATTCTACATGTTAAGTAAGTGTCATAAGTAATTCTCACTGTGATAATGCTGTAATGATCCTTAGACCTGAAATCATTATATTTCTATACGAGAATTAATATACTTTGATTACATTAAAAGTTACCTTTGACCGGGTGATGATAAAAGTGGACATTGGGTATATTATGAATCGTATGAGAAATATGAATGATCTAGATGGGATTTAATCCTCCTAATTTTAGGAGTGATATTATTGGCCTCTTGTTTGAGTGAGACTATGAAATGCACGGCCGTGCTCAAATGTTGATTTGATTTTAATAGTCTACTCATCGATCAAGAAAATAAAGATTAAATTATGAAGAGGATGACACGAGACATGCCTTGAGTTTAATCTATAATATCAAGATTAAAGGGATTATATTACATGGAACATTATTCACGAAAGGCTTAATCGAATCACCGATTTATTATTATTACTTGGGTAGCAATGATGTATTACTAGATGCCGCTCATTGTTTACAATTTTAATTAGATATTAAAATTGTTGCCAACGTAATAATAACCTACAGGGTCACACACAAAGAACGCTTGAAGGAGAAATAATTTAAATTATGAATTTAAATTAAATAAGTAATTTATTTTATTTATAATATTAATTAAGTATGACTTAATTAATTATATAAATAGAATAAATGAATTACTTAAACTAATTTCAAAATTAATAATTAATTAATTAAGTGAGACTTAATTAAATAATTTAGAATTTTGGATTAGTATTAATTATAATTGGATTATAATTAGAAAACTTATTCCTCTCTCTATATAATCTCTTTATGGGCTGATTTAATAAGATAGAGATTTTACAAAAACCCTAGCCGCTCTGAGAGAGGAGGAAGATAGAGAGAGAAGAAGTTTTCGGGTGCTAGTACACATCAATCCTTCATGAAAAGTGTTCGTGTGGATACCGTAGAGCGTAGATCGCGAGAGCGGGATACGTGGTGATTAAACAAGCTTTGGACCTCCATTAATCTTCCATTAATGAACTGTTAAAGCTTCTAAAGGTATTTATTCTTTATCTCCGAATTAAATCTTTTATTTTCGCATGGATCCTGCGGAGGGTTTCGCTATTTTGATTTATTTTTCGCGTTTATTCCGCTGCGTTTGTGTCACGAAACCCTACAATGGTATCAGAGCTACTTGCGAAACGTTTTAATTCGGTTATGTGCTTAACAGTTTTTGATATATAAGCATGTATGCGATCTATCATGATTTTATATTGATATAATATGTATATGTTTATATATATTATGAATATATGATATTCATATGATGTATAATCATGTGATGATTATATGTGTTGATGTATGTATATGATACATGTTTGTTCTTATTATGGGAATCGTATTCGATACGAATTCTGAAACGGCTGCCGTTGATTTTCTGAAATCTGTGTCCGTTGTCCGATTTTCGCAAACGATATGTGTTTTCTGACTGGAATTGGGTCACTGAGAAATACTGACATAGTCAGCTCTGCGTCTGCAAGCCATTAGATGTCGTTACAGCCTCCAAAACGGTGATTTATTATTTTCTGAAAATTATTTGATTTTCTAAAATTTTGAGTATATGTATGTATATATTATGAATATATGATATTCATGTAATGTATAATCATATGATGATTGTATGTATCTCTGTATATGTATATATAATATATGCTTGTTTTTGTTATGAGAATTGTATATGATACGATTTCTGAAACACCGTCAGATTTGGAGAAATCTGATTGCTGTATCCGATTTTCGTGAACGATATGTGTTTTCTGACTGGAATCGGGTCTGTAAGCTATCACCGACGGGTCTGTAAGGCGTTTGACGTCGTTAAGGGCCTCGAAATAGCGATTTATTGTCTTCAGAAATCTGTTTTTAATTTTCTGAAATTTCGAAATTTGTTATATATGATTATATGATATGATTATATAATATGAGATATATTATATGTGTTATATGATAGCATGGTGGATGGTTATGGCCTAAAGACCCATAGGATAGTGGTTTTGATTTATGGTTTTGGTTTCTAAATACGACTTGCATGTCGTTTATTCATTGTAATTTAATTATCTCGAATGTAACTCGAGTTCTTCTTGTAATTTCATTAGAATAGTTTTATTTTTATTATTCAATGTAATTATCAATGAAGACTTGCAAGCAAGGAGGCGATCCAAAAGGGGATGATGGAGCAATGAAGAAAGAAGACATGTAATAGATAGTATTTTTAAAACCACCATAGACTGACCTTGATATTTCCATTAGCTTGGAAATATCATATAGGATGGGGCCATAACCAAACACGTTTAATTTACGCACATTACATATATGTATATGATTGCATGTATTGGTATGTATGCGTAGATATAATTGAGATGCATGCTTAATATTGATTAATCATGTATGTATTAGATACGACACCCATGCCATGTTTGCTTAAACAAGATAAAATCTGTAACGATTCAAGATTTTAAAATTAACAAACGATCATGAGATTCTTGTATTTATGAAATATGGATTTTTAAAACACGGAATTAAATATGGATTTTTGATATCTATAATTGGGATTTTCTGACAAAAGCGGATATGCGTATTCGTAAGGCTGATGGGTTTTAAGTGTGACCATTGGTATCCTCCATCTACCTGGGAAATGAACAATTTAAGATGTCGATTTGAAATATTTGGCTCAAGAAAAAATTGAGGATCTCTTTATGATGTGATCATGATCGTTATAAATTTTCTAAAACGCCTTAACAAAATATTAAGTTTTACTCGGATGCTTTCCAATGAATGAACACTTATCGAATCCTAGATCGATAAGGGGAAGGACTGTCAGTGGCAAGGGACTCCTATCTATCGTGGTGAGATGCGACGAATATAAACGGTTATATTCGGCCGTTGTATCATTGGGTCTAACTTAACTGAGTCGTCATAATAAGTGAAAATAAACAGTTATATTCAACTATTATGAACTTAGAAGCATAGAGTTTGGTTAAAAGTCTACTAGATAGATAAGATCAATCGTTGTTCACCAAACTATCCAAGAATTATATATGATATAATTGACAACTGTTGTCTACCTAAATAATCATTTTCTAAGGACTTCCAGTGGTTGACTTAGGACATGACGAAATATGGATCTTGGCTCACTAGAAAGAATTATGGGATATACTTTCCAAATTAATAGTAAGGGCTATTAGTTTGATAAAAATAGTGGGAGGTATATGATGATATACCATAATCACTTACACATAATTAATATTAAATTTGCAACCTAGTTTATTTTATGCACTTTAATATTGTAGATATCAAATGATAAACACAAACAACTTCTCTATGCGATCAGTTCTTGAGAAGGACAAGTTGACGAGAATATATTTCCTTGACTGACATAGGAGCTTGAGGATCGTCCTCGGGCACCACGATATTAGTCAAATCTCTTCCCCTGCTCTTAAAGTTGAGAATGTAACATGTGCAAATCACAGTGCTTATTGGAAGCAAATTGATGTTGCGACTGATGTTTCATGTCTCATGCTCGCAAATATATGTGCTGAGCTTAAGAAGCAATACAAGCATATAGATGCTTATGAAACGATTGAGCACAAGATATATTTGAAAGGGCACTATACACTTACAAGTAGGGAGAGTGAGACCCGGTTACACCACATGTTCTAAAGATTATAGGGTATAATGAATACCATTGATATTTTGGGTTTCCAGATTGGTCTGGAGACAGTTAGATTTGATCTTACAATCTTAGGACAAATATTATTCTTATTTTGTTATGAACAATAAAGTGAATAAGATTGGTAAAACACCCATTGAGTTGCTAAGCATGTTGAGAACTGCTGAAAGTAATATGATAAATGCATGAACTACTACTATATTGATGGTAAACATAGGGAATGCAAAAGGGAAAGGAAAATGGAAAGGCAAGGAGAAGATTTGATCTAGTTCCGTTGTCAAACCAAAGTCCAATCCCTAAAGTAGACTCTAAAGTCTGAATGAGGTGTTGATAAAGAAGACGATTGTCACTTCTGTGGAAAGTTGGGAGACTGGAAATTAAACTGTCATGCTTAATTGGAAGATCGGAAGATGATGATCAATAAGGGTCAAGCTTAAGGTATCGGGTTGGAATTGGAGTAAAGATAGTTGCTCTGGTTCGAGGAACTCGTTACTTAATTTTTGGCCTATAAGGAAAATTTAGAACTTAATAATTGTTATAGCGTGCTTGCAATTGGCAGAGACATTATTTCAGTTTCTTGTTTGGACAAGAAAGGCTTTTTCATTTTATAACAATAGTTGTTTATTCTATTTTGATGATGAGCCTTATAATGTTGCACATCTAATTAACAATTTATATGTTCTAAAGTGACTCAAATCAAATATTACCTTTGGCACTGTCGCTGAGGCCATATTAATGAGAAACGCATTTCCAGAATACATAAGGATGCATTCATGGATAAGTTTGATTATGAATCATACCAAATGATACGAATCTTGGTTTATTTGGTAAAATGACTAAAGCTCCTTTTACCGGACATGGTGAAGGGCTCATTGAATGGGTATGACTTATACATAGTGATGTATGTGGTCATATGTGTACGATGACAAAAGGTAGATTTTATTAACTTCATAAAATTTACTAATTATTTTAGTAGATACGGATATATGTATCTTTTGAAGAACTAATCTGAATCATTTGAAAAGTTCAAAGACTATAAAGATGAAGTAGAAAATATCAAAGAAAAGTTTTTTTGATAGGAGAGATCACACCTTGTTGGACATGGTGCGATCAATGTTGAGTCAATGAATCTTCCAATTAGTTTCTGGGGTTGCACCCTGGAAACGGCTCCACATACACTTAACTGTGTTCTTACTAAATTGGTTCAAAAGACTCCTTATGAGATATGGACTGAGCAACGTCACAGCATGTCATTTATAAAATTTTAGGGATGTGAAGCGTTTGTGAAACGTCTAATCTATGACAAGCTAGGACCAAAATCAGATAAATGTAATTTTGTGGAATACCCAACTGAAACAAGGGGTTATTCTTTCTATAATCCTTCCGAGAATAAAGTGTTTGTTGCTCGAACTGCTGAGAGACAGTGGGAGGATAATAGATCTCAATGAAGTTTGAGACCCACTTGATAATGTTGAACCAATGGAGGAACCTGAGCAGAATATACAAGAAAAATAATACTGCTCAAGAAACACAGGTATTCGTAGGTCTAGTAGGATTCGCCATGAGCTCGAGAGATAATATGGATTTCTCTTGACTCAAGATGGTGATGTGATGCTTATGGATGAAGATGAGCCTCTCACCTACCTAGATACTATCAACACTCCAGATTCTAAGAGATGGCTGGATGCCATTAAATCTGAGATGGAATCCATGTATACTAATCAAGTATGGACTTTGGTTGATCCACCTGAAGGGGTAAAACCTATAGGGTGCAAGTGGGTTTTCAAGAAGAAGACCGACATGGATGCTAATGTACAGACCTATAAGGCACGATTGGTGGCAAAAGGTTTCAAGAAAATTCATGGTATTGACTATGATGAGACCTTTTCACCAGTTGTTATGGTCATGTCCATCAAGATTTTGCTTGCTATAGCTGCTTACTATGACTATGAAATCTAGCAAATGGATATCAAAACCGCTTTCTTAAATGAGAGCCTTGAAGAAGATATGGATGTGTACATGACACACCCTAAGGGTTTTGTTGATCTAAAGGATGCTGGAAATGTATGTAAGTTGCGTCGATCCATTTATTGATTAAAGCAGGCCTCGAGGAGATGGAACATTTGTTTTCATGAAACAGTCAAAAAGAGTTTGACTTTATTCAAAATGAAGATGAAACTTGTGTTTACAAGAAGTTTAGTGGGAGCCATGTGGCATTCCTAGTATTATATGTTGATGATATATTACTAATAGGGAATGACATTCCTTCTCTACAGACTGTGAAGACTTGGTTGAGAAATAATTTCTCAATGAAAGACTTAGGCGATGTGACATATATATTAGGGATCGAGATCTATAGAGATAGATCAAGGTGATTGATCGGCCTAATTTAGAGTGCATACATTGACAAAGTTTTGCATCGATTTCAAATGCAAAGAGACTAAAATGGATATGTCCCAATGTCTCATGGGATAGTGATCTCAAAATAAAATTTGTCCTAAATCATTGGATGATAGGGACTGCATGAGTAAAATTCCATATGCGTCAGCAATTGGTTTTATAATGTATGCAATGATATGTAGTTGTCCTGATGTCTCGTATGCTTTAACCATGATGAGTAGATACCGATCTAATCCAGGTGAAGGTCACTGGACGACTGTCAAGAATATTCTTAAGTACTTAAAGAGGACTAAAGATTCATTCTTGTTATATGGAGGAGATGTGAAGCTAGTTGTAAGAGGTTTCAATGATACTGGTTTTTAGACAGATAACGATAATTTAATGTTTCTGTCTGGCTTTGTGTTTTATTGAGATGTTGTATGCTGGAATGTTTCACAGCAAAGACAATTGTTGATTTTACAATAGAACCTGAGTATATTGATGCTTGTGAAGCAGCCAAGGAGGCTGTTTGGGCATGTACTTAGGAGATATCACCTAATTAATGAGATTAATGATCAAGGAGATATACATATATGTAAAGTGTATACTAATAATAATATTGCAGACACACTGACTAAGGCTTTGTCGCAGTAGAAGCACGAAAGTCACACTAGTTCCATGAGTATTGGATACTTGGGTAATTGGCTCTAGTGCAAGTGGGAGATTGTTAGTAATTGTGCTCTAGAGACAATACTTTTTATATTTTAAGGAAAATATTTATTATTAAGGATCATGTTTTATTGATTATTATTTATTTATTATGTTTTGTTTACTGCGTAATAAATTGAAAGCATAATAAATGTCCTTGGAATTATGATACGTATTCTATATCTTTAAGTATGTGACTTAAAAATGAGATTATATGAATAGTATCTTATTCCTAAAATTCCCTAGTCGAGTATTATTATTTAAGGACAATAATAATGCACAAAGACTAGTATGTTTCTTGACAGATGACCACATCTCATTGGTCATAGGTATGGGGATACTAAAGTCAAGAACATAAGTGCATGTATCAATGCATGGCACTGGAATGACCCGCCGTGAGATTCTACATGTTAAGTAAGTGTCATAAGTAATTCTCACTGTGATAATGCTGTAATGATCCTTAGACCTGAAATCATTATATTTCTATACGAGAATTAATATACTTTGATTACATTAAAAGTTACCTTTGACCGGGTGATGATAAAAGTGGACATTGGGTATATTATGAATCGTATGAGAAATATGAATGATCTAGATGGGATTTAATCCTCCTAATTTTAGGAGTGATATTATTGGCCTCTTGTTTGAGTGAGACTATGAAATGCACGGCCGTGCTCAAATGTTGATTTGATTTTAATAGTCTACTCATCGATCAAGAAAATAAAGATTAAATTATGAAGAGGATGACACGAGACATGCCTTGAGTTTAATCTATAATATCAAGATTAAAGGGATTATATTACATGGAACATTATTCACGAAAGGCTTAATCGAATCACCGATTTATTATTATTACTTGGGTAGCAATGATGTATTACTAGATGCCGCTCATTGTTTACAATTTTAATTAGATATTAAAATTGTTGCCAACGTAATAATAACCTACAGGGTCACACACAAAGAACGCTTGAAGGAGAAATAATTTAAATTATGAATTTAAATTAAATAAGTAATTTATTTTATTTATAATATTAATTAAGTATGACTTAATTAATTATATAAATAGAATAAATGAATTACTTAAACTAATTTCAAAATTAATAATTAATTAATTAAGTGAGACTTAATTAAATAATTTAGAATTTTGGATTAGTATTAATTATAATTGGATTATAATTAGAAAACTTATTCCTCTCTCTATATAATCTCTTTATGGGCTGATTTAATAAGATAGAGATTTTACAAAAACCCTAGCCGCTCTGAGAGAGGAGGAAGATAGAGAGAGAAGAAGTTTTCGGGTTCTAGTACACATCAATCCTTCATGAAAAGTGTTCGTGTGGATACCGTAGAGCGTAGATCGCGTGAGCGGGATACGTGGTGATTAAACAAGCTTATTTAGGTAGAATTCACTCACAAGGTAGACACCTCTGTCAAGACTGGAGTGCTGTTTAAGGAGAAATTGTTGAAGATGGCTGAAGACAGAGGGGTTGACATTATTCTAAATCCCTACCAGATCAGATATGTCCATGACAAGGTCTTGAGGATCGTAAATCTGCATGACTCGAAACTAACTCCGAGCGGAAATGTGCTGAAGGCAGTTGCAAAGCTAGTCCTCTCTAAGGGTTTTCTAACAAAGGAAAAGAAGCTGGTGGCTAAGGACTTGGAGAAGCTGATAAGAAGGCAAGACGCTAGATACAAGTTGCCTGAAGCTACACTACCAGTGGTTAAGAAGGAACCTGAAGACTATGCATTCGAGCTGCAAAACGAGGCAATAAGAGAGCATGTGCAAAGATACGGAGATCCAAGGATAGACATTCCAGAAGAAGGGGAAATAAGGAAGGAAGCTGGTGCAGTGGCTGGTGCAAATGTCAAGTTTGTCAAGAGCAAAGCTGAGAATGAGAATGATCTGCTGATCTATACAGACAAGCATAAGGTGGAAACCATCATTGAAATCAAGTACGACATCTTTGCAGAACACAGTCATGAAACACTGTGTATTATAAGAGAATTGATTGAGGAGATGGATGATATTGACGAGTTTGATCAGGATTATCTGAGGGTCACGTTTGATAACTTCTGTAAGAGAAGACAACAGCTTGATATTCAGAGGCTACAGCAATGCACCACCGCTATTGTCATTGGATACCCTAAGCAGCTGGTTATAAGGAAGAAAGGGGAAAAGGGGTACCCTGACAAAGTCACAAAGCTGAGGTTTGAAGACATTCCCACGAAGCTTACCACTCGCAGCATGGTTGAAAGGTGGTTGAGGTTGTTTCGAAATTACAAGATCAGAAATCATGTGGAAGCAGAAGGACTTAATCTTCTCAAGAAAAGAATGGATGAAGTCTGCAACCCTGAGTTCATGAAGAAAGAAAAAGCAGCCAAGAAGAAAGCTCGTGAGGAAGAGGAGCGCAAGAAATAAAAGTTTTAATGTATCATGCTTGTAATGTTTCTTTGCGTTGTAATTTGTTTTCTTGTTTTCCTGCATTGTAAAAATATATTATCTATTTTCTTGTGTAGTGTAAGGTAGAAGTTAGTTAGCTACGTGTCTTGAAACTGGTTTATATTAGGCGTCAATTATTTCGCGAAGTTTGGCGGTGGTAATACTGCTAAAAGGACTTCAGAAGGATAATTGAAGATTGAGTGGACCGTGCTCTTAAAGTACCTAGAGAAAATCTCTAGAAGAGCATGAAGCCATTTAATCGAGCCAACAGGTGTCCAATTTTGGCACTTGAAGTATCAATAATAGACATGAAGTTAATTAATCAAGCCAAGCATTATGTAAGTTAACATGATCATTTATGAATGTTATTTTATCTTTTTTTTTCAATCCCTGTTTAGTTGAGTTATCCTCATTGTGAATTTGGTTGTCATTGTTAGACAATCAAATAGGGGGAGATTGAAAGGCATAGGTGTACTAACTTGTAACACTTAATTATTATGTAACTCAACTAAGTAAAAGATAAAACAACAGCAAAACAAGAGAAACGGAAGAAGCACATGGAATCAATCAACTGAAGAAATGGTAATGATACTTGGTAACTATAAGTAACTAATTTGGTTAATCAAGGATGCATAAGTGAGAAGAAGTTCAATCTGAGTATTGCTCATGCCCTAACTTATCTAATGGAGAATCAAATTAATGTCAAGGAAGTATCAAGAAGACCAAAGTGATTTCATGTAATGTATATCAACATCTGGATAATGTAAAGGTTAATCAACAAATGAGAACTGACATTCAGAAGCAAGAACCCCTACAAGACTAGTCACTTATGAACCAGACCATTGCATCAAGTGTCAGGACATTGGAGGCAAGTTCATGTCAGTAATAGAAGATCTCATTTGAATTGAGTGAGGAAAAGAAATTGAGGAAGCTAAGGAAACTTGCTCATAAAGGTTAATCCTCAATTAGTCACTAAAGAAGGTCAACAACGGATGTGTGCATATTTGCTAAGGCAAATGTCGATCCACAGTAGATCGAGATGCGGGTCGAGATTTGTAAGTGAAGTAAAACACTGCAAAGGCAAATCTCGATCCGGGCAATAGATCGAGATCGAGATTCTCCCAGATCGAGATCGAGATCGAGATCTTCATAGATCGAGATCTAGATTCTCCCAGATCGAGATCGAGATTTTCACAGATCGAGATCGAGATGGGTCCAGGCGAAG
Source organism: Oenanthe sinensis (assembly GCA_028671895.1). Lineage (NCBI taxonomy): Eukaryota > Viridiplantae > Streptophyta > Magnoliopsida > Apiales > Apiaceae > Oenanthe > Oenanthe sinensis. The sequence continues at coordinate 27,017,507 of CM053801.1, forward strand.
ATCGAGATGCGGGTAGAAATGTAACATTTAATGTTCAAGGGACAGGTGGCTTATTGTGAACGGTTGATCCAGAGTTGTTGTTAAAGTACTTTTTGTTGTCGAAATCCTGATTGGGCCACGTACACAAAAAGGACAAGATCAAGACTACATGACATTATAAAAGCAGCACTTTGTTATTTAGTAGTAACGAGTATCTCTGTATTTTAAAAACGATATTTTTAAGAGAGAGCATTTACTGTAAAACAAAAAGTGAGAGAGAGGATCAGTTGAATCTAGCTTTAATTGCTGTATTTATTGTTCAACTGATCATGATGCTTTTATGAATGTTGTAGCAAATCCATCAATGAATATAATGATATATTCTTGAAATTCTGTGTCATCATTTATTACCTGCGTATTGCTTATTCTCTCATAAATTTTAAACAGTTGTATTCACCCCCCCCCCTCTACAACACTTTGGACCTAACAATTGGTATCAGAGCTCCTGTTAAACACATCTAACAGAGATCCTACTGTGTTGTTTGAGTTGGTTCTTGAAAATCCCAGATCTAATTTTTTCTTGAAGTTTGTGCCGAAAGTTTTTATTTGTTTCTTCTTGAAAAAGTCGTAGATCTAAAAAGTTCTGAGTCATGGTGTAAGGAATACTTGTAAAAAATTCCAAAATACTGTACTTTAGAGCTTTGTGGATTTTCTTGTGGTCAAAACTGGAATCAACTGATTGACTAAACAAAAAGGACAATTTCGAACTTCTGTCAACTAGAAAGTGGACACCTTTTTGTTTGGACTTGAAAAATTGTGGACCCTGCTACTGTTTCTGTGATTAAAACTAACTTGCTTGAATCTTAAGTGCAAAATCCGTTGGATATTAAGTGTTGGATATTTAAAGTGAGATAATTAATTTTTCAAGTAAATACAATTTATTGTAATTTGAAAAGTGTATTATCTTAATTTTAAATTTTATTAAAATGGCCGCCGCACACAGATTTAAGATACCTCCGTTTGATGCACAACATTATGACGAATGGACCGGAAGGATGAGAGCTTACCTTGAATCAATAAACAAGGTATACTTGAGAATATTGGAAAACGGTCCATACATACCCATGAGAATTGAGCCAGAGCGAATGGAAGGAGGGATACTAATTCCATCCCGGTCTGTTCCTAAAGAGGAAATGGAGTTTTCAGACGCAGATAAAGAATTGGTCGGTATGGATGCGTCGTTACGCAACGTCATAATTGAATCCCTAAACTCAGAGTACTATGTTCAAATAAAGGGATTAAAAACAGCTAAAGCCATGTGGGATAAACTGGCTGTGGTGATGGAGGGGACCGAGGAAGTTAGAGATAATCACAAACGCATTCTGATATCTGAATATGAATCGTTCAGATGCGAACGAGGAGAAAGCGTAGCGGATGTTTACAAACGTTACAGTAAATTGCTTATCGAGCTGAGTATAAGAGATAAAGTCTATCCACTAGCAGATTCAAATATCAAGTTTCTATTGAATTTGCCTAAACATCTGGAACACAGGATCACTGCCATTCGAGAGTCAAGAGACTTGAAAAATACTTCTCTGGAAAAACTGTATGGTGTTTTGAAGACCTACGAGCTGGAGCAGGAACAAAATGACAGAAGAAGATCCTACAATAGTGGAGAAAACAAAGCGGTAAGTGAGTCTGGACTTGTAGCTGAAGAGTCTGCTGTAAAGGCATTTGCAGCTGTCTCATTGAAAACTGCTAATCCTGAAAGGGTGGTATTAGACATTGAAGATCCATCCGAAGAAAGTGAGGATGAATACTATACCCTTGAAGAGCTGGACAAATTAGAAGACAAGTCATATGCTTGTATTGCTCGAGAATTTGCTCATATCAGCTTCAGAAAGCAAAGAAGTGGGAAAGGACGATTTGGTAGTTCTTTCAGCCGAAGAGGCAGCAGTAGCGGCAGAGGCAGTAGTGTAAGTGGTCGGGGAAGTTACAGTGGCCGAGGTAGCACATCCGGTAGTGGCTACAAACCTAACCTGGTAGACAAGAACAAGTTCAGATGCTACAACTGCAATGAATTGGGGCACTTTGCAACAGAGTGCAAGAAGCCCAAGTACGTTCATCCCAAGGATTCCTATGCTGATCTGAAAAAGAAATATGATGCCTTGGTTAGCAAGCAACAGAAGGGAAGCCGGGCGTATGTTGTGACTGAAGGGAAGGGTTGGGACGAGTCTGATGAAGATGAAGATCAGGAGCTATGCAATTTCGCTTTAATGGCAAAATCTTCAGAACAATCAGAGGTACCGATTCTAACCGTAAATGAAATGTCTATTCCTGAGTACCAACATGAATTAGCTGCCATGACTAAAGATATGTACAATCTCCAACTAAATCTAATTGCTGTTAATGAGGAAAATGCTAAACTCTCCCTTAAGAATAGACTTCTCGAGGCCAGGGTAGAGGAATTAGAATCAGGAGAAAGTAAAGAAAGGCAATTAATGAATCAGGTAGACGTTTTAGAACACAAGCTTAAGATTAGGGAAGACCTTAACGAAGAACTTAAAAATGAATTAGCTGAGCTTAAAATAACATGTAAATCTTTTGAAGAAGCTGCTAATAAAGTTTTCGTAGAAAGGGACATGTACATGAAACTGGCAGGCAAGAGTAAAAATGAAAAAGTAAACATAGGACTTGACTACACACAGAAAAAGAAAAATAGGGCTGTTGAGTTGTTAGAGCCAGTGTTAGTCAAAGAAAATGTGCCTGAAGTTTTAATGGATGTTAGAAAACCTATCTTTAAGCAGTTTGAGCCCAGGACCATAGATCCTGTTGCTACTAAAATTGAACAAGAAATTAAAATTGAAAGAGATTCAGAAGAAAAAGTAGTAGAACCTACAACTTCTAAAAGAGCGAGTAAGATTGCTTATGCTAAGAGAGGTGTAGGAACCAAGGAGGCTAAGACGGTGTCATATAAACAATGGGTAGCAGGATCAGACCAAATGAAAGCACCTGTAAAGGCAGTTAAAACTGAACCTGCATCTGTATCTACATCTACACGAGCTAGAAAGGCATGCTATATCTGTAATCAAACTGATCATTTGTCTTACTATTGCCCGTTCAATGTAGAGGAAGAAAAATCTGTTGGTTGTAATACCATGCCTGCAACTACTGCTTTGCCTAACATGCATGCAAATCATGCTAAATGCAATAATCCTAATTGTATGCCATGTGCTGTAAACATCATGCATGCTTATTTTAATTTAATGAATACTGCTAGTGCATCTGTTGAACATACATCTAGTAGTGGTAAGAAAAAGCATGTGGGGTCAAAGACTAAGACTTCAAGTCCTCCTAAAGTTAGGAGTGACCAGTCTACTCCCAAACCTGACAAACCAGTCAAGGTTGACAAGGGAAAAGACAAAGTCAAGATGAATGCCCCTGATGGCAACAAGGCAAAGCCTTCTGTATCTGAAAAGAAAAAGGAAATTATTGATGCCGGGCCCAAACATCATTGGGTTCCGAAGAACACCTAACCTTTCTGGATTTGCAGGGCAGTGTAAAGGAAAAGAGTAAAGTCATATGGGTGCTGGACAGTGGAGCATCGAGGCATATGACCGGCAATAAGTCCCTGCTAACAGATTTGGTGTTGAGAGCCGGCTCCGTGGTTACTTTTGGAGATAACAGCAAAGGTTACACCAGGGGATATGGCAAGATCGTTTGTGGAAATGTTATCATTGAGGATATATCTTTTGTGGAAGGATTGCGACATAATCTTCTCAGCGTTAGTCAGTTCACCGACAGGGGTTTTGACGTCAACTTTGGGAAGCATGATAGTTCGATTCGAAGCAAAAAGGATGGAAGCCTTGCTCTCAAAGGAGTAAGGAAGTCAAATTTGTTCATAGCTGACATGAATTCTGCTGATCAGTCTGAAGTCACGTGTTTCTACAGCAAGGCTTCTGCTGATGAAAGTTGGCTATGGCATAAAAGATTATCTCACCTGAACTTTAAAGCAATGAATAATCTCGTAAGGAGAGAATTGGTGAGAGGGCTGCCGCAGATGGAGTTTACTCCAGATGGACTCTGCGAAGCATGTGAGATGGGAAAATCAAAAAGAGCCTCACATAAGGATAAACAAGTGAATAGCATTACCGAGCCCCTACAACTCCTTCACATGGATTTGTTTGGACCTGTTAATGTTATGTCAATGTCAAGGAAAAGATATGCGCTGGTAATTGTCGATGACTTTTCCAAATACACATGGGTGAAGTTTGTGACATCGAAAGATGAAGTGCCACATGAGATCATTAGACATGTACTGGAAATTGAAAATGTAGCAAGTCTGACTGTGAAGACTATCCGATCCGACAATGGGACAGAATTCAAGAACTCAGTGTTAATGGATTTCTGCATATCTAAAGGGATCAGACGACAGTATTCAGCACCGAGAACACCGCAGCAGAACGGGGTGGTAGAAAGGAAGAACAGGACACTGGTTGAAGCAGCTAGGACAATGTTGTATGAGTCAAAACTTCCTTTATATTTTTGGGCTGAAGCAGTTAGCACGGCTTGTTATACACAGAACAGAACCCTGATTATAAAGGACCATAATGAGACGCCGTATTACATGATGAATAAACGAAAACCATCTATCAAGTACTTTCACGTATTTGGTGCCAAATGCTTTGTGTTAAGAGACAATGCACAACTTGGAAAGTTTGATGCCAAAGCAGATGAAGGGTTTTTCATTGGATATTCTCTTGAAGTAGTAGCAGCGTACAGGGTGTTTGTGCTTAATGATCGCAAGGTGGTTGAAAGCCTTAATGTCACATTCGACGACTCAAAGCTCCCTTCTATACAAAAAGAAGATAGTGAGCCCACTTCCCTAAGATTTGAAAATATGGATGTTGATGAAGTGGATACAGTTCCTGAGTCAGTAGTGCAGGGTAGTGATCCAACTATAAATAATGAAATTAATCAAGAGTCTAGTGTTTTGCAAATTCAAAACACTAGGACTGAGGGATCACCTTCCGTCAGACCTGGTACTAACTCAGGGGGAGTCAGTATGCACTCAGGGGGAGCAGCTCACTCAGGGGGAGCCAGTACTAGCTCAAGGGAAGCTAGTGAAAGTGCTTCTAGACTAAGTCACCTTCACTTACAAGAACAAGCTGAATCATCAAGAACATTTGCTAGGGATCGCACTTGGAACAAGGACCATCCGTTCGAGCTAATTATTGGTGATCCAGAAGCCGGAGTGACTACTAGAGGAAAAGCTAGAGCTGAAATTGCCACTGAGAATGAATGTCTATATTCAGTGTTCCTTTCCCAAATGGAACCTAAAGTGGTGGAAGAAGCTCTAGATGACGCTGATTGGGTGATTGCTATGCAAGAGGAACTCAATCAGTTTGAAAGGCAGAAGGTGTGGAAGCTGGTACCCAGACCAAAGAATAGATCTGTTGTTGGGACAAAATGGGTATTCAGGAACAAGCTGGATGAAGACGGACGTGTAACACGAAATAAAGCTCGCCTGGTTGCTAAGGGTTACACCCAAAGAGAAGGAATTGATTATGATGAAACCTATGCACCAGTAGCAAGGCTAAAGGCAGTGAGGATGTTCTTGGCATTCGCAACACATCTTGGTTTTAAAGTCTATCAAATGGATGTCAAGAGTGCATTCTTAAACGGTGAACTGGATGAAGAGGTGTATGTCGAGCAACCTCCCGGGTTTATCGATATCAAATATTGTGATTATGTTTATCGACTCTTCAAATCAGTATATGGCCTTAAGCAGTCTCCGCGGAAGTGGTATGAAACTCTGTCAGACTTCTTACTAGAAAGTGGTTTTACAAGAGGAGTAATCGACAAGACGTTTTTCTACAAGAAATGCAAAGATGATCTAATAATAGTGCAAGTATATGTGGATGACATTATCTTTGGGTCTGCAAATGAGGAGCTGTGTGCTAAATTCGCAAAGTTAATGCAATCAAGGTATGAGATGAGCATGATGGGAGAGCTGACATTCTTTCTGGGCATTCAAGTTAGTCAGAAGAAGGACGGGATATTTATCTGCCAGACCAAGTACATTCATGATCTATTGAAGAAGTATGGTCTCCAAGATGTATCACAAGCAAAGACTCCTATGGCAACAGCCACGAAGCTTGACGAGGACAAAGCGGGTAAACCTATAGACATCTCAAGCTATCGAGGTATGATCGGCTCACTTTTGTATTTAACTGCTAGCAGACCTGATATTATGTTCTCTACATGCTTATGTGCAAGGTTCCAAGCGGATCCTAGAGAGTCACATCTCATAGCCGTAAAGCGTATTTTTAGGTATCTCAAGGGAACATCAAATCTCGGGATTTGGTACCCAAGAGATACAGGGTTTAATCTTGTTGGCTATTCGGATTCAGATTACGCAGGTTGTAGAATAGATAGGAAGAGTACTTCAGGAAGCTGTCAGTTCCTTGGAAGAAGGTTGGTGTCTTGGCAAAGAAAGAAACAACACACAGTATCTACCTCGACAGCTGAAGCAGAATATATTGCTGCTGGAAGCTGTGTGGCCCAGATACTGTGGATGAAGAACCAACTCAAGGACTACGGTGTGGAAGTATCTAAGATTCCTATCATGTGTGACAACACAAGTGCTATTGCAATGACCAACAATCCTGTGGATCACTCAAGGACCAAGCACATTGACATCAGGTATCATTTTATTAGAGAGCATGTAGAAAATGGAACTGTAGAGTTGCATTTTGTGTCTACTGAACGTCAAATAGCAGATATATTCACTAAACCTCTAGACGAATCAACATTTTCTAGATTGGTTGGTGAATTGGGGATGCTTAACACCTGTTAGTTTTGCTACCTATCTGTTATAATTCAGTTTGTGTACATATTATTGTTATTCATGAATATTCATAATTAATAATGTGTACTTAACTTCATAAATGTATGTGTTGCATATCATAAGGGGTTAGAAAGTTTCATGACATTAATCTTATGCTGATCTGTATATCGTTATGGTTAGTGTCTAAATGAAGTAATGAGAAATTTTCTATGGCAAATCTCGATCTATCCACATCGAGATCGACATCGAGATGTAGATCGAGATGCGGATCGAGATCGACATCAAGATCGACATCGAGATGTAGATCGAGATGCGGATCGAGATCGACATCCAGATCGACATCTAGATGAGGATCGAGATGCGGATCTCGAGATCGAGATGTGACTTGTCTTTTCAGTCACTTCTTTTTAGGCGTGCAAGTATATATTATAGCATTAAAAAGGCTGTTCATTATTTACATTAACTTTCTTTCTCTCCAAAAGCTTAAGCTCTTCATATACACACGCGTATACATACATTACATCAAGTTTTCTTGTGATTTTCTTAAACAAAAATCACTAACTATTACTTAAAAGCATCAATAACTAAAACGAAACTCTGCTAAAATTTTGTTTAAAACTGTTGAACTTCTTGTGTTGTTTTCACGTCATTACTGTTCTTGCAAATAGTTCTTTAGTTTTCTTCTTCATTCGAGTGAGTTTGTTTTTGTTTCGTGCTTTCTTATTCTTAAGTTCTTTTGTGTTCTTGAGCAAAATTAGTTGTGAGTACTACTGGTTAATCCTTAAAGTGCAACTTTACCGCCGTGTTTGTGGTTTTCTGGAAAAATAATTTATTTTGTAACGGCTGTTCACTTTAATTTTCGAAAACTCAACTGTCAATCATTAGTGGGGAGTTAAGTGGTCATTAGTGGGGAAGTTAATTTGTTTTAATGTGTGTCACTAATTACGTGGGGTAATTAGTGGGGTTCGTGTACGTTTTATTTTGCTTAAATTTAGAACTTGTTCTCAAAAAAATTCCATTGCAAAACCATTTCAGAACATTTCTTTTCTCAAACACAAAATTAAAATGGCAAACCCAAATTTCACCATTCCCAAGACCAACTTTGTTAATCTCTCTGCTGATCGAGCAACTGGTAGATTTATTCACTATCAGTTCTGGATTGAATCCCTCAACAACACATCAATCATAAGTCATGCCTTAACTGCCTCTCCCATCCTGAATGTCGAAGCCCTTCAAGCTGCTTACTCTACACTAGAGATTCAGGGTGGAAAAGTCAATCCAACAGGCCTATCCTTTACTATTGGTGGTGTCAAATATGAAGTCAGTCTGCGGAAGTTCAATGAGTTACTCGGGCTTCCTACAGAAGATTATGCTCCGGAACCCACTATGGAGGATATGTTGCAATTATTCACGGAGATAGGTTGTCGCCCTCCCACGGGTCCTATCAAGGTAACAAAGGTTAACACCGGTATGCTACCAGCTGAGTGGGATTATGTAGTTCAGGCCATTCAGCGCTGCATGTTCCCAAAGGACAAAGACTACAGGCCAATGAACAACAGCTGCCGGGTAATACTATATGGAGTGGCAAACAACAGGAGAGTGAATGTGGGCAAACATCTGTTGATTCAGTTGCATGAGAGGTGGGCATTGGAGAAAAATGCCTCAAGGAATCCAGAAAATGGTCCAGTCAAATGCTGGATGCCAAGATTTCTTCAGATGGTTCTGGATGACGTCCTTTCAGAGGAACACCGAAGAATATTTCAAGGCTCTGAAAGGATGGCATGTTTTGATATGACTCTAAAGAGTATCTCCACCATGGAAACCCAGCAAAAGTCAAGACTTTTTGAGTTGCGCCTGACTCCATTCTTCCAGGATCTGCAAGATGAGTATGCTAGGAGGCATGCTTCTCAGTTTACTGCAGTAGAAGCTGAGAGTAGCGGTAACGAAGCTGAAGGTGGAGATCAAGTGCCTAGAAATTTAGAACAAGCAGGTATGGATGTTGACATGGCTGAGGCAAATGTTGCAGAAGCTGGAGCTGACAAGGATGACGATCTTCTGAGTCAGGTACCTATTCTTGCTGATCTTGATCAATCATCAATTCAACCTGTTTTCTACAGCCGTGGGCCTGAAAACCCCCAGGCTCTATCCCAGGCTGCAAGCCCTTCTGTTCATAAACGTTCAGCCAGCCCTAAAACTGGTGATAAAAGGAAGGCAAGCTTATCTGAGTCGAGTAAATCGAGTGGAGGGAGTGTAGGAGTTGAGAGAGTAGTCACTTCAGCAGCTCTGCCACCTCCAAAGAAGCAAAAGGTGGATTCAAACCCAGTGGCAACTGCACAACCTGTTAAGGCTAGTTCACCTCTCACAGCCACCACACCTCACGCTGGTGGCTCTCCTCTCCAAATCATTTCAACACATTCGCACTCGCCTAGGCATGTTGGTGAGAGTCAAGAAGGGGGTCCAGCTCAACAGCCAATAGGAGCTGGCCCTACCTTCCCTGAGTTGTCCGCTCAGGGCTCTTTGAGCAATTTCTCGGAAGGGGAATGGCAAACTGAGACTAGCACTTCTGATACTAGTATCTCAGGCAGTTTTAATGAGGAAGAGTCTGTCGAATCCAGTACGGATGACGCTTCCTCATCTAAATCAGAAAACAAGTTGCTTGCAGAGCAACGACATCTGGTGACTGGTGGGTCTACGCCTCCAGAACAGCCCAGCGAACCAGAAAAGGTTCTAAGTGAACAAGGGGATGACATGGTCATAACGTCATCTCCCGTCGTAGACACAGCGCTTAAAGGCTCAGTCTCACTGACCGATATCGCCGACCAACTCACCGCTAGTCCCCAGCGATTAGTGGATGAGGCTCTAGTACTGTTAGGCTCTAAACACGAGGGAGAGACAGGGAGAGTAGATCCCTTCTTTTTAGGGATCTTGAGTGAAACAGAACCCGGCGAGAGTAAACAGTCTAACCCAAGCCAAACACCGTCCCCCAAATTGCAGGATTTAGTGAAGAAAGTGGAGGCTTTGGAGGCTGGAGTTGCTGGTGTTACTGCTGCTGTCTCTTCTCACTCTGGAAGATTGGAGGTTGGAGCTTAGTTCATGGAGAACCTCATTGCCGTCCAAAATCAAATGATTGACAAGATAAACAATCTCGGCATGGCACAGGTGGAGGTTGGCAGATCAGTAGATGATGTCACTTATGGCATGTCTCAAGTTTGGACGAAGCTCAATGAACTACTTGATGCTGTCTTTGGCAGTAACAGGGCTGGACCTGGTCCTTCAACCGGTGGTGGTGGTGACGATAATAATGATGATAATGCTCCTGATGAGGATAACACACCTAAGGGGGAGAAGGAGGATCAGGGTCTGAAAAAGCTGACTAGTAAGGGTCCGGTGATCGAGGGTCCGGTGATCGAGTCCTCAAACAAATCTGGTGAAAAGGTAGAGGAGGCTCAACCGGCTCTTAAGGACAAAGGCAAGCAGAAGATGGTAGTTGAAGAAGAAGTTGAGAAAGAAACACCTCTTGTTGATGCATTTATGGGAGACTTTATTGAAGATTCTGATGATGACGAGATGGATGTAGAAGCCTTAGTGGCAAGGAGGTCGAGACTCGAGCAACGCGCAAGAGAATGGGAACAAGAAAGAGGTCTAAATCCTGGCGGATCTGGCGCAGGAGTTGCAGGTGATGCAGGAGACCACTCGGTTGCTGACGAGCATGTTCCAGAAGAAGAAGTTGATGAAGCGGAGATGCAAGGAGAGATTTTCAGGGAAGCCAGAGAAAGAGTAAATGAAGAAGTTCTACAAGGGATAGTTGAAAAAGAACTAATGGCAAAGGAGAAGAGAGCGGCTCAGAAAACTCAGCATGAGTTTGAAATGAAAAAGATCAATGATCCTAAGGTCCAGGCTGACATAAGGAGGGAAGGTCCCGAGTGGGACAAGGCTAGAGAAGCCTTAGCTGGACCAAGAGCTTATGCTCATGACTCAGGAAGATTGAGCTTTCTTCTTCATAAGCTAGAAAATCTAAACCCTGGGCTGCTGAATTATCTAAATTGCATAAGACAGGGATGCACCTCCGTACAAGTCATATTCAAGGAGAAGGCATGGAATCTGATGATCACTTGGACACCCATAACAAAAATCGGGCCGTGTATGGTCGATGAAGCTTTCTTCCATGAAAGGGGTGCAAGTGAACTGGTAGAATTCGCTCACAAGGTAGACACCTCTGTCAAGACTGGAGTGCTGTTTAAGGAGAAATTGTTAAAGATGGCTGAAGACAGAGGGGTTGACATTATTCTAAATCCCTACCAGATCAGATATGTCCATGACAAGGTCTTGAGGATCGTAAATCTGCATGACTCGAAACTAACTCCGAGCGGAAATGTGCTGAAGGCAGTTGCAAAGCTAGTCCTCTCTAAGGGTTTTCTAACAAAGGAAAAGAAGCTGGTGGCTAAGGACTTGGAGAAGCTGATAAGAAGGCAAGACGCTAGATATAAGTTGCCTGAAGCTACACTACCAGTGGTTAAGAAGGAACCTGAAGACTATGCATTCGAGCTGTAAAACGAGGCAATAAGAGAGCATGTGCAAAGATACGGAGATCCAAGGATAGACATTCCAGAAGAAGGGGAAATAAGGAAGGAAGCTGGTGCAGTGGCTGGTGCAAATGTCAAGTTTGTCAAGAGCAAAGCTGAGAATGAGAATGATCTGCTGATCTATACAGACAAGCATAAGGTGGAAACCATCATTGAAATCAAGTACGACATCTTTGCAGAACACAGTCATGAAACACTGTGTATTATAAGAGAATTGATTGAGGAGATGGATGATATTGATGAGTTTGATCAGGATTATCTGAGGGTCACGTTTGATAACTTCTGTAAGAGAAGACAACAGCTTGATATTCAGAGGCTACAGCAATGCACCACCGCTATTGTCATTGGATACCCTAAGCAGCTGGTTATAAGGAAGAAAGGGGAAAAGGGGTACCCTGACAAAGTCACAAAGCTGAGGTTTGAAGACATTCCCACGAAGCTTACCACTCGCAGCATGGTTGAAAGGTGGTTGAGGTTGTTTCGAAATTACAAGATCAGAAATCATGTGGAAGCAGAAGGACTTAATCTTCTCAAGAAAAGAATGGATGAAGTCTGCAACCCTGAGTTCATGAAGAAAGAAAAAGCAGCCAAGAAGAAAGCTCGTGAGGAAGAGGAGCGCAAGAAATAAAAGTTTTAATGTATCATGCTTGTAATGTTTCTTTGCGTTGTAATTTGTTTTCTTGTTTTCCTGCATTGTAAAAATATATTATCTGTTTTCTTGTGTAGTGTAAGGTAGAAGTTAGTTAGCTAAGTGTCTTGAAACTGGTTTATATTAGGCGTCAATTATTTCGCGAAGTTCGGCGATGGTAATACTGCTAAAAGGACTTCAGAAGGATAATTGAAGATTGAGTGGACCGTGCTCTTAAAGTACCTAGAGAAAATCTCTAGAAGAGCATGAAGCCATTTAATCGAGCCAACAGGTGTCCAATTTTGGCACTTGAAGTATCAGTAATAGACATGAAGTTAATTAATCAAGCCAAGCATTATGTAAGTTAACATGATCATTTATGAATGTTATTTTATCTTTTTTTTTCAGTCCCTGTTTAGTTGAGTTATCCTCATTGTGAATTTGGTTGTCATTGTTAGACAATCAAATAGGGGGAGATTGAAAGGCATAGGTGTACTAACTTGTAACACTTAATTATTATGTAACTCAACTAAGTAAAAGATAAAACAACAGCAAAACAAGAGAAACGGAAGAAGCACATGGAATCAATCAACTGAAGAAATGGTAATGATACTTGGTAACTACAAGTAACTAATTTGGTTAATCAAGGATGCATAAGTGAGAAGAAGTTCAATCTGAGTATTGCTCATGCCCTAACTTATCTAATGGAGAATCAAATTAATATCAAGGAAGTATCAAGAAGACCAAAGTGATTTCATGTAATGTATATCAACATCTGGATAATGTAAAGGTTAATCAACAAATGAGAACTGACATTCAGAAGCAAGAACCCCTACAAGACTAGTCACTTATGAACCAGACCATTGCATCAAGTGTCAGGACATTGGAGGCAAGTTCATGTCAGTAATAGAAGATCTCATTTGAATTGAGTGAGGAAAAGAAATTGAGGAAGCTAAGGAAACTTGCTCATAAAGGTTAATCCTCAATTAGTCACTAAAGAAGGTCAACATTGGATGTGTGCATATTTGCTAAGGCAAATGGCGATCCACAGCAGATCGAGATGCGGGTCGAGATTTGTAAGTGAAGTAAAACACTGCAAAGGCAAATCTCGATCCGGGCAATAGATCGAGATCGAGATTCTCCCAGATCGAGATCGAGATCGAGATCTTCATAGATCGAGATCTAGATTCTCCCAGATCGAGATCGAGATTTTCACAGATCGAGATCGAGATGGGTCCAGGCGAAGATCGAGATGCGGGTAGAAATGTAACATTTAATGTTCAAGGGACAAGTGGCTTATTGTGAACGGTTGATCCAGAGTTGTTGTTAAAGTACTTTTTGTTGTCGAAATCCTGATTGGGCCACGTACACAAAAAGGACAAGATCAAGACTACATGACATTATAAAAGCAGCACTTTGTTATTTAGTAGTAACGAGTATCTCTGTATTTTAAAAACGATATTTTTAAGAGAGAGCATTTACTGTAAAACAAAAAGTGAGAGAGAGGATCAGTTGAATCTAGCTTTAATTGCTGTATTTATTGTTCAACTGATCATGATGCTTTTATGAATGTTGTAGCAAATCCATCAATGAATATAATGATATATTCTTGAAATTCTGTGTCATCATTTATTACCTGCGTATTGCTTATTCTCTCATAAATTTTAAACAGTTGTATTCACCCCCCCTCTACAACACTTTGGACCTAACAATTCCAAGGACATTTATTATGCTTTCAATTTATTACGCAGTAAATAAAACATAATAAATAAATAATAATCAATAAAACATAATCCTTAATAATAAATATTTTCCTTAAAATATAAAAAGTATTGTCTCTAGAGCACAATTACTAACAATCTCCCACTTGCACTAGAGCCAATTACCCAAGTATCCAATACTCATGGAACTAGTGTGACTTTCGTGCTTCTGCTGCGACAAAGCCTTAGTCAGTGTGTCTGCAATATTATTATTAGTATACACTTTACATATATGTATATCTCCTTGATCATTAATCTCATTAATTAGGTGATATCTCCTAAGTACATGCCCAAACAGCCTCCTTGGCTGCTTCACAAGCATCAATATACTCAGGTTCTATTGTAAAATCAACAATTGTCTTTGCTGTGAACCATTCCAGCATACAACATCTCAATAAAACACAAAGCCAGACAGAAACATTAAATTATCGTTATCTGTCTAGAAACCAGTATCACTGAAACCTCTTACAACTAGCTTCACATCTCCTCCATATAACAAGAATGAATCTTTAATCCTCTTTAAGTACTTAAGAATATTCTTGACTGTCGTCCAGTGACCTTCACCTGGATTAGATCGGTATCTACTCATCATGGTTAAAGCATACGAGACATCAGGACAAGTACATATCATTGCATACATTATAAAACCAATTGCTAACGCATATGGAATTTTACTCATGTAGTCCCTATCATCCAATGATTTAGGACAAATTTTATTTTGAGATCACTATCCCATGAGACATTGGGACATATCCATTTTAGTCTCTTTGCATTTGAAATCGATGCAAAACTTTGTCAATGTATGCACTCTAAATTAGGCCGATCAATCACCTTGATCTATCTCTATAGATCTCAATCCCTAATATATATGTCACATCGCCTAAGTCTTTCATTGAGAAATTATTTCTCAACCAAATCTTCACAGTCTGTAGAGAAGGAATGTCATTCCCTATTAGTAATATATCATCAACATATAATACTAGGAATGCCACATGGCTCCCACTAAACTTCTTGTAAACACAAGTTTCATCTTCATTCTGAATAAAGTCAAACTCTTTTTGACTGTTTCATGAAAACAAATGTTCCATCTCCTCGAGGCCTGCTTTAATCCATAAATGGATCGACGCAACTTATATACATTTCCAGCATCCTTTAGATCAACAAAACCCTTAGGGTGTGTCATGTACACATCCATATCTTCTTCAAGGCTCTCATTTAAGAAAGCGGTTTTGACATCCATTTGCCAGATTTCATAGTCATAGTAAGTAGCTATAGCAAGCAAAATCATGATGGACATGACCATAACAACTGGTGAAAAGGTCTCATCATAGTCAATACCATGAATTTTCTTGAAACCTTTTGCCACCAATCGTGCCTTATAGGTCTGTACATTAGCATCCATGTCGGTCTTCTTCTTGAAAACCCACTTGCACCCTATAGGTTTTACCCCTTCAGGTGGATCAACCAAAGTCCATACTTGATTAGTATACATGGATTCCATCTCAGATTTAATAGCATCCAGCCATCTCTTAGAATCTGGAGTGTTCATAGCGTCTTGGTAGGTGAGAGGCTCATCTTCATCCATAAGCATCACATCACCATCTTGAGTCAAGAGAAATCCATATTATCTCTCGAGCTCATGGCGAATCCTATTAGACCTACGAATACCTGTGTTTCTTGAGCAGTATTATTTTTCTTGTATATTCTGCTCAGGTTCCTCCATTGGTTCAACATTATCATGTGGGTCTCAAACTTCATTGAGATCTATTATCCTCCCACTATCTCTCAGTAGTTCGAGCAACAAACACTTTATTCTCGGAAGGATTATAGAAAGAATAACCCCTTGTTTCAGTTGGGTATTCCACAAAATTACATTTATCTGATTTTGGTCCTAGCTTGTCATAGATTAGACGTTTCACAAACGCTTCACATCCCCAAATTTTCATAAATGACATGCTGTGACGTTTCTTAGTCCATATCTCATAAGGATTCTTTTGAACCATTTTAGTAGGAACAATGTTAAGTGTATGTGGATCTGTTTCCAGAGTGCAACCCCAGAAACTAATTGGAAGATTTATTGACTCAACATTGATTGCACCATGTCCAACAAGGTGTGATCTCTCCTATCAAAAACCTTTCTTTGATATTTTCTACTTCATCTTTATAGTCTTTGAACTTTTCAAATGATTCGGATTAGTTCTTCAAAAGATACATATATCCATATCTACTAAAATAATTAGTAAATTTTATGAAGTTAATAAAATCTACCTTTTGTCATCGTACACATATGACCACATACATCACTATGTATAAGTCATACCCATTCAATGATCCCTTCACCATGTCCGGTAAAAGGAGCTTTAGTCATTTTGCCAAATAAGCCAAGATTCACATCCTTTTGTATAATTCATAATCAAACTTTTCCATGAATGCATCCTTATGTATTCTGAAAATGCGTTTCTCATTAATATGGCCTCAACAACAGTGCCAAAGGTAATATTTTATTTGAGTCACTTTAGAACATATAAATTGTTAATTAGTTGTGCAACATTATAAGGCTCATCATCAAAATAGAATAAACAACAATTGTTATTTAATTAAAATGAAAAAGCCTTTCTTGTCCAAACAAGAAACTGAAATAATGTCCCTGCCAATTGCAAGCACGTTATAACAATTATCAGGTTCTAATTTTTCCTTATAGGCCAAAAATTAAGTAACGAGTTCCTCGAACCAGAGCAACTATCTTTACTCCAATTCCAACCCGATACCTTAAGCTTGACCCTTATTGATCATCATCTTCCGATCTTCCAATTAAGCATGACAGTTTAATTTTCAGTCTCCCAACTTTCCACAGAAGTGACAATCGTCTTCTTTATCAACACCTCATTTAGACTTTAGAGTCTGCTTTAGGGATTGGACTTTGGTTTGACAACGGAACTAGATCAAATCTTCTCCTTGCCTTTCCATTTTCCTTTCCCTTTTGCATTCCCTATGTTTACCATCAATATAGTAGTAGTTCATGCATTTATCATATTACTTTCAGCAGTTCTCAACATGCTTAGCAACTCAATGGGTGTTTTACCAATCTTATTCACTTTATTGTTCATAACAAAATAAGAATACTATTTGTCCTAAGATTGTAAGATCAAATCTAACTGTCTCCAGACCAATCTGGAAACCCAAAATATCAATGATATTCATTATACCCTATAATCTTTAGAACATGTGGTGTAACCGGGTCTCACTCTCCCTACTTGTAAGTGTATAGTGCCCTTTCCAATATATCTTGTGCTCAATCGTTTCATAAGCATCTATATGCTTGTATTGCTTCTTAAGCTCAGCACATATATTTGCGAGCATGAGACATGAAACATCAGTCGCAACATCAATTTGCTTCCAATAAGTACTATGATTTTCACATGTTACATTCTCAACTTTAAGAGCAGGGGAAGAGATTTGACTAATATCGTGGTGCCCGAGGACGTGTTAGTAATTGTGCTCTAGAGACAATACTTTTTATATTTTAAGGAAAATATTTATTATTAAGGATTATGTTTTATTGATTATTATTTATTATGTTTTATTTACTGCGAAATAAATTGAAAGTATAATAAATGTCCTTGGAATTTTGATACGTATTATATATCTTTAAGTATGTGACTTAAAAATGAGATTATATGAATAGTATCTTATTCGTAAAATTCCCTAGTCGAGTATTATTATTTAAGGACAATAATAATGCACAAAGACTAGTATGTTTCTTGACAGATGACCACATCTCATTGGTCATAGGTATGGGGATACTAAAGTCAAGAACATAAGTGCATGTATCAATGCATGGCACTGGAATGACCCGCCGTGAGATTCTACATGTTAAGTAAGTGTCATAAGTAATTCTCACTGTGATAATGGTGTAATGATCCTTAGACCTGAAATCATTATATTTCTATACGAGAATTAATATACTTTGATTACATTAAAAGTTACCTTTGACCGGGTGATGATAAAAGTGGACATTGGGTATATTATGAATCGTATGAGAAATATGAATGATCTAGATGGGATTTAATCCTCCTAATTTTAGGAGTGATATTATTGGCCTCTTGTTTGAGTGAGACTATGAAATGCACGGCCGTGCTCAAATGTTGATTTGATTTTAATAGTCTACTCATCGATCAAGAAAATAAAGATTAAATTATGAAGAGGGTGACACGAGACATGCCTTGAGTTTAATCTATAATATCAAGATTAAAGGGATTATATTACACGGAACATTATTCACGAAAGGCTTAATCGAATCACCGATTTATTATTATTACTTGGGTAGCAATGATGTATTACTAGATGCCGCTCATTGTTTACAATTTTAATTAGATATTAAAATTGTTGCCAACGTAATAATAACCTACAGGGTCACACACAAAGAACGCTTGAAGGAGAAATAATTTAAATTATGAATTTAAATTAAATAAGTAATTTATTTTATTTATGATATTAATTAAGTATGACTTAATTAATTATATAAATAGAATAAATGAATTACTTAAACTAATTCCAAAATTAATAATTAATTAATTAAGTGAGACTTAATTAAATAATTTAGAATTTTGGATTAGTATTAATTATAATTGGATTATAATTAGAAAACTTATTCCTCTCTCTATATAATCTCTTTATGGGCTGATTTAATAAATGAGAGATTTTAAAAAAAACCCTAGCCGCTCTGAGAGAGGAGGAAGATAGAGAGAGAAGAAGTTTTCGGGTGCTAGTACACATCAATCCTTCATGAAAAGTGTTCGTGTGGATACCGTAGAGCGTAGATCGCGAGAGCGGGATACGTGGTGATTAAACAAGCTTTGGACCTCCATTAATCTTCCATTAATGAACTGTTAAAGCTTCTAAAGGTATTTATTCTTTATCTCCGAATTAAATCTTTTGTTTTCGCATGGATCCTGCGGAGGGTTTCGCTATTTTGATTTATTTTTCGCGTTTATTCCGCTGCGTTTGTGTCACGAAACCCTTCAATGGTATCAGAGCTACTTGCGAAACGTTTTAATTCGGTTATGTGCTTAACAGTTTTTGATATATAAGCATGTATGCGATCTATCATGATTTTATATTGATACAATATGTATATGTTTATATATATTATGAATATATGATATTTATATGATGTATAATCATGTGATGATTATGTGTGTTGATGTATGTATATGATACATGTTTGTTCTTATTATGGGAATCGTATTCGATACGAATTCTGAAACGGTTGCCGTATATTTTTTGAAATCTGTGTCCAATGTCCGAATTTTGCAAACGATATGTGTTTTCTGACTGGAATCGGGTCACTGAGCAATACTGACTATGTCAGCTCTACGTCTGTAAGCCATTAGATGTCGTTACAGCCTTCAAAACGGTGATTTATGATTTTCTGAAAATTATTTGATTTTCTAAAATTTTGAGTATATGTATGTATATATTATGAATATATGATATTCATGTAATGTATAATCATATGATGATTGTATGTATCTCTGTATATGTATATATGATATATGCTTGTTTTTGTTATGAGAATTGTATATGATACGATTTCTGAAACACCGTCAGATTTGGAGAAATCTGACTGCTGTATCCGATTTTCGTAAACGATATGTGTTTTCTGACTAGAATCGGGCCAATGAACAAAACTGATAGCTATGCTATCACCGACGGGTCTGTAAGGCGTTTGACGTCGATAAGGGCCTCGAAATAGCGATTTATTGTCTTCAGAAATCTGTTTTTAATTTTCTGAAATTTCGAAATTTGTTATATATGATTATATGATATGATTATATAATATGAGATATATTATATGTGTTAAATGATAGCATGGTGGATGGTTATGGCCTAAAGACCCATAGGATAGTGGTTTTGATTTATGGTTTTGGTTTCTAAATACGACTTGCATGTCGTTTATTCATTGTAATTTAATTATCTCGAATGTAACTCGAGTTCCTCTTGTAATTTCATTAGAATAGTTTTATTTTTATTATTCAATGTAATTATCAATGAAGACTTGCAAGTAAGGAGGTGATTCAAAAGGGGATGATGGAGCAATGAAGAAAGAAGACATGTAATAGATAGTATTTTTAAAACCACCATAGACTGACCTTGATATTTCCATTAGCTTGGAAATATCATATAGGATGGGGCCATAACCAAACACGTTTAATTTACGCACATTACATATATGTATATGATTGCATGTATTGGTATGTATGCGTAGATATAATTGAGATGCATGCTTAATATTGATTAATCATGTATGTATTAGATACGACACCCATGCCATGTTTGCTTAAACAAGATAAAATCTATAACGATTCAAGATTTTAAAATTAACAAACGATCATGAGATTCTTGTGTTTATGAAATATGGATTTTTAAAACACGGAATTAAATATGGATTTTTGATATCTATAATTGGGATTTTCTGACAAAAGCGGATATGCGTATTCGTAAGGCTGATGGGTTTTAAGTGTGACCATTGGTATCCTCCATCTACCTGGGAAATGAACAATTTAAGATGTCGATTTGAAATATTTGGTTCAAGGAAAAATTGAGGATCTCTTTATGATGTGATCATGATCGTTATAAATTTTCTAAAACCCCTTAACAAAATATTAAGTTTTACTCGGATGCTTTCCAATGAATGAACACTCATCGAATCCTAGATCGATAAGGGGAAGGACTGTCAGTGGCAGGGGACTCCTATCTATCGTGGCGAGATGCGACGAATATAAACGGTTATATTCGGCCATTGTATCATTGGGTCTAACTTAACTGAGTCGTCATAATAAGTGAAAATAAACGGTTATATTCAACTATTATGAACTTAGAAGCATAGAGTTTGGTTAAAAGTCTATTAGATAGATAAGATCAATCGTTGTTCACCAAACTATCCAAGAATTATATATGATATAATTGACAACTGTTGTCTACCTAAATAATCATTTTCTAAGGACTTCCAGTGGTTGACTTAGGACATGACGAAATATGGATCTTGGCTCACTAGAAAGAATTATGGGATATACTTTCCAAATTAATAGTAAGGGCTATTAGTTTGATAAAAATAGTGGGAGGTATATGATGATATACCATAATCACTTAAACATAATTAATATTAAATTTGCAATCTAGTTTATTTTATACACTTTAATATTGTAGATATCAAATGATAAACACAAACAACTTCTCTATGCGATCAGTTCTTGAGAAGGACAAGTTGACGAGAATATATTTCCTTGACTAACATAGGAGCTTGAGGATCGTCCTCGGGCACCACGATGTTAGTCAAATCTCTTCCCCTACTCTTAAAGTTGAGAATGTAACATGTGCAAATCATAGTGCTTATTGGAAGCAAATTGATGTTGCGACTGATGTTTCATGTCTCATGCTCGCAAATATATGTGCTGAGCTTAAGAAGCAATACGAGCATATAGATGCTTATGAAACGATTGAGCACAAGATATATTTAAAAGGGAACTATACACTTACAAGTAGGGAGAGTGAGACCCAGTTACACCACATGTTCTAAAGATTATAGGGTATAATGAATACCATTGATATTTTGGGTTTCCAGATTGGTCTGGAGACAGTTAGATTTGATCTTACAATCTTTGGACAAATATTATTCTTATTTTGTTATGAACAATAAAGTGAATAAGATTGGTAAAACACCCATTGAGTTGCTAAGCATGTTGAGAACTGCTGAAAGTAATATGATAAATGCATGAACTACTACTATATTGATGGTAAACATAGGGAATGCAAAAGGGAAAGGAAAATGGAAAGGCAAGGAGAAGATTTGATCTAGTTCCGTTGTCAAACCAAAGTCCAATCCCTAAAGCAGACTCTAAAGTCTGAATGAGGTGTTGATAAAGAAGACGATTGTCACTTCTGTGGAAAGTTGGGAGAATGGAAATTAAACTGTCATGCTTAATTGGAAGATCGGAAGATGATGATCAATAAGGGTCAAGTTTAAGGTATCGGGTTGGAATTGGAGTAAAGATAGTTGCTCTGGTTCGAGGAACTCGTTACTTAATTTTTGGCCTATAAGGAAAATTTAGAACTTAATAATTGTTATAGCGTGCTTGCAATTGGCAGAGACATTATTTCAGTTTCTTGTTTGGACAAGAAAGGCTTTTTCATTTTATAACAATAGTTGTTTATTCTATTTTGATGATGAGCCTTATAATGTTGCACATCTAATTAACAATTTATATGTTCTAAAGTGACTCAAATCAAATATTACCTTTGGCACTGTCGTTGAGGCCATATTAATGAGAAACGCATTTCCAGAATACATAAGGATGCATTCATGGATAAGTTTGATTATGAATCATACCAAAGGATACGAATCTTGGTTTATTTGGTAAAATGACTAAAGCTCCTTTTACCGGACATGGTGAAGGGATCATTGAATGGGTAGGACTTATACATAGTGATGTATGTGGTCATATGTGTACGATGACAAAAGGTAGATTTTATTAACTTCATAAAATTTACTAATTATTTTAGTAGATACGGATATATGTATCTTTTGAAGAACTAATCCGAATCATTTGAAAAGTTCAAAGACTATAAAGATGAAGTAGAAAATATCAAAGAAAAGTTTTTTTGATAGGAGAGATCACACCTTGTTGGACATGGTGCGATCAATGTTGAGTCAATGAATCTTCCAATTAGTTTCTGGGGTTGCACCCTGGAAACGGCTCCACATACACTTAACTGTGTTCCTACTAAATTGGTTCAAAAGACTCCTTATGAGATATGGACTGAGCAACGTCACAACATGTCATTTATAAAATTTTGGGGATGTGAAGCGTTTGTGAAACGTCTAATCTCTGACTAGCTAGGACCAAAATCAGACAAATGTAATTTTGTGGAATGCCCAACTGAAACAAGGGGTTATTCTTTCTATAATCCTTCCGAGAACAAAGTGTTTGTTGCTCGAACTGCTGAGAGACAGTGGGAGGATAATAGATCTCAATGAAGTTTGAGACCCACATGATAACGTTGAACCAGTGGAGGAACCTGAGTAGAATGTACAAGAAAAATAATACTGCTCAAGAAACACAAGTGTTCGTAGGTTTAGTAGGATTCGCCATGAGCCCGAGAGATAATATGGATTTCTCTTGACTCAAGATGGTGATGTGATGCTTGTGGATGAAGATGAGCCTCTCACCTACCTAGATACTATAAACACTCCAGATTCTAAGAGATGGCTGGATGCCATTAAATCTGAGATGGAATCCATGTATACTAATCAAGTATGGACTTTGGTTGATCCACCTGAAGGGGTAAAACCTATAGGGTGCAAGTGGGTTTTCAAGAAGAAGACCGACATGGATGCTAATGTACAGACCTATAAGGCACGATTGGTGGCAAAAGGTTTAAAGAAAATTCATGGTATTGACTATGATGAGACCTTTTCACCAGTTGTTATGGTCATGTCCATCAGGATTTTGCTTGCTATAGCTGCTTACTATGATTATGAAATCTGGCGAATGGATGTCAAAACCGCTTTCTTAAATGAGAGCCTTGAAGAAGATATGGATGTGTACATGACACACCCTAAGGGTTTTGTTGATCTAAAGGATGCTGGAAATGTATGTAAGTTGCGTCGATCCATTTATGGATTAAAGCAGGCCTCGAGGAGATGGAACATTTGTTTTCATGAAACAGTCAAAAAGAGTTTGACTTTATTCAGAATGAAGATGAAACTTGTGTTTACAAGAAGTTTAGTGGGAGCCATGTGGCATTCCTAGTATTATATGTTGATGATATATTACTAATAGGGAATGACATTCCTTCTCTACAGACTGTGAAGACTTGGTTGAGAAATAATTTCTCAATGAAAGACTTAGGCGATGTGACATATATATTAGGGATCGAGATCTATAGAGATAGATCAAGGTGATTGATCGGCCTAATTTAGAGTACATACATTGACAAAGTTTTGCATCGATTTCAAATGCAAAGAGACTAAAATGGATATGTCCCAATGTCTCATGGGATAGTGATCTCAAAATAAAATTTGTCCTAAATCATTGGATGATAGGGACTGCATGAGTAAAATTCCATATGCGTCAGCAATTGGTTTTATAATGTATGCAATGATATGTACTTGTCCTGATGTCTCGTATGCTTTAACTATGATGAGTAGATACCGATCTAATCCAGGTGAAGGTCACTGGACGACAGTCAAGAATATTCTTAAGTACTTAAAGAGGACTAAAGATTCATTCTTGTTATATGGAAGAGATGTGAAGCTAGTTGTAAGAGGTTTCAGTGATACTGGTTTCTAGACAGATAACGATAATTTAATGTTTCTGTCTGGCTTTGTGTTTTATTGAGATGTTGTATGCTGGAATGGTTCACAGCAAAGACAATTGTTGATTTTACAATAGAACCTGAGTATATTGATGCTTGTGAAGCAGCCAAGGAGGTTGTTGGGCATGTACTTAGGAGATATCACCTAATTAATGAGATTAATGATCAAGGAGATATACATATATGTAAAGTGTATACTAATAATAATATTGCAAACACACTGACTAAGCCTTTGTCGCAGCAGAAGAACGAAAGTCACACTAGTTCCATGAGTATTGGATACTTAGGTAATTGGCTCTAGTGCAAGTGGGAGATTGTTAGTAATTGTGCTCTAGAGACAATACTTTTTATATTTTAAGGAAAATATTTATTATTAAGGATTATGTTTTATTGATTATTATTTATTATGTTTTATTTACTGCGAAATAAATTGAAAGTATAATAAATGTCCTTGGAATTTTGATACGTATTATATATCTTTAAGTATGTGACTTAAAAATGAGATTATATGAATAGTATCTTATTCGTAAAATTCCCTAGTCGAGTATTATTATTTAAGGACAATAATAATGCACAAAGACTAGTATGTTTCTTGACAGATGACCACATCTCATTGGTCATAGGTATGGGGATACTAAAGTCAAGAACATAAGTGCATGTATCAATGCATGGCACTGGAATGACCCGCCGTGAGATTCTACATGTTAAGTAAGTGTCATAAGTAATTCTCACTGTGATAATGGTGTAATGATCCTTAGACCTGAAATCATTATATTTCTATACGAGAATTAATATACTTTGATTACATTAAAAGTTACCTTTGACCGGGTGATGATAAAAGTGGACATTGGGTATATTATGAATCGTATGAGAAATATGAATGATCTAGATGGGATTTAATCCTCCTAATTTTAGGAGTGATATTATTGGCCTCTTGTTTGAGTGAGACTATGAAATGCACGGCCGTGCTCAAATGTTGATTTGATTTTAATAGTCTACTCATCGATCAAGAAAATAAAGATTAAATTATGAAGAGGGTGACACGAGACATGCCTTGAGTTTAATCTATAATATCAAGATTAAAGGGATTATATTACACGGAACATTATTCACGAAAGGCTTAATCGAATCACCGATTTATTATTATTACTTGGGTAGCAATGATGTATTACTAGATGCCGCTCATTGTTTACAATTTTAATTAGATATTAAAATTGTTGCCAACGTAATAATAACCTACAGGGTCACACACAAAGAACGCTTGAAGGAGAAATAATTTAAATTATGAATTTAAATTAAATAAGTAATTTATTTTATTTATGATATTAATTAAGTATGACTTAATTAATTATATAAATAGAATAAATGAATTACTTAAACTAATTCCAAAATTAATAATTAATTAATTAAGTGAGACTTAATTAAATAATTTAGAATTTTGGATTAGTATTAATTATAATTGGATTATAATTAGAAAACTTATTCCTCTCTCTATATAATCTCTTTATGGGCTGATTTAATAAATGAGAGATTTTAAAAAAAACCCTAGCCGCTCTGAGAGAGGAGGAAGATAGAGAGAGAAGAAGTTTTCGGGTGCTAGTACACATCAATCCTTCATGAAAAGTGTTCGTGTGGATACCGTAGAGCGTAGATCGCGAGAGCGGGATACGTGGTGATTAAACAAGCTTTGGACCTCCATTAATCTTCCATTAATGAACTGTTAAAGCTTCTAAAGGTATTTATTCTTTATCTCCGAATTAAATCTTTTGTTTTCGCATGGATCCTGCGGAGGGTTTCGCTATTTTGATTTATTTTTCGCGTTTATTCCGCTGCGTTTGTGTCACGAAACCCTTCAGGACGATCCTCAAGCTCCTATGTCAATCAAGGAAATATATTCTCGTCAACTTGTCCTTCTCAAGAACTGATCGCATAGAGAAGTTGTTTGTGTTTATCATTTGATATCTACAATATTAAAGTGCATAAAATAAACTAGATTGCAAATTTAATATTAATTATGTTTAAGTGATTATGGTATATCATCATATACCTCCCACTATTTTTATCAAACTAATAGGCCTTACTATTAATTTAGAAAGTATATCCCATAATTCTTTCTAGTGAGCCAAGATCCATATTTCGTCATGTCCTAAGTCAACCACTGGAAGTCCTTAGAAAATGATTATTTAGGTAGACAACAGTTGTCAATTATATCATATATAATTCTTGGATAGTTTGGTGAACAACGATTGATCTTATCTATCTAATAGACTTTTAACCAAACTCTATGCTTCTAAGTTCATAATAGTTGAATATAACCGTTTATTTTCACTTATTATGACGACTCAGTTAAGTTAGACCCAATGATACAACGGCCGAATATAACCGTTTATATTCGTCGCATCTCACCACGATAGATAGGAGTCCCCTGCCACTGACAGTCCTTCCCCTTATCGATCTAGGATTCGATGAGTGTTCATTCATTGGAAAGCATCCGAGTAAAACTTAATATTTTGTTAAGGGGTTTTAGAAAATTTATAACGATCATGATCACATCATAAAGAGATCCTCAATTTTTCCTTGAACCAAATATTTCAAATCGACATCTTAAATTGTTCATTTCCCAGGTAGATGGAGGATACCGGTGGTCACACTTAAAACCCATCAGCCTTACGAATACGCATATCCGCTTTTGTCAGAAAATCTCAATTATAGATATCAAAAATCCATATTTAATTCCGTGTTTTAAAAATCCATATTTCATAAACACAAGAATCTCATGATCGTTTGTTAATTTTAAAATCTTGAATCGTTACAGATTTTATCTTGTTTAAGCAAACATGGTATGGGTGTCGTACCTAATACATACATGATTAATCAATATTAAGCATGCATCTCAATTATATCTACGCATACATACCAATACATGCAATCATATACATATATGTAATGTGCGTAAATTAAATGTGTTTGGTTATGGCCCCATCCTATATGATATTTCCAAGCTAATGGAAATATCAAGGTCAGTCTATGGTGGTTTTAAAAATACTATCTATTACATGTCTTCTTTCTTCATTGCTCCATCATCCCCTTTTGGATCGCCTCCTTACTTGCAAGTCTTCATTGATAATTACATTGAATAATAAAAAATAAAACTATTCTAATGAAATTACAAGAAGAACTCGAGTTACATTCGAGATAATTAAATTACAATGAATAAACGACATGCAAGTCGTATTTAGAAACCAAAACCATAAATCAAAACCACTATCCTATGGGTCTTTAGGCCATAACCATCCACCATGCTATCATATAACACATATAATATATCTCATATTATATAATCATATCATATAATCATATATAACAAATTTTGAAATTTCAGAAAATTAAAACAGATTTCTGAAGATAATAAATCACTATTTCGAGGCCCTTAACGACGTCAAACGCCTTACAGACCCGTCGGTGATAGCATTTCTATCTGTTTTGTTCATTGGCCCGATTCCAGTCAGAAAACACATATCGTTTACGAAAATCGGATACAGCAGTCAGATTTCTCCAAATCTGACGGTGTTTCAGAAATCGTATCATATACAATTCTCATAACAAGAATAAGCATATATCATATATACATACACAGAGATACATACAATCATCATATGATTATACATTACATGAACATCATATATTCATAATATATACATACATATACTCAAAATTTTAGAAAATCAAATAATTTTCTGAAAATCATAAATCACTGTTTTGGAGGCTGTAACGACATCTAATGGCTTACAGACGCAGAGCTGACTATGTCAATATTGCTCAGTGACCCGATTACAGTCAGAAAACACATATCGTTTGCGAAAATCGGACAACGAACACAGATTTCAGAAAATCAACGGCAGCCGTTTCAGAATTCGTATCTAATACGATTTCCATAATAAGAACAAACATGTATCATATACATACATCAACACACATAATCATCACATGATTATATATCATAAAATATCATATATTCATAATATATATAAATATATACATATTATATCAATATAAAATCATGATAGATCGCATACATGCTTATATATCAAAAACTGTTAAGCACATAACCGAATTAAAACGTTTCGCAAGTAGCTTTGATGCCATTGAAGGGTTTCGTGACACAAACGCAGCGGAATAAACGCGAAAAATAAATCAAAATAGCGAAACCCTCCGCAGGATCCATGCGAAAACAAAAGATTTAATTCGGAGATAAAGAATAAATACCTTTAGAAGCTTTAACAGTTCATTAATGGAAGATTAATGGAGGTCCAAAGCTTGTTTAATCACCACGTATCCCGCTCACGCGATCTACGCTCTACGGTATCCACACGAACACTTTTCATGAAGGATTGATGTGTACTAGCACCCGAAAACTTCTTCTCTCTCTATCTTCCTCCTCTCTCAGAGCGGCTAGGGTTTTTGTAAAATCTCTATTTTATTAAATCAGCCCATAAAGAGATTATATAGAGAGAGGAATAAGTTTTCTAATTATAATCCAATTATAATTAATACTAATCCAAAATTATAAATTATTTAATTAAGTCTCACTTAATTAATTAATTATTAATTTTGGAATTAGTTTAAGTAATTCATTTATTCTATTTATATAATTAATTAAGTCATACTTAATTAATATCATAAATAAAATAAATTACTTATTTAATTTAAATTCATAATTTAAATTATTTCTCCTTCAAGCGTTCTTTGTGTGTGACCCTGTAGGTTATTATTACGTTGGCAACAATTTTAATATCTAATTAAAATTGTAAACAATGAGCGGCATCTAGTAATACATCATTGCTACCCAAGTAATAATAATAAATCGGTGATTCGATTAAGCCTTTTGTTAGTCCCAAATATCGTAGAAGGGGGGTTGAATACGATATTGTCCAATTTATAAAATATTCGCGGAATGGTTCTTGATGGACTTAATACAGTTCGAACAGATATTAAATCAAACACAAGGTAAGCAATCACAACAACAGTTCATTCGGGGAATATATCGTTTTATTAATATAAACCCTGAGGTGCTCCACAAATCTAATCTTTCGATTAGTTACAATGATTCACTAGTACAACAGTTAGATTACAAGCTTTACTGAAAACAACAAGGGTAACAACAGCTGGGTACAAAGTTAATGGCTTCAGTGTTTACTCTTGAATGCTCTCTGGGTTTTCTCTCTGTTATTGCTCTGTGTATCTCTCTGTGAACTGAATGAATTAATTCAAAGACGATGCCTTTGCTGCTTTTTGTGTAGACTTTTTCAACTTCGGATACGTGGCCCATTTTGTGCCAAGTAAATCAGTTGCTTCTTCGCTTCTGTTTAACCTTAAGTATCGGGAACATTTTCTGAGTAATTGTTAACTATCGATGAGTCTGTAAATTAACTATCGGACACTTAAAACAATTCATGAAATAGAATTAACTACTTCAAGTTGAGCAACTATCGGAGATATGTTAACTATCGGAAATATTCTCCAATAAATTAACTATCGGAATTATTGCTTGATTTATTAACTATCGGAATAAATAGATTTTCTTTTTATTTGTTTTATCCGATGGTTAGTAAATCATTGAAAGTTCCTTCTAGTTTTTCCTTTACCCGATAGTTAATAACTATCGGGAAGTGGCTTGTTTCTTTGTTCATCCATTTTTAGTTAAGTTGATTAAATCACCCGATGGTTAATAACCATAGATGAATAAGACAAAATAAGCCCTTTGTCTTTTGTCTTTACTTTGCTCATTTCTTTATCTCACCCGATGGTTAGTAACCATAGGTGAATAAGACAAAATTGCTTTATTAACCATTGGTGAATAAGACGAAATAGCTTGACTAGTTGACTTCTGGATACAGCTTCTGTAGTCTTCTTTCCTTAGCCAATTTCAAGCCTGATAAGCCCTTAATATTTTTTCTTCCACTGCAACCAAGTCTAATAAATATTTCCTTGATTATTCGAACTTGATTTATTCTGGGCTTATTCACATACCACTTAGGTTACTCATCTCAGTATCTGGCCAATTCCTCTCATTCATAGATGCAATTCTCAATCTCTTTTGTGCTGACGTTTGGTGCAACTGGTCTGGTTCACAAACGACTAACACGATCTTGATATTCACATCTTCTTTACAATACAATTGACTTTGTTCCTTGTTGATTAGAAGTGCTTCGATTGTAAGTACATTGGGATCCTCTGGCACTTATGCTGAACCACAAACATATCTGAAACCCTGAACATCTTCGAACTTTATCCTTCACTGAAGTCTGAACATATGAATGAACTTCCTCCAGCAATCTATAGTAGACTCCAAGATTCCATCTAATATTTTGATTCTTTGTATTTGCCGTATATTTTATCTTATCGATTCCTGTACTTGAGCTCTGCAATTCATTGCTTGACTAACTTGCAGATTTGGATCACTAGAATCTTTTTGGTACTTTGACAACTGCTTCACTGCTTCAACATCCTTGAATACTTCAACCTTTATTCTTCACTGAGGCATGAACATATTAATGAACTTCTTCCAGTGAGCTAATGCTTCAATTCTGTAGATTTCTTCTTTATCCTTTGTCTTTACCAAGTCTTCATGTCTTCCTGATTCTGGTGATAACTTCATATTATTTACACGTCATGTTCTTATGTTGAGTTATAACCCTATGTTACATATAGGTCTATACATACAGCCTTTCAATCTCTCCCTATTTATTTGGTAGAGATTAACAAACAAATCTCTAGAGGATAACTCAACTAACTACAAGAAAATATTAATGCTCTAGACTTGTAAATAATATTACTTGGGTTCTGGATCATATAATACATTTCCAGATTTCTATAAAGTAAAGAGAAAATAGAAAATGAATGTTCCTTTAGCACTGAATGCATCTTCAATAGATATCATCTTCATTCCTCTGTGTTTGAGCTTTTCTCTGCTTCAAAATTCTTCATAGCTTGACCTACAAAGAACTTATCATAAGCTGAGCTTCATAAGAATCAAAATTCTTGGGATCATCTTTAATAAACCATAGAACATTGCTCAAATAATGTTCTCCCCCTGAGAATGTGATTCTTCTTCTTCTTCCCCTACCAACTTGCCTTTCCCTTTGTCTTTACTCCTCATATCAGCACCAGATTCTTTTTCTTGCTCTCGCACTATCATCTCCCCCTTAGTTGTGTTATCCTCCGAAGCAGGGATTTGAATAGTTTGAGATTAATGCTTTTCAAACAAATCTGTTACAAACTTCTGCATATCCGTCTTGAAATTCTGTAAATCCTGCAACATGTTGTATTGAACAAATTTTATTTCCATGACATTGCTGTGAAATTCAGATTTCATTTCGGTGACAGTAGTCTCCAGGTTATAAACCTTTTGACTTAGTGATTGTGTGTGCATTGTGAGGGTATTTATTTGGTTGGTAGGTGTCTCACGAACAGGTTCTGTAAGTGTTTGTCTCTCAATTCGCTCGCTCGGTCTTAGGGGTGTGGGTGAATTATGATCACTCAATCGTTCTGTTGGTGTTTCACTCACTCTCCTTGACTCCAGCAAGTCTTCTGTACCTGCAGTGAAAATCCTAAATGGCTCATCCGAAGAACTATTGCCAAGTAGTTGCTTCTCCTTTCCACTAATAGTGGTGGAGACCTCCTTATGAGGAGCCAGGAATGTTCCTCCTGGGGGGCTTATCACATTGGATCCTGTAATGTTTAGCAATGAAGGACCCGTGACTCCCGCAATAGCCTGTGAAGGCATGACCTGTACAGGATCAACCTGCATAGGTTCTGCTACAGTAGTAGCAACATCCGTCAATTCCTCCTGTGTGTGTGCTCCTTTCAGTGCAACATTTAACTTGGTTGGAGGCTCAATTATTGACACTCTTTCAGATGCCCTGGCCGACGGGCGAATTTCAATAGGTTCACCCTGTTGAGAGGATGTCCCCAGAGACTGTGTATTTGCCTTTTTCAGCTCCATGTCCTGTTGAGAGGGCATAGATGGGCTAACAGATACCTCAGGTTCTTCTAATCTCCTTCTAGTCAGAGGTAGAGCTGTTTGGGTTCCCTCACCTGCCTTATGTGGTGCTTCTAAGGCACTATCTCCCTCACTCACAAATTTTCTTTTAAGGGGTTGGAGAGAAGATAACGGTAAGGATTGAGTAGTGTTTGGTTCTGAGGCAGGGGTTAGAATCTGTTGGTTTGCAGATTCATTGCCTGTTCCTAATGCCACAGAGGGCTCAGCAGCAAGTTCCATTCCAGTATCTTCATATAAATTCTGCAAATTAATAAACAGTGAAGATATAGATTCAGTAAAACTACCTGACTTACTACCTGTTAGAGAGATGGGATGATATGAATCTTGAGTATTAGCATTCCCAAATGAATCTCCTCCAGATGTAACTTGTACCTCTTTGGTCAACTAAATTCGTACGAGTGATACTAAAAATTCCAGCCATTTTTAACAAGTAAAAATTACCAAAATTTTTAACTTTTCGAAAACAAAAACGAACTGAGTATTTTTATATGATAATCTAGGAGAGATTTGAAATACACCAGTATTTTTATTACAAATTTTGGACCTCTGGTTAACCCAAGAAAAATTCCCAAAATTCAAAAGACTCGTAAATATCCAAAAATTCAAACGTCTCCAAAAATTCTAAAAATAATATATGATAAACTAGGAGAGATTTGAAACATACCAGTATTTTTATTATGATTTTTTGACTTCTAGTTAACCCTAGAAAAATTCCCAAAGTTCGAAATATTCGTAAATTTTCCGAAACAAAACTAAACAAAATTAGTATGGAAATGAAGCTAGTTAACAGATGTACAAGTTCACGGTTTTAGATTTGCAAAATATGGCCTAGAACTGTAGATACTTGAAGAGAAAAAATCAATTTAGCTCCGATATTACTAAACTATCGGCACATGCAAACAAAAGGAAAAGTAAAACAATTTATATATATATATGACTTAGCTAAGTATCGGCACATGCATGTAACAAAAAGAAAAGTAAAGTACTTCATCCACCACCCGATGGTTAATAAGTATCGGAATTTTTTTTTTTTTTTTAAACTTTAATCAACGGATCATGCAAAGAAAAAAAATATAAAATATAAAATATATATATATATATATGTAACTATCGGGACATGCATTTAATTAATTAAAATAAAATACTCTTCCCGATAGTTAACAACTATCGATTCGATGCATGTATATTTAAATAAGAAAACAAAACATTCTTAACTATCGGAACATGCAATTTAATTAATAAAAATATT
Organism: Oenanthe sinensis; assembly: GCA_028671895.1. Classification (NCBI taxonomy): domain Eukaryota; kingdom Viridiplantae; phylum Streptophyta; class Magnoliopsida; order Apiales; family Apiaceae; genus Oenanthe; species Oenanthe sinensis. The sequence continues at coordinate 27,050,995 of CM053801.1, forward strand.
TCCGATAGTTAACAACTATCGATATATGTAAGTTAATTTTAATTAGAAAATCATTAATAACTGAAATACTGATGATTTAAAAATTAAAATAAAACTTGCATTTATCAAATAATTTAAAACATATAAACATATAAATTCGAATTTTCATAAATTTAATTAAATAGAGATTTCTTGAATTAAAAATTTAATATTCCTAAAATAGAATTATTAAAATTTTAATTTAGAAATAACTAAAAATTAAATATAATTCAATTTGAATTACACAGACAAACATATAAATATATAATATATATAGGTGGTTGTTTAAAGATTTTGAAAACCAAAAAAAATTTGTTCCATACTCTGTTGCAGTTGTGATTTCCAAAAAAATTTAAAAAACAACCCAATCACAATTCAAATAATAATAACAGCATACTAAGAATCATTCAATCAGATATGCATATTAATACTGAGAACTGTAATTGCTACACATGCTTTCAGTGAGAGCCAGGAAACTAAATAAACAAGACAGTACATCCAAATTCTCACTAAAGATCACAACTGTCTGATATAGAATTTCTCAGCAAGATTTCATGACATTGAAATCCACCAATTAATTCTAAACCACAGACTGTTATGCTTCTTGTTAACTACAAACACTTATGTAGCAGTTAACTACTTATGCTATATCGAATAATTATCACAAAGCATAACTGGTATACTTATAATAATTAATATTGATATTCATAAGCCTGAGATCATAAGTTAGACTGGAGTTCACAAGTCCTTTGGATATAAAGATTCAATAACTTGTGAATCCATACAACTCCTCGCAAACTAAAATTAATTTAGATTTAACATCCCTAATTCACTAACCAACCTAGAGAAAGTGGATTCATCTAGTGGTTTCGTGAAGATGTCTGCAAGTTGTTGTTCTGTGGGTACAAAGTGCAACTCCACAATCCCATTTATGACATGCTCTCGTATAAAGTGATACCTGATATCAATATGCTTTGTCCGTGAGTGCTGAACCGGATTGTTGGTTATAGCTATGGCGCTTGTGTTGTCGCAGTATATTGGAATCTTGTTCAACATAAAGCCATAGTCTTGGAGTTGGTTTCTCATCCATAGGATCTGAGCACAACAGCTACCAGCTGCGATGTATTCTGCCTCTGCTGTTGAGGTAGACACTGAGTGCTGCTTCTTGCTATACCATGAGACCAATCTTCTTCCTAAGAATTGACAGCTTCCAGAAGTACTCTTCCTGTCAATCTTACAACCTGCAAAATCCGAGTCTGTATAGCCGATTAGGTCAAAACCGGTACCTTTAGGATACCAAATTCCCAAATTTGGAGTACCCTTCAGGTATCTAAAAATTCTTTTGACAGCTATAAGGTGAGACTCTTTTGGGTTAGCTTGGAACCGTGCACATAAGCAAGTGGAAAACATAATATCTGGTCTACTTGCAGTTAAGTAGAGTAGAGATCCAATCATACCTCTATAGCTTGTGATGTCGACAGATTTACCTGATTTGTCCTCATCAAGCTTTGTGGCAGTTGGCATTGGAGTTTTGGCTGGAGCTGAATCTTCAAGTCCATATTTCTTCAGAAGATCTCTGATGTACTTTGTCTGACAAATGAAGATCCCATCTTTCTTCTGACTTACTTGAAGTCCAAGAAAGAATGTCAGCTCGCCCATCATACTCATCTCGTACCTACTCTGCATTAACTTAGCAAATCTCTTGCAAAGCTCATCATTAGTAGAACCGAATATTATATCATCAACATATACTTGTACTAATATCATAGCATCTTTATGCATTTTATGAAAGAGAGTCTTATCTATGACACCTCTGATAAAACCATTTTCAATTAAAAATTCAGATAGTGTTTCATACCATGTCCGAGGTGCCTGCTTGAGTCCATAAAGAGCTTTAAAAAGGAAGTACACAAAGTCCATATAATCTTTGTTCTCGAAACCCGGAGGTTGCTCTACATATACTTCTTCTTCCAGCTCCCCGTTCAGGAATGCACTTTTCACATCCATTTGATAAACTTTAAAGTCTGAATGTGCTGCGAATGCCAATAGCATCCTGATGGCTTCAAGTCTTGCTACTGGTGCATAGGTCTCGTCATAATCTATTCCTTCTTCTTGAGAATACCCTTTAGCAACCAGTCTGGCCTTGTTCCTCGTAACAATGCCATTTTCATCCAACTTATTCCTGAATACCCATTTAGTGCCAATAACAGATTTGTCTTTAGGTCTGGGTACCAGTTTCCAAACTTTCTGCCTATCAAACTGATTGAGTTCATCTTGCATCGCAATCACCCAATCTGGATCTTCTAAAGCATCTTCAACCTTCTTAGGTTCTTCCTCTGATAGAAAACCAGAGTACAGACATTCATTCTCTGTTGCTCTTCTAGTCCTCACACCACTCTCTGGGTCACCAATGATTAATTCAAAGGGATGATCTCTGTTCCATACCCTCTGTCTAGGCAGATTAGCCCTTGATGATTGTCCTTCTTCGTAGTTGTGTTGAGAGTGACTAGCTAATCCTTCTTCACCTCCCCCTGAGTTGTTGCTTCCATTATTTGATGATCCACCAGTTGAGCTAGCAGGTTCAGTAACAGACTGATGTTCAGATAAAGTCTGTGACTGTGACTGTGTGGTATTACCAACACTTCCACTGCTTTGCTCTGGATTATCAATATTCGTGTGTACATGGCTACTAGATGCAACACCAGGTACGTCTTCATCTCCTAAGTAGTATTCTGATAGATTTTCAATTTTCAGAGATTCAGAATTTTTATCCTTTTGAAGACTTGGGAGTTTGGTGTCGTCAAACGTTACATTAAGACTTTCAATGACCTTATGAGATTCAATCACATATACCCTGTACGCCTTAGACTCCAGTGAGTAACCAAGGAAAATCCCTTCATCTGCTTTAGCATCAAACTTGCCCAGATGTTCATCTTTCAATACATAGCATTTTCCACCAAACACATGAAAGTACTTCAGTGATGGCTTTCTGTTGGTCATAATCTCATAGGATGTCTTTTCTAGATCTTTATTAATCAGGGTCCTGTTTTGAGTGTAACAAGCTGTGTTGACTGCTTCTGCCCAAAAATATGTAGGTAGCTTTGACTGGCTTAGCATTGTCCTTGCGGCTTCAATCAAAGTCCTATTTTTCCTTTCTACCACTCCATTCTGCTGTGGAGTTCTTGGGGCTGAGTATTGTCTTGAGATTCCTTGCTCCATGCAGAATTCATTTAGAACTGCATTTCTGAATTCAGTTCCATTATCTGATCTGATCGTCCGCACAGGCAATCCAGCTTCCACCTCAATCTTTTTAATGTGATCGATTACCATTTGAGGTGTTTCATCCTTAGAATGCAAAAACAACACCCACGTGTACTTGGAGTAGTCGTCGACAATCACTAATCCATATTTCTTCTTTGAAACTGACATGACATTAACCGGTCCAAACAGATCCATATGAATCAACTGGAGAGGTTCGCTGATGCTTGACATGTCCTTACTTCTATGTGACGCCTTCTTTGACTTACCCTTTTCACATGCTTCACAGAGTCCTTCTTGGTAGAATTCCATCTGTGGTAACCCTCTCACCAATTCTCTTCTAACTAAAGAATTCATCGCCTTAAAGTTCAGGTGAGATAGTTTTCTGTGCCATAACCAACTCAACTCAGAGGATGCTTTACTGTAGAAACAACTTGCTTCTCCTCTGCTTGCAGTGTTTAAGTCAGCTACGAACAGATTTCCTTTTCTTACTCCTTTAAGAGCAAGCTTTTCATCTTTCCTGTTGGTGATCATACACTTTTCCTTCCTGAAGTCCACATTATATCCTTTATCTGTAAATTGACTGACGCTCAGCAAGTTGTGCTTCAGACCGTCAACAAGAGAGATATTTTCAATGATGACATTTCCAACTTCCAGACTACCATATCCCTTTGTAAATCCTTTGCTGTCATCTCCAAAGGTTACGACTGGGCCGGTCTTCTCAACCACATTGGTCAGCAGGGACTTGTCTCCTGTCATATGCCTTGAACATCCACTATCCAGAATCCACATGACTTTTTCATTAGTACCTATGCCCTGCAACCACAAAGTGATTAATGTTTCTTTGGCACCCAAACTTGTTTGGGTCCAAGAAATTTAGAGGTTCTTGCAGATGGTGTAACAGGTTCAGTTTTCACATCTTTAAGTTCTACTTTGACTGAACTCGAATCATGTTCCTTTGCCTTGACAGATTTGTCTTTTGGCTTAGGAGATTGAGTCTCCTTCCTAACCTTAGGAGGACTAGCAGTCTTTGCCCTTACCTTTTTCTTATTCATGCTTCTTTGTATTCCTATGCAATTACTAGAAGTAGATGCATTCATCAAATTAAAATAAGCATGCATAATATTAAAAGCACATGGCATACATCCAGTAATACCACAAGCCAAATGAGAACTATTTATGTTAAACATGTTCTGCACAATAGGAATATCAGATTCTACTTTAACCTTATTACATGCATGACTAAGGTGTCCATCAGAATTGCAATTAGTACACAATTTCCTAGGTGCAGTGGGTGCAAGTGTAGCAGAATTAGCAATTTTAACACCTACTTTCCCATTCCTATTACTCTTTGACTTATTCTTGTTACTACCTAATTCAGTTTTAACAGATTCAATTTTAACTGGTTTATTAGGTGTAACTTCTTCTACATTACCTTCCTCAATTTCTTTCTTCTTTAACTCATCCTCAACAAGCATTTCTTGTTTCCATACGATAGTATCTTCATCTAAGGGTTCTGAGAGTGGGAGCTTAAAGACAGGATTACTACTCTTCTTAATGACAAAAGGAACATTTTCATTTTCTAATAAAACAGTACTAGAAGCATTGAAAATTACATTCCTTTTATCCTTCTTGTTTTTCCTTTTATGTTCATCGTAGTCAAAGCCTATACATGTCTTATTATCTAAGCTCTGCTTATCCATTATGTCTTTAGCAATATTAGCTGAGTTCTTAAAAGCTTCCAATTTTAACTCTAGCTCAGAAATCTTAGCCATAAGTGTTGTCTCAACCTCTGCATTACAGTTAACCTTATTCTCTAAATATTCATTTCTTTCCTTAAGGTTATTAACTGTGATTCCTACAAGCTCTAGTTGTTCCTTTCCAGATTCTAGCTTTTTAATCTTCGCAACTAGTCTAGCATTTTCTGCTTCAGAAGCTAGCATGCTTGTATGAATGTTAAACATCTCTATACTCAAGTCATTAACAGTATTTTTATATTCAGATAAAGACATATCTACAGTGGTTAGAATAGGTACCTGTGCTGATGATGAAGATTCTTCTGAAGTGTCTGCCATTAATGCAAGATTTCCATATTCTTCTTCTTCAGAATCTGTGTCATCCCAGCTTCTACCTTCAACAATGTAAGCCTTGCCTTGTTGTTTTGCAACCAAAGCATCCAATCTCTGTTTCAACTTCTCATTCTCCCTTTTCAACTCATCATAGCTTTTCTTCTCGTATGAACTCTTCTTCTCATAAACCTTATTGTCTTTTGCTTGTTTCGGTTTCTTACATTCAGTGGCGAAATGCCCTAGTTCATTGCAGTTGTAGCACCGGAACTTACTACGGTCTACCATGTTTGACTTGTAACCACCTCTTGAGTTGGATCCCGAAAATGATCCTGTCTTCTGAAATCTGCTACCAAAACTTTTCTTGTACTTGGGATTCCTTCTGAATCTTATATGCTTGAAACGCCCTGCCAAGTACGCCATAGATTTGTCTTCCATCTCATCAAGCTCTTCCAATGTATAAAAATCATCTTCCTCTTCAGCTTGTGATTCTGTAGCCATTTCAGCTTCAATGATCAATTCTTTACCAATCTTGGTTTCAACAACCTTTGCTTCAGAAGTCTTCACTTCATCTGCCACAAGAGCTGTGGTCTTCATTAGTGCTGCACTCTTACTGTCCACTGAGCCGGAACCATAGATAATCAACCTCTGTTCTTGTTCCATTTCATAAGTCTTCAATTTTCCATATAGCTTTTCAAGGGGCATGACATTGAAGTTGTCCCTTTCTCTAATTGAAGAAACTTTATGCTCAACATGATGTGGAAGAGTCAACATAAACTTCCTGTTCGTTTCCCTTAATGGATAGTTCTTCCCCTGGATACTCAACTCATTTAACAATTTATTGTACCGCTCAAAAACTTGAGTAATTGATTCTCCAGGAGTAGATTTGAACGCTTCATATCTTGATGTCAGTATATCCAACCGGTTCTCTTTTACTTCTTCTGTTCCTTCCATAATCAGTTCGATGGTTTCCCACATGTGCTTTCCAGATATACAATTTAGAATTTGATGGCACATGTCTTCATCCATTGAGTCAACAATAATCAACTGAAGGCCTATGTCCAATGCAACAATTTCTTTCTCTGTATCAGTGAACTCTGTAGGATCCTTTGGAGTAGACCTTTGAGGAACTCTTACTCCGTCCACTGTAGATTCAGAAATCATCTTCATTGGTATAAACGGTCCGTTCTCTAAGATACCCATGTACAACAGATTTGCAGCCTTAATAAACAGGGTCATCTTCTTTTTCCAAAGATTATAATTCACTCTATCAAACTGAGGAACCTTAATACTTCCTATTTTCTGAGAACTCATGATATTGAACTTTTCAAAATTATTTAAAGTTCAAAACAATTTCTGAGTGAAATATTTTGAAAATTAAAAAATTCGCTAAAAATTCCAGAAGCTTAATACTGAAGTCCGAACAATAGATCCTGATTTGTAAACTCAATCAGTAAGCTCTGATACCAATTGTTAGTCCCAAATATCGTAGAAGGGGGGTTGAATACGATATTGTCCAATTTATAAAATATTCGCGGAATGGTTCTTGATGGACTTAATACAGTTCGAACAGATATTAAATCAAACACAAGGTAAGCAATCACAACAACAGTTCATTCGGGGAATATATCATTTTATTAATATAAACCCTGAGGTGCTCCACAAATCTAATCTTTCAATTAGTTACAATGATTCACTAGTACAACAGTTAGATTACAAGCTTTACTGAAAACAACAAGGGTAACAACAGCTGGGTACAAAGTTAATGGCTTCAGTGTTTACTCTTGAATGCTCTCTGGGTTTTCTCTCTGTTATTGCTCTGTGTATCTCTCTGTGAACTGAATGAATTAATTCAAAGACGATGCCTTTGCTGCTTTTTGTGTAGACTTTTTCAACTTCGGATACGTGGCCCATTTTGTGCCAAGTAAATCAGTTGCTTCTTCGCTTCTGTTTAACCTTAAGTATCGGGAACATTTTCTGAGTAATTGTTAACTATCGATGAGTCTGTAAATTAACTATCGGACACTTAAAACAATTCATGAAATAGAATTAACTACTTCAAGCTGAGCAACTATCGGAGATATGTTAACTATCGGAAATATTCTCCAATAAATTAACTATCGGAATTATTGCTTGATTTATTAACTATCGGAATAAATAGATTTTCTTTTTATTTGTTTTATCCGATGGTTAGTAAATCATTGAAAGTTCTTTCTAGTTTTTCCTTTACCCGATAGTTAATAACTATCGGGAAGTGGCTTGTTTCTTTGTTCATCCATTTTTAGTTAAGTTGATTAAATCACCCGATGGTTAATAACCATAGATGAATAAGACAAAATAAGCCCTTTGTCTTTTGTCTTTACTTTGCTCATTTCTTTATCTCACCCGATGGTTAGTAACCATAGGTGAATAAGACAAAATTGCTTTATTAACCATTGGTGAATAAGACGAAATAGCTTGACTAGTTGACTTCTGGATACAGCTTCTGTAGTCTTCTTTCCTTAGCCAATTTCAAGCCTGATAAGCCCTTAATATTTTTTCTTCCACTGCAACCAAGTCTAATAAATATTTCCTTGATTATTCGAACTTGATTTATTCTGGGCTTATTCACATACCACTTAGGTTACTCATCTCAGTATCTGGCCAATTCTTCTCATTCATAGATGCAATTCTCAATCTCTTTTGTGCTGACGTTTGGTGCAACTGGTCTGGTTCACAAACGACTAACACGATCTTGATATTCACATCTTCTTTACAATACAATTGACTTTGTTCCTTGTTGATTAGAAGTGCTTCGATTGTAAGTACATTGGAATCCTCTGGCACTTATGCTGAACCACAAACATATCTGAAACCCTGAACATCTTCGAACTTTATCCTTCACTGAAGTCTGAACATATGAATGAACTTCCTCCAGCAATCTATAGTAGACTCCAAGATTCCATCTAATATTTTGATTCTTTGTATTTGCCGTATATTTTATCTTATCGATTCCTGTACTTGAGCTCTGCAATTCATTGCTTAACTAACTTGCAGATTTGGATCACTAGAATCTTTTTGGTACTTTGACAACTGCTTCACTGCTTCAACATCCTTGAATACTTCAACCTTTATTCTTCACTGAGGCATGAACATATTAATGAACTTCTTCCAGTGAGCTAATGCTTCAATTCTGTAGATTTCTTCTTTATCCTTTGTCTTTACCAAGTCTTCATGTCTTCCTGATTCTGGTGATAACTTCATATTATTTACACGTCCTGTTCTTGTGTTGAGTTATAACCCTATGTTACATATAGGTCTATACATACAGCCTTTCACCTTTCGTGAATAATGTTCCATGTAATATAATCCCTTTAATCTTGATATTATAGATTAAACTCAAGGCATGTCTCGTGTCATCCTCTTCATAATTTAATCTTTATTTTCTTGATCGATGAGTAGACTATTAAAATCAAATCAACATTTGAGCACGGCCGTGCATTTCATAGTCTCACTCAAACAAGAGGCCAATAATATCACTCCTAAAATTAGGAGGATTAAATCCCATCTAGATCATTCATATTTCTCATACGATTCATAATATACCCAATGTCCACTTTTATCATCACCCGGTCAAAGGTAACTTTTAATGTAATCAAAGTATATTAATTCTCGTATAGAAATATAATGATTTCAGGTCTAAGGATCATTACACCATTATCACAGTGAGAATTACTTATGACACTTACTTAACATGTAGAATCTCACGGCGGGTCATTCCAGTGCCATGCATTGATACATGCACTTATGTTCTTGACTTTAGTATCCCCATACCTATGACCAACGAGATGTGGTCATCTGTCAAGAAACATACTAGTCTTTGTGCATTATCATTGTCCTTAAATAATAATACTCGACTAGGGAATTTTAGGAATAAGATACTATTCATATAATCTCATTTTTTAAGTCACATACTTAAAGATATATAATACGTATCAAAATTCCAAGGACATTTATTATGCTTTCAATTTATTACGTAGTAAATAAAACATAATAAATAAATAATAATCAATAAAACATAATCCTTAATAATAAATATTTTCCTTAAAATATAAAAAGTATTGTCTCTAGAGCACAATTACTAACACCTTTTGTGCATCTTCATTTATTTTTCTTGTTTGAGCAATGAACTCATCCAAGTCTCCTTTTTCTACTCCCTCTGTTACTAACTCAGTGCTTCTCCTTAGATCTTCAATTCTTTTCTTTTCCCTCTCAATCATTGATTGAGTTTCTTTCTCCCTAGAAATTCTCCTAGCTTCAAGATCATCAAACTTCTTGAATTCTCTCTTTTTCTGTTCTAAGTCATCTTTTGGAGAATTAGATGACTTAGTTCTCTTTGAAGATTGATTGTCCCTGTTACTTCTGGTTTTATCTCTTCTGTGTGCAGAACTGCCAATACCACTGGACTTGTCCTTTCCAGATCCACCTATGTTACCACTGCCTTTGCCATCACCACCATCATCATCTTTCTTCTTTGTATTCTCCCCCTTTTTGTTATCATCAAATAAAGAGGGTGGTGGATGTCTGTCAAGAATCCTTTGAAGAATGGAAGAATGTAGATTTTGACTTCTGAGGATATCATCCATTTTCTTCTCTAGAGACCCTACTCTTGTCTCCAAAGATGCAAAATTCTTGGATTCCTTGAAAAGCTTTTCCTTGAAAAGCTTGTCCTTGATGTTATTCATGGTGTTGAACGGTAACTTTTCATCCAATCTTCTGTCTATTATATCCTTGGTTGTGGAGATAGAGTTCTTGATGATCTCCAGTTCCCTTCTTACTCTTGTAACTGTCATCTTTTGGATCTTCATTGTGTCCCTCATGTAGTGAGCAATTCTTCTTTGTGCAGGATCTGCAATTTCTTCTTCTACCATTGCTCTTCTGTATTGAGACAGAATTTTAGTTTCAGCAGCTTCTAAGGAACCATCAATAGTGCACATCCATGGTTCCTCATCAGAATCACTCTCTAACTCTTCAGGTGCCATATAACAAGTGTCTGTTGTATTGGCAATGCTTTCCTTCAGATTCCTGGTCCTTTGTTCTGTATGCTCAATTCCCAAAAGTTGTTCTGCAGTCCTGTTACTTGAAGTTGCCAACCCTTGATATTGAGGATCAGGATGAATGAAATTCCTTGGATCCAATTCACCAGCATCTATTTCTTCTTCAAGGTCCTTAAGATCTCTACTCCCACTAGCTTCTCCATCATAGGCTCCCCCTATCTGCTTTACTCCTTCCTCTTCTTCTTCTGCCATCAGATCATTTTCCAATTCTTGTGCAAATTGAAGAATTGTTTTATCACTCTCACTCATCTCTCTATTTTGCATCAGGATCTCATCCTGGAATCTCACCTCTCCCTCACTTATTTGTTGTGCACCTTCTAAGGTGGGGCCCTCAAGTGTTTCACTCTCATCCCTGGAAGAAATAGGAATGTTTTTGCTCACTTCCTCTCCTTTTGCCAGGTTACAATCCTGCCTCTCACTCAACTCACTCATTCCTAAGAGTGTTTTGGAAACATCGATTGATTGATCATCAATTGATGTATTGACAATATTAGTTGAAGTGGTGTTTGGGACATCCATCGATTGATGCATACCCATCGATTGATCTTGAGTATCGATCGATGGCTTATCAGTCGATGACTGAATATCAATTGATGAAGGAACATCAATTGATGGAGAAGAAACAGTTGAGATAATTTGTGAAGTTATGTTTGAGATGATATTGGAAATAGAATCCTGAAAATTCTGAGAAGAAGATTCAGGAGAGAGTGTTGGCTTCTCCTTGAAAAACAAAGAAGGAGAATCTGAAAATGTTCGATAATCTATCAAAACATTTTCTGAAGAAGTTTGAGATGGGGAAAGAAGAATAGAAGAGATAGGAATTGAAAGAGAATGGGGTTGCATCTCATCATTTATATGAGATGCATCAAACAGACTTTGTGAAGGCTCCACCACAGTTTCCTGTGGTTTTGCAGTGTGTGATTCCCCAAATGCAAAGGTGACTTTCTTTCCTCTCCTCTTATATGGGGTTAATGGTTTGGACTTTGTGTCCCCAACTTTGTTTTGTGCCCCTGGTTGTGGGCTATTTTCAATACTGTCATCCTTTTTAGAGGATGACAATAGGAATATGGTGTTTTCCATATTTACATCCACAGTCTTTTGGGAGACTGTGGAGTGGCTTGGCTGAGGTTGCACACCCTTACTCTCCTTATCCTTCTGGGTTCTTTGATGTTCCCCAGTTCCCTCACCACCTAAATCCTCCTCTAGTCTATCTACCAAAACATTTGATTTGATTTTCTTTGTTTTTACAACAGCAGGTTTTTGGGAACCTTTTGAGGATGGTTTCTTAGATTTGGATTTAGAGATTGGTTGTGTGACTTGGGCAGGAGGGTTGGGGTCATTACTACCACCCTTCATAGTCACAGAAGGCAAAGAAGAATTAGGTTTGGAAGAGTTTAAAGTAGAGACAAATACCTGAACAAAAGAGGGATAGATCAATTCCACATTGCTGTGAAGATTGATCCTTACCAGGTCTTTAAAGACCCTTTTGTTTTGAGTCCAGCACTCAAGGGTTTCAGTTTCCCTACAAAACTCAATTTCTTTGACCAAGTGGTTAATTATAATCATGATAAATCTAGCATAGTATATATGATTAGATCTATCATGCTTCTTTCCTAACTTAGCAGCAATTTCAGATAACAATATAGAAGAAAAATCATGATATTCATCAAACAAAACACTATATGCTATCTGTTGCATGCTTGAAGTTATGGCATCAAAATTACTAATTTTACCACTAAAGCATTTTATTATTGCATCAAAGAAATAAGACAATTCTCTCCTAAGGTGTTTTCTAACTACTTGTCCTAAATTGATATCAGGATTTGCATAATTAACAGCCCTAAGCATGTTTCTAATATCTGATTCACTAGGCACATTATCAGTATTATTAACAGGCAAATCTAAACATTCATTTAAAATTAAAGTAGTAAGAATGTACTCTTGTCCTTTACAGTTGAACTTGATGCTCGAGAAGTCATCGGCAACTTCTGCAGAGGACCAAAATTCTTCCACCAAATTGCAGATTATTGTTGGTGCTTCCTTCAATACTTTCTGTATCTTGCCACTTCCCAGGAATTGCATCAATGGATGAAATTCCTTTGGAGCCTCTTCAACAACCGTGCAGGCCACAAAATTATTCAATTCGTAGATGAACCCTGCTTGAGAGATTTTCTTGGATGAAGATGCCATTTCCTTGAGTAGAAGATTAGTAGTACAAAAGCTTTGAAGATATTAGAAGAGTTGAGTACTGAGAGACAGAGGGTTGTGATTAAGTTCGTAGAATGAGAGAGAGAGAAATAGTTAGAGAAATTGTTAGTAAAAATGTAAGTAAGAATGAACAATGTTTTAATCTCATTATTTATATTTACTAAATTCTCAATCAATTTCTTACTCAAAATAGAACTTAATCGACCGTTAAAAGAAAATGAAAGGTAAAAGTTACCTATTTTGGCAATCGACTGTTATACATACATGAATATACGTATTAATCAATTGATAAAATAAGTAATCAACGACTAAATTTTGTACAGATCGACTGATGACATGGACCAATCAAATTCCAGGTCTTCGATTGATAGCAATCTTATCCATCGATAGGTACATTTATCCATCGATAAATAAATATATCATCAATTGATATATTTATCTGTCGACAGCTTCAGATATCCATCGATATGTAAAAATGTTTATCAGTTGATTATTGAAGAATCAATAATTTAACATAATCAATGGCTAAAATAAATATCAATACATAACTTGTCAGACATTTAAATGATTAAATATAATTAAGCATACCTAAATCACAGACCAATCTATTGAAAGTAGATTCATCTAGTGGTTTGGTAAAATTGTCTGCAAGTTGTCTTTCACTAGGGACAAAATGTAATTCAACTGTACCATTCATTACATGTTCCCTAATGAAGTGATACCTTATGTCAATATGCTTGGTTCTGGAATGTTGCACAGGATTTTCTGTTATAGCAATGGCACTTGTATTGTCACAGAAAATAGGAATCTTGTTCAAGTTGAACCCATAGTCAAGTAGTTGATTCCTCATCCATAAAATTTCTGCACAGCAACTTCCAGCTGCAATGTACTCAGCCTCTGCAGTAGATGTAGAAACCGAATTCTGCTTTTTGCTAAACCATGACACAAGCTTATTTCCTCGAAATTGACAGGAGCCTGTTGTACTTTTTCTGTCAATTCTGCAACCTGCATAGTCTGCATCTGAATAGCCAATTAGATCAAATCCAGAATCTCTAGGATACCAAATTCCAAGATTTGGAGTTCCTTTGAGATATCTGAATATTCTTTTTATTGCAATCAAATGAGATTCTCTAGGATCAGCTTGAAACCTAGCACAAAGACATGTAACAAACATTATATATGGCCTACTTGCAGTTAAATAAAGTAATGAGCCAACCATGCCTCTATAACTTGAAATGTCCACTATTGCTTCCTTAGTGTTTAATTCAAGTTTAGTTACAGTGGCCATGGGAGTTTTTGCAGAGGAACATTCATTTAAATCAAATCTCTTTAATAAATCAGAAATATATTTGGTTTGATTTATGAAAATACCATCTTTAACTTGTTTGATTTGCAAGCCAAGAAAGTAGGTTAGTTCTCCCATCATACTCATTTCATATTTACTCTACATCAACTTAGCAAACTTTTTACAAAGTTTTTCATTAGTTGAGCCAAAGATAATATCATCTACATAGATTTGAACAAGAATCATATAGCCATTTACATTTCTATGAAAGAGAGTTTTATCAACAGTACCTCTAATGAAGTAATTCTCAATCAGGAATTTAGACAAAGTGTCATACCAGGCTCTAGGTGCTTGTTTTAATCCATAAAGTGCCTTGAGAATATAGTATACAGATCCGGGATGAACAGGATCAATAAAACCAGGAGGTTGTTCTACATATACTTCTTCTTCTAGTTCTCCATTGAGAAAAACACTTTTTACATCCATTTGATATACTTTGAAATTTGCATGAGCAGCAAATGCTAAAAAGATTCTGATTGCTTCCAACCTTGCAACAGGTGCAAATGTTTCATCAAAATCTATGCCTTCTTCTTGTGAATAGCCCTTTGCCACTAATCTTGCCTTATTTCTTGTCACTGTACCAGATTCATCCATTTTGTTTCTGAATACCCATTTTGTACCAATGATAGTCTTGTTCTTTGGTTTGGGCATCAGCTTCCACACCTTGTTTCTTTCAAACTGATTCAACTCTTCTTGCATAGCATTTATCCAATCAGGATCATTCAAGGCTTCTTCAATCCTTTTTGGTTCTTCTTGTGACAGAAAGCTACTATACAAGCATTCATTTTGAGTTGTACTTCTAGTTTTGACACCAACATTTGCATTTCCAATTATTAGTTCAAAGGGATGACTTTTTGTCCATTTCCTTTGAGATGGTAAGTTTGTCCTTGAAGATGATGTTTCATGATCATTAGAAGTGTTATGATCACTGTGAAGTGATTGACTATTTGAGAACCCTCCCCCTGTGATGGACACTCTATTTGAAGATTGTTGAGCAGAGTTGTTATCCATCGAATGATTATCAATTGATGTATTATCAGTCGATTGATGATTGTCAACTGATAAGTTATCTGTTGAAGCAATGACATCAATTGATGGGAGGATTCTAGGAACTTGTATACTTGTAATTTCCTCATCATCATCACTATCTTCAATATTACCTGAGGATTCATTTTCAAAACGCAATAGATCATGAAATCCTTCATCTAGCAACCCTTGAATTTTCTTGTCATCAAAGACTACATGCATAGATTCCATAACAATGTGTAATCTAAGGTTGTAGACTCTGTATGCTTTGGTTGTTATTCCATATCCAACAAATATAGCTTCATCAGCTTTGGCTTCAAATTTTCCTAGATTTTGACCTTGATTTCTCAGTACAAAGCATTTGCAGCCAAAGACATGAAGAAAATTAACTGTTGGTTTCTTGTCTTTCTTCATCAATTGATATAGTGTTTTGCCTTGAAGTTTATTGACCATGGAAATATTTTGAATGTAACAAGCAGTATTAATTGCTTCTGCCCAAAAGTATATAGGTAGTTTAGCTTCTTCTAACATAGTTCTAGCAGCTTCAATCAAGGTCCTATTTTTCCTTTCAACTACTTCATTTTGCTGTGGAGTCCTTGGTGTAGAGAAATGATGAGTGATACCTTTTTCTTCACAGAATTCTTTCATGGTTGAATTCTTGAATTCAGTACCATTATCACTTCTAAGTTTCTTGACCTTCCATTCAGTGCCATTGTCAACATTCTTCACATGGTTGATAATTAATTTGCTTGCCTCATCCTTAGAGAATAAGAAATATACCCATGAAAATCTTGTGAAGTCATCCACAATTACTAAGGCATATTTCTTTTTGGCAATTGACATGATGTTGACTGGACCAAATAAATCCATGTGCAATAATTCCAGAGGCTTATCAATTGATGATTCAGACTTTGACTTGAATGTTGCTTTTATTTGTTTTCCTTTTTGACAGGCATCACACAGTCCATCCTTGGTGAATTCCATCTGTGGGATGCCTTTAACCAAATTCCTCCTAACCAATTGATTCATGGCCTTGAAATTCAAATGGGCTAGCTTCTTGTGCCAAGTCCAACTTTCATCTGTATTGGCTTTACTTAGTACACATGTCATAGAATTTGTCTTTACAGAGAGAAAAAAAGCCACATAGACATTTCCTTTCCTTTCTCCAGTTAAGAGAATATCACCAGATTCTTTATTGGCTATGATGCATGATCCAGTTGTAAACCACACACCATTACCAATATCACACAGTTGACTGATACTGAGCAGATTGTGCTTCAATCCATCAACTAGTGCTACATTTTCAATGATAACATTTTCTTTTATAATTGAGCCATATCCCAGGGTAAAACCTTTGTTGTCATCTCCAAAAGTAACTCCTGGGCCAGCCTTTTCCACAAACTTTGTGAGCAGGGACAAATCTCCAGTCATGTGCCTTGAACATCCACTATCCAAATACCAGAGATTTTTCTTCATGTTTCCCTGCACGCATATAAAACAATCAAGTTGTTTTTGGTACCCAAGTTGCCTTGGGTCCTCTTTTATTAGTTGCAGCCTGAGCCCCTGTTGTCAACTTAGGTTCCTTTTGTTTTGGTGGGTTTAAATCCACTTTAACTTTGGGAGTTGACTTCTGGGGCTTTGACACCTTGGAACTCATGGCAGAATTTCAATGAATTTCATCATTTATATTAGGCATGTTTCATGGCATACTTGGCATGTTCAGATTAGGATATGCAAAGAAGGGATTATACATGTATGGAACTTGTGCATAAGGCATATGAACATTAGGTGCAACCAAATTAGAAGACATGGCACTAATGAGCATAGGATTAAGAAGCATGGCATTTGAAGACATAGCATGTGTATTTAAATCATTTGAAGACTTATTCTTCTTTTCATTCTTGCATTGCATTGACAAATGATTTACACTACCACACTTAGCACAAACCTTTCTAGGTGCATACATATCAGGAGAGTAATTGTTGTGCTTATTAATGCCTACTTTCCCATTCCTATTCTTCTTCTTTTTCTCAGATTTAGATTGAGTAGTTTCCACAGGTGCAATCTTCTCTAGTTTTGCTTTTAATTGATTCTTAGATAAGCTACCTATGTTAACCTTCTCATTCTCGGTCTCAACTTGATTTTTGGTTTCCTTAACAAATTTGATAGGAGTGCTAAATTTGTTCTTTTTATTAGCCATTGAAGATTCACTTGTCGATGGATGCTTATCAATTGATTCAGCATCAATCGATTGATAATCCTTATCAGTTGATGAGGGATTAACATTCGATTGATCTTTATCCATTGAAGTATCAGCCAATGGCTTGCCTATTGATTTGGGAAGATCTCCTAGAGTATCTACACCCTGAACATCAATAATTTGTTTGGCAGTTTTAGCAGACCTATTCCATTTGCTAATGGTTTCTATTTCATCAGTCAATTGTTCTTTCAACAATTCTTCTCTTTTCAAACTGTTTACTAGTTCATTCCTAGCATCCTTTCTTTCCTGCTAAAATCTTTCTAAACAGACAAGTTCATTTTCAAGAAAAACATTCCTCTCGGTTAAGGCATCAATGGTGCTCTTTAACTTGAGATTTTCTTTGTTTAGAGATTTTAGAGTGACATGCAAATTGTTAGATTAAATAATCAGGATGGAGATACTGATCAGGATCAGGATCTGATCAGTATCAGGATCTACATCAGGAGCAGCATTAGAACTGGAGTCTCAGGATCTACGACATCAGGATTCGCACTTGACAGTTATGGAAAGATAAGGCATGCGGATATTGTGGAGTAGATTGATACCATATCGTAGCTGTTTGTTAAAGATATTAATTGTAACAGATTAAGGAATATCTTTGTAACAAATAGAGCAGCTGTGTGAGTATATAAACACAATTAGGTTTACTCTTTGGTGAGTGAAAAAAAATACGAGTATCATATAACCTAGCAGCTCTTGAGAATACTTGAGAGAGTTTTTGTAATAGCTTTATAATCAATAATAAAGTTATTATTGCTTTTATTTCACTTGTGTTCATATTGTCGATTACATTGCTTAATTATACTTATAATTAATCATTGTTTCTGGGAAAACAATTGGTATCAGAGCCTTACTGATTAACATCAATCAGAAAGATCAAAATGTCGACAAGCAAAAATGACACCAATACAATGAACAAATATGAAAGCATAAAGGTTCCAGTTCTTAGGAAGACTGAATACTCTACATGGAGAGTAAAGATGATGATGTACCTGGAGGCTTCAGATCCAGAATACCTGGATAGATTGACAGATGGTCCATACATTCCTACAAAACTGGTGCCTAAGAATGGTGATGTTGCTGAGCACTATGTGGTGAAAGCCAGGAAGGAATGGACTCCAGAAGAAAAGGCTGAGATTTTGAGGGATGCTAAGGTAAAGAATATATTACATACTGCTCTTGACTCTGTTATGTCCAACAGGGTGATTGCTTGCAAAACAGCCAAGGAAATATGGGACAAGCTGGAAACCCAATGTCAAGGAACTGAAGCAATCAAGAGGAACAGAAGGGATCTGCTCACCCAGGAGTATGAACAATTTGATTCCAGACCTGATGAGAGCCTCACTGAAATTTTTGATAGATTTTTGACACTCTTGAATAATCTATCATTGGTTGGAAAGGAGTATGAAAATGTAGACTCAAATCTTAAATTTCTGAGGGCCCTATCAGAAGAATGGGAGACACAGGCCTCTATCATAAGACATCAGTATGATTTAGGTGTTATGTCTCTTGATGAGATCTATGGAATGCTAAAGACCCATGACCTGGAAGTTCAGCAAAGGAAGCAGAAGAAGAGCAAGGGAAAGTCAGTTGCTCTAAATACTGAAGTTATGAAGAAAGGAAAGTCAAGTTCTAACAGGAAGGCCATGGCAGCAATTGCAAATCCTGATCCTGATTCTTCATCAGATACTGATACTGATGCTGATGAAGATACTGATCCTGATTCCTCTGAAAATGAAATGGACAAATTGGGAAATCAATTGGCCATGTTTGTCAAAAGCTTTAGGAAGATGAATTCCAAGAAGGTTTTTGGAAAAGGGAAGTTTCAGAAGAAGAACAAATCCTTCAATACTGAGAAGGACAAAGAATTCAGGAAGGATTCCAAGGTTTTGATAAAAGACAAAGCTGACAAATCAAAGGTGAAGTGCTACAACTGTGGAGGCATGGGACACTATGCTCCTGACTGCAAGAAAGAAAAAGCACTCATTACTTCAAGCAGAGATTGGATGGATTCCTCTGACTCAGAAACTGAGAAGGTCAACTATGCTTTGATGGCCAATACAGCACCTGAAACTGAGGTATCAATTTCTGTTCTAGACTTTGACACTTGTGATATTGCTAAATTAAGGTCTTTTCTTAAGTCATTGCATATCAGTTTTAAAAGTCAAACTTCTGAAAATGTTAGGATTCTTGATGAGATTAATGTCATCCAGAAAAGAAATGATTTCCTAGAAAATGAGCTAATCTCCATGCTAAGAATTCAGAAAGAATGTGATAAGGCTAGACATGCTCAAATAGAATCAGAAATGAAATGTGCTTCTATTGAAAAAGAGTTAGAGGATGCCTTAAAACAAATAAGAGTATGGACAGACTCAGGCAGAAAATTTCATGAGATAAATACTGATAAGAACTGGAAGGAAGGCTTAGGGTATGAGTATGATACTGACAGAAAACAAAAGAAAGTTGTTATTGATGAGTCAGTATTTCCCAATACTTTTGTGCATGAAGTAGACAAGTCTAAATCTAATGTTAAACCTGTTAAGTTTGTTTTTTCAGAACAGGCTTCTAAGAACAAGGTAAACATAGGCTCCACATCCACTTCTGATAAGCCTAAGAATGAGACTGAGAGTTCTAAGGTTACACATCCTAAGACTAAGTCTGACTGTAATAAGAATAAAAATCATGAACCTAAGACTGACAGTCCAAAGGGTAAAAACATAGGACTTCTGTCAAAGAAACAACTCAATGAAAAATTGAATAAAATCACTGGTAAAAAGCATGTTCCTGTTCATAAAAGAAATAGAAATGGAAAAGTAGGAGTTAACAAGGAAACTGGTTATAAAAGTGATTTTTATGCTCCTAGGAAAACATGTTATAACTGTGGAAACTCTAATCATCTTGCTATTGATTGCAGGAAGATTAAGAAGAAAGTAACTCCTGTTCCTAAGTCTGATGCTAGGAATAAATCTGTGTTTTACAAACCACAAAATCCATGTTTTCATTGTGGTAGCAAATGGCATTCAATTTACATGTGTAAAGATTATCATAACCTGTACTACAATTATTATGAACCTTTGCCAAAGTTTAATAAAAGTACTGTTTATGGTAAATCTGTGAATGCTGATACTGACAAAGTCAATCCTGATAAGGGGAACTCAGTTAGGAAAGACAATGTCAAGAAAAAGGGTTTCAACAAGTTGAATCACAAAAGGATCCAACAAGTGTGGGTCCTTAAAAATTCTAACTGAGTTACAATTGTCTGATTGCAGGGAAAATTGAAGAAAGTGTTAGTCATGGACAGTGGATGCTCAGTCCACATGACAGGAGACAAATCCCTGCTATCAGAATATGAGGAGAAGGCTGGCCCAGATGTGTCTTATGGTGATGGCAACATTGGACAAACATTGGGATATGGCAATATAATAATTGGCAATGTCATCATAGAAAATGTAGCTCTTGTGAAAGGACTTCAACACAATTTGCTGAGTGTTAGTCAAATCACAGATAGAGGTTATCATGTTGCTTTCTATACTACTCACTTTGATGTGGTTAGTAAATCTACAGGAAAGACAGTTCTTTCAGGAAGAAGACATGGTAACATTTATGAAGCGTTTATTTCTTCAAATACTGATGGTTCCCCCACCTGTCTCATCAGTAAAGCATCAGTAGCAGATAGCTGGATTTGGCACAAAAAACTTTCTCATCTTAACTTCAGTACTATCAATGAGTTAGCCAAAAAGGAGCTAGTAAGAGGTTTGCCAAATGTAGTTTATACTCCTGATGGATTGTGTGATGCATGTCAAAAAGCTAAGCAAAGAAAAACATCCTTCAGAAGCAAGAATGAATTCTCCATTTTTGATCCTTATCACCTTCTACATCTTGATCTTTTTGGACCTGTAAACATCATGTCCATCAACAAAAAGAGGTATGCCTTAGTTATTGTTGATGATTTTTCAAGGTTCACTTGGGTATATTTCCTGTCCAG
Organism: Oenanthe sinensis; assembly: GCA_028671895.1. Taxonomy (NCBI): domain Eukaryota; kingdom Viridiplantae; phylum Streptophyta; class Magnoliopsida; order Apiales; family Apiaceae; genus Oenanthe; species Oenanthe sinensis. The sequence goes on from CM053801.1 coordinate 27,072,257, forward strand.
GAAGGATGAAACTCCTGAAATACTGATGAAGCATATCAAGATGATTGTGAATGGAACCAAGCATTCTGTCAGGATACTGAGGAGTGATAATGGCACTGAGTTCAAGAATTCTACAATGGATAGCTTCTGCAAAGAGAATGGAATTGTTCAACAATTCTCTGCACCAGGAACTCCTCAACAAAATGGTGTAGTGGAGAGGAAGAACAGAACACTCATAGAAGCTGGCAGAACTCTCCTAGAGGAAGCAAATTTGCCAACATACTTTTGGGCTGAAGCAGTCAACACAGCATGCTATACTCAGAATATAACTATTATCAACAGACATGGTGTTACTCCTTATCAATCTTTAAAAGAGAAGAAACCAAGTCTAAAGCATCTTCATGTGTTTGGCTGTAAATGCTTCATTCTGAGAACTCATCCTGAACAACTTGGCAAATTTGAGGCTAAAGCAGATGAAGCAATTTTTGTTGGCTATCCTGTCAACAGAGCTTACAGAGTCTTTAATCTGAGAACAAGGACAGTAGTAGAATCAATTCATGTATCCTTTGATGACTTAAAGATTACTGGCCTTACTGAAGATTCTAATGAAAAGTTGATGTTTGAAAATAAGCCAAATCAGGATACTGAAGAAGGGGATCATGGTCATACTTTACTAGAAGAAACTAATCATCCTGAAGTTCCAAATACTGATCCTGATACTCATCCTGATACAACTACTGAAAGCTTTGTAAATGCTAGTATTGATACTCAAACTGATGAGACCTCACATGTTCCAGGGGAGTCTTCACCCATTGAGGGGGAGGATCACTCTGAATCCTCAAATACTGATGCAATACCAGAAGAAAGTGGCTCAAGTTCAAGGGGAGCTACTGATACTGATCCCCTGATCACTAATCCAGGGGGAGGTTCTTCACAGAGTATACTGTCCACTCCAGGGGGAGGATTTTCTCACAGTATACTACCACCACCAATAGCATGGACAAAGGATCATCCTAGAGAGCAAATAATTGGAGATCCTGAAGCTGGAATTCAAACCAGAAGTGCAACTCAAAATGAATGTCTTTACTTCAACTTTCTTTCAAAAGAAGAACCAAAGAAAGTGGAGGATGCATTGAAGGATGCTGATTGGGTTATAGCCATGCAAGAAGAGCTGAATGAGTTTGAAAGAAATGAAGTTTGGAAGCTGGTACCTAGACCTAAGGGTAGGTCTGTTGTGGGCACAAAGTGGGTATTCAAAAACAAAACTGATTCCGATGGAGTAATTGTCAGGAACAAAGCAAGGCTAGTTGCTAAAGGTTATTCCCAACAGGAAGGGATTGACTATGATGAGACATTTGCTCCTGTTGCTAGACTTGAAGCAATCAGAATTTTTCTTGCATATGCTGCTCACAAGAAATTCAAGGTCTTCCAAATGGATGTTAAAAGTGCATTCCTGAATGGTGCACTGGAAGAAGAGGTCTATGTTGAACAGCCTCCAGGATTCATAGATCCTGATCATCCTGATCATGTCTATAGGCTTGACAAGGCATTGTATGGATTAAAGCAAGCTCCAAGGGCATGGTATGAGACATTGGCCCAATTCTTACTTGAAAATGGCTTTAAAAGAGGTACTATTGATAAAACCCTTTTCTATCTAAATAAGGGCAAGGACTTGCTTTTAGTTCAGATATATGTGGATGACATTATATTTGGTTCTACTAACACAAAACTGTGTGAAAGATTTTCAAAGTTAATGCAGTCAAGGTATCAAATGAGTATGATGGGAGAAATGAGCTATTTCCTTGGCTTACAAGTCAAACAGACTGATGAAGGAATTTTCCTCAATCAATCTAAGTATGCAAGGAACCTATTGAAGAAGTTCAAGCTGCAAGATAGCTCATCTGCCCCAACTCCTATTTCTACAACCACTAAACTTGATCCTGATGAAGGTAAAGAGGTAAATGTAACTCACTACAGAGGTATGATTGGTTCCCTGCTGTATTTGACTGCTAGTAGACCAGATATTATGTTTGCCACCTGTCTATGTGCTAGATTTCAGGCTAAACCTAGAGAGCCTCATCTAATTGCTGTCAAGAGGATATTTAAATATCTTAAAGGAACTCCATCCTTGGGATTATGGTATCCAAGAGATACAGATTTCAGTCTCTATGGTTATTCTGATTCTGATTTTGCTGGATGTAAAATAGACAGGAAGAGCACTTCAGGAAGCTGTCAGTATTTGGGTGGAAGACTTGTATCCTGGTTTAGCAAGAAACAGAAATCATTGTCTACTTCAACTGCAGAAGCTGAGTACATTGCTGCTGGCAGCTGTTGTGCTCAAATAATGTGGATGAGGAATCAACTGTTAGACTATGGTTTAACATACTCTAGTATTCCTATCTATTGTGATAACCAGAGTGCTATTGCTATGACAGGCAATCCAGTGCAACATTCTCTTTCTAAGCATATCCAGATCAGATATCATTTTATAAGAGAACAAGTTGAAGAAGGAACAATTGAAATGCACTTTGTCTCTACTGATCAACAACTGGCAGACATCTTCACCAAGCCACTTCCTGAAGCTACCTTTGTGAGACTAGTGAATGAGCTAGGGATGGTCACTCCTGATTCTGAATGAAGAGAAAGATTGTCAGGAATTCATCAGGATTCTCTCCCTGATCGTATTCCTGATCCTGATACTGATCCTGACACTGTTGCTTATTTCTAATACTGAGGGTATTTCTTCATTATTATTAAGACAGGTTAAATAAATTTTACTCACTTTTATTGCATGAATTTTTAGCAGTAATATTTTTGGTAGTTTGCAAAATTTGTTACATGGTTCAATTTATTGATGATTATTTTGCATGAATTTTTAAATCTGTCAGTTAAATACTTACAGTTTTTACATACATATATTTGTGCTAGATAACTTCTATTCCGCATAAATTGTTCCACTAACTATGCCTATGCCAATCGGTTACTGACACCTGTCTCTCTATACTTACGTCGTTTAAAATATAAGTCATTTGATTTTATTAGCTTATACGTCTCATCAATCAAACGATTACTATTCTCTTTCTCTCTCCCTCTCTAACACGAAACTCTAGCCTCTCTCTCTCAGTTTTCACAGGATAACAATGGCGATTGCACTTAATGAGACCAACAAGAACAACGTAGTCAATGGGGTTACCTTCGCACCCAACAACTACAGAGCAATATTCAGTCATGAAAGGCTACCGAAGTCATTCCATCTACTTCAAGATTTCTTGGCGTCTGGGCCACTGGGCTATGCTCTAACTCGGCCAGAAAAAATATCTTTTCACTCTGTCACCCAGATGTGGTCATCTGCTGTCTTTTCAAAGAATGCAAATGGGGAAATAGAGTTTCACTTCACAATAAATGGTGTTCAGTATGATGTGAACAAGGCTGTGGTTGAGCAAGCTTTGCAACTCCCTGAATTTGGAGACAAGGAGCCTGATGTCATTGCAGACAGCACAATCTTTTCTTTTGTAAGAAAAATTGGACACAGTGCTGAGTTTGATGGTTTTGCCAAGCTATTTAGAACTAAGCTCAGGAAAGAATGGAATTTCTACTTTGATTGCATAACCAGGGGGTTCCTAAACAAAGTCTCAAATTTTGATGCCCTACCATCTCAAGCTCTCAAAATGGGGTATTCTCTTCTCTTTGAGCTCAACTTCGATTTTGGTAGTTTTGTTTTAGAATGCTTGCACACTAGGAAGAAAGACAAATCCTCAGTGTTTTGCTATGCTAGGTTTTTGCAATTAATTTTTAATTTCCTGTGCCCTAACACTGTATTTCCTGATGATTTACTTGTGCCTATCTGTCAAATTTCTGAAAAGAATATTCAATTATTGTGCAAGTCTGACAAGAGCAATGGTTTTGAATCATCTGCTCAAGTACCAAAATCGATTAGGCTACTTTTGCAAAAGAGAATGCCTAATCAGTATGCAACTGATACTGATACTGATGCCATGGACCAGGGCCCCACACCCTCTGTTCCTGACCAAGGCACAACACCCACACACTCCAACATACAAACAGCCACCTCTACACCCTCCCCAAAGGATGTAGTTGAAAAATCACAGAAATCAGCTAGATCTGATGTGCCCCAGGGGCAATCAGGATCAAAGGATTTCTCACAACAACCCCCCAAAAAGAAGAAACAAGGTGAGTTTGGCAATGTTTTCAAGCCCTCCACTCAAAATAAGCCGCAGGAGAATATGGTGGAAGGGGAGGTGCCCGCTACTGATATACAATGGCAGCATACTGAACATATTACTGATGAGGCTATAGCTAAGATAGGTGATACAAAGCCCACCAAGAAAAGGAGACTAATGACACAAGGGGAGGCTGATGAAATGAAAAAGAGAAAATTAGCCTCTACACCTACTCCTGTTGTTCCTGATCCAAGGAAAACTGATACTGAAGGTGGAAGCAAGGTTGGTTCACCTGTGAAATTATTTCAAAGAACCAAGGTGAGGGCAACCAAGCAGAGTCATGTCCCAAGGTCCAGCACACAAGAACCTGAATCTCAAAGGGATTCAGCAGCTATTCCTGACCAAGCTCCACAAGAATCATCTGCTCAAAGGGTAGATGCAAGCACAAATACTGACCAGACTCATCCTGACATTGCTCAAGGGGTTTCTGAAATACTGGCAGAATCTGCAACTTTGGCCAGAGAAAATACAGCTCATCAAGATCACATCTCTACACTGGATGAGATACTTCAAGAAACTTTGTTTGAAGGGAACCCACAAGAACCTCCATCTCAAAGGGATGAAGCAGTTCCCCATCCAGCTGTTCCAGAACAGTCAACTTCTGCAGGGAATCCACAAGAACCTTTACCTCAAAGTGGTAAAGAATTTCCAACTCCTGATCCTGATGAAGTCATTCCCTCTAATTTTGATACTGAGGAGGTAGTTTCTGAAGATATGCCTGAGCAAGCTGCAACTGGAAATGCTGATACTGGAGGACACAATGCTAATACTGATGCTCCAAGTATTCCAGTCCTGATTCAGCCTCTATCCAGCATGCCCCTTTCTTATGAAGATAGAGGTACTTTTTCTCTCTATCCTACTTCTGTTACTTCTGTCAGGATGAATATAGATAGACCTATTAATAGGACTACCCCTATCTATAAGACTGCAGCCCACTCCTCTCAGCCACCTCTTATTTCTTTGCTTTTGCTGTGTGATAAGCCTTTCAGTGAGAATGAGAGAAAATATTTAGAGAAAAACAGAAATACTGAGGGGAAGATTCCTGATCTGGCAAAAGGAGAGGTAGATTTGAGTGAGGAGCTTCATGCTCAAAGAGTTAGTCCAGTCACTCTCAAAAGTGACTTAGGTAATACAGTGAGTGATGTTGAGAACATCATAAAAGAACATAGAGATCTAAGTGGTTCTGTTACTCTTTCAGATACACAGGTTACAAAGACAGATGCTCAGGATTCAGGAAAAGACAAAGGAAAGAAGCCTATTATTCCTGATACTGATGCACATCAGGATCCTGATGGACATCATACTGATCCTGATTCTTCTAATGATTCTGATGTTGACAAGGATGATAAGCATGATGATCAGGATGCAGTCTTTCAGAAAGTACTTCATGATAGTTTGAAGACTGGCACTGTTGGTTCATGCAGTTCCTTCATGCAACACGTTCCTGATCCAGCTGATGTGCTGAAAACTAGCAAATGGAACAATGATTGGTTCAGACATCAGTCTGATTTTTCTTATGCTGAATCACATGATCATGCCCATGATGCAGTAAAATCTATGGAGGCTCCTGATCTTAAAACTCATCTGAAAGCCACCACTATTCTGATTAAAGGCTTGAAAGAGGAGGTTACTGCTGAGCTTAAGAAGTCAAACTCTGTGCCACAGAATTTCCCTCAAACTGCTTCTGGATTGATACCTTCCAGCAAATTTTTCTCTCTCACAAAAGAAGTGCTCCATATCAATTCCAGGCTTGATGGTTTTGACACTAGACTTTCGGGTATTGAATCTCTTCTCCTTCAGATTTGTACTGTGCTTAAAGTGAATGATGCCAAAAAGGGGGAGAAACCTATATCAACAAAATGTACACCTGATTCAGTATTAAGAAAGGATGATGAAAATACTAGCAATGATGGTGGTGCAACTCTTGGAACCTCTGATGCAACTCATGTTCCCAAATCAAGTCCTGAATCTGTTTCTGCACCAATCAAGAGTCACTCACAGTCAAAGAAGGAAGGAAAGCAAACTCTATCAACAATTCCTGAGACTGAGGAAGTCCTGATTGACAATGAAAAGGATGCTTCCCAGTTCTTTACAAATCTTGTTAACAGAAAAACTGGTGAAGCAGTCACAATATTTTATACAGATAAAAAGGTTGAGCAAGCTAATGCCAGGAGAGCCCTGCAAGTTGGGCTATCAGAAGAAGAAGCTGATATGACTCAGGAAGAATTCTTAAGACAACAGAAACATGTTATGGAAGAAATTGCTGCACAACAGAATGCAAATACTAATGCTGGGGGACCTAGCTCCAGAAAAAGGACTAGGGGAGGAAAATTGAAAAAGAAGGCAAAGGAGCAGTCTATCAAGAAACAGCCAAGACAGACAAGGGCTATGGCTAAGAAAAAGAAGCAGGAAGTCAATGAAGATGCTAATAATGAAGTATCTCATACTGGAGTGATACAAGCATCTGAGATCCCTGGAATAGCAACAAGTTATTTTGATGATGAAGAAATTCAGGAGGAAGCACAACTTCAACTCAACAGAAGAAGGACACTAAGGAAGATAGATAGTACACAAGCTGAAATTATTAATCCTCATGCTACTATTCTTGATCCTGAAGACAATCCAGACATAATTCCTGATTCTGAAGCAAATGCAAATCTCACTCTTAATCCTGAACTAACTGCAGAACAAATTCGTAATCCTGAAGCAGTTATTCCTGATCCTGAAGCTCCAGCTGATCCAATTCTGAAAGTCCTTCGATCTTCTGAGACTAACAGCATGTCTAAATCAATTGCCCTTGCTGAACAAGCTGAGAAAAGGTATGTTAAAAGAATCAAAAATGAAGATCGATTTAGATGGAGAAGTGAATGGAAACCAGCTGTAGATCATTCCTGGACTGATAAAAGAAGAAATTTCAAGAAACAGGTTGTACTACCTGTAGATTTGTCAGCTGGAATTAATTTTGTTCAAGGAGAAGCTATAAGGGAAGAGATTCAGCCTGGAATCATCATGCCAGATCCTGAGCTATTGGAGAAACTGAAGAAGGAAAAGCCTTTGTGGACAAAGATGGTCAACAGCATGATCTACCCTACATCTGAAACTCATAGAGCTATTGGTCAGTCACAATCACAGTGGGGGCAAATCAGATGTTTTGATGATCAATACATCACTGAAAATCCAGGAGATTTACTCACTGTAGATCATCTGAATCAGATAGAGGGTGTGGATATCATGGTTGACACACATGATGATAGAGATGATAATCACAGGCTGGTATACTTCATGACAAATGGAAGAGTAAAGATACTGAGGTTGGAAGATGTTTTGTTAAAGTCATCCAAGGAACTAAAATATATTCACTATCTACTCAGAACTCAGGATGCTATTACTGAAAATTGGTCAAGACTTATTCTGGACAGTATTAGCAGGAGGATCATGGATGAAGGAAGCAAGTATGATGGAAACTACAAGCCTTTGTACTTTAATCATGAAGGGAAGGAAGTCGAAATGCTAAAGAACAATGCCATTGTGGAAAATGTTCTAGGCAAGAGACAACTGACTCTTAATCCTGATGGAAGAGACTCTAGTTACATACTACTTGATGAAGATCATTGCAACAGGGTATCCATACAGACCCTTAGAGAGGCTATATACCTGATAAATGAGGAAGATGAAGAACTCATGAAGCTGAAAGAGAAACTGATGCAGATTCTGAACAGAAGAATAGAGGACAGAATTTCACAATTTCTGGAAACACAATTATTCTTTGGAAGGAGGAATGCTCAGTGAAAGGTAGCAAATCAGTACATTTTGTTGGCAGTGTTTTTGACATCATTTAATCTAGAATTTATGCTTTATTTCACAAAGTATAAATTAGGGGAGATTGTTAGATTAAATAATCAGGATGGAGATACTGATCAGGATCAGGATCTGATCAGTATCAGGATCTACATCAGGAGCAGCATTAGAACTGGAGTCTCAGGATCTACGACATCAGGATTCGCACTTGACAGTTATGGAAAGATAAGGCATGCGGATATTGTGGAGTAGATTGATACCATATCGTAGCTGTTTGTTAAAGATATTAATTGTAACAGATTAAGGAATATCTTTGTAACAAATAGAGCAGCTGTGTGAGTATATAAACACAGTTAGGTTTACTCTTTGGTGAGTGAAAAAAAATACGAGTATCATATAACCTAGCAGCTCTTGAGAATACTTGAGAGAGTTTTTGTAATAGCTTTATAATCAATAATAAAGTTATTATTGCTTTTATTTCACTTGTGTTCATATTGTCGATTACATTGCTTAATTATACTTATAATTAATCATTGTTTCTGGGAAAACACAAATTGTACAATTCATTGGACATTTCATTAATAGTACTATTGCATTCATCAGCTGAAAGCTCAAAAAAGTTTGTAGCTAGTACCTGATTGGGTGTTGAACTAGCTTCTTCATCCTCATGGTTGGCCATTAGAGCTAGATTGATATATTCTTTAGAATCACTGTCCTCAGCAGCCCAGTCCTTCTCTTCAGTGACAAAAGCCTTTTCTTTCTGTTTTAAAAGGTCAAAGTATTTCTTTTTATAATCAATACCCTCATATATCTTTTCCTTTTCTTGCTTTGGCTTCCTGCACTCACTTGAGAAATGACCAGCCAATCCATAGTTAAAACATCTGAATTTAGATCTATCAACCAAATTTTTATTTTGATTAGTGTTTCTAAACTGGGATCCAGGCCTTTGAGCATTTGGATTCCTCTTGAATTTTAGCTTTGAAAACTTCCTTGACAAAAATGCAAGGTGTTCATCAATCTCATCCAAATCATCCTGTGAACATGTTTCATTTTCCTCACATTTGGTCTTTCCTTTTCCCTTGGATGATTCTTCATCAGCATCATTAGCCACCATCATGACTTCTTCTGCACAACCAGTATTTTTCTTTTCTTTCTTGTCTTCATTCTCATTGACCATCAAAGCCACAGTTTTCTCCTTTCTTTGATTCTTCTCAATCTCTTCATCTTGTTGAATCTCCAGTTCATATGTTTTGAGAATACCATATAGTTTCTCAAGAGTATAATCTTTGAAGTCTTGAGATTGTCTAATGGAGAGTGTCATTGCCTTCCATTCCTTTGGAAGAGATCTTAGAAATTTGATATTTGTATCTTCTGTTGCATAAACCCTACCATATAGCTTTAGACCATTCAACAAATTTTGGAATCTGCTATAGGTATCATTGATGGCTTCACGACTCTTAAAATGAAATGATTCATATTTTTGAATTAAGAGTTGCATCTTGTTTTTCCTAACTTGTTCAGTTCCTTCACACAGAGTTTGAAGAGTGTCTCACACTTCTTTTGATGAAGTACAGTTTATCACATTATCAAACATATCTTTATCTAGACCATTAAACAGAATGTTCATGGTCTTCTTGTCTTTCAGTACTTCTTTTTCATCCTCTTCTGTGAATTCAGAAATAAGTTTTAGAATATGTCTATCAACTGTAAGAGTTCCATCTGGGTTAACTCCTGTAACCAGCTTCATGGGAATGTGAGGACCTTTCTCTATGCAGTGAACATAAGAAGGATCTAGAGAAAGAAGATGCAGATGCATTTTTACCTTCCATGGAAAGTATTCATCTTTTCCAACATTGGAATCTTTACACCTGAATCTTTTTGGCCCATATTGACCGTTTTTTATCTTTAAACTTTCTGTATGTCGAAAGCCTGCTTTGATACCAATTGTTATTCCTTAAGAACAATGTCAATATTTGTAGAAGGGTGGTTGAATACAAATATTAAAACTTTTTCATATGTTATAATATTTGTTCTTGAGGATTTGACTTAGTGAGAATATGTTGGAACAATTTAAGACTGAAAAGTAAATTAAGCAAAGAGTTTTAAAATTACTGATGGATTGATTTCTCCATTAGTGTATATTTTTGCTCAATTTTCTAGGTTAAAAGAAACCTAGCTGCGTTTTTACAAGATTAGAAAACGAATCAACTGTTCTTACAAATGTGCTCTCAAGCTTGAACAGTTGATTCTTGAATTTGTCTAACTTATTTTCTAAAAATGCTGCTACACTTGTTTATATAACACAAGTGTACTTTTACAATACCTAATCTAGGATTGTTTCTACCTGCCTTTCTTCTACCTATTTCTTAAAAAAAAAGGTTTAAAAAGACAGCTTCTGATTGAGTCTCCACAGTCATTCTAGACTGTCTTCCATAGGTGTGCTTTTGTTCTCTGGATCTTCAGCAGATATTCTTTCTGTGTGTTGTCACACTCAATTGATAGTTTGCTGTTAAGCATATCAATTGATCCATTTTTTTAATCCATCAACTGATGTTCTTCTTCGATTGATCTTTATATCTATCGATTGATAAAAGATGACTTATCGATTGATAGATGTTATCAATCGATATATCAATCGATGGGTCTTCACATCAGTTGATGGTTTTCAATGCTTGACTTGGCTTCTTCGATTGATCGCTCATCCATCGATGCTTCAATATCAATTGATCATCCTTCACTTGTGTAATTTCCTGTCTTCACATAATTACAATTTAACAGTTTAATTCACACATCAATTGATGATCTATATCAATCGACTCCAACATCAATTGATGAACAAAATATCAATTGATTTACACCTTATCGATTGAAATAGACTAAGTACACCTATGCTACAATCCAAATTATCAGTTGATTCATATAAACACTTCAACTGATAAATGGTTTCCTGATCAATTGATATTTATAACTTTCATATCAATTGATCAGTTACATCAAACTAAATTTCTATGATTCTAAGATTAATGTTATCATCAAATCACATGTAGATTCCTAACATAATATTTGCTTATATTCTGGGTTCTTATCCAAGCTTGAACCTAAAGAAATAGAAGAAACTCTTGGTGATGCTGATTGGGTGATTGCTATGCAAGAGGAGCTCAATCAGTTTGAAAGGCAGAAAGTTTAGAAGCTGGTACCCCGACCGAAGAACAGATCAGTAATTGGAACTAAGTGGGTATTCAGAAATAAACTGGATGAAGACGGACTTGTAACACGAAACAAGGCTCGTTTGGTAGCGAAGGGTTATTCTAAAAAAGAAGGTATTGATTATAATGAGTCCTATGCTCCAGTTGCAAGACTTGAGGCAGTCAGGATGTTCTTGGCCTTTGTAGCACACAAGAACTTCAAGGTTTTTCAGATGGATGTGAAAAGTGCCTTCCTGAATGGAGAGCTAGAAGAAGAAATATATCTGGAACAGCCACCTGGCTTTGTTGATCCAGAACTTGTAGATTTTGTGTACTTTCTCTTCAAAGCTGTCTATGGCCTCAAACAATCCCCAAGACGATGGTATGAAACCCTATCCTTGTTCTTAATTGCAAGTGGTTTTACTAGGGGAGTAATTGATAAAACATTGTTCTATAAAAATGTAAAAGGTGATTTAATACTTGTTCAAGTCTATGTGGACGATATTATTTTTGGGTCATCTAATGAGCGCTTGTGTGAGAAATTTGCCAAGTTAATGCAGGATAAGTATGAGATGAGCATGATGGGAGAGTTGTCCTTCTTCCTTGGATTACAGATTATTCAAAGAAAAGATGGAATCTTTATCTGTCAGTCCAAGTACATCAAAGATTTACTCAAGAAGTATAATCTAGAAGATGCATCAACAACTAAGACTCCCATGGCAACAGCCACGAAGCTTGATGAAGACAAATCAGGTAAACCAGTTGACATCACAAGCTATCGAGGTGTGATTGGCTCACTCCTTTATTTAACTGTAAGTAGACCCGATATTATGTTCGCAACTTGTTTGTGTGCAAGGTTCCAAGTGGATCCTAGAGAATCACATCTCACAGCCGTCAAACGAATCTTTAGGTATTTCGAGGGCACATCAAATCTAGGGATTTGGTACCCAAGAGATACAGGTTTTAATCTAATTGGCTATTCGGATTCAGACTATGCAGGTTGCAAGATTGATAGGAAAAGCACATCTGGTGCATGTCAATTTCTTGGCAGAAGATTGGTGTCCTGGCAAAGTAAAAAGCAACACACAATATCAACTTCTACTGCTGAAGCTGAGTACATTGCTGCTAGAAGCTGTGTAGCTCAAATACTGTGTATGATGAACCAATTGAAAGATTATGGCATGGAGCACAAAAAGATTCCAATCATGTGCGACAACACAAGTGCCATTGCCATGACCAACAATCCTGTAGACCACTCAAGAACCAAGCATATAGATATCAGGTATCACTTCATTAGAGAACATGTCGAGGAAGGAACTGTGGAGTTACATTTTGTGCCCATAATGCAACAAATTGCAGATATATTCACTAAACCTCTTGATGAAGTAACATTCAATAGGTTGGTTGGTGAATTGGGGATGCTTAACACAAGTTAGTGATTTCTCCTATCTGTAAAATTCCAGTTTTAATCATGTACATATGTTTTTAGTCTTGTCAATTGCCTATTTTATTTGTGTAAAGTTGAAAACATATGTAAATAATCTCTACAATTGCTCAAAATATCACTCTTGCATGCTAATTAATCATTAAGGACTTAGACTTTAAAATGGTTAATTAATGAATATTTTAGGATACATGTTGTGTTATTTTACATAAATTCATTGTGTTATATGTGTAATTATTAGTTAAATCGTTGAATTTATGTTAGTTAGATTGCATGATCATAGGAGGAGTTTAAATTCATATCATTCTAAATTTTTCATGATTTTTAGATGAATTTACCTGTGTTTTTCATGTAATTTTTTTTTCAATAAAGAAGACTTAGAATTGTCAAGGAATGTTTTTAATTATTTACATTGTTAAAAATCCTTGAATTGATATTTATATTAATTTGGCAAAATTTAATTGTTGTTTTTATTGCAAATACTGCCAAATTATTATAACTATCTTCAAAATTAAAAATTTTGAAAATTCCAAGTCTGGGATAGCATTCGAGTTATTCTATCTCGAATATTCGACTTGATGTTCGAGTTAGTCTCTATCTCGAACACTATCTCGAATATTCGACTTGATGTTCGAGTTAGTCTCTATCTCGAACACTATCTCGAATATTCGACTTGATGTTCGAGTTAGTCGCTATCTCGAACATTATCTCGAATATTCGACTTGCAATTCGAGATGGGATTCCCAGGTGGTTTTTTATGCGGTTTTAATTGATCAAATGATTATTTGTTCGAGTTAGTGTCATCTCGAACTTTATCTCGAATATTCGACTTGATGTTCGAGATAGTCTCTATCTCGAAACTCATCTCGAATTTCGACTTAAATGTTCGAGATAGTGTTCGACTAGATGTTCCCCAGTGCGTACTTAGCATTTTTTTCTTGTTTTCACAGGGGTATTTTTGTCTTTGCTCATATATGCCTATATATACATCTCTAACTCGCATCAATTTTCACTTTTACCTAATTGTTTTAACCCTAATTTTTTACAGCCCCCACCCTCCCTCCCTGCGATTTCAAACCTTCATCGACCTGTTCATTCGATTTGTGTTAATACTCTTACATATCTCGAATTTCTGCCCGTTTTTAATCTTCCATCACTATTTGCATCCCATTATTGTGTGTTTCTGTGCATACACACATATCTACACACGCACGCACATCGTAATATTGATCACATAGTAGTCAGTACTTTCATTAATAGTTTCACACAAATCTGTGTTCTTGATTACATAGTGATCGGTATATACACAAATCAGTGGTATTGATTACAAACTTGGTTGGTGTGTTTTGATTTCGCATATTTATTTGAGAACAATTCCGTAGTTTAATTATAAAGTCAGTTCTTTGTTTAATTAAAAGACATTGTTCTGTTTTTTTTCTGTGCTTAATTATCTATGCTAATTTTTTTAAACAAAAAAATCTAATTAATTCACAGAAAAATATTTAAAAGCATGGCTCACCAGTTTTCACTTGCCAAAAACAATTTTTATAATATTTCTACGGAAATTGGTGATCAGCTCCCGCGCTTCAAGTTTTGGGTACGATTTCTTAATTTGTACTCCAAGGCTAGTGTTGCTTTTACTGCAAAACCAACACTAGTCCATGATGCGTTACAGCAATTATGGACTAGTGCGGTTACATTTGGGAGCAAATCTACCCCCTATGGTTTCAGGTTTACCTTGGCGGGTCAGGAATATCAAGTGACCGAGGAAATGTTCAACAGGGTTCTGGGCTTCCCCATCAAGGATGTTTATGACCACGAACCTACAACGGCAGAGCGTATTAAGTTCTTTGAGGAGATTGGATGTTATCCTCCTTCTGGACGGATCTTAACTAGCGCCAACCAGAAACAATATTTCCATGTGGAATGGAATTACTTTTTCGAGGCCATCACAAGATGTTTTCGGGCACGCGAAAAAGATTATCATCAGATTCCAATTCTCATGCAGGTCTTTGCAGTTTCCCTAGCCCGTGAACTGGATATTATTTATGGCAGAATCGTTCTTTCAGAGATCGTGGCTGCAATGGGATCATCTGCAAGCAGAGACCTTTCAACTACTGATGTTACATGCTGGTATCCTCGCTTCTTACAGATGCTTATTAATTACTTAGTACCGACTGATGCTTTAGCTGTAAGACAGGCATTCGCCACAAGTGCAACATCTGCATCACTGGGCATGGGCACCAAATCCCTCACCACGATTGCTAATCAAGATAAACATCACAGTAAAGCAATGTCTATTCCTGATAACATACAAGTATGGATTAAGTATGATGCAGGTATTACTTTAATGGCGGGGACCTCCCACATTTCCTCACATGCTCAGAATCCATCTGCCCATGCTGACGCATTCCAGGGGATTCCTGACGACAATCTTGGTGATGAAGATAATGATGGGCATTCTCACGGTCAATCTTCTACCGGTCAAAGGGACAAACAACCAACTCCACATGTTGATTCTACTTCCTTTGCTGGATAAGGTAATGAAGAAGGTAATTTCTTTGAACAAGAGCAACTCTATGTTCACACTACTGATACTTCTTCATCTAAATCTGATTCCGTGGCCCAAGATTCTGCTAACCCGCAGGATCTATCCCAGGGCGGAGCTATATTTCTGATTCTGAATCTGATACTCTTGCTTCCTCTCTTTCACCCTCGCTGACGGGAGTCAAAAGGCAGGCACCTGTAGATTTAGGTGAGGGTTCTGAGAGTCACCCCGAAGTGCAGCCTCTTATTCGGAAGAAAGCCAAATTTACACATGCTGCAACTTCACAAGCCCAGCCCAAACCTAGTGTGTCTATCACACCCACTCCACCTCACGTGAGTGGTTCGCCCATTGCACATTCTACACCTAGGGATTTTGGTGAGGATTTTATGCCTTCTAAAGAGCCTGTTATTTCATAAAGGTAAGAAGCTTTCATTGCTTTCGAAGTACCTTCACCGGTACATACTGATGCTGCAGAGAGGATCGGTTCTGATGTTGTACTAGAACACTCTGCAGCCTCTCAGCCTGAGATTCCACCTCAGGAAATGACAGGAACAGATCCCATAACTGCTACTTACTTTGCTTATCCAGTTTCTGCAGGTACTAATTTTACTTTCAGGAATATTGTTGAAGACATACACGAGCGTGAGACAGGGAGTGTGTGTGAGCGTTTAGGGAGTGAGGGACCTTCATTTTTAAGGCCCGAAATCGAGCGACAAACAGTAACAGAACGATTTTTAGAGCGAGGACACCCAAGCCAAACACCGTCCCTTAATCTTGAAAATCTTGACACGCGTATGACAGCAATTGAAAATGAAATAAAGCAGTTCGGGCAGTCGATGGGGAAGTTAGGGATTAATGTTGGAGACAACCAGAGAGCTCTTGATGACTACGCAGCACGAATGGCCAGTCAAGCAACAACATTCGATGAGTTGACAAACAAGGTCAATGACTTGGGCCATGCTGGTGGTGTCTTGGGAAGCACTCTTAATGAGAGAATGGGAGCAGTGGAAAGCATAATGTATACCATGGCAACGGAGATAAGCAGAATGATGTATGCAGTTAGGAACTTTGTTCCCCCACAGTGTTTTGATGATCACTATACTCAACCTCCCCCTGATAATGATGGTGCTGGTGGTGTTGGAGATACTGGTGGAGCTGGACCCTCGGGTTCTGGTTTTGGTGGTTCTTATGCTACTGGTGGGTCTGGAGAGAAAGGTGGTGTTCAGGATAACTCACCTAAGGGGGGGAGTGGAAAGGAGACGAGACAGCAGTTGCTAGTTATTGAAGAAATTGAAGAACAGACTACTGATTTTGTCAAAGAAAATGAACCGGTAAATGAAGAAGAGGCTCAGAGAAAGAGGAAGGGTAAGGCGGTGGTGGCCGAGCAAGAAGAGCCATTCATTGAATTGAGTCATCATTAGTAAGAAGTACATAAGGTACTTGATTCAGATTCTGATATGGAGGACGTTCCTTTAGCACATGCAATAAGAAGATCTTTGAAGGAACAAGGTGGAGGTGCTGGAATGTCTTCCGGAAAGCCTGAAGAAATACCTATTGATAAAGAGACCCTGGAAGCTCAACAGTTGGCCTTGGAACAAGCCCAATTCTATAAAATGAAGATGATGCAGGATGAGGCTGTTTTCCTTGAAAAGCAAGCGGAGCTCAAGGAGAAATAGTATGATCATGAGCTTGCAAGGTTAGCTGATCCTCAAGTTGATCTGGACAAGAGAAGGATCGGACAAAAATGGGATGATACGAGTAAGATACTTTTGGGAGTTTGTGCGAAAGGAACTCATAACAAAGAGGCGGAAGACTTATTCTACAACTTGAACTTGCAGAATCCACTGATTGTTGACTACATAAATGCTTTGAAAAGGTTGATCTCTAAAGTCAGAGTTGGATATAATGCAATGGTTAAGGAGTGGCAGGTCATCTTGTCTTTAGTCGAAGGAGTCCCGACATTTTTCTTGTATGTGGATGATCAATTCATCTCGAGAAGATCTGCGTCAGAGTTGTTCTTGCTAGCAATAAAAATTCAATATTCTCAAGCTGAGGAGCTTAGCATTCTGTATAGAGATCAGTTAATGCAGCTAGCAGAGGACAAGGGACCAGAATTTTCAGCGAATCCTGATGTTGTTCGGATGGTTGTTGATGGGAAGATGAAGAGGGTTAGTTTAGAGGAAAATGACCTAATGGCTCTATCGGCAGAATCCCTAAAAGTTGTCTGTAGGCAAATGATGAGTAAGGGATTCAACTCTGACATTAAGGGGAAGTCAGGGTGGAGTTTATTGAGAGGATCATATTCAAAATGAGCAATGAAATTTGGAAGTGTGATATTATTGCTCCAAACCCTCTAGACAATGTAAAGGTTGAGCCGGAGCTAATTGAAAGAAAATGGAATATTCTACAAGCTGTTAAAAATGTAGATGAAGCTCTGACTCTTCCTTCTGATTCACTGGAACAAGGAGAAATAAGGGAGGCAATTGGTGTTCCTGGAAGAGATAGTGTATACTAGATACACTCGTATGACGATGACACAGCTGATGCTTTGGCGTTCATAGATGCAGACTAGAATCAAACATTATTGCATATGAGTAGGAAATGGCTGCTACAGACTCAAGATGCCGCATTTCTGGAAAGAGTTTTAGAAGTGTTCAAATGGGGCGAAGTGGAGAATGAGAATGTGGATGAGAAGCAGAGACTTCTGAAGTACTTGTCTGAAGTAGTGGTGGAGAAGAAGCGAATGGAGCGAGATGCGGCTAGTGTCTACAATACTAACCGTGTCAAAGGCTACCCCAAAATGTTCTATTGTCAGTTCAAGGCTGATAAATCACATTGGAAATCTCAACTCATAATGAAGAATTTTGAGGATATTCCAAAGATCAGAACTACTCAGGAGGTGGACAAACTCAGAAGGCTTTTCAAGCATCCTTATCCAGAGCCCAAGAATCCTCTAGAAATGGAAGCGGTAAGTCTGTTGAATGCAAGGTGGAAGCAGCTTCATGATCCAGTCTACAAGAGAGAACATCAGCAAAAGGAAAGGCATAGAAAGCTGAAAGAAGAGAAGCGCCAATCTTAAGAAGCTAGGAAGAGGAGACGGAATTAGAATTAAAGGTCAGAGTGGTGTGAACTTGAAGTTGGAAAAACTTCATATCTGTTGGTTGCTTTAACTCACTTGAGGAAAATTCACCTGATCACGGTATGCGAGATAGGCTAACTTACCATACTGTAACCGTGAATCAGAGTGGATCCAATAAGGTGATATAAGTTTGACTGAAAGATATGAAATAATCCAGGTGATAGGAATCACTCAAATGGTCTTTAATTCGAAGTTCGAATTCTTTGTCTAGCTTAAGTTTTATTTATTCTAGTTCTTTGAATTGTTTTCCAAGTTTATTTCAGTTGTAATTTTAACAAGACAGTAATGTTATTTATCTTTTTCTCGTCTCATTGTTTAGTTGAGTTATCCCTTGTTAAGTTGAATGTCACTGTTAGACTATTAAATAGGGGGAGATTGAAAGGCAGAGTGTCTAAACTTGTAACACTATAACTTATGTAACTCAACTAAAAGAAAAGATACTTAACTGGAAGACAATCAAGAACATGAAGCTTCAAAGAAATCAATATTAAATGAAGACAAGGTAATTGATACAATTCTACATGTTAAATATGATCAAACAAAGAAGAAATCATTGAAAGAAGTTCAAGATAGAGTTGTTCATGCCTCAGTGATTTGTAACTTAAAGATTCAAGATCATAACTATAAGTATCAATAAGACTAATTGATTTCAAGTGAACAAGAAGGAAAGCAATAATTGGAAAGCCACATTACTAATTGAATATGGTAATCTATTCAAGAAGCAGAGACACTATCAAGACTAGTCACTTATGAATCAGACCATTGCATAAAGTGTCAGGACATTGATAGAAGTTTATGTCAGTAATAGAGACCCAGGTTCAAGAGCTTGTTGAAGACTATGGAAGACATAAAGAAATCACAAGTTCAAGATGTTGCATTGAAGCTTCAAGTTGAAGCCCAGAATTTTTCTAAGTACAAAATGTTCGAGATAGCCAAGTAGAACATTCCTATGTAGAAGTTCTACTTAGATGTTCGAGATAGCCAAGTAGAACATTCATATATAGAAGTTCTACTTAGATGTTCGAGATGTCCAAGTAGAACATTACTATATAGAAGTTCTACTTAAATGTTCTAGATAGCTAAGTAGAATATTCCTATGTAGAAATTCTACTTAACATTCGAGATGGCCAAGTAGATGTTCTACATAGAGGGCAGTTTTAACATGACACATGGCATCACCTAATTAGCAGATTTCCAAGCTTTCAAGATACGATAAGATTTATGTGGATATCATTGGGCCACGTATATCTTAGTCTTTGAAGACTATAGGACATAGATTACAAGTAGTATAAATAGAAGTACTTGTGTATTTTTTTAAAGTGAGAGCAATATTGTCAAGAAAAACACTTGTAAAAGAGAGAGAGAGTATTCACAGAGCTTAGTATCATTTACTACCCTCTTTACTTCTGGTGTACTTTGTAATGAATGTTGTAGCAACCCTTTCAAGTTATATATAAGACATATATTCCTTGAATCATTGTGTTCTTTTATTACATGGTATTTATTGCTTCTTAAATTCGAAAAGTTGTATTCACCCCCCCTCTACAACACATTTGGACCTAACAAGAGAGATTTAGGCTGTCTGTATATATATGATTCGAAAAAGATACTATCAAGAAAGAATTTTAAACGATTCAAAGTGACAGTTGTCTTCTAGTTCCATTCCTTGACAGTAACTCCTGCGCTAAGACTCACAAACATCCTTGACAGTAACATTAGTGGTTAAAGAATATATTAAATAAATGAATAACCCTAATATTTTCTGTTGACAGTATGTTATGCGGGGATTCTAGAAAAATATACTATCAAGTAATACCAGACAGTAAGTTTTGGTATTTGACAGTAAGTTTCATTCCTGCATACTATGCTGTCAAGATTTCTCAATTGTTTGACAGTAGGTTTTACAGGATTCGACAGTAAAGTTTAATCCCGTGAAACATACTGTCAAGACTTCTTAATTATGTGACAGTGAGTTTTCACAGATTTTGACAGTAACTTATCATTATGCGACAGTATGAATAAAACATACTGTCAAGTAACTTGACAGTATCTTTTATTGGTCACATAAGATTTAGGTTTTCTTTAAAAATAAATTAGTTAACCTCTTAGTTAAATATCATCATGTTTTTCCACTGAGATAAAAATCAAAACACCTTCAGAGGCCATTAATCATCAGTGAAATTTAGTTAACTAAAATTTTTGATCAACTTAATAGAATTACATTAACAAGTTAAATTTAACATACCCAATTCACTCAATAGCCTGTTGAATGTCTTTTCATCCAGTGGTTTGGTGAAAATATCTGCAAGTTGCTTCTCTGTGGGCACATAAATTAGTTTGATTGTGCCTTTCTCCACATGCTCTCTAATAAAATGATGTCTGATGTCAATTTGCTTAGTTTTGGAATGTTGACCAGGATTCTCTGAAATTGCTATGGCACTAGTGTTGTCACAAAAAATGGGAGTTCCTTACAGAGTCAAACCATAGTCCAATAGTTGGTTCCTCATTCAAAGTAACTGAGCACAGCAACTACCAGCTGCAATGTATTCAGCCTCTGCAGTTGAATTTGAAATTGAATGCTGCTTCTTGCTAAACCATGAAACCAATCTTTTTCCCAAAAATTGACAGCAATCTGTAGTACTCTTTCTGTCTATTCTGCACCCTGCATAGTCTAAGTCTGAATACCCAACCAAGTCAAAACTAGAATCTTTTTGATACGAAAGGCCTAAATTTTGAGGGCCTTTCACATATCTAAGAATTCTTTTTACTGCCATCAAATGTGACTCTTTTGGATCAGACTGAAACCTTGCACAGAACCCTGTTGCAAACATAATGTCAGGCCTGCTAGCTATTAGATAGAGAAGAGAGCCAATCATTCCTCTGTACATTTTGTTGTCCACCTTCTTTCCTTTTGGATCCTTGTCAAGTTGAGTTGTTGAGATTGGAGTTTTTGCAGGAGATGAGTCTTCCATATCAAACCTTTTCAAAAAGGTCATTGACATACTTAGATTGAAAAATAAATATTCCATCTGCTTTTTGATAGACTTGAAGTCCAAGAAAGAATACCAATTCACCCATCATACTCATCTCATATTTGTTCTGCATTAACTCAGAGAATTTCTTGCATAAATCTTCATTTGTTGAACCAAAGATAATGTCATCAACATACACTTGAACTAGAATGATATCCTTTCCATGCTTTTTGTAGAAAAGAGTTTTATCCACAATCCCTCTTGTAAAGTTATTATCAAGAAGAAACTTGGAAAATGTATCATACCAAGCCCTTGGTGCTTGTTTTAACCCATACAATGCCTTGAGTAGTCTGTACACAAAATTCCTCAGTTTTGGGTCTTCAAAGCCTTGGGGCTGTTCAACATACACTTCTTCTTCTAATTCTCTATTGAGTAAAGCACTTTTAACATCCATTTGAAAAACCTTGAAGTTGTTGAAAGCGGCAAAGGCCAAAAAGATTCTTATTGCCTCAAGTCTGGCAACAAGAGCAAATGTTTCATCATAATCAATCCCTTCCTATTGACAGTAACCTTTTGCCACCAGCCTTGCTTTGTTTCTTGTGACAGTACTACTATCATCCATCTTGTTTCCATAAACCCATTTGGTGCATATTATGGATTTGTTCTTTGGTCTAGGCACCAATTCCCAAACACAACTTCTTTCAAATTGATTAATCTCTTCCTGCATGACATTAATCTAATCAGGATCATCCAAAGCTTCTTCTAGAGTTTTGGGTTCAGTTTGAGAAAGAAAACAAGAGTACATGCATTCATTGGCAACATTTCTTCTTGTTTTGACTCCAGTTCCTGGATCACCTATGATTAAATCATTAGTGTGATCTCTGTTCCATTTTGTTCCTCTTAGAGAATCACTAGAGTCTTCAACACCTTGTTGATTGACAGCATCTTTTGCTCTTGTACTGTTGACAACATCAATTTCTTCAAGCCCACTAATCATTGGAACATTTCCAGATAAATCAGTTGATTGAGTTGTTCCTTCATTTTCTCCAGATAGGTTAGGAACCATTGTTGGACCAGAAATTGTGTGATCAACTCTTGGTGAATCCTCATCAATATCTTCTAGATAGCCTTGATTTTCAAAGGCTAAGGATTCTGTTTCTTGACATCCTTCAATACCAGGAAATTTAGTTTCATCAAAGGTGACATTTACACTCTCCTCCACAGTCTTGTGATCAATGATGTAGACTCTGTATGCAGTCCTGTCAATACCATAACCCATAAAGATTCATTTAAGTGCTTTAGTATCAAACTTTCCTTTGATCTCAGTTGAATCTTTCATGAAGTAGCACTTGTTTCCAAAGACATGGAAATAGTTTACAGTTGGTTTCCTTCCTGTGAGCAATTCATAGTGTGTCTTTCCATATGCCTTGTTGATTATAGTCCTGTTTTGAGTGTAACAGGCTGTATTGATTGCTTCACCCCAGAAATAGGTAGGAAGTTTTGCTTCACTCAACATTGTTCTTGCAGCCTCAATAAGAGTTTTGTTTTTCCTTTCCACAACACCATTTTGTTGAGGTGTCCTTGGTGCAGAGAATTGTTGAGTGATACCATTGTCTTTGCAGAAATCAATCATGATACTGTTTTTGAACTCAATACCATTATCACTTCTCAAAATCTGCACTTTGTACTTGGGATTCTTATCAAGAACCCTAACCAAATCAATAATTTCTTGTGCAGCTTCATCTTTGGATGCTAGAAACCTCACCCATGTATATCTTGAAAAGTCATCAACCATTACTAAGGTATATCTTTTTCTTGCCAGTGATTGCACATTTACAGGACCAAATAAGTCCATGTGTATTAGTTGAAATGCCTCATTGATTGATCCACTAGGAGTGCTTTTGTGAGAAGCTCTCCTTAGCTTCCCTTTTTGGCAATCCTCACATAATCCTTCTTGACAGAATTCAAGTTGAGGCAGCCCTTTCACCAACTCTCTCTTCATTAGATGATTCATTGCTTTGAAGTTCAAATGAGAGAGCTTCTTATGCCACAGCCAACTTTCAGATGAAGAAGCCTTACTGTAAAAACAATAGACTCTATCTTTCCTTATAGAATCCAAATCAGCTATGTAAAGGCTTCTTTTCCTTACTCCTTGAAGAGTTTCTTCTCCTGTCTTCTTATTGACAATGGAGCATCTGTCTTGATCAAAACCAACTTTGAAACCTCTTTCACAAAATTGAGTGACACTCAATAAATTGTGCTTCAATCCATTCACTAGAGCAATCTTCTCAATTTTCAAATTTCCAACTTCCAGAATGCCATATCCCATTGTGAAACCAATGTTGTTGTCACCAAAGGTTACAAAAGGGCCAGCCATTTCCTTGAACTGTGATAACAGGGATTTATCACCTATCATGTATCCTGAACATCCACTGTCAATGATCCACATGATTCTTTTATTTTTCCTGTTTCCCTGCAAAGCAAAATATTTCAAGTTACTTTTGGTACCCAATTCACATTGGGTCCATCTGGCTCAGCTGAAACACGGGTTGAAGTTGGATTAGT
Organism: Oenanthe sinensis; assembly: GCA_028671895.1. Taxonomy (NCBI): domain Eukaryota; kingdom Viridiplantae; phylum Streptophyta; class Magnoliopsida; order Apiales; family Apiaceae; genus Oenanthe; species Oenanthe sinensis. The sequence continues at coordinate 27,096,128 of CM053801.1, forward strand.
TGAATTTTCTTCTTTTGATTTTAGCAAGACTCCTGTAGTTACCCATTTAGACTTGATTACTGATTTAATAGCCTTTTTCTTGGGTGGCTTGTCCATCCTAACTCTAGGTAGACTTGGAGTCTTTGCCTTTTCAGTTTTAGCATTCTTATGCACGCATTCTTGACTATTAGCAAAAGGCATGTTAAAGCAAATACTCATCAAGTTCATTTTGCAAGAGATACAATCAAAGTCACCACAGTGAGTTACTTTTCTGTTCTTTAAAGGCATGTTGTTAAATTTCCATTACTAGAGGTAGCAATCTCAACCTTAGACTTTTCTTTGTTACAGACATGAGTTAGATGACTAGAAGACCAACAATTATTACACAACTTTCTAGGAGCATTATGAATATAATCATAATTGTTCTTCTTGTTTATTCCTAATTTTCCATTTCTGTTCTTCTTGGTCTTCATGACAGTATGATTAGAAGTTACTGTCATGATGGTGTTGACAGTAGGTTTAGATGGAGCTGTCTTGACAGTAAGTTTAGATCTCACAGTCTTGACAGCAACTTCTGAACTTACTGTCTTGCCAGTCTTGACAGCATCTTTTAAACATAAGTTACTATCAAGGTCAAAAATAACTGTTTTGGGGATTTTGACAGTATCTTTTGCCTTAAGGGATGTATTGACAGCTTCTTTGTCCTCATCATCTATTTCTTTTTTCATGACCAGTGCTTCCTCATCAAATTCGAATTCAGCCTTTTTGAACATGGGATTCTTAACTTTCTTTAGTATGGAAGGTTTGACAGTATGTTTGACTTCATCTTCTACAGCATGTTTCTTTCCATTTTTCATCTCATAGTTAAAACCTATACCTACCTTTGATTTTCAGTATTATCATCATGGTAAGATTTTAACAGAGAAGAGGAATTTTTGTAGGCTTTGATTTTCAGTTCATTCTCAGAAATCCGTTTTCTAAGAAATTTCTCAATCTGAGAATCACAAACAATCTTATTCTTAAGAATCTCATTTTCTTGTTGTAGGGACTCAAAAGCATTTTGTTTTTGTTTTAGTTCTTGATTCTTAATTCTTAATAACTCATTTGCACTAGACAATTTAACTATCTCTTCATTGGCAGCTAACATGCTTGTATGAATATTAAAAATCTCAGAACTTAAACTCTCAACAGTTTTCTTATACTGAGATGTAGACATATCAACAATAGTAAGAAAGGGTACCTGACTCGATGAAGTGGATGGACCTTCTCCTGAGCTTACCATGAGAGTAAGATTTCCATATTCTTCCTCTTCATCAAAGTCTTCCCAACACTTTCCTTTAGCCACAAAGGCTCTTCCTTGTTGCTTTTTTAGCAAGGCTTCATACTTTGCTTTGAGTTCCTCATAGTCATTGTCATTTCTTCTCACTTGTTTTGGTTTCTTGCATTCTGTTGCAAAATGCCCCATTTCACTGCAGTTGTAACACCTTATTTTGGATATGTCCACCATACATGTTCTGTATCCACTTTTGCCACTTCCTCCAGGTTTTGAAAAATTTGGCTTGTTGAACCTGGAGCTTTGTCCTCTTGTTTTAAAGCTTTGTTCTTCTTGAATCTCAAGTTGGAGAATTTCCTTGCCATGGAGGCCATGGTTTTATTTTCCATGTTGTCTAGTTCCTCCAAAGTATAAAACTCATCTTCTTCACCGTCTTTGAGTTCCAGAGTCACACCTTCATCTTCATCTATGATTTCTTCAATCTTGATTTGCTGTTGATGCTGAGATTCCTTCTGCTGCACCACCTGTGAATCCTGAGCTATTAGAGCATTTGATGTGTTGGCCATCTTCCCTCTTTGACCAGCTTGGATAGCTCTCTTTTGCAGCAGCTCTAGCTCATAGGTTTTAAGGATGCCATATAAAGTTTCAAGAGAAACTTTTGATAAATCCATTCCTTCTCTTATGGTAGAAACCTTGTGCTCTAGTTGGTTAGGAAGTGTCAACATGAATATCATGTTTACCTCCTTTTTGTCATAAAACTTGCCATGTAGCTGAAAGTCATTTATCAGCCTGTTAAACCTCTCAAACATCTCAGTCAACCCTTCACTTGGTTTAGCCATGAAGGCTTCATACCGAGACACCAGAATCTATCTTTGATTTTCTTTTACTTCCTCTGTCCCTTCACAGAGTATCTCAATGGTTTCTCATATTTGCTTTGCACTAGTGCAGTTGACAATGTTGTTGTACATGACATTGTCAAGTGCCTCTATGATAATAAATTGTAAGCAATCATCTAGAGACACTCTTTCTTTTTCAGTTTCAGTGTACTCTAAAACCTTTTTAGGAACCCAGTAGGCTGGTATTGTTTCACCATCTACTGTGGTTTCAGGTACATATGATTGTGGTGTGAAGGGACCATTCTCTAAGATTTCAAGGTATAGTGGGTTGGCTGTTTTTATGAACAGCATCATCTTTGTCTTCCAGAGATTGTAATGTTCTTTGTCAAAAGTGGGTATTTTTATATTGCTTACTTTCTGTGCACTCATTTTTAGATCTTTTCAGGTTATGTATGTCTAACATGCTGCTCTGATACCAGTTGTTAAACGAAAAGAGTGTTGCAGAAGGGGTGGTTGAATGCAACTTGTTAAATTATCACTAATCTTTCTTAACAACAAAGCAAGAAGTGATAATATCAAGTTAATAAAAGAAACAACAGTAAGCATACAAAAGATACAAGGTGTTTTAACTTCAAAAATTAATTTTATTAATTTTTGTTGCTACAACTAACTGGAAGATGTTTCCAACTTCAATAGATACAATAACAAGAGAATGTTAATGTTTTTATGCTTGAGAAAAGATAAGCTCATTTGTGTGTATTGGTGTTAGGGAAAGTGTTTGTGAGATATGTGTATTTATACTAAAACACATACCTCACTTACAAGTATACTTTCCCTTGTTTCCTGGACAGTTGTTGAAATAGAAAACCTTACTTTATTCTTCTCAACTCTGTCTTCATTACTTTTGTAGATAAAGTTACTCTGAGACAATTTGACATTCTTGACTCCATGAGCACGCTTCATCTTTTTGCTTACTTTATCTCAAGTTATAGTAGTAGTCTTGACAGATTAGATAGAGTTGACAAGATCAATCAGTGAAAGTACTTTACCTAATTCTTCTTCTTGAAATAGACTGTCAGTTTCACAAAAGGTTATTGTCAACCTTTTGCTTCTCTTTGGTGATAGTATTTTCGACTTCGCATATGTTACTGTCAATCCTGACATTCTTCTGAAACATGTTGTCGTCCAAAGCTACTATCAACTATCCCTCCAGACATGTTGTCGACTATATAGCCAAACATGTTGTCAACTATCTCCGCCAAAGCTACTGTCAGAAAACTTGTTGTCTTTGATTCTTCAATCTCCGCCAAGTTTACTGTCAATGAATAGTTGCTGTCAGCAAAACTTGTTGTCTTAGAGTCTTCATTCTCCGCCAAGTTTACTGTCAAGGAATAGTTGCTGTCAGCAAAACTTGATGTCTTAGAGTCTGTTCCACAAAGGTGTTGTCACTTGAATATGCTGTCGTAGGCTCCAGTTTGTAGAATGTTATTGTCAATGTTGATCTATGTTGTGCATAAATACTTTGTGAACTTTTACTACATGGATCATTTATTACATTTATACAAGACAGTAACTATTGATACTTACTGTCACCTTCTTGATTACTTGAATACACTAATACAAGTGACAATCTAATCATACTGTCAATGTGTATATGACAGTATGATTTTCTTAGTTAATACTTAATTAAACTAAATAATTATTAGTTGATTATATTGATAATACCACAATCCCTAACATTTCCTATTAATAGAATGTTACTGATTGGGAAGGAGTAAAAAACTAAAAAAATCCAAATCCAATAAGATTAACTACTATCTCTTTAAGCTTTAGGGTTTAGAGTTTGGGTTTTGGGGTTTGGAATTTCAGGTTTCGAGGTTCGAAGGGACGGGGGTCGGGGTTGTGGGCTTGGGGTCTAGGATAAAGGGTTTTGAGTTTTTAGGTTGGGGTTATGCGGTTTAAGGGGTTTTGAGTTTTTAGGTTAGGGTTATGCGGTTTTGGGATTTTAGGGTTTAGGGCTTAGGACTGAAGGGTCTAGGGTCTTGGGTCTTGGATTTTGGGGTCTTGGGTCTGGGGTCTTGGATCCGGGGTCTGGTGTTTTGGGTCCAGGGTTTCAGCAGTTGTGCGCTTATCTTCCATAGAACTTCCTCTTCACCTTTAGCTCCTTCTTCTAACAAATCCTGATTAATCTTACTTCTAAGATAGTTGATTATTGTCTTCGCAATCTCATCCAGTTTCAGATTTCCCCCCTCGATCGCATCTGAAAGATTTTTTTCTAACAGGAACCAGTATTTCATTATCTCCGGCTGAATAGTATACGGGTATGCTACCCTGCAAGTCTTCGCCTCTTTCTTAGCTAACTTGTATCCATCCCTTCCATCACTACTTCTATTAACTTCATCCTTCTTCAAGCCATGACTTTCCCATTGAGAAGATACCAATTTGCCTAGACTAACCCTAGATCCCCAAATCACCATCAGGTATACAATAAATTTTAATCGGAAGAGTTTCTAATTATCTTTTTCTCATCCCTCTCTTGCTCACCCCTATCTCAATGATTTACAATTTCTAAATAATAGAAATTTTTACATCATAACTAAATAAAATATTTAACTTTCCACAAATTTCATATAGAAATTAAATATCAAAATTTTATAATTTCCTAAGATGTCAATACCCAGATGTAATTAAACAAATACTAAAAATATTCATTAAAGTTAATTGTCATAGGTTGAAACAAATAAGTGAGTCGGGAAAAAATTACTAAGAGCAAATCCAATAGTGTCTTAGTTGGTTCACTATAAATATTATAAAATAATGAGTCATAGTGATTTACGTAATTTATTTTGTATATCAACTACAATAATCTTTTTTATATTCATTATCTATTATCATTACAATAATAAATTTGAATTTAACTACTCTTTAAAAGGAAGGAAGAGAAAAAAGAAAGTGAAAAGATGGAGAAAAAAGGAAGAAAATGAATTTTTTATTCATAAAAATGAAATAGGGATGATTAGATGATCCATGTTAATAAGGCATGACTAGTGAATTTGAGAATATCTAAATGATTTAGAGAATCACTTAGAGCAAGTTCAACAATGTCTTAAAGCATTATCCTAAACTAAAATTTAGGACACTTTAAGTAAATGAGTGCTCCAACAATGTACTAATGGTACCCTACACACTAGGACATTCATCACATGACTTATTTTTAGGACACCACTACACATGGCTCGTTTCATTTTTATCAATAAAATATTTATTTCCCTTCTTTTTTATACTTCTTTTCCTTTTTTTATCTTTTTAAATATAAATATAATTCAAATATATTATTATTTTAATAAGGAGTCGGTTCTACAATCACAGTTGGATAACTCACAAAAATGAACCAACTCATCTTAAACCACTAAATAATAAAATGAGCGGACATGATTAAAAAATATTACGTTATATAATATAGCGGGTTACGCTATATCATATAGCGTAAGTCTTCTTTTTTTCATTTTCCAAAATTACCCTTAAATATATTTGCTTTATACCTATACTGCAGTGTATGGATGTTTTGTCTTAGTTTTATTTCTACATCTCTTTTTCCACCATAACCACAAAGAGCCGAGCAACTCAAATCAAGATGTGTCTCCTAAATCATCAAAAGTCAGTATATATTATTGAATCTATATATATATATATATTGTGTTGTGTTGTATGTATGTATATATTTATGTGTCTTGAACAACTCAGAGAATATATGAAGTTTGATTTTGATTTGAATGTTATAGAATATATGGAATTTAATTTATCTGTTTGTAACTCCATTTAGTATGTATGAACAAATCTATATGAGCTCGATTCGGATGGTTTCTTGCAATTTGGGAGATTTAAGAGATGGTAGTAATAGATATTAATTTTTCGAATTTAGCATTCTGAACTTACGTTATATTATATAGTGTAGTTATGTACTTAGTTTTTTTCTCGAATGTATACGCTATATTATGTTGTGCTCTACTGAGTTGTGGGAGTGTGTGGGTTTAATAAAAATTAGGATCTTTAGTAATAGTTTTTTCAGGATATTCAAGAAGGTGTAGGTTAAAGAATAGTAAGTTCAATCTTAGAAAAGTTGATCCTTCTCCTCTCTTTGTTAATCTCCTATGTGATAACAAAATGATATTCAAATTAGCTGAATTGAGGATAATTCTTGAATACAGGATATAATATAGCGTACTCTTTCAGGGATAAAGAAGTTAAAAAAAAATAACTTACGCTATATAATATAGTTTTTTTTAATTTTAAACGTTGATTACAATTTTTAACCGTAAAAAATGGGTTGGTTGGATATCAAAACATATTCAACTGTGGCTGTGAACATTTTCCTTTTAATAGTAGGACATGAGAATATGACAAATTGTTGAAATTGATGTATGTGTATAGTGTTCTAAATCATTAAGATATTATATTTTATTATATTTATAAGACATCTTATAAAACATTGCTGGACTTGTTCGAGTGATATTTTATGACACATTCTCTATTTTTGAATTTAAGAATCTATTCAGGAAATTGTTAAACTTACTCTGATTAGTCAAATAAGTGGGCCGGAAAAATAAGGTCTTTACAACTTAGGTAGCCAAATGGAACAATTTAGTCCAAAAAGACTTGTGATTTAAGTGTACTTAAATGAACCCTAACATCCACGTTATCATTTTCAATTTATTGAATTATATTAAAATATTAAAATATATTATCAATCTTGAGCCGAATCCGAGTCAAAAGACTCGAGTTTGAGTTTAGTTCATTGAAAGTCAGATGAATTCGAATTTTTTATTGAGTTTAAATGTTTATTTGAATTCGAACTTGACATCAGATTCAAGATATTTTCATAATACTTCGTTTTTTTATAATGAGAAAAACAGTGAAGAGCACTTTAGACAAGAAAAATATGTTTATAGTCTATGTACAACCAAATTCAAATTTTCCAAATATCCAGTGATGCATGTTCGCAAATGATTTCTACAATGGCAATTGGACATTATGTAATGAAAAATGCTAAAAATTTCAAAAATTATCCTAAAATTTGTCTCAAATGCTGAGTTATATGTTGAGTTGACATCCGAGTAATTGATAAATTTCCTATAGTAATATAAGAGACCCCACGTGCATACATATGCATCTATGAATTAAAACAGGCATAGCATTACTGGTATGTAATTGACTCTACTAGTTTAAATTGGTGATCACGATATAAATATATGCATAAAGATATTGACATAATAAATTAGTAATTTACGATATAAAACATTCAAATCCACTCCTAAAGATTAGCATCTCCGCATCTGAGAAACAACTGAAGAAACAGAACACCATAACTAACTTCCTAAAACATATAATTGTAAGATGATGAAAGGCTTGCCTGTTCAGATCAAGAACATTAGTCGAAAAAGCAGCAATGTGGTACTGGAGAAGCGCTTATTCATTAGCATTATCATCGTCGTTATAATCACTGGCTACCTCACCATCACCAGCTTCAGTACAAGCGCCACCTCTGCCCTCTGCACTTATGTTACTGGAGGAGGCAACATAAATCAACATTCCAGCACCTTCAACAGCCAGGTTGACGCCTTACTCCATTATGCTACCTCCCGTGAGATTCCCCAACAAAGCTATGATGAGATTTCACTGTCCCTCAACGTGCTTCGTGGACTTGCCCCATGCAACTTTCTTGTTTTTGGCCTAGGCCATGATTCCCTCATGTGGACTGCCTTCAATCCGCATGGCATCACTTTGTTTCTCGAGGAAGATATTAAGTGGGTACACAAGGTACTCAGCAGGGCCCCACTCCTCCGTGTGCATGCAGTTCGCTATGAAACTAGACTTTCGGATGCTGATGACCTCTTAGCATCCTATAAGTCAGTAAAGGAGTGCTTGCCTCCAAGGGTGACCCTGCAAGGCAATGTGGGTTGCAGGCTGGCTCTAAGTGAGCTTCCAGAAGAATTTTATAGAAGGGAGTGGGATGTTATAATGATCGATGCACCAAAAGGGTATTTCGCGGCTGCACCTGGGAGAATGTCTGTGATATTTTCAGCAGCAGTAATGGCAAGGAAAAGGACTCGGCCAGGATTGACACATGTGTTTTTGCATGATGTGAATAGGAAGGTGGAGAAAATGTTTGCGGAGGAGTTTTTGTGTAAGAAGTATTTGGTGAAGGCAGTAGATAGATTATGGCATTTTGCAATTCCACCTGCCAAGAATGCAGATGGTACTAGTAGAATTACTTTCTGTTGAACTGTAAGCTTTTAGTTGTCTGAGTTTTTCATTTTTTTTGCTAGTTTAGGACTACAAGATACTGTGTTCATTTATCATTACTTCTATACATACAACCAGAGTAAAAAATGAGAATTCATATCTATAACATGATCTTAAAAACATAAGAAGACTGACACAAAAAGATTAAAGAGGAGAGAACATGTGCAGTGCATTTATGTATGTGCCACAACCATATACATTATACTTGTCAGGCATGTAGAAAGAAAATGCTAAAGTCAAAATAGAAAATCCCACAGTTTGATCAGCAATAGCATAAGCTGTAAGTTCTATCGAAAGATAAAGGCAACAGCTAAAGTTTCATTATAGTTGGCTATAAACAACTGGGAGACGTACCACGTAAATAACTTGGCCAAGGAACATGCGATATCCTACCTCAAGACATGGATTTCTTGACCGAAATTAATGATTTCTTGCTAACAAATCTAGACATATCCACTTGCTGATACAACTTTAGTGTATATAATTAACAGCAGAGATGTCAGAAGATATTAATAAATGTGTTATAAATGTATTTTAGAGAGGCATGCAGGCAGCCCAGCGAACAAGCTAGATGTAATACAGATTAACTGACACTTCGGTTTAAATATCAAACTGTAAAGCACTCTAGTCAGTACTGACTCGGTTCATACAGCTCCAGTGGAACCTTTATCTATAACTTTTCGCAGAAAGTATAAGAGCTACAAAGCTCATATTTTCTCTCTGTGAAATTTTATACAGCTCCACTTCTTTCTGCCTCTAGCAGAACAGATGTTTATATGAAATTTCTCTACCAGTTGGACAATGCTAAATCCATTAGTGAATATAAACGCAAGGTTCTGTCATTTGTGACATTAGGTGATGCAACAGTATTTTTTTGGCTAATTAGATGCAGCAGAATTATATATTCTGGTTGTTACGAATTTTTTTCCTGCTCCATTATGTTTTGAGAAGGAAATATGAGGCTTAAATAGTCCGTACTCAGTTTACATGCTGAATGTATATCCAAATTATGCATTCTTTACATCCATTCTGTCTCCTAATCAACAACCCCTCATTCACTTACATTTCATTTGCTATTTTGCATTTTTTCCTGGTTAGAGTTTCGTACTGAATAATGTATTATTTTAATTCCTCCGATGGGTCTTACCGGCGAATGATTATAAGAAATAGAACAGAGTATTTGAGCAAGAAGCATCTTATACATAAATGATAGTTGTTAAGCCTTTATTCTTACCAAACGTATTTACAACCTAATAGGATATATTTTGGGACCTACATAGGTTTTAGGTGGTCTACAAAGCCCTTGCTTAGTTTGATGAGATCTGCCCAAGACTGGGCCTAACTGGCCACTTGAAAGGATTCAAATTCTTGTTAAGATTTTTCTTGGTCTTGGAGTCATGGTGCCAGAATTCTGAAGATAGAACTATTGTGATCTCATGATCCACTGTCAAGACATTCAATTCCACACAAAATTAATACCCATCGATGTTCTACTTATCAACATACCAAGTGGGATTTCACAAACATACAATTACCTTTCTCAAGGATTGCAGAACGGTCATCCAGTTACTAGTGTGCTTTAGCATCTACAGTTCCAGAGAAAGGGTAAGGTGTGGTCATGTTTCAGCTGACTCCAACCCCGGGTACAGGGCGAAATTCAGCTTTTGCTCACATGCAATCTCTTCCCTATCAAGGATATTTTTTGTTGAAAAACACCAGTGAGGATGGGCTGACTTTGAATATATGCTCAAGTAATATGGGAAATAGTTGTAAACTGAGAAGATATGGAAATTGCTCCTACTCGCTCCAAAATACTCCACCAAGCAACCACAAATTTGATTAACTAAGCGCAGCAATCCGTGACCTAGCAACTAGACAACTAAAAATTAGACTATAATATTTCTGTGGAAGAGTAAATGATTAAGAGTCCAGAACTACAGTTTATCAACTTCATATTGAGATATGCAGGTCCTGTCCATTATAAAGCCCTCTGATACCAAGCTGGCACTTACTACAACAGCCCACTACAAAAGCACTAAATAAGTAGTAGTAATTTAAGAAAAAGTCACGAGGGAAATTACATGCATTTTATGCTACAGATCATATTCAATGCATAAGAAATCATACTCACTGAAATTTATCTAAGAAAATTAGATTTGCATTAAAAAAATGTTTTATTGATCAGGTCAGAATTACATCGGTTAAAAAACATTAGAACTAAAAAATGAAAATTCTCGATCAAGCTCTGGTACAGCAGAACATATGATGGTCTCTCCTCTAGTATGAAGATGGTGCACCGTATTTAACTTATTTAGGAGGAGGCGAAGGCATATTAGATTTTGCAAACCCTGTCCATGCTACAATGGCAACAACAAGGATTACCCATCCAAATATGTCATACTTAAGATCACTGCTCTTCTTTGCCTTTCCAACCTGCAAGTAGAAATCACAAAACATTTTTGACTCAGTCAAAAACAGATGCCATCGCAAATCATTAATTTAAGATACTACTGTCAAACTGTGAGGCACGATGATTGTACTTCCCATCAATACTAGGTTGAAAATCTGAACACTATATGAACTGGCACAGATGTGCATGAAAACATGTCTGTGTGTTTAAAAAGAGACACACCAACAAAATGTTTAAGCTCTAAATCTTTAACGAACAGAAATTGACAAATGTGAATTCCCTACACATCAAACTATCCATCTCATCTAAGTTCACAAACATATAATCCAGATTAATCAACAAAGTGCAACTGCCAAAATAAAAGTGACAAAAAAGGAAAATTTATACATTCCTCTCTTCTTCTGCACAAGTTCAAGGCTAAAAAATATACCCATATCAAATACCCTATTGGGAGCCCCTGGACAGTTCCAAAATCTCTCTTGTCATTTTTTTGGTATTTATAGATATGTCTCCATCTGTTGTGTATATATGCAATTATGCATATAGGAAAACCTTTGTGTAGTATCCTATAACTCTGTTGTATCATAACATAGTAAACGATGTCCACAGCTGGCCTAAAACCATCCTCATACAATGATAAACTTAGGCACATATTTCTACTCTAAAGAGTTTAATTCTACAGATGCAGAAACATATCACAACTGTAACAAAGGGGAAAAAGAAAAACTGCATGTAAGCAAAAATGAATATATCACCTTAACACTTGTCGAAGTTGAAGGGCCTGGCCCCAAGGCTGCTTGCTGAGCAAAACCACCCTGCTTATGGACCTCTGAGTGCAATTCAGGAGCCTATATATAGAATAATTGTGAAAGTCAACCAATCCACATGATGAGAAATTTGAAAGAAATGAAGATATAGTTTGAAGCACACATTCTACAACATCAACAAAGTTTAAAACAACAAACTTACGACAACTATCACCTATATATTTTGCAAATTTAAATAGAATTTAATTTAAAAGGGTGGATCACAATTCACAACATTTGCAATGTTGCCATTCTAACCAATAAATGAGTGAAAATCACTAATAATTAATATACACTGTGTTACATCCGAGTGGTATCATAGCAACATATGTGAATTTCATCAAAAAGAATTTATGTTTCAGTTTCAAATGATAGCGGCGCTGCTAGTATCTACCACTGCAGATTGAGACACTAAAACTAGTAATAATGAACAATATCTGACTTGCAAACAATGCAACCATCCAAATCACATTAGTCTCAGCATCACCCAACACTACTATTATAGGAAAAAAACAAACACTAACTTAGAATGAAGCCCAAAAACACCAAGATAAAAAAGAACAGGTGATTCAGTAACAAAGCTATCACAGAGAAAAAACTAGGTAAGATATGAAAGAGGGGGGCCACCGCTTTCATAATCACTGTAACACGATCAACGACAATTTGCTGCCTCATCCATAAATCGATAAACCCATTAGCCTCTGTTTCCCTTCAATGAGAAAAAAAGGAGCTAACCCAGGACAACATCACATCACCCTTAAATACCCAGATGTATCACAAATCTACATTCCACGGTTTACACCATATTTCATCCGTAGTGCCAAAATATTGTTGGGTTTTTAAAATTAACGTGGAGGTTTCATGGTATTGCGTTCACAATCTAGCTTTCTTTATCCACTCTGTACTTTCAAATTTCAAGGTTTCAACCCACAGTTTCCCCATTTCATTAATTTAATATTTCACAGGTCATATAGATCATGTCACTATGCTCCGGAGTTTTTTATTGAAGACGAGAAAAGAAGAGAGGAGAAGGTGAGAGAAAAGAAGCATAAAATTTTTCTTTAATGTGCTCCCGAGTTTTTAATAGTAAGGGAGAGAAAATTTTGAAAAAAAAATGATATGTTGGGTATTATTCAAAAAGAAGTGTGAGAGCTTCTCTCTCAACCATCCCATTTTTGGGAAGAAAATTTTCAAGAGAAACTTGTGGGAATTTTCTCTCTACTTCTTTTCTCTTCTCTTCTGAAAAAACCCTCAGGAGCATGACTCGGGAAGAAAATTTTAAAATTTTCTCTTCTCTTCTCTCATTTTTCAAACTCGAGAGCACAATATAAGGTAATGTTTAAGTGATCATGTCATTCATAGCCAACACATAGAAATGAAGGGTTCATGCCTTTCTATGGGTGTTTTGATGGCTCGATATAAAAATATCATTTAATAAAATGACAAACTATATGAAAAGAAGTTATAATCGCAAACTACTTTAGCCTTCTTAGAGCATATCAAAATGTTTGGATGCCAATTTTGCAACCATGAACGGAAACCCATATAATATTGTTACCTTTCTTTGATTTCAAATTCTAGGTTTAGTCATAATACAGATTGAAAACTTTGACTAATCCACCCTCCATGTATTACTATCTCATACGTGGCGCACACGCTAAGAATAGGATGACTTTTTCATGATGAATTCAAGAAAACTAAGATATGGATATGTAAATCTCCCATATATGATCTACCTGCGAACTCCAAAAAAAAGTGCACCTAAGGTATCAAAACAACAAATACTCCTACGAAATACAAATTAAATAATAAGTATAGCCCAAGAGATGCAATTTTCTATGTATTCGCTGTTTCAAAATCACACAGCAAGTGAAATGTATCAGTAATTAGGAGAAAAGGATGTACTGAACCCAGCAAGGGCCCAATCAATTTTTTTTCTTTTTTGTATAAATAAACTCATAATGCCTTCATTGCATTTATTATCAACATAATGTTATTTAATAAATTTATAAAAAAAATGAAGAATAAGATCACTGTACCTTAGCTGCTACTTCCAGAGATTTGCGATAAAGATCATTCTCTCCATCCTACAAAAGCACTAATATATGTCATATCACTACAATCACAATAAAACAAATGCAATACAACACATTCAACAACAAACAGTAACACAATAAAGAAACAAACAATTGCAACTATCGCATCATAGTACATCTACCTGATCAACTGCTTGCTGAAAGTAATCAGCAGCCTTGTCAAAATAAACCTTTGCCACATCCGTATCAGAAGTCAAAAAGGCATAAGAAGTATTAGCATTCCCCATGCACCAAAGAGCATCATGCTTCCTCGGGTCAATCATTAACGCCTCATCAAATTTCGACATTGCATCTACAAAATCATGTAAAAACGCATAAACCAACATAATCTAAAAACCTTCACTTAGCATAAACAAAAGGGTAAATTACGCAAGTACCATCGAGCATTTTCTTGGCATCCACAACATTCTGAAACTGCGATAACTCCAACAACGCCCCGCCCCACCTTGTCAGATTCTACACATACAATCAACACAAACATATAAACAACACATACAAAAAAGAACATACTTTTATTGCAAGAAAAAACAAATCTTGAAATAAAATACATACAAAATATAAAATTATAGACACGAATCTAAAAAGAAATGATTTGGAAACGAACTTCAGAATCGAGGGGATCTTTGGAATAGGAAGCCTCAGCAGCTTTGCGAGCGTGTTCGAAGAATAAAATACGATCGAAATCGGTTTGCATATCCATCCTCTCAATTTTACTAACAAAATATAAAACACAGACCGTGTGTGTGTGTGTGTGTTTTTAGGGCTTTCTGAGTTTCAGTTTGAAGATAGAAACTGAAATGTGTCCCAGGATATTTCTGTCTTTATAATTCATTTTTATACTACATTGAATTATAATTAAATATCTGTAAATAAAAAAATAAAAAACTTTGGAATCAAAATATTACTCCCTCCATTATTTTTTAAGTGCGGTTTTTACTTTTAACAAGTGTTTTAATGTATAATTAAATTACTTACACAACTCATTTTTTAATTTCTTGTTTTAATAAAAATATATAATTTAAAATTTTATTCACAAAAAGGAGTTAGAATTTTTTTATGAAATTAACTTTTTTAATATCTTAAAATGCGTGCCGAAAGTTAAAGCCACAATTATGTTGGAATGTACGGACTATGTTTCAAAATATTTCAATATTTTTATTTTAATATTTTATTTATATAATTCTGAATTTATTTTATTTTATAATAATAATTTAAATGTTACGTGTATAAATTTATTTGAAATAAATAAATTTAAATGTTATTTAGTTTTAAATTTATTTTTCATCTATCATATTTGCGAAAGTATGTTTCTATCACATGTTATCGAACAAGGAACAAATTAATGAGTCATTTATCAATATATCCTTTTTTATATCTTTTTATAAATGTGTCCTATTAACCTATTAATATACTTAAATATAGAAATGAAAGCTACTATACCTTTAAATTTACTTAACATGCTTTCTATGACTTGTAACTAATAATTAATAAATTTATATATGATTATTTTATTTTCACAAATTTTAATCTTTCACTTATTCAAAAAATTTAAAGATGGGTGTGAAGTACATGTTTTTTATTACCCGATAATTTAAATAATGATATGATTAAATTTTTAATTCTTGTCACACGTGAGTTGGTTATATTTTAACAATATTTATTTTTTTTTATTTTTTTTATAATTTTTAGGAAATCAAAGTTTTAAAGATGTTATCCAGTATTTATTTTCATTTTTATTTATAATTTTTATGAAATAAAAGTTTTAAAGATAAACCCGATTGTTTAACTAAAGTGATAAAAGTTTATCATCTACCGTCCAAATCCTGGATTCGACTTCAACTCGAGAATTTCTGAGAACAAGTACTCATTTGTAAACACTAATTATTCAAAAAAAAAAAGTTTTAAAGACAAATTTTATTTAAATTTTACTATGTTTAACGTATATTAGAATTATGCAATACTATAATTTGATTTTAAATTTATATTTAAAGAATTGCATTTATAAATATTATATGTATCATATATTTATATTATAATTATATTACATTTATTTAAAAATTTCAATTGATTTTAAGTTTCAAAATAAAAATATCCTTCTAAAATTATTTAAATGAAGAAAATTGTGTATGAGACAAATTTGAAAATACAATTAAAAATACGATATTTATTAACAACTTTTAAATTTGGGGCTATTTGATTTTGCAACCGGGGACAATCTTTGTTAAAAGCAACTTATTTAAGCTTCAGGTAGGGCTTCCCAAATACCTAGCTGCCCGAGATTGAAACTAAAATGTCAGGTTTATGGGTAAATGGTAACCCATTAATCAATCGAGAATTAGTTATACAAAACACAAACTCACTGGTGTGCACGAGTTGTAGAACTTTATGGTATATAGGCTAGTATGATACCTCCTTGGAGAGTAAACACCAAGACAATTGCTGATAATCATTCTTCTAATTAATCAATCATCTGTACCAAAGTAACGGTCACCAAACTCCCCCATACCTGGTATCACACGAAACTCTTCATTCAATGCTTCATCAATCTCTTAAGTAACTATTTTAAGTTTTGGGAACCTCTTGCTGACACAATGTATTCCTTCTGGAGCCTATACAAATCAACGACAAAGGGGATCAGTGGGAATTCTAAAGCATAACTATATATGCAAACAGTTCATGACACTTACAGATATGAGATTAAGGAATATAATATGGGATTCCGGTACTCCTTTCTGTATGAGTAGTTCAATTGCCTGGTTAGCCGAGTTGCCTTCAAAAAGAGAATGGTGTTTGTGACATTTAAATAACTTTAAAAAAATAAGTGAAAGTAAAAGTAAAAGAAATCCCCCCCCCCTCACATCCTCTCTCGATTGACAGGTAGGATGAATGCAACAAATAGTACCAGTAGCAAGAACTGGATCCAAGAGCAAATGAATGTTATTCAGACAACACGGAGCAATAAAATCCACGGCAAAAAGTGTTAAACACACTTAAAAGTATATAAATCTATAAAATTGTACCTGTTTCCCATTATCACCATCACGATGGATTAGAATTTTCCCAATCTTAATCCCTTTGCAACAAGCACGCATAGCATTCTCCATGCTTTCACCACTGTATGCATGAGCAGTTAAAGCATCTACTTGATCAAAGATGATTTCAAAATACCTGATTTATGGAATTGCAACTACTAATGAAGAATATTATCATCAGTTGTCAGATATAGACAGATGCTTCAAGTAGTTAAGAAACATATATTACTGATTATGAGCATGCCAATGATGATATGAGAGCATCATCATTTGGAAAGCACAGCTTATGCATCTTCATGATGTACTTGCAAAAAAAAAAGTACCAATAATAAAAAAAAATGCAGCAAGACACTAGATGTCATAATAAATTAATAATACAAGCAGCGCAGTGAAGTAGTGAACCCCTGATGGCTAGGCTACATAATATTGGACTTTCATATATGTATACATATAAAGTAAGGAAGACATTCATAATTGTAATCAACACTTTCGTAGAATGACTAACTAAACAGGACGTTTTAGACAGAATACTGTTCCTTCAGAGATTCCTCAGCGCTCACCTTCGAACAATCGAGACTCCACATAATTTCTTGCAGAAATCAACCCCAGTATATACTGATCCTGCAATTAGAACATAAACAAAGTAGACAACTTACAAATACAACAAAATAGATGTAACATTTTCAGATCCCCAGAATTGTAGATGACCTTTCAAATTGCAGTAAGAAATGTATGCAAGTCAATAGTTGATAAATCTACCCTACAGTGGATTAAGATGCTCAAAGAAATACCTACTGTCAGATGATGGCACAGTCACACAGGTAGTATATATATTACAGAAAAAACCCAGATAGAACAGATGTTTAGAAAGCTCTTGATGAAAAAGCAAACATTTTGGCGCCCTAAAGGAGTGTACAACTAAATCTTCAAAGTGGATATCATCTCTGGTGAAACTCCCTTACTCTATTATAAACAACTGATGTGCCAGGAGTCTTAAGTTCAACATTTAAAATGACTCCAAATTGCCTTCACAATAATAAAACATTGGCACAAGTGATTTCAAATTAGAACAAGGCCAATGTAATATAACGTAGCTGAAAAATTACATAGTATTATAGCAAGTTCATGATGTTCAGAAATATCAACACCCCCCCCCCCCACACACACACACACATGCGAATAATGATAGATAAATAAAAGCATGCCCCCGCATAAAGATTTTACCGCCTGGCCACTTGGATATCTGGTAACATATGTGTACGCCCTTCTGTCAAGTTTCAAAATTATGCTTTTTTCCTTCTATTTCACGTTAGTGATCTTCTATACAAGCATGACAAAACACAGAAATAGCTAGTACCTGTAGTCGTGTTTAAAATTTTGCAGCTCCCAATTTAAGCATCATGAACGTACATTAATTGAAAAACAGGTAAAACTTTAATAGAAGACCCCAAGACTAGCATCAATGTTTAACAGTTTACAGACAAACCAAGCAGTTGTGGAGAGGGGATCTAGAGGTGAAACTACTGATCCTCTCATAGACATACCTGTTGGAGTAACCACTTGTTTCTCTGTGAAGGGTAAGTGGCCAAGCCCATGCTCCACAACCTGAAGGTTGAGGTAGTTGGCATTCATACTTGTATAGTTTGGAAGTAACGCAAAATTTTATGAAAAAACAAATAGCTGAAGTACCAGGCGGATAAGCCGGTCTGAATAGAATACAAAATCATTTGTTGATATCTCTTGATCTCGAATCAGTGTATGCATTCCTCTAATCTGTAGCAGAAATTCGACAGTAACACAAATTTGCTTAAGAACATCTAATGAAAATAAAAATAATTATTTAATTACAAACACACACACGAAAAGGCATATGTGTGAGCGTCCATGTGTATGCCGACATGCACAAGTAGGACAAAAATACAAGACTAAATTATTTATAATATATATTTACATTTGGAAGTAGTTCTGAAGTACATGCACATAATTTTTGTAGGTTGAAAGGATTTGGATGCCTAACTTTAAACAGCAGAATTACGTAACCACCTTGCTATTTCTTTAAGTTGGTTTCTTATAACTTCCTGTTGCTTACTTTAACAATTAACCTAAAATGACTTATTTTGTGTAGTATGAGCATTTCCTTTCTGCTCTTTTGTATCTTGGGGGGCTGCTATTAAAAAAACACTTTTATTTTTCTTCCTCTCTTGTTTGCTCCTGGTGCAAGTATTGTGTGAGTATATATATATACTCAGTTTTAATACTTTCTATCTTTTGCTTAGGGATAAAGTTGTTATTCCTGATGATCACTGATGCACGCAAAGGATAAGGAGTTGGGAGCCAAAAACTACTTGAGAGATTGCAAGTTATTCAGATATATATATGTATCATCATTTTCAACAATAGAGGTGAGACCCATATTAACCGGAAAAAACAACCAAGTAATAAAAGTAAACAAATAACAAAAGAGCATACCTGGAATGATAGATAAATTGCAGGTATGAGAAATGCTACTACATAAATTTAGTGTTACAGGTATGTAATGATGGGGTGAAGAGAAAAAAAAAAGATGAATTCATGTTAGATCCATGGATATAAACCAAAGTTATTAATGCTTTAAATTTCTTGTATTGGTAATGCATGGACACTTCACAAAGCAAGTGGACAGGCTAAACTTAGAGTGTCGCCCATCAAATCGTTAGCTGTGCAACTAGAATGTTTGTTTGCAGCTGATATGAGAATGCATGCTTCCAATATGATTAACGAATTGCTAACCTGTGTCAACAAAGATCTTCATATTCATCAAGTTACGGACACGTTGGTCATGAAATACCAATATTCCTTCCAATATGATTACATCTGATACATTAACCTAAACAATTATGCAAAGGAAGTTAAAGAATAACATTCAGCTCAAAGATAAATTAAAAAAACCTTATCTTCTATACAGAAGATAGCATAAATGATTATATTGTGCCTGATTCAGATAATGTACCTGGTTTTATACATTATTGTCTACTTTGCAAGACTGAAGTTCTGAACCAAATCAAATAGATACACAAGCAATCCAGATGGTAAATACTCATAAGTTATTGCCAACAACATATAAAGATTATATATTAACAATCGTGGCAGGAAAATGAAAAATACACAAAACATTAACATACTGACGTAAATATAAATTCATCTCAGCTGCCTAGCCAATGCACAGCTAAACATAAGGCTCCTGCTGTTTTCTGGAAAATAAATTGACTTTGGAAAATATTCTCTAAGAAAATATTTTTTAGAGAGTTATTTTATTTTCACCTTCGTTTGACTTTCAATAAAAATATTACAAGTGATGGTGGGAAAATGATTTCCTCTAAAAAAATATTTCATTTTCACTTAAACTAAACAAACAAAGGAAAATCAGGAATAAAATTCCTCAAATCAAACAACCGCGGAAAATCAGAAAATCAGGAAAGTATTTTCCCATGAAACAAACGGAGTGAGGGTCAACATGTTGCAGAAACGCACCTGCCGAAAGGAATCTGCACACTTGCGATGTATCTTAAAGTCATATATTGGAACGTGTACAGATTGCCCAAGTTTGAGCTTCTCAACACACTCTAAAAGCTCCTCTGTGTCAAAAGCATCTGCACATAAAATTGAACTTCATTATGGATTAATTTTATTCTATAGGAGGTTTATCAGAGGTTTTAGTACCATCATGGCCTAGGAAGTATGGACTCTTCAAAAAGGTTGTCGATTGGGTGTCAAACACGGCCGACTCGGCGACTCGGCACTGACTCGGCTGAGTACGTCTCCGACTCGCCAGCATGTCGATGAGCAAACGGCATTCGAATTGCCACCAACTATGCTAAGACACAGATTCGACGAATACAAATCCTATATGTTCATAAAAAATAAATTGCCCATATCCAGGACTCTTTGATAATTGGTGAATCCATGTGTCACTGTATCCGAGTATGTGCTTCCTAGATCATGGATCTGATTAAAATTACGCATATTGTATGTATTAGTACCTAAGAAACTAATTTTGGTTATTTTAAAGTAAGAAAATAAACCCCTCTTATGTGATAACCTCTCCAAAGTGATCATTTTTTGGCGGTTGCAAGAATATCACTTTAGAGGGGTTCTACTCTATATACATTCCAACATATCCCAAGTCAAAAGTGGCACTATATATATATATATATATGCAAAAAAAAGTGCGACAACAAATACACGGATGATCATAATTATACTCGTGCACGTGTTCGGATGATCAATGCATCAAAAGGAGATTAAATGAAGAAGAATAAATATGATCACATGAAAAATAAAGAAGAAGAGGAAATTGAGTTTGCGGAGAATAAGCACCTGGACGCCAACTATAATGAAGATTCAAAATAATAATCTAACTAAAAATAAGATTATGCTAATGCACAATATAGCTTTCTTAGCTTTTTAATATCTTTAATATAATGAAACTTGAACCTAGTTCTTTCTCTAAATAATTTAGTTTATACTCGAGTTTATTGTTATAAATTAGCATGTCGAGTGTTCAAACACACACACACACATATATATAGATTTTTATAGAATGCACTTCGTTTTGGAAAAGCGCACTTCACACTATTTGCGCTTCGTTGCGCTTAATAACAGTGGATTGTTCACAAGTATGCCTTTGTACTACTTGGTGATTAGATATTAAGGCGGTTAATTTTTAGTGGTGATTTGATGTATGACAACGGTAATGAACCGGTGTCAACGAAAAGTGATATGTAATTTACAAAATTAGGTTCTAATGCTAATTTGACCATAAAATATATAATTGTAAAGTGATAAACTCTTTAAATTGATTAAAAAAATCACGATCCCGAATCGGGTTTAGTATTAAAATTTAATAACCCCTCATTCGTTATAAGTAATATATTTAAAGAAAATCATGGTGTTAAATCTCATTCCCAATTTTCGTATATAGTGATATTTTCAATTGTATACACATTTTTATACCCTTTATGAATATGAAAAATATTTCATGATACTAATTTGTGCTATATTTTCTTGTCTAATAACTTCTACACCTTCCGTTATCATGTTAATTATCTTGAATTGGTCTTCGTGATCTCAGTTATGTTGAAATGTTCATACAATTAAAGAATGTTCATGTTAATTTTTTTGACGTGCAAGTGTCAACATACATAAATGTTAGTATATCTTTTAGAAACCCAAGAAACTACGTATTGTATGCTTTAGTAGCTAAAGTACTAATTTTTATTACTTTGAAGTAAGAAAATAAACCCTTATAAAGATCATTTTTCCCAATTGCAAGAATAACATTTATGAGGGGTTCTACTCTATATACATAAGTACGAAAACAATTACCCGGATGATCAAAATTATACTCATGCACGTGTTTAGATTCTTCTGGCGTCAAGCCGCGATAAAAGGAATCCTGCAGAAAAGAAATGCATCATCTCAAAGAAATGTCCAATTACCAAAATTTATAAATAAAAAAAACTGATCAAAGTAAAAGATAATACAATACAGTTTAGAGGAATAATTTGTTGATACTACAACCAACAAAATGAATATATAACTATTTTAGCAAAAGATATTGCCACATTATAGAGAGAGAGGAGAGAGACTGGGAGAGGGAGGGAAAGGAGAGAGAGACTGGAAGAGGGAGGGAGAGGAGAGAGAGACTGGGAGAGGAGAGGGAGAGAGAGACTGGGAGAGGAGAGGGAGAGAGACCGGGAGAGGGAGGGAGAGGAGAGAGAGAATGGGAGGGGAGAGGGAGAGAGAGAATGGGAGGGGAGAGGGGAGATGGAGAGAGAGAGACCGGGAGAGGAGAGAGAGACTGGGAGAGGAGAGGGAGAGGGAGACTGGGAGAGGAGAGGGAGAGAGAGACTGGGAGAGGAGAGGGAGAGAGAGGGAGACCGGGAGAGGGAGGGAGAGGAGAGAGATACTGGGAGGGGAGAGGGAGAGAGAGACTGGGAGAGGAGAGGGAGAGAGACCGGGAGAGGAGAGAGAGACTGGGAGGGGAGAGGGAGAGAGAGGAGAGGGAGAGGGAGGGAGAAAGAGAGTACCTGATTAACAAGAACAACACGATGATCATGAAGCTGCTGAATAATCATATCACAAACAGTTGTTTTACCGGAAGCTGTACCTCCAGAGACTCCTAAAAACAAACACACATATTATACACACATACATCGATACACAACATAATACAGATAGTAATAATTGAGTACCGATGATAAAAGGCTGTTTGGGAGAATGAGAATCAGTAAGAGCGGCGGATGAAGAGAAAGAGGCGTCAAGTGGAGGTGGAGATGATCGGAGATGGTCGAGACGGAGGCCGGAAAAGTGAGCTCCCGACGCCGTCTCCATTGCGTAGTAATCCACTCGAATATTCTTCGTTTCCTCCGACATAATCGACTCTTTTCCTCACTCAATCACACTCTGCGGAGATAATTTTTCACTCTTCGACTCTAGTCTATATAGTCCCTTGGGTTCCATTGAATTTACTATATTTTAACTTTATTCTTTTATATTTTCTGAATAAATATTTATTAATAAAACTATTTATATTTGAAATTACATTTTATATATTATTATCTACAAAATTTCTAAAATATTCAAATTAGTCAACTTGACTGAAATTTTATCCCAAAAAATATTTAAAAAGGATAATAGGAAGTGTAGTATAATATGTTGACTTAATATTTTTATTTATATATCTAAAATATTATAATATATTAATTTATTATATTCTGTGTGATAAACGAATCACTTTTTTTTATTGTAATATTTTATTTATATAATTTATATTTTTATAACAATAATTTAAAATATTAAATGTATAAATATTGTTTATGTAACTTTTTTATAAATTTATATTTAAAAAAAATAATATTTATAAAATTTATTTAGAGATGCATTTTAGTACAGTGATTAAAATTGAAGAGAATAACGAGTTTAAATGATCTTAATATCACAATATGAAAAGTACATGCCCAAAATACCATTTGTCGCTAGATGTGCCTTGTTTACCCATTCAAATTAGCAGATATCATATGCGTATATCTATTAGTATTTTCTTCCCTTCTATGTACCATTCTATCTCTGACTCTCAACATACATTAATAATCATCACCTCCTTGATTATTTATATATAGCCTCGTTCGTGTATTATGTAAGTATGTACAAATCCCTAAATTTTTACATATCAAACACACTGATGATATAAATATCAAAGTTTACTTTTCTTTC
The DNA here is from genome assembly GCA_028671895.1 of Oenanthe sinensis. NCBI lineage: Eukaryota > Viridiplantae > Streptophyta > Magnoliopsida > Apiales > Apiaceae > Oenanthe > Oenanthe sinensis. The sequence continues at coordinate 27,120,117 of CM053801.1, forward strand.
AAATTTAGTTTCTCACGCTATCATATGCTTCCACCCACTACTGCTTTGATCTCATGTATCATTATAATTCTAATATGTATTCACGATTATATGAGGTTTTATAATAAAACTTTTGAAAGCCAAAAAGTGTAAAGTAATGACAGCATACTATGGGTCTGTTTGGCTGGCATTTAAGCCAGCTTATAAGCTGAAAAATTTGGTATATATGTGCTTTTTCTGAAAATAAGTAACTTATTTTCAAATTTGGAAATAAGATTTGGTCTTAAATTTCTAAAATAAATATTAATTTTCAAAAAAAAATATGAAAATACTTTTTTTAAAAAAATAACTTATTACTTATAAGCTAAGCCAAACACCCCCTATATCTACGCATAAAAAGAATGCGTGATCTTGAAAATTTACACATTGCAAAATTGCGTATGCTCTGCATTCACAAACTATAATGTATATGCAAAGTATAAAAAATTAATTTAAAATTATTTGAAAGGCTCTACACGTAGTTTATGCACATGCAACACATTCGTATTGTCAAAATGCGTATATAAGTGGTCACCTTTTTTGATACATGTCATTTTCGTAATTATTTTTAAAAAATGTGAGATTTGGGACTTTCACCCAATAAGTTTTGTTTGGTGACTTATTTTATTTCGAAGATTAATATTTGAAAATAAATCTAATAATTAATTAATTATCCGGCCCGATCAACAATAGAATAAATTTTTAATTTTTCGTTTTTAATACGTATATCAACTACACTCCAGTACTCCACCTCGGTTCATATATTTAAATATTAAACAAAAAATTTATATTAAAATTTTAGATATTAATTTTGTATGACACTAAATAAAAAAAATATAAATATGCATATATATTTACACATGATGTTATAAAAATATGCATATTTTTTTTATATGAATCTATATATATATATATAGTAGGGATTTAGGGAAAACTTTTTTGATAGAAAACTTAAGTACCCATCTCAGCCATTGATTCATGTAATTAATATTCTTATTAATTCTATTATAAACTGGAAAGTATATTATATCTAGATAACATACCAAAATAATTGATTCAGTCAATATCAACCGTTAGATTATTTACAAATCAATGGCTGACAAAAGTACCTTAAGTTTTCTAAAAAATATGGTTTTCTTTTGAGTCTTCCCCTATATATATATATATAATAGCAGAGGTAATGGGCGGGTGACGTGAGTCTTCATATCTTTTCTCTACAATTTTCCTAATTTATGATAAGCATGTCTAAAATAGACTAAAAAAGGTCACCCCAATATGGTAAGTCATTTAACTTAATATACTGTAAGTGATTTGTAATTGATTTAATATGCTTTTTTTCCTATAATTGTTTTCATAATTAAATTTATTTTATAAATAAAAATAGTTATTCAACGGTTATTGATGGAACTCGGGATCAAATCAGAGTAAAGGCATTAAATGGTTGGCCTGGGAGGGGATGAGCATGTCTAAAAGTCGAGGGGGACTGGGAATTAAAAGTCTGTATGGTTTCAATATTGCGCTTCTAGGTAAACACATTTGGAAGTGTATCGAGCAGTCGGAGATGTTGGTATCTCGAGTGATGAAGGCTAAATATTTTCCACATGTTCATGTTTTGGATGCTAGAAAAGGTCAAGGTGGAAGTTTTGTATGGGCAGGTTTGTGGCAACCAAAAGAAATTCTTCGAAGGGGTTTTAGATGGGTGGTAGGAGATGGTCAAAGTATTGTGGCCACTAAAGACCCTTGGCTGTAATGAAGAATGATTATAGAGTGGAGTATACTCCATGATATGAAGGTAAGAGTGAATCTGTTTCTTCGTTATTTCTCCCAGGTACCAAAATTTGGGACTCAAATAAGGTGTATGAGTTGTTCAACATAGATGATGCGAAGGCTATTCTGGCAACGTCTGTGCCGCAACGATTAGTTGGTGATAGAATAGTGTGGTCTAAGTCAACTGATGGAGTATATACTATGAAGACTGGATATCATTGTTGGCATGATCAATTTGTTGGAGACTCTGTATGCACCCAATCTGCAGGTTGGAATAAGCTCTGGAGACTGCCTATACCTCACAAGATGAAGATTTTTTTGTGGCGATTCTGTCAAAATAACATACCTGTCAAGGACCGTCTTATGCAAAAGGGTGTGGTTCTCCCTATTATGTGTCCCATGTGTAGTATCGATGTAGAACATCTCCTCCATGTATTCTTTGAGTGTAATTTTGCAAGAAGTTGCTGGCATGCTGTGGATCTGTCGTATGATATATCTGAAGTGGTTTATGCTCCAGAGTGGCTTCTCTATAAACTGGAATCATCGAGTCAGGCAGAAGTAATTAAAATTTCTACAGTCTTATGGGTGATATGGTTTTGGCGAAACAAGAGAGTCTGGGAAGAAAATGTGATAAATCCAGCGATAGCTATGGAGACGAGCTGTAGAAATGTGTAAGATTGGAAGAAAGCCAAAGAAAGAACCAAAAGCTCAAATGGTGGGATTAATAGGGTCAGAGAATGTGGTAATCACAGATGGAGACCACCAGAACAAGGAAAGTTAAAGGTGAACGTTGATGCATCAGTTTTCTATCAAGCTGAGAATTTCACAATAGGAATGGTGATTCGTGATCATAATGGAGAGTTTGTAGAGGCTAAAATTCTATCGCTTGCTTGTCCGTCAACGGTGCTAGAGGCTGAGAGCATTGGGGTTAAAGAGGCGTTAGCTTGGGTTATGCAACGCGGAGACAACAATGTTGTTCTGGAGACCGATTCTCTGCTCACAGTCAAGGCAATTCTGAGTAACAAAAAATACCTCCTGGAGGTTGGTCATGTCATTGAGCATTGCAGGATGTTAGTGAATGCTGTTCCCGGTTTTTCTGTTAATCATGTCTGTAAGCAAGGTAATAAGGTAGCTCATAGACTAGTTAGAATCCCTCGTGTAACCAATTGCTTTCATGTTTTTACGTCTCCTCATCCTCATATGTTGGAGACATTGTTGAATGATTTATCTAATGAATGAGAATGTCCTTTAAGTTTCAAAAAAAAAAAGAATCTCAAAAATTTTAATATTTTATTATTTTTCAAGATTTGTAAAAATTCTTACATCGTTTACATATATATTTTAGTTAAAGTTAACTAATTATAAAAGATTTATACACTTGCACCGTTACACATGTACAGAGAAAAGTAGTTAAAAGGATTGACGGCTTAATATAATAATAATTTAAGTGAAAATTTTAATTTTTAATTACAATCAACTAAATGTCATTTAAAGGGTCGATGGCTTAATATAATAATAGTTTAAATGTAATTTTTAATTTTTAATTACAATCAATTAATTGTTATCATTTTAATTTATTAAATTATAATGAGAGAAAATAAATAAATATATTAAATTTGTGTTAATAACATAGAAAATACAAAATGGATGGGGGAAAATGTAAATTGTAAATATTAATAAATAAATTAAACCAATTGATTCATAAATCTTTTTATTAAATTAATTTATAATCAAAATTCAGAATAAAATAAATGATTCATAGAAGTCTTTATTATATTATTTATAATTGAAATTTTGAAAAGGACTGACGACTAATGAAAATGGTATAAATACTTTTTTCTTTTTATAAACTTATATAATTTATAAAATTATTGTTCCAAATTAATATCAAAAAAATTTATAAATATGTGTATTATACTATTATTCTATATATATAATTTATAATATTATTATAACTACATAATTTTTATAAAAATATAAATTTTAATATATAATTATATATTATAAGGCCGTGCGTAGCTCGGCCAAGTTCCCTAGTAAATGTAAGAGCAAAAAGGGCTACAAGCGTAATTCACACAAACCAATAAAAATAAGAGCATTTCTTTTGTTGGATGAATTTTAAAATGCTTTGCCCGGAACTTGAGTAAAAATATACCCATTGTCTCACTTCCTCTTTATACGTCCTTCACTCTTCCCAATTTTTTATATTTAAATTAAAATAAAAATTGATAAATAAGATAGTAGATAGAAAATAAAAGTAATTATAATAACAATTACATGTAATAAATAAAGTCTAATAGGACAAAAAGTTGGAGCTAATTATTAAGACCATTTGACTTTTTTATTACTAAAATTTTACTATTTTTATAAAGTTATAAAATAAAAAAATTTAGAAGGTACGATCAGGATCGGGGCAATCGCCTAGCACCCTCCTAGCACCACCATCGTGACAGGGGTACTAAAAAATATATATGTTTTAATTTTTTTTTAGAACCTTAAAAGAAAGTATCATTTTGAAATTTCGTCTAGGGTACCCAAATCTCTAGAGTCGGCCGATCTAAAATAAAAATATAAAAAATTAGAAAAAACACGGGGAGTATTTATTTTTCACCACTCACACTGCTTTAGTTTAGTAAAATTGGAATTCTTACGGCTCAAATTCATTATTCCCTTTGTTTGATAATATTTGACGTTTGACATACTTTTTTAAGAGTTTTGACTACATAATTAGAATTATAATTTTAAATTTTTTTTGTGAATAAAAGTTTTAGTTTAATATTTTTTTCAAAAAAAGAACATTTTAAAAATAATAAATTTAACTATATAATCAAAACTCCTAAATATGTGTGCCTAAAAATTAAACGTTAAATAAAACCAAACAGAAGGAGTAATTTATTTAAAATTATAATTTATCAAATAAGTTTTGAGATATTATAATATTAAAATTTAATGTTAAATTTTATTAAAATTTAAAATATTATATAATTTTAATAAATATAAATATTTATTAATAATTATATATAATTATATATATATTTAATATTCTCGGGATCCGCAAGAAACTAAGGAATGCTACTAGCTTGTCTGGACAGCATCTCATTCCTTAGCTGAAAAACATGTTAGGCTTCCTGCCATGAGTTGTGACACCAATGGTGTATGCAAATTTTCGTCTACTTACTTTTAGTATCAAATTTCATAATGAAAATATGTAGGTTAATTGTAGTTACAAAATTACACAAATTAATATAAAAAAACTGAGCACCGAAGCGAGATTATATAGATTAATTGTGGCGTTTGAAGAAGCCCATAATTTGGTTGTACACAATATCCTTTGCAGTGGTTCCCATTATGAAATCTGCATGTGCAAATTCTTTTATGTACTGAATGTTTATTTTGTCTACATCATGCAACTTCAGGTTATCAAGTAAATTCTCCACATCTCTAACATCTGATAGCGAATCTTGGCCTCCATAGCTCAGGAAAAGAGGAAGGTCACGCGGAATGTTGGCCAAATTATACACAGGTGGCTGGGAATCACCGTAATGCTCTGTATTGAAGTTGGAACTTCCGTAGTCGTATTTAGCCAATCTTCCATCTCTGACAGCTGCAATTTTAGACGGTTTTATAACACGTAAATTAGGCTTCTGTCAGAATTTTAAGTATGGATTAACAGCAAAGAATTGTAGGTGATCGAGGTATGGACTAACTTACTCTGAGCTAAATGCACCAGATTCTTAGTTGATGTAGATTGAGGCTCATTCTTTAGGAAGAGCTCAACTGTGGAGGTATTGAGACAACAGTTCTTACCTAAACAGATCAAGTTTAATTAGTATGAGAGAACTTGAGAAATAATTAAAGACCGGAAATAACTAGTATGGTAGATAACCACTTACCTGTAAGTGCAGTAATTAGATCGAAACAGTTTACTTTCGGATCTAGGCATAATACCTTGAGAAAATTTGCTACTGGCTCTCTGTATAATGTTAAGAAAGTAAAGAGAAAATGAAAAGTTATATTATGCCAACTATGATGTTGGCCGGGCAGAAAAACAAGATCAAAATGCTAAAAGGTTTGCAACAATCTGAGGTTTACCCTTTTGGATTGAATTCTGCAAAGCCAACTATCGTAGTGATCTGTGAGAAAACCATGGTCGATCATTAGTACTGGAGAGAATTAATTTAGAAAATACTTTATATTAAGTATGTCCTAAGTGATAAATATTACTCCCTCTCGTCCTAAATAATAGCCTTTTGACTTTTTGGCACACATATTTATGAGTAAAAAACACATTGCTATAATTGATATTAGTTTTTAATTTTTTTATCATATAAAAGTTTAAATTCTAAACTTTTATTTGATATAATATTTTTTAATTTTTGTTAACTATATGTACGTGTTTTTTACTCTTAAACATGCGTGTCAAAAAGTCAAGAAGCTATTATTAGGGACAGGAGGGAGTAGTGCATAAAGATATTGCTCGCTTGCTACGAAGGGAAGAACAAATAAGTTCCAATCGAGGGATACCGGGCATGCATACCCTTTATTATGATTCTTTGAAGATAGTATTGCAAAATTTAAATTTTTCACACAGTCTCAACATGTTCATGAATAAACTGTCATTAGCAAGACAAGAGGAGACAAGGACTATTCATTGGGATATAAGTCGAGCTTATTACCAAGGGAAGAGAAGAAAAGACAATTCATTTTATCTGGAGTCAAATGATTCAATTGTTTTGGTCCTTTAGTATTTGAAATAGCTATAATAATTGAGTACTGCCCAAATTTGCAGATAAATTTATTTGAAGATAGGAGTGCATACATATTAAACGTACCTCACCAACAAACGCTCTGGCTGCAAGCACACCAAGGGCAGTGGTCATATGGCTCAAGTAAGCAATTGGGCTCAACAATGCTGCAGATTTCACCTTGTCAACTTGTTTACCTTCTGAGAATGATGTTAGAGCTACCAAAGTTCCCTGCCCATACATAATTTATCGATAGCTCTATTAAATATGTATTATAACAAATAGTACTTCTCAACGGACTATTGATTAAGACACAAATTATAACTAGTAATCTGTATAATATTACCATTGAGTGGCCTACATAATGAATCTTCTGCCCAGTCTGCTTGAACACAAAATCGATTGTGGCTGGTAAATCATGAGCTACCAATTCATCCCATGTCCAGTCCCAAAAATCCTGTCCATCTCCATCAATATATTATATCTGCTATTCAGAAAGAATAACTTTTGTATGCACTAATATTTAGACTAATTTGAATGTAGTGTAACAAAGTTTGAACAATGAACAGATATTCCTAAATTTCACTCTGCATAATCGTTTATGAACATACATATAGAGAAGTGCATAAAATCTGGATAGCAGTTGAAAATCTAGAGTAAGATTAATAGGGAAATGCATAATCGAACAACAAACAAGCAGAATAATGCAAGTAACACACACAAATGTGTGTGGATATTGTACCGGATTACTAGGATCAAGCGAAACATGTCTTCTGCTGAATCTAGTGCCTCTAGTATTAGCTATCCACACATCGTAGCCATTATCAGCCAATATTAATGCTAGGGACTGGTCAGCTGAATTTAGCAGCCATGTCAGGCCATCCTACAAGACATAATTATTATAAGACTTTGCTAATTCTAAGTAATATTATGACAAAAAAAACTTTTTATTACATAATATATACATCGGATTCCCAAAAATTATTGAGATATGTGATGTGTCAAACTTATAACAGACATTTACAATTGTACATATGATATATCGAGGGTCCCAAATTGGAGTCAAACTTAGTTGTTTTGCCAAGCTTTCTTCTATAAAATGCCACTGGATATAATTATAGAAGCACCAAGAGATCACGCCTAAAGGAAGTATATTGAAGTTCCAACCAACATCATCTTACCCTTTCTAGTTCTAGATTAATTGTATTGCCTATAGATCGCAAAAACAAACATGTATAGTGATGTGTCATAACTCATAATACAGCAGAGTGCAGCCAAATTTCGTACATATCTAGGCGCCTGTGATCCGGCAAAAATTATGGCATTTTGTGCACGCAAATGCATAAGACAAATTACTCCACAATATACGTGTTGAAATGCATGCATGCTTCATCAGCAAAACAGAAAGTGAGTTAGTGCAAGTAGACTTATCGGTCCTGAATCTAATCTCATCCACAATGGGCATGATTTTGCGGACCACAGGGTGCATATTTTGTTACATCAAAAAAAGGACTTAATTTCATCACCAAGAAACCAATGCTAACAATAATGACAACAACACTTATATATACTGAAATACAAGACACAGGCATTGCACTGTAAGGAATGTAATATGACATTTAGACAACAAGTCTGTAAAATGTGAGGATAAAAACAAAGCTCCTTTGAGATATTTTCTTAAAATTATGTTCCTTTTTTTCGCACAAGCTGCGGAAAAAAGGAACAATATACCTTGATGTCGGTAACAATATTATGGAGCAGCATGTGTATACCTACAGTTACTGAGAAACAGGACAGCCCCACAAAACAACAAAGTTCAAGAGACTATAATTTCTTGATGCAACCGCAAATTATGGCTTTGAGATTTTCTAAATCTTTGGTGAAAAGTAAAAGTGAGGTTTAATTATAACCAATAATTAACAATAATGTTGTACATTAACAAATTTCATGCACTAAAATGTCCTCATATATGTGAGTAGACTACTCATGAACCATGATGAACATTGATGCTTACCACAAGAACCCCATGTTGCAGCAAGACTGGCTGCTTATTCGTGCCACCGCCTCCATTTTTACCCTCGGGGAACCTCTGCAGGCTTAAGATATACCCATCAGCTGTAGTCACCTGATGATTTCATGAGTAAATGTGACATATATGTCAGTTAAAATGATAATTTATTTTCGAGTGCACATCGAAAAATAATAATGACATAAATGTATGACTAACTAGTAGTAACTACTACTGTATTTAAGTAGCTTCTACATACATCATACTCCTGGCATTTGTAACCATGCATAATCTCTGCCGCGAAACATATACCAGCTGCTGGTTCATTGTTAGCTGCATCAGTGGGGGTTCGGGCCAGACGACGTCCGAGCGAAGCCAGAGCTTGACGAGGATGAACTATAATTAGTATGGCTAAAATAGCAGCTGAGCTTAATAACATTCGGAGACTCATTTTGTTCTGGTTAAAGTGTTTCAGAGTTCTGAAGACTCTGGAGTATATGTAGAGCTAGTAAAGAAGAATGCGCGTGTGTAAGAGCGGCAGTGTGAACAATTGACACTGAAAATGGGAAAACTAAAGGGCCCCTGCAATCAGGCTTCGAATTTCAATCCTAAACAAAAAAAAAGTTATATCGAAACTCGATAAAGAAATATTCGAGACCGACCTGAAAACTCGTCATGGACACGAGACCTCCATCGGGGTTGAATTTAAAGTTGTTTTATAACTTTATATATTTAAAATGTAATTCTATAGTTTTTGGGAATATTATAAGTCCAGCTTTGTCGAATACGACACGAATAGTTATAAATATTTATTGTTTGGGTACTTGTTGTTATGTCCAAATTTCAGCATTTGTTATTTGTGATGGGATGATGGTATCTATTGGGCTGAATTTATAGTTGATCGGGTGGATTATTGTTGTTATTAAAGACCTTGTGCCTCCAGGATTAATTTGAAGGTTCTCCATCATCTATGTCTGTCAATGCCAATTGAAGGTCATAGCTCCATATTCCTCATGTTGCACTCGTATGGGAGTTATGGGGTGCTGCTAACCTTGTATTGGAAGATCATTTCCCTGTACTCAGGCGGGTTGCCCTCGTCTAAAGGCTTAGGATGCGTCTTACATTCGAGGTGAGTCTAGTGCTGACCTCCAGTCAAGGTACCTTGGAAATAGTTGTAGTGGACCAACTAAAGCCCATGGTTTCCCGGTCACCGTCGGATCCATGAAGTCCTTGAACCTTATACTGGGCTTTGACATACCCAAACAAGCCTTAATGTGAAGACCTCTTCCGAGTACGTTTCTCTTGCATTTTCTTATCGGGCCTCTACTTTAGCAAGAACTACGTGAGCTTGATCTCCTATTATAAATAGGGGTACGTAGACACATTGTTAGGGGTTAGACGTTGATAGCCCCCACCAACTAAAAAACCTTAACAATCTCAGCCCCCAATATTCAACCACCACCATAATTCGACGATTTTTCTGGTAAAAAACACTACCTTAGATCTTGATTATGACGATGGATCTCAAATTTTATTGTTACCAAATTCATCCATCAATAAATTGGCGCTAGAAGGAAGGGAAATCCACATCTTAGGAGGAAAGATGTTACATCAAATCTAGGGTTTTAAAGGTTTTAATAGTGGACATCATGTGCGACTATGAGAGACGTCAAAGGGGAAGATATTGAAAAAGATTTGTATGGGTTATTGATATTCAATGAGTTATGGTTCTCATCATGGATTGAAGTATATGATCTCAAGTATGATTTAATGGTCGATGGGTAATTGATTTTGGAGTCAAAATAGAAGAAAATTCGTATGTATTGTGCTACACGCGCTACATACACTGTTTGAGTCATATCTTGAGTTCTACAATTCGGATTTGGACGATTTTACAGCCCACTCGAAGCTTATTGGATTCTCTTTAATGCAGAGGTAATAAAATAAGAAGAATCCATTTGGTATCAGTCCGAAACTGGAGAGAAAAGAATGCTTCGAATTTTCATCAAGTAATTCTACTCGGTTTAGAAAACCGGATGGTAATTGGTTTACAATGTTCAGTCGAAATATGTGTATGGAGAGGAGGTTATGGTTAATTGAAGAACAAGCACATGGAGAGGGAGACTTGCAGAGATGGGACACAATTATCAGGAGCTGCATCTCCATATCACAAAGCGCGTCTATTAGGTAAACCCTAACGTTTTAATATTTTCTATTGATTAGATTTTTGCAGGTAGAAAGTCACATGAAGACAAATATCTGAAGATCATTAGATGGAGGAAAAAAATGAGCCTATTTTGGCTTGAATCAGATGAAAATTCGGATTTGAGTGAGAGATTGCGCAACAATCACTGTTTCGGCTATAACTTGAATTTCAGAAGTCAGAATTGGATGATTTTACAGCTCATACGAAGATAATAAAATTTCCTAGAATTTGAAGATGGTCTAATATTCTATTTTCAAGTGGAGAAACCCAGAAAAAGGTCTGGACAACTAAGTTTTATGAGGAGCTACATCTCTATCTCCCAAGACACGTCTTCCAGGTAAAAATCTAACTTTCTTGATATATTTTTGTTGATTGGTTGTGTTGTTGCACATCTTGATTTCTACAAGAAGAAACGGAGGAATAAGGGGGTATGAATAATTTTGATCATAGAAATTTTTATTCAGCATGATAAGTGGAGGCCTAGTAGTGAAGTTGTGAGCGATAGGAACGATGTTTATAATAGCGCATATGCTCATAATAAATGGAGGTTGCTTCTATCGATACTATTGGAGTCAACACCAAAGTCAATCCCCCACCGTAAAAGGAGGGAAGAACTTCTTAGACGTAAAATTTTAGAAAGCTCCCAACGCCTCATAGAAGTAAAATTTTAGTGAAGGCGTAAAATTTTATTGAAGGCTCTCAACGCCTCATGGGAGTAAAACTTTAGTGAAGGTTGAAAGGGGAGATAGGAGTGAAGGGAAGTAACTCACTGCACTTTCATGTGTACTAGGAATGCTAAATGTAATCTCTATGTAATGGTTGATGATAACTCAACAATAGAACATGACATGTAATAATATGCAGGTGCACAGAAATCTTGGATCACAGAGTTCAATTAAGACAAAGTATCAAAGGATCATCTACAGACTTGAAGCCCACTGGAAGAAGTTCATTAACATGTTCATGCCTCAGTGGAGAATAAAAGATATTGATATCTATTCAAGGATGTGGAAACTATAGAAGATTGTCTTAGTCTATGAAGATTTTAGTGCATTATAATCGAAGCTACAAGTAAGGTTTGCAAAGAAGAATGTGGAATCATGTTCAGAATCAAGAGCCCCTATCAAGACTAGTCACTTATGAACCAGACCGTTGCATCAAGTGTCAGGACATTGGAGGCAAACTCTCGTCGGTTAATATGGTTTTAATCATTCTAAAGTTGTTGATTTTCTTAAGACATGTGGAGGATCAACAAAGGTGGTAAATCAGTGTTGGAGAAATGTCAGCCTAATGGATAAGGGACAGACGGCACAACCTGATTGGATCTTACTAAATCTTCACAGATTAGAAGGCCAAATACTTGGACGTGGTGGAGTCACGTATACGGGGCCAAGTATTTGGATAAGGAAGTCTACACAAATTGAAGAGTGGAATGGAAATATTTAATTTAATTAAATAAAGTATTTATTTAATTATTTATATATTTTATAAATAAAGATATTCTTTATTTATATTTTATATATTTATTAAATATTATTTTTACATTAAATATTTCCAAAGGCATGCTTGGCACATGACTTTGAAGATATGATTTGAGTGGACAAAAGTAAAAGGTGGAAAAACAAAGAGTAACACCTTTTTCAATATATAAAGAAGAAACCCAAGTCATCATTTTTAAGAGGTAGTATTCGGATGAAAAAGAAATGGGGAGAGAGAGAGAAAATTATTTTCTCTCCCCCATGGCCGAACTCATACTTTAATATTATGGGGCCATGAATTTCTTTGTCATACCACTCATCTATTCTTCTATTGTAAACATTGCTAAATCTTGTTTAGAAGATAGGTTTGATTTTTGTCTCCTAGATCTAGAATTTGTAATATTTTTAGAGGAGCCAAAAATCATTTCTTTGTTGTGTTCTTGAGCTTTTGTTCTTGAACTTGTTGTAGCATCTACCCCACTTCAATGAATATAAAGTTATATTCTTGGATCTTGTTGTGTTGTGTGTTTTGGATGATTTACCGTTCATTATCTTGGTTATTTTAATGGTGTTCTTGAGGTTGAAGAAGATGATGAACAGTACCTGGGTTTGTACCAAAGTAATTTTTATGTTGTCCCAAAAATAAATAAAAGTCAGATTTTTATTTGGGAATCGTATTCACCCCCCCCTCTACGATCTCCAGGACCTAACAATTGGTATCAGAGCTACTCGATTGACATACAAATCGATTGGATCTAATTTTATTTTTGAGATTAAAGAGGGTACGAAAAAAAATTATTATTTATTTTGGTTATGGTCATCCAGAAAAGAAGCAGTAGGTGTTGTGTCAATTGTTGAAACCCAGAATTTCTCTAAGTACTTACACGGGAACCTATGTAGAAATTCCTATCTAGAAATTCTAGATAAGTTTCTACTTAGAGCCAAGTAGAAATTCTGGAAGTTGAAAAATTTTCTAAGTCAGAAGTTCTACTTAATGTTCTAGATAGAGCCTATGTAGAAATTCCTATCTAGAAATTCTAGATAAGTTTCTACTTAGAGCCAAGTAGAAATTCTGGAAGTTGAAAATTTTTCTAAGTCAGAAGTTCTACTTGATGTTCGAGATAGGACCCAAGTAGAAATTCTATGTAGAAATTCGACTTGATGTTCGAGATAGGACCCAAGTAGAAATTCTATGTAGAAATTCGACTTGATGTTCGAGATAGGACCCAAGTAGAAATTCTATGTAGAAATTCGACTTGATGTTCGAGATAGGACCCAAGTAGAAATTCTATGTAGAAATTCGACTTGATGTTCGAGATAGGACCCAAGTAGAAATTCTATGTAGAAATTCGACTTGATGTTCGAGATAGGACCCAAGTAGAAATTCTATGTAGAAATTCGACTTGATGCTCGAGATAGGACCCAAGTAGAAATTCTATGTAGAAATTCGACTTGATGTTCGAGATAGGACCCAAGTAGAAATTCTATGTAGAAATTCGACTTGATGTTCGAGATAGGACCCAAGTAGAAATTCTATGTAGAAATTCGACTTGATGTTCGAGATAGGACCCAAGTAGAAATTCTATGTAGAAATTCGACTTGATGTTCGAGATAGGACCCAAGTAGAAATTCTACATAGAGGGCTGTTTCAACATGACACATGGCTACATAGTTTAACTTTTATTTAAAATAAAAATTGTTTTCCTCTCAAATTGTTTTTAGTTTAATAATTAATTTAATAATTAAATTTGAATTTAATTATATAAAATATTTTGAAAATAATTTTTAAATTTAAATAATTTATTTTTCAAGTTTATCTTACATCTTGGAAAATATTTTATTTTCTTTTAAATTTTAGAGTCAAATATTTTATATTTTTAATATTCTTAGTTAAGAATTTTATTAATTTGAAAACTAAAATTAATTTTAAAATCCAATTTAATTTCTTTTGAGTTTAATACTCTTAAAATTATTTTGAGAATTATTTTTGAGGTTTAATAATTTATTTTTCATAAAACTTTAATTACAAATTTTATAAAACTCTTTGGAAAATGTTTTTGGATTGAAATAATTTATTTTCATGAACATTTTAAATGTTTTGAAAATTTAGTATTTCTATTTCAAAATTATGTTTTCGAGTTGTTTTATTTTAATTATAATTTAAGCTTGGAAGTTTTAATTATAAATCTCATAAAACTTTTTGGAAAATCATTTTGGTTGAAATAATTTATTTTCAAGAATATCTAAGATGACTTGAAAATTTATTATTTTTATATCAAACTTATATTTTCAATCTGTTTTATTTTAATTATAATTGAAACTGTTTTGGATTATAAATTCTATAAAATTCTTTGGAAATTAATTTTGATTTGAAATAATTTCTTTTTCGGGATTATTTAATATACCTTGAAAATTTTGTTATCTCTATATCAAAACTTTCTTTTCGAATTTTATTTTATTTATAATTTGAAATTGAGAAATTTATTATTATTTATCAAAAATGCATTTTCAATTTATTTTGATTATTTAAATTCCTAAAAAAAAAAAATTAAATACTTCTGTTTGAACAAAATGTTTTATTAAACGAAACAACAGGAGTTGATTCTTCGTTCGTTGAGGACAAACGAACTGACTGAAGAACATTCTAATGGAGTTGAGACCTGATCTTACCATTGGAGATGTATTTCTACATCGGTCTACTCAGTGGATCATTTGGTTATTGAAAGGGGATTAGTTCATTTAGGGAAGAGTCTTCGATCAGTGGTTTTCAAATCAATATCTGAAGAATTTGGGATTTTGAAAAGGAATTCAGTTTAACGGTCAAAGAACCAAAACAACAATTGAAGATTTGGTTAAAGGACATCAGTGGCAGAAATACACAAGGTTTGATTATCACTGACATATGATAATCAAGGGGTTATTGCTACACATACAAAGAAGAGTGATCTTTTCAAGCAGAACATGAGACATTCTATGTCGGGGTCTTTAAGCAGAACAATCAGGTATCAGTTTGGGTTGAAGCAGGAACATCATTGGTTATTGAGGTCAAATGCAAGGATACTTCCATGAGTGTTAGTAGAATGGAAATTGATTTGGATCAATTGATTATCACTCGAGATGGATTGCTAAGCATCGCTCAGGTATACTTTCTAACTAGTTTATACTTGTTTGATTCAATTATAGAGTATTAAGTGCTGAACTGCATTATATTATAAGTTTGATGTAATGCATGTCTCACCTTGATTTCTATATAAATTAGATAACTTATGCTAGTTTGTTAGTGTTGCTTGTTTATCAGTATTTGACTTCATGATTAGATCTTGTGTGATTTAATGCTTGCTTTACGATAATTGATCATGTTAGCATATAGAGTCTTAGGTATTTGTAGGGGTACATTTACCGGAAAGAGTATTTGCTACATGCTAAGTGCCTT
The DNA here is from genome assembly GCA_028671895.1 of Oenanthe sinensis. NCBI lineage: Eukaryota > Viridiplantae > Streptophyta > Magnoliopsida > Apiales > Apiaceae > Oenanthe > Oenanthe sinensis. The sequence continues at coordinate 27,135,772 of CM053801.1, forward strand.
GATGTTTACATTGTCTATAATCTATTTATACTCGCATGGTTGTATTAAATGTTATATTTGATCATGTGCTTGTTAAGATGAGTTTGTTTCTAATTTGGGAATTGCCTAGGGGTCAGTATAATAAACCATGAATTAAATTTTTAAATTTAAACTGACTCAGGTAATTAGAGATAATATAATGTTAAAGTGAACAACAAAGGTGAATTAGAAGAATTAGGAATCTGGGTGATTGATTCTTCTATGACTACATATATGTACGACATGATTCTTATAGACTGCTAGTCCACCTTAAGTTAGGTTGGGATCACTGAGCTCATAGCCAAGACTACTTGTTGAGGCTGATATAGATGAGGAGTGATCAGTCAGATAAGAATGAGCATGTTGAACTTGAATGCTTTGTTGTTAACTATGTTTATAAAAATCTCTAACCCTATTGGACTCAATTAAATTGAGGACCACATATCTTAATCATTTGTGAATGCAGAGTATCTTTATACAGGTATAAGTTATATATCTATGACATTTTCATGTTCAAGGCATATAACTACTTTTACTTTGGTATTCAAATGGTTAAGCAAGGTTACCTATTTTTCTTGAATGATCTGAAGCACAATATTAAGGAAGACTTAGGGAATTCTTTGCGAACGGTTTCCTAATATCAGTTCGAGGATGAACAATATTGATCGGGGTCAAGAGAAATAGAAGCTCACTCTACTGGAAGTGAGGTTGTTGCTGACACGAAATTTAATGCTTATGATGAAGTCAACTATTCGTTGAAGTTTATCAGAATGGAGTTAGCTGCAACAACAAATGATGCTCTCACACTTGGTTTATCAACTAATACTTGGTTTATCAAGATAACGGATTCGACGGTAAAGATGAAGTTGGTGAGAAAGGACTACTTCTAATGAAATTCTTTTAAGAAGGACATTAGTGAAGTATGTCAGTTGAAGGGAAGTCAAGTCAAAGGCTACCCTGTTTAGTTTTGGTGTTTGTTCATGCATTCGATAGATGAAGCATCTCAGTGATTAATCACATTCAAAGGATTAGGCAGATTGCTGTAAGAACACTTTGAGGGCAGGTAATGGAATTTGTTGACGAACGAAGTTCTATGTTATGTCTGCACTGAAAGGAGTATTCTAGAGTAAAGTTCAGTTTCCGGACTTCATGACCAAATGGAGGAGTTAATAGGGAAATCCAGACCTTGAGTGGAATTACAAGGATAATGGATAGACTTAAGGTTTCCTATTCACTACGGCTGAATCAGTTGACACAGCAAGTCTAATCAACAAATGTAAAGAGAAGACATCAAGTAAAATTAATCATGCCTGAAGTCACATGGTGTGATGGAGGGCTATCTTATTTGGAGTTAAGAAGCTTACACAGAGTCTGTGATTGATTTAAGATGATCTAGATGCAGTGAACATCATCATCAAGCTCCCTAGCATTCGTTTGATTTTAGCTTTGAATTTCTAAAGGTTGACATCCTGTTTAGGGCTCAAGATCAGATGACACCAGATGAAGAAAAGCTGCAAGCAGCATCACAGGGGGAGCATCAGTACGTTGGATCAACTAGTCGTGTTTGATGCTCAAAGGTTAGCAGTGCTCATTGAGTAAGAGTTGAGATTCTTAGGAGCACTGAGTGATCCAGATTGAGTGATTGCATATTAGAAAGGAAATTGTCAATTTAAAGATAATGCAATTTAAAGATAATGCAAGATGATCTCAATCATATTTGAAGAAGACTACTCTACCCACTGAATATCTAAGGAAACATTAAGGACACATCTGTCATGACAAAGGGTTTTGTGTAACAACATTTCTTAGAGTCAGTTCTTGATGAATCTGGGTAGTAGAGTAGTGATTGGTAGTGCTGTGCATGTATAAGAGTATTTCATTGGTTTTTCTGAGTGAATTCAATGAAGACTGAAGATGCACTAACTAATCAAGATTGAGTAGGGTTCGAATCAAGGAACTAACTCAATTCAACCAGAGGCAGATACACTTAGCACAAGGAATCAATCCACATGAAGACTTGGTATTGATACAGAAGCTGAAGGGTAGTTCGGAGTTTTTGAAGGTTCTACTCTGCTAGTGTCAAGACTACTGGTTTCTAGAGTGCTGAGTTTAGTGAAGCTGCTACCAAGACCAATATCTACAAGGAAATATTTGGGTGTTGAAGGTAATGCAGTTTCCGTCTGGATGAGCGTGGTATTGTTTCGAGGAACAATGTTAACTGGTAGCTGAAAAGTTATTCCTGTCCAAATGGAGTAAACGTTCGATCTCTCGGACAAAGAGGAGTAATTGTTCATTCAACGATCATACACCAGTAAAAGCTCTATTGACTAAGGTATGTCACTCTAGTCTAATATTGATTTATTTAAATGTAATGTTTATAGAGAGTGTTCATGCTATTTAGATGTCTACGATCTCTAGGAACTGATTAATGTTTGGCTTGTGACCACCCGGGACCCAATATTATCGCTATGAGATTACCTATGATCACCCGGGACCTAGGGACCTAACAATGTAGCATCTCTTTGTATAGTCAATTTATATCCAGGATCTCGTACTTTGTGCTGTCATATGTTATTCATGCTATATGTATCAAATGTTTCAGCATAAGTATTTGTATATATTGATTAGTTGTAATTTTATTTACTTCTAATTGTTTAATGCTAATATTAATGGAACCACTTAATATGTAGTTTAAGTGATGTAATTCATGTCTTTTGCAAAATCCATTAATATTCTTTTGATATTAGTGATGTCACTTAGAATTTCTGCACTAAGTGACAAAAAGATTATTTCAAAAACAATGATATTGAAAGTAAGTTACTACATCGCGAGGGGTTGTCAAAGATCATAAATTTTAACATTAATATTTAAAGGTATTTGATCTCTGATGCAACTAGTACCTCGAGCTTACATACATTCTGATTGTCATGAGTATTTTCAATATGCTTATGTGATAATTGTTAAGATGTAGTGTAAGAAGTTAAATGCTGTCATTCGGTCAATGTATGTTCAGTGTTTAGCGGATGCTTATGTTTTATGCTTTAGAATTACCATGATCTATATTGCAAAATGTGTTTGTTTCAAGCGACAAATGGTAATTGTCTAGCATAATGTAAGTATCTTATGTGCTTGATTATTTTGTAGTAAGATGCATTTTATTACAAAATGATTGAATGATGTTAGTACTTTTGAATGTATTGTCACTCATATCTTTGATAATTCATTAGTATTAACATATGTTTTTCATTCTTTAGAACTTGAATGCATAAAGAAATTTCTTGTCTATTTCTTGTGAAAAATGTTTTATCTAAACATGCATTCATTTGCCAGAGAATGAAAAGCCACTAAAAGTTTTCTTTGAAAGAGAACATTTCTTGATGATTATCTTTCAATTTCAAAATCATATATCCTCTCTCTCTCTAAATGTTTTGTAATGAAAACTGTTTTCTCTCCACGATTTGTTTAAATAAAGTTACTTGATAACTTGTAACTTAGGTTGCATGGTATCAGTCCATTTTATTTGAGTAAATTGTTTTGATCTTGAGGTATCAACCATTGGTAAAACGTTTTTCAAAACTCTTGTTAATGTCTGTTTCACATTGACCTGTAGTATTAAAACAATGGTTGTTTGCTTTGGGATTAGTGCCTTGGACTGTATGACTAAAGCATTCATTCGATTTTTTTTATGATTTATGTTTTAAGTCGGAGATAATATCCGATAAAAATGAATTGCAAAACAATTTCTGAAAACATACAGTGAGCAAGATGAAATAGATTTGAGTTATTAATCAAAATGTTTTTGTTAAAAGAGTTGAATATCAATTGGATATTTGTCTAAGAGAAATTCAAAAGAACACTTTTGTTAATCTGTTAAACTTTTTTTCAAAATTGTGAGTTTATGAAATTTGGCTTAATATTCTTTTACCTATTCTTTATTAATTCCCACATTTTAGCTCTGGTGCATTGTTTCTTGAGGACACATTGCTCCGATGCTATATTTCTGAGAAGGAATAGAGAATAAGTTTAATCATACTCTACCAAATTTTATATAGCTGTGATCAACTCTATCTATTTAGCCGTAATGGCTTGGCCTTAGTGGCTATAGGGGAAGGTCAAGAAGTTGAATAATCCATCAATTTCTAACCAAGGCCTTAGTACCAAACACTATCATTCTAATTCAAACTTTCAACCCTTGGAGATATAAGGAACTTATATAGATTAGCGGTTGTTAAGGGAGAAACTGCACTTGATGCAGCAAATAAGGATGAAGTCGGAAGTGCACCCACAGCTCTACCTCTCGAGAAGGAAAGAAGTATACAAATTGAGGTATCTGTAGCTCATCTGTATTCTCTCAAAAGGATGCAGAGCTGAAAAGGCAATTCAACCGTTTCTGAATGAACTCTCTCAACAGGGTGATTTCATTGAAAATTCGCTCGTCAGCCAGAGCATCTTGTAATGAGTCAAGCACACCACTAGCGTTCACGCTGATGGTAAGCCTAAACAGATAAATTCTATGAACACATTGCAAGAAGTGCACATTGTGAGGTATAGGTAAAACCCCTAAACTTCTTTGTTTACCATTCATGGTGAATGAAGTTGTTGAGCCACCTTCACAGGTATTTGAGGGAAACTTGGATTTCTTGCCATATATTAGAATCCTTGTCAACCTTCCTAGGAGGAACAGTCCTAGTTCCCTAACGGGATTTCACATCCGCAGAGCAATCTGTTGATGTTGAGAGGCAATCACTAACAGTTTTCCATGACTGAAAATAGTGAGTTAATTCATCTTCACAGGTGATTGAGAGAGATGTTTGTACACGTCTACTCTCCCAGGAATTCAAATTCTGGAATACATGGATCGCTCAAAACTTAAAGGCATATCACCGTCAACGATCCAGTGCATGGATTTGCATATGGGGAGTCGGTTGATGCTTAGATAGCTGCTAGTACGCATACCACATTCAACGATCCAGTGCATGGATTTGCATATGGGGAGATTGTTGATGCTGAAAGTAGCTGAGCAACAACTCATAGACTATGATTCAGTTGGTTTACCAATTTGATGAGTCTTTTGAGGATCAGGGTGTTGGGATTTCAGTCACTCCTGGAATGGAGGAGATTCCAATTTCAGAAGGGTTATTCCCCGACGACGAGCCACGTGTGCATGGATTTGCTCATGGTGAGTTGGGTGACGGCCTAACTGAAACCCTGTCTGAGATTCCATCTCAGAACCTAGATCTTTAGTGATTGACAACATGCTACAGTCAACGATCCATAATATCTTGGTGAGACTAGCATGGATTTACTTGCAGGTACAAATTGCTATAAATGGAATGAGTGCAAGTAAGGGAGAGAAACACTTGAGTGAAGTGAGGGAGTGATACACTTGAGTGAGAGAAATAGGGAGAGAAATGAGTGGAACACTTACGCTTGAAAGTGTAAACACCAACAGAACGTAGTAGAAGTGAGGAAACCATAGACCAAACACTAACCTTGCTACTATGCTTGAATCCTGTTACTGAATTTTCCAGCTCTGAAATGTTGAAGAGATTCTTTTCTGGAAGACAAGCTGAAGAAGAGTCTAGCTGAAGCTTAGTGGGAATGTCCAAACTATTACCTTTGGGTCTATTAATTCATGTTGTTCTCAATCTCAAAGGGGGAGACATTAATTTTTAGGCCTAAGGAGGATTTTATGTTCAGTTGGAGGAGAGTTTCTTTTTCGATTGGATGTAGATAATACTTTTATTGTTTTAAAGGATATTCTCAACTAAGGGGGAGAATTTGGTGATACAAGAAACGAGATCTCTTGGTGATACAAGAAATGAGATCTGTCAATCCTATCTTGTGGAGGTTACTTAGAGGATATCTAAAGACACAAGGGTGGATTGGAGCTTGCATGAACTAAGGGGGAGAATTAGATAAAATTGAAACCTTAGTGATGCAATGGAGAAATTACTAAGGGGGAGTTTCTTAGTAATTAGTTGGAGCCTAATCCCTAAAGGTGTTGTAGATTTAACTGTTTTTTCGTCTGAAGTGGAGAAGTTACTTTTTGTCAATTGGGAAGAAGTTACTTGTCGTACTAAGGGGAGAAGTTATGGAGAATCTTAACATATTGGTTTGCAATGCTATATCTTATTCTGAAAAGATATCTAAGGGATTTTGCTCTATTTGTTTGAAGATTTGTCCTTGGAACATTCTAAGGAGAGGTTCGGCAGAAGAATTCTTTCTAGCACGATCAATGAATGAAAATGAAGATTTCTTTGAAGAGTATCAACTCAGGGGGAGTTTTTGCTAAGTAGAAGTTTTCTGGGTAAAGAAGAATGTGAAGGAGATTTTCAAGGGGCATCTGAGAAGTGTCCAAGTGTGTTCTATTTCTTGTTTCAGTGATAGATGAAGTCAGTGGAGCAGTGCAGGGAAGAAAGAAAATTATGTTTCCTGGAAATAGAACATCCTGAAGAAAAAGAGGAAGTGACTTTCATTCTAAGAGAGAACAACCTTAAGGGGATAATGAGTTGACCTCTTATAGAGAACATAGAGAGCTGTATGTTCTAGTTCGAATTGCAAGATGAACGAGAATGATTGTTCAGAAGTCTTTACTAATGATTTGTTTCTTTATTGAAAGAACCCCATCTTTGAAGAACATTGAAGTGGAGGAAGCTAAAGGAAAATGAAATTCAGAAATTCATCATTCATTTTCAGCAACTCAGGAAATCTGGATTTAACTGATTATATCTTTCCAGAACCTTTTGTATATTATTTTCATGTCCAGTACTTTAATTGTTTCTTGTATATTAGTTGAGTTATCCTCTAGTAGCTAATTTTACTTAATTACTTTTGGGGGAAATTGTAAATGGAAATAGTATTTGATTGCTATTCCATATCAACCAAATAGGGGGAGATTGAAAGGGGAGATAGGAGTGAAGGGAAGTAACTCACTGCACTTTCATGTGTACTAGGAATGCTAAATGTAATCTCTATGTAATGGTTGATGATAACTCAACAATAGAACAGGACATGTAATAATATGCAGGTGCACAGAAATCTTGGATCACAGAGTTCAATTAAGACAAAGTATCAAAGGATCATCTACAGACTTGAAGCCCACTGGAAGAAGTTCATTAACATGTTCATGCCTCAGTGGAGAATAAAAGATATTGATATCTATTCAAGGATGTGGAAACTATAGAAGATTGTCTTAGTCTATGAAGATTTTAGTGCATTATAATCGAAGCTACAAGTAAGGTTTGCAAAGAAGAATGTGGAATCATGTTCAGAATCAAAAGCCCCTATCAAGACTAGTCACTTATGAACCAGACCGTTGCATCAAGTGTCAGGACATTGGAGGCAAGCTCTCGTCGGTTAATATGGTTTTAATCATTCTAAAGTTGTTGATTTTCTTAAGACATGTGGAGGATCAACAAAGGTGGTAAATCAGTGTTGGAGAAATGTCAGCCTAATGGATAAGGGACAGACGGCACAACCTGATTGGATCTTACTAAAGCTTCACAGATTAGAAGGCCAAATACTTGGACGTGGTGGAGTCACGTATACGGGGCCAAATATTTGGATAAGGAAGTCTACACAAATTGAAGAGTGGAATGGAAATATTTAATTTAATTAAATAAAGTATTTATTTAATTATTTATATATTTTATAAATAAAGATATTCTTTATTTATATTTTATATATTTATTAAATATTATTTTTACATTAAATATTTCCAAAGGCATGCTTGGCACATGACTTTGAAGATATGATTTGAGTGGACAAAAGTAAAAGGTGGAAAAACAAAGAGTAACACCTTTTTCAATATATAAAGAAGAAACCCAAGTCATCATTTTTAAGAGGTAGTATTCGGATGAAAAAGAAATGGGGAGAGAGAGAGAAAATTATTTTCTCTCCCCCATGGCCGAACTCATACTTTAATATTATGGGGCCATGAATTTCTTTGTCATACCACTCATCTATTCTTCTATTGTAAACATTGCTAAATCTTGTTTAGAAGATAGGTTTGATTTTTGTCTCCTAGATCTAGAATTTGTAATATTTTTAGAGGAGCCAAAAATCATTTCTTTGTTGTGTTCTTGAGCTTTTGTTCTTGAACTTGTTGTAGCATCTACCCCACTTCAATGAATATAAAGTTATATTCTTGGATCTTGTTGTGTTGTGTGTTTTGGATGATTTACCGTTCATTATCTTGGTTATTTTAATGGTGTTCTTGAGGTTGAAGAAGATGATGAACAGTACCTGGGTTTGTACCAAAGTAATTTTTATGTTGTCCCAAAAATAAATAAAAGTCAGATTTTTATTTGGGAATCGTATTCACCCCCCCCTCTACGATCTCCAGGACCTAACAAAGGTGTAAAATTTTATTGAAGGCTCCCAACGCCTCATTGGAGTAAAATTTTACTGAAAGCTCCCAACGCCTCATGGGAGTAAAATTTTAGTGAAAACATAAAATTTTATTGAAGGCTCCCAACGCCTCATGGGAGTAAAATTTTACTGAAGGCGTAAAATTTTATTAAAGGCTTCCAACGCCTCATAGAAGTAAAATTTTAGTAAAATTAGGGGTGTTGTTGATTTTTAAGTCACTCAAAGGTAATTTTGTTTTTACACGGTGCATCATAAAAGTTATTATTATGCATGAGATATTTGAAAAGTGTGTGGAAGACATAATTTTGAAAGAAGTGAAAAAAGAAGCAAGAATATGTGTGGTAACTACGAAATTTGATGAAGATTTAATTCCTCTTATATTTACAATATTGCAAGGAATTGCGGGTAGTTGTTATGCCCAAATTTCAGCATTTGTTATTTGTGATGGGTTGGTGGTATCTATTGGGATGAATTTATAGTTGTTCAAGTGGATTATTGTTGTTGTTATTAAATGCCCTCTGCCTCCAGAATTAATTTGAAGGTTCTCCACCATCTATGTCTGTCATTGCCAATTGAATGTCATAGCTCCATATTCCTCGGGTTGCCCTCGTAGGGGAGTTATGGTGTGCTGCTAACCTTGTCTTGGAAGATCATTTCCCTGTACTCAGGTGGGTTGCTCTCGTTTGAGGGCTTATGACGCGTCTTATATTCGAGGTGAGTCTAGTGCTAGCCTCCAGTTAAGGTACCTTGGAAATAGCTGTAGTAAACCGGTTAGAGCCCACGGTTTCCAGGTCAGCGTCGGATCCATGAAGTCCTTGGACCTTATACTGGCCAAACAAGCCTTAATGTGGAGACCTCTTCTGAGTAGGTTTCTCTTGCCTTTTCCTATCAAGCCTCTACTTCAGCAAGAACTAAGTGGGCTTGATCCCCTATTATAAATAGGGGTACGTAGGCACATTGTTAGTGGTTAGACGTTGAGAGCCCCCACCAACTAAAAAACCCTAACAATCTCAGCTCCTAATATTCAACCACCACCACACTCCGATGACTTTTCTGGTAAAAAACATTACCTTAGATGTTGATTATGACGATGGACCTCAAATTTTGTTGTTACCAAATTCCTCCATCAACACTTGTAATTGTAACCCATCAAACAAAAACTCAAAAAAACCCTAACAAGCAGCCCTTGTTTTTTTATTCTTAAAATCAAATGTCAAAAAAGGTGATTGATATTCTCCCTCCCGCATTTTCGTCTAAAGATGAAGAGGGCTCAAGCAACACTGATAATGATGAACAACAACACCACCAATCCCCACATACTCAAGAATCCCAAGAGTCTGACGAGTTTGAAGAGTCTGATGATGAACAACACCACCAATCCCCGCAGCCTCATGAATCCCAAGAGTTGAAAGAATCTGATGATGATGAACAACACCACCAATCCCCACAATCTCAAGAGGCCTAGGTGTATGAAGAATATGATGATGAGCTTGAGACTGTTACGAAGAAACCATCTTTACAACAACCCAAGAGATTGAATCTTATGATGATTCTAATGTAGGTTCTGATGACTCTTCTTCTGCATTCACTATCAAGCATGTTTTTTCAAAATTTGTTTCCAAATATCCTCAACCCAAATCACCTATTTCGAGAACTAAAATTGATAAGGTTTTCAAGCCTGTTTTAAAAAACCAACAACATGGTAAAGTAAAAGAGGGTAATAGTAAGCGTCAAACGGAGATTGAAGTGGAGAAAATTGATAAAGTTTCGAAGAATAAGAAGAGTAACGTTTCTAATGGGGAGATGAAGAGGGCTGTTAAGTGGAGGGAGAAAGAGCAAGTTAAGGATAGAATTATGAAGGATAACAAGGAAGAAACACCAAATTTTTTGTCATTGTATCCATGATTATGTGCTTCTCTATAATTGGAGGTGCCTGGTTATTTAATACTGAGAGCAGAAGATACAAAGGAATATGTGAAAGAAATAATTATTGGGATGAGCAAAGAGAAATCAAGAGAACTCGAGGATAGGTGGAAAACTGTTTCTGTGATGTGCCATCAACTGAATGCAACGAGGATACATTTGATCAATAAGCAAGCCAAAGCTACGTTGGAGTCGTTAAAACATTTTTAATTAACGGTAATATTTAATATTAACGATGCATTTGGTGTGGAATATGTCATCAACAGTACATATTTTTCTTTGGTTGTTGGCTCCATATTTTTTTGTTATTAATGTTGAATTAGTGATTTCATATTGTTGGTATTGTCATTATTTGTTCATTCTTTGCCATACTAGTACTTGTTACTGCCATTATTTTTTAGCTCTCGGATATGTTTGTTCATTATGTTAATAACTTCTAGTAGACATTTTTCCAAAGATTATTAACATAATGAACAAACATATCCAAGATCTAAAAACATTGGCAGCAACAAGTACTAGTACGGAAGAGAATGGACAAACAATGACAATACCAACAATATGAGATCATTAATTTAACATTAATAAAAAAAATATGGAAGCAACAACCAAAGAAAAATATATCCTGTTGATGACATATTCCACACCAAATACATCGTTAATATTAAATATTACCGTTAATTAAAAATATTTTAGCAAATCCAACGTAGCTTTGATTTGCTTATTGATCAAAATTCTCGTTGCATTTAGTTGATGACCCATCACAGAAACAATTTTCCACCTATCCTCCTCGAGTTCTCCTGCTTTCTCTTTTCTCATCCCAATGATTATTTCTTTCACGTATTCTTTTGTATCTCCTGCCCTCAGTGTTAAATAATCAGACAATTCCGATTCAAGATAAACACATAATCGTGGATACAATGACAAAAAATATGGTGTTTCTTCCTTATTATCCTTCATAATTCTATCCTTAACTTGCTCTCCATCTCCTCCACTTAATAGCCCTCTCCATCTCCTCCACATTAGAAACCTTACTCTTATTATTCTTCGAAACTTTATCAATTTTCTCCGCTTCAATCTCTTGATGCTTACTATTATCCCCTTTCAGTTTACCAAGTTGTTGATTTTTCAAAACAGACTTGAAAACCTTATCATTTTTTGTTTTCGAAACAGGTGATTTGGGTTTATAAGATTTGAAAACAGATTTTGGAAAAACATGCTTGATAGAGAATGCAGAAGGAGAGTCATAAGAATCAGTATCAGATTCAATCTCCTGGGTTATTGTAAAGATGGTTTCTTCGCAATAGGTTCAAGCTCATCATCAATTTTATCATCAGATTCTTCATACTCCTGGGCTTCTTGTGATTGTGGGGATTGATGGTGTTGTTCATTATCTTCAGATTCTTCCGACTCTTAGAATTCTTAAGGCTGTGGGGATTGGTGTTGTTGTTTATCATCAGACTCTTCAAACTCGTCAAACTCTTGGGATTCTTGAGGATGTGGGGATTGATGGTGTTGTTGTTCATCATATATCAATGTTGTTGCTTGAGCCCTCTTCCTCTTCAAACGAAGATGCGGGAGGGAGAATATCAAGCACCTTTTTTTGCCATTTAATTTTAAGAATAACTAAAGAGGGGCCGCTTGTTAGGGTTTACAAGTGCTCACACAATATGTATTTATAACTATTGGTGTCGCATTCGACAAAGCCGCGACTTATAATATTCTCAAAAATTATAAAATTACTTTTTAAATATATAAAATTATAAAATAATATTTTAAATTTAACCCCGATGGAGGTCTCGTCTCTATAACGAGTTTTCAGGTCGGTCTCGTCTTTTGACGTGTTTCACAATATACTTATCTTCTCATTATTCTATATTTTTGTAAAGTTGCACATTATGCATATTTATATTTTAATATGATAATTTTTGTTTGTTTTGTATAGAGATGTATTTTACTTAGGAGATTAATGTGATATATTTTAGTTAGAAAATTAATATGAGATTATTTTTTAGTTAGAAGATTAATATTTTAAAATTAGGCCCAACAATTAATCAACTATCCGGCACAAATATTGACTGACTACCAAACTTTCAATGTTATCATAAATTTCAATGATATATTAAATTAAAATTATAGGATAAATTTTAATGATATATTAAATAAAAATTATAGGATAAGTAGGATTTGTAAAATAAAAATATAGAATATAATTTAAATATAATATAATATTATTCTATCTCTGATGAGTTGTATAAAAAGAGGACTACTGGTGTTAGAGTTGTATGTAATTATTCTATCTCTGATGAGTTGTATAAAAAGAGGACTACTTGTGTTAGAGTTGTATGTATGACTATATTCTTTTAAAATTATATTTTATTAAAATTCAACGGTTAAGATTGTTTCTATGGTTCACTTAAAATTGGACGGTCAAGATCTTTTCTATGCTTCACCCAGTACCAAACCAACCGACGACCAAAACTTTTAATCTTTCGGCTTTAATAATATAGTGTCTTTTGACGTGTTTCACAATATACTTATCTTCTCATTATTCTATATTTTTGTAAAGTTGCACATTATGCATATTTATATTTTAATATGATAATTTTTGTTTGTTTTGTATAGAGATGTATTTTACTTAGGAGATTAAAGTGAGATATTTTAGTTAGAAGATTAATATGAGATTATTTTTTAGTTAGAAGATTAATATTTTAAAATTAGGCCCAACAATTAATCAACTATCCGGCACAAATATTGACTGACTACCAAACTTTCAATGTTATCATAAATTTCAATGATATATTAAATTAAAATTATAGGATAAATTTTAATGATATATTAAATAAAAATTATAGGATAAGTAGGATTTGTAAAATAAAAATATAGAATATAATTTAAATATAATATAATATTATTCTATCTCTGATGAGTTGTATAAAAAGAGGACTACTGGTGTTAGAGTTGTATGTAATTATTCTATCTCTGATGAGTTGTATAAAAAGAGGACTACCTGTGTTAGAGTTGTATGTATGACTATATTCTTTTAAAATTATATTTTATTAAAATTCAACGGTTAAGATTGTTTCTATGGTTCACTTAAAATTGGACGGTCAAGATCTTTTCTATGGTTCACCCAGTACCAAACCAACCGACGATCAAAACTTTTAATCTTTCGGCTTTAATAATATAGTATAGATGAAGTTTTATATTTTTTAAATCCATAATGTGATTAACTTTGGTTGTGCTGAACAAACAAAATAAAAGTACGAGAATACGAATAATTTGTAGGATGGAAGCAAGGTTGAATAACTGAAGAGAGACAGCTTCACGTGGCTATAAAGACGCGTTTTCGTTTCTTTTCAAAAGGATTTTTTTGACTGAGAGCAGTTGGTGTCTCGACTAGTGGTTTCGAATTTGATTTTTTATAAATAATTTTTCGAATGTAATTTTAAGTTCATTTTGTAAATAATCTGAGTGCCGAGAAATTCGAGGGAAAATTTTGCAAGAAAATTTATTTATAAAATTTGAGAATAAATTCCATTAACAAGTCAGTGAACGTATTCAATTATTAAATAAATATATATCATATTGCAGTGTAATATTCATATTATTATTAAATTTATGAAAGTTGCTGCTGGATGAGGAAAGTGATCGGAATATCACAGCTGAGACTGTATGATAATATTTGTGTTATTATTAGAAAAAGAGAATTAAAAGAATTCTCTCTAAAAGTTTTGTTGGCTGTAAATTTCAACTCATTCAATATTCCTATATAATTATTTAAAAATAATTCAGATATGTAAAATTTTTGGTGAGTAAAAAATTATATGAGTTAAATTTCTTACACTACAAGCTCAACCGAGATACCAAATGAACCTCTTTAAAACTAAAATTGTATAATATTTCAGTTCACTAAAGATTTGGGAGATATATGATACTTCTATAAAGGATCTTTAGACTAAAAACATAATATAATTTGAAGTTCATGTTTTATAATATGATACCTCTTTAGCATCTGAGAAATTTTAATCCCAACGGCCAGAAAAACTTTGCTTCACCAAAATACATGAACAGTAATCAGAGTTCTGGTGGATATTATTTAACCAATGGTGTGGACGGGGTTCTCATCTTCTTGATTTCACTGAAGTTATTGCTTGCAATCAGATTTGGAAGGCAGCACTGAAACGACTTCAAAGATTTCTCCCGATGGGCCTTGACATTTGCATTAGGGGTTAGTTCCTTGCTCTGCAAACTTGGTGCGCAATTTGTGTTGCTTAAATTGCCAGATGTATTCTGCTCATTATCAGCATTCTGTTTAACTCGTATACTCTGTTTAAAAAGGTCGGATAATCTCATTTTCTTATCTGTTGGAGACGGTTGTTCTGGAATAACACCAGGTGCTGGCTCCTCAACAAGGGCAGTTCTATGGACTCGTTGGGATCCAGTAGCAAAGCTATGATGTAATGGAGTGTTACCTCGGGAAGGGGTGAATTCTGCATCAAATGTGACAGACTATTATAGAACTCTGTTTGCATATAAGCTGCTCATAATATGAATTAGAAAAGTGCAAGTTTCATCCAATCGGATAAACAAGTTACCTCCATTAACACTCATGAAGTCATCATCACAGTCTGAATCTAACCAGGCTTGTGAATCAAAGAATGTCTCTTCTTTACTACCTGCATGACCATACATCAAATTTATTATCAAAATGATAATCCATACAAAAAGAACGTGCAGGAGAAGTACAAGTTAATGGGTCTAAATGCAATTATTAAGGCCTAGTGCTGTCGATTGAATTAAAAGTCACAATGAGACCCAATGGACATATTAATTTGATGAGCAATATAAATATGCTTTAAGAAATACGTTTAAACAGTTACTCAAGAGAAATAATATTGACACTTGACTAACAAAAGGCAATTCACTCGAGAGAAATAATATTGACTACTAGAATGAGGAATGAAAAGGACAAACATTAGATGCATGCAGAACTAAGCATCTGCAAACGAACGAGCTTCCTAAAAGACTGACGAATACAAGATGATGGAATCACTTTAAAAGCAGCTCCATGATTCCCATACAAAAGGTACAAAAATTTAAATAACTGATTATCCACCATAGGCCTGAAAAGTTTCCCTAGAAAAAACTTACATCAAGGGCACACAGGCAAGCCATTATCTTATTACATCAAAATCTACATTTAGTTGTGGTTATTTCAACCACCAAACTTCAGTACTGAAAGTGAAAACTGGCAAGTTATCTTGTTACAAGGAACACATGATCTCTTAGGTCATTCACCGGTGAAATGTAAACATTCTGACATATAAAAACCAAAAGTTGGCCAGTACTTGGGGGCTAAGAAAATTTAATTTAGGTTTCTAGGTTCTTGAAATAATCTTGCAAGGATTATCATGGAAACATAGACACCAAAGGCAGAATCTGAAATACTGAATTTACTAGAATAGAAAATTGAAATGTTGATGCTTAACTGTCCTGTTACCGGCAATGAAATTCTTTAATGTATGGCATGAATTACACAACATGTAACAATGCTCTGTAAAAAACACACAAAATGCAGCTAGTAAGTTATTTGTGTTATATTTAGCAAAAAAAAAATTCTTTGTGTAATAATTCCATTTTCCTTTGCAAGGACTATTAGCGTCACTAGCATGGTTTGAAAACGGGAAACCCATGGCTGTAAAATAAGTTAACGAATCAGCCCCTTAGCATCATATGGCACTTGAGGTAACAAAATGACCATATTTAAGAGCACAATATAGTGTTGTGTAGTTTTGTTTGTATGTGCTAGGTGTGATAAATAAGTACATTATCATGCACTTGTGTCCATATTGATTTCTGGAAGTGCCAGAGTGGTCAATTATTTCGCATGACTTGTGTCACTTGTAAATGTATCAGTAGTTGCAGAAACCATTATGCAAGTTCTCAGCTTGCCAATATTATTAGAAAAAATAATACGAAAACTATAAACCTTAAATCCTCTCTTTTAACCATTGAATAATAGCCAATTAATAGATAAATATAATAAATTACAAGAACAGATATGCTGAAAACGGACAGAATGCCTGTCACAAGTATTTAATAATAAATTTAAACAGAAAAACGAGTAGAAGTTCATAAACAAGTTGTCAAGGGTCATGTTACTACTTTCACTCTTCACTTCTTTCGGTTAAAAACACAAACTTTATAATAAAACTTATGTTTTAACATATACTCTTTGTTTCAAATATATATATATATATATATATATATATATATATATATATATATATATATATATATATATATATATATATATACACACACACACACTCTTAAATAACCATCACAATACATACACCAACAAAAAACAAGTCAAAATAAGAATTTTCAATAACTCCTAACTTTGTACCCTAGTGCTATATGTAAATTTCTGCCATTAACCCTTTAAGAAAAATTGATCATATACGAAAGAGTTGGTTCAGCCATCAAGTAAATACAAGGTTAAATGTGTGTGTGTGTGTGTGTGATATCTAGTTATTCAGCATGACAACAATAACAACAAAACCACACAACAAAAAAACAACTAATTCACAAAACTGAAACAAACCAAACTCTATAACATCAACTTAAAGAGCATAAAACATATTACATAAACTCAGAGACAATTGTATTAACAGAATATTAACAAAAAGGCAAAGAAAATACCAAAATCATGAAACTTGTGAGATGGGTCAGGCTGTATATTGAGTGCAAGGTCACCATTGGGCTTGTTGTTGTCTTTGATGGGTGAGAATACAACAAGCTTGTTATCAGATTTAGACCCAAAAGGGTTCTGAAACTTGACATCATTTGTGTGTTTATGAGCCTTATGAGATGATACACAAGAACCCATTTGACCAAAACTCAAACAAAAAGTACAAATAGTATGTGTGTAATAATAATTAATTTGAACCCAACAACATAGGTATCAGCGCCAGGGCATGGAAGCAGAGGAAGGACCCTACTGCCTTGTAAATTTTGGCGTTACACTAAAATATACACACTGCAACACCAAGAGCAAGAATCATAATGGGCCCATCCTATTTTGTCAAAATAAGTGGTTATTACTTATAATAATTTAAATAAATATGTAATCTTGAGATTTTTTCTATAATTAAGATAATCTTTTGGGTAATATATTAAATTGAATATTTATGGATCGAATATTCGTACGAAATATACATAATATAAAAGTTACATATTTATGGATTGAATATGGATCGAATGTGTAAACTTTTATATCTTGTAATCATGGTTGTGAATATTTGGAATCCGAACTTATCAGTTAAGACACGCACTTGGGATTAATCCAGTAATTGGGAATTAATTGAAAAGATTAATCGAAGTAATAATCAGATTTATTATATTATTATAATAAAATTTAATATATTTATCTAATTTACTATAGAATATACTATATAAAAAAATTTCATAAATAAAAATCGGATTTTATAAATAGTATCTAACAGCTATTTTGTAAGGATTAATTATGAATTTATCGGGAATTTTTAGAAAACTGCTTTTAATATAAAAGTTTTGGACAACTTCAAATATAAAAGTATTCCCTTTTTAAATGATAAATTTAGCTAAATAATCTTATAATATGAAAAGTGAACGACAAATTATCTTTTATTACTAACTTTTCAATTATCATGTACATTTTTATAATCTTTAGATTTTTAGCATAAATATACGATTTTTAAAATTTTTATAAATAAAATTTTTATAAATAAATTTTTTACTAAGATCGTGTTTGTTATGGGATTATAATCCATGCTTATTTCAAGGGATTATAATCCGGGGGTTAGAGTTCATGGATTATATTTTTTTTACTATTATCTCTAAGGATTATAATCCTTTAAATTATCTTATCATTTATTTGTTGCGAAAGATTAAATTTAGGATTGAATTATAATCTTTTACATTTTTATTTTACATTTTTTTGAGGGATGAGACGTGAGATATGGCTATAATTCTTAAAATTTGTTAATCCCTTGTTTGTTTTAGATGAAATTATAGTGAGGGGATTATAATCCTTTAAAAAATTACTTGAAGAAAGAGATTAAATAATACATCCTACAATCAAGTATTAGGGAGGATTATAATTCTATCATTTAGTCCGATAAAAGTATAAAACAAACATTGATTGAAAATTTTAAAGAACTGTAATACTTGGACTAATATAAAATATGATTTTATAAAACAAACATGGATTTGTAAAATTTAAAGCATTGTAATCCTATCTCACATTTTATCCGGGAAACAAACATAACCTTTTAAGTTTTCAAATTCACTGCCGGTCTGCTACATTATTTATAAACAACTTTTTATATCTTTAACCTTACTCTCCACGGACATATTCAAATACCTAACTAAATTACTAAAGGTAAATAACGCGAAGATTATGCCGGATCTAAAGTATTTTCTGGGGTCAAATAGTCACCTAAAAAAAATTGAAATAATTAACAAAATGCCTTCAAAGTCCACGGGTTTTTTATGCTTCATTTTCTTATCTTTATCATCATCTTAGTGCTCTTTAAAATGTTGTTTTTTTATTTAAAAATAATTTTATTATTTGTGAATAAAAATTATTTTAAACTTCTTAAGTTATAACTAGTTTGAATAAATATACTTTAAATTATCTATAAAATGATATTATTTATTTTTTTGAAGTCAAAAATATAAATTAAAATAAGTATATACTTGTTCATAAAATAAGATAAAACAGACATATCAATTTTATTTATAACGAAAAATTAATAAATAAAAAAAATAATTTTCAATTTATAAATTAAAGGCTAAACGAAGCATGCCCCCGAGTTGTGAGGTCCTGAGGATAGTAGATTAGTAGTTTTTCTTTGATAAGCGAATAAATATATTAAAGAGCATTACAGAGTTTTTGATCCTGAAAAACCAAAAGGGCATACTCTCGAGGATTGTGGTGTAATCAATTTATGAACTTAGTTTAAGTTGTTTAGTCAAGTAAAATATATTGTCATGTTATAATTGACAGTACAGTTAATAGTCACTTGTAAATAGTACAATTAAAAATATTATTTAGGTGACAGTACATTTGAAAGTTACTGTCTTGTATAAAATAATAAACATGAGTCATGTAATAGAAGTTCACTAAGTGTTCATGCACAACATGATTCAAAACTCAGACAACAAGTTTTCAAGTACTCAAGCCTATGAGAGTACATTTCAAGTGACAACACAATTGGAAGAGACGACAACAACTATTCCATTGACATTTAACTTGGTGGAGAATGAAGATTTGAAGACAACAAGTTTCACTGTCAACAACTTTGGTGGAGTAATTGACAACAACATTGGCAGGAATAGTTGACAGCAACTTTGGAATACAACATGTTTTATGGACTATCAAACTTGACAGTAAAGTATGCGGAATCAAAAATACTGTCACCAAAGGTAAGCTAAAAGTTGACAGAAAGCTCCGAGTGAAACTGACAATCTGTTTCAGGTAGTAGACTATATAGTGAAAATATAAGGAATGATTTTTGACATTCTAATCTAGTCTGTGAAGTCTACTACTACAACTTAGGAGAATTTAAGCAAAATGTAAAACGTGCTTAAAGAGCCAAAGATTTCTGCATATCTTAGAGCTGCTTTATCTACAAATGGAATGAAGACAAATCTGAATGGGAAAAAAAAATTATTTCAAGTTTTGTTCTAGGAACAAGGGAAAGTACACTTGTAAATGGAATATGTGTTTCAGTATAAATACACATATCTCACAAGTACTTTCACTCATGCAACTGAGCTAGAATTTTCTCAAGCATAGAAACATTAACAAACTCATTGTTATTATATCTATCGAAGCTGGAATTATTTTCCAGACTTTTGTAGTGAAACAAAAATTAATAAAATTAATTTTTAAAGTTTAAACACTCTGTCAGTTTATCTGTTTAGTTTGTTTGCATCAATAACTTTTTAATTATCATAGTGTTGTTAGCGAAAATCTTTAATAATTAATAGAGTTGCATTCAACCCCCCTTATGCAACACTCATCTTAACTAATCACATGCTTTAACATGCATATCGCTTCCAATGATGTATGTTTACATAAGTCAGTCAAAACTGAGAAGGCAAAGCCACCCAGAAACAAGAACCCAAAATCAAGTATTAAATCTAAATGGGTGGCCACAGGAGTCGTGCTAAAAGTTGATAAAAGAAAACTAATTAATCCTGCCTTAAACTGTGATTTGGCTAACCCAAATGGACCCAATGAGAGTTGGGTACCAAAAGCAACTTGAAAACTTTGCATTGCAGGGCAACATGAAAAATAAAAGAGTCATGTAGATCATTGACAGTGGATGCTAAGGACACATGTGAAAGTGTTTGACCTAAAACCAATCATGTATGATGAGTTAGGAAAAACTTTCTGCTACTCTTATTTGATTTCATTTGATAATAATAAAGTATTTATGTTACGGGCTTAATCTATTTGAAGTGTATTAAATAAAATGTTCCATAGTTTAGAGCAAAGCTTCTAGAATTATAATGAGATTGTAATAATGAGATTTAGAAGATAATAGCTTTAGACTTAAACAGTTCCTGATCATAGGATAACTAATTGGAAATTGGTAAATCCGTAAAGATCAGTACATACTATGTAGCTCTCTTAGGAGGATGTCTGTTCTCATAGACATTTGTGTGGTGACACTATAGCGTATGTAGGTGCTTATTAAGGAATAAGTTCACTGAACATGACTCGATAAGTAGAACAACTAATGGAGTTTACTCACGTGTCGATAGTTGTTTATTAAGTAAATAGTTGTACAAGTATCCTTAGACTTGAGATCGTTAGAGTAATCTCGTACACAATGATTTATGCTTTGGTTTAGTCCTTAGTCTCTAGGACATTCATTAGGTCCATTCTGGGCATAGTGATTTGTGTATGGAGATAGTTAACAGATCAATAAAGGATCTGCCCCTTCCAGTAAAGGAAGTGAATATCCTATGTTATTCTTAGATATGCAAGTTCAGGAATTTCTGGCCAGAGTGAATGAAATTAGAAAGAGTTTCTAATTTGCATTAAAAGGAACTTTGCATTATGAATAAGAAATCATATGATTAAATTAGATAGGCTTGACACGAGTTCCATGCCTTGTATTTAATCGGGATATTGAAGGGTAGAAGAAATTAATTGTACGGTAACTAATTACTGACAGGTTCTAAGTATTCTAAGCAATGATTTCGTATTATCTGGATAATCGCGATATGTTGAGAAGCATCACTCACGATGTAGAATAAATATAATTAATCAGATTAATTATATTTAATGAATTAATAGAATTCATATAAATAATAAATAAAATGTTTATTATTATTTATTTCTACTACCGGCTTAATATTGAACCTAAAGAGTCACACCATAAAAGAGATTAAATTATAGATGAAGGAATAATTAATAATAGCTAGTCATTATTTATTTATGAAATAAATAATTACTTAGCAAATTTTATAAATTAATTAAATGAGATTTAATTGACTATAAATTATTTAAGATAAGATCTTAATATTATTAATTAAATATTTAATTAAAGTAATTAAATATGAAGAGAGAATAATTTTCTAAAAGAGTTTAGAAAAAAGAATTAATGATTAAAATAGTTTTAATCATTAACTAATTAATTAATAAGATTAATTAATTAAAAAGGGAATTAATAATAAGATATTTATAGAAAATATTTCAGCTGAGATATTTGCCTATAAATATAGGATTATAAACCCTAATAAAAAAACCCTAATATTTGTGAGAAATATTTTAAAAGGGAGGCAACCCTAATTTCCTCTCTAGCCTCCTCCTTCATCTTTTAGTTTGATTCTTGGTGGATATCTTTAGAGCATTCCACACTTGAGGGGTGATTGCAAGGATTGAAGAACAAGATCTTCTCTAGCTGTTGCCGGAAAGCAATCAAGATATTCTTCAATTTATAAAATAGTTTTGTATCTATATGTATGTATACATAAGAATATATGCAAATAAATGTTATTCAATGCTTCCACTGGTGCATAAATTCCTTCAATGGTATCAAAGTATAGGTTGTATGCATATAGATTCGTGGTCAAGTTTCAGAATTTTATGAGCATGTATGTATTTATTATGATTTATACAAGCAATATCATGTTTTAATTATGATTAATATGATAATGTTCGTCAAAATTGTTTTGATAATTTTCCTGGGTTCTATAAGTGTTTTAGATAGTCCAGTTAATTTTTCATAATTTTCTGATGCGTAGAATATTTATTATGAATTTTGAAAGCAATAATAATGATTTAATTATGATTAATTCATTACTGTTCCTCAAAATTTATTTTATATTTTTCATGTGTTTTACAAGTGTTGTAAATCGTCCAGGTATTTTTAGAATATTTTTCTGAGCTGTATATTATTTATTATGGTTTTTTTAAAGTTTTTTTTAATTAATTCATAATTAAATAATAATAGCTGAAAAAAAAGAAAAAAAAGAGGTGTAACGCATTCTGCTCATGTGTTACAAGCTAAAAAAAGGTTTTTGGCTTGTAACGCATACCCGAGATGCGTGACAGGGTGTCTTGCACGCGCCTGACGCGCGTGGGGGCGCGTCAAAAACTTCTCGGGGAGCGTGCTGGCGCGTGGGAGCTCAGAATGGGGCATGTAATATACCGTTGGATTCGTTTTTCCGAGACGGTTCTAATGGTATATTACAATAATTTTTCTGAAATTGTTTCGGACTATTTAGAGCTTCCAAAAGTGTTTTAAAGCAAGTTTTAACTGTTTTAAGTTGCGTTTAAATACACCATGTGATACATAGAGATGTATAATGCTTATATGTTGTAATATATGATTTAACATGCCTACCTTATATTTATTCGTGATTATATATATGTGATATATGCTTGAATTATCATGAGATAATAGATTTAGGTGAACTTAATTAACATAAGGCGTATGTTAGACAATCTAGAATAGTAAAATTGTTTCGTGACCTTTATTTACATATTATGAATACAATCATGAGATTTTTGTGTTTATGAAACACGAGATTGAATATGAATTTTTAACTTAAGTGAAAGGATGATTCTGTCAAACAACAGATGTTCTATCTGTAAGAAAGGGGGTTATTAAGAGACGCCTCTTGACAATGCTCCACCCCTGGCCTGGGATGACTCCAAGTATCAATAGTTGATTTGAAATATTTCATCCAATCTAAAAGAATCTCTTTATAATATGATTATGATTGTAACATAATATAATCCCCTAAAATATAAAGAATATCAAGTAGTAATTGGCCATAAAACACAAAGGGCTTGTGTTGGTCATAGCCTTCCAACATAATAGAAAGTATTTCTTGTTTTTGAAACTATGTCGTTTTGTGCTACAGCCGAGGGCGTTGTTTCCGAAAGAAGAGATACTTGTCTATAACATGAGATGTGTATGATGAATTGAAATCTTATGGTCGTTACGTGCTACAGCCATGGGCTATTTGAAACTAGTTTAATTATACGAGATGTTGGGATTGACTTGACTTAGAATATTGAGTTTGTCGTGCCACAACCGTGACTCAAGTATTCAAGAGGCTAAAGTAAGATTAGGGAATAACATGAGATGTAGCTGACAAGAGTTGTCTGCCTATTGAACGTTACATGGCGTTTTGTGCTACAGCCGAGGTTGTGTGATGGAATGTAGGATCCCTATCCCACTATCATTATGAATGCTTAATTTCAGTAAGGGATATAGAAATTAGATAGAATAGTGGGAGGCACTTATGAATAAAGACCCGATTCATATGATGTTTTAGATAATGAAATAGAGTATTTGCTAAATGTTGTTATGTGTTTATTATTTGCAGATTTACTATATACATAATGTCTTCTGCACTATCACTCCGTTGCATGCTCGATGCATACAAATTAACTGGCCCAACTATGCTGATTGGCTTCGAAACCTGAGAATTGTTCTCAGGATTGAGAAGAAGGAATATGTACTAGACTCACCTAAACCTGCTGAACCTACTCAGGATGCACATAATGATGAACATATTGTGTATCGTAATTGGATAGATGATGCAAGAGTTGCACAGTGTGTTGTGCTGGGATCCATGAATGATGAGCTCCAAAAGCGACACGAGCATATGGATGCTTACTCTATCCTTATGCATCTACAAGATTTGTATGATGTAGTAGGAAGGACAGCTCGATATGAGATATCGAAGGAGCTGTTCCGTTGTAGAATGACTGAGGGATCATCTGTGAATGTTCATGTGCTCAAGATGATCAATTTGATTGAGCGTCTTGGACAACTTGAATTTGTCATGGATGGGGAGCTGAATCAAGATCTGGTCTTGCAATCACTTCCAGATTCATTCTCGCAGTTCGTTGTGAACTTTTACATGAACAAGTTGGATGTCATCTTGCCTGAACTCCATAACATGCTGAAAACTGCTGAGTCGAATTTTCCCACAAAGAAGAGTTCTGTTCTTCTAATTGGTGAAGGCTCTAACCCTAAGAAGAGGAAGATGAGCCCTCCTAAGAAGAAGAAGAAAGTAGGTGAGAAAAGGCCAGTTCCTCCAAAAGCCGAAGATCCCAAAAGCAAAGCTGTTTGCTTTCACTGCAACAAAGTGGGGCACTGGAAGAGAAACTGTAAGGCTTACCTTGCAGAATTGAAGAAGAAGAAGGGCAGTGAGACTACCGCTTCTGCTTCAGGTATGTTCATGATCGAACTAAATATGTCACTTAATCAAACTTCTACTTGGGTATTAGATACCGCCTGTGGTTCTCACATTTGCAATTCGTTATAGGGACTAAGGAGAAGTAAGACTCTTGAAGAAGAGGAGGTGATCCTACGTATGGGCAATGGAGCAAGAGTTGCTGCTGTAGCTGTAGGATCGTTTGATTTACTTATGCCTACGGGCAAGACTATTATTTTGGATAATTGTTATTTTGTTCACTCAATTGTGAGGAATATTATTTCTATTCCCATGTTAGACTTGGATGGTTTTTCATTTGTTATTGAGAATAATAAATGTTCAATTTTTAGAAATAATGTTCTTTATGATGTTGGTATTTTAAATAATGGTTTGTATGTATGTGACGTAGAACATAGTTTACTTCAAATTGAACATAGTAATAAAAGAAAAAGAGATGATGAAAATCCCACCTACTTGTGGCACTGCAGACTTGGTCATATTAGTGAAAATAGACTTAAGACATTGCATAAGGAAGGGTTACTAGAACCTTTTGATTTTGAATCATATCCTACATGCGAGTCTTGTCTGTTAGTCAAAATGACCAAATCTCCATTTAGTGGACATGGAGAAAGAGCTGCGGAGTTGCTTGGATTGGTACATACAGATGTGTGTGGGCCGATGTCCACGCAAGTCATGAGTGGATTTTCATACTTCATTACTTTTACAGATGATCGATCTAGATTTGGATATGTGTATTTGATGAAATACAAATCCGAAGCCTTTGAAAAGTTCAAAGAATATAAGTATGAAGTAGAGAAACAAACCAAGTATAGTATTAAAACCCTTCGATCAGATCGAGGAGGTGAATACTTAAGTGGGAGTTTCTAAATTATCTCAAAGAAAATGGTATAGTCTCTCAATGGACTCCTCCGGCCACTCCCTAGTTGAATGGAGTATCCGAAAGGAGAAATCGAACTTTGTTGGACATGGTTCGATCCATGATGAGCTATACAGATCTTCCAGTATCACTTTGGGGTTATGCATTGGAAACATCAGCATATATATTGAACAAGGTGCCTTCCAAATCTGTTCCTTAAACTCCGTATGAGATATGGAAAGAAAGGAAACCGAGTCTTAAGCACGTTAAGATTTGGGGATGTCCGGCTTATGTCAAGAAAGTTGACCCCGATAAGCTAGAATCTCGATCCGTGAAATGTAGGTTTGTATGATATCCTTAAGAGACTTTAGGGTATTACTTTTACACCGAACAAAGGGTGTTTGTCTCCTGACATGCTACCTTCCTGAAAAAACAGTTTATCCTTGAAGGGAATAGTGGGAGCAAGATTGAACTTGATGAAGTTCATGAAGAACAAACTACTACAGTTCAAGAGGAAACACCTGTTCATATTGAACAACCTTCCGTAGAACAGCCCATCCGTAGATCACAAAGGGTGTTTCGCCAACCTGAGAGGTATTATGGCCTTGTCATTGAGAATGACAATGAATTGGCGGTCATTGATGGAGACGACCCTATGACCTTCAACGAGGCTGTGAGTAGTGTTGACTCAGAGAAATGGCAGAGTGCCATGAAATCCGAAATGGACTCCATGTATGCCAACCAAGTATGGACTTTGGTAGAGGCACCCAAGGATATGAAGCCTATAGGGTGTAAGTAGGTATACAAGAGAAAGATTGGAGCAAATGGCCAGGTAGAGACCTACAAGGCCAGGCTCGTGGCAAAAGGATTCAAACAAAGACAAGGGATTGACTTTAATGAAACTTTTTCGCCTGTAGCCTTGCTCAAATCAATTCGGATTTTACTTGCTATTGCAGCTTACTATGACTATGAGATCTGAAAAATGGACGTAAAGACGGCCTTCCTCAATGGGGAACTTGAAGAAGAAATGTATATGACACAGCCAGAGGGTTTTATTTCCAAAGGAAATGAACATCTAGTATGTAAGCTACTACGAACCATATATGGGTTAAGGCAAGCTTCTCGAAGATGGAACATCAGTTTTGATGAGACAATCAAAGAGTTTGATTTTATCAAAAACATAGATGAACCATGTGTCTGCAAGAAGGCTAGTGGAAGCGCAGTAACATTTCTTATTTTGTATGTAGATGACATACTCTTAATAGGAAATGACATACCAATGCTGCAATCAGTAAAAATGTGGCTATCAAAGAACTTCACCATGAAGGACTTGGGAGAAGCATCCTACATTCTTGGTATGAAGATCTATAGAGATAAATCAAGAAGAATGATAGGTCTAACCCAAGGTACGTACATTGATAAGGTGCTTAAAAGGTTTAGCATGGAAAACTCCAAGAGAGGTCTCATACCGATGAGCCATGGAGTCTCCCTTTCTAACAAGATGTCTCCTAAGACACCTGAAGAAAGAGAGCGTATGAGTAGGATTCTGTATGCGTCGGCAATAGGATCTATCATGTACGCGATGTTATGTACTAGACCTGATGTTGCTCACTCAATTAGTGTGACTAGCAGATATCAGTCAAATCCAGGTGAAGACCACTGGAAAGCAGTGAAGAACATCCTTAAGTACTTGAGAAGGACTAAGGATATTTTTCTTGTTTTTGGTGGGTCTGAGTTGAAAATAGAGGGTTACACTGACTCTAGTTTTCAGTCAGAGTGTGGTGATAGTACATCCATGTCAGGGTATATGTTTACTCTAAATGGAGGGGCGATTAGTTGGAGAAGTCGTAAGCAATCTACGACGGCTGACTCCACAGCAGAAGCAAAGTATATAGCTGCAAGTGAGGCTGCAAAGGAAGCTGTTTGGATGAAGAAATTTGTTTCTGAGTTGGGAGTAGTTCCTGGCATAGAGGGGCCTATTGTGTTATATTGTGACAATAACGCTGCAATAGCTCAAGCCAAGGAACCGAGGTCTCACAAGAATACCAAACATATATTGCGACGGTTTCATTTGATTAGGGAGATCATTGAAAGAGGAGATGTCAAGATCGAAAGAGTTGACACACATAACAACATAGCAGACCCGTTCACGATGCCGCTGTCCCAGTTAAATTTTGATCGTCATAAGGAGCGGATGGGTATTAGATACCAGAGTGATTGGCTTTAGGCCAAGTGGGAGATTGAAAGTGTTTGACCTAAAACCAATCATGTATGATGAGTTAGGAAAAACTTTCTGCTACTCTTATTTGATTTCATTTGATAATAATAAAGTATTTATGTTACGGGCTTAATCTATTTGAAGTGTATTAAATAAGATGTTCCATAGTTTAGAGAAAAGCTTCTAGAATTATAATGAGATTGTAATAATGAGATTTAGAAGATAATAGCTTTAGACTTAAACAGTTCCTGATCATAGGATAACTAATTGGAAATTGGTAAATCCGTAAAGATCAGTACATACTATGTAGCTCTCTTAGGAGGATGTCTGTTCTCATAGACATTTGTGTGGTGACACTATAGCGTATGTAGGTGCTTATTAAGGAATAAGTTCACTGAACATGACTCGATAAGTAGAACAACTAATGGAGTTTACTCACGTGTCGATAGTTTTTTATTAAGTAAATAGTTGTACAAGTATCCTTAGACTTGAGATCGTTAGAGTAATCTCGTACACAATGATTTATGCTTTGGTTTAGTCCTTAGTCTCTAGGACATTCATTAGGTCCATTCTGGGCATAGTGATTTGTGTATGGAGATAGTTAACAGATCAATAAAGGATCTGCCCCTTCCAGTAAAGGAAGTGAATATCCTATGTTATTCTTAGATATGCAAGTTCAGGAATTTCTGGCCAGAGTGAATGAAATTAGAAAGAGTTTCTAATTTGCATTAAAAGGAACTTTGCATTATGAATAAGAAATCATATGATTAAATTAGATAGGCTTGACACGAGTTCCATGCCTTGTATTTAATCGGGATATTGAAGGGTAGAAGAAATTAATTGTACGGTAACTAATTACTGACAGATTCTAAGTATTCTAAGCAATGATTTCGTATTATCTGGATAGTCGCGATATGTTGAGAAGCATCACTCACGATGTAGAATAAATATAATTAATCAGATTAATTATATTTAATGAATTAATAGAATTCATATAAATAATAAATAAAATGTTTATTATTATTTATTTCTACTACCGGCTTAATATTGAACCTAAAGAGTCACACCATAAAAGAGATTAAATTATAGATGAAGGAATAATTAATAATAGCTAGTCATTATTGTTAGGTCCTGGAGATCGTAGAGGGGGGGTGAATACGATTTCCAATTAAAAATCTGACTTTTATTTGTTTTTGGGACAACATAAAAATTACTTGGGGTTCAAAACCGGGTACTGTTCATCATCTTCTTCAACCTCAAGAACACCATTAAAATAACCAAGATAATGAACAGTAAATTATCCAAAGCACACACAATAACAAGGTTCAAGAATATATCTTTATATTCATTGAAGTGGGGTAGATGCTACAATCAAGTTCAAGAACATAAGCTCAAGAACACAACAAAGAAGTGATTTTTGTCTCCTCTAAAACTATTACATTTTGTAGATCTAGGAGACAAAAACCAACCCTATCTTCTATACAAGATTTAGCAAGTGTTTACAATAGAAAGATAGAGGAGTGGTGAAGATAAAGAAAATCATGGCCCCAAAATATTAATGTCTAGTTCGGCCATGAGGGAGAGAAAAATATTTTCTCTCTCTCTCTCCCCTTTTCAAATCTCATCCGGATGCACACTCTTTTCTTTTGGAGACTTGAGTTTCTTCTTTTTATAATTGAAAAGGTGTTGCTTTTTGCTTTTCCACCTTTTACTCTTGTCCACTCAAATCTCATCTTCAAAGTCATGTGCCAAGTATGCCTTTGGAAATATTTAATGTAAAAGTAATATTTAAATAAATATATATAATATAAATAAAGAATATCTTTATTTATAAAATATATAAATAATTAAATAAATACTTTATTTAATTAAATTAAATATTTCCATTCCACTCTTCAATTTGTGTAGACTTCCTTATCCAAATACTTGGCCCCGTATACGTGACTCCACCACGTCCAAGTATTTGGCCTTCTAATCTGTGAAGCTTTAGTAAGATCCAATCAGGTTGTGCCGTCTGTCCCTTATCCATTAGGCTGACATTTCTCCAACACTGATTTACCACCTTTGTTGATCCTCCACATGACTCAAGAAAACCAACAACTTTAGATTGATTAAAATCATATTAACCGACGAGAGCTTGCCTCCAATGTCCTGACACTTTATGCAACGGTCTGGTTCATAAGTGACTAGTCTTGATAGGGGCTCTTGATTCCGAACATGATTCCACATTCTTCTTTGCAAACCTTACTTGTAGCTTCGATTGTAATGCACTAAAATCTTCATAGACTAAGACAATCTTTTGTAGCTTCCACATCCTTGAATAGATGTCAATATCTTTTATTCTCCACTGAGGCATGAACATGTTAATGAACTTCTTCCAGTGAGCTTCAAGTCTGTAGATGATCCTTTGATACTTTGTCTTAACTGAACTCTGTGATCCAAGATTTCTGTGCACCTGCATATTATTACATGTCCTGTTCTATTGTTGAGTTATCATCAACCATTACATAGAGATTACATTTAGCATTTCTATTACACATGAAAGTGCAGTGAGTTACTTCCCTTCACTCCTATCTCCCCTTTCAATTATTTATTTATGAAATAAATAATTACTTAGCAAATTTTATAAATTAATTAAATGAGATTTAATTGATTATAAATTATTTAAGATAAGATCTTAATATTATTAATTAAATATTTAATTAAAGTAATTAAATATGAAGAGAGAATAATTTTCTAAAAGAGTTTAGAAAAAGGAATTAATGATTAAAATAGTTTTAATCATTAACTAATTAATTAATAAGATTAATTAATTAAAAAGGGAATTAATAATAAGATATTTATAGAAAATATTTCAGCTGAGATATTTGCCTATAAATATAGGATTATAAACCCTAATAAAAAAACCCTAATATTTGTGAGAAATATTTTAAAAGGGAGGCAACCCTAATTTCCTCTCTAGCCTCCTCCTTCATCTTTTAGTTTGATTCTTGGTGGATATCTTTAGAGCACTCCACACTTGAGGGGTGATTGCAAGGATTGAAGAACAAGATCTTCTCTAGCTGTTGCCGGAAAGCAATCGAGGTATTCTTCAATTTATAAAATAGTTTTGTATCTATATGTATGTATACATAGGAATATATACAAATAAATGTTATTCAATTCTTCCGCTGGTGCATAAATTCCTTCAACATGACTGGTGATAAAGCCCTGATATCACAATTCAAGGAAATGGTTGGCCTATGTGTAACCTTTGGTGACAACAACATTGGTTTCACAATGGGATATGGCATGCTGGAAGTTGGTAACTTGAAGATTGAGAAAATTTCTCTAGTGAATGGTTTGAAGCACAATCTATTGAGTGTTTCTTAATTTTGTGAGAAAGGTTTCAAAGTTGAGTTTGATCAAGAAAGATACTCAATTGTCAACAAGAAGACATGAGAAGAATCTCTTCAAGGAGTAAGGAAAAGAAGCCTATTCATTATTGACCTTGACTCAGTAAGAAAGGACAAAATCTACTATTTCTATAACAAAGCTTCATCTTCTGAAAGTTGGATGTGACACAAGAAGCTCTCTCATTTGAATTTCAAAGCAATGAATTATCTGATAAAAAGAGAATTAGTGAAATGCCTTCCTCAACCTGAAGCTTTTCAACTTATTCATTTGAACTTATATGGTCCTGTGAATGTGTAGTCATTGGCAAAGAAAAGATATTTCTTTGTAATGGTTGATGATTTTTCAAGATACACTTGGGTGAGGTTCCTAGTAACTAGGGATGAAGCTGCACAAGAGATTGTTGATCTAATAAGAGTTCTTGACAAGAATCCTAAGTTAAAGTCCAATCCTTGAGAAGTGACAATGGAACTGAATTCAAAAATAGTATCATGAATGACTTCTGCAAAGATAATGACATCACTCAACAATTCTCTGCAACAAGGACACCTCAACAAAATGGTGTTGTGGAAAGGAAAAACAGAACTCTCATTGAAGCTGTAAGAACCATGTTGAGTGAAGCAAAACTTCCTACTCATTTTTGGGGTGAAGCTATTAATACAGCTTGTTATACTCAAAACATGACAATTGTCAACAAGGATTTTGGAAAAATACCCTATGAGCTACTAACTGGAAGGAAACCTATAGTCAAGTACTTTCATGTGTTTGGAAGAAAATGTTATATCATGAAAGACTCAACAAAGGCCAAAGGGAAGTTTGATACCAAAGCTTATGCATGGATATTCATGGGCTATGGTATTGACAGAACAGCTTACAGAGTCTTTATCATTGATCACAAAGTTATTGATGAAAGTGTGAATGTCAACTAATGTACTTAATTTAAATTAATTAGCTAAATAAAGCATACTGTCATGTAATCATTGACAGCACATTTAGTAGTAACTTGTAAACAATATAATTAAAAGTATTATTTAGGTGACAATACATTTGAAAGTTACTGTCTTATATAAAAGAATAAATACGAGTCATATAGTAGAAGTTCACTAAGTATTCATGCACATCATGATTCAAAACTCAGACAGCAAGTTTTCAAGTACTCAAGCCTATGTTAGTACATTTCAAGTGATAACACAATTGGAAAAGACGACAAAAACTATTCCATTGACAGTAAACTTGATGGAGAATGAAGATTTGAAGATAATAAGTTTCACTTACAACAACTTTGGTGGAGTAATTGACAACAACATTGGCGGGGATAGTTGACAACATCTTTGGAATACAACACGTTTCATGGACTATCAAGCCTGACAATAAAGTATGCGGAACCAAAGATACTGTCACCAAAGGCAAGCTAAAAGTTGATAGTAAACTTTTAGTGAAGCTGACAGTCTATTTCAGGTAGCAGACTAGATAGTGAAAATACAAGGAATGATTTTGACATTCTTATCTAGTCTTTCAAGACTACTACTGCAACTTGAGTGAATTCAAGCAAAAGGTAAAGCATGCTTAAAGAGTCAAATATTTCTGCATATCTCAGAGCTGCTTTATCTATAAATGGAATGAAGACAAATCTGAATGGAAAAAGCAAAGTTTCTATTTCAAGTTTTGTTCTAGGAACAAAAGAAAGTACACTTGTAAGTGGGATATATGTTTCAGTATAAATACACATATCTCACAAGTACTTTCCTTCATGCAACTGAGCTAGAATTTTCTCCAACATATAAACTTTAGCAAACTCATTGTTATTGTATCTATCGAAGTTAGAATTATTTTCCGGACAGTTGTAGTGAAACATAAATTAATAAAATTAATTTTTGAAGTTTAAACATTGTGTCAATTTATCTACTTAGTTTGTTTGCATCACTAACTTGTTAATTATCATTCTTAGTGTTGTTAGCGAGAATCTTTAATAATTAATCAAGGTGCATTCAACCCCCTTTCTGCAACACTCATCTTAACTAACACATACTAAGATAGTGAGAGATGCTGACCTAAAAAACTGAAATATGCTAAGCAACCTAATAACTTAATTAAAACCCAATAATAAATCGAACTAAAAGCTTCTTCATGGGCTAGATTCCCACATTCTGTAGCTCCTCGCACTTAGCCATTTCCAAGAGTACTTGCTCTACATCCATCATATCACCCGAAAATTCAAACGGCTGCCACTATGCCTCCTTTCCATAGTACTGATTCAAACTCTTACCTTGGTATGCTGATATTGACTCAAGAATGGATTCTAGAGTGTCATACACTACATGTTTAAGAACATCTTTAGTTGTAATACCCAGGATAATCTCTAGCTCCATATCAATTACTTCCTTCTCAAATTCTTTGAAAACATGGACCAATTTCTTGTTATCAATCAATGTGATTGCTTTCTGACATAAAAGGTCATTAACTAAAATTACACTATTTCCAAACAGTTTTTCTTTACCCTTAACATTCTGAAAAGGCACCTCATCGACCTGTTGAGCTAGATTTGAAGGATTGCCACTTACTTCATTAGTAACTCTAACATTCGTAGTCACCAACCTGAAATTTATGTTAAACACATAGTTATTCACATTAATATTATTGACATGCTATGTCTCTTGATCCACGATAGGTTCTCCTTCCATAGAAGAATCCTCACTGAGTGCACTCTGTTGGTCCCTGATATTGTAGAAGGGGGGTTGAATACAATATCTGAAAATTAATCGTGGAATAATTTGGATTAAAAATATTATTTTAATTACTCGCGAAATATTAATTGGAATGAAATACTGTTCAAGTGAAAGATATAATTTTAACTTGATTAGTATTACAAAATTAATATTAAGAAAACAGTTATATAATTGATTAAAAGTTCTAGAACAAATTTGACATGAATTGTTCGTATTTAACAATTATATCCAAAATCAGCACAGAAATCTGTGAATATTACAATGCAAATAAATTACTGAATTTGATCTGATTTCTAACTTGAGAACTGAACTCTGAAAAATGAAGAGCTGATCTCATATTTATAGAGAATGAAAAAGGCTGCTATGACCTTTTTCAGTATGACTTAATTTCAAGAAAATAAGTCTGTATGACTTATTTTAACCCTTGTATGACATTTAAGAACTGGGTATGACTTCTGAATGGTCGGTATGACTTACTGAATCTCGGTATGACTTATTTAAAGTCATATTCAGATTTTATCTAATTAAAATAAGTCGGTATGACTTATTTTAATTAAACAAAATTGGTTCAGTATGACATTTTGAACACAGAAAATTCGGTATGACTTTTCTTTAATAAGCTCGGTATGACTTATTAAAAAGGAAGGTCGGCAGAGCTCGGTATGACCTTTTTTTTTTTAATTAATTAAAAAAGTCAGTATGACTTTTTAATTAAATAAACTCGGTATGACTTTTGGAATAAGCTCCGGTATGACCTTTTAACTTGAATAGCTCGGTATGACTTATTTTAATTAATTAAAAAGGTCGGTATGACTTTTTTAATTAAATAAAATCAGTATGACTTCTTTCAACAGCCCTTTGAATTTTCTCGGTATGACTTATTTGAATTGTTCGGTATGACCTTTGTTTTCTGCTCGGTATGACATTTGTTCACTGCTCGGTATGACTTCTGCTTGAACAGCTTCGGTATGACTTATCAGTCGGCTGTTCCGGTATGACTTTTCTTTAACAGCTTCGGTATGACTTTTATTAATATAATTCGGTATGACTTATTAATAAACAGTCGGTATGACTTATTTATTAGTCATTTGAATTATATTAAAAGTCATATTAAGTCATATCTTTTATAATAAATTAATTCTACTTAAATTAATTAGTTAATTTACAAATTAAATTAAATTCAACTTGAATTAATTTAATTAGATAAATTAAATAATCAATTAACATTTGATAGTAGAATTAAAATACTATTTCGTCTTGTATTACCGTGCTATCAGTCTTGAAGTCTTCCAGTCTTCGTTGTGTCTTTTGTCATAAAACCACTTGAGCTAGATGATGAATATTTATTATTTTAGTTGACACACAAATGTACTGTCTGGTTCATTTATGTCATACTATAATAAATATTCTTCATCTTTAACATTAAGTTGTGGTCTTCTGTTCTTCTTCTACTTCACTGTCTTCATTCTTCTTCTGGAATCTTCTGTAGTAGCCACTTAGAATCTTCTGAATCTTCTGAACAACTGCTTCTCTATTTTTCTCTGACGCTTGAACATATAAATGAACTTCTTCCGGTGTAGAGTAGCAACTTCATTATAATTCTTCTGACAAGTTGATTCTTTGTGTCTAGTTGACATTCTTCGATTTGATTCCATCCTCAGAATTTATTACTTACTTTAATTTCTTACATGAGTTGAGTTGTCATCTACTAATTACAAATAGGCCTTGACACATGCCTTTCAATCTCCCCCTATTTGTTGTTAAACATTTAACACACAAATTCCTAGAGGATAACTCAACTAACAACTAAGAAACTAATATGACATTTAAGAACTGTAAGTAAATAAATTGTTCTCTGGATCATATAATACATTTCCAGATTTCTTTGAGTAACTGAAATGAAAGATGTTTGTTCCTCTAGCACTGAACATATTATACATGTAGTATTATCTTCATTTCTCAGACTCATCACTACTCCCCCTTAGGATGTCAGAGATGATGTCTGTTCTCTTCTTACCACTTCTCCTCTATTTCTCCAACTCCTGTCTTCCCTTCTCTTCCAAGGTGAATTCAATTTCCCCTTACTTGAATTATCCAACCATTTTAATAGAGGTAACAAACATGACATACATACAGCATTAAACCATCGCAGATATAAAAAATGCAAACTATGACATGTTATGCATTTTAGAAAATCCGGTTAATCATATTTACAAGAATCTTCTAAAATCAAATGGAATAGAATCCAAGCATGTTGTTATATACCCCTTTTTCTTGTTCAACAATTGAGTAATCCTCTTCTGGCAAAAGCCTTTGTTTACTTCTCCCCTTTTGATCTACTCCCCTTTAGTTGAACACTTTAACATTTTGGAGTAATCCTCTTAATAATTCTCCCCCTTAGTTGAGTAATCCTCTTAATAATTCTCCCCCAATTGTAGATAGGTAACAATTGTTGGTCCTTTTCTGAAGAAATTTCCACCTTGGTTAAGTAACATTTGAAATCTGTAACAGGGAATGGGGAAAGGGATTCGGTAAGTGTGCTAGTGTGTGATTTTACTTTGAGTTCCTCACAAGTGTTTCGCTCATATACTCTCTAAGTGTTTCACTCATAGAATATATATTTTCACTCTTCCTTACTTGTGTTTCACTCTTTTCTCACATCACTATATCTCTCTCAGTACGGATGACTCAGCCTTTTGTACCTGCAAGAAAGATCACCATAGCCCCTTCAAGAGAGGTCACTGGTGGTGCAATGGGGTTTCGCAAATCCCCGTCCTCAATTGAATCTATAAAAACATTTTGACTTTGAAAAAAAAACTGAATTGCTTCAGAAATAGCAATTCAGTCTATCTGCAAGAATCAATCGACTGATAAAGCCAATCGAGAAGTCATCGATCGAGAAGTCATCAACTGATATTTATCAATCGAGCACTCAAGTCATCAACTGATATTCATCAATCGAGAACTCAAGTCATCAACTGATATTTATCAATCGAGAACTCAAGTCATCAACTGATATTTATCAATCGAGAACTCAAGTCATCAACTGATATTTATCAATCGAGAACTCAAGTCATCAACTGATATTTATCAATCGAGAACTCAAGTCATCAACTGATATTTATCAATCGAGAACTCAAGTCATCAACTGATATTTATCAATCGAGAACTCATCAACGGATATACTACCGTCAATTCATCCTTCCTGTGACATTTCAATTGTTCTTTCTTGGTCCATTTTGGTCCCAAGTAAGTTCTTAAATTGTTGGTCCAAAATGCCAATTGAGTTGGTCCATTGTTGTCCCTAAAAATAAGACAATATTTGTGGTTTCTTGAAAAATGTCAGATGAAATTAACTCTTTGCTGATAGCCTTGGCTGACAGGCTGAATTCAATAGGCTCACTCTGTTGAGAGAATGAACCTAGTAACAGTTTTGCCTTTTCCAAGTCTGTATCCTTTTGAGAGAACACAGATGAGCTAACAGTTGTCTCAGTTTATATGTATTTGAATCACCTTTCTGGAGACAGAGCTGTTGGTTCCCTCACATTACCAACCTTATCAAATGCACTCAAGGCATTGACTCCCTCATTCTTAGCAATTAGGTATTCTGTTTAATGGTTAGAGAGACGGATGTGATTGTGTTTGTGTGTTTGGTTCTAAGATCTTGGATAGAGATTGATGCCAATGTTTGGGATCTAACTATTAGAAACAATTGGATGATCAAGCTCATAGATCTTTCCTACTTCTCAAAAGAGACGCGAAATAATCAGCTTATATTTATGTATATATATAAAAACAATAAAGATAAGGATGTCAAAGTTGAAAAACAAATAACACTATACATACTTATATATATATAAAATATATGCCAATTGTTGGAAAACAATTATAATAAACAATATTTACAGTAAAGATGCCAATGAAATAACAACTGTACAAAATAAGGAAAATCTTTTTGAGTTTTCTTTTTCAATTTGTTTGTTTATTTTTGATAATTTTTTAAGGAATATATACAGTGTATTTACAGTGCTTCAAAATAAATATGCAATTTAAAACAACATGCAATAATTAGTTCATGTTTAACATCCCTAACTCACTAACCAACTTAGAGAAAGTGGATTCATCAAGTGGTTTCGTGAAGATGTCGGCAATTTGATCTTCTGTGGGTACAAAATGTAACACCACAGTTCCGTTCATGACATGTTCTCGGATAAAATGATACCTTATGTCTATGTGCTTGGTCCTTGAATGTTGTACAGGATTATTGGAAATAGTTATGGCACTTGTGTTGTCGCAAAATATTGGAATTTTAGATAGCGCAAGTCCATAATCATTCAGCTGATTCCTTATCCACAAGATTTGTGCACAACAACTACCTGCCGCAATATATTCTGCTTCGGCTGTCGAGGTAGATACTGTGTGCTGTTTCTTACTGTACCAGGAAATCAACCGTCGTCCTAGAAACTGACAACTTCCAGATGTACTTTTCATGTCCATCCTGCATCCTGCATCCTGCATAATCTGAATCTGTATAGCCTATTAGTTCAAAACCTGTACCTTTAGGGTACCAAATTCCAAGATTCGGTGTACCCTTCAGATATCTAAAAATTCTTTTAACAGCTATAAGATGAGATTCTCTAGGGTCAGTTTGAAACCTTGCACATAAGCATGTTGCAAACATTATATCGGGTCTACTAGCAGTTAGATATAATAATGAGCCTATCATACCTCTATAGCTTGTGATGTCAACCTTCTTACCAGTTTCATCTTTGTCAAGCTTTGTGGCTGTTGGCATAGGGGTTTTTGCCGGTGAAGAATCTTCTAGATTGTATTTCCTTAGAAGATCCCTTACGTACTTTGATTGGCAAATAAAAATCCCATCTTCCATCTGCTTCACTTGCAATCCAAGGAAGAATGACAGCTCACCCATCATGCTCATTTCATACCTACTCTGCATTAACTTAGCAAATCTCTTGCACAAGTTTTCATTAGTAGAACCAAATATAATATCGTCAACATAAACTTGGACAAATATCATATCTTTATCATGTAATTTGTAAAAGAGAGTTTTATCTATGACACCTCTAGTAAAACCGTTTTCAAGTAAAAACTGAGAGAGTGTGTCATACCATGTCCTCGGTGCTTGCTTGAGTCCATAGAGGGCTTTGAATAAGAAGTATACAAAATCAGCAAACTCTGGATTTTCAAAGCCAGGGGGCTGTTCCACATATACTTCATCTTCTATCTTTCCATTCAGAAATGCACTCTTCACATCCATTTGATAGACTTTAAAATTGGAATGTGCTGCGAATGCCAGAAATATTCTGATGGCTTCAAGTCTTGCAACTGGTGCGTAGGTCTCATCATAATCAATTCCCTCTTCCTGGGAGTAACCCTTTGCCACCAGTCTGGCCTTGTTCCTTGTAACAATGCCATCACCGTCTAACTTGTTCCTGTATACCCATTTCGTGCCAATAACAGATCTATCTTTAGGCCTGGGTACCAGTGTCCATACTTCTTGCCTTTCGAACTGATTGAGTTCTTCTTGCATGGCAAGAACCCAATCTAGATCAGTTAGAGCATCTTCAATTTTCTTTGGTTCTTCTTGAGATAGAAAAACCGAAAATAAACATTCATTTGAAGTTGCACTTCTGGTTCTAACACCAACATCTGGATCACCTATGATCAATTCAAAGGGATGATCTTTGCTCCATTTCCTTTCCCTTGGTAGATTTGATCTTGATGATTCGCCTCTATATTCATTGTGATGTTGTGTTGTGCCAGTTGATCCTTTATCTCCCCCTGAGTTGCTGCCTGGATGACTTGTTGATCCACCACTGGTATTAGTAGTATCTCTAGTGTTGCCATTGTTTCCACCACTATTACCTAGATCATTACTATCATTGTTGTCATCATCATTTCCTGTTGCAACCTCAGGCTCTTCTTCATTATCCGAATCTGAGTCTGGATGATTGTCAAATTTTAATGACTCAGAAGGATCTTCAGTTTGGATGCTTGGGAGTTTAGTGTCGTCAAATGATACGTTGACACTTTCTTTTACTTGGTGCTGATCAATTATGTACACCCTATATGCTCTTTTTGAGTAGCCGACAAAAATTGCTTCATGTGCCTTGGCCTCGAATTTGCCACGATGTTCATCTCCATCTTTTAGCACAAAACATTTGGCTCCAAATACATGAAAGTATTTGAGTGTTGGTTTCTTGCCAGCCATTAATTCGTAGGGTGTCTTCATATGATCCTTGTTGATTAAAGTTCGATTCTGGGTATAACAAGCCGTGTTCACTGCTTCAGCCCAGAAGTAGATAGGCAACCTTGATTCACTTAACATTGTTCTTGCAGCTTCAATCAAGGTTCGATTCTTCCTTTCTACTACTCCATTCTGTTGCGGAGTTCTTGGCGCTGAGAATTGAAGGGTTTCGTGACACAAACGCAGCGGAATAAACGCGAAAAATAAATCAAAATAGCGAAACCCTCCGCAGGATCCATGCGAAAACAAAAGATTTAATTCGGAGATAAAGAATAAATACCTTTAGAAGCTTTAACAGTTCATTAATGGAAGATTAATGGAGGTCCAAAGCTTATTTAATCACCACGTATCCCGCTCTCGCGATCTACGCTCTACGGTATCCACACGAACACTTTTCATGAAGGATTGATGTGTACTAGCACCCGAAAACTTCTTCTCTCTCTATCTTCCTCCTCTCTCAGAGCGGCTAGGGTTTTTGTAAAATCTCTATCTTATTAAATCAACCCATAAAGAGATTATATAGAGAGAGGAATAAGTTTTCTAATTATAATCCAATTATAATTAATACTAATCCAAAATTCTAAATTATTTAATTAAGTCTCACTTAATTAATTAATTATTAATTTTGGAATTAGTTTAAGTAATTCATTTATTCTATTTATATAATTAATTAAGTCATACTTAATTAATATCATAAATAAAATAAATTACTTATTTAATTTAAATTCATAATTTAAATTATTTTTCCTTCAAGCGTTCTTTGTGTGTGACCCTGTAGGTTATTATTACGTTGGCAACAATTTTAATATCTAATTAAAATTGTAAACAATGAGCGGCATCTAGTAATACATCATTGCTACCCAAGTAATAATAATAAATCGGTGATTCGATTAAGCCTTTCGTGAATAATGTTCCATGTAATATAATCCCTTTAATCTTGATATTATAGATTAAACTCAAGGCATGTCTCGTGTCATCCTCTTCATAATTTAATCTTTATTTTCTTGATCGATGAGTGGACTATTAAAATCAAATCAACATTTGAGCACGGCCGTGCATTTCATAGTCTCACTCAAACAACAGGCCAATAATATCACTCCTAAAATTAAGAGGATTAAATCCCATCTAGATCATTCATATTTCTCATACGATTCATAATATACCCAATGTCCACTTTTATCATCACCCGGTCAAAGGTAACTTTTAATGTAATCAAAGTATATTAATTCTCGTATAGAAATATAATGATTTCAGGTCTAAGGATCATTACACCATTATCACAGTGAGAATTACTTATGACACTTACTTAACATGTAGAATCTCACGGCGGGTCATTCCAGTGTCATGCATTGATACATGCACTTATGTTCTTGACTTTAGTATCCCCATACCTATGACCAATGAGATGTGGTCATCTGTCAAGAAACATACTAGTCTTTGTGCATTATTATTGTCCTTAAATAATAATACTCGACTAGGGAATTTTAGGAATAAGATACTATTCATATAATCTCATTTTTAAGTCACATACTTAAAGATATAGAATACGTATCAAAATTCCAAGGACATTTATTATGCTTTCAATTTATTACGCAGTAAACAAAACATAATAAATAAATAATAATCAATAAAACATAATCCTTAATAATAAATATTTTCCTTAAAATATAAAAAGTATTGTCTCTAGAGCACAATTACTAACAATCTCCCACTTGCACTAGAGCCAATTACCCAAGTATCCAATACTCATGGAACTAGTGTGACTTTCGTGCTTCTGCTGCGACAAAGCCTTAGTCAATGTGTCTGCAATATTATTATTAGTATACACTTTACATATATGTATATCTCCTTGGTCATTAATCTCATTAATTAGGTGATATCTCCTAAGTACATGCCCAAACAGCCTCCTTGGCTGCTTCACAAGCATCAATATACTCAGGTTCTATTGTAAAATCAACAATTGTCTTTGCTGTGAACCATTCCAGCATACAACATCTCAATAAAACACAAAGCCAGACAGAAACATTAAATTATCGTTATCTGTCTAGAAACCAGTATCACTGAAACCTCTTACAACTAGCTTCACATCTCCTCCATATAACAAGAATGAATCTTTAGTCCTCTTTAAGTACTTAAGAATATTCTTGACTGTCGTCCAGTGACCTTCACCTGGATTAGATCGGTATCTACTCATCATGGTTAAAGCATACGAGACATCAGGACAAGTACATATCATTGCATACATTATAAAACCAATTGCTGACGCATATGGAATTTTACTCATGCAGTCCCTATCATCCAATGATTTAGGACAAATTTTATTTTGAGATCACTATCCCGTGAGACATTGGGACATATCCATTTTAGACTCTTTGCATTTGAAATCGATGCAAAACTTTGTCAATGTATGTACTCTAAATTAGGCCGATCAATCACCTTGATCTATCTCTATAGATCTCGATCCCTAATATATATGTCACATCGCCTAAGTCTTTCATTGAGAAATTATTTCTCAACCAAGTCTTCACAGTCTGTAGAGAAGGAATGTCATTCCCTATTAGTAATATATCATCAACATATAATACTAGGAATGCCACATGGCTCCCACTAAACTTCTTGTAAACACAAGTTTCATCTTCATTCTGAATAAAGTCAAACTCTTTTTGACTATTTCATGAAAACAAATGTTCCATCTCCTCGAGGCCTGCTTTAATCCATAAACGGATCGACGCAACTTACATACATTTCCAGCATCCTTTAGATCAACAAAACCCTTAGGGTGTGTCATGTACACATCCATATCTTCTTCAAGGCTCTCATTTAAGAAAGCGGTTTTGACATCCATTTGCCAGATTTCATAGTCATAGTAAGCAGCTATAGCAAGCAAAATCCTGATGGACATGACCATAACAACTGGTGAAAAGGTCTCATCATAGTCAATACCATGAATTTTCTTGAAACCTTTTGCCACCAATCATGCCTTATAGGTCTGTACATTAGCATCCATGTCGGTCTTCTTCTTGAAAACCCACTTGCACCCTATAGGTTTTACCCCTTCAGGTGGATCAACCAAAGTCCATACTTGATTAGTATACATGGATTCCATCTCAGATTTAATGGCATCCAGCCATCTCTTAGAATCTGGAGTGTTTATAGTATCTAGGTAGGTGAGAGGCTCATCTTCATCCACAAGCATCACATCACCATCTTGAGTCAAGAGAAATCCATATTATCTCTCGGGCTCATGGCGAATCCTACTAAACCTATGAACACCTGTGTTTCTTGAGCAGTATTATATTTCTTGTACATTCTACTCAGGTTCCTCCACTGGTTCAACGTTATCATGTGGGTCTCAAACTTCATTGAGATCTATTATCCTCCCACTGTCTCTCAGCAGTTCGAGCAACAAACACTTTGTTCTCGGAAGGATTATAGAAAGAATAACCCCTTGTTTCAGTTGGGTATTCCACAAAATTACATTTATCTGATTTTGGTCCTAGCTTGTCATAGATTAGACGTTTCACAAACGCTTCACATCCCCAAATTTTCATAAATGACATGCTGTGACGTTTCTCAGTCCATATCTCATAAGGATTCTTTTGAACCATTTTAGTAGGAACAATGTTAAGTGTATGTGGAGCCGTTTCCAGAGTAAAACCCCAGAAACTAATTGGAAGATTTATTGACTCAACATTGATCGCACCATGTCCAACAAGGTGTGATCCCTCCTATCAAAAACCTTTCTTTGATATTTTCTAATTCATCTTTATAGTCTTTGAACTTTTCAAATGATTTGGATTAGTTCTTCAAAAGATACATATATCCGTATCTACTAAAATAATTAGTAAATTTTATGAAGTTAATAAAATCTACCTTTTGTCATTGTACACATATGACCACATACATCACTATGTATAAGTCATACCCATTCAATGATCCCTTCACCATGTCCGGTAAAAGGAGCTTTAGTCATTTTGCCAAATAAGCCAAGATTCGCATCCTTTTGTATAAT
The DNA here is from genome assembly GCA_028671895.1 of Oenanthe sinensis. NCBI lineage: Eukaryota > Viridiplantae > Streptophyta > Magnoliopsida > Apiales > Apiaceae > Oenanthe > Oenanthe sinensis. The sequence goes on from CM053801.1 coordinate 27,180,316, forward strand.
TCATAATCAAACTTTTCCATGAATGCATCCTTATGTATTCTGAAAATGCGTTTCTCATTAATATGGCCTCAACAACAGTGCCAAAGGTAATATTTTATTTGAGTCACTTTAGAACATATAAATTGTTAATTAGTTATGCAACATTATAAGGCTCATCATCAAAATAGAATAAACAACTATTGTTATTTAATTAAAATGAAAAAGCCTTTCTTGTCCAAACAAGAAACTGAAATAATGTCTCTGCCAATTGCAAGCACGCTATAACAATTATTAAGTTCTAAATTTTCCTTATAGACCAAAATTTAAGTAACGAGTTCCTCGAACCAGAGCAACTATCTTTACTCCAATTCCAACCCGATACCTTAAGCTTGACCCTTATTGATCATCATCTTCCGATCTTCCAATTAAGCATGACAGTTTAATTTCCAGTCCCCCAACTTTCCACAGAAGTGACAATCGTCTTCTTTATCAACACCTCATTCAGACTTTAGAGTCTGCTTTAGGGATTGGACTTTGGTTTGACAACGGAACTAGATCAAATCTTCTCCTTGCCTTTCATTTTCCTTTCCCTTTTGCATTCCCTATGTTTACCATCAATATAGTAGTAGTTCATGCATTTATCATATTACTTTCAGCAGTTCTCAACATGCTTAGCAACTCAATGAGTGTTTTACCAATCTTATTCACTTTATTGTTCATAACAAAATAAGAATAATATTTGTCCAAAGATTGTAAGATCAAATCTAACTGTCTCCAGACCAATCTGGAAACTCAAAATATCAATGGTATTCATTATACCCTATAATCTTTAGAACATGTGGTGTAACCGGGTCTCACTCTCCCTACTTGTAAGTGTATAGTGTCCTTTCAAATATATCTTGTGCTCAATCGTTTCATAAGCATCTATATGCTTGTATTGCTTCTTAAGCTCAGCACATATATTTGTGAGCATGAGACATGAAACATCAGTCGCAACATCAATTTGCTTCCAATAAGCACTATGATTTGCACATGTTACATTCTCAACTTTAAGAGCAGGGGAAGAGATTTGACTAATATCGTGGTGCCCGAGGACGATCCTCAAGCTCCTATGTCAGTCAAGGAAATATATTCTCGTCAACTTGTCCTTCTCAAGAACTGATCGCATAGAGAAGTTGTTTGTGTTTATCATTTGATATCTACAATATTAAAGTGCATAAAATAAACTAGGTTGCAAATTTAATATTAATTATGTTTAAGTGATTATGGTATATCATCATATACCTCCCACTATTTTTATCAAACTAATAGCCCTTACTATTAATTTGGAAAGTATATCCCATAATTCTTTCTAGTGAGCCAAGATCCATATTTCGTCATGTCCTAAGTCAACCACTGGAAGTCCTTAGAAAATGATTATTTAGGTAGACAACAGTTGTCAATTATATCATATATAATTCTTGGATAGTTTGGTGAACAACGATTGATCTTATCTATCTAATAGACTTTTAACCAAACTCTATGCTTCTAAGTTCATAATAGTTGAATATAACCGTTTATTTTCACTTATTATGACGACTCAGTTAAGTTAGACCCAATGATACAACGGCCGAATATAACCGTTTATATTCGTCGCATCTCACCACGATAGATAGGAGTCCCCTGCCACTGACAGTCCTTCCCCTTATCGATCTAGGATTCGATGAGTGTTCATTCATTGGAAAGCATCCGAATAAAACTTAATATTTTGTTAAGGGGTTTTAGAAAATTTATAACGATCATGATCACATCATAAAGAGATCCTCAATTTTTCCTTGAACCAAATATTTCAAATCGACATCTTAAATTGTTCATTTCCCAGGTAGATGGAGGATACCAATGGTCACACTTAAAACCCATCAGCCTTACGAATACGCATATCCGCTTTTGTCAGAAAATCCCAATTATAGATATCAAAAATCCATATTTAATTCCGTGTTTTAAAAATCCATATTTCATAAACACAAGAATCTCATGATCGTTTGTTAATTTTAAAATCTTGAATCGTTACAGATTTTATCTTGTTTAAGCAAACATGGCATGGGTGTCGTATCTAATACATACATGATTAATCAATATTAAGCATGCATCTTAATTATATCTACGCATACATACCAATACATGCAATCATATACATATATGTAATGTGCGTAAATTAAACGTGTTTGGTTATGGCCCCATCCTATATGATATTTCCAAGCTAATGGAAATATCAAGGTCAGTCTATGGTGGTTTTAAAAATACTATCTATTACATGTCTTCTTTCTTCATTGCTCCATCATCACCTTTTGGATCGCCTCCTTACTTGCAAGTCTTCATTGATAATTACATTGAATAATAAAAATAAAACTTATTCTAATGAAATTACAAGAAGAACTCGAGTTACATTCGAGATAATTAAATTACAATGAATAAACGACATGCAAGTCGTATTTAGAAACCAAAACCATAAATCAAAACCACTATCCTATGGGTCTTTAGGCCATAACCATCCACCATGCTATCATATAACACATATAATATATCTCATATTATATAATCATATCATATAATCATATATAACAAATTTTGAAATTTCAGAAAATTAAAAACAGATTTCTGAAGACAATAAATCGCTATTTCGAGGCCCTTAACGACGTCAAACGCCTTACAGACCCGTCGGTGATAGCTTTGCTATCAGTTTTGTTCATTGGCCCGATTCCAGTCAGAAAACACATATCGTTTACAAAAATCGGATACAGCGGTCAGATTTCTCCAAATCTGACGGTGTTTCAGAAATCGTATCATATACAATTCTCATAACAAGAATAAGCATATATCATATATACATACACAGAGATACATACAATCATCATATGATTATACATTACATGAATATCATATATTCATAAAATATACATACATATACTCAAACTTTTAGAAAATCAAATAATTTTCAGAAAATCATAAATCACGGTTTTGGAGGTTGTAACGACATCTAATGGCTTACAGACGCAGATCTGACTATGTCAGTATTGCTCAGTGACCCGATTACAGTCAGAAAACACATATCGTTTGCGAAAATCGGACAACGGACACAGATTTCAGAAAATCAACGGTAGCCGTTTCAGAATTCGTATCGAATACGATTCCCATAATAAGAACAAACATGTATCATATACATACATCAACACACATAATCATCACATGATTATACATCATATTAATATCATATATTAATAATATATATAAACATATACATATTATATCAATATAAAATCATGATAGATCGCATACATGCTTATATATCAAAAACTGTTAAGCACATAACTGAATTAAAACGTTTCGCAAGTAGCTCTGATACCATTGAAGGGTTTCGTGACACAAACGCAGCGGAATAAACGCGAAAAATAAATCAAAATAGCGAAACCCTCCGCAGGATCCATGCGAAAACAAAAGATTTAATTCGGAGATAAAGAATAAATACCTTTAGAAGCTTTAACAGTTCATTAATGGAAGATTAATGGAGGTCCAAAGCTTATTTAATCACCACGTATCCCGCTCTCGCGATCTACGCTCTACGGTATCCACACGAACACTTTTCATGAAGGATTGATGTGTACTAGCACCCGAAAACTTCTTCTCTCTCTATCTTCCTCCTCTCTCAGAGCGGCTAGGGTTTTTGTAAAATCTCTATCTTATTAAATCAACCCATAAAGAGATTATATAGAGAGAGGAATAAGTTTTCTAATTATAATCCAATTATAATTAATACTAATCCAAAATTCTAAATTATTTAATTAAGTCTCACTTAATTAATTAATTATTAATTTTGGAATTAGTTTAAGTAATTCATTTATTCTATTTATATAATTAATTAAGTCATACTTAATTAATATCATAAATAAAATAAATTACTTATTTAATTTAAATTCATAATTTAAATTATTTTTCCTTCAAGCGTTCTTTGTGTGTGACCCTGTAGGTTATTATTACGTTGGCAACAATTTTAATATCTAATTAAAATTGTAAACAATGAGCGGCATCTAGTAATACATCATTGCTACCCAAGTAATAATAATAAATCGGTGATTCGATTAAGCCTTTCGTGAATAATGTTCCATGTAATATAATCCCTTTAATCTTGATATTATAGATTAAACTCAAGGCATGTCTCGTGTCATCCTCTTCATAATTTAATCTTTATTTTCTTGATCGATGAGTGGACTATTAAAATCAAATCAACATTTGAGCACGGCCGTGCATTTCATAGTCTCACTCAAACAACAGGCCAATAATATCACTCCTAAAATTAAGAGGATTAAATCCCATCTAGATCATTCATATTTCTCATACGATTCATAATATACCCAATGTCCACTTTTATCATCACCCGGTCAAAGGTAACTTTTAATGTAATCAAAGTATATTAATTCTCGTATAGAAATATAATGATTTCAGGTCTAAGGATCATTACACCATTATCACAGTGAGAATTACTTATGACACTTACTTAACATGTAGAATCTCACGGCGGGTCATTCCAGTGTCATGCATTGATACATGCACTTATGTTCTTGACTTTAGTATCCCCATACCTATGACCAATGAGATGTGGTCATCTGTCAAGAAACATACTAGTCTTTGTGCATTATTATTGTCCTTAAATAATAATACTCGACTAGGGAATTTTAGGAATAAGATACTATTCATATAATCTCATTTTTAAGTCACATACTTAAAGATATAGAATACGTATCAAAATTCCAAGGACATTTATTATGCTTTCAATTTATTACGCAGTAAACAAAACATAATAAATAAATAATAATCAATAAAACATAATCCTTAATAATAAATATTTTCCTTAAAATATAAAAAGTATTGTCTCTAGAGCACAATTACTAACAAGAATTGTCTTGTTATCCCTTTGTCTGAGCAGAAGCTATTTAGAATTTCATTCTTGAATTCTGTTCCATTATCTGATCTGATTGCCCGGACAGGTAGCTTTGAATCTAACTCAATCAATTTTACATGATCAATCACCAACTGTGGAGTTTCATCCTTAGAGTTCAAGAATAAAACCCACGTGTACTTTGTGAAGTCATCTACAATCACTAAGGCATATCTCTTCCTTGACATAGACAGAATATTTACTGGACCAAATAAATCCATATGAAGCAGCTGCAGTGGTTCAATAATATATGTAGTGTCTGTGCCTTTGTGAGTTGCTCTTTTTGACTTCCCTTTCTGACATGCCTCACACAATCCTTCTTGTGTAAATTCCATCGGCGGCAGTCCTCTCACCAAATCCCTCTTGACTAGAGAGTTCATTGTTTTGAAACTCAGGTGTGAGAGTTTCTTGTGCCATATCCAACTTTCTTCTGTTGAAGCTTTTGAATAAAAACAGTTTGTTTCAGCTTCAGGTCCTGAGTTGAAATCAGCTACGTACAAGTTTCCTTTCCTTACTCCACGCAAGGCTAGTTTGTCTTCTTTAGAATGAGCTATTAAGCACTTCTCCTTGATAAAGTTTACTTTGTAACCTCTATCACAGAATTGACTGACGCTGAGTAGATTGTGCTTAAGTCCTTCTACCAAAGAGACGTTTTCAATGATAACATTTCCAGTATTTAACTTGCCATATCCTGTAGTCATTCCTTTGCTGTTATCTCCAAAGGTGACGATTGGGCCAGCTCTTTCAACCACGTCTGATAGCAGGGCTCTATCTCCGGTCATATGCCTTGACGATCCGCTGTCTAGGATCCAAACAACCCGGTTTTCCTGTTTAACTCCCTGCACATATCAAACGGATTAGATTATCTTCGGAGCCCAAAATTGATTGGGCCCGGCATACTTAAAGAATTGACCTTTGTCAGCTTTGACAACAGATCCTTTTCGAACAACAGCCGCATCCTCCTTGACTGTACTTACTTTCCTATAAATAGTCTTAACAATTTTTTGTTTAGACTTAGGAATATATTTTTCCTTCTTGACAGGTGAAGGAATAGGAGTCTTGGATTTAGCAAATTTATTATTGATGTATTGTCTCGGTGTCATGTTCTTTTTATTAGCAGTCATGCGTTTGAAATAAGCAGTCATAGCATTAAAAGCACATAACATACAATTTAACATACCACAAGGTTTATGGCATACATCAATAGCAGGCATGTTATTCACAGCAGTAGGAGTTTTAACAATTTCTACTTTAACTTTTTCAGCAGATTTAAAGTTTTCAGTAGAATGGCATCTGTTGTTACTATCCCTACTTCTAACAAACTTATTGTTAGGTCTGTTCAAATTATTCTTTAAGTTCTTAGCACCTAAACCAGGAGTGGATGAACTAGCAGAGTTCACATTTTCGATTGGTCTTTTAGGTACATATTTAGCTTTCTGGACATTTATTCCTTTTATGTCCCTAGTCTGTTCTTCTCTTTTCTTCTCTTCAAGGTCTTCACATTTAATTTCATAATCCACTATTACACAACTATCAAGAACTGGTTCTGCAATAGGAGTTATGAACAGAGGTTTCTTGGTGTCCTTAATAACATGTGGAATACCCCTCTCTATAGCAGTCTTTTTAAAAGGGGTGATGTTACTAAGCTTTCCTACTGATTCATTATATTCAAAACCTATTCCAACTTTCCGATTGATCCCTTGTTGGTCAACTAGATCTTTCATAACAAATGAAGCAGTTCTATAGGCTTGACACCTGACCTTTTCTTTTTCAATTTTATCTTTCAAAAAAGCTTCAATTTCAACATAGCAGTTGACTCTATTAACTTGAAATGCAACATCTTCAGTTAATTTAACATTAATAAGTTTCAGCTTTTTCAATTCATAATTCTCCTTTGATAAAACTTTGTTTTCGAGAATTAAGACTTTTATTCGATCTCTAGCATCAGTTAAATTCTCACCTATCAATTTAAACATATTAGGATAGCTAGGGTTTACCTCAATTCCTTGTCGAGGTGGAGATTGTGATCCTTCAGAAGAAGAGGCCATTAGAGCAAGATTTCCCATTTGATCTTCTTCATCATTGTCGGAATCATCCCAGTTTTTTCCTGCTGCTAAGTATGATTTTCCCTGATGCTTCTTCAGTAGAGCGTCATATTTCTGTTTGAGCTCGTCATATGAATCCTTCTTTCTTTCCTGCTTGGGCTTTCTACAATCAGTTGCAAAGTGTCCCATTTCATTGCAGTTGAAGCAACGGATCTTGCTTCTGTCTACCATCCCTGTCTTGTATCCACCTTTTGTGTTGGATGAGCTAGAAGAACCACCTGTCTGAAATCTGTTTGCTATAGGCTTGAATTTGAAACTAGGGTTCCTCCTGAATCTTGTATTTCCAAATTTTCTAGCAATCAGAGCCAGAGATTCATCCTCAAGTTGATCGAGTTCTTCCATTGAGTAGAATTCACTATCAGTTGAATTCACTAGAGTTGCACCAACTTCTGCAACAATACCCTGATCAATGATGTTGACTGAAGAAGATTCAGTCTTAGCTTTTCTGTACTCTGGTTCTTCTGCTACAAGAGCTGTAGACTTGCTGACCACCTTGCCTGTACCATATATTTCATTCTGCTGAATCTGCTCTAGCTCATAGGTCTTCAGAATGCCATAAAGTCTTTCCAAAGAAATTTCATTCATGTCCCTTGACTCTCTGATGGCTGTTATCCTGTGCTCTAGGTGTACTGGCATTGTCAGCAAAAACTTCCTACTAATCTCCTTCTTCGTATATTGTTTGCCATTGAGATTTAGATCATTTATCAGCTTGTTGTATCTCTCAAAAACTTCAGAGATACCTTCTCCAAGATTTAATCTAAAATGCTCATATTGAGACGTTAAGATTTCCAATCTGTTCTCCCTTACTTCTTCTGTTCCTTCATTTAGTATCTCTATCGTTTCCCAGATGTGTTTGGCATTTTTACAATTAACAACATGATTGTACATTCCGGGATCAAGAGATTCCACTAAAATTAACTGCAGGCTGGTGTCCAATGTATCCAGTTCCTTTTCTGTCTCAGTGTACTCAGAAATATCTTTTTCAAATTGTGTGCGGAATGAGTACACCATCTTCCATATGCTAAGGAAAGATATTTATTGGAACAGCAACACCAGTTTTTAAAATATCCTTGTACTTGGGATTTGCAGCTCGAAGAAACAAGGTCATCTTTCTCTTCCACAGATTATAATTGTCTTTATCAAATTGTAGAATTTTAATGCTACTAACTCTTTGAGTACTCATCTTTAAATAAGATTAAAAATTAATTGTTTCAAAAAATATTTTAATTTTTGACTTAAAATAATTTTTGATCAAAAATAATTTTTCGGAAAAAAAATTATTTCGAATAAAAAATTATTTCGAATTTAAAATAATTTTTGAGATCTGTATGAGTTCGCGGAATTTGATTTGGATCTGATATGAAAATATATCAACCAGCTCTGATACCAATTGTTGGTCCCTGATATTGTAGAAGGGGGGTTGAATACAATATCTGAAAATTAATCGCGGAATAATTTGGATTAAAAATATTATTTTAATTACTCACGAAATATTAATTGGAATGAAATACTGTTCAAGTGAAAGATATAATTTTAACTTGATTAGTATTACAAAATTAATATTAAGAAAACAGTTATATAATTGATTAAAAGTTCTAGAACAAATTTGACATGAATTGTTCGTATTTAACAATTATATCCAAACTCAGCACAGAAATCTGTGAATATTACAATGCAGATAAATTACTGAATTTGATCTGATTTCTAACTTGAGAACTGAACTCTGAAAAATGAAGAGCTGATCTCATATTTATAGAGAATGAAAAAGGCTGCTATGACCTTTTTCAGTATGACTTAATTTCAAGAAAATAAGTCTGTATGACTTATTTTAACCCTTGTATGATATTTAATAACTGGGTATGACTTCTGAATGGTCGGTATGACTTACTGAATCTCGGTATGACTTATTTAAAGTCATATTCAGATTTTATCTAATTAAAATAAGTCGGTATGACTTATTTTAATTAAACAAAATTGGTTCAGTATGACATTTTGAACACAGAAAATTCGGTATGACTTTTCTTTAATAAGCTCGGTATGACTTATTAAAAAGGAAGGTCGGCAGAGCTCGGTATGACCTTTTTTTTTTTTAATTAATTAAAAAAGTCAGTATGACTTTTTAATTAAATAAACTCGGTATGACTTTTGGAATAAGCTCCGGTATGACCTTTTAACTTGAATAGCTCGGTATGACTTATTTTAATTAATTAAAAAGGTCGGTATGACTTTTTTAATTAAATAAAATCAGTATGACTTCTTTCAACAGCCCTTTGAATTTTCTCGGTATGACTTATTTGAATTGTTCGGTATGACCTTTGTTTTCTGCTCGATATGACATTTGTTCACTACTCGGTATGACTTCTGCTTGAACAGCTTCGGTATGACTTATCAGTCGGCTGCTCCGGTATGACTTTTCTTTAACAGCTTCGGTATGACTTTTATTAATATAATTCGGTATGACTTATTAATAAACAGTCGGTATGACTTATTTATTAGTCATTTGAATTATATTAAAAGTCATATTAAGTCATATCTTTTATAATAAATTAATTCTACTTAAATTAATTAGTTAATTTACAAATTAAATTAAATTCAACTTGAATTAATTTAATTAGATAAATTAAATAATCAATTAACATTTGATAGTAGAATTAAAATACTATTTCGTCTTGTATTACCGTGCTATCAGTCTTGAAGTCTTCCAGTCTTCGTTGTGTCTTTTGTCATAAAACCACTTGAGCTAGATGATGAATATTTATTATTTTAGTTGACACACAAATGTACTGTCTAGTTCATTTATGTCATACTATAATAAATATTCTTCATCTTTAACATTAAGTTGTGGTCTTCTGTTCTTCTTCTACTTCACTGTCTTCATTCTTCTTCTGGAATCTTCTGTAGTAGCCACTTAGAATCTTCTGAATCTTCTGAACAACTGCTTCTCTATTTTTCTCCGACGCTTGAACATATAAATGAACTTCTTCCGGTGTAGAGTAGCAACTTCATTATAATTCTTCTGACAAGTTGATTCTTTGTGTCTAGTTGACATTCTTCGATTTGATTCCATCCTCAGAATTTATTACTTACTTTAATTTCTTACATAAGTTGAGTTGTCATCTACTAATTACAAATAGGCCTTGACATATGCCTTTCACACTCTCATCAAAGAAGACTTCTGGAGTGACAACATCCTCTACTTCCCCAAGTCTCAAGTTGGACTGAATTTCTAAAGTAGGTAGTTGAATGCCCATACCCATATAAGTGTTTAGGATCTGTTTTAATTCCCCAAACGGAAGCTGGAATGTCACCAGGGATTCTGCTCTTGCCAAACCTTGAGATGCCAAATACGTTGCAATAATGTTTATGTCTGGTAGAGTCAACGAGAACCTTCTAGCAGTGATGCCTGGTTGAAAATGGTTTACGTGGATAGTGTTGATTTGTCGTAACGCTTCCTCAATATCTTCTTCGAATAAGACCTCATCCTGGTCTTTGATTGCATGATACACATCCACATTGTCCGTGGTGAAGTGTGTTTAAACTTTTTAAGTCTAAGAGCTTCAATCATGGCTGAGTGCATCCCCCATAGTTCTGCTTGAACTATATTCATTTCTTACATTAAGCCCATTGCCGTCCATAAAATCTTTCCTTCTTCATCTCGCATAATTACACCGATGCTGTTTTGGTTACCATTTTCTAGAGGATGTTCAGGTTGTATACTGTGAATGTTGATTTTGACAAAATCTGGCTCTAGGGGAAATCATGCGACGTTCATATTGAATAAGTAGGACTAAGCAAGAGATGAGAAAAAGAATGAGTGAAGACAAGCCTTCTGCAGTAGAAAGGATAAATAAAGTTATGAAAAATATTCACAATTGCCTAGGAATATGAAACAACTTGCTTGTATTAGAGATTGTCCAGGCTGATTGTTACATGCATCTTGCTCAACCAATGAATGTGATTACTTGCAATGGGTAACCAAAGTATTGGGAAGTGGCAAATCACACTACTTTTTTGTGTACATGAGGAGATTATGTCTAATTAGGCACCCAAAAAGAAAATACACCAATAAAGGTTAAGATCCTTAAAAAATTATCTTTTCCTTTTTACTTAGAATATGATTTAATAAACCAAATTTCTCGTTCTTCTCTTGCCTAAGTAGCCAAACCAATGCAGCCCATCAAAATGTAGCCCATGTACTCAATTTTTTTTCTTCATGCCCAATACTTTAAAAATTCCGTTTGGACCAAGCCCGACTTTGCAAGTGAATCTACCACCTCATTAAGTTCACGAGGCACGTAGCTTAGGAACAAATTTTGTTGCACCAGGTCCTTGATATCTTTTCCATCAATGCAGATTTGAACCCCATTGAATCTTCCTTCCCTGATTATAGTAATAGCCTGTATTGAATCTGAACATATTATCACTGAATCCTCTTTGCCCTTGAGTGATACTACTGTAAAAATGACATGAATCAGAGTTTCTAATTCCACCTCAAGAGCAGACCATCCCTTAGCCGGAGCTGAGAAAAGATAAATAATTCTTCCTTCTTTATTTTTGATAATGCCTCTCATACCACCTGAATAATTAGAATAAATAGATTCATCCCAAGCTCTATCCACCGAACAAACTAAGTCGTGCGCTGGAAATTTATTTGGCTAGAAGTCTTTGCTAAGCTTATGATAATGCACTTTTATAGCTCCTTGAGGATTAATAAACCAGAGTGGCTCATTATAGAAAGGGATTAGACCTGATGCTTGACCCTAATTACTAACTCTAGCAAAAAATACTAACTTCAAATTATTTTGGGATAGTTTCTGGTTGTTAGAAGTAAGGTCATTTCTGGCCAACCATATGGACCAGCATGTAGCTGCAACCACAGTCCTCCAAATTTGATTCTCTAACTTTTGATTGAATACACTAAACAAAGAAAAAATAGAGAAATCATTTATTCTTCTAAGTTCTTTTCTAACACTCCACCATTTTTTAATAATCCCAAGCCCACATTACAAATTGACATTCCCAAAAAAGGTGATGGATATTTTTTGCTGCACTTAAACACCATGCACACACGTATGAGAGATCATTTTTCCGTAGTCTAGTGACTAGAAAGATTCTAGTTGGAATGATTCCCCATTTTTATTTCCAGAGGAAAATTACCAATTTAGGTGAAAATTTTGATTTCCAAATATTAATCCAGCCTCTAGACATAGTATAATTTGGTTGAAGCAGTAATTTTGAACAGCAGCTTGTAGTGAAGTTACCTGTATTCGGAATCCACACTAAAGTTTCCTTTTTTGAATTGAGATGAATAAGAGAGATAATTGACCTTCGAGTTCTTAGTTGAGACTCATATCTGTCAATCAATGGTCACTTTCACATGGATGACATCAAAAAATCTCTCATTTCCCATTCTTTAATAAAATCATACACTGAGGAGGTAGGATAGTTACAAATTCTGAATAATCTTGGAAATAAGTTTTTTAGAATGCCAAATTCATGGCAGTTGTCTAACCAAAACATCACATACTTACCATCATTCACTGTCCATTTAAAATTAAACCTTTGCATCAGGCTAGAAATGTTTGGCAATGATGCCAGTTTCAGAATACTCTGTAGCATGAAAGAACAATCATTTCTAGCCACTAACGAGGAAAGATCTAGATAGAGTTGCTCACAATATTTATAGCTAAGCAATTTATTCCACATTGAATCCCTCTCACCTTATCCACCACCATTTTGCTAACATTGGTACATTTCTGTTTTGCAATGAAGTTAAACCCAACCCTCACCACTCCTTTGGTTTGCATACATTGTCCCAACTGAGCAGATGCAACTTCCTTCTGTTTGAACCATTCAAATTATAGGATCCCCTGAGAAACTGTCTCCTAATTGATTCTAGTTTATTTTCCACTACCTTAGGAATCTTATGAAGATTGAACCAGTAGATCGGGAAGCTATCTAGTGAAGATTTTAGAAGGATCAGTTTTCCCACCATGGAGATTTTCTCTACTTGCCAACCATTAACTTCTTTTTTATCTTTTCTATCAAAGGGTTCCAATAAGAAATTCTCCTAGGAGAAACTCCTAGCATTGCCCCAAGATAGTTGAATGATCCTGATCCCATTTGATAACCCAAAACTTCAACCCATATTTTTAAAGTCTGTACCTCACTACCGAAAGCAAAGACTGAGCTTTTATGAAAGTTAATTTTTAACCCTGAAATCAACTGAAAGCATTGAAGAACTCTTTTCACTCCTTGTACTGATGCCATATCTTCTTGAAGAAAAAGAATTACATCGTCAGCATACTGGAGGTGAGTTATGGAATTTTTGTTGTTTGGCAATATAATTCCTTTGAAGATACTAACAGATTCGGCTTTCATAAGAAGCTTAGCCAATACTTCGCCCATAATGTTGAATAATAATGGTGACAGGTGTCACCTTGTCTCAATCCTCTACTAGGTGTAAAATCCTCTATAGGAGTTCCATTGACTAGAATGGAGATCCTTGACGTCCTCAAAATTGCTCGAATCCATTCAATCCATTTTGAGTCAAAATTCATACCTCTCATGACTTCTAACAGAAAATCCCAGTTGATAGAATCAAAGGCTTTCTCAAAATCTATCTTTAAAATGAGGCCATGAGCTTTTTTAGCCTTAAGTGATGCTATTACTTCATCCACTGTCAAAATGCAATCTGAGATTTGTCTTCCTTGTATGAACGCTGACTAGCTTTCTGAAATAAGGTGGTTCATTAACCATTTTAAATGAGAAGCCAACACTTTTGTCAACAATTTCAGATATTCATTCATTAAACTGATTGGTCAAAAATCCTGCATAGACTCGGGGTCCTTCACTTTTGGGATTAAGGAAATGAAGGAAGAGTTGATACCTTAAGGGATCAAGTTATGTCTATGAAAGGCATTAAAGAATTCCATTATTTCAGACTTTATAACATCCCAAACAGCTTTTAAGACCCTTAAATTAATCCCATCTGGACCTGGAGCCTTGTTAGCATCAATTTGACTCAATGCATCTTCTATTTCTTCAAGCGTGAACTTCTTAACTAGGTCCTTCTTTTGACACCCTGACAGCTTGGTTAACAAATTTGGACTAAGGTAGAAGATTCTTGTGAAGGCACCCCGTGCTAGAAAATTTTGAAAATAATTTAAGAAAGCCTCAATATTTGATTGATCATGATCCCATACTCCATCCTTTTTTAGTCCTAAGAGCTGATTTTTCCTTTATTTCTTGGATATAGCCAAATCCAAAAAATGAGTATTCTTTTCCCCATTTAATTGCCAGACATTCTTGACTGCTGACACAACATGTTAGATCATATCATATATAGATCTTCTAGTTTTTGTCTAATCTCCTGCTTTACCAAGTTTCCAACATTATTATTGTCTACCCTTTTTTTCTCCCACTCCAACTTATGAATTTTTTAATGCATGACACCCAGATAATACCAGATAATGAACTATTATAGAAGGGGGGTTGAATATAATAGTACCAAATAATCGATTATAAACACAAGTATGTAACAAAAATACTGCTTTATGTTAACTTTGATAAACTTAATACAAAACTCTCTCAAGAAAAATAAAGTTCCTAAGAGTTGGTAGGATATGAGAAAGATAATAACGTGAATGACACATCTATGTAAACCTAATCCTGTGTTTATATAGTACACGACTACCTATCTAATTACAGCAAAGATAATGATCATTAAATGCAGAAATATTCTTTCCATCATTATCTTCCTAAAAGATAGCTTCCAGAAAGGCAATAGAGTTGTACTCGAACACTTCCTTCTTTATCTCCAATCACTTCCTGATTTGTCAATTTCCAACAATCAAACTCTGATCAGCATAAACTCTGTCGGTTAGTAAACTCTGATTGAGTAAACTCTAACGACATCTTCTAAGCTTTAATGACATCAGTTAAACTCTGATCAGCTTTAGTAAACTCTGACTTAACATTTTCTGATCTCATAAGTTCTTCATATCTAACAATCTCCCCCAATTTATGCTTTATGCAGTAAAACATAAATTTGAACTTAAGATGTAAGAAAATTCTAAGACAAATGCATCAAATTTTATTTAGACTGCCTTCTCATATTCTTCTGTAAGAAAAATCTCCAATTAGAAATTCATCAAGCAATTTCTTTTCAGTAGGTGTCAGTAGTTCTTATAACTTACTCTTTAACTTCTTCATTTGCTCAGAAGAATCATCGATTTGAAATAATGCAGCCCTCAGATTGCAGATAGGTGTCTTCTCCATTCTTTCATCCAAAGGTATACACCAGGCTCTTTGACAATCATGATTTAACATTAGTGTTGGAATATATAACACCATATTGACCTTTTCATTTCCTTTGATCATTTGCCTTTCAGTATCATCTTCAAGCACATATTTAGGTCTGTACTCCTCAGGGTCTAACATCACCAGTTTCTCATTCTTCTTCTTTTCATCAAATACTCCTTCTAAAATCTCCACCCACTTAGCTGTGATCTCATTTTCATCATTTAACAGATAAAGGACATAATCAAGTTCTTTTGATGATTTATGTGTTAAATCTTCTTTAGCTAATTTCATTACTCTTCCATTTTCTAGAAAGTACAACAGCTTTTCTTTCGGAATAACACCATCAAAAATATCTTTTACTAGATGAACAACAATTAGCTTTTCCAAATGATCCTGTAATAGCTTCTTCAGGTTTGTTCTTCAATTAGCTTGTCCAAATGATCATATGATAGCTCTTCTTCAGGTTTGTTCTTCAAAGAATAAGGATCTCTAAAAGTAGTTAATTCTCCTCTATAGACTTTGGCTTTTGAATCGCTAATACCTCTGTAAAGCATAATGTAACGTAGTATGTAATAGTGATAACGATAACTCAACCAAGAAACAAAGACAGATAAATAATACTAATATGCAGCACAGGAATCCAGAAGGACATAATCAAGAAGATAATACATTCATCATTGCTGAGCATTCAAGATGAAAGTATTACTGAATGTCAGTGAGAGAAGTTCATTAATATGTTCAAGCCTCAGTGACAAATAAGAGTTCAAAAGACTTCATACTAAAGACAGAGCAGTGATCCATGTATAATTGTCAAAGGGTTTCAGTGATCAGAAGCAATGCAAAAGTCCAGGGTTTATTAGCTGAAACAGAAAAGAGATTAAGGAAATTCATTCAAGTGTTAGTCGTTTGTGAACCAGACCAGTGCACTAAGCGTCAGCACAACAAGAAGAGAATTATCTTAATTAATCAGAAGAAAATCAGTTGATCAAGCCAAGTCAGAAGAGTAAAATTCAAGTGGTAATTAATTCAAGAATTCGAGTTAAATATGCTAAGGAAGGTATTACTACAGTTGGTGGTTATTACTCTTGAAGCAGTGAAGATGTGCAGTCTACATTTCAAGGTGCAACAGTACTGTCAAGTGAAGGCACAAGAATTAGTGCCCAAGTCATGAGTGGCGCCTATACAGGGTAACCACTGTATAGGCACAACTCAAAGTCAATCAAGTATTCAAGGCACTTATTCTAAGGGATGAGTGGCGCCTGTACAGGGAACACACTGTACAAGCGCAACTCACCCTCAAGGCGCAACTCACATTCTAAGGCGCAGCATGCTTGGAAATTCTAAGGCATGAGTGGCGCCTATACAGGGTAACCACTGTATAGGCGCAACTCACACATAAGGCGCCACTCAGGACTTAGCATTGTGAGATTTTATTTCCAAAAAGTCTACAAATAAATAGGGGTTCAAATCAATTGTTTTAGTCAGTTATCATCTTCAAGCTATCAACATTCACAGCCGGGAAGCTCCATTAAAGCCAGACACTTATTTCTCCCAACTGTATTTGTTGTAATATTGTTTTGAACCCACTGCAGCTAATCATTTGATTAGATTTGTAGCACCCCAGGGATTTAATAATAACTTGTTATTTCCCAGCTTTGTGTTTTATTATCAGTCAAGTTCATTTCTTCTAAAACACAAATATTTCCGCATTAAAAAGCTAAAAAATCTACAACATCATATTCAACCCCCCCTTCTATGATGATATTGGACCTAACAATTTGTATCAGAGCTTGTTGATTGACTTTACAAATCGAGATCCAAAAATAGTTTTTCTAAAAAGTGGAGTTTTAGATCTAGAAAAATTTATCTTGAATTTTCTTTTATTTTTTAAAGATAATTCAATTTCGAATTTTTCCTTGATTTTTTAATTCACTAAATTTTGAAAAGCTATCAATCATCAAGAATTCGAATTAAAAATTATTTTTTCAATATTTAATTTTTATTCGAATTGATTTTAATTTTTGAGAAATTAATTATTTCTTAAGACTTAAAATTCTTAACAACCATGAGTACCCAAAAATTAAGCAGCATTAAAATTCCCACCTTTGACAAAAATGAATACATTTTGTGGAAAAAGAAGATGACCATTTTTATTAAAACATGTAATTCTCAATATCTGGGAATTCTGGAAAATGGCCCCTATGTTCCTCAAAAGCTTACACCGGAGACAGTGTCAGAAGACGGAGAACGGATTCCTCAAGGATTTACCCCAAAGGAACCTTCAGAGTTTACTGATACTGACAAAGAGAGAGTAGCATGGGACAATCATCTACAATGCATCTTGATGGATTCTTTGGACACAACAATGCTGAATCAGGTGATCAATTGCACCAGTGCCAAACAGATGTGGGACACAATAAATCTGCTAATGGAGGGTACAGCTGAAGTGAAGGAAAACAGGCTGGACATTTTTACCTCCCAATATGAAGCATTCAAGTCATTACCTGGAGAAAGTATAACTCAAGTTTTTGAGAGATACAACAAATTGCTGAATGACTTGTCTCTACATGGGAAGGCTTACACGCGAAGGGAAATCAACAGAAAATTCACGTTGACGCTGCCAGCACACCTAGAGCACAAAATCTCTGCTATCAGAGAAAGAAGTGATATAAATGATATGTCAATTGAAATGCTATATGGAAAGCTCAAGACTCATGAGATGGAGCAAGAGAAGAGACAAATCATTTACGGCTCAAGTACAGTGGACAGTAAGAACACAGCACTGTTAAAGACGACAGCTCTTGTAGCCAGTGATATTGCTGTCAAGGAGACTAACAAAGAAGCACCTGTAGTTGAAAAGGAAGAAATTGTAGAAGCTGAATTATCAGAATCTAATCAACCGGGTGATGAAGACGACTTCTATTCAATAGAAGAACTTGAACAACTAGAAAACAAGACTATGGCCTACATGGCGGGAAAGTTCAAGAACCTCAGATTCAGGAGGAACCCAAAGTACAAATTTAAGAATAATTCAAGTTACAGTGGTTCCAGGGACAAAAGCAGTAATCGAGGTGGATCGTCTTCAGGGTCTCACAGCAGAGGAGGCTATAAGACAGGGATGGTAGATAGAAGCAAGTTTAAATGCTACAATTGTGGAGAACCCGGTCATTTTGCAACAGAATGCCGGAAACCAAAACAAGGGAATGAAAGGAAGGAGTCCTACGATGAATTAAAGCAGAAGTATGATGCGCTGGTGAAGAAGCATCAAGGAAGAGCTTATATAGCTGAAGGAAAGAGCTGGGATGATTCAGATAATGATGAAGAGGAGGTTTATGGAAATCTTGCGTTAATGGCAGACTCTTCAGAAGCATCACCTCAATCATCCAAGGTATCATTTCTTTCTTCCGTTGAAATGTCTAATTCTGAGTATAAGAAAACTGTGGAAGATCTAAGCATAGAAATGTTTAATATTCATACAAGCATGCTAGCATCTGTAGAAGAAAATGCTAAACTAGTTCTTAAGAATAAACTGTTAGAAGCTAAAAACGAAGAACTAGAGCTTGCATGTGTTAATGTAGAAGATCTTAAACAGAAGATAGAATACTTTCAGAATAGAGATAAGTGCAACCAGGAAGTAGAAGCAGCTCTAAGAAGTAAAATTTCTGATTTAGAGTTAAAACTTCAAGCATATAAGAAGTCTGCGAATCTTGTAAAGGAGGCTATAGACAAACAAGTCATAGGTCAGAAAGCAGGAATAGGTTTTGACTATGATAAGAAAGCAGGAAAAATGCATGTAGAATCTATTGCTGAGGAAAGTCCTATGAAGCAAGACATTCCACATGTATTGAAGGATGTAGCTAAGCCCCTTTATAAGAAATTCGTCATAGAACCCCTAAATGAAGATGATCTCTTAATGAAAGAAGAACTCCTTGCTGAGGAGAAAAAGGAAAAGGTTGTAGATAAGAAGAATATGCCTAAGAAATCTGTTAAAATTGAAGAACCAAGGAAACAGGTTAAAATTGAAGAAGGCAATAAAAATGAAAGTAAGAAAGCTAACAGAAATGGTAAGGTAGGTGCTAACAATGCTAGGAAAGTCTGTAATAATTGCAATTCTACTGGTCATCTTACGCATGCATGCAATAAGGTAAAAGTAGTTAAAACAGAAACTTCCAGTATGCCTGTTATGCTTACCATGCCTGCCATGTCTATTCCTCATCAACCATGCAGTAAAGTAGGATGCATGCCATGTGCTTTCAATATCATGACTGCATAAATTAACTTAATGAATACATCATCAAGTACTTGCATGAATACAGATGTGAACATGACTAGAAAGCATGTTAGGGCAAAGACTGCCAGTCATCCTAAAGTTAGGAAGGAAACCCCTGTCCCTAAGCCTAAAGACACTTCTGTCAAGGCTAAACCAAAGGGCAAGGGTGCAGTCGATGAGAAGGACAAGAACCAGAAATCTTCTGTAGCTAAAAATGTTTATTTATCTAAGCCTCTTGGACCCAATCAAATTTGGGTACCAAAGAAAAAGTAATCAATCTGTGGATGCAGGGTACAACAAAGAACAAACGTGTCATGTGGATACTTGACAGTGGATGTTCGAGGCACATGACTGGAGATAAAGCCCTGCTAACAGATGTGATTGAGAAAGCTGGCCCGATAGTGACCTTTGGAGATAACAGCAAGGGATTCACAACGGGATATGGCAATCTGGAAATCGGGAATGTTATCATTGAAAACATCTCTCTTGTGGATGGATTAAAGCACAACCTTCTGAGTATCAGTCAGTTCACTAACAAGGGATACAAAGTAACTTTTGAGAAAGAAAGATGTGCCATCCAAAGCAGGAAGGATACGAAGCTTGCTCTTCAGGGAGTGAGAAAGGGGAATCTCTTTGTAGCTGACTTATTCTCTGCAAGCAAAGGAGAAGTTCAATGTTTTTACAGCAAAGCTTCAACAGAGGACAGTTGGTTGTGGCACAAGAAACTTTCTCACCTCAACTTCAAAACAATGAACTCTTTGGTAAAGAGGGAATTGGTTAGAGGTCTGCCCGAGATGGAATTCTGTCAAGAAGGGTTATGCGAAGCATGTGAAAAGGGGAAGTCAAAGAAAGCATCTCACCAAAGCAAAGACTCAACCGACATTACTGAACCACTGCAATTACTGCATATGGATTTATTTGGTCCAGTCAATGTCATGTCTATGTCAAGAAAGAGATATGCACTTGTAATTGTTGATGACTACTCCAAGTACACGTGGGTGTTGTTTCTAGCCGCAAAGGATGAAGCCCCTCAAACAATCATCAATCACTTAAAGAAACTTGAGTTGGAAGCTGGTCTGCCTGTCAGGAAGATAAGGTCTGACAATGGAACAGAATTCAGAAATGCAATCCTGAATGAATTCTGTGTGGAAAAAGGAATATCAAGACAATTCTCAGCGCCCAGAACTCCACAACAAAATGGAGTGGTAGAGAGGAAGAACAGGACTTTGGTTGAAGCAGCAAGAACAATGCTGAATGAAGCAAAGTTGCCTCTATACTTTTGGGCTAAAGCAGTCAACACAGCTTGCTACACTCAAAATCGTACCCTGATTAATAAAGAACATGACAAGACTCCTTATGAGATAATGGCCAACAAGAAACCAACACTGAAATACTTTCATGTGTATGGAGCAAAGTGCTTCATATTGAAAGATGATGAGCATCTAGGAAAGTTCGAATCCAAGGCTCATGAAGGCATATTTCTTGGCTACTCAATGGAATCTAAGGCGTACAGGGTTTATGTGATTGATCATAAAAAGGTCATTGAAAGCATGAACGTAACTTTCGATGATCTAAAGCTCCCAAGTCTGCAAAGAACAGACGACACTGAAACTCTGCAGTTTGAAAATTTGAACTCAGATGAAAGTGAAGTAGAACCTGAAGCTGCAACAGAAATTCAAGCTCCAAATGAGAATATCAACAATGATGATTCTGACCCTAGTAGTGGAAACAGTGGAAGATTCACAGAAACTACTAGTAGTGGCAGAGAATCTCATTCTCATCCTAGCAGCAGCTCAGGGGGAGCAACTGAAGGATCTACAAACAGGACCTAGCATAATAATGAAAATCAGGCTGAATCATCTAGGGCAAATCTGCCTAGACATAGGGTGTGGAGTAGAGATCACCCCTTTGAGTTGATTCTTGGAGATCCAGATGCTGGAGTTCAAACAAGACGTGCTTCCCAAAATGAATGTTTATTCTCTGGTTTTCTCTCTGAAATAGAACCAAAGAAAGTGGAAGAAGCACTAGAAGATCCAGATTGGGTTCTTGCCATGCAAGAAGAACTCAATCAATTTGAGAGACAAAAAGTATGGAAGCTGGTACCCAGGCCAAAGAACAAGTCTATTATTGGCACAAAGTGGGTATTCAGAAACAAGCTGGATGAAGATGGCATTGTTACAAGGAACAAAGCCAGACTGGTTGCCAAAGGTTATTCCCAGGAGGAAGGAATAGATTATGATGAAACATATGCACCAGTGGCAAGTCTTGAAGCTATCAGGATGTTCTTGGCATTTGCAGCACATTCCAACTTTAAGGTATATCAAATGGATGTGAAGAGTGCATTCCTAAATAGAGAGCTGAAAGAAGAAGTATATGTGGAACAACCCCCAGGGTTTGAAGATCCAGAATTTGCAGATTTTGTGTACTTCCTCTTCAAAGCACTCTATGGCCTGAAGCAAGCCCCTCGAACATGGTATGACACTCTATCTATATTTTTACTTGAAAATGGTTTTACTAGAGGTGTCATAGATAAGACTCTATTCCATAAAATGCATAAAAATGATATGATATTAGTGCAAGTCTATGTAGATGACATTATATTTGGTTCTACTAACGATCAATTGTGTAGTAGATTTGCTAAGCTAATGCAGAGTAGGTATGAAATGAGCATGATGGGAGAGCTGAACTACTTCCTTGGACTCCAAGTAAGCCAAAGGAAAGATGGAATCTTCATTTGCCAGAACAAGTACATCAAAGAATTATTGAAGAAGTATGGTCTTGAAGATGCATCCACAGCCAAAACCCCAATGGCAACTGCCACTAAGCTTGATAAAGATGAGCCTGGTAAGAGGGTAGACATCACAAGCTACAGAGGTATGATCGGCTCATTACTTTACCTTACTGCAAGTAGGCCAGATATTATGTTCTCCACATGCTTGTGTGCTAGGTTCCAATCAGATCCTAAAGAATCACATCTTATAGCTGTTAAACGGATTTTTAGGTATCTTAAGGGAAGTCTGAATCTTGGAATTTGGTACCCTAAAGATACAGGTTTTGACCTTATTGGCTATACAGATTCTGATTATGCAGGGTGTAGGATTGATAGAAAGAGTACATCAGGGAGTTGTCAATTCCTTGGTAGAAGGTTGGTGTCCTGGTATAGCAAGAAGCAGCACTCAGTTGCAATGTCGACAGCTGAAGCTGAGTATGTTGCTGCTGGGAGTTGCTGTGCTCAAATTCTGTGGATAAGGAACCAACTTCAGGACTATGGACTGTTGTTGAGCAAAATTCCAATATTCTGTGACAACACAAGTGCCATAGCCATAACAAACAATCCTGTTCAACATTCAAGGACCAAGCACATTGATATCAGGTATACAGGTCTACTATGGACACGTCTGAAAATGAAATCTTGGCCTTCACCTGCAAAATTAAGAAGCAGAGAGTGCAAATCACTGAAAATGACATTAATAGAGCACTGCATCTACCTTCTGAAAATTTTGAAGATGATCCTTCACCAGAAGTTTTGAACAACTTCTTCCTGTTCATCCACTGCACCAGGGAAAACTCCAATCTTCCCAGGAAGATCTACAAAAATCACCTGCCCAAGGAGTGGAATCTGTTCTTCAACATTTTGTCTCATGCCTTTGCACCAAAGACAGGTGGATTTCATGGGATCACTCAATTCAATAAGGTGATAGGATATGCAGTGGCAACAGGCACCAGAATTAACTTCGGCAAGTTGATCATGGCTGAGATCTTGAAGAATCATGCCAAAATGGAGAACTTCTGCCTGTACCCAAGATTCTTGCAGCTGGTGTTGAATGAAGTTCTTGAAGCTGATCTACTCCGGATGTTTCAGAACAGTCAGTTGGATGAGTCCCCTTCTCTGCAGTTAAAGAGCATTGGTGCTGCTCAATACTGAGACTGACTATCCAAATAGGTATGCTCCTGCACCTATGACTGAGCCCATAAGGGATTTTATTGCTCTTCTTAGACAGGTAAATGAAGAAAATCTAGAAGAAGAAGCATCAATCCCTGAAGAGGTTAGTGAAGCTGAAACCTCAGGCAGCTCTAGAAGCTCAGAAGAATAAGTGGAAGCAGAACCAGGCACTGATAGTGCAGATGAAGTGATGGAAGAAGCTGGTTCTGAGACTGAACAAGAACCTGTTCCTGAAGCAGAACAAAGGAACACCCCTAAAAATCCAACAGAGGAGCTGGTGGTCGAGACAGTGGCAGAAGAAGAACCACAGACTACGGATGTATACATTCCCAGTATGTCTGATGAAGCTATGGATGAAGGTTCACTTCTCTACTTTGATCTCTCTGCTTTTCTTTCTGATGAAAATGAATCCACACCTCTATCTGTGCCTCAAACGGCAATGCACACACTAGAGCCCTCAGTGGCCGTCGAAGCTGGCAATGAACTTGGCAACCCACTAGTTCTAACCACTGCCAGAGCTCAACAAACAGTTCCTTCATCTCCCCAAACCAGAAAAAGATCACTCGAAATAGATGATAGGACTGTTTCTATACCGGATCAGGAATTTATTCAAATATCCCCTACAGCTCTGCCTTCTCTAAAACGTCGTAAAATGAATTTTAAGCCAAAGGAAACTGTGAGCCAGGAACCTGATTCTCCAATCTCTGAAAACCTTCTTTTTCTTCGTAATCTAAATTCTGAAATTGTTAAAATCCCGAAAGGTTCGGAAATAGAAACAGAGGTTGCAACAACATCCGCTACTTCAGTAGCTTGTACTGTTTTGGTTGATCCAATTCAGAACCTGTCTTCACAGACAGTAGAGGGCATCACTGACTTTCAAGAGCCACTCATTACATTGTCAAATGTGGTGACCCCCCTGGACTTAACATCTCCAGATCCTATTCAGGATGTTTTCCCTCCCCAAGTGGGTGAAGTGGAAAGACAACTTTCCCATAGAAGGGAAGAGGTCTCCATTCACGGAGTAGCTGTGTCAACAACTCCACCACTTCAAGTGGAAATGCCTTCACAGGCTTCGCGGGGCACCACAGGCCCTAATTTGTCAATCATTACATTGCCTGAGGTGGTGACCCCTTGGAAATTACAAGTCCAGCTCCTTCAACGGAGGTCCTCCCCACCTCTTCAGGTCAGACGGAGGGACAACACACCCATAGAAGGGATGTGGACTCTATTATTAGAGTATCTGCTACTTCGGTAATGGAACCTGTTCAGGGTGCCTCTGAACAGGTAAGGCCTTCAATGGCTTCAGCTGGCATCACTGATTCTTTTAAATTGTCAATCATTACAGAATCAACAGTGGTGACCACACTGGGCCTAAATCCCCCAGTTCCTGAAAAAGGAGTTCTCCCCACCCAAAGCGGTCAGGAGGAGAGGCAACCTACCCATAGAAAGGATAGGGATTTCTTTGCAGGTTTTGAAGACTCAGATGCTTTAATGAGTGAAACACTTAACCTGAGTGATCTTCAATTCCTTGACCCCGAACAGCCGAGTGTGAGTGTTGAGGGTCGTGCTCAAACAGTTCCAGTGAGAAGTGAGACACCCACTGACCAAATATACACCCCACACACTACACACACTGCACATAGCCAAAGGATTCTAAATCTGGAGGCCCAGGTTACTGAAATTCATCATTCATTATCCAAGATCTTGGAAGTGCAAGAGCAGCAGCGAACTGAAATGAAGGAATTGAAAGATCTAGTCCAACAGCTGCTGGCTCAAAAAGCTTCTGTCTCTACTCAGCCAACTTCACCAACTCATTTTACTCCGATCAGAAGAGAGGATAACCCAACTGAGGGGGAGAGATTAGAACAAGAAAAAAAAGTTGGAGCTGCAATGATAATGGAGTATACAGCTTAGGGGGAGATGGATTTCTTCTACAGGCCTGGAGCGAGGCAACTTGAAGAAGGAGAAATCTTTGAACCCTACGTGCCAATGGATATTCCTACTGAAGCTGAGATAGAGAAGACTGTACAGGCTGAAGGGATAGACTTCGAAGAGGAGTTTGCTGAAGAATATGCTTTCGATAATGACTGTCTTCTGGTTGGTGTGGATGGAGTTATTACGAGAGGTGTATCCGAGGCTCATGAACTAATCAAGAGAAAATGGAACATAGTACAATAAGCTATTGAAAGGAGGAAAAGAATGAAGGACATAGAAGCAAAAGTTGGTCCTGATTGGGATGAAGCAAGGAACTTGCTCAAGAAGAAGGAGTTATCCCTTTCTAATAAGAAAGACAGAGAAGTCCTTGATCTCTTCAGAACCATGAAGGACAAATTTGAAGATGTTCATGAATTCTACTCCATGCTGTCTGAAGAAATTTCAAGTGTGTCAGTCGGTGCACTGAAAAATGGCTGGAAGATGCACATAAATACAACATCACTGGGATCGAGGGTGCTGTCGACAAAGAGTTTTGATAAAATGAATATAGTGGAGCTGTATGTGCTGAAGAGGAAAGTCATCTTTGGAGGGCAAAAGACAAATGAGATACTGAGAGATATGATTGAAAAGAAGATAATGGAGATCGGTGTCGAAGCATTTGAAAAGCCTCCAGTTGTCAAGT
The DNA here is from genome assembly GCA_028671895.1 of Oenanthe sinensis. NCBI lineage: Eukaryota > Viridiplantae > Streptophyta > Magnoliopsida > Apiales > Apiaceae > Oenanthe > Oenanthe sinensis. Next base: position 27,206,506 of record CM053801.1, read on the forward strand.
ACTACAAAGCAACAACTCTTCACAACTTAACTTTGTCAGACGAGTGTTTGGACCAAAGCCATCTCCTGTTCATGCAGTATGTAGAGGGAAAACTCAGGAGTAAGAAGAACAGAACTGCAGAAGACCTTAATGCTGCTAAGTTGATCTATGCATTCAGGCTGAACAGAGCAATTCAAACTTCAGGGAGATATCTTTTGGAAACGTCCAGATACTACCAAGATCCAGTGTTTGTTAGAAAAGATGACGGCACAGAAGTACTCGAATCCATTCCAGACTCTGAACCTTGCATTCACACTGAATCAAATGGAGTAAAGTTCTTAATATTCAAGAGGAATGGTGTGGTCAAAAAGAAAGAATTGTCAAAGCTTAAGAGAAACAATTATGAAGTTATCCGAAAGGTCTTCTCAAGGGTAAAAAGATCAACTGTCAAATCAGACAAAAAGGCCTTGAGGATAATCGAGGATACACTAAGGGAAAAACTGGCAGAAGAGTCAATGCATGACACTGAAAGAGTAAAAGGCTTTCCGAAAAGGATAACAGTGTTCGTGTTTACAAAGAGACAATCTCTGGCCTTCGAGTCAATCTCCAAAATGAATTCAACGGCGTTTCTTACTGAGATATTAAAGAAGCTAGAAGATCCACCTCCAGTTAACACTCTTGAAGTAGAAGCAAGAGATTTAGTAAAGGCAAGGTTAGAGGAAAAAGAAGAGGAGCTGAGGAAGCATTACTCCGAAACAAGGTCTAAGCAAAGACAGGACCTAGTACAAAGAAGAAGAAGATCATAGATTTACTTGTTCAGGCTAAAGGAACAAACTTCTTTTGTACACAAAGAAATCTGGAAATGTAATATCTAATCCAGAATGTAATTAATATTATTTACTGTCTTTCTGCACTTTACTTTTTCTTGTAAGTATCAGTTGAGTTATCCTCTCACAGGATTTGCTTGTCAAACTCTAACAAACAAATAGGGGGAGATTGTAAAGCATAATGTAACGTAGTATGTAATAGTGATAACGATAACTCAACCAAGAAACAAAGACAGATAAATAATACTAATATGCAGCACAGGAATCCAGAAGAACATAATCAAGAAGATAATACATTCATCATTGCTGAGCATTCAAGATGAAAGTATTACTGAACGTCAGTGAGAGAAGTTCATTAATATGTTCAAGCCTCAGTGACAAATAAGAGTTCAGAAGACTTCATACTAATGACAGAGCAGTGATCCATGTATAATTGTCAAAGGGTTTCAGTGATCAGAAGCAATGCAAAAGTCCAGGGTTTATCAGCTGAAACAGAACAGAGATTAAGGAAATTCATTCAAGTGTTAGTCGTTTGTGAACCAGACCAGTGCACTAAGCGTCAGCACAACAAGAAGAGAATTATCTTAATTAATCAGAAGAAAATCAGTTGATCAAGCCAGGTCAGAAGAGTAAAATTCAAGTGGTAATTAATTCAAGAATTCGAGTTAAATATGCTAAGGAAGGTATTACTACAGTTGGTGGTTATTACTCTTGAAGCAGTGAAGAGGTGCAGTCTACATTTCAAGGTGCAACAATACTGTCAAGTGAAGGCACAAGAATTAGTGCCCAAGTCATGAGTGGCGCCTATACAGGGTAACCACTGTATAGGCGCAACTCAAAGTCAATCAAGTATTCAAGGCACTTATTCTAAGGGATGAGTGGCGCCTGTACAGGGAACACACTGTACAAGCGCAACTCACCCTCAAGGCGCAACTCACATTCTACGGCGCAGCATGCTTGGAAATTCTAAGGCATGAGTGGCGCCTATACAGGGTAACCACTGTATAGGCGCAACTCACACATAAGGTGCCACTCAGGACTTAGCATTGTGGGATTTTATTTCCAAAAAGTCTACAAATAAATAGGGGTTCAAATCAATTGTTTTAGTCAGTTATCATCTTCAAGCTATCAACATTCACAGCCGGAAAGCTCCATTAAAGCCAGACACTTATTTCTCCCAACTGTATTTGTTGTAATATTGTTTTGAACCCACTGCAGCTAATCATTTGATTAGATTTGTAGCACCCCAGGGATTTAATAATAACTTGTTATTTCCCAGCTTTGTGTTTTATTATCAGTCAAGTTCATTTCTTCTAAAACACAAATATTTCCGCATTAAAAAGCTAAAAAATCTACAACATCATATTCAACCCCCCCTTCTATGATGATATTGGACCTAACAACCTCCTTTGTTCTTACCAAGTCGGGTATTGAGAGTCAGAGTTTCAGATGTTGTCCACAAGAGATCAGGATTCTTCTTTCTACACAGAGATTGTTGTTCTTCTTCCTCATTTTCAAAACTTATTCTACCTGGAAGAAATGTGGTTCCAAGCATGGTGAGTGGAGTCTTTGATTTTGATGAAGCTTTCTGTTTAATTGTTTGAGACGACTGTGATGATTGAACATGTTTCTTCTTGATCATAATTTTCTTTTTCTTTGACTGGACTTGAGCATTGTTAGTACTAGTAATCATCTTCTTCATATCTTCCTCTACAACAACTGGATCCAATCCCGGATGTTCTTCTTCAAAGAGCTTTTTTGCCAGTTCTGCATCTTTCTTTTTCCTTTCTTTAATATTTTCAGGCTTCACTTCCTCTGCATGCCTTCTAGCCAATTCTTCATCTCTTCTAATTCGTCCAATGTCAACTACATAATTAAGTTCCATCAGAGTTTGCTGACTTTCTTGAACTTTTCCAGATCCTGAGGGAATCAGAGTTTGATCAGTCAAATTTTGAGTTTGTATACGCTTTCCACCCCCATGACTCCCTTGGATTTTATCAGGTAAACCACTGCCATCACCATCACCTTCCTATTTATCAGAGTTTAAAACATAATTCACTTTGCATTTGTCCTTAGCTACTTTTTCTCCCTTTCTGGCATAAGAAGAAATAGTCAGTAAGTCTGCAATAGTGTGCAACATATTCTGCATGGAGGTGACAATAGTAGTGTTAGGTCTCGAAGTATCGTAGAAGGGGGGTTGAATACGATACTAACAATAATTTAAATTCTTTTCAGAATTTGCGGATAAATAAATTATTGCTTCAGAGTGGGTTTGGCCATTTGTAGTGTTTAGATGAGCTGCCTACTAATTTTCTGTGTGCCCAGATAAATCAATCAAGTTCTAGAAAATTAGCAGGTAAGTAAATGAGACAGGTTTCCGGGAATATTACTCTCGTATTAATCCCAGAGGGTTTTGCTACACCCAGTTAAAATTATAACTGGCTTCCAAAGAACAAATTAGTTCTTTGCTACTAACACAAAAATATTAGGCTCAGTTCCTATAAAAATATATCTAAATTAGTACAAGGAAAAACTGAGTCCGTAGGGAGTGATATCTAGGAGCCCTGAGCATTTTTCGTTAAAGAACCGGGTCCTCATATCTGACCAGGAGCAAGGTATGTGTGTGTATAAATTTAAGTCTCTTGCTCCGGCCATGGCAGTAGCTCTCTACATTTTATTTGTGTTGAAGAAGACGACTCCTCTTTTTGATTAATGTAGACTTTAAATCAAATAAAGTAGGTTGCTGTAATTTGATTGGCTAAGGGCTGAGTGGCGCCTGTAGAATGACTTCCCTGTGTAGATTCAAGTGGAGCCATTTACTTGGAATAATTTTGCTGCCATCTTTTGTTGCGCCTACACATTGGATACCCTGTGAGAAATTAAGTGGCGCCTTAAAAACTAAGTTGCTCCAGAGTGAAGTTAAGTGGCGCCAGCTACATTGCATTCACTGTGAAAGAATGAGTGGCGCCATGAAAACTGTTGGGAGAAACTAAGTCATGCGCGTGAATAACATTCATGGTCAAAGTGTTGTTTGGTCACTGCACTTTGACCCTCTTTTCATTCCTTGATTGAAGTTCGCCAACTTACATTTCTTGTACCAAAGTCTTGTCGCATTACACCCTGTACCCTGAGCTGTTTCCGTTCTTCGACTGTATTTCAGAAACTTTCACTTTTCGTACCAAGGTTGTGACACTTTGCACCCTGCACCCTTTGAGCTGTTTAGCTGTTTGGCTGTTAGCTGTTTGGCTATAGCCTCTACAAATTACTTTTCGTACCTTAATAAATAACCGTTCTTTTCAAGTACGTTCTTCAACTTAACAATTCTTCTATAGTTAATGCTCAGATTCCTTTCACAGACTGCTGACGCCTAGTGCAACTGGTCTGGTTCACAGACGACTAACTTCGATCCAGGTCTTCGTATTATTGCTTTACTTCCATTGTTAAGTTTGCAGGAACTTCATTGCTTCGAACACTGACTGTCAATAAATACTGTAACTTCACTGGAATCTTTTCTGGTACTTAGACAACGTCTCCATTATTATCACAATCTTGAATACTTCATTCTCTGTTCTTCACTGACGCTTGAACATTTAAATGAACTTCTTTCAGTGAGTATAACTTCAAGACTACAGCTGTCTTCTTTAACCTTTGTCTTTACCCTTCTAGATTCATATGCTTTGAACACTGTCTATCTTCAATCAATGCCTTTACACTGAAATCTTCTAGTGGCACTTCTATACTGAATCTTCAACACTTCTGAAACCCTGAAAGTCTTCAACCATTATTCTTCACTGAGGCATGAACATATAAATGAACTTCTTTCAGTGACCTGTAGTAGACTCCAAAACTTCTTCTAATGTCTTGATTCACTGTATCTGCCATGTCTTCAATTCTTCCTGATTTCTGTGTAGGCGTAGTATTATTTACTTGTCTTGTTCTAGTGTTGAGTTATCACGATTTCTATTTATACAGCTTCGTAATCTCCAACAATCTCCCCCTATTTGATTGTTAAACCTTAGCAAACAAATCACCTAGGGAGGATAACTCAACTAACAACTAGAAAAAGTAATCGCCCGAGACTTGTAAATAATGCTACTGGTTTTTCTGGATCAGATAATGCATTTCCAGATTTCTTCTGTAACTGAAATGAGAGATGCTTGTTCCTCTGACACTGAACTGATATTAAAGTGGTATCATCTTCATTTCTGTCTGTTTGAGCTTTCTCCATTTCAAAATCCTTCATAGTGTGAACTTAAAGAACTTATCACGAACAGAGCTTCATAAGAATCATTATTCCTGGGTATGTCTTCAATCAATACTGAACATAGCTCAAATGATGTTCTCCCCCTACGAATGTGATTCTCCTTCTTATTCTTCTTCTCCCTTTAGAAAATCAATGGAATAGTCATTTCTGTTCTTCCAAGTATAGAATACAGCTTCTTGATTCTCCCATATATCTGTTGTTTCCCCTCAGGATCAGAAGATAAGATTTTCTTCTTCTTGTCTAAAATCTCCCCCTAAGGCTATTAACTTCTCCCAAGGATACGAACCCCTTTTCCCAAGGATCTCCAGGATTGATCTTCCAGGATCCAGGAACTTACCTTAAGAGTCCAGGATACGAACCCCTTTAGGAGATTAACTCTTAACTCTTCCGAAGGATACGAAGATAAGACTTATTAACTTCACCTTTTTCTCCCTATAAATTCTCCCCCTTAGTTGAGGAATCCTCCAATGGCCTATTTTTAAAGATAGCACGATATTGATAGGTCCACTTTTGAATGGTTTGTCTTCCAAAGAAGGTTCTCGTCTGACGTTGATCGGGAAAAAATATAGTAACTTTTCTTTCAGAAGTAGCAAGTAGCAAGGGTAATTGTTTGGCTTGTGGTTTCCTCACTTCTACTAAGTTCTGTTGGTGTTTACACTTAAGTGTCAAGCACTTAGAAGTGTTTCACTCTTTCTCTCCCTATCTCTCACTCAAGTGTATCTCTCCCTCACTTTCACTCAAGTGTTTCTCTCTCTCACTTTCACTCTGCATTCCAAATTTAGCCTTCTGTACCTGCAAGTGAAATCCGTCAATTCATTTCTATTCTTATCACCTGATTCATCAAAATGAAATGAATCACTATCAAGTGGAGAATTGCCTCGTTGAGGTGTTCTTGATCTATCATGCATAAGCACTGTCTCACACCAGACTCAATAGCGATTGCTAAATCACTGTCTAGTGGAGCCTCACCTCTTTGAGATGGGTTATCCCAAGATTTTAAAATCTTTTTGGGAATCCTGCCTTGTTCTATCAAGGAGTTGCCTCACACCTTATCCGTAAACGGGAGGTGGACATTCATTTTCAGGATCTGGAAATGTTCCTTCTAGGAGGGGCGACGTAGTAGACAATGTAATGAATGGCAAATTAGAGTCTACGTTTCCCTCGTAACCCAATGACGGGTGTTTTGTTAACATGCCTATACCTCACACTGTGCACGCTTTGCAATGTGTCCAATTGTTAGGCCCCTAGTATAACTGTTAGGATTGTTAGGTCCCAAAAATTATATAAGGTTCCTAGTATATATCTGTTTAGGCTTACCATCAGCGTGAGTGCCGGTGGTGTGCTTGACTCATTACAAGATGCTCTGGCTGACGAGCGAATTTCAATGGACTCATTCTGTTGAGAGAATGATTCCAGAGACAGTTTTATTGCCTTTTCAGCTCTACATCTTTTTGAGAAGATACAGATGAGCTTACAGATACCTCAGTTTATATACTTCTTTACTTCGCTAGAGGTAGAGCTGCGGGTGCACTGCCGACTTCATCCTTATTTGCTGCATCAAGTGCAGTTTCTCCCTTATCAACCTCTAACTACCATGTGTTCCTTATAACTCCAGGGGTTAATATATGGAAGTGGATGAAATGAGTGTTTGGTATTAAGGCCCGGGTCAGAGATTGATGGGTTTTCAACCTCCTGGCCAGCTTCTATAGCCACTAGGGGCTAATCGGATAGGGTCAATTAAAAAGATAAACAAATAATCACTTTAACATTCCAAAACATATTTCTCATCTCAAGGAGAAAGAAAAATATAAGAAAGAATGGTAAATGATTGCATTAAAGCACTTTTAATAAAAGAATTTTGTCAGATTGAAAAATTTATCATTTAAGAGCACGACATCAATAGAAATTTTCTTTAAGATACTTATCCCATAATAAAACGCGGGAGTATCAGAGAAAAAGTTTCTATTTCTTATGAATTTCTTATAAGGCAAACTTCCCATAATAAAACGCGGGAATTTACACCAAAGAAGAAATTCAACTCTTCTACCAAATTATATCTCAATAAAATGACTCTTTTCCATTAAACCTAAGCACTGTATGTTTTGAAAACAGTTTTACAAAACATCCTTATCAGATAGAAGACAATGATTTTCCGACTCATAATGCAATTATGATTTACATCATTTTCGTCTGCCTGATAATATCCCCGACTTAAAATAAAAACATGACAATTAGGGTTAGGATGAATGCTTAACATAACAGTACTAGGCCTTCAAAGCAACAACCACTGTTTTGGTACTATGAATCAATGTGAAACATACATTGAAACAAGTATTTGAAAACAAATCATTTTACAAGTGATTGATACCTCGAAGTTAAAATAATTTTTCCAAATAAAATAGCAGTCACAAAGTTTCTGCCACTTTAAAAAGAAAAATTTAGAGAGAAAAAGCTTTTAAAGATAAAACATTTAAAACAAGCTTTTGGGAGAGGATAAAGTATTTTGAGATTAGAGAAAAATTATCCTAAAGAAAAGTTTTTCAAAAGAGAAGTTTTGAAAAAGAATTCTTAAGTTTTCTTAACTAAAACTGATAGACAAATGAATGTATTTTTGCATAAAACATTTTGAAAAAGAAATAGACAAAAATTTCTTTTAAATACATTCAGGATCGTAAACCAGTCAAAGAAAGAAAACTAAATATATTGATATCAATTGTTGCTAAGGATAAAAACTAAGTAAATCCATTAGTATCAATATATCACAATTATTTTGCAATAAAATATTATTCAATTATCACAAAGTAATAAAAGATAATACTTGTACTACAAATAATTATGCTTCGAATTTATTTTAATTTACTTAAATCATGGAACAGATATTTCACTGAATTGTTTTATATAATCATGATTTAAATAAACCAAAATAAATTAAATACTTATGTTGTACTAAGCAATTGTCAATCACATGCATTTATATAAACTATACATGACAATTATTCAGTAGAACAATAAGCATATATATTTTTACTATTAGTGATTTCAGATAAACAACTTGTATTATCACTAATATTAAAAATATCACAATTAATTGCACGCTGATACCAATTATTCGATATTTATCAATAATTTCAAGATGCAAGAAATTGTGCTTCTGTTATTTTATCAAATCAAAATTATGAAACTAATAAATATTGAATTGCTTCAATTCATAATTTCAATAAGATAAAATAAATTCGCTAAATACTAAAATATTCATTGGATTGAATATTAGCATTTAACTTCCTACGCCATATCTAATAATTGTCACTTGGCACATTGTAAGCATGCTCATAACAATTATTAATTGACATACGTAAGCCCGAGGTATTAGTTGAAAAGAAATTCACAAGTCCTTTGAATAGGGAACAAATAATACTTGTGATTCTAATAGCAACTCCTCGCAAACAAACTTATTTTTAGAAATATTTTCTAAGTATATAAAACATTGAGAATTTTATACACATGACTTAGAAAATATTTCATCTTCCAATATTAGTGAGTTTTGAAATATGCATTAATTATTTAGAACAGAAATTCTAAATACCTTCACTAATATCAAAAGTATCACAATTATTTGTAATAAAATATTTAAGAATATCAGAGCAAAATATCAAAGCAATTAAGCAAGATATCATTGACTAATACTCAGCAAATATTTAAAACATACAAATAATTATGCTTCTAACTTATGCTAAGTAATTTAACTACCACTTATGCATATAACAATGTAAGCATGATAATTAAACTAATAGCAAAAAGTATGAGGATTTGGATTTCAAATAAATTCACAAGTCCTTTGGATAGGGAAAAAGTAATACTTGTGAACTCATTTGAGAATTCCTTACAGATGGGATTTTCAACAAATATGCATATTAATAATATCCTAAGTTTACTAACCAACTTAGATAAAATAAATTCATCAAGTTATTTAGCAAATATCTGTAAGTTATTCGACTAAGAACACCTCAAAAGAAATGATACCTGGTGTCCATGCGCTTGTTCCTCTAGTGGTGTGAAGAGTTCAACAGAGTTGCTGGAAATTGACAGCTTCTAGGAATGACTTCCCTGTCTTTCGTACAACCTGCATTATCTATATCTATATAGCCAATTAGGTTAAACCTATTATCTTAAGGGTCCCAGATTCCAAGAATTGGTGATCCCCTAAGATATCTAGCAATTCATAACTTAGCTATAAGATACGATTCTCTAGATTCCACTTGGAAACTTGCACATAGGCATATCGAGAATTAAGGTATACTTGCACATATATATGTCATTGTGTGTGCTTAGCATTTCTAGAGAGATATGTATAACAACTCTAATGTAAAATCATTTTTAAGTAATTAACAGTTAGAGAGTCATACCATGTCCTTGACGTTTTGCTTGAATCCTTTACCTCCGTCATAGAAAAGCTTGCGAAGAGAATGATATACAAATTGTAATGGATCTGCACCTTCATCTTCTAGCTCACTATTCAGGAGTGCACTTGTTCACATTCATCTGTTAGATCTTCATGCTTGAATGCTCCACATGTGCTAGGGATACCAATTGTTTGGTCCTAATCGTTGGGTCCCTGAAAATTGTTAGGTCCCTATTGATGAGTCCCAAAGGATCAAGTCTCGTCACTGGTGCTTACTGCTTGATCTAGAAAGTCCCGAAGATTCTGTTTCCATCATCGTCGATACCTTCTGCTTTAAAGTCCTGTAGTAACCAGTTTGGCTTTGTCCCTCATAACAATGCCAAATAGTCATCCAGTTTCTGTGAACCCTTACTGTACCAGTTTCAGCTTCGACTTTAGTGGTTTGGGTTCCAACTTCAGTGGTTTCTGCCTTCTAACTGATTGAGATCATCTTGCATTGCAATCACTCAATCTGGATCAATCTGTGCTCCTTCAGTATTCTTTGGGATACCAATTGATGGGTGATACCAATTGTTAAATGTTGACAATTGCTCTCTCCCAACTGTTAGGTTCCGAAGAATATATGTTCATCTTGATTAGCACTTCTAGCCTTTACACAAGAATCCGGATCACTAAGAACAGACTCCAAGATAGAATTTGACTTCAAACCTTTTGTCTTGGCAGAAATGTTCTTAATGAAATCCTTTGATCTTCATTGTTGAGTATGACTAGTAAATCCTTCTTTCATTTGCTCCCCTGAGTTGCTGCTAAACATTAATTCCTTCTGCAACCTCAGCTTCTACATCAGTATCTGAATTTGTCAAAGATTCAGAATGGTCGTTCATTTGAATGCTTGAGAGCTTGGTGTAGTTGGTCGTCACATTCAGACTTTTAATCACTTATGAGTAGCCGAGGAGAATTGTTCCATGAGCCTTAACTTCTTGTCAAGTTACTCAAATAAATCTTCATTAAAAAATCAATTCCCTCCAAACACACGAAAGAGTTTCAGTGTTTGCTTCTGGTTGGCCATTAACTCAAATGATGTCTTTTCACGATCTTGTTGAATAAAGCAGCATGCTGTGTTAATTGCTTCAGCTTCCAAATACCTTTTCAGTGCAGACTTCATTTAGAACTTCACTCGCGAAATGCAGTTCCAATATCTGACTTCAAAGTTCTCACAGCTTACCAATTGTTTCCAACTTGATCTTCCTTATTTGATCAATCATCATTGTGACATTTTGTCTGTTGAATGTTTGACCATCACCAAATCGTAATTAGGGTTACCAATTTCAGTCACCACTAAGCATATGACTTTTCTTCAGTGTGATGTTTTCTTTGACTTCCCTATGTGACATACTTCAAAATGTCCTTCTATAAAGAATTCCATATGAAGCAGTCCTCTCACCAATTTCATCTTTATCAAAGAATCCATTGCCTTGTAGACCGACAAGTGTGAGAGCTTCCTTTGTCATAGCTAACTCTTCATTGATGAAGCTTTACTAAAAAGTTGACTTCACCTTTGCATCCAAATTCCATGTCAGCTACGAACAAACTTCCTCACTCTCAGTTGAACGAGCTTCCAACCTTCTTGCTTGAGATCAAACACTTCTCTAGAAAACCCTTGACGAAGAATTCCCTAGTGCCCTTTAAAAAGTGCTCAACTCCTTCAACAAGAAAGATGCTTCCACTGATGACAGTTCTTAAAACATGATAGCCATATCCCTTGTACATCCTTTGCTGTCATCTCCAAAGGTTACCATCGGGGAGGCCTTCTCAATCAACTATGATAGTAGAGCTTTAATCTTAATCATATGCCTCGAACAATAAATGTCACGAAGTCACATAACTTTTGCTTTTCATAACATACTCTGCAATAACAAATGATTAAGCTTCTTGGTACTCAACTTTAATTGAGTCCAGATGGGTTAGAGATATTATCAAAGGTAACAACAACTTCAATATGCATATTAGAAAATTCAGTACTTAATTTCCTAAAAGCACATGGATAGAAGAACTAACAAATTAGTTACTAATTCTGTCTAATCCATTCTGTCGTTGTCTAACATTTTAACTATCTCTAATGACCTAAGTCAGTTTTAGATTAAGCTTCGAATCTACTTGACTTACTGACTACTTAGATAATTCTACCATCTTTTAACCAATTATCCCTAACAAGCAATACATGATCTGATATAGCATTTAAGTGCAACTGTGTGAGTAATAGCAAATCATATGAAAATAAGCACATAAACAATTTTAAGAATTTGCAGAATATTTGAATAAAACATTATAAGCAATATCAAATTCTACATACACTTAACAAGTCATTCAAGAACAAATATTAAATATATGATCTATGACCTGTTTGTCTATTAGCAATTTTCACAACATTAGCAGAGGTATTGAATCACATAAGATTTAACTCAAGTTCCAGCAAATGTTTAGGGACACACTTAACCATCTAGAACACCCTATCTAATTCTAGATATTCATTTTACTGCATATAAAATTAAGTATGAAATGTACTAATTAAACTCATGAACCCTAGCATGCAATCTTATTCTTAGGAATCAATTAAGCATTTAAGTCCTAAGATGCTAACATGCTGTCATGAATAAAATACATTTCAAAACTTAATAAACATATAGTTCTGAATTAGATAAACGTATACTAGTTAGAAAGTGTACCTGTTAAGTTCTTAGTGATTCATCTCCAGTGTTGGTAATTGATGCCAGATATCCATTTTGTTCATCACTGTCACTGATAGAATCAGCTTTGCATTTAACTTCATCAACAAGTGCTTTCCCTTGCTGCATCCTCACTAATGCTTAAGATTCCTGCTTCAACCCAACATAGTGTTTGTCATCTTTTGCTTGTATAGGCTTCTTCAAACTGTGTAGCAAACCCCTGATCTTGTCTTTCAAATATAATCAACCATCCCTGTCTTGCAACCGCCTCTTGAACTGATCTTGAAAATCTCCTTTACGGAATCTATAGGTAAGGACCTTAGATTTAGAATTGTGATTCCGTCTGAATCTGATGTCACTGAACTTCCTGTTACCCTGCAGGCTTGACTTGTCGTCCAGTTTCTCAAGTTATTCCAAAGTGTCAAATTCACATGCAACACCTTGACCACTACCTCGAGCTACAACATCTTCAATTCAGCTTATAGGATCAATTCGTTTCTGTTCAGAGGTTCTCAACCTTGACTTCAATCAACTTTGGTTCCTGGGTCACAAATACAATGGATATGCTAACAACCTGCTTTACCAAATATTATCTATTTCAGCTCTTGTTCTAGTTCATAGGCCTTCAGCACATACAGGTCTTTTACAGACAATGTGGTTGTATCCTTAAATCCCTGTTGGCTGTATCCTGTGTTCCAGATGATCTGTAGTGTTAGCACGAACTTCCTGCAATCTCCCTGAAGAATAATCTTTAAGGCTTGTACTGAGATTCCAGGCTGTCCAGTCTGTTCTCTTTCACTACTTCAAACCCCTTAGATTTTTCATCCAAAAATACAACTCAAATTAACCAAAAACTGTACCCAAATTAATCTCTTCTTTTGCAGCTTCCAAAATATTAGTGGGATCCTATGGAGTAAACCTCTGAGGAAATTAATACCACAACTTCTTTAGCCTGTTCCAGAATAAGCTTCATTGGATAATCTTCAGTCAATTTTTGTTGTCTTCAATACCCGGAAAAATCTTCATCTACAAACCCCTTAAGCACCCTCGAATTAATATTTAAGAAAAATTTAGATTTACATAATTTTTAATTTTCTTAGAAAATAAATTAATCAAAAATAAAAATATACAACAAATTTATTTTCAAGAATTTCGAATTTTCTTAAAAATTAAAATATCGTAAATTAATATTTAAGAAAAATTTTAGTTTTCAAGAATTTTAAATTTTCTGGAAAAATAAATAAATCTAAAATAAAAATTAAAAATTAAAGGGTACAAAACTTGGGGGTACCAAACTGCATTTTGGTATAAGTGGCGCCTGGACATTTTTGTGGCTAAGTGGCGCTTACACAGTGCTTCTCCTGTACAGGCGCAACAACCACAAAAAGGATTCAAGTGGCGCCAGCACAGGGACTACCGTGGAGAGGCGCAACTTAAGCTTAACAAATAGAATTCCAAGTCAAGTGCGTGCAAATTCACATTGAAATCATGTGGCGCCTTGGCGCGTGTACTCTGCTCTACTCAACTGCCCTGCTTGTTTTGTTAGGTCCCGAAATGAATTCACTCAACAAAATGGACCAAGTATATATATGTTAACTAAATTTTAAAAATAAAACTTTATTAAATTTTATAAAATAAACTAATTAAAATTTATAATATAAACTAATAAAAGGTTATAAAACAAATTTTATAAAAGTTTATAAAATAAATTTAATATTATGTTTATAAAATAAACTAATAACAATTTATAATATAAACTAATAAAAGTTTATAAAACAAATTTTATAAAAGTTTATAAAATAAATTTAATATTAAGTTTATAAAATAAACTAATTAAAATTTATAATATAAATTTATAAAAGTTTATAAAATAAATTTAATAAAAGTTTATAGAATAAAATTATTAAAAAGTTTTATAAATAAACTTATTTAACAATGCATCTAATCATTCTGAGTCCAAGCAGTTTCGACACCCTGAGCTTCACTGGGTTACAGATCCTGATTTGTATATCAACCAGTCTGCTTTGATACCAATTGTTAGGTCCCGAAGTATCGTAGAAGGGGGGTTGAATACGATACTAACAATAATTTAAATTCTTTTCGGAATTTGCGGATAAATAAATTATTGCTTCAGAGTGGGTTTGGCCATTTGTAGTGTTTAGGTGAGCTGCCTACTAATTTTCTATGTGCCCAGATAAATCAATCAAGTTCTAGAAAATTAGCAGGTAATTAAATGAGACAGGTTTCCGGGAATATTACTCTCGTATTAATCCCAGAGGGTTTTGCTACACCCAGTTAAAATTATAACTGGCTTCCAAAGAACAAATTAGTTCTTTGCTACTAACACAAAAATATTAGGCTCAGTTCCTATAAAAATATATCTAAATTAGTACAAGGAAAAACTGAGTCCGTAGGGAGTGATATCTAGGAGCCCTGAGCATTTTTCGTTAAAGAACCGGGTCCTCATATCTGACCAGGAGCAAGGTATGGGTGTGTATAAATTTAAGTCTCTTGCTCCGGCCATGGCAGTAGCTCTCTACATTTTATTTGTGTTGAAGAAGATGACTCCTCTTTTTGATTAATGTAGACTTTAAATCAAATAAAGTAGGCTGCTGTAATTTGATTGGCTAAGGGCTGAGTGGCGCCTGTAGAATGACTTCCCTGTGTAGATTCAAGTGGAGCCATTTACTTGGAATAATTTTGCTGCCATCTTTTGTTGAGCCTACACATTGGATACCCTGTGAGAAATTAAGTGGCGCCTTAAAAACTAAGTTGCTCTAGAGTGAAGTTAAGTGGCGCCAGCTACATTGCATTCACTGTGAAAGAATGAGTGGCGCCATGAAAACTGTTGGGAGAAACTAAGTCATGCGCGTGAATAACATTCATGGTCAAAGTGTTGTTTGGTCACTGCACTTTGACCCTCTTTTCATTCCTTGATTGAAGTTCGCCAACTTACATTTCTTGTACCAAAGTCTTGTCGCATTACACCCTGTACCCTGAGTTGTTTCCGTTCTTCGACTGTATTTCAGAAACTTTCACTTTTCGTACCAAGGTTGTGACACTTTGCACCCTGCACCCTTTGAGCTGTTTAGCTGTTTGGCTGTTAGCTGTTTAGCTGTTTGGCTGTAGCCTCTACAAATTACTTTTCGTACCTTAATAAATAACCGTTCTTTTCAAGTACGTTCTTCAACTTAACAATTCTTCTATAGTTAATACTCAGATTCCTTTCACAGACTGCTGACGCCTAGTGCAACTGGTCTGGTTCACAGACGACTAACTTCGATCCAGGTCTTCGTATTATTGCTTTACTTACATTGTTAAGTTTGCAGCAACTTCATTGCTTCGAACACTGACTGTCAATAAACACTGTAACTTCACTGGAATCTTTTCTGGTACTTAGACAACGTCTCCATTATTATCACAATCTTGAATACTTCATTCTCTGTTCTTCACTGACGCTTGAACATTTAAATGAACTTCTTTCAGTGAGTATAACTTCAAGACTGCAGCTGTCTTCTTTAACCTTTGTCTTTACCCTTCTAGATTCCTATGCTTCGAACACTGTCTATCTTCAATCAATGCCTTTACACTGAAATCTTCTAGTGGCACTTCTATACTGAATCTTCAACACTTCTAAAACCCTGAAAGTCTTCAACCATTATTCTTCACTGAGGCATGAACATATAAATGAACTTCTTTTAGTGACCTGTAGTAGACTCCAAAACTTCTTCTAATGTCTTGATTCACTGTATCTGCCATGTCTTCAATTCTTCCTGATTTCTGTGTAGGCGTAGTATTATTTACTTGTCCTGTTCTAGTGTTGAGTTATCACGATTTCTATTTATACAGCTTCGTAATCTCCAACAAGTAGCCAATTTGTTAACTTTGGACTTCAAAGCATCCTGCTTAGTGGAAAAAACTTTAATTTTAGATTCCATGGCATGTTGAGAAACAGAAACAAAACTCTGAACCGAAGCACTTGTCTTGCTAACAGTGTCTTTAAGATCACGAATTTCACTGTGAAGACCCTTAGTCAATACAGTGTTAGCCTTGAGAACTCCCTTCATCTCATCAGAGTTTATTTTAGAGTCTGCTTTCTTGATTAGATCATAAACATGTGGCCAAGAGATGTCTTCATGGGAAAACTTCAAAGACATATCCCAGATGGATTATCTCTTAGATCTCAGAAGATCTGCATTAGATGGTTCCCCCTGCTACTATCCCTCCTTATGTCGTCTTAATCAAGGGCAGGTTCAATGTCACCCTTCAGTTTTTCAACAACACAGAAGTCAAGATAGTCCATCCTCAATATGTCAAAAGCATCAAAAGCATCCAGAGGCCATCTTTTTAACCTGTATCTTTGAGTATAAGGAATAAAGAGATCAGTGACTTCTTCATCCTCAAAGAGAGGAATAAAATCCTCAGAGTTTGCATCTTTACCATCTGCAATAACATCAGAGATTGGCACCTCAGAGTTTAGAGATTGATGGATAGGTTAAGCAGCAGAGCCTGTTTCATTTATACTCTGAGTACCTGCACAAGGAACAGAACATCCTAAGATACTCTTTTCTTTTAAAATAATCTCATTACTTCTCACATCACACATCTCATGACTTTTGAGAGTCAGAGTTTTCTCAATAGAAGTAACTAACTTATGTTTCATATCTAACTCTCATTTTACCATAATCAGTGTCTACCTCTCATTTTCAGTTCTGTTTTTCACACATTTTACCTCAGTCTCACAAGAAAGTCTCAAATCACAATGACCTACAGAAATAAGAGGTGGCCGAGAAAGAAGATCTGTGATCATAGGGATATAGGGTTCCTTTCCAGGACTCTCCATGGTCATTCTAGAAGTAAAAGATGGGAATACAAATTCTGAACTTATGCTATCAGAGTATGTAAATTCTGAAGAAAATTCAGAGTTTATACCTTGAGCATATGTAGAGTCTGATGGAGTGTCTAATGGCTTTGCAAAAAGAGGTTGCCCCAGTATTGCATCAGAGAGTGCCAACAGATTAACAATAGAGTTTGATTTCTCAGTAGTTGTAGTAGTAAAATCAGAGTTTGGCTTCAGCTTCATATTATGGTCTGCAATCACAAAATTGGTGATTGGTTCTTGTGGGACTTGAGTCTGTTCAGTAGCTGTTTCACCACATTGAGGTGGAGGTTTTTTTGGGCTAGACTATGCCAGAGTTTGGCCTTCAGCATTAGCAATAATAAGATCTGCTATAAGAATTTGTGTGCCTGCATCCAAACTTTAATTGGATGGTTCTTGTGTGGCTGGGGCATTAACAATTTCTTCAACCCTTTGAGTTGAAGGTTCTTGTGGTCTGTACCCTAGATCCAGATTGGCTTCATCTGCTGGAAATGAGGTTTCTATTGAACTTTGATCAATAGGTTCTTATGTGCCTGACCTGTCAGAGACTACTACTTCACTTTGAGAATTAGGTTCTTATGGGTCTAGGTCAAAGGAAACCTTGTTTTTCCTTCTGGAGAATAACTTTGCAGCTCTAGAGATGTGAAATTGTTGAGATTTTTGAGCATCCATTTCTCTTTTCACTTTCTCAGCTAATTCTCAAGCACTTTCGTATGAGATCTCTTCGATTATAGGTTGAGCAGACTGGACATGAGAATTAGAGATTTGTGACTAGAATAAGAGAAGATGATGGATCAGCTTGAATAGTAAGATTGTCATCATCATTTTTGTCCTAGCATTTCTCATCAACAATATCATTGTCCACCCCTGTTCCCTTTTTGTCTTTACTTGGTACCTCATTCGAAGTACCCTCCAATGTGATTACAAGATTGGTAAAAGGATTAACATGAAGAGAATTACCATCCATTTCAGCCAATTCATCATTTTCTTCTCTATTGGCATTTTCATCAATACCATGTACCTCAATTCCACCGATGTTATTGTTTATTTGGTCAGACAATGCAGATTCACTAGACTTCATAACAACATCAGAATTTAGTGGGTCAGAGTCTAAGGCTTTATAACTGGATCAGAGTTTAAGAGATCAGAGTTTAAGTCCTTTGCCAATCTTCTCCTTTTCTTTGCAGGCTCTGAGACAGGATTAACATGAAATGACTTTATGTAAGAAGCATGAGGAATATCAGAGGATGGTAGAACAGATTTCTTCATTGAAAATACCAAACCTTCATCACTGTCATCAGAGTCTGTTTTCTCATCAACTAATTTCCTTTTACTAGGAGGAGGCTGTGTCACTGATTTACCCTTTCATTTGAGCCCTGAGCCCTGTGGTGGAGAGGTGTGTTTTACAACTGAAGTCTTTTGGGAGACAACAGAGGTTGGCACAGTTTGTGTATCAGTGTTTGGTGGGTGACTTGAGTTGGAACCAGATTGGGCTAAACTCTAATTCTTAGTCACAGAAAGAAATTCCCTCCCATACAGAATATGCATTCTCTGATTCAGTAGAAGTCTGACCCGTGTGGGATAGAATAACCAAGGCAAACCACCTTCACTTTCTTTCTTGACATCATTCCTTGTCAATTCAGAAAAAAGCCTTTTATTCATTCTAAAACTAGGCAAACTCTCGTCATTTTCAAAACTAACATTAGGCAATAAATGACTAAAAATTAACTGTAAAAATCTAGCATAGTATATAGTATGCTCATCATCACTAATTTTACCAGCTAATTGTCTAATTAATACACAAGGAAAATTAAAATGCAAATTATGGGTCAAAAAGTACCCAATTTATTGAGAGAGTTGAGGGATGGTGTCAAATGTTTGGGCACTTGGTAGTAAAAGCCCTAGTGACACAATTGAAGAAGAAACTCCATTCTCTTCGCAGATTTGGCCTAGTTAGGCTTCCCAGTTTCGATTGGCTTCCTCTATAGCCTATTTCTTGAAAGAATTCTCTGATTTGTTCATCATTAACAATATCATCATATTCTTCAATCTAAGGAAGATGAAGAGCCTAACGAACTACTTCAGGAGTAATAAAGTTGCAGCCATTACAGTTGAATGTAATGATGGGCTCCTCGTCATTATCAGCATCGTTAAATGTTATAGTTGACCAAATCTTGGTCAGTGTTTGAGCAGAAATCTCTTTGGGTTCTTGAAGAGCATACCCAATGCTGCTGTTGGTAAGAAAATCCTAGAGAACATGAAAATCTCCCGGTGCATCTATTTTATCGAGAATAGTAGAGAAATTAGTAGAAGAAAATATATAGTTCTTGAAAGAAATGTCCTTAGATGCCATTCATACAGTGATATGAAGATGTGAAAGATTAGGGTTTCGAGAATACGAGAGAGAGAGAGAGATAGAATATGATGTAGATGAAAATTCAAAGTAAGAATACGAATGAATTAACATATTCCCTCTCAATAGCTAATAACCTGTAGTGGGACACATGGCATGATATGATATGATGAGTAATGTGTAGTGTAATTATCAAAATATAACATATGTGTGTGTATTTGTGTATAAAGATGAAACATTTTTCGTGACAGACACGCGCAGTCATTGTTATTCCAATCAAAGATTAATCCATATATGATGTCACACAAATTAAATATGATGTCAGATATAAAAAATAAATCAAAGTTTGACTTGTAGACTGAGATCAGAGTTTAGACGACTTGTAGACTGAGATCAGAGTTTAGACTCTCCATGGATCAGAGTTTACTGCATTCTCTGACAAAGTTTACCACATTCTCTGACAGAGTTTACCATAAATACTGATATTTGAGGTCATCATAGTTTGCAAATTCTGAGGTACTTCTTAGAGATTAAACAATGATAATGTCTGCTACTTTCTGTTTAGAGTTGAACCACTTATCACCATTCCCAATTTAGAAACTAATCTTGTAACAGTTTCTTGACACGGAGGTTTTGTGAATATGTCTGTTAACTATTGATCTGTTGGAACAAAATGCATTTCAATTGTTCCTTCCATGACATGTTCCCTTATGAAATGATATCTTATGCTGATATGATTTGTCAGAGAATGTTGAAATGGATTTCCTGTCATTGCAATAAATAGGAATTTTTATAAATTTCAAACCATAGTCTATTAGCTGATTTCTCATCCATAAGATCTGAGCACAACAACTTCCTACAACTATATATTCTGCCTCTGCTATAGATGTTGAGATTTATTTCTGCTTCTTGCTAAACCATGAGACAATCCTTCCACCTAGAAATTGACAACTTCCACTTATGCTCTTCTTGTCTATTTTACATCCTGTAAAATCAGAACCTAAATAGCCTATAAGTTTAAAGTCAGACTCTCTAGGATACAATAAACCAAGATTGATGGTTCCCTTGAGATATCTAAAAATTCTCTTAACAAAAATCAAATGTGGTTCCCTTGGATTTGCCTAAAATCTAGCACATAGACAGGTTGCAAAAATGATATCTGGTCTGCTAGTAGTCAAATAAAGAAGTGAACCAATCATATCTCTGTATATTGTTATCTCTACAGGCTCACCAATATCTTGATCCAGCTTAGTTGCAGTAGCTATATGAGTTGTAGTAGATGCAGAGTTTTGCATTTGAAACTTTATGAGTAGATTTCTTGTATATTTTGACTTACTTATGAAAATGCCTTCATCAGTCTGTTTCACTTGTAAGCCTAAGAAATAGCTCATCTCTCCCATCATACTCATTTGATACCTGGACTGCATTAGCTTTGAAAATCTTTCATAGAGTTTCTCATTAGTAGATCCAAATATAATATCATCAACATATATTTGAACTAGTAATAAGTCTTTTCCCTGATTTTTATAAAATAAGGTTCTATCAATGGTACCTCTTGTGAAACCACTTTGAAGTAAAAATTGAGCCATTGTTTCATACTTGGCTCTTGGAGCTTGCTTGAGTCCATACAAAGCTTTATCCAACCTGTAGACATGATTTGGATATTAGTGATTCACAAAGACTGGAGGTTGTTCAACATATACCTCATCCTCAAGTTCACCATTTAGAAATGTACTTTTGACATCCATCTGGTATACTTTAAACTTCTTATGTGCAACATAAGCAAGAAAGATTCTAATTGCTTCAACTCTACTTACAGGTGCAAAGATTTCATCATAGTCAATACCTTCCTGTTGAGAGTAGCCTTTGGCAACTAGTCTTGCTTTGTTCCTTGTTATGATTCCATCAAAGTCTGTCTTGTTTTTGAACACCCATTTTGTTCCAACAATGGATCTATTCTTTGGTCTTGGAACAAGAGTCCAAACCTCATTTCTTTCAAACTCATTCAATTCTTCCTGCATTGCAGTTACCCAGTCTGCATCCTTCAGAGCATCTTCAACTTTCTTTGGCTCTGTTTGAGAAAGAAAACTATGATAGAGACATTCATTTTGAGTAACTTTCCTTGTCCTCACTCCACTTTCTAGATCACCAATTATCAAGTCAGGTGTATGATCTTTAGTCCATTTCCTTGGATGAGGAAGATTTCTAGAGCTAGATGCTCTATAACGCCCCCAAACCGGGGTCAGGGATTTAAGTCGTCACGTCACCATCCAATCATTTAAAACCTGCAATACTCAATAATCTAATAAAATCACATCATAGACCCCTCTCTCTCACACATACAAGTTATAGCCTTAGAAACGATATACAACCAATATCATTAGTTATTACAAACCAAATGTACTTATCCAGGATCTCACGCTATCAATGATAACTTCTACATGAAGTGAAATTAATAAGTAGATCAATAATCAAAACCTATCTAACTTACTTCTGTAGCGTAATGTTGAACTGAACCATCTCAAAGATGAATCTCCTACTTTCTTTCCTCGAAGTATAGAGCCAATCAAATGCATTATCACTTTCTCTGAAAAATTTAATATAAAGCAAGAGTGAGAGAAAGAATGCTCAGCAAATTATCCATCCAATTATCTATGTGACTCTCATTTAAGAATATGATAATCACTACTATCTCAATAGTATATCATAAGGTTACCGGTATATGGTAAGCATAGTAAAGTATCTCTCGATGATACATATAGTTGGAGTTTTCTGTTAAAAGCATTTATCCTCAACATGAAGTTTAGAATAATATAAACCGAACAATTTAGTTCATTATATAAAATAAGACACTATCGAATATAGTGTTACCACTCTTTCATATTTTCTCTGAAGCTTTTGAGATAAAACCCAATGAACTTATACGTTCACAGTTCTGAAATAATATTATCAATAACTTAGCAAAATAGCATCAATTATAGCTTTGCTT
Source organism: Oenanthe sinensis (assembly GCA_028671895.1). NCBI lineage: Eukaryota > Viridiplantae > Streptophyta > Magnoliopsida > Apiales > Apiaceae > Oenanthe > Oenanthe sinensis. The sequence goes on from CM053801.1 coordinate 27,228,922, forward strand.
AGACTCTCATAATTATAATAAATACCCAGTTCAAGATACTGTAATAATAGTTGTTTCTCATCATAAGAAAATCAAACCACTTTGAACCATACCATTCGTAAGGTTTAAAATCCAGTAAAATATTTTAAAGATTTATAAACTGTTTGGTATACCTCATGTACCCACTTAAGTTTTCAAAATAACTTTTCGTCAAAATATCTCGGCTGACCTGTTGTGTTGTGATATATATAAAGAAAGCAAGAGTGAACAATATAGCTCAGCAAGAACATATATAACTGTAAATATACACTTTTTAAACATCGTTTAAAACTGCAATATTATGAACACTTTACGTACTCTACGAGTTTGTAAAATAAACTTTTTGTCAAAGTAGTTTGAATGAGTACGAAGATCTCAACATATCAACCACTGACAATACCCTTGGTAAATCAGCTCATAGGCTTTCATTACGATGTTGCAGCACAATTCCAATTTGAAGATGAGACTGTATCTGGAGCATCATCACTCTTCTACCGTACATCCATGATGATCAATCATAACATACGGCAGCTCTCGTCATTTCTCTAGATGTAGAAGGGGGAGCCACGACGTTCTCTACCATTATTGGGAATCACGCTAGACCTCATATGGGTCAAAGTGTTGGACCGTGCATCACTCGGCCTCTTATGCTGACTCCAAGTCCACTGAAATGTTCCATAACCTGGAATCAGAATTTAATCCTAGTTCTCCAGGTATATAATACTTGTTAATAGATCCTCATAGCTATAAGTAGGTACTTCCAGATTAATCGGGGCAATTATCTCACCACACAGGTGTGTTGACCTCCACCAACTGATCTCTTTCATCAAGGAATGAAAACCATTTAAACCATAACCCGGGAGTTAATTGAAAAACCTCTTATGAATTGATAAGTTGAAAGCCCTACTACCATAGGCCAGTGATCCCAAAACACAACCGATTTTGAGAAAGTAAATCACCTTTTACTTCCTAGACTGAGTTCCCTATTTTTGATAAGTCCGAGAATTTTTTATTCTTATTAAAAGAATAAAATAGAATATAAATAGATATTAGGGAACCCTCACGATATTTAAATAAATTTTCTGAAGCTCATAAAATATTTTAAATAATTATTAAAGACCTTCACTAATTTTTAAATCAATTTAGAATATTTAATAAATATTTATTAATTAATAATCAATTAGTAAAACCTCTTTTAAATGAATATTTAGAATAATATTCATTCATTAAATAAATATTCAAATAATATTTATTGACTCTATTTAATTATTTATCAATAAAAATATCCAAAATATATTCATTGGAGTATTTATAATCGTTATTATAAAATAATCTATCTCCGGCTGCTCCTGGATTACAACAGTATTTAAAATAACTTCCCAACTCCCGGTCTACGTTCGAAACACGAAAATCGCTCTACTCTTAGAGCCTCTATAAAACACCGGTATATATTTATAATATCTTATAGCATATAAACCAAAACATTTGCGAAAGCTTAACAATAGTTAAATCAATTCGAATTTTTAATTATACAATTATATCACAACAACAATAGTTTTTGAATATAATATCAGTACATAAGGTACGGTTTCTAAAACTTGCATAAACATACTTTAATTTCATATGCAAGATCAAGAATATAACATTTTAATATTAAAAGTATAAGGTTAGGAAAACTTGACTAGAATCCAAGATACGTTCTTAGAGTCCCACTCGTTCCCGATTTTCTATCAATAGATATCATAATCTTGATTAGTACTCTTAATCCCATCAACTACTTATATCACTAATAAGTATAATCACATATTGAGTCCAGTTATGCCAACTTCAATTTGTACTTAGTCCTTTTACTAACACTTATTTTATCCGACATTCACTTCCTCGGGTCTATCTTGACCGTTCATAAACCATCTCGTCAATGGCTTTTAATCTAATTTTTTTACTCCAATACATATTCATGTTATTCCTCAACATCTTTCGTATTTTAACCGACTCAAAATTATCCTATTATCTTGGCGGAGGTTAACACACCTGAGAATTACTATTACGTGAGCCACACTCTAACAATTTTAATAAATCAGAAAATGTATAATTAAATGCGAAACCACCTCAAGGAGCTTCTTGAGTATTTGAAATATTTATCAAAAATATTTTGATTTGGAATACATGAGTTTAACTTGGTGAAATGTATTTTAAAAGTCGAGTCAACTATTGAGTTTTATTATTTACACCGCTTTCACTAAAACACTCATAACTAACTCAAATGATGCACCGTTTTCGTGTGCACGATCTAGAGAATTCCTAGAATACAATCCATCAAAATTTTGGCCCTGGAAAGAGGACACATATTCCCGAATGTCCAGAACAGGGCAGTAGCTTCTCAAATGAATAGTGTCATCGCACAACTTTAGTTTTGACATTTTTATAAAATCGAATATTCAACATCTGTGCATGAAATTTTGCAAAGACCTTAATAACTGTCCAAAATATTTATCCTCCAAATTTCAGGAATTTTGACAATTGTTAAAGGGTCCGTTTATATTTACAAAGGGAGTCATTCGCAGCAATTTGGTCATTTTAGTCACATCAACTAAAACTAGTTTTTCTCCTAAACCGTAAATCGGAATAACATGATTCAAGTGTCAAAACAAACTATGGAACAAGATATATGCATTCATGGTCAGTGGTATTCAAAAACAGTAATTTGACAGTTCTAAATGCTTGGTTAAAACAGTCCTAAATCAAACAGACATTACGACGGCTATAATCGTAACGTTTTCCGGATTTAACTATGTTAAATCCATTTAATCATTAACCAAATCATCAACCCAATTATTTTTACTAAACATAAGTTTATAAAATTCATAAAATCATCACCATAATAAACCCATATTATTCAACCATCAAGATCCAAACATTGGAAATCCAAACTCCATGAATTAACATGTACTTGAACAAAACTCAAACTCAAGCTTATAACTTAAAGTACATCAAAGGGTGGATGGTTTTTATACCTTTCTTGAATCTTTAAACATACTAACAAGAGCTTGTAAGCCTTAAGGGAGCCTTGATCTATGTTTATCATCCTTAAACTTGCAAGAGAAATTAAAAAATAAGTTAGTAAATTTTCGGAGTTACTATTCACCCTCATTTTCTTCATTTTCTTTACCCAACCAAAACACCTCCAAAAATTACGAAATTACATATGTACCTTAGATGTATAATGAAGAAGCTATGGTCAAAATTTGGATTTTTGGATGAGTATAACTTGAGTTATGAATTTTTCTTTCCTTGCTTCTCTTGAAAATCCGAATGGAAGAAAAGAAATGGGGGATAACTTTTCTACTTTGCTTGCCATTTGAGTTGGTGTATTTTTTGTTTGTATAACTTGTATGTAATGATACATGGCTGAATTCTCATACAAATATGGCTTGGTGGAGTGAAATGTCAAAGCCAAGTACTAAAGTTCCATGAATTAAGGAACTTAGTTTCTACTTTTCCATGATTTGTGGAACCATGTTCCAAACTAATACTTGGTTGGCTTGTAATTCCTAGTTAAGCTTGCATGATACTTGCATGGCTTCCTTGTTTATTTAATTCCCGATACATTATTCGTTCATCGCTTGATCCCGATACTAATCCCAATTTTTATTCTGAAACATTTCATCGCGTAGCATTCACTATAAGTGTTCTTAATACTTTAAATACTTTGACTCAAATTATATCCAAATATTCCATGATTGTATTTCTTAATATCTCTTAAATTATGAAATAAATTGTAAAATGAAAAATCTTCAGATTCTGACGTCTTTTGCATTCACTCATTTTCTTCATACAACAATATCACATCTTCGGTTTTCCATTATTCCACCACTTACCTAGTGTGGGCTAAAAAGTTTTTCATAATCCGTAGAATCACTATTAATCAGGGTCGTTTATAAATAAAATAAAAAAATGCGTCAAAAATATGGGTTATTACACGCTTCTCCATGATTTGTGCCTTCATAGTATGATTCCTTAGTGAATGCTGATCCTCCCCCTAAAGTTGTACTTACTTCAGAATTTGATTGATTAGATTTTGACCTCTCAGAGTTTGTCTCTGTCAGAGGTTGGTCAGACTCTAAGATTTCAATGATTAAGGTTGGTTTTGTAATTTTAGTAGAAGATCATTGTTTCTCCTCCTCAACATGTGAAAAATCTTCAATAACTGTGTCATATTCATCAGAGTTTGAATCATCAGAGTTTGTCTTTTTGTCCTTTACGCAGTTCATTTTTGAAAACTTAGAGATTCCTGAGCTTCTTTATCATGTAATCCTGTTATCTTTGTTTCATCAAAAGAGACATGTATAGATTCCATGACTACCTTTGTTCTTAGATTAAAAACTTTGAATGCCTTTGAAGAAGTTTTTGAGGTTGTTGAATAATCAGCAAAAATACCTTCGTCTGCTTTGAGTTCAAACTTTTTCAATTGCTCAGGATGTGTTTTAAAAATAAAACACTTGCTTCCAAATATGTGAAAGTATTTCACATTTGGCTTCCTTCCCTTTATCATTTCATATGGAGTCATTCCATGCTTATTTATCAAGGTAAAATTCTGAGTGATGCATGTCGTATTCACAGCTTCTGCCCAGAAGTAAGTAGGAATCTTTGTTCCTTCCAACATTGTTCTAGCATTTTCAATGAGAGTTATGTTCTTTCTCTCAACAATTCCATTTTGTTGAGGTGTACCAGATGCAGAGAATTGATGTGTGATTCCTTTGATTGAACAGAATTCCTCTATTGCAGAGTTCTTAAACTCTGTTCCATTGTCACTCCTTAGAATCTTTACCTTGAGTGGTGATCCATTTTCAATCATGGTAATGTGATCAATCATGACTTCAGCTGTTTCATCTTTCTTATGTAAGAAATACACCCAAGTAAATCTTGTGTAGTCATCTACTATCACCAAAATATATTTCTTTTTTCTAATATATATTATGATGACAAGGCCAACCAGATCAAGATGTAATAGATGAAAAGGTTTTTCAATAGAATTTTCAGTCTTGCTCTTGAAAGATGTGAATATTTTAGTATTTAGCGAAATTATTTTATCTTATTAAAATTATGGATTGAAGCAATACAATGTTAATTAGTTTCATAATTTTGATTTGATAAAATATTATAAGCATAATTTTTTGCATTTTGAAATTATTTATAAATATCAAGTAATGATATTTTGTTAATGTTTCTTTGCAATTAATTGTGATATTTTTAATATTAATGATAATACATGTTGTTTATCTAAAATTATTAATAATAAAAATATGTCTAAATGCTTATTGTTCTACTGAATAATTGCCTTGTGTTATTTGATTTATATATGCATGTCAGTGTTATTACTTAGTATAACATAAGTACTTAATTTATTTTGATTTATTTAAATTATGATGAAATAAAAAATTCAGTGATATATTGGTTCCATGATTTAAGTAAATTAAAATAAATTTGTAGCATAATTATTCGTAGTATAAATATTCTCTTTTATTACTTTTTGATAATTGATTAATATTTTATTACAAAATATTTGTGATATATTGATACTAATGGATTTGCTTAGTCTTTATTCTAAGTAAAAATTGGTTTTTGAAAAAGCCGTTAGTATTAGTATATTTAGTTTTCTTTCTTTAACTGAATTTTAAACTTGAATGTATTTAAAAGAAATTCTTGTCTATTTCTTTTTCAAAATGTGTTATCCTATAATACATTCACTTTCTATCAGTTTTAAAGAAGAAAACATTAAAATTATTTTTCAAAACATCTCTTTTAAAAATCTTTTGATTTACAGCCCTACTTTGATTTCTAAAACCTAGGTGAAAGAGGAAAATGAGCACACAAGTTTATTGCTTAGAAGATATTGGCTAAGACTAGAATGCCTTGACCATTACAAAGGAGCCCTATTTATAGTAGTCTCGGAGGAGACAACTAGATAAGGGGAAATCTTACAAGCCAATACAAACATGACACGTGTAATAATATCTTATCACAAATGATAAGATTATCTTTACCGGATTACAAACCACTCTTACAATGCCAAGTGTAAAGAATATCTTATCTTATAAGATAAAAATATATCTTTTCCACTTTTACTTTTTTTAATACACACCACACACTTTTATTTATTACAAACATAATGATTACAGAATCCCTTTGTCTCCCCCCTGGTAAAAAAGGGTCATGGCTCCATATCCTCTTCGTCTTCACTGCCTGAAGATACAGGAACACTGTATTTAAGACCTGGAAGATATTTATAGAATCGTGGACGAGTCCTTTTATGGAGTCTGAAGTCTGGGTGGTCTGGGTCATCCAAGTCTTTTGTAACAGATTCTAGACTTAACTTTAAATGACAGTCTTGAATGTTTGCCACATAGTCTTGAGGAAGGATATTTGGTTTCTTCCAGTACATGTCTGGGAGTCCTGGAGGAACTTCAGTGAGTGGAATATTGTTGGCTGCACATTATAACTCTTTATGCTGCTCATCTGGCCTATTGGTGTCGTATATTGGATCATGATAGCAAGTACTCCAATATTTTCGTTGAATGATTAGCTTATCGTCCTCAATGGTAATGATTCTTTGATAGTTAAATTGGACAAGAATGTATCTTTGATCCGGAACTCCATTGCTACTATTTCCCTCTGGTCGTAAGCTTTCACGCCAGTAAGTTGAGTCTCCAAATAAGGTTAACCACTTAAAAAGATGCTTGTACCTCTTTTTGCATGGTTTCATGTCAGCTACAGCTAGGCATTGGAGTAGGTTTGTTTTGTCAAATATCATGCCAAAAGGACAGGTTTCCACAAAGTACCATAGGAACATGTATGCTTCTTTAGGGAAACAAAATGTGAATCTTCCATTGAACACCAAGATTGTCAGGAAAGGATAGATAGGGTGTAGAGGAAGATTGGCAAATGGCCCCTCAGATAAGCTATATCTCCGAATATAGATTTTTTGAAAAGCAATCAAGTTAGACAGAGATTTTTTTTGCAAGAAAAAATAAAGTACCTTGTCTTTTATATGAGATGAAAGATCCTCTGTCTGAATAGAGTATATTAGTGGGAATACTGAGGATATTGTCCTTTGAGTCCTTGATAAGAAGTCTGGAAGAAAGTTATTTTTTCCTTTAATGTGTCTGGCTTCAAATTTCCATTGTGAAAACCAATTTGCCCATCTGAGAAGTTGAGCTTGAGGCAACATTTTCTGCTTAAACTGTAACATTTTTGGATATGCAGACATATCCATCTCGATAAGAAAATGTTGTCCTATCAAATGAAATTGGAATTTTTCTATCCCACTTTTTACCGCCAGAATTTCCTTGTAAGTAGAGTGATAATGAAGTTCTCCACTTTTAAATGCTCCACTTTTGTATCCACAAATTTGTCTTTTCCCATTTTCTTCTTCAAGAAGGACTGCCCCCCAAAACTTATCACTAGAGTCCGTCTGAAGAATATTTTTTCCAGCAGAAGGAATCTTTAGAGATGATAATGTCTTAGTCAGTGACTTTAACCTTTTGACCGCATCAGTGCATGCCTGACTCTATGGTGGGGCATCTTTTCTTAGCTGGTTAGTGAGTGGAGTCCTATATTTGACTAGATCATGTATGAAATCTGCCATATAGTTTACAATCCCTAAGAACTGTTGCACCTGTTTGAACGTGAGATTTTCATCTGGAAAATGATCTAGTTGGGTTGCAATATGAGGCTGAAGCTGATATTGACCGTCTGAAATATGCATTCCTAAAAAATCAATATCTGTTTCACCAATGATCATTTTCTTTTCTGCGAGCATGATTCCATAACTTTTGACTAAGTCATGGAACTTAGATAGAAGGACATGATGAGAGTCTATGTTTCGAGAGAACAACAGAATATCATCAATGTAGACCAGAGCACTATCCATGATGGGCTGAAAAATCTTTGACATTGCCTTCTGAAATAGAGATGAAGCTGGTTTCAATCCAAAAGGTACCACAGTCCAATGATAATGACGCTCTGGTATGCAAAATCCTGTTTTTAGCCTCTCATCTGGATGTATACCCAGTTGCCAAAAACCTGACTTGAGATCAAACTTTGAAAATATTTTGGCTTGAGGAAGTTTCTGGAATAATACTTCTCTTTTTGGCAAAGGAAACTTATCATCTTCTAGGAAATGATTCAGAGGCTGATAGTTTATCACCAACCTTAATTTTCCCCAGGCTTGCTCTGATCTTTTATTGACATAGAAGGCTTCACAAGCCTATTGAGATTTTGTGTTCTCTATAAGCCCTTCTTGCTGCAATTGATCAACTTCTTTAATAGCAAGAACATAATGGTCTGGATTCATACCTTTGTGGCTTGCCTTTGTCAGATTGATGTCTTCATTCTTCTTAAAAGGAAAATGAACAAAAAATTCTGGATTCTTCCATAATGGATGAGAACACTTTTGAAGAAATTCTGTATGAGTCTCTGCGCAGGAGGTTCTAGCAATTTCTTCTTTTATTGGAAATAATATCTCAATGGGGTACAAATGCAGCGTCTTTGTCCAAGGCAGCAAATGGTTCTTATGCTTGAGGCCTTCCTTACTCCATGACACTCTTTTGAGATTATGCAAGATATCAAATCCAATTAAGAGATCTTTTTCAGGCAATTCTGATCCATAAACCTGATGTTTGACCACATAACCTGGAAATAGCTGAATATTGATAGGTTTGCTTATAAGAGTAATCACAAAGATGTCACCATTAGCTGCACGAAATGACTTGTAACATGTGTTCCAGTATTCTTTTGGCAAAATATCAGGTTTCATGATTGAAGATGTAGCTCCCGTATCAAAGAATGCTATTACTAGAATCGGTTTCTCCCAATTTCCTGGAAAAATATGAATCTTGGCTGATGGTGATGGCTGACATAGAAAACTATCTTCAGGAGTAAGAGTGTATATGTCATCAAATAGAACCACATCCTCATCAGATTCGTCCGTCGAGTCAGAAAGATCTGTTCCTATAGCTAAAATAGTGTCTGGACCTGGTTCTTCATCAAGAGAATACAGTGACTCTAGATCATCATCTTCGTTTTCTACAACTTGAGCAATTTTTTCTATGAGTCTAGAGCTCTTCTCCTTGTTGGGACATTCTTTAGCAAAATGCCCTTTCTTTCTGCACACATAACACCTGGAGGATTTTGTATTTCCTTTCTTTTTTCTAAGGAATTTCCACTTCTTCTTTTTAGAAAAATAATTCTTCCCTCCCTTCTTGTGGTATTTATAAAGTTTATCCTTCTTCTTTTGACAACTGCAAGAGTTGTCTTTTCCACATTTGATTTGGAGTTCATGACGATCACAGGCTGATCCCAGGTTTTTACTTTGCTCCTCGATTTGCTTGAGAAATCTCTTCTGGTTGCACAATTTCTCTAGGACGAGCAAGACATTTTGATATAACTCTCCGAGAGAAGTACTGTTAATAGGAAGATTTTTGAGCTGAAGAAGTCTGGATGTCTCATTTCCTAACGGCTCTGGAAGAGAGTTTAGGAATGTCTGCTTTAGGTTGACATCATCGATACCGTTTATAGCATAGAATCTTTTGGACATCCTTTCATAGTGAGTTTCCAAATCTTCTCTCTTATATGAGCAACATCTCATACTCAAATATTCTTCACGAGCTTGAGTTGTATAATGATCCCATGCTCCAAGAAACTCATTGTGGACATGCATAATCAAAGCATCTCCATTTGGGCTTTGCTTAACAATCATCTATCTATAAGTTCCAAGTGCAATCCACCACTGTCTTAATCTTCCATTGAATTTTGCCACAAATTTATCTGCTACTGAAGGCATAGAAGCTCCTGGTTGAAGTAATTCAGCTGTGCACCAAGCATGCATTTCATAGATTTTGTCCCGCCAATTTGAAGGAGAAATGTTGTCAAATGAAAAACCTTTTGAAGGATCATTTTGAAAGGTGCTTGGTTGTTCAACGTCTGGATAGCCTTGAGTAAAGTTTTCTTCATCTTCTACAGTTGGTTCATCCGCATGTGGGTCAGCCATGAGAATTTCAAGAGACATGCTATCATCATCAGAGTCTTCTTCACAAGTTTGCCATAAAGGCATTTGCTTTTTTCGTGGCTGAGATTGGGTTGCCAACTTTGTTAGTAAAGATGATACTGGATTTTCCATCATGAACTGAGAAGATGGCTGATGAGATTCTCTAGCAGGAGACTCTTTTATTGGTGATTTTTCTGGCTTTCTCTTTGATGACTGGGGTGCATCGTGCTGCTTTATTGGTAAGAAAGTTGCACTGTTAAATGGATTATGATCATATGGAGAGAAAGTGGATAGAGGTTGTGAATAAGTCGGCAGAGGTGGCAAATATGACGAGAAAGATGGGGCATCATAATAACCAGTATATGGCTTCTGAGTTTGAATAGAATGAAGTTGGGCTTTCAAGGCTTTTAGCTCGACCTCTTTCTGAGCTAGAACAGGTGAGTTAAAAGATACGGTTGAGGCCAACTGCATGAGTTCATGATGCAGGGTGTCAATCCTATTCTGGAGTTGAATCGTGGTGTTCGAGATTGATGAGAAACCATGATCAAGCCTTTTTGCCATTGCTTGCTGATTCACCATTATTTGCTTTAAGACTTTGTTTTGTGCCACCGCATTTTCAGACTGCCAATTTAGGGTAGCTTTAACTGGAGGAATCTGTTTGCTCGACCCGTTAGGATTTTTTGTAGTCGGACTTTTGATTTTCCATATGTGAGATGTCCTGTCATGCTCGAAATCTAGTGGTGGAAAATCGTCTTCATAGGATGCTGGCTGTATCATGTTACATTCGTCTGTTCTTTTTAGATAAAGGACATAATAATCAAATTTACCTGATGCTTCTCCAAGAAGGCCAACTTCTAGATCTCCTTTTTCATATCGTTCTTGAAGCTTTTTCTGCATAGACTTCTTTTTATTCTTTCTCCCTTTTGCATAATCATCATCGTCATCCCATTGATCTTTCAGACAGGCTTCACAGTTGCATATGCCCCAAAAGATATTTCCATCTTCACTAAATTCATAGATGGGTTTACCACTGGAATCGAAAGAATGTATGGGAACATTTATGGGAGTTTCCTCTATCATATTTATTTCTGAAAGAAAATAGATGTGTTAGAGGATGATGAAGAGTCGTCCTTCTTAAAAACAATTTATATAGCCCCATCCTTCTTTCTAAAGAAGGAAGATTTTGTTGAATGGATGGGCTGATTATCTCTTTGGATTTTCTCATAATGGGTCACCCATGATTCTGGAAGGAGTTTGACTAGCTCTTCTTTAGGAATCTGTTTTGGAACATGAATGCATGATGAGCTGGACTGAGCATCTATCTTCAAAAATAGTGCTTCATCTGAATCTCTAGGTAGACTGAGATCAAATGAATGATTTTGAATCCGATATGCCATTTGATAGTGAAGAGTGGCTATATAAGTTCCTGCTACCTAAGGTGCTCCTACTATCTGAAGCTGGACTTTGAGATTGTTATAGATGAGGGGATCATCAAGCCTTAAGTTGAAGTTCATAAAAAGGGTTACGAAAACTGTACCAACATTAAGTGTAGTTTGGACTGTAGCAATACATGCATGTGAATATTGCTGGAAACGCATATCCAGTAGTGCCATCCTTGCTACCACTGGTAATCCTTTTCTTCCATGCAACGTTAAAGCCATTCTTACAGCACCAAAATGAAGATAAGAATATCCTTGAGCACGCCATTGATCTGGTAGAGAATCTCCTATCTGAATATGAATTATTTGTTCTGCTTCAGTGGAAGGAATAGGAACTTGTTCCAATCTTGATGCTAGGACCAACTCTTTAGCTTCTAGCGTCTTGTTTGATGAGAGAACATGTTTAACAACACGGGAGACTGGACTGTGTTTTTTGGTAAAAGTTCGATATGGGTTAAGTAAAGGAAGTTCGGTAATTGGAATTTTACTATCTTCACGATGATAATCTACAACATAAAGAAAATCATTATTTTTTAATTTTGAGGAACTAAAGGAACTTCGGGAAGATGAAAAGGAAGGAGAAGGAGTAAGATTATAAGGATTAGCCATGAAGTTGAGAGTCCTTATTCCTCCAGATTTTTCGTTGGGGGTAAGGTGTCTTACAAACACACGAAGCGTCTAAACAACCATGAAATCATTATGATAATCTGAGCATATACCCAAAGCCACACGAGAAATTTTTTATTCTCTCCCAAAAGTTGTTTTTAAAAGTTTTATCTTTTAAAAGCTTTTTCTCTCTTAATTTTTCTTTTTAAAGTGGTAGAAACTTTGTGACTGCTATTTTATTCAGAGAAATTATTTTTACTTTGAGGTACCAATCACTTGTAAAATGATTTATTTTCAAATACTTGTTTCAATGTATGTTTCACATTGATTCAGAGTACCTAAAAAGTGGGTTTACTTTGAAGGTCTAGTACTATATTGTTAAGCATACATCCAACCCCAATTGTCATGTTTTTATTTTAAGTCGGGGATACTATTAGGTGGATAAAAATGATGTAAATCATAATTGTATTATGAGTCGGAAAATCATAGTCCTCTATTTGATAAGGATATTTTGCAAAATTGTTTTCAAAATGTACAGTATTAAGGTATAATGGAAAAGAGTAATTTTATTGAGATATAATTTGGTAAGAGAGTTGAATTTCTTCTTTGATGTAAATTTCCGCATTTTATTATAGGAAGTTTGCCTTATAAGAAATTCATAAGGGATATAAATTTTCTTCTCTAATACACTTTCCCGCATTTTATTATGGAATAAGTATCTTAAAGAAAATTTCATATCATGCTCTTAAATGATAAATTTTTAGATCTGACAAACTCTTTTACTAAAAGTGCTTTAATGTAATATATTATCATTCCTTATTATATTTTTCCTTCTCTTTGATATGAAAAATATGATTTGGAATGTTAAGGTGGTTATCTCTTTATCTTGATTGTCTCTTTTCGTTTAGCCCATAGTGTCTTTAGAAACTGGCCAAGAGGTTGAAAACCCATCAATCTCTTACCCATGCCATAGTACCAAAAACTGATTCATCCACTTCCATATATTTACCCTTGGAGATATAAAGAAACTTTGTAAGTTAGAGGTTGATAAGGGAGAAACTGCACTTGATGCAGTAAATAAGGATGAAGTCGAAAGTGAACCCACAACTCTACCTTCAGAGAAGAAAAGTAGTATATAACTGAGGTAATTGTAAGCTCATTTGCATCTTCTCAAAAGGATGCAGAGCTGAAAAAGTAATAAAACTGGCCCTGGAATCATTTTCTCAACAGTGTGAGTTCATTGAAATCCACACATCAACTAGAGCACCTTGTAATGAGTCAAGCACACCACTGGCACTTACGCTGATGGTAAGCCTAAACAGATAAATTCTAGGAACACATCGTAAGACGTGCACAATGAGTGGTATAGGCATTTAGAAGAGATATAAACTCTAATTTACCATACATTACATTGTCCAAGGTATCTACCTCAAATAGAAGTTAATCTTCTACATCCCGAAAGGGAGATCTCTTGTTCAGATTTATCTGGGCTTGAGAGGCAACTGTTTGGTAAGAATTCTTCGGATGAGTCAAGTAGGGTATTTTATACAAAATTCCCGTCACCGGGTTACGAGGGAAACGTAGGCTCTAAATTTCCATTCATTACATTGCCTACTACATCGCCCCTCGTGGAAGGAACATTTCCAGATCCTAAAAAGGAAGTCCACCTCCCATTTATGGAGAAGGTGTGAGGCAACTCCTTGATAGAACAAGGAAGGATTCCCTAACAGATGCTAATATCTAGGGATAACCCATCTCAAAGAGGTGAGGCTCCACTAGACAGTGATTTAGCAAACACTATTGAGTCTGGTGCTGAGACAATGCTTATGCATGACAGATCAAGAACACCTCTAAAAGGAAATTCTCCACTTGATAATGATTCAGTTCATTCTGATGAATCAGGTGATGAGAATATATATGAATTAACTGATTTCACTTGCAGGTATAGAAGGCTATATTTGGAATGCAGAGTGAAAGTGAGAGAGAGAAACACTTGAGTGAAAGTGAGGGAGAGATACACTTGAGTGAGAGATAGGGAAAGAAAGAGTGAAACACTTCAAAGTGCTCGACACTTAAGTGTAAACACTAACAGAACATAGTAAAAGTGAGGAAACCATAGACCAAACACTTACCCTTGCTACTTCTGAAAGAAAAGCTACTATGTTTTCCCAATCAATGACAGACGGGAAACTTCTTTGGAAGACAAGCCATTTGAAAGATCATGGGCCATTGGAGGATTTCTCAACGAAGGGGGAGAATTTAGTATGAAAAGGAGAAGTTAATAAAGTCTTATCTTCGTATCTTTAGGAGAAGTTAATATCCTTAGGGGGAGAATTTAGACAAGAAAAAGAAGAAAATATTATCTTCTGATTCTTATGGGAAATAAAAGAATTTGGGAGAATCAAGAAACTGTATCCTATACTTGAAATGAGTTATCAGTAGAGGATTCCTCATCCAAGTGGGATGTATAGAAAAGAATTGACACTTCCATTGTTCATTTGAAGGGGAGAAGAAGAAAAAGAAGAAGAATCACATTCTCAGGGAAAAACATTATTTGAGCTATGTTCTATGTTCTATTGAAGATGTTCCCAGGAATATTGATTCTTATGAAGCTCTGTTCATGATAAGTTCTTTAAGTTTAAACTACGAAGGATTTTGAAGCAGAGAGAGCTCAAACATATAGAAATGAAGATGATACTACATGAATATCACTTCAGTGCTAGAGAAACAAACATCTTTCATTTCAGTGAAGAATAGAGAATGAAGTATTCAAGATTGTAGTAGTAATGAAGACGTTGTCTAAGTACCAGAAAAGATTCTAGTGAAAGTACAGTATTTATTGACAGTCAGTGTTTGAAGCAATGCAATAGTCCAACGTTAATCGGCTAAAATAGAATAGAAGTCAAGAGAATTTAATTCAGTTTTTCTCGTTTATGAACCAGACCAGTGCACTAAGCGTCAGCACAACAAGAAGAGAATTACCTTGATGTATCGGAAGAAAATCAGTTTATCAAGCCAGAAAAGAATTCTAAGTACTTTCGTGGTTCCTATACAAGGCAACAAGAGTATAGGCGCAACAAAACTCCTCTAGGCGCAACAAAAGAATTCTAAGTACTTTCGTGGTTCCTATACAAGGGAATAAGAGTGGAGGCATAATAAAACACCTAGGCGCAACAAAATACTTATGAATAAGTTTCTAAGTACTTTTGTTGTTCCTATACACTGCAAGCAATGTAGGAGGCGCAACAAAACACTTAGGCACAACAAAATACTTATGAACAAGTTTCTAAGTACTTTTGTTGTTCATATATGCTGCAAGAAATGTAGAAGGCGCAACAAAACACTTAGGCGTAACAAAATACTTATGAATAAGTTTCTAAGTACTTTTGTTGTTCCTATACACTGCAAGCAATGTAGGAGGTGCAACAAAACATCTAGGCGCAACAAAATACTTATGAATAAGTTTCTAAGTAATTTTGTTGTTCCGACACACTGCAAGCACTCTATGAGGCCCAACAAAAATTTCCCTTGGGTGCAACAAAAGTTTCGTTGCTCTTATACACTACACTCACTCTACAGGCGGAAGAAAGGACTTAGCATTGTGAATTACAAATCAATTTTAATTGATTTGAAAAGTCTACACCATATATAAACAAAATGATGTGCTTATTTTAAAAAGAGTGTTCTGGTTCGTTTATTCCAATCAAGTGCCTTAGAAGAACACAACAAATAATATAAAGAGGGGTCAAAACAAATCAAAGCTCTATCCATTACTCCTTACCGGAGTCTTTTGTTAATAGCCGGATAAACCTTGTAATATTTTAAGGACCATTACAAAATACTCCCGATAGTTAAATCCTTAGACAAAATTATAGATACAAATATTGTATAGGATTTGGCTTGTATATTTTTGTAGAAGCAAATAACTAATTTGTTCTTTGGAAACCAGTTATATTTTTAACTGGGTGTAGTAACCTCAGGGTTTATATACGAAAGATATATTCCCTGAAACTTGTCTCATTAAATTACTTGCTAATTTTCTAGAACATTAATAATTATTCATAAATACAAAAAATTAGAAAGCTAACCTCCTAAATACTATTCACATCATTAACTCGAACCCACTAACCGAACTCTAAATTATTTATCCATAAAAGATTCGACAGAAATTTTTAATTTAGTGAGTATCGTATTCAACCCCCCTTCTATGATACTTCCGGGACCCAACACGAGGCTTATAAAAGACTTAGTAAAAATAACTAATTCTATATAAGGAGAACAAAAAACATTCTTTAGAAACTTATCAAGTTTTCAAATGAAACTTAGTATTAAAAACATGTCATGCCTTCGAGGCTAATAAACCGACAATGGAACGTTTTTGAAAATCAAAGTCAAAAATTTAAACATAATAACTTCTCAAGTTGGTTGAAAAGGTATTTCTGTATGCCCATAAGATTTCTACAAGTATTTCTGTATGCCCATAACTTCGAGGCTAATGTATGCCCGTAGGCTAGTTGAAAAGGTGTAGCCCCTGTTGAAGCTCTACAAGTATTTCTGTATGCCCATAAGATTGGGAGTAACTCTTCAACCCAAGTCCCTTGGGAGCGTTCAATCCTCTTCTTAAGTCCATCCAGGATAATTCTGTTGGTAACGTCAGCTTGCCCTTTCGACTGTGGATGAGCTACTGAAGTAAAACGTAGTTCAATGTTATAGTTTCCACAGTACTCTATGAAGTCCTTGTTGTTAAATTGAGTTCCGTTATCAGTCACCAGGATTCGGGATAGCCCATATCTGCATATAACATTCTCCTAGAAGAACTGAGTAACATTCTTAGTATCAATCTTGGCCAAGGGCTTGGCTTCCATCCACTTAGTAAAGTAGTCGGTGGCAAAAATGAGGAATGACCATAGGAAATGGACCTAAAATATCCATTCCCCACATAGCAAAGGGGAGTGGGGAATTGATGGATGTCAGCATCTCAAGGAGCTGCCTAATGATGGGTGCAAACTTTTGGCAGCGATCACATTTCTTAACATAAGCTTTAGCATCTTTAAGCATCTCAGGCCAATAGAATCCCAGCCTTATGACTTTATGAGCAAGAGTCCTGCTTCCAAGGTATTGGCCACATATACCTTGGGAGCTTCAGCCTCATGGGGTCTCAGACACTTCAAGTAGGGTATCACGTACGATTTCTTATAAAGTATTCCTTCTATGAGGGCATACTTGAAGGCTCTCACTAATAGCTTGCGTGCCACCATGGGGTCAGTTAGTTTTTTTTCCGTTTCCAAGTAGAGCGTGATGGGATCCATCCAACATGCTCTCAGCCTAATCGGGGCTATTAGTTTAGCATCAATACTTGGGGTTTTTAAGACTTGGAAATAAACACTGCCAGAATAACTCTCAATCTCTGATGATGTAAACTTAGACAAGGCATCAGCCTTCACATTCTCCTCTCTCGGAATATATTCAAAGTGACATTCTTCAAATTGCATAGCTTGAACTTTAACAATTCTCAAATATTTTTCCATAGTCTCTTCTCGGGCGTCAAACTCCCCATTTACTTGAGAGATTACTAGCCTTGAATCGCCACATATCTTCAAGTTGTTCACCCTTAGGGTTCTGGCTAGGCCAAGTCCAGCTATCAAAGCTTCGTATTCTGCTTCGTTGTTTGTAGTTGGGAAATTCAACCTGATTGCATACTCGACAACAAATCCATCCGGGCTTTGCAAAACCAAGCCAGCTCCGCTAGTGTTCTTTTTTGAAGCTCCATCAAAAATGAGTACCCAATATTATTTGAGTTCTCCATCTTTTTCCTTCTCTTCAGCTTCTTTATTCTCTTCTTACCCTCCGACTTCTTGGTTGGGGATGGTACATTCAACCATGAAGTCAGCTAGGGCTTGAGCCATGATGACCATTCTTGGCTTGTATTTGATTTCGAACTCTCCAAGCTCAATAGCCCATTTGATTAGCCTCCCACTGGCCTTGGGGCTGTGTAGTATGTTTCTCAGGGGCTGGTCTGTCAAGACTTTAATAACATGCACCTGGAAGTACCGGCGTAGCTTTCTCGACCTTTGAGTAGTTCAGATCTGCTCCATGCAAAATCTTGCTAACATAATAAATGGGTTTCTGAACCTTTGCTTCCTCTTTCACAAGAATATCACTCAAGACTGAACTAGAGATAACAACGTACAGGTATAACACTTCTTCATGTTTCGGTTTAGCCAGTAAGGGTGGCTCAACCATATATTTCTCCAGCTCTTCAAAATCCTCTTAACTCTCGTCATTCCATTCAAAGTTCTTGACCTTCTTGAAGGCCTTGAAGAATGGAAGACACTTTTCTCTAGACTTGGATATGAAGCTCCCCAGGATTGCTACCCTTCCTGTGAGCTTTTGGACATCTTTTACTATCTTGGGGGGCTCCGTGTCCAATATTGCTTGAATCTTATCGGGATTGGCCTCAATGTCTCTTTTAGAGACCATCAGGCCTAGAAATTTTCCAGAACCTACACCAAAGGAACACTTGGCTGGGTTCAACATCATCTTGTGGATTCTCAGAACTTCAAATGCCTCCTTCAGGTGCTCAAGATGATCGGCCTTATCTAATCTTTTGACTAACATGTCATCGACGTAGACCTTCATGGTTTTACCAATGAGGTGCTTGAAAATTTTATTTACAAGATAACCAGATAACAAAAAACACGAAAGTCAGTGATGAACGATACCTTAGGAATGTCTTTGCGGTGCATTTTGATCTGCTTGTAGACACTAAATCCATCCATGAAGCCAAGCATCTCGTGCCCAGCTATGGCATCTTTCAACGTGTCTATCCTTAGTAATGGGAAAAAGTCCTTAGGACAAGCATCATTTAAATCTGTGAAGTCCACGCACATTCTCTACTTTCCATTGCTCTTCTTGACCATCACAGGGTTAGCCAGCCACTCAGGAAATTGAATTTCTTCAATAAATCCGGCTTCCAACAACTTCTCTACTTCCTACTTAATGGCATCTTGCCTTTCAGGAACAAAACTTCTTTCCTTCTGTTTGACTGTTGTCCTTCCAGGATTCACATTCAATTGATGTGTTATAAGCTTGGGGTCTATCCCTAGCATGTTGGCTGCTGTCCAAGCAAAAACATCTCTGTTATCTTACAAGAATTTTACCAGTTGTTGTTTCAGGTCCTTGGGGAGTGAAGTCCCCACATATGTCACCTTCTCATGATCTAGAGGATCCAAAGGAGCAGGCTCCAAGTCCTCTGCGGGCTCACCCCTTCTTTCTTCTCGATCCTGATATCCATGTCTTTGATAGGGAGAACCTGCCCCCCAGTGCCACTAGGCTTTAAGGCGGCCACATAACAATTCATGGCCATTTTTTGATCTCCTTTCTCTTCTCCCACTCCATTCCTAGTCGGAAATTTGCGTTTCAGATGGTACGTTGAGTCTATCGCCTTGAAAGCATGCAACCTAGTCCTATCAAGGATCGCATTGTAGGTGGTGCTTGCCTTGATAACTAGAAAATTCAGCAGTTGAGTAGACTATCGAGGTTCTACTCCCATAGTCATGGGTAATTGTATAATTCCCTCTATACGAGATTCCACTCCATTGAAACCATAGAAAAGCATGTTGGAGGGGGTCAGTTGCGAATCATTATATCCCATTTTAATAAAGGCGTCAGAAAATAGGATGTCTATGGATGATCTACCATCTACTAAGTCTCTTTTTACAATAGAGTTTCCTATGACAAGGGTGATTAATAAGGGATCATTGTGGGGGAATCTTACCCCTTCTAAGTCAGAATCATCAAACGACAAAGAGACCTCAGTCCTTACTCTCTTAGGAGGTTCTCCTACGATGCTCATTACTTCTCGGGCAAATGCCTTCCTGGAATTTTAGGAGTTACCTGCAGCGGTTTGTCCCTTGAAATTACATTGATCACAGTCCCTCGAGGCTGATTGTTTTTGTCTTTGGGGTCTGAGTCCCTTCGTTTGTCATTGTGACCTCTTTCATGTCTAACACCTTCTTTGGTGTACTTTTCCAACTTTCCTCTTCTTATCAGAAATTTTATCTCATCTTTTAACTGACGACAATCATCAGTGTCGTGTCCCACATCCCTATAAAACCAGCAATACATGTTCTTATTTCTCTTTTCAGGATCAGTCCATAGTGGCTTCGGCCATCGAAGGTCTTTACCATTCTCGATATCCATCATTATTTGGCTATGGGCGGTGTTTAGTCTTGCATACTCGGCGAACCTAGATCCTCATTTCTTCTTGGATTCATTAATATCATCATTCTTTGCATACTTGGTATTGATATTATATTCAGTATCGCTGGGTCACTTCTTAGAGTAGGTTCCCGGGGCTTGAAACCCTTGGGCTTTCCTCATACTTTCCAGCTCTCACCTGGAGCTCATTCATACTCTCAAGGGCCTTCTTGGCTAATGATCTCTTAAATATTTTTTCAGAAGTCCCTTGTTCTAAGGCAATCATAGCTACCTTCTAATCTAGATCGGGTACCTTCAAAGCTTCCTTTGTGAACCTATTCATATAGTCTCTCAAGGACTCATTTTTTCCCTGATGCATGTTCATTAGTGAAGCTAAGCTCTTCTCATGAGTCTTGTTGCTGATGAACTGACCAATGAAGGCCTTGTTCAGATCCTTGAATGACCCAACAGAGTTAGGTGGTAGATGACTGAACCACCATTGAGCCATACCACTCAGGGTCTGGGGGAACACCCTACACTTGACGGCGTCGTTGACGGGCTGCAAAAACAGTGCATTAGAGAACGTGAAAACATTATTTGAGGGATCTCCCGTTCCATCATAGGCCTTGATTTTGGAATCATAATCTTCCTTGATATCTTCTTATTCATAATATTATCAATGAAAGGGGGAGTGGGATCATGTGGATCTCTAAGTGGTAATAAGTCTTAGGGGTCAGCCCTAACATGACTTGTCCTTGTTCACCTCCTGGTTGGGGGCTCATCCAAATCTATCACAGATGCGTTTCTTATCGACCCCCCAGTACCTTCAATTCTGAGGCGCTGTCGCCTTGCTAGCTCCCTCTCCAGGTCTTTCCTCAACCGCTGGGCTTTGGCTTCATGAGTGCGTATTCTTTCCTGAAGGTTCAGGGAGTCATTATCTTCAGGCCCTCGGGGCTGGGTACACCTCCTTCCAAAGGGCTCCTTACCGGGTCACCTCCTTCATGGGTTAATATCCTCGTCATCAGTAGAGTAAGGTCCAGAAAAGTCCCAACTTCTTCATTGTGAGGTATAGTGGACCAACAACCCTTGTTCATAAGAGGGCTCGTAGTCTCTCAAGAGCCCATAGCGAGGGTCGGGTGTTATAGTAGACGAGATCTATAAAGTAGAAGGAGAAATAAAAGTTGTACGAAGGGGTGGAATTACCTAGAGTAGAGGAACTGAAGCACGGATGGATACATCGTGGTTGGAAGGATGAACAATGACGCCTAGGGGTCCGGACGCCAGATACTTGCTTCAGGGTCCTCAACGGAGGTGGTGGGAACAATAGCTCCTTGTTCCTGTGTTGTGGCAGTGGGAACATTGGCGTCAACAGTTGTGTCAGGGACCTCTCCCTCGAGGGTGCTCGTGGTACTTCGTGTTCTTGCCATGGTTTCTATTCGTGTTCCCACAGACGGCGCCAAATGTTATAGATTAAAAACTAGGTGAATTTAATACGTAATTAATGCTAGGGTTTGAGAGAGTTTCGAGATTCTATGGTTGCACTAACGTTTCGTGACTAACTCAGGTCATCGTTAACTGCCTACGTATCTCAATGGGTATGAGAATCAAGCCAATAAACGTAGTTCTAAAGTTGAGGGGTTAGACCCTTTATATAGGCGCACAAGGGCCTTGAAATTAGATTAGAATTAGGAGACTTGGTGGCCAAGTCTCATAGTGACAAGGTTGTCTAAACCTTTTAGGAATGAGGGTCCTCGATGGACTCTTCCCTCGTTAGGGTTTCTAGATCCTTCTAGGATGAGGGCCTTCAACAGGCTTCTTGGGCCTTTACTGAGCATTTATTAATTAATTACAAAAATTAATTAATAACAAAGGCTTAATGGGCCTATGGCTTCAACAGAGCTAGTAGGTTAGACTTACAAATCTAGTTGATCCTTGGATTACAAATCCAGTTGATCCTTGGATTACAAATCCAGTTGATCCTATGATTTATTTTCCTAGTTCGTTTAAAGGGTCCAAGCCTTTGGACCATACTATGTCTAATAAATGAAATAATAAATTCTATATTTATTATTTTCTCAAGGCTATTTTTACCTATATCACTTGGTTTTATTCATATATTTGTATTCATGTTCCCTTAAAAATTCACCTTATTTACTTTTCAATTATTTTTATAAAAATAATATGGACCAAACTGAACGGACTGAAATAATTTGATTCGGTCCAGTCCATAATAAAAATCTGGTTCGGTTCCAAAATATTGACAATTCGGTTCTCGGTCTATTCGGTTCGGTCTAAATCTGGATCAAACCGACCGAATGCACGACCCTAAATGAGCCTATCCGAGCGGAGCTTTATGCTGGTTCAGATTGAGTTCGGGATTAGTTCGTGGAGCTCGGGCTCGGCTCAAACAGGGCACAACTCGAATAATATGTGAATATTTTAATTTTTAATATATTATGTAAATATCTTAAAGTAAAATTTAAATTTACTTCATTATTATCATTATTATAATTTTCAAATTTATATAGTATGATTTCAATTTTCATATTAGAAATAATATGATTTTGATTTTTTGATTTCAATTAAAAATTGAATCTATCTATTATACAATACTATAACATATTAAAATAATATATTAAAATAAAATTCATCTAATGATATTTGTATGTCGAATTATATAATCAACAAAGATATATATATATATATATATATATATATATATATATATATATATATATAACTACTCTATGATTAATTTGACACAAGTTTATTGTCTCGGAGAGACCATATACACACTAAAAGGATGGAGTTTTCCTAGTAATAGATTTTTTGAAGATTAGTTGACTACTAAATATCTATTTTCAAACCATTAGACAATAACAATGTCTACTTACAAAATAAAAGCATATTTGTAGTGTTAATTAAAAAAGTTGGATCATTTCTAACATTTTCAATACAATTTAGTTGTGAGACTACAAGTTATGTGATTATATTTTATAAATTGGGTTTAGTTGAGTAAAATATGTTAATCCCCAGAATAATATCAATATGTATTTGTAGATCGAGGGGGAGGGGGTTGAATACAAATACTATAACTTTTTGTGTTTTTAGTATTTTCTTGAATGACTTGAGAGATGTATGTAAGGACAATAACAACTGAAATAAATATTGAACAAGATATTTAAAAATTATTGATGGATTGGTTTTTCCATCAGTGTATATATTTGCTCTAATAATCTAGGTTTATTAAACCTAGCTGCTTTTTACAAAATTAGAAAAATAAAACCAAGTGTTCTTATAAAGTGCTCTAAGACTGAATAGTTGATTCAAAATGATATTCTAACTTGGATACCTTCTAACAATGCTACCACTCTTGTTTATATAATACAAGAGTGTTTACAATCTCAAGAATAGAGTACAAACAAAAATACCTATTCTAGGAATGTTACTAATCTATCTTTCCATTCTATCTTTTTCCATTTTGGGAAATGTCTTGAGTCATGGAAAGACAGCTTCAATTTGAGTTTTCACAGTCAATGTATATTGTCTTCCATATGTGTACTTTAGTCTGAAGATTCCTGAAATTTTGTCTCTTTGTGCAATCCCTATCAATTGATAATTTGTTGTTAAGCATATAAATTAATTCTTCCTTGTATCCATCAACAGATATTTTTTCTTTGACTGATCTTGATATCCATCGATTGATAATATTTGTTGACTTATCGATTGATATATGTTATCAATCGATATATCAATCGATGATTCTTTATATCAGTTCATGGTCTTCAATCTCTGACTTGATTTGTTATCAATTGATCCTTCATCCATTGATGCTTTCATATCAATTGGTCACCTTTCACTTGTATAATTTTCTTGTCTTCAAATAATTATAATTTGACAGTCTAAGTTATACATTAGTTGATGACCTATATCAATCGGCTCTAGTATCAATTGATGAGAATATTATTAATTGACTTAAGCCTTATCGATTGAAATGGACCGAGTACACATATGCTACCATCTATATTATTAGCTGATTCAAATAATCATTTCAACTAATAAATGATTTCCTGATCAATTGATATTTATAAATAGCATATCAGTTGATTAGTTACAATAAATAAAATTTCTATAATTCTAAGGTAAAAGTTATCATCAAGCCTACATTGATTTCTAACAATATATATATGAATTGTTAACGAACAGATCGATGTTAGTGGACTTTTTGTCCACTATATACGTTCCAATTTGGCTTAAATTGATCGCTAGTGCCCAAGTATTTAGTGTCTTTTGATGTGTTTTATGTTTTTGGTGTGCAGATTCCCAGGCGAAGCAGAGGTGATGAATAATTGCATAAATTGGTGGTATATGAGCTAGGAATTAAAAGGAAGAAGATCAAGGCTTGAGTTGAGATCGAAAGAAGGCAAGACGAGTCGCTAAAGGAGCAACGTTTCAAGGAATTCAACTGCAGGGCAGAAGCAGCAGGCGCGCCCTCCCTTCAACAAGCGCGCCCGCGCTCCTTTAAGCAGGCGCGCCCGCGCCCTTTCAAGCGCCCCCGCGCCACAGCCGAGTTCAAGTTACTGATTTTGCAGTTTGGTCAGATTTTGAGGCCCAGAAAGAAGCAAGTCCATGGATCATTGTTTCTATGTAACCTAGTATAAAGACATTAGGTTTATGATTATTTTTTATCAAGCAATTAAGTAAGCAAGTACGTTTTTATTATCGTACAAGAGGGCAAAGTACTTTGTGAGCCGTCAAGCTATTTTCTTTTGTAATTTTCATCACGTGGATTATCGGTTGTTTCTTTTACTCTTGCAATTAATATCAGTAGTTTATGCATAATTGTTTTTTTTACTATGTTTTCAATTGAACCCATGATGTCGGCTAGTCCAATTATGGGCTAAACGTTATCATGGGGTTTTAATGGATTATTCTATCGATTCTAGATATTGATTGTTTTTATGCCAAAGTTTGTGATTGTTATGGATATCCTAGTATGGTTAAGCTTATTCATTGTAAATGTGTCGCGAACATTTATGATTGTTTGTTGAACCCTTGTGAATGCGAAAGTGGATCTAGGGTTTAGAACATGCCATGCTAGCATAGGTTTTTGCATGTTAAGAGCATGTATTAATTTGTGGTGTAATTCTAACCGTCTTACACTGACTATGTGATTTTATGGATACTTGTGCTTAAGCCATTATGTTTTCAATCTCTATAGACATATAGGGACTAACATAGTGGTTGACTGTTTGACTTCTATCAATTGTGGATGTTCATTAGGATGGTATGCGTACAACGAAAGTTGGCGTTTATCAGTTTAGAAGGTCTGATCAGTTATCATCACTTTCACATGCTAGGTTGAAAAGGCATAAGATTCTAGATGAGATAGATTATGAAGTTAAAATCCCATATTTATTTCATATAAGTATTTCGTTAAGTTTAATTAGTAGTGTAATCAAAACTCCAATTGTTATTTTCTTAGCAGTGAAACTTAATCATACTCTGGTGTATAAGTGAACTAACGTAAGCAAGTCGAGTCTCTGTAGGAACGAATCCTACTTATTACTGTATTACTTGTGACCACGTTCTCTTGCGTGAATAAACTGTGAACAAGTTTTTGGCGCCGCTGCCGGGGACTCGGTTCATTGTTTTGTTTAGTTAATGTGCTTATCATCAGTGGTCGTTAGATATCACTGACTGAGATTTGTTACTAATCGTTCTTGTTTGTTACGTGAATTCAAGTAATTGATCGTGTATGCGTACTCGTTCTCAATCGGGTAAGGAAAAACTGGAAGAACACTTAGACGAAGAAAGGGGAATTGCAGTTCCGGAAATTGAGCCAGAAATAGTGATGGGGGATCCAGTGAAAACTCGTAAGGATTACTCTCAACCGAAGATCAATGACATTCAGTCAAGCATTGTTAGACCGACTATTGCAGCTAATAATTTCAAAATCAAACCGGGCACAATTCAAATGGTTCAGAATTCTGTGCAGTTTTGGGGTTCACCTGCTGAGGACCTAATATACATATCAGAGACTTCGTTGAGATCTGTGACACCTTCAAAACCAACGGGGTTTCTGACGATGCTATAACTGAGGTTGTTTCCATTCTCTCTACGAGACAAGGCAAAGAGCTGGTTGCATTCGCTTCCAGCAGGTTCTATAACTACTTGGGAGGATCTCGCACAAAAGTTTCTGACTAAATTCTTTCCTATGGCTAAGACGGCAGCCATGAGGAATGCTCTTACACAGTTCAATCAACATTCTGGAGAAACGTTGTGTGAAGATTGGGAAAGGTATAAAGAGATACTTCGAAAGTGTCCCCATCATGGGATGCCAGATTGGATGGTCATTAACGGTTTCTATAATGGATTGAATCATTCACGACCTATGCTTGATGCAGCATTTGGAGGAGCTCTTTGGGCCAAGAGCTATGAAGAAGCTTATGACTTGATTGAAATGATGGCTGCCAACGAGTATCAGAATCCTACTCAGCGATTGCCGCAGAATAAAACTGCAGGTGTTTTTGAAGTGGACGCTGCCACGACTATAACAGCTCAACTACAGGCTTTATCTATAAAGGTGTACGCATTGTCCAAGGCAGGAATTCAGCAAGTCGCTATGGTTTGTGATCTGTGTGCAGGTGCTCATGATACAACTCAGTGTGCTATTTCTAGCGATTCAGCGTATTTTGTCAGCAACTTTCAGAAGCCTACACAACCGGCACCTAATACATATCACCCCAACAACAGGAATCATCCTAACTTCAGTTGGAGCAACAATCAGAATGCCATGCCACAACCATCGTAGGGTCAGCAATTCGGAACAAGGCCTTTCAACAATTCTGTTCCTCAACAATCTTATGCACCAAGACAATCATACAACCCTCCTGGTTTCCCTCAACAACCTCAAGGAGGACAAGGGCATTCAAATGATAAGTCAGAGATGGAGGAACTGAGAATGATGTACAAGAGTCAAGCTGTGACACTGAAAACGTTGGAAAATCAAATTGGTCAACTAGCAAATGCTCTTCTAAACAGACCTCACGGCCAATTACCAAGTGACACAGAGGCTAACCCAGGCAAGAAAGAAAGCAAGGAACAAATACACGCTATTACATTGCGTTCTGGAAGGGTTACGAACAATCCGGAGGTCGAAATGCCACAAAACGAAGAACGTCGGCATTCTGGGCAGGAGGTAGAGAGCGGGCGCACTTCCTCAGGCGCGGGCGCGCCTCACCTTACTGCCGGAAGGGGAATTTCTGCAGAAAAAGTTGTGCATGACGAGCCGATCAAGAAAAAAATGAATGATGCAGAGGAGAAAAGCAGTTCAGAGAAAGACAGTGATCACAAAGAAGTATTTCCTCCTCCACCATTCCCTAAAAGGCTTCAGAAGCAGAAATTGGATAAACAGTTTGCTAAATTCTTGGAAGTTTTTAAGAAACTACACATCAACTTACCTTTTGCTGAAGCGCTGGAACAAATACCAAGCTACGCCAAATTCATGAAAGGCATTCTATCCAGGAAACTGAAGCTAGAAGAGTTAAACACTGTTGCCTTGACGGAAGAGTGTAGTGCAGTATTGCAGCAAAAGTTACCACCAAAGTTGAAAGATCCTGGTAGTTTCACTATACCATGCGTAATTGGGAAATTGTCGTTCGACAAATGTTTGTGCGATTTGGGAGCGAGCATCAACCTCTTGCCATACTCTATATTCTTACAACTTGGTCTTCCTGAGCCAAAGCCGACCAACATGTCACTGCAATTGGCGGATCGTTCAATCACTTATCTGCGAGGAATTGTCGAAGATGTTTTGGTGAAAGTCGACAAACTAATCTTTCCAGCAGATTTTGTCATCCTTGATTTTGAAGAAGACAAGAAGATCCCTATCATTCTTGGTAGACCATTCTTGGCAACGGGAAAGACATTGATTGACGTACAGAAGGGAGAACTCACCATGAGAGTGCACGATCAGAATGTCACATTCAATGTGTTCAAAGCAATGCAATTTCCAACAGAAGAAGATCAATGCTTTAAAGTAGATGTAGTGGAATCTGCTGTGCAAGTAAAAATTGAACACATGCTTATGAATGATACACTGGAAAAGGCTTTAAGTGGGAACTTTACAATTGAAGAGGATGAGGTTGAAGAAAAGGTACAGTCTCTGAATGCTTCTCCTTGGCAACAAAAGTTTGATAAACCAAAATCTTTGGGTTTATCTGAATTGAGAGAATCACATCAGCGGTTGAAACCATCTATTGAGGAAGCACCGAAGTTAGAGCTCAAACCATTGCCTGATCATTTAAGGTATGCTTCTCTTGGGGAATCATCTACTTTACCTGTGATTATTGCTGCTAACCTTACAGGTCCTGAAGAAGAAAAACTGTTAAGGGTTCTCAGGGAATTCAAATCAGCCATTGGTTGGACTATTGCAGACATAAAAGGAATCAGCCCTGCCTATTGCCAGCATAAGATTCCGCTGGAACAAGGAAGTAAGCCAACAGTGGAACATCAGAGAAGGCTTAATCCACTCATGAAGGAAGTAGTGAAGAAGGAAATTATCAAGTGGTTGGATGCAGGGATTATCTATCCTATTTCTGACAGTGCTTGGGTGAGTCCAGTTCAATATGTGCCAAAGAAAGGAGGCATGACGGTGGTAACTAACGAAAAGAACGAGCTCATTCCTACGCGGACAGTCACTGGTTGGAGAATCTGCATGGACTATAGGAAGCTGAACAAAGCTACTAGGAAGGATCACTTCCCTCTTCCTTTCATTGATCAGATGCTAGACCGACTTGCCGGCCATGAGTACTATTGCCTTCTGGATGGATATTCGGGTTACAATCAGATCTGTATTGCTCCAGAGGATCAGGAGAAGACAACATTTACATGTCCGTTTGGTACCTTCGCTTTTCGAAGGGTTTCTTTTGGGTTATGTGGTGCACCTGGCACTTTTCAGAGGTGCATGATGGCAATTTTTTCAGATATGATTGGTAAAACAGTGGAAGTCTTCATGGATGATTTTTCAGTATTTGGGTTTTCTTTTGACGAATGTCTACACAATCTTAGCATGGTTCTGAAAAGATGCGTGTAAACTAATCTGGTTCTCAACTGGGAGAAGTGCCATTTTATGGTACAAGAGGGAACTATTCTTGGACACAAGGTGTCACATCGAGGTCTGGAAGTGGATAAAGCAAAAATAGAGACCATTGAAAATCTTCCACCGCCCAATTCAGTGAGAAGAATTCGTAGTTTCCTCGGTCATGCAGGTTTCTACAGAAGATTCATCAAGGATTTCTCCAAAATTTCCAAACCTTTGTGTAAGCTATTGGAGAAGGATATTCCCTTCAAATTCGATGATGATTGTATGACAGCTTTTGAGACATTGAAGAGGAAGTTGATTTCAGCACCTGTGATCATCGCCCCAGATTGGAATGAACCTTTTGCTATGATGTGTGATGCTAGCAATTTTGCAGTGGGGGCTGTTCTTGGCCAAAAGAAAGACAAGATTTTTCATGTTATCTACTATGCAAGCAAGACACTCAATGATGCGCAATTGAACTACACAACCACGGAGAAGGAGCTGTTAGCCATTGTATATGGCTTTGAAAAATTCAGATCATACTTGCTTGGTACGAAAGTGACGGTGTTTACTGACCACGCGGCTATTAGATATCTGCTCTCCAAGAAGGACTCTAAACCCCGCTTGATTCGATGGGTTCTTCTACTACAAGAATTCGATGTTGAGATCAAAGATAGAAAAGGGACAAAAAATCAAGTAGCTGATCACCTCTCACGATTGGAAGATCTTGGTAAATCATCTCAAAACAGTACCCTCATCAATGAATCATTTCCGGATGAACAACTGTTTGGAATACAAGAAGAAGAACCATGGTATGCTGATATTGTGAATTATCTGGTGAGTCAAATTATTCCACCTGAGTTTTCGCCAGCTCAAAGGAAGAAATTCATGCACGACGTCAAGTGGTTTCGTTGGGACGAGCCATATCTGTTTAAACAAGGGGCTGACCAAGTTATCCGGAGGTGTGTACCATATAGTGAGACAGACAATATTCTGAGGGATTATCATGCCACAGCTTATGGAGGCCATTATGGAGGTGAAAAGACAGCGACTCGTATTCTGCAGGCAGGATTTTATTGGCCATCACTCTTCAAGGACGCTCATCAGTTTGTAACCAGGTGTGATCGTTGCCAGCGAGTAGGCAACATTTCAAAAAGGGATGAGATGCCCCTTAATGTAATGTTGGAGGTAGAAATTTTTGATGTGTGGGGGATCGACTTCATGGGCCCATTCATTTCATCATGCAATAACCAATACATCTTGCTAGCTGTGGATTACGTCTCCAAATGGGTTGAGGTCAAGGCACTTCCAACTAATGATGCCAATGTAGTGCTCAACTTCCTTCACAAGAACATTTTCACCAGATTTGGGACTCCAAGGGTCATTATTAGCGATGAGGGTTCTCACTTTTGCAATCGGAAGTTCACTAATATGATGGCAAGATTCAACATCAACCATCGGGTGGCTACAGCATAACACCCTCAAACCAATGGCCAAGCTGAAGTATCAAACCGTGAGATCAAACGCATTCTGGAAAAAGTGGTAAGTCCTTCTCGTAAGGATTGGTCTTTAAAACTGGATGAAGTTGTGTGGGCTTACCGAACTGCGTTCAAAACACCTTTGGGTATGTCACCATATCAACTTGTCTATGGAAAAACTTGTCATCTGCCAACAGAACTGGAACACAAGGCTTATTGGGCATTGTAGAAGCTGAATTTTGATTGTAAAGCCGCAGGGGAAAAGCGGATGGTGCAAATCAATGAGATGGATGAGTTTCGTCTACAAGCTTATAAGAATAACAAGCTCTACAAGGAAAAAGTGAAAAGATGGCATGATCGTCGGTTGACAACAAAGGTATTTGTTCCTGGTCAATTAGTTTTATTATTTAACTCTCGTCTGCGATTGTTTCCAGGAAAACTTAAGTCAAGGTGGTCAGGACCCTTTGTTGTGAAGATTGTGTTTCCACACGGAGCTGTGGAGATTTATGAAAA
This sequence comes from Oenanthe sinensis, assembly GCA_028671895.1. Taxonomy (NCBI): domain Eukaryota; kingdom Viridiplantae; phylum Streptophyta; class Magnoliopsida; order Apiales; family Apiaceae; genus Oenanthe; species Oenanthe sinensis. Next base: position 27,260,305 of record CM053801.1, read on the forward strand.
GACCCCAGATCAAGCGTTTAAAGTCAATGGTCAGAGATTGAAACCTTATTTGGGAGAACAAGTAAATCGCGAAGCTGAAATCGCGATTCTGTCTACCTCGGATTGAGGACCTGAAGTAACGTCTGGCTAAATGACGTTAACGACAGCGCTCGTGGGAGGCAACCTACGGCTTGAATGGTAATTTTTATTCTTATAAAAAAAAACGCAAAAATACAAAAAAATCAGAAAATTGGACAGTAGCACCAGGGGCGGGCGCGCTCCTAGAGGCGCGGGCGCGCCTGGGCGCTGTTCCAGAAAAAAATAGTAAAAAAAAAAATCAGAAAAACGAAAAAATTAAGAATTTTTTTATCTTTTTATTAGTTTTTAGCCCAACCCAGCCCACTCTCACTTGTTTAAATAGCCTTGGCATACCCTAACCCTAGCAACTTATTTACTTCACATCTTTCATTCACACATATACATACACATATACACGCACTGCATCTCATCTCTTAACACATCTACAACTCAACCAATGGCACCCAAGAGATCTAGGCGTTCAGGAACCTCAAGTTCTTCTTCGAGTGAGGGAGTTGTGCCTCAGTTCAATTCACCGGAGGCTCAAACTGAGTTTACACGCTTGATGACCAAATCTGTGGTCAAGGAAAGGGGATTTATTCCGGGTGTTCTTGATGGGTCTCTGATCGCGATGATTAGTGAGCGCGGTTGGGAGACTGTGTGTGAGGCTGCGGAGGCGATACCATTGAGTATCGTTAGGGAGTTCTATGCTAATGCCAAGCAAGAGAAGAATGGGTTTTCTGCAGTTCGAGGGTATATAGTGGATTATACTCCTGCCGCTATCACCAAGGTATTGGATTTGCCAGCTCCGCAGGCGGGTGTGGAAGATTTTGGGTTGAAGACCCGTGGGGAGGTTGACCTTGAGGCCATTCTGCGGGATATGATAGTTCCAGGCACTACTTGGAAGCGCAGGGCGGGCTCTACTGAGCCGGTTACCTTCTCCGCCATGGCATTGAACCCGTATGCTAAGGCCTGAAACCTGTTTCTGTGTGCTAATATTGTGCCGTCGTCGCACACTCATGAGGTGACCGTGGATCGGGCTATTTTGCTGTGGGGGATTCTCAGCGGGAGATACATCGACCTAGGCTCCCTAATCCACAGGCACATGATCCGATTTTTACAAGGCAGTACCATTGGCGCGATTCCGTATGGCTCAGTGGTTGTTCGTCTGTGTGTTGATGTGGGTATTCACTGGCCAGCGGAGGAATAGTTGCAATTTCCTGCGAGTGCCATTGACACGGCGGCGATAGCTCGGCTACCTGAATGGGACGGTGGTGTACAGCATCCCAGAGGCTTAGGGTATATTGTGGGTGGTGACATGCCACCTAGACAGCAGAGGGAGGCTAGGGCTGGATCTTCTAGGGCACCGCGAGCTGTGGCTAGTACTGGTATGGGTGAGGCTCATTTTAGGAGGTTGGCTCGGCGGATGGACGCAGTTGATGATAGACAGAGCCGGTTTGCTGCTGACCTGACTCAGGCTCTCGGTGCAGCCTTTCTGGCTACTGGTGTACAGGTAGATTGGCCTGTTTATGGAGCTGGTACCATGTATCCACCACCGGATTCACCCGAGGAGGGTGACTCTGCTGAAGATTGAGGTATATCTGCACACTTTCTTTGTTTCTTGCCTTCAATGGGGTCATTGAATATTTTAAGTTTGGGGGTGGGAAATAGAGATTGTAGTTAGATGCATATAGGGCATGTAATGGTAGTATTTGTCATGCATTTTGTTTTAATTATCCATATAGAGCATTTTGTTTGCAATTCTTGTTCTGTTTACCATGTGAGTCCATTTTAGTTACATTTCATAGCATGCATATTTCATGATCCCTTAGGACGAGCTAATTCTGATTGTTAGGTCGATGTCGAATTGAGTGTGGTATTGATGAGCAGAGGGTTGATTTACAGTCCCTATGAAATTGAATTGCATGTTTCAGAAGAACTTTCTTTACACAATCTCATCGGTTGCTTTTGGGCTAGGTTGAGTCATGCCTGTTTAGTTGTTTTAGATTTAATCGCATGTTTATATCTAGAATGTTTGTTATTCCCTTGATAATGTAAGAATACCAAAGTATAAGTTTGGGGGAAAACAAAGATTCATCCTAATTGTTAGTAATTGTCAAGTTTGGCTAGGCGTCAATTGGCTAGTAGCCGGCTCATATTTTTATGAGTAGTCTAGGGTTGGAATTGAGAATTCTCATTCCAGATTCTGTTAAAAAAAAGAAAAAAAAAAGAGAGAAAACAAAAAGAGTCATGTGAATAATTCGAGGCAAAATCAACCAGGGTGAGCTCTTTAATACTCGGGCAATTAAGTTCGAGGGGACTTTGTGCCTAGTGACCTAAGGCTTTTTATAGTCTGGGATCCACTAACCTAACGCTCGCTACATGGGTATTATTGTATAAGCCTTTAGGGGTCTCATCCATTGCACGGTTAAATAAGCCTATGTATTGTGTTATGTGTCGTAGCGGTGGATTAGCAATAAAGTATGATTCCCTATTTAACTCAAATGAATGACGGAGGTGTTTGCATGTTACGGAGTGTTTACCGCTCATTCTGTTTACAAACATGTGATTGTCTTGGCGAAAAATAGGTATGATTTTGATCTAGTGTCAGAGTATATTTGATGAGCATCGCACACACCCACGTTTCTGTTCATGTAGTAATGGTATACGGGGGCTTGGTCGAGCTCTGTTTGGATGTATTGCATCTCTTTGAGGCTTGGCTTATTGATTGGTTTTGGTGAGTTCGAGGGGGTCCTTGCATTTTCATAGTAGTTGCATTCATGCATTGCATTGCCTTAGATTGTTCAGAGTCTGTTTATGCTTGGGGACAAGCATCGGTTTAAGTTTGGGGGTGTGTTAGTGGACTTTTTGTCCACTATATACGTTCCAATTTGGCTTAAATTGATCGCTAGTGCCCAAGTATTTAGTGTCTTTTGATGTGTTTTATGTTTTTGGTGTGCAGATTCCCAGGCGAAGCAGAGGTGATGAATAATTGCATAAATTGGTGGTATATGAGCTAGGAATTAAAAGGAAGAAGATCAAGGCTTGAGTTGAGATCGAAAGAAGGCAAGATGAGTCGTTAAAGGAGCAACGTTTCAAGGAATTCAACTGCAGGGCAGAAGCAGCAGGCGCGCCCTCCCTTCAAAAAGCGCGCCCGCGCTCCTTTAAGCAGGCGCGCCCACGCCCTTTCAAGCGCCCCCGCGCCACAGCCGAGTTCAAGTTACAGATTTTGCAGTTTGGTCAGATTTCGAGGCCCAGAAAGAAGCAAGCCCATGGATCATTGTTTCTATGTAACCTAGTATAAAGACATTAGGTTTATGATTATTTTTTATCAAGCAATTAAGTAAGCAAGTAGGTTTTTATTATCGTACAAGAGGGCAAAGTACTTTGTGAGCCGTCAAGCTATTTTCTTTTGTAATTTTCATCACGTGGATTATCGGTTGTTTCTTTTACTCTTGCAATTAATATCAGTAGTTTATGCATAATTGTTTATTTTACTATGTTTTCAATTGAACCCATGATGTCTGCTAGTCTAATTATGGGCTAAACGTTATCATGGGGTTTTAATGGATTATTCTATTGATTCTAGATATTGATTATTTTTATGCCAAAGTGTGTGATTGTTATGGATATCCTTGTATGGTTAAGCTTATTCATTGTAAATGCGTCGCGAACATTTATGATTGTTTGTTGAACCCTCGTGAATGCGAAAGTGGATCTAGGGTTTAGAACATGCCATGCTAGCATAGGTTTTTGCATGTTAAGAGCATGTATTAATTTGTGGTGTAATTCTAACCGTCTTACACTGACTATGTGATTTTATGGATACTTGTGCTTAAGCCATTATGTTTTCAATCTCTATAGACATACAGGGACTAACGTAGTGGTTGACTATTTGACTTCTATCAATTGTGGATGTTCATTAGGATGGTATGCGTATAACGAAAGTTGGCGTTTATCAGTTTAGAGGGTCTGATCAGTTATCATCACTTTCACATGCTAGGTTGAAAAGGCATAAGATTCTAGATGAGATAGATTATGAAGTTAAAATCCCATGTTTATTTCATATAAGTAATTCGTTAAGTTTAATTAGTAGTGTAATCAAAACTCCAATTGTTATTTTCTTAGCAGTGAAACTTAATCATACTCTGGTGTATAAGTGAACTAACGTAAGCAAGTCGAGTCTCTGTGGGAACGAATCATACTTATTATTGTATTACTTGTGACCACGTTCTCTTGCGTGAATAAAGTGTGAACAATCGACTTGGCTCGAATTTGGTTCAAGTTTAGCTCGACATAATTTGTTCATGAACAAACTCATTTTTGGCTCGTTTAATATCGAGCTGATCTTGAGTATCACTTTCTGTTCGATTAAAACTCAATTTGTCTCAGCTCGAATCTTTTAGAAAAAAAATCAAACTCGACTAGGATTAGACAAAACTAAGTTCGGCTCTATTCAATTACAGCCCTACCGACGAAGAAGAGCTTTCCAAATAATTTTTTTTATTAAACTTATAGGTTTAAATCTTCGAAATATTCGTGGTTAAAATTTTTGACATGTATTTTAAAGTGTTTTGATCATAACTTGAAAAGATATTATAACAATGAAAAATGCAAGATATATTTATTATTGTTGGTGATACAATATGATCTCAATAAGCTTATTTCCTAACACCGTACAGATTTAGAAAAACTACTAACTTAACATGGTGTCCGAGTTCTAGTTGTGAGAGATCTCAATCAGTAATTTCATGGTAATGTGTTCATCAATCAAATATCAGATGATAAACATAACATAACGAGCCACCCACGGAAACATGATTATAGTCAGTCTATTTTACAAGATTTTGAATATCTTTTGGTAATGGAGACAATAATAAGTTCCCTAACAGAGGGGAAGAGATAATTGATGTAAGTCAACAACATGTAAAATGTTTAAAAAAAATAAAACTAAACACAACATTTTACTAATGCTTGTCACCTAGGCATGCAGAGTGGATACCACACACTCTAAGAGTCATTACACGATTTATCACGAGCAACTCTAGCTAGACCAATAATGGAACAAGGCAACTCTATTACCGGTATATATATCATTGCCCTCTTCATCATAAACGAGAACAATGATGTCTTCAAGTGCTTCTGCAACTGTGCTTGTAATTTTAGAGGCTTGGATTCGCTTACTTAAGTTGCACCACAGTTGCAATCCTTTAGTAGTCAGGTGTTACCAACAGTGATCTTGGCGACACATTTGCTAGTCAAGATATTGCTGATATTTATTGAACCAACTGCACAAAGAACATATGAAATGTTATACATAAGGTATGTTATTAAAGATCATTTGAATAACATGCTAAATTTTCAATTGATGCACTATGCCAAAGTAGCTTTTATTGAATTTAGAATCTTAGTACAAGGTGCAATTATTTTTTGTAGCTAGAGTAGAAACCACTATTATCACTTTTAATAATGTAATAAAAACATGCCTCCATAACTATTGGTTTCTTTTGATCTTTCAGTTTCATTTGAGAGTGACCTAAAGTTAGCCACAACATTTCTTATTTTAGCCTGATTTGATTTAATGCTACCAGTGTCTAAAATGGTAACAAATTTTGAAGAAAAGATAGATGTGTGAAATGTTGAAGAGCATGAACAATTGGTTTAGATTGTTCAACAAACACTTTTTAACTACTATAGCTCAATACTCATTATACATGCATCCAATCGATTAATTTAGACCAATTATGTATAATTACAATATTTTCTTACAAGTATTGCATAAATTTTATAAAAAAAAACATATTACCTGACTGCAAATCCTTTGGAGCATTTTTCTTCATTGTTTTCTACAAGTATTATTAAAAAATATATTAAAAAAATATATGAAATTAAAGTTTGTAACAATTTTTTCATAAATCAAGTAGAAGATATTAAAAACATAGATATGTGCATTTTCCTGAACAAAAACTCATAAAAAACATGTCAAAATATTTGTTCCAAGATAGAGAAAAAAAATTAAATATAAAATATAAAATTTTGGAATGTTAAATTATATCTTCAGTACAAAACTAAAAAATTGAGATGTATCTCTATGAAATGGATTGTTGGTTCTCTAAACAGATGTCAAACAATAAGGTTCTTATTGTGTTATTTCAAAATTCAAAGAAATATAATAAAATTCAATACCAACCATGTCTATTCAAAACTTGAATTCTATCAAGAAATCAATATATATAATTATATATTCAATATTTGGACCAAATTCAGATTTTAGGTAATGGTCTAAAATATTAAACTAGTATTTTTTAAATCAAGAAAAATATATTCATATTTAAAATTTTGGATTAGAAACTGTTTGGAGAAGTATGAATCATTCGGCTAAAGTCGTCACTGTATAGATTTATACATGTAAATATATAAAAATTAATTTAGAAAAAGGCTTACTAGTCTAAATCGGAATGATTATATCTGGATGTTGAGTACTCTCCGCAAATGAGTTGAAACTTATGCAAATCTGGTAAAGATTGAAACATTCAACATGTCAGACAAAAAATAATAAATCAAGTAAAACTTATTATCGATACAATTAGAAATATGTGTCTATAAAACCATTATCGTAATCATATTAGATGAAAATTTTTATATAAAACTATATTAAAAAAAAAGATTTGGTCTAATAAGAGGAAGATTTTTCAGAGAGAAAGTAACGAACATGTGAGAGATAGCGGCTGAATTGGATTTGAAAACCCTAATGTAAATAATATGTATTATATATAGATATAACTATATTCAATGGTCTAGATTTATTCAAGTATAACATTGAACAAGTATGTATTATATATATAGGTTGTTACTCTAATGAGAACCCTACTATAGTGAGAAATGAGAACCATGCTTCTTTTAAGCCCAATAGCTAATGAGGCCCAATAACATGAAAACTTATAACATACAAAAAAATAGTTCAAACATTTGAACGAACTGTTATCATACTCACAGCTTTTTCCCCTTCTTCACTATTATAAGCCACCACATATTATTACCATTCCATCCTCCATTGACTTCTCACATCTATCGATTTGAAGTAATCTTCTTATCATCGTGTCGTATTATATCTTTAAATGTCAAAGATATTTGTAGAGATTCAACATCATTATTACCAAAATAACTTAGATATATATTCAATATTTTCGTCAAATTAAAGATAATTATACACACTACGAACACTACAAAAACATTAAAATTGAATACCTTATTGAAATACTTAAAATCTCAGAGTATTAGGTACACATGTGTGTTTTTCGATTTTTTAGCATTTTATACTATTAATTAAAGTAACATTTTATTCTTGGCGATTTGTTGATATTAAAAGGTGATTTGAATGATTAGTTTGAAATTATTATTAGTGTGTTAACTTTAATGATTTGTTTCTCCTAAATAGTAATTTGTGTGACCAATGTTATTTTTTTTATTGAATATATTTATATTTTCAATTAGCATAATTATGGTGATTTGTTACTTTTAAAAAGTGAATTTACTTAAAGTAGTAAGTTAAATTTGGTGATTTACTACTCTTTAAAAAGTGATTTGTGTTAAGAATGTGATTTTTACCAACTCTAGATGCAGCTTTTTTCTTTTTCTATTTCAACATTTTCTAATTTGTTTCTCTTATTTGTGCATCCATCTTCTAAAGTTTTCAAAATTCTTGAACTGCTCTTCATCAACCCTTGGTATTTTATGAATTTTAATGTAGTTTGAAAAGTACCTTGGGTAAGCAGATTCATTTACAAACGAGTCCATATCAATGAAGAGATCATTCTCTTCTTGAGTTTTTTCACCTTCTTCTAGCTCTCTCTTAGTTGATGCACCACCTTAGACCATTTTACCTTTCCCTTTGTCAGATATAAAAGATTCTTTGAATTGGGGTTTATTGAAGAGGCAGAGTAGATGACCTTTGGGACAACAACTCCTGTAATAGATCTTTCAATTCCCCGACTTCTTGTTGTTGTTAAGCTTGCACTTCCAAGATCTTAGAGATAGAAAACATTTCATTTCTGTAACATGGGCCTCCAGATTTAGAATCCTTTGGCTATGTGAATGTGTGTTCAATGTATGGGGTGTCTACGGCTCTACTGCTGTTATCATCGAGTTTTGTAGGTGTTTGTCGCTCATCGCTCAATTCACTCGGCTTAGTGGGTGAGGGTATTTGATGATCACTCTGACGGGTTTCGGGAATGAAAACGCAGCGAAATTAACGTAAAAACCAATAAAAACTGAAATCCCATCTCAGGATCCATGTATAACGTTGGATGATTATGGTGAATAAGTCTGTACCTTAACGAAGCTTTACGTATGCTGTTTTAATGGAGGTCCAGAATTGGTGAATCACAGCAGCCCTTATTGCACAGATCTGCTCTCCAAAGAAGTCCACACGAACGCCCGATCGTCCAACGATCACCGGAGTTGGTACTAGCCGAATAACTTGCCTCTTTTTCTCTCTTTTTCTAGCCTCTCGAAATGTTGAGCGGCTAGGGTTTATGTGTGAATTCAAAATTCTGTTGTTTCTCTCTAATACTATACATTATTATGTATATATAGGGGAGAAAGAGATTTTGGGCCTAACCCTAATCCATGTGGTTTCAAAAACCCATTATGATTTTGGGTTATTATTATTATTATTAAATCCGAATTCTAATATAATTAAACAAGTCCAACTTAATTAATTCAATGATTAAATTCGAATTAATAATAATATATCTAAATCTGAATTCTAATATAATTAATCAAGTCCCATTTAATTAATTCAATAATTAAATTCGAATTAATAATAATATATTTAAATTCATAATTTAAATAATGCTCCATTTTGACGTTCTTTGTATGTGTCCCTTTAGGTTATTATTACATTGGCAATAATTTTATTATCTAATAATAAAAATTATAAACAATGAGCGGCATCTAGTAATACATCATTTTTACCCAAGTAACAATAATAATTGATGATTCAATTAAACCTTTCGTGAATAATGTTCAATGTAATATAATTCCTTTAACCTTATATAGATCAAACTCGAGGCATATATAGTGTCATCCTCTTCAACGTTTAATCTTCGTTTCCTTAATCAATGAGTAGACTATTTAAACAAATCAATATTTGAGGATGGTCATGCATTTCATAGTCTCACTCAATCAAGAGGCCAATAATATCACTCCTAGAATTGGAGGGTTAAATCCTATATCTATCATTCATATTCCTCATACGATTCATAGCTTACCTAATGTCCATCGTTATCATTACCCGGTTAAAGGTAACTTTGAGTGTAATCAAAGTATATTAATTATCGTATATAAATATAATGATTTCAAGTCAGAGGATCATTACATCATTATCATAGTGAGATTTCTTATGACATTTATTAACATGTAAAATCTCACGACGGATCTTTCCAGTGTCATGTATTGATACATACACTTATGTTCTTGACTTTAGTATCACCATACCTATGACCAATGAGTTGTGGTCATCTGTCAACAAACATACTAGTCTTATTGCATTATTATTGTCCTTAAATAATAATAAGAATAATATCAATTGATTTACACCTTATCCAAATAGACTCTAACATCAATTAATAAGAATAATATCAATTGATTTACACCTTATCGATTGAAATAGACTAAGTACACCTATGCTACAATCCAAATTATCAATTGACTCATATAAACATTTCAACTGATAAATGGTTTCCTGATCAATTGATATTTATAAATTTTCATATCAATTGATCAATCACATCAAATAAAATTCTATGATTCTAAGATTAATGTTATCATCAAATTACATGTAGATTCCTAACAATCTCCCCCTATTTGTGTTTGTGATATGAACAGGCATAAATCTACTTGATGATAACAAAATCCTTAAAAATTTACATTCTGATATAATCAATAAATTTAATTAGCACATTAATTTTGGAAGTACCAGATTGATAGATAACTCCTGCAAGCAGGTTCAATGTCTTCATTGTCTCCATGATTTAATTAGCTCCTCTTCCTTCTCTTCTCAGCATTTTCCTTTAGCCGCCTCATGAAAGAACTCCTTAAAATTGCTTCATCCCTATCAGTTTCTACAAGATGCCTCATAAGGTAATGTATTTATTCATCTATGATTTTGTCCAGATATTTACAGATATCAAAGAACTTTGTGTTGCCCTCCACATCTGTAAAAATCATAGCATACTTTGGCTCCAACACCACCTTTTTGACATGTGACTTCCATAGCTTTAGGGGTTAATCAGGTTCAGCTTCTGCCTTGGATCTTCTTAACTTTGAAATTTGTTGTTGAATCTCCTGAGCAATTGTTGTGTTGAGTTTGTACTTTCTGTTGAGTAGATGAAGGATAGTCTTTAAAATATTGTAACTCTGCTTCATTATCACTTTCATTGAATATGTGATCTTCACTCCATTTTCATACTCCAATCTCATAGATTCCTCTTGATTAGTAGCAGGGTGAGTCTTTACTCCAATTAGTCCTTTTTCATTAATTACTGGTACTCCCTTCATATCATAACCTTCAATTGTCACCTCCTCCCTTATTTCTTCTTGTTGACCCTGAAGGTTTTCTTGAACCACTATTTCTTGAATAGAACTTGACCTTTTCTTGGCATAGCTATTTTTCTCTTTTTCCTCAGTGGTTGCTCCATTGATTGATCTTCCATATTCCATTCTATTTCCATTTGCCTTGCTATTTCCTCATTTTCCTTTCATCTTCTTGCAGCATCTGACAATCCTGTAGAAATAGCTCCTTGAAGAAGCTTCTAGCCAACTGGCTCTTTCCTTTTCTTTTCTTGTTCAATCATTATGGCTTTATCCTTTTTCTTCTCTTCAAGGGATTCAAGATCAATTGATAGAAAGGCTTCAGCATTTGAGTTGCTTTCTTTGGCAGCTTTTTGTGCATCTTCATTCTTTTTTTTTGCTAAGTTAATGCAGAGTAGGTACGAGATGAGTTCAATGGGAGAGCTGAAATTCTTCCTTGGACTTCAAGTGAGTCAAATAATAGATGGAATATTTATTTGTCAGTCCAAGTACCTTAAAGAATTTCTGAAGAAGTATCACATGGAAGATTCAGCATCTGCAAGAACTCCCTCATCTACAGCTATTAAGCTTGGAGCATGTGAAAATTCAATAAAGGTAGACATCACAAGCTACAAAGGTATGATTGGTTCTCTACTTTACCTAACTGCAAGTCGACCAGATATTATGTATGCCATTTATATATGTACAAGGTTCCAAGCTGATCCTAGAGATATTCATCTTGTTGCAGTGAAAAGAATCTTAATATATCTTAAGGGTACACCTAATCTTAGTATCTGGTACCCTAAAGAATCTGGTTTTAATCTAATAGGATATACAGATTCTGATTATGCAGGTAGTGTTGTTGATAGGAAGAGCACCTCCGGGAGCTACCAATTCCTAGGGAGAAGATTGATTTCCTGGTACAGCAAGAAACAACAAACGGTTTCCAATTCTACAGCAGAGGCTGAGTACATTGTTGCGGGAAGCTGTTGCGCTCAGATCTTATGGATAAGGAATCAACTCAGAGATTATGGCTTTGTGTTAGATAAAATTCCTATTTTATGTGATAACACAAGTGCTATTGTGATCTCCAACAATCTTGTACAACACACGAGGATAAAGTACATAGATATCAGGTATCATTTTATTCGAGAACACGTTATGAATGGTAATGTGGAGTTACACTTTATACTCACAGAAGAACAAACTGCAGATATTTGTTGGGTCCCGGAGATCGTAGAGGGGGGGTGAATACTGTTAGTAATTGTGCTCTAGAGACAATACTTTTTATATTTTAAGGAAAATATTTATTATTAAGGATTATGTTTTATTGATTATTATTTATTTATTATGTTTTATTTACTGCGTAATAAATTGAAAGCATAATAAATGTCCTTGGAATTTTGATACGTATTATATATCTTTAAGTATGTGACTTAAAAATGAGATTATATGAATAGTATCTTATTCCTAAAATTCCCTAGTCGAGTATTATTATTTAAGGACAATAATAATGCACAAAGACTAGTATGGTTCTTGACAGATGACCACATCTCATTGGTCATAGGTATGGGGATACTAAAGTCAAGAACATAAGTGCATGTATCAATGCATGGCACTGGAATGACCCGCCGTGAGATTCTACATGTTAAGTAAGTGTCATAAGTAATTCTCACTGTGATAATGGTGTAATGATCCTTAGACCTGAAATCATTATATTTCTATACGAGAATTAATATACTTTGATTACATTAAAAGTTACCTTTGACCGGGTGATGATAAAAGTGGACATTGGGTATATTATGAATCGTATGAGAAATATGAATGATCTAGATGGGATTTAATCCTCCTAATTTTAGGAGTGATATTATTGGCCTCTTGTTTGAGTGAGACTATGAAATGCACGGCAGTGCTCAAATGTTGATTTGATTTTAATAGTCTACTCATCGATCAAGAAAATAAAGATTAAATTATGAAGAGGATGACACGAGACATGCCTTGAGTTTAATCTATAATATCAAGATTAAAGGGATTATATTACATGGAACATTATTCACGAAAGGCTTAATCGAATCACCGATTTATTATTATTACTTGGGTAGCAATGATGTATTACTAGATGCCGCTCATTGTTTACAATTTTAATTAGATATTAAAATTGTTGCCAACGTAATAATAACCTACAGGGTCACACACAAAGAACGCTTGAAGGAGAAATAATTTAAATTATGAATTTAAATTAAATAAGTAATTTATTTTACTTATGATATTAATTAAGTATGACTTAATTAATTATATAAATAGAATAAATGAATTACTTAAACTAATTCCAAAATTAATAATTAATTAATTAAGTGAGACTTAATTAAATAATTTAGAATTTAGGATTAGTATTAATTATAATTGGATTATAATTAGAAAACTTATTCATCTATCTATATAATCTCTTTATGGGCTGATTTAATAATAAAAGAGAGTTTACAGAAACCTTAGCCGCTCTGAGAGAGGAGGAAGATAGAGAGAGAAGAAGTTTTCGGGTGCTAGTACACATCAATCCTTCATGAAAAGTGTTCGTGTGGATACCGTAGAGCGTAGATCGCGAGAGCGGGATACGTGGTGATTAAACAAGCTTTGGACCTCCATTAATCTTCCATTAATGAACTATTAAAGCTTCTAAAGGTATTTATTCTTTATCTCCGAATTAAATCTTTTGTTTTCGCATGGATCCTGCGGAGGGTTTCGCTATTTTGATTTATTTTTCGCGTTTATTCCGCTGCGTTTGTGTTACGAAACCCTACAATGGCATCAGAGCTACTTGCGAAACGTTTTAATTCGGTTATGTGCTTAACAGTTTTTGATATATAAGCATGTATGCGATCTATCATGATTTTATATTGATATAATATGTATATGTTTATATATATTATGAATATATGATATTCATATGATGTATAATCATGTGATGATTATGTGTGTTGATGTATGTATATGATACATATTTGTTCTTATTATGGGAATCGTATTCGATACGAATTCTGAAACGGCTGCCGTTGATTTTCTGAAATCTGTGTCCGTTGTCCGATTTTCGCAAACGATATGTGTTTTCTGACTGGAATCGGGTCACTTAGAAATACTGACATAGTCAGCTCTGCGTCTATAAGCCATTAGATGTCGTTACAGCCTCCAGAACGGTGATTTATTATTTTCTGAAAATTATTTGATTTTCTAAAATTTTGAGTATATGTATGTATATATTATGAATATATGATATTCATGTAATGTATAATCATATGATGATTGTATGTATCTTTGTATATGTATATATGATATATGTTTGTTTTTGTTATGGGAATTGTATATGATACGATTTCTGAAACACCGTCAGATTTGGAGAAATCTGACTGCCGTATCCGATTTTCGTAAACGATATGTGTTTTCTGACTGGAATCGGGTCAATGAACAAAACTAATAGCTTTGCTAACACCGACGGGTCTGTAAGGCGTTTGACGTCGTTGAGGGCCTCGAAATAGCGATTTATTATCTTCAGAAATCTGTTTTTAATTTTCTGAAATTTCAAAATTTGTTATATATGATTATATGATATGATTATATAATATGAGATATATTATATGTGTTATATGATATCATGGTGGATGGTTATGCCCTTAAGACCCATAGGATAGTGGTTTTGATTTATGGTTTTGGTTTCTAAATACGACTTGCATGTCGTTTATTCATTGTAATTTAATTATCTCGAATGTAACTCGAGTTCTTCTTGTAATTTCATTAGAATAGTTTTATTTTTATTATTCAATGTAATTATCAATGAAGACTTGCAAGCAAGGAGACGATCCAAAAAGGGGATGATGGAGCAATGAAGAAAGAAGACATGTAATAGATTGTATTTTTAAAACCACCATAGACTGACCTTGATATTTCCATTAGCTTGGAAATATCACATAGGATGGGGCCATAACCAAACACGTTTAATTTACGCACATTACATATATGTATATGATTGCATGTATTGGTATGTATGCGTAGATATAATTGAGATGCATGCTTAATATTGATTAATCATGTATGTATTGGATACGACACCCATGCCATGTTTGCTTAAACAAGATAAAATCTGTAACGATTCAAGATTTTAAAATTAACAAACGATCATGAGATTCTTGTGTTTATGAAATATGGATTTTTAAAACACGGAATTAAATATGGATTTTTGATATCTATAATTGGGATTTTCTGACAAAAGCGGATATGCGTATTCGTAAGGCTGATGGGTTTTAAGTGTGACCATTGGTATCCTCCATCTACCTGGGAAATGAACAATTGAAGATGTCGATTTGAAATATTTGGTTCAAGGAAAAATTGAGGATCTCTTTATGATGTGATCATGATCGTTATAAATTTTCTAAAACCCCTTAACAAAATATTAAGTTTTACTCGGATGCTTTCCAATGAATGAACACTCATCGAATCCTAGATCGATAAGGGGAAGGACTGTCAGTGGCAGGGGACTCCTATCTATCGTGGTGAGATGCGACGAATATAAACGGTTATATTCGGCCGTTGTATCATTGGGTCTAACTTAACTGAGTCGTCATATTAAGTGAAAATAAACGGTTATATTCAACTATTATGAACTTAGAAGCATAGAGTTTGGTTAAAAGTCTATTAGATAGATAAGATCAATCGTTGTTCACCAAACTATCCAAGAATTATATATGATATAATTGACAACTATTGTCTACCTAAATAATCATTTTCTAAGGACTTCCAGTGGTTGACTTAGGACATGACGAAATATGGATCTTGGCTCACTAGAAAGAAGTATGGGATATACTTTCCAAATTAATAGTAAGGGCTATTAGTTTGATAAAAATAGTGGGAGGTATATGATGATATACCATAATCACTTAAACATAATTAATATTAAATTTGCAATCTAGTTTATTTTATGCACTTTAATATTGTAGATATCAAATGATAAACACAAACAACTTCTCTATGCGATCAGTTCTTGAGAAGGACAAGTTGACGAGAATATATTTCCTTGACTGACATAGGAGCTTGAGGATCGTCCTCGGGCACCACGATATTAGTCAAATCTCTTCCCCTGCTCTTAAAGTTGAGAATGTAACATGTGCAAATCATAGTGCTTATTGGAAGCAAATTGATGTTGCGACTGATGTTTCATGTCTCATGCTCGCAAATATATGTGCTGAGCTTAAGAAGCAATACAAGCATATAGATGCTTATGAAACGATTGAGCACAAGATATATTTGAAAGGGCACTATACACTTACAAGTAGGGAGAGTGAGACCCGGTTACACCACATGTTCTAAAGATTATAGGGTATAATGAATACCATTGATATTTTGGGTTTCCAGATTGGTCTGGAGACAGTTAGATTTGATCTTACAATCTCTGGACAAATATTATTCTTATTTTGTTATGAATAATAAAGTGAATAAGATTGGTAAAACACCCATTGAGTTGCTAAGCATGTTGAGAACTGCTGAAAGTAATATGATAAATGCATGAACTACTACTATATTGATGGTAAACATAGGGAATGCAAAAGGGAAAGGAAAATGGAAAGGCAAGGAGAAGATTTGATCTAGTTCCCTTGTCAAACCAAAGTCCAATCCCTAAAGCAGACTCTAAAGTCTGAATGAGGTGTTGATAAAGAAGACGATTGTCACTTCTGTGGAAAGTTGGGAGACTGGAAATTAAACTGTCATGCTTAATTGGAAGATCGGAAAAAGATGATCAATAAGGGTCAAGCTAAAGGTATCGGATTGGAATTGGAGTAAAGGTAGTTGCTCTGGTTAGAGGAACTCGTTACTTAACTTTTGGCCTATAAGGAAAATTTAGAACTTGATAATTGTTATAACGTGCTTGCAATTGGCAGGGACATTATTTCAGTTTCTTGTTTGGACAAGAAAGGCTTTTTCATTTTAATTAAATAACAATAGTTGTTTATTCTATTTTGATGATGAGCCTTATAATGTTGCACAACTAATTAACAATTTATATGTTCTAAAGTGACTCAAATAAAATATTACCTTTGGCACTGTTGTTGAGGCCATATTAATGAGAAACGCATTTTCAGAATACATAAGGATGCATTCATGGAAAAGTTTGATTATGAATTATACAAAAGGATGCGAATCTTGGCTTATTTGGCAAAATGACTAAAGCTCCTTTTACCGGACATGGTGAAGGGATCATTGAATGGGTATGACTTATACATAGTGATGTATGTGGTCATAGTGTACGATGACAAAATGTAGATTTTATTAACTTCATAAAATTTACTAATTATTTTAGTAGATACGGATATATGTATCTTTTGAAGAACTAATCCGAATCATTTGAAAAGTTCAAAGACTATAAAGATGAAGTAGAAAGGTTTTGATAGGAGGGATCACACCTTGTTGGACATATTGCGATCAATGTTGAGTCAATGAATCTTCCATTTAGTTTCTGGGGTTGCACCCTGGAAACGGCTCCACATACACTTAACTGTGTTCCTACTAAATTGGTTCAAAAGACTCCTTATGAGATATGGACTGAGCAACGTCACAACATGACATTTATAAAATTTTGGGGATGTGAAGCGTTTGTGAAACGTCTAATCTCTGACAAGCTAGGACCAAAATCAGACAAATGTAATTTTGTGGAATACCCAACTGAAACAAGGGGTTATTCTTTCTATAATCCTTCCGAGAACAAAGTGTTTGTTGCTCGAACTGCTGAGAGACAGTGGGAGGATAATAGATCTCAATGAAGTTTGAGACCCACATGATAATGTTGAACCAATGGAGGAACCTGAGCATAATATACAAGAAAAATAATACTGCTCAAGAAACACAGGTATTCGTAGGTCTAGTAGGATTCGCCATGAGCTCGAGAGATAATATGGATTTCTCTTGACTCAAGATGGTGATGTGATGCTTATGGATGAAGATGAGCCTCTCACCTACCAAGACGCTATGAACACTCCAGATTCTAAGAGATGGCTGGATGCTATTAAATCTGAGATGGAATCCATGTATACTAATCAAGTAAGGACTTTGATTGATCCACCTGAAGGGGTAAAACCTATAGGGTGCAAGTGGGTTTTCAAAAAGAAGACCGACATGGATGGTAATGTACAGACCTATAAAGCACGATTGGTGGAAAAAGTTTTAAGAAAATTCATGGTATTGACTATGATGAGACCTTTTCACCAGTTGTTATGGTCATGTCCATCAGGATTTTGCTTGCTATAGCTGCTTACTATGACTATGAAATCTGGCAAATGGATGTCAAAACCGCTTTCTTAAATGAGAGCCTTGAAGAAGATATGGATGTGTACATGACACACCCTAAGGGTTTTGTTGATCTAAAGGATGCTGGAAATGTATGTAAGTTACGTCGATCCATTTATGGATTAAAGCAGGCCTCGAGGAGATGGAACATTTGTTTTCATGAAACAGTCAAAAAGAGTTTGACTTTATTCAGAATGAAGATGAAACTTGTGTTTACAAGAAGTTTAGTGGGAGCCATGTGGCATTCCTAGTATTATATGTTGATGATATATTACTAATAGGGAATGACATTCCTTCTCTACAGACTGTGAAGACTTGGTTGAGAAATAATTTCTCAATGAAAGACTTAGGCGATGTGACATATATATTAGGGATCGAGATCTATAGAGATAGATCAAGGTGATTGATCGACCTAATTTAGAGTACATACATTGACAAAGTTTTGCATCGATTTCAAATGCAAAGAGACTAAAATGGATATGTCCCAATGTCTCATGGGATAGTGATCTCAAAATAAAATTTGTCCTAAATCATTGGATGATAGGGACTGCATGAGTAAAATTCCATATGCGTCAGCAATTGGTTTTATAATGTATGCAATGATATGTACTTGTCCTGATGTCTCGTATGCTTTAACCATGATGAGTAGATACCGATCTAATCCAGGTGAAGGTCACTGGACGACAATCAAGAATATTCTTAAGTACTTAAAGAGGACTAAAGATTCATTCTTGTTATATGAAGGAGATGTGAAGCTAGTTGTAAGAGGTTTCAGTGATACTGGTTTCTAGACAGATAACGATAATTTAATGTTTCTGTCTGGCTTTGTGTTTTATTGAGATGTTGTATGCTGGAATGGTTCACAGCAAAGACAATTGTTGATTTTACAATAGAACCTGAGTATATTGATACTTGTGAAGCAGCCAAGGAGGCTGTTTGGGCATGTACTTAGGAAATATCACCTAATTAATGAGATTAATGATCAAGGAGATATACATATATGTAAAGTGTATACTAATAATAATATTGCAGATACACTGACTAAGGCTTTGTCGCAGCAGAAGCACGAAAGTCACACTAGTTCCATGAGTATTGGATATTTGGGTAATTGGCTCTAGTGCAAGTGGGAGATTGTTAGTAATTGTGCTCTAGAGACAATACTTTTTATATTTTAAGGAAAATATTTATTATTAAGGATTATGTTTTATTGATTATTATTTATTTATTATGTTTTATTTACTGCATAATAAATTGAAAGCATAATAAATGTCCTTGGAATTTTGATACGTATTATATATCTTTAAGTATGTGACTTAAAAATGAGATTATATGAATAGTATCTTATTCCTAAAATTCCCTAGTCGAGTATTATTATTTAAGGACAATAATAATGCACAAAGACTAGTATGTTTCTTGACAGATGACCACATCTCATTGGTCATAGGTATGGGGATACTAAAGTCAAGAACATAAGTGCATGTATCAATGCATGGCACTGGAATGACCCTCCGTGAGATTCTACATGTTAAGTAAGTGTCATAAGTAATTCTCACTGTGATAATGGTGTAATGATCCTTAGACCTGAAATCATTATATTTCTATACGAGAATTAATATACTTTGATTACATTAAAAGTTACCTTTGACCGGGTGATGATAAAAATGGACATTGGGTATATTATGAATCGTATGAGAAATATGAATGATTTAGATGGGATTTAATCCTCCTAATTTTAGGAGTGATATTATTGGCCTCTTGTTTGAGTGAGACTATGAAATGCACGGCTGTGCTCAAATGTTGATTTGATTTTAATAGTCTACTCATCGATCAAGAAAATAAAGATTAAATTATGAAGAGGATGACACGAGACATGCCTTGAGTTTAATCTATAATATCAAGATTAAAGGGATTATATTACATGGAACATTATTCACGAAAGGCTTAATCGAATCACCGATTTATTATTATTACTTGGGTAGCAATGATGTATTACTAGATGCCGCTCATTGTTTACAATTTTAATTAGATATTAAAATTGTTGCCAACGTAATAATAACCTACAGGGTCACACACAAAGAACGCTTGAAGGAGAAATAATTTAAATTATGAATTTAAATTAAATAAGTAATTTATTTTATTTATGATATTAATTAAGTATGACTTAATTAATTATATAAATAGAATAAATGAATTACTTAAACTAATTCCAAAATTAATAATTAATTAATTATGTGAGACTTAATTAAATAATTTAGAATTTTGGATTAGTATTAATTATAATTGGATTATAATTAGAAAACTTATTCATCTCTCTATATAATCTCTTTATGGGCTGATTTAATAATAAAAGAGAGTTTACAAAAACCCTAGCCGCTCTGAGAGAGGAGGAAGATAGAGAGAGAAGAAGTTTTCGGGTGCTAGTACACATTAATCCTTCATGAAAAGTGTTCGTGTGGATACCGTAGAGCGTAGATCGCGAGAGCGGGATACGTGGTGATTAAACAAGCTTTGGACCTCCATTAATCTTCCATTAATGAACTGTTAAAGCTTCTAAAGGTATTTATTCTTTATCTCCGAATTAAATCTTTTGTTTTCGCATGGATCCTGCGGAGGGTTTCGCTATTTTGATTTATTTTTCGCGTTTATTCCGCTGCGTTTGTGTTACGAAACCCTACAAATACGATTCCCAAATTAAAATTATGACTATTAATTATTTTTGGGACAACATAAAAATTACTTTGGTTCAAACCCGGTTACTGTTCATCATCTTCTTCAACCTCAAGAACACCATTAAAATAACCAAGATAATGAACGGTAAATCATCCAAAACACACAACACAACAAGATCCAAGAATATAACTTTATATTCATTGAAGTGGGGTAGATGCTACAAACAAGTTCAAGAACATAAGCTCAAGAACACAACAAAGAAGTGATTTTTTTATCCTCTAAAACTATTACATTTTGTAGATCTAGGAGACAAAAATCAACCCTATCTTCTATACAAGATTTAACAATTGTTTTCAATAGAAGAATAGAGGAGTGGTATAATAAAGAAAATCATGGCTATAAATATATTCAAGATCTAGTTTGGCCATGGGGGAGAGAATAATTTTTCTCTCTCTCCCCTTTTCTTTTCTCATCCGGATGCACACTAAAGATAAAGACTTGGGTTCTTTTTGTATATTGAAAAAGGTGTTTCTTTTTGCTTTTTGCTTTTCCACCTTTTAATCTTGTCCACTCAAATCATATCTTCAAAGTCATGTGCCAAGCATGCCTTTGGAAATATTTAATGTAAAAGTAATATTTAAATAAATATATATAATATAAATAAAGAATGTCTTTATTTATAAAATATATAAATAAATAAATAAATACTTTATTTAATTAAATTAAATATTTACATCCCACTCTTTAATTTGTGTAGACTTCCTTATCCAAATACTTGGCCCCGTATACGTGACTCCACCACGTCCAAGTATTTGGCCTTCTAATCTGTGAAGGTTTAGTAAGATCCAACCAGGTTGTGCCGTCTGTCCCTTATCCATTAGGCTGGAATTTCTCCAACACTGATTTACCACCTTTGTTGATCCTCCACATGACTCAAGAAAACCAACAACTTTAGAATGATTAAAACTATATTAACCGACAAGAGCTTGCCTCCAATGTCCTGACACTTTATGCAACGGTCTTGTTCATAAGTGACTAGTCTTGATAGGGGCTCTTGATTCCGAACATGATTCCACATTCTTCTTTGCAAACCTTACTTGTAGCTTCGATTGTAATGCACTAAAATCTTCATAGACTAAGACAATCTTCTGTAGCTTCCACATCCTTGAATAGATGTCAATATCTTTTATTCTCCACTGAGGCCTGAACATGTTAATGAACTTCTTCCAGTGAGCTTCAAGTCTGTAGATGATCCTTTGATACTTTGTCTTAACTGAACTCTGTGATCCAAGATTTCTGTGCACCTGCATATTATTACATGTCCTGTTCTATTGTTGAGTTATCATCAACCATTACATAGAGATTACATTTAACATTTCTAGTACTTATGAAAGTGCAGTGAGTTACTTCCCTTCACTCCTATCTCCCATTTCAATCTCCCCCTATTTGGTTGATATGGAATAACAATCAAATACTATTTCCCTATACAATCTCCCCCAAAAGCAATTAAATAAAATTAACTACTAGAGGATAACTCAACTAACATACAAGAAACAATTAAAGTACTGGACATGAAAATAATATACCAAAGGTTCTGGAAAGATATAATCAATTAAATCCAGATTTCCTGAAAATGAATGATGAATTTCTGAATTTCATTTTCCTTTAGCTTCCTCCACTTCAATGTTCTTCAAAGATGGGGTTCTTTCAGTAAAGAAACAAATCATTAGTAAAGACTTCTAAACAATCATTCTTGTTCATCTTGCAATTCGAACTAGAACATATAACTCTCTATGTTCCCCATAAGAGGTCAACTCATTCTCCCCTTAAGGTTGTTCTCTCTTGGAATGAAAGTCACTTCCTTTTTTTTCTTCAGGATGTTCTATTTCTAGGAAACATATTTTTCTTTCTTCCCTGCACTACTCCACTGACTTCATCTATCACTGAAACAAGAAATAGAACACACTTGGACACTTCTCAGATGCTCCTTGAAAATCTCCTCCACATTCTTCTTTACCCAGAAAACTTCTACTTAGCAAAAACTCCCCTTGAGTTGATACTTTTCAAAGAAATCTTCATTTTCATTCATTGATCGTGCTAGAAAGAATTCTTCTACCGAACCTCTCCTAAGAATGTTCCAAGGACAGATCTTCAAACAAATAGAGCAAAATCCCTTAGATATCTTTTCAAAATAAGATATAGCATTGCAAACCAAGATGTTAAGATTCTCCATAACTTCTCCCCCTTAGTACGACAAGGAACTTCTCCACTTCAGACGAAAAATTAGTTAAATCTACAACACCTTTAGGGATAAGGCTTCAACCAATTACTAAGAAAATCCCCCTTAGTAATTTCTCCCTTGCATCACTAAGGTTTCAATTTTATCTAATTCTCCCCTTAGTTCATGCAAGCTCCAATCCACCCTTGTGTCTTTAGATATCCTCTAAGTAACCTCCACAAGATAGGATTGACAGATCTCATTTCTTGTATCACCAAATTCTCCCCCTTAGTTGAGAATATCCTTTAAAACAATAAAAGTATCATCTACATCCAATCGAATAAGAAACTCTCCTCCAATTGAACATAAAATCCTCCTTAGGCCTAAAAATTAATGTCTCCCCCTTTGAGATTGAGAACAACATGAATTAATGGCCCAAAGGTAATAGTTTGGACATTCCCACTAAGCTTCAGCTAGACTCTTTATTAGCTTGTCTTCCAGAAAAGAATCTCTTTAACATTCCAGAGCTGGAAAATTCAGTAACAGGATTTAGACATAGTAGCAAGGTTAGTGTTTGGTCTATGGTTTCCTCACTTCTACTACGTTCTGTTGGTGTTTACACTTTCAAGCGTAAGTGTTCCACTCATTTCTCTCCCTATTTCTCTCACTTAAGTGTATCACTCCCTCACTTCACTCAAGTGTTTCTCTCCCTTACTTGAACTCATTCCATTTATAGCAATTTGTACCTGCAAGTAAATCCATGCTAGTCTCACCAAGATATTATGGATCGTTGACTGTAGCATGTTGTCGATCACTAAAGATCTAGGTTCTCTGATGGAATCTCAGACAGGGTTTCAGTTAGGCCATCACCCAACTCACCATGAGCAAATCCATGCACACGTGGCTCGTTGTCGGGGAATAACCCTTCTGAAATTGGAATCTCCTCCATTCCAGGAGTGACTGAAATCCCAACACCCTGATCCTCAAAAGACTCATCAAATTGGTAAACCAACTGAATCATAGTCTACGAGTTGTTGCTCAGCTACTTTTAGCATCAACAATCTCCCCATATGCAAATCCATGCACTGGATCATTGAATGTGGTATGCGTACTAGCAGCTATCTAAGCATCAACCGACTCCCAATATGCAAATCTATGCACTGGATCGTTGACGGTGATATGCCTTTAAGTTTTGAGCGATCCATGTATGCCAGAATTTGAATTCCTGGGAGAGTAGACGTGTACAAACATCTCTCTCAATCACCTGTGAAGATGAATTAACTCACTATTTTCAGTCATGGAAAACTGTTAGTGATTGCCTCTCAACATCAACAGATTGCTCTGCGGATATGAAATCCCGTTAGGGAACTAGGACTGTTCCTCTTAGGAAGGTTGACAAGGATTCTAATATATGACAAGAAATCCAAGTTTCCCTCAAATGCCTGTGAAGGTGGCTCAACAACTTCATTCACAATGAATGGTAAACAAAGAAGTTTAGGGGTTTTACCTATACCTCACAATGTGCACTTCTTGCAATGTGTCCTCACAATTGTTAATCGCAAGAGAGGCTAGAGAACTGTTAGGTCCTATAACATCCCTTAGAAGCAAAAACTTTAGGATTACCATCAGCGTGAATGCTTTTGGTGTGCTTGACTCATTACAAGGTGCTCTGGCTGACGAGCGAATTTTCAATGAAATCACCCTGTTGAGAGAGTTCATTCAGAAACAGTTGAATTGCCTTTTCAGCTCTGCATCCTGTTGAGAGAATACAGATGAGCTACAGATACCTCAATTTGTATACTTCTTTCCTTCTCGAGAGGTAGAGCTGTGGGTGCACTTCCGACACATCCTTTGGTGCAATTAATGCAGTTTCTCCCTTAACAACCGCTAGTCTACATAAGTTCCTTATATCACCAAGGGTTGAAAGTTTGAATTAGAATGGTAGTGTTTGGTACTAAGGCCTTGGTTAGAAATTGATGGATTATTCAACTTCTAGACCTTCCCTTATAGCCATTTAGGCCAAGCCATTACGGCTAAATAGATAGAGTTGATCAGAGCTATATAAAATTTGGTAGAGTATGATTAAACTTATTCTCTATTCCTTTTCAGAAATATAGCATCGGAGCAATGTGTCATCAAGAAACAATGCACCAGAGCTAAAATGTGGGAATTAATAAAGAATAGGTAAAAGAATATTAAGCCAAATTTCATAAACTCACAAATTTGAAAAAAAGTTTAACAGATTAACAAAAGTGTTCTTTTGAATTTCTCTTAGACAAATATCCAATTGAAATTCAACTCTTTTAACAAAAACATTTTGATTAATAACTCAAATCTATTTCATCTTGCTCACTGTATGTTTTCAGAAATTGTTTTGCAATTCATTCTTATATGATATTATCTCTGACTTAAAACATAAATAAAAAAAATCGAATGAATGCTTTAGTCATACAGTCCAAGGCACTAATCACAAAGCAAACAACCATTGTTTTAATACTGCAGGTCAATGTGAAACAGACATTAACAAGAGTTTTGAAAAACGTTTTACCAATGGTTGATACTTCAAGATCAAAACAATTTACTCAAATAAAATAGCCTGATACCATGCAACCTAAGTTACAAGTTATCATGTAACTTTATTTAAACAAATCGTGGAGAGAAAACAGTTTTCATTACAAAACATTTAGAGATAGAGAGGATATATGATTTTGAAATAGAAAGATAATCCTCAAGAAATGTTCTCTTTCAAAGTGAGTTTAAAAAAAAACTTTTATTGGCTTTTCATTCTCTGGCAAATGAATGCATGTTTAGATAAAACATTTTTCACAAGAAATAGACAAGAAATTTCTTTATGCATTCAAGTTCTAAAGAATGAAAAACATATGTTAATACTAATGAATTATCAAAGATATGAATGACAAGACATTCAAAAGTACTAACATCATTCAATCATTTTGTAATAAAATGCATCTTACTACAAAACAATCAAGCACATAAGATACCTACATTATGCTAGACAATTACCATTTGTCGCTTGAAACAAACACATATTGCAATATAGATCATGGTAATTCTAAAGCATAAAACATAAGCATCCGCTAAACACTGAACATACATTGACCGAATGACATCATTTAACTTCTTACACTACATCTCAACAATTATCACATAAGCATATTGAAAATACTCATGACAATCAGAATGTATGTAAGCTCGAGGTACTAGTGCATCAGAGATCAAATACCTTTAAATATTCATGCTAAAATTTATGATCTTTGACAACCCCTCGCGATGTAGTAAATTACTTTCAATATCAGTGTTTTTGAAATAATCTTTTTGTCAGTTAGTGCAGAAATTCTAAGTGAAATCACTAATATCAAAAGAATGACAACTAATATTAATGGATTTTGCAAAAGACATGAATTACATCACTTAAACTACATATTAAGTGGTTCCATTAATATTAGCATTAAACAATTAGAAGTAAATAAAATTACAATTAATTAATATATACCAATACTTATGCTGAAACATTTGATACATATAGCATGAATAACATATGACAGCATAAGTACGAGGTCCTGGATATAAATTGACTATATAAAGAGATGCTACATTGTTAGGTCCCTAGGTCCCGGGTGATCATAGGTAATCTCATAGCGATAATATTGGGTCCCGGGTGGTCACAAGCCAAATATTAATCAGTTCCTAGAGATCGTAGACATCTAAATAGCATGAACACTATCTATAAACATTACATTTAAATAAATCAATATTAGACTAGAGTGACATACCTTAGTCAATAGAGCTTTTACTGGTGTATCATCATTGAATGAACAATTACTCCTCTTTGTCCTAGAGATTGAACGTTTACTCCTTTCGAGATCGAACGTTTACTCCATTTGGACATAAATAACTTTTCAGCTACCAGTTAACATTGTTCCTCGAAACAATACCACGCTCATCCAGACGGAAACTGCATTACCTTCAACACCCAAATATTTTCTTGTAGATATTGGTCTTGGCAGCAGCTTCACTAAACTCAGCACTCTAGAAACCAGTAGTCCTGACACTAGCAGAGTAGAACCTTTAAAAACTCCGAACTACCCTTCAGCTTCTGTATCAATACCAAGTCTTCATGTGGATTGATTCCTTGTGCTAAGTGTATCTGCCTCTGGTTCAATTGAGTTAGTTCCTTGATTCGAACCCTACTCAATCTTGATTAGTTAGTGCATCTTCAGTCATCATTGAATTCACTCAGAAAAACCAATGAAATACTCTTATACATGCACGACCAATCACTACTCTACTACCCAGATTCATCAAGAACTGACTCTAGGAAATGTTGTTACACAAAATCCTTTGTCATGACAGATGTGTCCTTAATGTTTCCTTAGATATTCAGTGGGTAGAGTAGAATTCTTCAATTATGATTGAGATCATCTTGCATTATCTTTAAATTGATAATTTCCTTTCTAATATGCAATTACTCAATCTGGATCACTCAATGCTCCTAAGAATCTCAACTCTTACTCAATGAGCACTGTTAGCCTTTGAGCATCAAACACGACTAGTTGATCCAACTTACTGATGCTCCCCTGTGATGCTGCTTGCAGCTTTTCTTCATCTGGTGTCATCTGATCTTGAGCCCTAAATAGGATGTCAACCTTTAGAAATTCAAAGCTAAAATCAAACGAATTCTAGGGAGCTTGATGATGATGTTCACTGCATCTAGATCATCTTAAATCAATCACAGACTCTGTGTAAGCTCTTAACTCCAAATAAGATAGCCTTCCATCACACCATGTGACTTCAGGCATGATTAATCTTACTTGATGTCTTCTTTTTACATTTGTTGATTAGACTTGCTGTGTCAACTGATTCAGCCGTAGTGAATAGGAAACCTTAACTCTATCCATTATCCTTGTAATTTCACTCAAGGTCTGGATTTCCCTATCAACTCCACCATTTGTTCATGAAGTCTGGAAACTGAACTTTACTCTAGAATACTCCTTTCAGTGCAGACATAACATAGAACTTCATTCGTCAACAAATTCCATTACCTGCCCTCAAAGTGTTCTTACAGCAATCTGCCTAATCCTTTGAATGTGATTAATCACTGAGATGCTTCATCTATCGAATGCACTAACAAACACCAAAACTAAACAGGGTAGTCTTTGACTTGACTTCCCTTCAACTTACATACTTCACTAATGTCCTTCTTAAAAGAATTTCATTAGAAGTAGTCCTTTCTCACAAACTTCATCTTTACCGTCGAATCCGTTATCTTGATAAACCAAGTATTAGTTGATAAACCAAGTGTGAGAGAATCACTTGTTATTGCAGCTAACTCCATTATGATAAACTTCAACGAATAGTTGATTTCATCATAAGCATTACATTTTGTGTCAGCAATAACCTCACTTCTAGTAGAATGAGCTTCTATTTCTCTTGACCCCTATCAATACTGTTCATCCTCGAACTGATATTAGGAAACCCATAGCAAAGATTTCCCTAGGTCTTCCTTAATATTGTGCTTCAGATCATTCAAGAAAAATAGGTAACCTTGCTTAACCATTTGAATACCAAAGCAAAAGTAGTTACATGCCTCGAACATGAAAATGTCAGAGATATATAACTTGTACATGTTGAAAGATACTCTGCATTCACAAATGATTAAGACACGTGGTCCTCAATTTGATTGAGTCCAAGGGTTAGAGATATTTCTAAACATAGTTAACAACAAAGCATTCAAGTTCAACATGCTCATTCTTATCTGACTGATCACTCCTCATCTATATCAGCCTTAACAAGTAGTCTTGGCTATGAGCTCAGTGATCCCAACCTAACTTAAGGTGGACTAGCAGTCTATAAGAATCATGTCGTACATATATGTAGTCATAGAAGAATCAATCACTCAGATTCCTAATTCTTCTAAATCACCTTTGTTGTTCACTTTAACATTATATTATCTCTAATTACCTGAGTCAATTTAAATTTAAAAATTTAATTCATGGTTTATTATACTGACCCCTAGGCAATTCCCAAATTAGAAACAAACTCATCTTAACAAGCACATGATCAGATATAGCATTTAATACAACCATGCGAGTATAAACAGATTATAGACAATGTAAACATCAAGGCACTTAGCATGCAGCAAATACTCTTTCCGGTAAATGTACCCCAACAAATACCTAAGACTCTATATGCTAACATGATCAATTATCGTAAAGTAAGCATTAAATCACACAAGATCTAATCATGAAGTCAAATACTGATAAACAAGCAACACTAACAAACTAGCATAAGTTATCTAATTTATATAGAAATCAAGGTGAGACATGCATTACATCAAACTTATAATATAATGCAGTTCAGCACTTAATACTCTATAATTGAATCAAACAAGTATAAACTAGTTAGAAAGTATACCTGAGCGATGCTTAGCATTCCATCTCGAGTGGTAATCAATTGATCCAAATCAATTTCCATTCTACTAACACTCATGAAAGTATCCTTGCATTTGACCTCAATAACAAATGATGTTCCTGTTTCAACCCAAACTGATACCTGATTGTTCTGCTTAAAGACCCTGACATAGAATGTCTCATGTTCTGCTTGAAAAGATCACTCTTCTTTGTATGTGTAGCAATAACCCCTTGATTATCATATGTCAGTGATAATCAAACCTTGTGTATTTCTGCCATTGATGTCCTTTAACCAAATCTTCAATTGTTATTTTGGTTCTTTGACCGATAAACTGAATTCCTTTTCAAAATCCTAAATTCTTCAGATATTGATTCGAAAACCACTGATCGAAGACTCTTCCCTAAATGAACTAATCCCCTTTCAATAACAAAATGATCCACTGAGTAGACCGATGTAGAAATACGTCTCCAATGGTAAGATCAGGTCACAACTCCATTAGAATGTTCTTCAGTCAGTTCGTTTGTCCTCAACGAACCAAGAATCAACTCCTGTTGTTTCGTTTAATAAAACATTTTGTTCAAATAGAAGTATTTAATTTTTTAGGAATTTAAATAATCAAAATAAATTGAAAATGTATTTTTTTTATAAGTAATAATAAATTTCTTAATTTCAAATTATAAATAAAATAAAATAATTCGAAAAGAAATTTTGATATAGAGATAACAAATTTTTCAAGGTATATTAAATAATCCTGAAAAGAAATTATTTCAAATCAAGATTAATTTTCAAAGAATTTTATAGAATTTATAATCCAAAACAGTTTTAGTTATAGTTAAAATAAAACAGATTGAAAATATAAGTTTGATATAAAAATAATAAATTTTTAAGTCATCTAAGATATTCTTGAAAATAAATTATTTCAACCAAAATGATTTTCCAAAAAGTTTTATGAGATTTATAATTAAAACTTCCAAACTTAAATTATAATTAAAATAAAACAACTCGAAAACATAATTTTGAAATAGAAATACTAAATTTTCAAAACATATAAAATGTTCATGAAAATAAATTATTTCAATCCAAAAAATATTTTCCAAAGAGTTTTATAAAATTTGTAATTAAAGTTTTATGAAAAATAAATTATTAAACCTCAAAAATAATTCTCAAAATACTTTTAAGAATATTAAACTCAAAAGAAATTAAATTGGATTTTAAGATTAATTTTATTTTTCAAATTAATAAAATTCTTAACTAAGAATATTAAAAATATAAAATATTTGACTCTAAAATTTAAAAGAAAATAAAATATTTTCCAAGATGTAAAATAAACTTGAAAAATAAATTATTTAAATTTAAAAATTATTTCCAAAATATTTTAAATAATTAAATTCAAATTTAATTATTAAATTAATTGTTAAACTAAAAACAATTTGAGAGTAAAACAATTTTTGTTTTAAATAAAAGTTAAGCTATGTAGCTATGTGTCATGTTAAAACAGCCTTCTATCTCGAAATTCAAGTAGAAATTTCTACATAGATTCTATCTCAAAATTTCTATCTCGAACATCAAGTAGAACTTCTACATAGGAATGTTCTACATAGATTCTATCTCGAACATCAAGTAGAACTTCTACATAGGAATGTTCTACATAGATTCTATCTCGAAATTTCTATCTCGAACATCTAAGTCGAATATCTAACTCGAATATTCTAAGTCGAATATCTAACTCGAATATTCTAAGTCGAATGTCTAACTCGAATATTCTAAGTCGAATGTCTAACTCGAATATTCTAAGTCGAATATCTAACTCGAATATTCTAAGTCGAATATCTAACTCGAATATTCTAAGTCGAATATCCTAACTCGAATATTCTAAGTCGAATATCTAACTCGAATATTCTAAGTCGAATATCGTAACTCGAATATTCTAAGTCGAATATTCTACATAGGAATATTCTACTTGGCCATCTCGAACATTTTGTACTTAGAGAAATTCTGGGCTTCAACAATTAACAAAACACCTACTGCTTCCTTTCTAGATGCCCAGTGAACCAATCGTACCCTCTTTAATCTCAAAAATAAAAATAGATCCAATCGATTTGTATGTCAATCGAGTAGCTTTGATACCAATTGTTGGATCCCGGAGATCGTAGAGGGGGGGGGGTGAATACGATTCCCAAATTAAAATTATGACTATTAATTATTTTTGGGACAATATAAAAATTACTTTGGTTCAAACCCGGTTACTGTTCATCATCTTCTTCAACCTCAAGAACACCATTAAAATAACCAAGATAATGATCATCCAAAACACACAACACAACAAGATCCAAGAATATAACTTTATATTCATTGAAGTGGGGTAGATGGTACAAACAAGTTCAAGAACATAAGCTCAAGAACACAACAAAGAAGTGATTTTTGTATCCTCTAAAACTATTACATTTTGTAGATCTAGGAGACAAAAATCAACCCTATCTTCTATACAAGATTTAACAAGTGTTTTCAATAGAAAAATAGAGGAGTGGTATAATAAAGAAAATCATGGCTACAAATATATTCAAGATCTAGTTTGGCCATGGGGGAGAGAATAATTTTTCTCTCTCTCCCCTTTTCTTTTCTCATCCGGATGCACACTAAAGATAAAGACTTGGGTTCTTTTTGTATATTGAAAAAGGTGTTTCTTTTTGCTTTTTGCTTTTCCACCTTTTACTCTTGTCCACTCAAATCATATCTTCAAAGTCATGTGTCAAGCATGCCTTTGGAAATATTTAATGTAAAAGTAATATTTAAATAAATATATATAATATAAATAAAGAATGTCTTTATTTATAAAATATATAAATAAATAAATAAATCCTTTATTTAATTAAATTAAATATTTCCATCCCACTCTTCAATTTGTGTAGACTTCCTTATCCAAATACTCTGCCCCGTATACGTGACTCCACCACGTCCAAGTATTTGGCCTTCTAATCTGTGAAGGTTTAGTAAGATCCAATCAAGTTGTGCCGTCTATCCCTTATCCATTAGGCTGGAATTTCTCCAACACTGATTTACCACCTTTGTTGATCCTCCACATGACTCAAGAAAACCAACAACTTTAGAATGATTAAAACCATATTAACCGACAAGAGCTTGCCTCCAATGTCCTGACACTTTATGCAATGGTCTGGTTCATAAGTGACTAGTCTTGATAAGGGCTCTTGATTCCGAACATGATTCCACATTCTTCTTTGCAAACCTTACTTGTAGCTTCGATTGTAATGCACTAAAATCTTCATAGACTAAGACAATCTTCTGTAGCTTCCACATCCTTGAATAGATGTCAATATCTTTTATTCTCCACTGAGGCCTGAACATGTTAATGAACTTTTCCCAGTGAGCTTCAAGTCTGTAGATGATCCTTTGATACTTTGTCTTAACTGAACTCTGTGATCCAAGATTTCTGTGCACCTGCATATTATTACATGTCCTGTTCTATTGTTGAGTTATCATCAACCATTACATAGAGATTACATTTAGCATTTCTAGTACTTATGAAAGTGCAGTGAGTTACTTCCCTTCACTCATATCTCCCATTTCAATATTTTTACTAAGCCTCTTTATGAATCCACATTCACTAGGTTGGTTGGTGAACTTGGAATGTTGAATAGATCTTCATCTTAAATCCCAGTTCACATCTGCATTATGTTCTTAAATAAAATTTCAAGTGTTTGTTATGTGAATATTTGTCATAACACTTGTGAATTTATTTTACTAAATTCTGGTTCTCAAATGTGTGTTTAGTGTAAATTATTATAATATTTTATTTTAATTATTTTGATTGTATTCTACTATATTTTAATTTTAGATTATTATCTTTGAAAATAATTTAATCAAAATTTTATAAGTTAGAATTTTGGTAAAAGTTAGTTTTATTTGAAAATAATGTAATATTGAAGTATAGCTATTATATATATATATATATATATATATATATATATATATATATATATATATATATATATATATATATATATATATATATATATATATATATATATATATATATATATATTAAGTTTAATAAATAGGTTAATAGAACTTTTTATCATATTTTTATTTTATAGTTATTTTTATTTCATTTTATTTTTTTAAAAAAATATTTTTGTATACAAGAAATTGTTCTAAGAATCATAAGTATTAAATGTCAATATTTATAGGACTTGTGAATTTCTTTACATCTACTTTCTCAGCTTACATATATCACTAATAATTGTTATGAGTATAATTGTCATATGCTTGAGTAACAATTATTAGATATAATGTATGAAGTTAAGTACTAATTTTCATTCCTATGATTATTTAGTATTTAGCGATGATATTTTATCTTATTAAAATTAAGAATTGAAGCAATTAAATGTTTATTAGTTTCATAATTTTAATATGATGAGATATTATGAGCATAATTACTTATTTTTTGAAATTATTATTGATTATCATGAATTGATAGTTTATTATTGTTTTATTGCAATTAATTATGAATTTTATTGTTAGTGATAATATATATATTGTTTATCTGAAAATAACTAATAATAAAAGCATATTTGTGTCATGTCGAATAAGAGCAATCGACTCGAGGTAAAAGCAGGTAATCTCGATCTTGATATGTTCTCTAATCAATTGATATAAAAATATTACAATTGATATATTGAGCCCTCAGTGGCTATATGACGAGATCAATGGATTGAAAACCTACATTCTCTAACACAGATCATAGAACCACAAACACTCAAACAGATACAACTTCATCTACTAAACCCCTGAAAAGAAAAGTTTTATCAACTAAAGAGGGTGAGAGAGTAAGTGCTTCTAGTGCACTAGAAAAGAGAAATATCTATGAGTGTTCCAGTAGCTCTGCCTCTAGTTCGAATGTGAAATTGAAATCAAGGTAACTGCTAACTAATTTATATTCTCCCAAAAGGGTATAGATTTACAAATTGCAAAACTGTTACTAGGTTCGTCATCTTAACATGACGAGTCTATTGAATTCGGCCTGTCAACCAAGGCTATTTGTAAAGAGTCAACTTCATCTGGACGCTCTCAAATACTGCAAACCATAAATGTAATATTTAAATGCACTGTAAGGATTGTCACACACTAAGGATGAATTGACGGAAGTAATTATTCTAAACTTCCATATCAGGGAAGGAAGAATGATTGATGATTCTGACTGAATCAATATGCCTTCACAGGCTTTAGGAGGAAACTTGGATCTTTCGCTAATTCCTAGATCCTTGTCTACCTCCCTGAATGGATCATATCCAGAATCTAAAAAGATCTACTCATCGTCTGAAGATGATCCGCAACTCTTCGAGTCTTACCCTGAGACAACTCAGTTTTCTATTCCAAAAGAAACGCAAGACTTTATTGAGGATTGGAACTTGTAAAGTTCCATTGCACCACCAGTGTCCTCTCCTGCAGGGGTTTTGGTGATCTATACTGCAAGTACATCTGGAAGCTCGAATTTTGAGTTAAACACGAGCGAAGAAAGACAAACACTATGTGATACACCTATACGTGAGGTGAGTGAAACACTCTTGAGAATAGGAGATATGAGTGCACACACAGGCACAGAAAGTGAGATGCAAAATATGTTACTGTCCTTTCAACAATAGATGGATGCACTGAAAGCTGAGAATGCACAACTTCGAGCTCAAGTCAATGCTCATAATTCTTCAGATCCAGTTTCAAATCAGTTTGCTCTAATTAGAAAGGATATTGAAGAAGTAAAGCCACTGTGCTTCTCAAGACAAATGATGTGAATCAAACACAAGGTGTAATAGCAGCTGATATCAAGGACTTAAGGTAGAGTCAAATTCAAATTGCTGATAATCTAACAGAGATAAAAAGATCTCAAATCGTATTGATGTTCTAGAAAATGATTATCATCAGTACAATGATCTTAATTCCTCGAAATTTGCAATGATTGAAAGAGGCATAGATCAGCTGAATGAAGGTTTGATACACGTCTACAACATGGTAATGTCTGGAAATAAACCTAAACCAGAACAACAATAATTCTTTGAAGGGACTTCAGTGGAGGATCCCTCAACTAAGGGGGAGAAGGTAAAAGAAAAAGCTCCAGCTCCAGACAAAGGGAAAGGGAAATGAAAAATGCATGAAACAGAACAAGAAGCTGCTATAGATCAACACAAGTAAGATCAATCTTACTATGAAGTAGAACAACAATATTTTTCTTTCTTTGAATCAGAACAACAAACTCTTGTAAAATCAAAATTTGGTGATGCTGAAACAGGTGAGTTTGACAGAGAATTTCTTTTCTCTGAGGGAACAGAAACAAATGCTGAGCTAGATGAAGAGCTTAGAAAATTTTAAGAAGAGTCCAAGAAGAAGAATTCTGAGTTAGATGCTAGAATTCTTGAAATGCAAAAGGAAGCTCAAGCAAGGAATGACAAGCTTGATAAACTAAAGGCTCTCCTACGAGCTAAATCCAAGGAGGAAAAGGAAGTAGCTGCATAAAAGCAAAAGCCATGGGATGCTACAATTACTGCCAAGAGGGAAGACATAAAAAGGAAGTTTGGACCTAAATGGGATCAAGCTATAATGAATATGGATTAACCTTAGATTGGCACATATCAAGATAGAGAGGTATCCGGCATGATAGGTGAACTATTCACTGCCAATAGAACTGTGGATCTTTACATGGCTGTACTAAAGTTAGAGATCAGGTATATCACAGTGGAAGTGAATGCAGATGGCTGATATATCATAATTCAACTTGATAATTATGGTTTCTTTAAAGTTTCGTTGGACTTCTTCAGAACTAGAACACCCTCTGAGTTATGGGTTATGTTGTGTAAAGTAAAAAGAAGTTCAGAGATGAATGAAATACTCCGAGATCACATTCGAGACTTTGCTACTCTAAAGAGTCCTGAAATCATATCTCAACCTTATGAAGTAAGGTTTGTTAAAAATAGTCGATATCAAACAATTCGTCTTAATTCATAGTCTATGCCTGGATATCCTTTGAACTACTTAATAGACGTAGAGAAAATGCTACGGTCTGAAGGATTTCAAAGTCAAGCTAAATAAGCTATTGCTGATTATATCCAAGACTAATGTATGTCTAGAGATATTGATTTTTACAAGCAATGGAAAAGAGATGAAGAGTTCAAGCAACCAGCTCCAATTCCACACGATCCTCTTGATAATGAAGTTATGTATAGATTTTCTATATAAGAACAAAATAAGGCGTATGGGGTTTCTGGAAGCACTCAGACTGTACCTCAACCAGAACCACGCACACCTATTGTTGGAAATGAAGAAGAAGAAGAAGGTGAAATACAGACTCAAAATGATCAGAATTGAAGAAATGTTAATATCTTTTGTTACTAGAACTAGGATAGATCAAGATAGAACTTTGTACTATTTATTCAGTCTAAAGGAAAAACTATCTTGTATTTATCATTAATGTTTGAATCTGGTAATGTTTAATATAAACCAGAACTAAGTTTGTTTATTTACAAGTTTTATTGTTATATCTTTTTCTTGTTTGTTAGTTGAGTTATCCTCTAGTGATTTGCTTATTATTGTTTAACAAAGAAATAGGGGGAGATTGAATGGCATATGTTTATAAGCCTATTTATTTAGCGAGATGACAACTCAACTCAAACATAGATAATTTGTAAGTAAACATATTATCTGTCATATTAATCTTCAGCAGGTATTATTTGACAAGAAAAAAAAAGATCAAAGTCAATCTATAGACTTGAAGTAGTACTACATTGAAAGAAGCTCAATTTAATTGATCATGCCTCAGTGGAGTATTTAAGTTTGAAGAAGCTACAATGTCAGAAGATTTCAATTTGTGTGGCATCAGAAATAGTCAAGTCAGAAGGAGAAGAAGTGAACCATTATAAAAGTCAAGTGAAGAATTCTATTTATCGTGAATCACAAATGAACCAGACAATACACGGAGTGTTGGTAAAATACAGAGAAAGTTCTTTATTACAGAAGAAGTGGTCACCTATATACATTGGTGTGAAGACGGAATACTTGGAAATATATCAACAATGGTTATGCATTCAAGACTTTAATTTAATTCTCTATTAATTGATTAAATTATTTAGTTAATTTAATTGGTAAATTAATTCAATCATAATTATTTATTCCTTAAATTAATTAAGAAATTAATTAATTTAGAATTATTTTAGAATGAAGAAGTCATTAATTTAATTCTATTATCAAAAAAATAATTTATTATGTATCCTATTTACTTAGATTAATTCAAAAAGAATTAATTTAATTTATAAGATATATAATAAAAGAAATAGAATCTGAATTAAAAATAAAGAATATACATGTCAAATATCATGCAGGTCGGTGGAATCATTTCTCGGGAAGACATTTCAAAAGTCTCCCTGAGTTCTTAAAGTCTCCCCGAGTTCAAAAGTCTCCCAAGGTTTGGAAAGTCTCCCCAAGTAAAGAAAGTCTCGCCGAGCAGAGAAGAAGTCTCTCCGAGTTATTCAAAAGTCTCTCAAAGGTAGGAAAGTCTTCCCGAGCCAGAAAAGTCTCCCCGAGTAAGAAAAGTCTCCTCGAGCAGAAATAGTCTCCCCGAGTGGAAATAGTCTCCTACGACTGATTTGCCTATAAATACAAGTTTAGATCAATAGTTTCAATGTAATTCTAATAATTTCTATTTTGACTAAAAATAAAATTCTAAGAGCATTTCATGTCAAAATTACTCTAGAATTTTAAGAGGTAATTAATGAATATTTTCTGATTTAATCTTGTAACCAACGTCAAGTTTAATATAAGTATTTTACTTGAACTTTGTTTCTTTGATTATTATTTCGTGATAAAAATTAAGATTGTTTAATAAAAAATTATCTGAAACAGAATTTAATATTTATTAGAGATTGTATTCAACCCCCCTTCTACAATCATTTGGACCTAACAGTGTTGTAGAAAGAGGGTTGAATGCAACTTGCTAATATTTCGCTAATCACTCAATTTTTACTAACTCTTACTAACAATAAATAAGATTTTATATATTAATAAGTATGAAAAGTAGACAACTAAAGCATATGTAATGGACAAAGTGTTTAAATCAAAATTAATATATTATTAATTTTGTTGCTATAACTCTACTGAAAGTGATTTCAACTTCTAAGTTACAATAACAATGGAGTTTGCTATTGTTACGAAACTTGAGAGAAAATAGATAATGTAATCTAAGCTCTTTAAGAAAAAGTTCTTGTGAGATGTGTATATTTATACTGTAACACATATCTCACTTACAGGTGCACTTTTCCTTTGTTCTAGGATAAAACTCAAAATAAAAATATTACTTTTCTTATTCAACTTTGGCTTCATTCTTATTGTAGATAAAGTATGTCTGAGATGTATAGAAATCTTTGACTCCTTGAACACCCTTTATCTTTTTGATTGTCTTCTCTCAAATTGCAGTAGTAGGCTTGACAGATCAGATTGAAGTATCAAGATCATTCCTTGTGTTTTCATTATCTATCCTGCTACTAAAACAGACTGTCAGCTTCACTAAAAGTATACCGTCAACTTTTAGCTTCACTTGTTGTGACAGTATCTTGGCTCTGCAGACTATGTTATCAACCTTGATGAGTCTTCCATACATATTGTCTTCTAATAGTTGTTGTCAACTATTCTGCCAAATATGTTTTTAGTCAA
Organism: Oenanthe sinensis; assembly: GCA_028671895.1. NCBI lineage: Eukaryota > Viridiplantae > Streptophyta > Magnoliopsida > Apiales > Apiaceae > Oenanthe > Oenanthe sinensis. The sequence continues at coordinate 27,299,291 of CM053801.1, forward strand.
ACTTGTTGTCTTTCATCTTAATTTCACCACCAAGTTTACTGTCGAGGGAATATTTGTTATCAGTTGTTCCTTTATACTGTCACTTTGAATGTACTGTCATAGGCTTGAGTAATTGTCTTGAAAGATGTTGTGCTTGAACACTTTGTGAACTTCTACCTCATACATCAATTATTCTTTTTACATATGATAGTATCTATCAAACTTAATGTCACCTATTTCAACTCTGTTATTTGTATTGTCAAAGTGAACTATTCTAAAGAAACATACTATCAATATACATATGACAATATATTTCACTTAGCCTAATTTACATTCAGACTAACTAATAATAAATTATTATAATATTAACACCACAATACCTAACATATTCTGATTGAGATAATTTCTCTTATTTACTATGTGCGCAATCATGCTCTTATTCAATACCGAACAAGCTGGTTTGGCACTTCTAGAGAAATCCTAAAACTCAGCTTATGTAAGAACATCATTTAGCACTAGTTGTAGGAATCTAAGATAATAACTTTCAACATCGTGACGGTTGTTGTCCCTATCATCATTAGATCCCGTAGCTTTCAATATTTGTTTCATCACCAGTCTACTATAATTTACATTTAAGTTGTTAGTAGTGGCATACCCTACCTTTTGAGAGATTTTAGGTAACCCATACCAACTCGCCTTTTTACGGGCAAAATCATGGTTGATTTTAGGTAACACGAAAGTAAAGCATCTATTACTATATATTAAATGAGAACACAAGAATAAATTTTGCCATTTTATTAGCTGTAAAACGGCAATTATGCCCTTGTATCTTGCAAAATTACGTATGTACCACTATTTAGAATTTTTTGTTAAGAAAAGATATAATTATATCATCGTTGGGTATAGAACCAATAATCTCATATTAAATAGTCATTGTTGCAACAATCTGATCAACTTGGACTATTTTTTTCTTTTAAAAGTTTTAATGCACAAACCATTAATTTTTTTATCATATATTAAATTTTCATATTATAAATGCATCATATATAAATTATTTATTAATAATTTTTTTAATATGAGAAATGAAATTCGTATAGTTGAGTTCAAATTTTTTTATTAGGACAAATCAAATGAAATTTTGAAAAAGTTATAACAAATTTGAATTTTAGGTATGTTAAATATTTGAATAAAATATGAAATTGAGCTATAATTGCGATATTAACGCTAAAATAATAATACTATATAAAATTATATGATTTCAATGTATATTTATTTTAGAAATAGGTAAAAAATTCAAAATAGGTGAATAAATATTATATAAAAATATTACAATATATTAGTCAAATTGTAAGTAGTGAAAATACTTGAATTTTATATGATACATTTTGAAAATAAACTATTACGGTTATAGATATATTGATTAAATTATTAGGTAAACAATATGAATTTACATGAATATGATTATATGTGCTTGTATGTATGTTTGTGTTTGTATTAAATATATATTTTCATATAAAAAAGGATATTCTCGAGAGGTCGTAACTATGATTAAAAATACCTACAATACTTTGTCAGTGCAAGAAAAAATATATTCACGAGATGTCGTAAAATGTGACTAGACAAAATATAATAAGCAATCAATTATGATCTGTACAATTAAATATACGGGTTTAAAAAATTATATTTAAGAATAAGATATTAGATTGTATATACAAAAATTTAGTAAATAATTTGGATACAAAATTAGATTCGGGACTTTCTGTCAATGCATATTACACATTACAATGTTCATTTAGAAACCGGATCCAATATCGATATTGCAACTCAGAAACGGATCCTAAATCTATCGTGAGTGCACTATTTGTTTTAAGTATAATAAATCTTCATGCCTTTTTTAATAAATTTAAAATGAAATGAAAATTTATTCTTTAATTACGACAAATATTTTGCTACACAAATTTTTAATAATTAATCAAACGGAAAAATAACCCTAATTTCAATTCACCGGAACAATTATGAAATTTTAGTATGTTGTTCCTTGAGTGATTTTCTTCACAAAAATAATTTTTATTTATTTTTAACCGAGTAAAAGCTTATATATCTACAACTAAGTGCTCAATTTTTCGAAAGAGGGTTTTTCGAAAATACAATTCAAAATGATTTGATTTTAAAATATGATGTAGATCTTGATCCCCTAGTCACGAATCTATAATGAGATTTTGAAATGGTGAGTTAAAAATTAGGCAAATTCATTGTAGGCATTTAACTTAGGCAAATTCATTGTAGGCATTTAACTTGGGCAAATTCACTTGGACTAATACCGACACTTGTCAAAAAATAAATGGCGGGCACATACTAGTGTACAGGGACCAAAAAATATTTAAGTACAAAACACACTAACACCACTTACCTGTTCCCCAACTTAGACAAATTCATAGGAAATTGTCCATGTCCCTCGACTAGGGTATTACCGCCACTTAAGAGTGGAAAAGAAGTGCAAATATGTTAAAACACAAGCCGGAGAAGACTGTATACAAAATAATCTAATCTAAAATATTTTATTAAAATATCAAAGGTTTTAAACAATTTAATCTACCATTAACTAATTATCAGATAAATATATCAATATATAATTGGTGCAATTAATTTGAAGGTAAATTAAGATGTGAATTCTGGATGCACAAATAAATTCACAGGTACTTTAATATTGAAAGATTAAATATTTGTGAACTTAGAGCACCCGCAGCACGGGGATACTTCATGGACCGGGACACTCAAAGTGTCCAAGTGGCCGGACAAATGGAAAAATCAGCATTGGAGTAGACAGTTTGAAGTGGTTAGAGCCACTGTCCCGGGCCGGGGTCATTTGACCATAAACTAATTTTTTAATACTACTTTTTTGCAAAGACTGGACATGCATCTGACCATGTGAGATTGTGAGCATATATTCATAACTTTTATTTTTAAAACAACGGCTAGAATATTAACGTTATGAATAATAACGATTATAAACGGTAACATTTTATTTCTATAAATACCAAATTCTATACCCTTATTATTCACACTCCTTAGCAAAAAATGAATCCAAATAATCCCCCATCTTCAAATCAAAATTCAAATTCTCAAAATATAAACCATTTCCTGGTATGATGGGCAGTATTGATTGCATGCACTGGCAATGGAAGAATTGTCCAAAAGCATGGAAGGGAATGTTCATGAGTGGTCATAAAGGAGTTGCAACAATTATACTGGAAGCGGTTGCTTCATCTGATCTATGGATATGACATGCATTTTTTGGAGTTGCTGGATCAAATAATGACATAAATGTTTTAGATCGGTCACCAGTATTTGATGATGTACTATAAGGTCGTGCTCCAGAGGTAAATTATACTATCAATGGAAACAATTATAATATGGGATATTACTTAACAGATGGAATATATCTTGAATGGGCAACATTTGTTAAAACGAAACCACGTCCACAAGGTGAGAAAAGAAAATTATTTTCACAATATCAAGAAAGCCAACGAAAAGACGTTGAACGAGCGTTTGGTGTGTTACAGTCCCGTTTTGCAATTGTACGTGGTCCGACACACTTTTGGGACAAAGAAGATCTTGGGAGAATCATGAGAGTATGCATTATAATACATAATATGATTGTTGAAGATGAAAGGGACACATATGCTACTCAATTTGGTCCATTACCAACTTATGATTATGCAACAAATGGCTTATCGGAACCAAATTTAGGCGAAGAACCTTCAGTCCCGTATGAAACGTATATTCAAAACAGTATGCAGATGCGTGATACCCGGGCACATCGTCAGCTACAAAATGACTTGGTTGAGCATATCTCGCAAATTTTATTTAATATATTTTTATTTAATGTTTTTAATAATATGATACATTTTAATTACGTTTTTTGTCTTATTTAATTAACATACTTAAAATTTTAATCACTTTTATTTGATTATTATAATTTTAAAATTATTATTTAATTTAAAATTTTAAGCTAGTACAATCGAGTTACATTTGCAAATTGAATAAATAAATTTAATAATCGAGTTAATAAGCTAGTGCATAATCGAGTTGGTACAATCAATTGTGGGAGTATAAAATATTGAAAAAATAATTTTGAAAGGTGTCCTAAACTGGTCCTGCGTTGGAGACATGCATCTACTTCCTTTCCTGGGGTTACATTTGCTTACGTGGAGTAAAGAATGGGGCCAACAAATTTTGAAACCGGCACTACCGCTACTGGTGCTCTTATAGACACCAAATTGCAAATAAATCTAAACATTTAACATTCCAAGTTCATTAACTAGTCTAGAGAAGATAACTGCATCATGTGATTTAGTGAAAATGTTTACAATTTGAATGTCTGCAATTTGCTGCTCTGTGGATACAAAAAGTAACTCCACAATACCATTCATGACATGCTCTCGAATGAAATAATACTTGATATCGATGTGCTTAGTCCTCGAGTGCTGAACTGGGTTGTTTGAGATTGCTATGACACTCGTGTTGTCGCAGAAGATTGAAATTTTGTTCAACAATAGTTTATAATCTCGGAGTTGGTTCTTTATCCACATGATTTGAGCACAAAAGGTACTGACTACAATGTATTCGGCATTGAATCTCGAAGTAGATACTGAGTGTTGCTTCTTGCTATGCCAGAAACCAGTCTTCTACCAAGAAACTTCAATTTGTTGAGCCTTCGGTCCAAGTTGGTGAGGGTTTATCTCAGATTGATGACATTTTAGTGCGCTCATGAAACACAAGGTTCGTAGCAATGTAGAGGGCAGATTTGTTGTCACAGAAAAGAGTTAGAAGTGTAAGTGAAGAATAACCAAGTTCAGTAAAAAGATTAATAAGCCACTGAACTTCACAGCAAACATCAGCCATTGCCTGATACTTGGCTTCTGCAGAAGTTCAAGAAACTGTAGATTGTTTCTTGGCTTTCCCGGCAAACATGTGGACACATACTGAGAAAGAAGTTGCATTAATTATGACATGCGGCTTCGAAATCCCTTTTATCAAGATATTCCGCAGTACACTCAGCCAGGTATAGAAACAGAGTTGTATATATGAACTACAACTGAATATCTTGTTGCAATCTTTTTTTCTAGACATACCATATTATAGACTTTATATTAGTTTGCACATATATAAGAAGAAACTCAGTTGAGTATCTAACAACTGCAACACATATAATAATGTACACTACACAATAATGAAATAAGCAACAACATGGAAAATTATCATTTCCAAGACCATTATCCCAATTATTACCCCATTCCAACTTAGAAAACACCATAAATAATATTATAGCTAGTATCAATTAATTCATCATAAAATTTAGATGAATTTAAAGCTGGGATAGAAAATAAAGTTTAATAGAAATGAAATAGACTCACAGCTCTGACCTCAAAGCTGGGGAAAAAAATTACTGGGCTATGAACCGATATTGAGGGAACGGAACTGCATGTCTCATCCTCATCGCTCCAATCAATTTTCTCACTATCTCCACCTCATGTTGACAGATATAAAGCTAGGCTAGTAGCAAAGGGGTTCACTCAAACTGAAGGACTAGATTATTTTGAGACTTTTGCCCCTGTAGCTAAGATGACTATTGTTAGGGTTCTCTTGGCTCTTGCTGCTGTCTATGACTGGCTAGAAACTCAGATGGATGTTACTAATGCCTTTTTGCATGGTACACTGAATGAAGAGGTCAATATGGCTATTCCTCCGGGCTACGTTCTTCTAGATTCTGTTCTTAACACTAGAAACTTGGTCTGTAAACTTCTCAAAACTATTTATTTATTAAAGCAAGCTCCAAGGGAGTAGTTCTTGAAATTTTGCTTAGTTCTGATAGCTTATGGCTTCACTCAAGCTAATTCAGATCATAGTCTGTTTGTTTTTCATAAGGGTTCTTCCTTTGTAGCCATCTTGGTCAGCTTATATTTGACTTTATAAATCCATTTGCACCCAACAATTCTCTTATTTGGAGGTAAAGGAACAATAGCCCAAGTATTATTTGCCTCTAAAGCTGCTAACTCTACAGACATTTCCTCACACCATTTATTTGACTTACATGCCTGTTTGTAAGTTTGAGGCTCAGGGATGTGATCTACATTGGCTAGAAATTGTTGATAAGGAGTAAAGATGTTATATGTGAGATTACACAAATGAGTAGGAAGACCAGTATAATCTTGAAATTTAGCTGGTAATTGTTTTGTTCTTTGAGTTCTGGTCACTGGTGGAACAGAAGGTTGAGGTACAGGAACAGGTTAAGTGACAGAAGATGGAGGTATAGGTGGAGAACCAGATGGAGGATCAGTAATGGGATCTGCCATAGGTTTATCAGATCATGAAGATATATCTGCAGAATCTGAAGGTGAAGATATTTCTAGAGAAGTGGTAGTATCTGAACTAGAAATAATGGACAGTGAATCACTAACATCATCACATGATGGAGATGAATTGAAGAGCGAAGAACAATCTGAAGTAAAAATGTGAGCAAAAGGAAATACATCTTAAAGAAAGTGAACATTCCTGGCTGTAAACACTTTTCTAGTGTCAATATGTAAAACTCTATAACCTTTCTGAGCAAAAGGATAACCAAGGAAGACACATCTAAGAGCTCTGTCACTAAATTTATCTTTGTGAGGTGACAGGTTAGAGACATAACAAAGAGAATCAAAGACTTTGATGTTGGTGTAGTCAGGTGTAGTACCAAAAAGAATTTTATAAGGAGTAATCCCTTGCAACAGATGTGTAGTAGTTCTATTTAAAAGATAGGTAGCAGTTAAGATAAAATCACCCCCGAAATGAATGGGAAGGTGAGCTTGCTTTCTTAAAGCTCTAGCAGTGTTGAGTAGAGTTCTATACTTTCTCTAGCAGTGTTGAGTAGAGTTCTATAATTTCTTAAAACAGTGCTTTTAGTTTGACTATCAGAAAAAGAAACTCTAGTCTGTTTAGCTACATGACAAGTATCACAATGACTTAGATCATCTATTGCAGAATACAATCCCCAAGGTAAAAGAAACTTCATAGAGGAAGAAGATGGATGACCAAGTCTAGTGTGCCAAAGCTGAGGAGCAGAAACATTAGTAGCAGCAGTATTGTAGACAGAAGGAAAAAGAGTGGAAGATGGTTGAACATGAATTTTATCCTGATGTAGCAGATATAGACCATCCTGAATCCTACCGATCTATGAGACCTTCTTTAAGAAAAGGTCTCGAAGAAAGAAAGAACCAGAGTTGAAAGTGATTAAACAATTAGAATCAGTTGTCAGTTTGGGAATAGAGAGTAAGTTGTATGTGAAAGACGGAACACATAATACTCTGTAAAGTGTAATAGTATTGTGAAGAATAAGGTTGCCAATGTGAGTGACAAGAGCAGTGTTACCATTGGGAAGATGTAAGACAGATTGTACTGGAATAACATCAACAAGATTACGGAGATAAGGTGAAATGTGGTCAGTAGCACTGAATCAAGGATCCAAACTTTTGATTCTGGTGACTGATCCTAGAAACTATGACAAACAAAGTGTGTGATACCTGTAGTATGCACTGTATTGACTGAATTCCAGTGAGAAACACAAGGAGAAGTAGCAGTGATGTTAAGTTCCTTGAAGCCAGCTTGAATAAGCTGCATTATCTTTTTACACTGTCAGAAAATTCACCAGATAATTGACCTGACAAGGAGAAGTGTCTCCTTAACAGGTGGCACATATTTGACAGTCAATGCTTCATTAACAGGAGGAGCTGAAGCTGGAGTTGAGTTCCTGAGTTGTTGAAACCGTTGTTTCGGTTGAGTTCCTGAAGTTCCTGAGTTGTTGATCATAACTGGATGATCAAATGCAGAGGGAAAGTACGGGTGATTGCAGTCAATGATAGCACCGAGTGAAGACGAACCAGTAGCAGCGTATGAGTACGAAATCGCCATTAATGAAGATACAGAAGCTTGAGATGAAGATGATGATGAGTTTAGAGAGTAAGTGAATGAAAGTGAAGCGTATCGGTCGAAGAGCCGCTCTGATATCATTCTGAGGTGTTTCAATCCATCGGAACAAGAGAGACGATGCTTCTGAATCCATTGTATTAATTCCACTTCCTAAAGTTTAATGATTTTTTCTCAATCTAAATTCTACTTTTATTTTTATTCGAACGCCAATATATTGGATTTCTACCACCACCAGAAAGACGTACAACAATTTATTTCATCCAAAACCCTGACGCCTATGTCTAGACGCTGTGTTTCCCATTTAACTGTTTGGTTCTCTCCAACAGGTTTTTTAACTATATATGTGGCATGTCATTTGAGTAAACGACACGTAAATTTAGTGTTGTATAGTATTGGTTTTGTGTTTACCTTTTGAGTAAAGGACACAACACGAAATAAAATAAATAAATATTTTATATATAAATTTATTATTTTTCTTTTAGATAAATGTGTATTTATTTATATAATTATACTTAATTTTATAATCTTGTATGTAAATATGATGCAAATATATATTTAATATATATTTGTAGAAATATATTTAATAATATAATATTCAAATATATTTATCTATTTATCTATATATTAATTTTTATTTGATATTACACGAAAACACACGAAAAGTACACGACACGAAATACAGGAACATGAAAGTACACGAACTCTAAATGAGTTGGTTTTGGGTTTGACATTTTATTACACGACGTGAAAGTATATGACACGAACGAATTGTGAGATCTACCCGTCGTTGTTTTACAGTTTAGTCTGTACCAGTTGTTATGGAATAAGGCCGAAGAAGCTTCTTTCTAAACTAATCACTTTTATATGATCTAATGAGTATGCTTCTATTGTCTTATATCTATGTAGTTAATGTACTTGTACTTGTATTAACTGTTGATGTTATAGACGATGTGGACCTCTATACTTGGGCGTTTCACTCTGTAGTATCTAACTGTTGATGTTATAAACATCTTCAAATACGAACATATCTTCTACTGCGGAGTATGCTACAGAGTTCAAGCAATTTAACATTACTAAAATTATATTTATAACTAATATACTACCGTTGACAAATTAATACTTTAATTATATTCATCCGAGTATTATTTTCTTGAATAATTTGAATGTAACATGAGTTGAGAGCATTGTTTTAGGTATGGGAGCTAATTCCAATAGTTTTACTACTTCATCTGATCCGATTTTCTACAGGAAAGAAACCCTCTAACGATTAACAACTTCCTAATCTATACGTGTAACATATTTGTATATTGTACTCTAGAGATCTAAATGAATGACATTTTATAATCATGAAAACTAAAAAATGATGTTATTTGTTAGAAATGCCTGCCTTAATTTGTGTATGGCTTTTATACAATTACTGATGCCTTATTAACAGTGTGAACTTTTAGAATAAGAACTTGAAAGTTGTAACGAGTGTGCTATATATATATATTTCAAGAATTCAGCCAATAGTGAGTGTGAGTGGCTTTCTATTTACACTAGCTTTCATATGTGTTCTGCATACTTAACTTTTAGGTGAGTTGCAAGACAGAGCTTCACCACATTAATGCTGCAACATTTTTCTTGCCTTCGTAGTTCAACAAAAAATATGAAGCTAAACACTTGTTATTCATGTTTCCACGTTCTCTCTGGATCAATTTTTACTTGCTAATTGAACAAATGGCTTCTTTACTAACGCTAAGTTTTTTTCTACTAATTAACAGCCACCTCAATAAATTTTGATTGCAAAGGTGGACCTTAGTTAACCCAAGGGGTTGAGGGATTCTTGCTTTGACACAAACAACTGAGGAGGAGGAGCAATTCAATTACACTATTTCTGAGGCGCCGCAAGGGCTAGCTTGATAACTTGCAAAACCATCGAAATGAAGAACCCAGAATATGTTTGACACTAAGATGTGTTTGTCAATCGAATATCAGAAGAAAAAAGCAAACATCACGACCACCAACAAGGACATATGAATCAGTCCATCGTGTAACAAAAATAAAATTATAAGAATAAGAACTTGTCCTGTGACATGGCAAGTCTTTTGTCACCATTTGAATCCAAGTGAAAGGATTATTTTCTTTCAAACAGGTATGTTGTATATTTGGAACCGTATTAGCACTATAGATCTTTGTATGTTTCAAATTTTAAGAGATCCAAATTTTTGTCCAGTATAAAATTTATTTAACAGAACATAATAAAAGAAACTGAAGTGTGTCCTTAGTCTTAGACCCTTCTCATCTTTCTGTCTATGTGCTTGACTCTATATACGATGCAGTATAGCTTAATATAATTAATCACAACGGTGAACTCAAAATAGACAAAGACCAGAATTTTTGTTCCCCTTCACCATGGTATTACAGAACAAAAAAACAGTTCCAATTGTTTTCTTCCTGTCCTATAAATATCACCCTTGCACCATATTCCTATATCAACCTCAAGAAGCTCTTCACTGTTTTAATTAATTACCTATCCTTAGTTTTCAGCAATACCTCTTTTTACATAAAAATGTGGGTTTCGCAAGCTACACTGATGAGTACACTTCCCCAATTGCTCCATCAAGGATATTCAAGGCCTCAATCGTCGACTCTCACAACTTGATTCCAAAACTCTTGCCACAAGGTATTCAGAGCATTGAACTCATTCAAGGCGATGGAGGAGCTGGAAGCATTAAGCAGATCAACTTTATTGATGGTTAGCTCATTTACTTGTGCTTATTAACCCATGCTTGCAAATTTTCATGATTATGCATACTCATAAATTTGCATTTATAAACTGAATTGCTGACGCCAATATTACTCATGTAGGCCGCAATTTCAGTAGTGTGAAGTACCACATTGACGAGCTCAGTGAAGATAACTTCACCTATAACTATGCATTGCTAGAAGGCGATGTCTTAGTGAAAAACCTTGAAAAAATTACTTATGAAGTTAAGTTTGAGTCCATGCCTAACATCTTCAATATTATGATTGTAAATATATTGACTTCGACTGAATGTATGATGTTAGGGAGATGTTAAGGTTATGTACAAACCAGAAAGAAGGAAAAAAAAACCGAATCTGGGGCCAAGTAAAACTATCCGGATTTCATGCATGAGGTGTATCTCAAAACTCGAAACACTAGCTGCATGTGTAATTATCGTCTACAAGAACATTTTTGTATCTGGATTTGAGTCGAGCTCAAATTTATGTGACTACAAACTACTCCAGAGTCAGGAGTAATAGATGTTGAATATAAACTACTTACGATTTTTATCTTCAAATACATCTTTTATCGCGGAGTGTGCTACAAAAGTTCAAGCAATTTAATATTACTAAAACTATATTATAACTAATAAAGTACAGTTGACAATTTGATATTTAATACTTTTAAGTACATTCGTCTGAGTATTATTTTCTCGAATAATTTAAATGTGATTTGAGGAGAGAGAATTGGTATTGGTGATGCGAGTTATTTCCAGTTGTTTTATTGCTATTTATGTTCTGATTTTCTACAGGAAAGAAGCTCTCCAAGTCTCTAACAATGCATAACCTTCGGGTTTATACATGTACTATATTTGTATATACTACACTACTTGAATAAGTGATGTTTTCTATTCAGGAAACTAGAAATAATATTTATACATTCAATTACTGAGGCCTGATTGACAATGTGGATTTCTGGAATAAGAACTGGAAAGTTGTACCAGGTATGCTATATTTCAAGAATTCAGGCCAATAGTGGTTGGCTACTATTTATAACTTGATGACTACAGTTAAGAACTACAAATTAAAAGAAACAAAACTTTAAGGTGTAAAGGATACAGATAAACCCTGAAGAATGATCTGAATTGGCTACTGACCTGTGCAACTTATAATTTATCAGCCATATAGGATTAAGCCTGAATATGCGGTCACCGCAGCTTCCATTAGATGTGTGTCATTATTACCCAAGTCAAGGCAAGTCACTTTTCACTTTCAACATTTCCTAGCCTGTCTGTACAGTATGGAAGCATCCGCAACATGAGGCTCAAAATGGAAAAGTGCAGGCAAGGCTTATTTTTTTCCCCAGTTTGCTGCTCGTTTTCTTGCTTCCAAGAGGCCAAGGGTCATTCTCTCTTTGCCACTTCTCGAAATCTTGTTAGAGAAAAAAAGTATATGGATGTTGACTCGCTTGCTCGTTATGGGGACACTACACTTGGTTGATCTTCTTGTTATTAGTGTTACCTACTCTATCTCAAGGATGTTCATTATTATACGTCTAGGTGCATTTCTGTTTTTCTATATTTTTGCATAATACACATACCCACCTTTACAGCTTAAATTGAAAACTCTACAAAATTCTCTTGAGAATCAAAGAACACTAATTAATAAAAAATGGCGACTGAGTAGTAAGATAAGAGTTATCAGTAATCTACTTGTATCAATGTGGAAGAAGTTTAAATATAGATGCACAAAAGCACCTACTTTTATAAACTGTGTTTAGGGTTTAGGACAGAAGATAGACTTAAAACATAAGACCGAATGAGATGAATATATAGACTGGGAAAACTTGGGTGCTACATAATTTCCTAAATTACCACGCATTTTTCTTAATTAATCACGCGTTAATTAATAAAGGATATCGGTTGTCAAAATCAATTCGTAATAAATTTCGAATTAGTAATAATACTTATTATTAAAACAAAATAACGAATTATTATATTGAGCTAAAGCACAGTGAAAATTTGACAGTAACTTTGATCTGAGTTTACTGTCGAATACTGACAGTAACTTTCGCGACAACAAGTTTGAGTTTACTGTCGAACTCGACAGCAACTTTCCTGACAGCAGGTTTGTAATGCTGACAGTAAGTTTCTTGACAGCAACTTTGAGTTTACTGTCGAACATGACAGCAACTTTCCTGACAGTTACTTTGATTTCAGCAAAACTGGTCCGGATTTATTCGCCCCAAATTTTGCTGCATTCGTGTCCGCAAGTCGCCCACGCGGAAATCCCGAAGGCTTGTGAAGCCACAAATTTACCATCGAAATCCCATGATTTGCACCCCCCTGCGCGCACGTGGGTGGTGGAGCAATACCATACTAAGTGATGATATATTTATCACTACATCTTTTCTAACTCGTTCAGCTCTCATGATTATGTCCATTTTGGCCATGGACATCGTTATGGTTCTGCGGGAGTTTCTAAAGAATTGTACCTCGCAATTCTCCTTTGAAGCGGCCCCACTTCTCTCATACATAGGTGATCTGTATCTTAAAGAGTAACTCGTGTTTACTCAACTGAATTCCATGCATTCAACCTTGAATTTCATGTATTCACCAAAAGATCATTAAAAGCGTAAGCTTACCCTCGTATCATACGGGTCTCACTGTTTCCACACCATAAGACCAGGCCAGGGGTTACCCCCACAGTGATTTGGTCATCATGATTTAGTTTGCCCTTTTGAACCAAGTTCTTGGGACCTCCAGTCAGTAAGGTTGGGTGTCTACCATGAAGCCGTCAAGCAATAGGCTTAAGGCCCATCCCCTTAGATGATCTATCAACCAGTTCTCTTGATAACCCTTTAGTTAATAGATTCGCGATATTATCTCTTGATGGTACAAAGTCAATAGTGATAATTCTAGTTGATATTAATTGTCTAATGGAACTGTGTCATCGTCGTATGTGACGAGACTTACCATTATACAACATATTTTATGCTTTTCCAATAGCTGACTAACTATCACAATGTAGTCCTATTGCAGTCACAGGTTTTGGCCATCTAGGAATATCCTCCATGAATTGGCGTAAATATTCAGCCTCTTGTGTGTATTTGTCTAATGCCACAAACTCAGCTTCCATCGTGGAATGAGTTATCACTGTTTGTTTTGAGGATTTCCATGGCACGGCTGCCCCAGCTAGTGTAAACACGTAGCCACTCGTAGACTTCAATGCCTTCTTGCTAGATATCCAATTTGCATTTGTGTACCCTTCAAGTACTGCTGGATATCTTCCATAGTGTAGTCCATAGTCTCGAGTTCCTCTTAAGTACCTTAGTATTCTTATGATCGCTTTCCAGAGATCAGCTCCTGGATTACTTGAGAATCTACTCAACTTACTGATTGAGTACGCAATGTCTGGTCTTGTACAACTCATTAGGTACATCAGACTTCCTATTATCCTCGAGTATTCCAATTGAGAAATCCCTACACCTTTATTCTTGAATAGATGTAAAGTCAAATCCACAGATGTTTTGGCTATCTCAGTATCATCCTTGACAAACCTCTCAAGGATCTTGTCAACATAGGGTGACTGACTTAACACGATACCTTCTGATGTTCAAGAGATTTTCACACGTAGAATCACATCTGCTTGTCCTATATCTTTCATGTCAAATCTTGATCTTAACATGTCCTTTGTAAACTTGAACACTTTTTCACTACTACCAGTAATAAGTAGATCATCTACATACATTGTTATCATGACATATTCGTTCTCGTTATCCTTGTAATAGACACAGCTATCTCATTCATTCACCTTGAAGTCGTTTTCCATCATGATCTTGTTGTTGATTAAAGCAACATGATGTGTTAATTGCTTCATCTTCAAAGTACCTTTATCAGTGCAGAATTCATATAGAATGCGAAATTCAGTTCCACTATTTGACTTCAAAGTTCTCACAGCTTACTTTGCTTCCAACTTGATCTACCTGATGTGATCAATCACCATCTATGACATTTTGTCTGTTGAATGCACGAACATCACCAACTTATAACTAGGGTTGTCATTCATTGACTTCCCTATATGACATACTTCAAAATGTCCTTCTTGATAGATATCAATTGGAAGTAGTCATCTCACCAATTTCATCTTTATCGGAGAATCCATTGTCTTGTTGACCAAGTGTGAGAGCTTCTTTTGCCATAGCTAACTCTTTACTAATGAAGTTTTACTGAAAAGTTCACTTCACCTTTGCATACAAAATCCATGTCAGCTACAAACAAATTTCCTCACTCTCATTTGAGTGAGCTGTCAACCTTCTTGTTTGAGATCAAACACTTTTCCTTTACAATGCTTTTCCATAAAACCCTTGATAAAGAATTTTCTAGTGCCCTGTAGATAGTGCTTAAGTCTTTCCACAAGAAAGATGCTTCCACTGATGACAATTCCAAAAATCATTATAGCCAATCCCTTGTACATCCTTTGCTGTCATCTCCAAAGGTTACAGCTGGGTAGGCTTTCTCAACCAACTGCGATAGTAGAGCTTCAATTTTAATCACATGCCTCGAACAATAAATGTCACGAAGTCACATAACTTTTGTCTTTTGTTACATACTCTACAATCACAAATGATTAAGCTTCTTGGTACTCAACTTTAATTGAGTCCAGATGGGTTATAGATATTATTAGAGGTAACAACAGCTTCAAATTGCATAAAGCACATGGATAGAAGAACTAACAAATTAATTACTAATTATGTCTAATCCATTTCTGTCGTTTCTTAACATTGTTAACTATCTCTAATTACCTAAGTCAGTTTTAGATTAATCTTTGAATCAACAAATGTTACTTACTACTTAGATAAATCTACCATCTTTTATTATTTTATCCCTAACAAGCAATACATGATATGATATGACATTTAAGTGCAACTATGTGAGTGCGAGCAAATCATGTGAAAATAAGCACATAAACAATTTAGGAATATGCAAAATGTTTGAATAAGACATTATGAGCAATATCAAATTCCACATACACTCATCAAGTCATTTATCATAATAAGAACAAATATAAAATATATGATCTATGACCTGTTTGTCTATTTAGCAATTTTCACAACATTAGTAGAGATATTAAATCATAGAAGATTTAAATCAAGTTCCAGCAAGTGTTCAGGGACATACCTAACCGTCTAGAACACCCTATCTAATTCTAGATATTCATTTTACTGCATGGAAAAGCAAGTATGAAAAGTACTAATTAAACTCATTAATCCTAGCATGCAATCTTATTCTTAGCAATCAATTAAGCATTTAAGTCCTAAGATGCTAACATGCTGACATGAATATAATACAATTCAATACCTAATCATCATATAGTTCTGAATTAGATAAATGTATACTAGTTAGAATGTGTACTTGTGAAGTGCTTAGTGATTCATCTCCAGTGTTGGTCATTGATTCCAGATATCCATTTGGTTCATCACTATCACTGATAGAATCAGCCTTGCATTTAACTTCACTAACAAATGCTTTCCCTTGTTGCATCCTCACTAATGCTTAAGATTCCTTCTTCAACCCAACATAGTGTCTGTCATCTTTTACTTGTATGGGCTTCTTCAAACTGTGAAGCATGACCCCTGATCTTGTCTTCTATAATCAACCATCTCTGTCTTGTAACCACCTCTCGAACTGGTCTTGAAAATCTCTTTCATGGAATCTATAGGTAATGACCTTAGATTTAGAATTGGGATTCCGTCTGAATCTGATGTCATTGAACTTCCTGTTTGCCCTGCAGTCCAGTTTTCAAGATATTCCAAAGTGTCATATTCACATACAACACCTTGACCACTACTTCGAGCTGCTATATCTTCAATTCAGCTTCTAGGATCATTTCGTTTCTATTCAGAGGTTCTCAACCTTGATGTCAATCAAATTTGGTTCCTGGGTCATAAATATAGTGGATATGCTAATAACCTGCTTTACCAAATATTATCTTCTTCAACTCTTGTTCTAGTTCATAGGCCTTCAACACATACAATTCTTCTACAAATAATATGATTGTATCCTTAGATCCCTATTGGTTGTATCCTGTGTTCTAGATGATCTGCAGTGTTAGCACGAACTTCATGTAATCTCCCTGTAGAATAAACTTTAAGGCTTGTACTGAGATTCTAGGTAGTCCAGTCTGTTCTCCTACACTACTTCAAACCCCTTAGATTTTTCATCCAAAAATACAACTCAAATTAACCAAAAATGGTACCCAAATTAATCTCTTCTTTTGCAGCTTCCAAAATATTAGTGGGATCCTATGGAGTAAACCTATGAGTAAATTAGAACCACTTCTTCTTTAGCCTGTTCCATAATTAACTTCATTGGATAATCTTCAGTCAATTTTAGTTGTCTTCAATACCTGGAAAAATCTTCATCTACAAACCCTTGAGCACCCTCGAATTAATATTTAAGAAAAATTTAGATTTACAGAATTTTTAATTTTCTTAGAAAATAAATTAATCAAAAATAAAAATATACAACAAATTAATTTTCAAGAATTTCGAATTTTCTTAATAATTAAAATATCATAAATAAATATTTAAGAAAAATTTTAGTTTTCAAGAATTTTAATTTTTTTGGAAAAATAAATAAATCTAAAATAAAAATTAAAAATTAAAGGGTACAAAACTTGGGGCACCAAATAACATTTTGGGTGTTAGTGGCGCTTGAACATACGGATCATGATTTGTATATCAATCAGCAAGCTCTGATACCAATTGTTGGGTCTCAAAGTATCGTAGAAGGGGGGTTGAATACAATACTCACAATAATTTAATTTTTTTCGGAATTTTCGAATAAATAAATTATTGCTTCAGAGTGGGTTTGGCCATTTGTAGTGTTTAGGTGAGCTACCTACTAATTTTCTGTGTGTTCGGATAAATCAATTAGGTTCAAGAAAATTAGCAAGAAATTAAATGAGACAAGTTTCTGGGAATATATCTTTCATATATAAACCTAGAGGGGTGCTACACCCATTTAAAAATATAACTGATTTCCAAAGAACAAATTAGTTCTTTGCTACTAACACAAAAATATTAGGCTCAGTTCCTGTACAAATATATCTAAATTAGTACAAGAAAAAACTGAGTCTGTAGGGAGTGATATCTAGGAGCCCTGATCATTTTTTGTTAAAGAACTGGGTCCTAATATCTGACCGGGAGCAAGGTATGGGAGTGTATAATTTTAGTCTCTTGCTCCGGCCATGGCTGCACTCTACTTATTTTTGTTGAAGAAGATGATCCTCTTCTTTAATTGGTGTAGACTTTAAATCAATAAAGTAGGCTGTTGTAATTTGATTGGCTGAGGGCTTTTGTTGCGCCAGTTAATTTTATTGCGCCCTATACAGTGGTTGTACAGGGGAGGCGCAACATAAAAATGGAGTGTAAATTTAACCAAGTCAAGTGACCCTGCTTCAACAATTTTGTTGCGCCTGCACTAGGTAACCCCATGCAGTGGTGTCACTTAAAATTTTCTTGCGCCAAAAATTACTTAACAAAATTCTAAGTTTGGTGCACTAGTAATTTTTGCGGCGCTTGCACTCTTGTTTCCCTGTGGTGGCGCCAGTAAATTCCTGCCTTAGCTGAATTAACAAAGTCAAGTTTGTTGCGCTTCAATTTCGTTGCGCCTCATTTTCTTCCTGGTCAAAGTGCAATTTGATCACTGCACTTTGACCCTCTTTTTATTCCTTGACTGAAGTTTCCCAACTTCCATTTCTTATACTAAAGTCTTGTCACATTACACCCTGTATCCTGAGCTGTTTCCGTTCTTCGAATGTAGTTCAGAAACTTTCACTTTTCGTACCAAGGTTGTGACACTTTGCACCCTGCACCCTTTGAGCTGTTTAGCTGTTTAGCTGGTAGCTGTTTAACTGATAGCTGTTTAGCTGTTTGTCTATAGCCTCTACAAATCACTTTTCGTATCTTAATAAATAACCGTTCTTTCCAAGTACGTTCTTCAACTTAACAATTCTTCTATAGTTAATGCTCAATTTCTTTTCATAAACTGTTGATGTCTAGTGCAACTGGTCTGGTTCACAGACGACTAACTTTGATCCAGGTCTTCGTATTATAGCCTTATGGACATTGTTAAGTTTGCAGCAACTTCATTGCTTCGAACACTGACTATCAATAAACACTGTAACTTCACCAGAATCTTTTCTGGTACTTAGACAAATCTCCATTATTACCACAATCTTGAATACTTCATTCTCTGTTCTTCACTGACGCTTAAACATACAAATGAATTTCTTTCAGTGAGTATAACTCCAAGACTGCAGCTGTCTTCTTTAACCTTTGTCTTTACCCTTCTAGATTCCTATGCTTCGAACACTGTCTATTTTCAATCAATGCCTTTACACTGAAATCTTCTAGTGGCACTTCTATACTGAATCTTCAATACTTCTGAAACCCTGAAAGTCTCCAACCATTATTCTTCACTAAGGCATGAACATATTAATGTACTTCTCTCAATGACCTGTAGTAGACTTCAAAACTTCTTCTAATATCTTGATTCACTGTATCTGTCTTGTCTTCATTTCTTTCTGATTTCTGTGTAGGCGTAGTTTTATTTACTTGTCATGTTCTAATGTTGAGTTATCACGATTACTATTCATACAGCTTCGTAATCTCACCAACAGTTGACAACTCCACGTTCAACTGATATGTTAACTACAAACAGATGGCTATGACGTATAAGATACGACGTGTTCTTCAGCGAAACACACAACAAAGGTGACAAATGTGACAACTGAAGGGTTTCGAGCATGAAAACGCAGCGGAATTAAAGTAAACATAAAAAAAAAATCGAAACTCAATCGCAGGATCCATGTATAACGTTGGATGATTATGGTGAAGAAGTCTGTACCTTAACAAAGCTTTCCGTATGCTGTTTAATGGAGGTCCAGAAAGATGAATCACAGCAGCCCTTTGTTGCAAAGATTTGCTCTCCAAAGAAGTCCACACGAACGCCCGATCATCCTACGATCACCGGAGTCGGTACTAGCCGAATTGTTTGCATCTCTCTCTCTCTTTCTCTAGCCTCTCTTGATGTTGAGCAGCTAGGGGTTTTCTCTAAAACGAAATTTGATGATTAAACCCTAATACTATACATCATTATGTATATATAGGGGATAGAGAGATTTTGGGCCTAACCCTAATCCATGTGGTTTTCAAAACCCATTATGACTTTGGGTTATTATTATTATTAAATATGAATTCTAATATAATTAATCAAGTCTCACTTAATTAATTCAATAATTAAATTCGAATAATAATAATACTTATTAAATCCGAATTCTAATATAATTAATCAAGTCCCACTTAATTAATTTAATAATTAAATTCGAATAAACAATAATATATTTAAATTCGTAATTTAAATAAACCTCCGTTTTGACGTTCTTTGTGTGTGACCCTTTAGGTTATTATTACGTTGGCAATAATTTTATTATCTAATAATAAAATTATAAACAATGAGCGGCATCTAGTAATACATCATTGCTACCCAAGTAACAATAATAATTGGTGATTCAATTAAACCTTTCGTGAATAATGTTCCATATAATATAATCCCTTTAACCTTATATTATAGATCAAACTCGAGGCATGTATAGTGTCATCCTCTTCAACGTTTAATCTCGATTTTCTTGATCAATGAGTAGACTATTTAAACAAATCAATATTTGAGCATGGCCATGCATTTCATAGTCTCACTCAATAAACAAGCCAATAATATCACTCCTAGAATTGGAGGGTTAAATCCTATATCTATCATTCATATTCCTCATACGATTCATAGCATACCCAATGTACACCTTTATCATTACCCGGTTAAAGGTAACTTTGAGTGTAATCAAAGTATATTAATTCTCGTATAAAAATATAATGATTTCAAGTCAGAGGATCATTACATCATTATCATAGTGAGATTTCTTATGACACTTATTTACATGTAGAATCTCACGGCGGGTCTTTCCAGTGTCATGTATTGATACATACACTTATGTTCTTGACTTTAGTATCACCATACCTATGACCAATGAGATGTGGTCATCCATCAACAAACATACTAGTCTTATTGCATTATTATTGTCCTTAAATAATAATACTTGACTAGGAAATTTTTGGAATAAAATACTATTCATATAATCTCATTTTTAAGTCACATACTTAAAGATATATATTACGTATTAATATTCCAAGGACATTTATTATCCTTTCAATTTATAACGCCGCAAATAAAGACATAATAAATAATAATTACATAATCACATAAAACATAATCCTTAATTGTTTTCAATAAAACATTAAAAATATTGTCTCTAGGACACCAATACTAACAATCTCCCACTTGTACTAGAGCCAATCTCTCATGTATCTAATACCCATGGAACTACTATGACCTTCGTGCTTCTGCTGCGACAAAGCCTTAGTCAGTGGATCTGCAATGTTATCATTTGTATGCACTTTACATATATGTATATCCCCTCGATTATTAATCTTATTAATTAGGTGATATCTCCTAAGTACATCCCCAAACAGCCTCCTTGGCTGCTTCGCAAGCATCAATATACTCAGGCTCTATTGTAGAATCAACAACTGTCTCAGCTGTGAACCATTCCAGCATACAACATCTCCATTTAGACAAAACACAAATCCAGACTGAGAAATCGAATCATCCTTGTCTGTCTAGAAACTAGCGTCGGTGTAACCTTTTACTACCAGCTTATCTTCTCCTCCATATACCAAGAATTAATCTTTAGTCCTCTTCAAGTACTTAAGAATATTCTTGACTGTTGTCCAGTGACCTTCACCTGGATTAGACTAGTATCTACTCTGACTTAGGCCGATCATTCTTCTTGATCTATCTCTATAGATCTTGATACCTAAAATATAGGTTGCCTCGCCTAAGTCTTTCATTGAGAAATTCTTACTCAACCAAGTCTTAAAAGCCTGTAAAGAAGGAATGTCATTCCCTATTATTAATATATCATCAATATATAATTATAGGAATGCCACATTGCTCCCACTTACCTTCTTGTAAACACATGGTTCATCTTCATTTTGAATAAACCCAAACTCTTTGACAGTTTCATCAAAACGAATGTTCCATCTCCTTGAGGCTTGTTTCAATCCATAAATGGATCGACGCAGCTTACATACCTTTACAGCATTCTTTGGATCAACAAAACCTTCAGGATGTGTCATATACACATCCATATCTTCTTCAAGGCTCCCATTTAAGAAAGCGGTTTTGATATCCATCTGTCAGATTTCATAATCATAGTAAGCAGCTATAGCAAGCAAAATCCTGATGGACTTGACCATAGCCACTGGTGAAGAAGTCTCATCATAGTCAATACCATGAATTTGCTTGAAACCTTTTGCCACCAATCGTGCCTTATAGGTCTGTACATTACCATCCATGCCGGTCTTCTTCTTGAAAACCCACTTGCACCCTATAGGTTTTACCCCTTTAGGTGGATCTACCAAAGTCCATACTTGATTAGTATACATGGATTCCATCTCAGATTTCATGGCATCCAGCCATCTCTTGGATTCTGGAGTGTTCATAGTATCTTAGTAGGTGAGAGGTTCATCTTCGTCTATAAGCATCACATCACCATCTTGAGTTAAGAGAAATCCATAATATCTCTCAGGCTCATGGCGAATCCTACTAGACCTACAAACAACCTGTGTTTCTTGAGCAGTGTTGTGTTCTTGTACATCCTGCTCAAGTTCCTCCATTGGTTCAATGTTATCTTGTGGGCCTCGAACTTCATCGAGATCTATTATCCTCCCACTGTTTTTCTTCGAAAGCATTTCTCTTTCAAGAAAAACTGCAGTTCGAGCAACAAACACTTTGTTCTCGGAAGGATTATAGAATGAATAACCCTTTGTTTCAATTGGGTATCCCACAAAATTATATTTGTCTGATTTACGTCCTAGCTTGTCAGAAGTTAAACGTTTCACAAACGCTTCACATCCCCATATTTTCATAAATGACATGCTATGTCGTTTCTTAGTCCATATCTCATATGGAGTTTTCTGAACCATTTTAGTAAGAACTCAGTTAAGTGTATAAGCAGCCGTCTCCAGGGCGTAGCCCCAGAAACTAATTGGAAGATCTGCATGACTCATCATCGATCGTACCATGTCCAACAAAGTACGATTCCTCCTTTCAGAAACTCCATTCCATTGTGGTGTTCCGGGAGGAGTGAGTTGTGATACAATGTCACACTCTTTTAATAAACTCTTAAATTCATGGCTTAAGTATTCACCTCCACGATCAGATCGTAGAGTCTTAATACTTCCGCCAGTTTGCTTTTCTACTTCATATTTGCATTCTTTGAACTTTTCAAAAGAATCAGATTTGTTCTTCATAAGATACGCATATCTACTGAAATTATCAGTAAACGTGATAAAGTAGTAAAAGCCACCTCTTGTCATAGTACGCATAGGACCACATACATCACTATGTACAAGTTCTAATCGTTCAGTGGCCCTTTCACCTTGTCCGGTAAAAGGAGATTTAGTCATTTTTCCAATGAGACAAGGTTCGCATGCTTCGTATGATTCAAAGTTAAACTTATCCAAGTATCCATCCTTATGTAACTTGGAAATGCGCTTGTCATTTATATGGCCTAAACGACAGTGCCAGAGGTATGTTTGATTTAAGTCATTTATTTTAAGACGTTTGTTATTCATATTATAGATAGGAGTGTCTAAATCAAGAACATATAAACCGTTAAATAAACATGCAACCCCATAGGTAACATTATTCAAAGAAAAGGAACAACTATTGTTCTGAATTAAAAATGCAAAACCTTTCTTGTCCAAACAAGAAACCGAAATAATGTTTCTACAAATTGCAGGCACGTAAAAAAACAGTTCTCAAGTTCTAAAATAAGCCCAGTGGGCAACGTTAAATAATAAGTCCCTACAGCTAAGGCAGCAACCTTTGCTCCATTGCCAACTCATAGGTCGACCTCTCCCTTTGCCAAAGTCCTACTCCTTTGCAGCTCCTTCACATTTATATAAATGTGAGAACCACATCTAGTATCCAATACCCATGATGTAGAAGTAGACAGATTGACTTCTATAACATAAATACCTGAATCAGAAGCTTGACCAGCCTTCTTCTTATTCAGATCCTCCAAATAAGCATGACAGTTTCTCTTCCAATGACCTGGTTTACCACAGTAGTGACAATCACCCTTTGCAACAGCACCATTAGGCTTTAAAGCCTGTTTGGGATTAGCCTTTGGCTTGGGAGCAGAATCAGATCCAATCTTCTTCTTTCCCTTCCATTTGCCTTTCCTATTAGCCTTACCTTTGTTATCTACCATCAACATGGCAGCAGGTTCAGCCTTTTCATGTTGGTTTCAATAGTTCATAGCATGGCCAACAATTCAGTGGGTGTTTTGTCTATCTCATTCATATTGTAGTTCATAACAAAATGAGTATAGTTGCGGCTCAAAAATTGCAAGATTAAGTCAAATTGAGCTTCCAAACCAATCGGGAAACCCAAAGTATCAAAATACTCAATATAACCTATCATCTTCAGAACATGTGGTTCAACAGGTTCATGCTCTCCCTGTTTGTAAGCATACAGTGCTTTGCTCGTGTCGAACCTTTCTTGACGAGCTTGTCCCTCAAATATTCTTTGAAGGTGTTCAATCATCTCATAAGCATCCATATGCTCATGTTGTTTTTGAAGCTCAACACTCTTGGTTGCCAGCATGAGACATGCAATATCATTCACATCATCAATATGCTTCTGATAAGCATTTTGCTGAACGCGAGTTGCATTCTCAGCAGGAGGAGCAGGTGAATGAATTTCAATGACATGGAGCTTACGCTCTTGCCTGAGGACAATCCTCAAATTCCTATACCAATCCAGGAAGTTAGTTCCTGTCAGCTTGTCATTCTCAAGGGTTGCTCGTACGGAGAAAGTATTTGTATTATTTGCCATTTAAATATCTACAATGTTTAAAATGCATAAAATAAACATTAGATTGTCTAAGTTATTTATTATGTTCAACTGATTATGATATATTCATAATATATCTCCCACTATTTTTATCAAATTAATAGCCCTAACTATTAATTTGGAAAGTATATCCCATAATTCTTTCTAGTGAGCCAAGATCCATATTTCGTCATGTCTTAAGTCAACCACTGGAAGTCCTTAAAAAATGATTATTTAGGTAGACAACAGTTGTCAATTATATCATATATAATTCTTGGATAGTTTGGTGAACAACGATTGATCTTATCTATCTAATAGACTTTTAACCAAACTCTATGCTTCTAAGTTCATAATGGTTGAATATAACCGTTTATTTTCACCTTATTATGACGACTCAGTTAAGTTAGACCCAATGATACAACGGCCGAATATAACCGTTTATATTCGTCGCATCTCACCACGATAGATAGGAGTCCCCTGCCACTGACAGTCATTCCCCTAATCGATCTAGGATTCGATGAGTGTTCATTCATTGGAAAACATCAGAGTAAAACTTAATATTTTGTTAAGGGGTTTAGAAAATTTATAACGATCATGATCACATCATAAAGAGATCCTCAATTTTTCCTTGAACCAAATATTTCAAATTGACATCTTAGATTTTTCATTTCCCAGGTAGAAGGAGGATACCAGTGGTCACACTTAAAACCCATCAGCCTTACGAATACGCATATCCGTTTCTGTCAGAAAATCCCAGTTATAGATATCAAAAATCAACATTTAATTCCGTGTTTTAAAAATCCATATTTCATAAACACAAGAATCTCATGATCGTTTGTTAATTTTAAAATCTTGAATCGTTACAGATTTTATATTTCTTAAGCAGACATGGCAAGGGTGTCGTATCTAATACATACATCATTCCAACACATACATATCTACACATGCATTCATATACATATATGTATTGTGCATAAATTAAACGTGTTTGGTTATGGCCCCATCCTATGTGATATTTCCAAGCTAATGGAACTCGAGTTACATTCGAGATGAACAATTACATTGAACAATAAATAAATCTATTCTAATGAAATTACAAGAAGAACTCGAGTTACATTCGAGATTAACAATTACAATGAATAAACGACATGCAAGTCGTATTTAGAAACCAAAACCATAAAACAAAACCACTATCCTATGGGTCTTTAGGCCATAACCATCCACCATGTTATCACATTACACATGTAATATATCTCAGATTATATAAACATATCATATAATCATATATAATAAATTTCAAAATTTCAGAAAATAATCAATCGCCGTTTCGGGGCCTGTAACGTCGTCAAACGGCTTACAGACGCGAAGCTCAGTATTGCTCAGTGACACGATTCCAGTCAGAAAACAGATATCGTTTGCGAAAATCGGACACTGGACACAGATTTCAGAAAATCTACCGAAGCCGTTTCAGAATTCGTATCGAATACGATTTCCATAACAAGAACAAACATGTATCATATACATACAGCAATACACACAATCATCCCATGATTATACAACACATGAATATCATATATTCAAAATCATATAAAACATATATATCAATATATATACATGACATATCATATATATGTTTACATACATCAAAAAACTGTTAAACACATAACCAAATCATCCCATTATACACGTAGCTCTGATGCCATTGAAGGGTTTCGAGCATGAAAACGGAGCGGAATTAACGTAAAAAAAAAAAAATCGAAACCCAATCGCAGGATCCATGTATAACGTTGGATGATTATGGTGAGAAGTCTGTACCTTAACAAAGCTTTCCGTATCCTGTTTAATGGAGGTCCAGAAAGATGAATCACAGCAGCCCTTTGTTGCAAATATTTGCTCTCCAAAGAAGTCCACACGAACGCCCGATCGTCTTACGATCACCGGAGTCGGTACTAGCCGAATTGTTTGCCTCTCTCTCTCTCTCTTTCTCTAGCCTCTCTTGATGTTGAGCAGCTAGGGTTTTTCTCTAAAACGAAATTTGATGATTAAACCCTAATACTATACATCATTATGTATATATAGGGGATAGAGAGATTTTGGGCCTAACCCTAATCCATGTGGTTTCCAAAACCCATTATGACTTTAGTTATTATTATTATTAAATCTGAATTCTAATATAATTAATCAAGTCTCACTTAATTAATTCAATAATTAAATTCGAATAATAATAATACTTATTAAATCCGAATTCTAATATAATTAATCAAGTCCCACTTAATTAATTTAATAATTAAATTCGAATAAACAATAATATATTTAAATTCATAATTTAAATAAACCTCCGTTTTGACATTCTTTGTGTGTGACCCTTTAGGTTATTATTACGTTGGCAATAATTTTATTATCTAATAATAAAATTATAAACAATGAGTGGCATCTAGCAATACATCATTGCTACCCAAGTAACAATAATAATTGGTGATTCAATTAAACCTTTCGTGAATAATGTTCCATGTAATATAATCCCTTTAACCTTATATTATAGATCAAACTCGAGGCATGTATAGTGTCATCATCTTCAACGTTTAATCTCGATTTCCTTGATCAATGAGTAGACTATTTAAACAAATTAATATTTGAGCATGGTCATGCATTTCATAGTCTCACTCAATCAACAGGCCAATAATATCACTCCTAGAATTGGAGGGTTAAATCCTATATCTATCATTCATATTCCTCATACGATTCATAGCATACCCAATGTACACCTTTATCATTACCCGGTTAAAGGTAACTTTGAGTGTAATCAAAGTATATTAATTCTCGTATAGAAATATAATGATTTCAAGTCAGAGGATCATTACATTATTATCACAGTGAGATTTCTTATGACACTTATTTACATGTAGAATCTCACGGCGGGTCTTTCTAGTGTCATGTATTGATACATACACTTATGTTCTTGACTTTAGTATCACCATACCTATGACCAATGAGATGTGGTCATCCGTCAACAAACATACTAGTCTTATTGTATTATTATTGTCCTTAAATAATAATACCTGACTAGGGAATTTTAGGAATAAAATACTATTCATATAATCTCATTTTTAAGTCACATACTTAAAGATATATATTACGTATTAATATTCCAAGGACATTTATTATCCTTTCAATTTATAACGCAGTAAATAAAGACATAATAAATAATAATTAAATAATCACATAAAACATAATCCTTAATTGTTTTCAATAAAACATTAAAAGTATTGTCTCTAGGACACCAATACTAACAATCTCCCACTTGTACTAGAGCCAATCTCTCATGTATCTATTACCCATGGAACTAGTATGACCTTCGTGCTTCTGCTGCGACAAAGCCTTAGTCAGTGGATCTGCAATGTTATCATTTGTATGCACTTCACATATATGTATATCCCCTCGATTATTAATCTTATTAATTAGGTGATATCTCCTAAGTACATCCCCAAACAGCCTCCTTGGCTGCTTCGCAAGCATCAATATACTCAGGCTCTATTGTAGAATCAACAACTGTCCCAGCTGTGAATCATTCCAGCATACAACATCTCCATTTAGACAAAACACAAAACACAAATAGAAGATTGATCAAACACAACTCAATTGTGACTTTCTACAAGGTGTGAGCCACAACAATGGTTCAGACATAACAAAGATTACAAAATATTGTGTTACACTTAAACATTTTCAAGGAGTTACAAGGAAAATTTCATACACTTGATATACGACAAGTTCGACAAAAATTAAATTCACAAGTCGATGCCTTGACAAGCCTAGGGGCAGTCTTCCGTCGACATGTATAACATACCATTTATAAATTCCTGAAGCCTATACCAGAAAGAGAAGAGGTCTCAAAAAGTATATTAATCGATGATGGACAACCTAACGGGTATTGATATGAAACATAATGACAAGCTAGATGCAAGACTACTTGTCCAATGACATCTAACTGATCGATATCACAACATGTCTTAAGAGATAAACATGAAGGAGAACAAGTAAATCATTATTAAAGAAACAACCTTCTAATTTAGTTTCCATCAATGAGTTATTACTAACATACATTAGACCAAATATTTTTAACTACATTATAAAATGCGACGCTTGTCACAAGCATGCTCCAATCAGATGTCAACCATCAGAATATCGACGTCTGTCAACCACATTTCGGCCAGGCATATAGTAAGGAATAGACATTGTTGGAAAGACGTCACTAGCATCTAGACAGAAAGAATACATGTTAAGTATAACAAATTATTTAAGCATATAGAAGCACAGACGTTTTGACATGTCAAAGCAAAGAGAGAAGACACAAGCGGACGCCTTGGCTGTTCTAGGGGCAATATTTTGAGCTGACAACATAACAAACATACCAATTATGTACATATTGAAACTAGTAATAGAGAAGTATGAAGAGTCGAATGATATTATGGCTCTAGACAACAAGATGAGGGCTGACAACAACCAGTCGATAAGTTGATCCAAGGAAATCAAGGACTACATGTCGGATAACATACAACTGAGCAATGCTAATGAGGCAAGGCTACTGAAAATGAAGGCTTCAAGATTAACAACAATTGATGGGGTTCTATTCAAGAAGTCAGTTACGGGTCTACTATAAATGTGTCTAGAGTATGAGGAGGCACCACAAGTATTGAAGTATGTACTTGAAGGTGATTGTGGGAACCATTCTGGAAGGAGGAATTTGTTATTCAAAATAGTACGAATGGGCTACTATTGGACGACTATCAGGCAAGATGCTATTGACTATATCAAAAGGTGTTATGCTTGTCAAAGGCCTGCACCCGTCAAATATCATTCGTCAGAATATTTGCACCCGTCAAACATCAGCCGTCAGAATATTTGCACCCGTCCAACGACATGCAACCTGTCAACATCAACGAATCAGTAAAATATGTTCTTATCGATTACATGCCATGTGCATGACAATATTCTTCTTACCTACAGAGATTAAAACTCCAACGACTTTGTCATATCTTATAAGGATGACATGAATTCAAGGAATACATCGATCACGTCTGTGACGCCCCCAAATCCGGGGTCAGGGATTTGAGTCGCCACGTCACCATCCAATCATTTACAATCTGCAATAACTCAATACTCCAACAAACACACATCATAGACCCCTCTCTCACACACACACAAGTTATAGTCT
Organism: Oenanthe sinensis; assembly: GCA_028671895.1. NCBI lineage: Eukaryota > Viridiplantae > Streptophyta > Magnoliopsida > Apiales > Apiaceae > Oenanthe > Oenanthe sinensis. The sequence goes on from CM053801.1 coordinate 27,329,195, forward strand.
TAGAAACGATATACAACAAGTATCATTAGTTATTACAAACCAAATGTACTTATCCAGGATCTCATACTATCAATGCTAACCTCTTCATGAAGTAACATTAACAACTAGCTCAATACTGAAACTTATCCAACTTACTTTCGTAGAATATGGTTGAACTGAACCATCTCAAAGGTGAATCTTCTACTTTCCTCTCTCTAGGAATGAAGCCAAATGAACATGTTATCACTTTCTCTGAAAAATATAATATAAGCAAGAATGAGCGAAAGAATGCTCAGCAAGTTATTCACCCAATTAGCTATGTGACTCTCATTCAAGAATATGATAATCATTACTATCTCAATAGTATAATCATAAGGCTTAACAGTATATGGTAAGCATAACGAAGTATCTTTAAACGATACACATGATCAGATTTTTTCTGCTAAAAACATTTGTACTAAACATAAAGTTTAGAAAATATCATACGAACAATTTGGTTCGGTATATAACATAAGACACTATCAAATATAGTATTACCGCGCTTTCATATCTCCTCTAAAGCTTTTTAAGATAAAACTCAATGAACTTATTACGTTCATAGTTTTGAAATAGTCTTTCCATAACTTAGCAAAATAGCTTCAAATATAGTTTTGCTAAACTCCCTTAATATACGGGGTACACCATTCAAGATACAACAATCATAGTTGCTTATCTTTGAAAAAATTAACTCACTTTGAACCATACCATTTATAAGGTTTAAACTCCCATAAAATATCTTTAAAGATCTTGTTGTGTTGTGATATACAAAGAAAGTAAGGGTGAGCAATATAGCTCAGCAATAGACAATATACTTCTGAAAACATGCTGTAAATCTGTAAGCTTTCTCCTTTATCAAATATATTTTGAAAACATGTTGTAAGTTATTTGTAAAAGCATTATGAATAAACAACTGAAGTTTAAAATAACTTTCGTCAAAAGATGATGAGTAAGATGAATCTTTCAGAATATTTCACCGCTAACAACACCATCGGTAACTCAGCTCCTAGGCTTTCGTTACGGTGCGTAGCACAATTCCAATTGGAAGAAGGGACTATAACTGGAGCATCAACACGCCCGCTACCACACATCCACGATACGGGTCAAAGTGCTGGACCGTGCGTCACTCGGCCTCTTACGCTATCTCCAAGTCCGCTGAATCAATCTATAAGTCTGGAACTGGAACATTAATCCAAACTCCCCAAGTATATAATACTTGTTAATAGATTTGTCTATCTAACCTGGAACCGGATGTAATCCTAGTTCCCAAAGTATATCGTACTTGTTGATAGACCCTCATAGCTATGAGCATATACTGTCAGATTAAGTGATGTCGCTACCTTACCACACAGGTAAGTTGACCTTCATCATATAATCTCCTTTCTCAAGGACTGAATTCATTTTGAAAACCATGTCTCGGGAGTTTGTCGGAAACCTCTCTGCTTTTGATAAGTTGAAAAGCTCTTGCTACTATGGAAACTGGTTCCAAAACTTGACTGCTTTCGAGAAGTAAATAGGTATTCACTTCCTATACCGAGTTCCCTATTTTTGATAATCCTGAACATATTTTATTCTTTTTAAAAGAATAAATTAAAATAATTAAATTAAAATATTACGGAGCTCTCACTATTTTTAAATCATTTTCTAAAGATCGGAAAGTATTTAAAATAATTATCGAAAGCTTCGAATAATTATTAAAGACCTAAAATAATATGTAAGTGAATTTTAAATAATTACTAAATATTTAAATAATATTTATTAATTATAATTAATAAATAATCCTCAATAAATGAATATTCAAAATAATATTCATTAATTAAATAAATATTAAAATAATATTTATTATCCTCATTTAATTCTTTTATCAAAAGAATATCAAAATATAAATATCGAAATATTTATATCATCATTTCAAAATAATCTGTCTCCGGCTTCTTCCGGATTACGACAGTATTTAACATAACTTTCCGATGCCCGGTCTACGTTCGAAAATACATAACTCGCTATACACTTAGAGCCTTTTACCTTCACCGGCTTATATCTATATTTCTTATAGCATATAACCGAAACATTTACGAAAGCTTTAATACATAAAACAATTCATACTTTTCAACATATAGTTATATCACAACAACAACAATCTTTCGACAAAACAGTAGTACATTAAGTACAGATGTTTAAAAACATGCATACGTAGCAATACATATATTTTGATATGTAAAAACATAGGTTAGAAAACTTGTCTAGAGTCCAAGATACGTTCTCAGAGTCCCACTCGCTCCGGATTCTCTATCAATAGATATCACAATCCTTATTAGTACTCTTACTCCCATCAACTACTTACATTACTCATAAGTATAATCATATTTCGATTCCAATTATGACAACCTCGAATTTTACTTAGTCATTTTACTAACGCTTATCTTACCCGGTATTCACCTCCTCGGGTCTATCTTAACCATTCGTAAACCATCTCGTCAACGGCTTTTAATCTAATCTTTTTACTCCAATATATAGTCATGTTGTTTCTCAACATCTTTCGTATTTTAACGGACTCGAAATTATCCTTTTACCCTAGCCAAAACGGCTCGTCAAAACCATGTCTCTGTAGTTGACTTTTCTGCGAATTACTATTACGCGACTCGCACTTTAATATTTTTAGTAAATCAGAAAATTCATAATTAAATATGAAACTACCTCAAGGAGCTTCTTGAGTATTTGTAATATTTATCAAAAATATTTTGATTTGAAATACTTGAGTTTAACTCAGTGAAAAGTATTTTAGAAATCGAGTCAACTACGAGGTTTTGCTATTTGCACCCCTTTTGCTAAAATACTCATAACTCATTAACCGTTAACTCAAATGATACACCTTTTTCACGTGCACGATCTAGAGAATGTCTAGAATACAATCCATCAAAATTTTGGCCCTGGACAGATGACTCATGTTTCCGAATTTACTGAAGAAGGCAGTAGCTTCCTGAATGAATAGTGCTTCGCACAACTTTGGCTCCGACATTTTTATAAAATCGAAATTTTAACATCTGCCCTTTGAAATTTTGGATAGGCCTTATTAACTGACCATATTACTTAACCTCAAAATTGCATGATTTTTAGAGACTGTTAAGGGGTCCATTTATATATACAAAGGGAGTCATTCGAAACAGTTTGGTCCTTTTAGACACCTATACTAAAACTAACTTTTCTCCTAAACCGTATATCGGAATAACATGATTCAAGTGTCAAAACGATCTATGAGTCAAGTACTATCCAACTATGGTCAGAGGTATTAGGGGCCAGGAGCTTGACAATTCAATTTTCACAGTTTAAAGGAGTGCTCACGAAAAATGGGCATTACGACGGCTATAAACGTAACGTTTTCCGGATTCAACCAATGTGAATCCATTCACAACCAAGATAAATCATCAACATACTAATATGGTCATATCATTCAACTAATCATTTCATAAATTTTTGACCAACACCACTTCACAAAATCATCCAACAACATTCAACCATTTACATTCAAACTCCTTAAACCACATATGCTTAAACATAACTCAACTCAAGCTTCTAACTTCAAAGTAAATCAAAGGGTGGATAGAGTTTATACCTTTCTTGAATCCTTAAACATACTAAAAAGAACTTGTAAGTCTTAAGGGAGCCTTGATTTATGCTTATCATCCTTAAACTTGCAAGAGAAAATCAAGAACAAGTTAGTAAATTTTCGGAGTTACTATTCAGCCTCAACTTCTACAATTTATTTACCCAATCCAAACACCTCCAAAACTTATGAAATTAAATAAGTACCTTCTACATATAGTGAAGAAGCTATGGTTAAAATTTGGTGATTTTTGGATGAGTAGAACCGAAGTTATAAAATCGTCTTTGCACCTTGCTCAAGCTGGGCAGAAAATGGAGAAATGGAGGGGGAGAGCTTTTCTCTCTTTACTTGCTTTTTGTGTTGGTGTATTTGTGTTTGTATAATGTGTATGTATTGTTACATGACTGATTTATACTCAATTATGGCTTGGTTGAATTGTTCAAAGATGATAAAGTAGCTTTATGACTTGCTTTTCCCTAATTTTGGGAACTATGTTCCTTAATCTTGGTTACTCATTTAGTTACTTGCCTTGGCTAGTTTCTTTTCTAGTTACTTGCCTTAGTTCATCCACTTGGTTCCACCAATGCAATTACTTGGTTGCATGGCTTTGGTGCAATTTAATTGCCATCCCATGATTAACACTTAATCCTTCACGTAAGTTCGATTATTTCCGAAAGCGTTTCGTCGTAGGAATTCCGTAGCGTAAATCCTTAATATTCATAATACTTCAATTCGATTATAACCATGAACTTTCTAATTTATAATCCTCCCGGTTATAACATAATTCTCTTATTCCTCGATATCTCGTAAATTACGAAACAAATCGTAAAAGTGAAAATCTTCGGATTCCGTCAGCTTTTACATACACTCATTTTCTTCGTACAACAATATCACATATTCGGTTTTCTAATAATCCACCACTTACTTAGTGTGGGCTAAAAAGTTTTTCATAATCCGTAGAATCACTATTCATCAGGGTCGTTTATAAATAAAAAAATTCGTCCAAAAATCTGGGATATTACAGTCTACCCTCCTTAAAAGGATTCCGTCCTCGGAATCTAAACAAAAGTAACTAAGGTTTGTCTCTTCAACCTTCTGATTTATCCATACACTCTTTCTGGTGCTATGGTTTTACTTCTCCACACTTTCTCTTTTCGGTCATTGATCTTTACCGATCGTAAGACACATTTGGTTATCATCTTTACGATTTCGTATTCTAACACGTGCCTAGCATACACATTATTCTCTCACAATATAGATGTAGGACACGCGAGGTTTTCATATTATAAATATTACAAAACAGCGCCAACGTATAAGCATTAACCTGTCATACTTCAGAACCTGCCAACTTTAATACCCTCGAGTTTAATTGCTCTCTTTTACCAAATCTCGTTACCACTTTACGTGATAATGTTTCTAGAAATATGAAGTCTCTCACTCCATGCTTTCTTTCTTTCCTCATTTCATTAACGTACCTGCGGGTTCCTTCTGGATACCCAACATTTCCTTGTTCTTTATCTTAGTCCTAATGTGAGAAAGATTGACATTTTTCTTCCGTACAAAACTTCGTAAGGTGGCGTGGCTATATTCTGAATGTAACTATCCTCGAATGAAAACTATATCCCTATTACGTTATTATCTCAACTCCTTTCGATACCCAAGGCATAAACCTTTTATCAGGAGCTAACTTTGCACGAGATTTCAATCAGAGATCCTCTTATCGAATCTCATTGTGAAAGGCATATGACAAGGCCTATTTGTAATAAGTAGATGACAACTCAACTCAGGTAAGAAAATTAAGTAAGTAATAAATACTGAGGAAGGAATAAAGATGAAGACAGTCAACAAGACACAAAGAATCCTAATATCAGAAGTGTTCTAATGAAGCTGCTACTCTACACCGGAAAAAGTTCATTAATATGTTCAAGCGTCGGCGAAAAATAAAGGAGTAGTATTTCAGAAGAGTTTAGAAGATACAGAAGATGCCAAGTGCCTATTACAAAAAGATTCCAAGAAAAGAAATATTGAAGACAAAACTAGAAACAAGACAAGACACAAAGACCACTACAGCAGAAATGAGAATCAACATTGTAGTTAGTCATCCGTGAACCAGACCAGTGCACAGGGTGTCAACAATGTCTGTGAAGATTCGTCATCAAAAATTCAAGTGGTTAGAAAGTTTGTTGTTGAAGAACAGAAGAGTTTTATCTACATCAACAATAGTCGAGCCTTTAATTTAATTCTCTATTAATTAATTAAATTGATTAGTTAATTTAATTAGTAAATTAATTCACTCAAAATTAATTTATTTCTTAAATTAATTAAAGGATCAATTATTTTAGAATGACAGAAGAAAGAAGCTGGAAGCTCAAAGGGATACAGAATCAGCTAAACAGGCCTGACGATACAGACTTTAAGACAAGACGGAAAAAGTATTGACACGGAAAAATTGCAGAGTAATATATTCGTAAAAGTGGAACCCCGGTTGGAATTGATTTATCATTTCCAAATCAAAATGAATTCGGTTCCAGACGTTCAGAAGACCGCAGCTTAGAGCGTAAAGATTTATTTAATTAATAAATATTTTATTTATTTAATAAATTATATTTATAAATATCTAAATAATATTAGATATTTATTTTTATAATTTCTGAATTAAATTTATTATTTATTAATCAAAGATTATAAGGTGTGCGGGTCGAAAAACATTTCTATGAAGCCTAGCCCTAATAGGACGAAATAGGCCCCCGTAACAAATTGAATTGGCAGGTGGTTTTATGTTTTTAAAGGACCAAATGGAGGCTGCCATGTGTCAAGCATTATGGAAAAGAAATGAAAAAGTCACATGTGCATAAGTAATACCGAATGGAGCTAGCAAAAGTAATACCGAAGCTTGTCAATTTCAATCGTAATGTTGTATTACTTTTCAAAAGGTAATGCCGAATTACTTAATAATAGTAATTTTGAATTACTTTTTCAAAAGTAATACCGAGAAAAAAAAAAGGTAATATCGATTTTTGAAAAGTAATGCCCAGCTTTCTCAAAAGTAATACAAGGCTTAATTCTTGTTAAAAAGGTCATGCTGAAAAGTAATGCAAAGCTTTTCCAATCTCTATAAATATGAGGAGATCACTTCATTATTTCAAGTTAGAAAATCAGTTCAAATTCAGAAATTTGTCTGCATTGTAATATTCACAGATTTCTGTGCAAGTTTGAATATAATTGATTAAACTCGAACACTTCATGTCGAATTTGTTCTAGATTATTTTATCAGTTATAAATTTTAATCATCAGATAAATTGTGTAATACTTTTCAAGTTAAAATTTATATCTTCTACTTGAACAGTATTTCATTAATATTAATATTTCGTGATTAATTAAAATAATATTTTAAATCCGAAATTTAGCGATAATTTACAGATATTGTATTCAACCCCTCTTCTACACTATCAGGGACCAACAATTGGCATCAGAGCTGGTTGATATTTTTCATAATCAGATCCAAATCAAATTCCAAGAACTCATACAGATCTCTAAAATTATTTTAAATTCGAAATAATTTTTTATTCGAAATAATTTTTTTTCGAAAAATTATTTTTGATCAAAAATTGTTTTAAGTCAAAAATTAAAATATTTTTTGAAACACTTAATTTTTTAATCTTAATTAAAGATGAGTACACAGAAAGTAACGGGCATCAAAATTCCACAATTTGATAGAGAACACTACAATCTGTGGAAGCACAAAATGCTACTGTTCATTGAGATTGTCAATCCCAAGTATGCATTGGTACTGACCAAAGGTGTTGAACCCCCTATGACAGTTACTCTGAAAGGGGAGATAGGAGTGAAGGGAAGTAACTCACTGCACTTTCATGTGTACTAGAAATGCTAAATGTAATCTCTATGTAATGGTTGATGATAACTCAACAATAGAACAGGACATGTAATAATATGCAGGTGCACAGAAATCTTGGATCACAGAGTTCAATTAAGACAAAGTATCAAATGATCATCTACAGACTTGAAGCCCACTGGAAGAAGTTCATTAACATGTTCAGGCCTCAGTGGAGAATAAAAGATGTTGACATCTATTCAAGGATGTGGAAGCTACAGAAGATTGTCTTAGTCTATGAAGATTTTAGTGCATTACAATCGAAGCAACAAGTAAGGTTTGCAAAGAAGAATGTGGAATCATGTTCGGAATCAAGAGCCCCTATCAAGACTAGTCACTTATGAACCAGACCGTTGCATCAAGTGTCAGGACATTGGAGGCAAGCTCTCGTCGGTTAATATGGTTTTAATCATTCTAAAGTTGTTGGTTTTCTTGAGTCAAGTGGAGGATCAACAAAGGTGGTAAATCAGTGTTGGAGAAATGTCAGCCTAATGGATAAGAGACAGACGGCACAACCTGATTGGATCTTACTAAAGCTTCACAGATTAGAAGGCCAAATACTTGGACGTGGTGGAGTCACGTATACGGGGCTAAGTATTTGGATAAGGAAGTCTACACAAATTGAAGAGTGGAATGGAAATATTTAATTTAATTAAATAAAGTATTTATTTAATTATTTATATATTTTATAAATAAAGATATTCTTTATTTATATTATATATATTTATTTAAATATTACTTTTACATTAAATATTTCCAAATGCATGCTTGCACATGACTTTGAAGATATGATTTGAGTGGACAAGAGTAAAAGGTGGAAAAAGCAAAAAGCTACACCTTTTTCTATAATAAAAGAAGAAACTCAAGTCTTAATTTTAGAGTGGTAAGGGTGAGTATTCGGATAAGAGAAAAGAAGAAAAGGGGAGAGAGAGAAAAATTTTTCTCTCCCCCATGGCCGAACTAGACTTTAATATTTTGGGGCCATGATTTTCTTTATCTTCACCACTCCTCTATCTTTCTATTGTAAACACTTGCTAAATCGTGTATAGAAGATAGGGCTGATTTTTGTCTCCTAGATCTACAAAATGTAATAGTTTTAGAGGAGACAAAAATCACTTCTTTGTTGTGTTCTTGAGCTAATGTTCTTGAACTTGTTTGTAGCATCTACCCCACTTCAATGAATATAAAGTTATATTCTTGGATCTTGTTGTGTTGTGTGTTTTGGATGATTTACCGTTCATTATCTTGGTTATTTTAATGGTGTTCTTGAGGTTGAAGAAGATGATGAACAGTACTCGGGTTTGAACCAAAGTAATTTTTTATGTTGTCCCAAAAATAATTAATAGTCAATATTTTAATTTGGGAATCGTATTCACCCCCCCTCTACGATCTCCGGGACCCAACAATTGGTATCAGAGCTACTCGATTAACATACAAATCGATTGGATCTATTTTTATTTTTGAGATTAAAGAGGGTACGATTGGTTCACTGGGCATCCAGAATTTTTTTGAAGCCCGGAATTATTCTAAGTACAAAATGTTCTAGATGGCCAAGTAGAACATTCCTATGTGGAATATTCGAGATAGATGTTCGAGATAGCCAAGTAGAATATTTCTATGTAGAATATTCGACTTAGAATATTCGAGTTAAATATTCGACTTAGAATATTCGAGTTAGAATATTCGAGTTAAATATTCGACTTAGAATATTCGACTTAGAATATTCGAGTTAAATATTCGACTTAGAATATTCGAGTTAGATATTCGACTTAGAATATTCGAGTTAGAATATTCGAGTTAGAATATTCGACTTAGAATATTCGACTTAGGATATTCGACTTAGAATATTCGAGTTAGAATATTCGACTTAGAATATTCGACTTAGGATATTCGACTTAGAATGTTCGAGTTAGAATGTTCGAGTTAGAATATTCGAGTTAGAATATTCGAGTTAGAATATTTGACTTAGAATATTCGACTTAGGATATTCGACTTAGAATGTTCGAGTTAGAATATTCGAGTTAGAATATTCGAGTTAGAATATTCGACTTAGGATATTCGACTTAGAATGTTCGAGTTAGAATGTTCGAGTTAAAATATTCGAGTTAGAATATTCGAGTTAGAATATTCGACTTAGAATATTCGACTTAGGATGTTCGACTTGGATGTTCGAGATAGGATGTTCGACTTGGATGTTCGACTTGGATGTTCGAGATAGGATGTTCGACTTGGATGTTCGAGATAGGATGTTCGACTTGGATGTTCGAGATAGGATGTTCGACTTGGATGTTCGACTTGGATGTTCGAGATAAGATGTTCGACTTGGATGTTCGAGATAGGATGTTCGACTTGGATGTTCGAGATAGGATGTTCGACTTGGATGTTCGAGATAGGATGTTCGAGATGGAATCTATGTAGAACATTCATATGTAGAATTTCTACTTAGAAGGTTGTTTCAACATGACACATGGCTACATAGCTTAACTTTTATTTAAAACAAAAATTGTTTTTCTCTCAAATTATTTTTAGTTTAATAATTAATTTAATAATTAAATTTGAATTTAATTATATAAAATATTTTGAAAATAATTTTTAAATTTAAATAATTTATTTTTCAAGTTTATCTTACATCTTGGAAAATATTTTATTTTCTTTTAAATTTTAGACTCAAATATTTTATATTTTTAATATTCTTAGTTAAGAATTTTATTAATTTGAAAACTAAAATTAATCTTAAAATCCAATTTAATTTCTTTTGAGTTTAATATTCTTAAAAGTATTTTGAGAATTATTTTGGAGGTTTAATAATTTATTTTTCATAAAACTTTAATTATAAATTTTATAAAACTCTTTGGAAAATATTTTTGGATTGAAATAATTTATTTTCATGAACATTTTAAATGTTTTGAGAATTTAGTATTTCTATTTCAAAATTATGGTTTCGAGTTGTTTTATTTTAATTATAATTTAAGCTTGAAAGTTTTAATTATAAATCTCATAAAACTTTTTGGAAAATCATTTTGGTTGAAATAATTTATTTTCAAGAATATCTAAGATGACTTGAAAATTTATTATTTTTATATCAAACTTATATTTTCAATCTGTTTTATTTTAATTATAATTGAAACTGTTTTGGATTATAAATTCTATAAAATTCTTTGGAAATTAATTTTGATTTGAAATAATTTCTTTTTCAGGATTATTTAATATACCTTGAAAATTTTGTTATCTCTATATCAAAACTTTCTTTTCGAATTTTATTTTATTTATAATTTGAAATTGAGAAATTTATTATTATTTATCAAAAATGCATTTTTAATTTATTTTGATTATTTAAATTCCTAAAAAATTAAATACTTCTATTTGAACAAAATGTTTTATTAAACGAAACAACAGGAGTTGATTCTTCGTTCGTTGAGGACAAACGAACTGACTGAAGAACATTCTAATGGAGTTGAGACCTGATCTTACCATTGGAGATGTATTTCTACATCGGTCTACTCAGTGGATCATTTGGTTAATGAAAGGGGATTAGTTCATTTAGGGAAGAGTCTTCGATCAGTGGTTTTCGAATCAATATCTGAAGAATTTGGGATTTTGAAAAGGAATTCAGTTTAACGGTCAAAGAACCAAAACAACAATTGAAGATTTGGTTAAAGGACATCAGTGGCAGAAATACACAAGGTTTGATTATCACTGGCATATGATAATCAAGGGGTTATTGCTACACATACAAAGAAGAGTGATCTTTTCAAGCAGAATATGAGACATTCTATGTCGGGGTCTTTAAGCAGAACAATCAGGTATCAATTTGGGTTGAAGCAGGAACATCGTTGATTATTGAGGTCAAATGCAAGGATACTTCCATGAGTGTTAGTAGAATGGAAATTGATTTGGATCAATTGATTATCACTCGAGATGGAATGCTAAGCATCGCTCAGGTATACTTTCTAACTAGTTTATACTTGTTTGATTCAATTATAGAGTATTAAGTGCTGAACTGCATTATATTATAAGTTTGATGTAATGCATGTCTCACCTTGATTTCTATATAAATTAGATAACTTATGCTAGTTTGTTAGTGTTGCTTGTTTATCAGTATTTGACTTCATGATTAGATCCTGTGTGATTTAATGCTTGCTTTACGATAATTGATCATGTTAGCATATATAGTCTTAGGTATTTGTAGGGGTACATTTACCGGAAATAGTATTTGCTGCATGCTAAGTGCCTTGATGTTTACATTGTCAATAATCTGTTTATACTCGCATGGTTATATTAAATGCTATATCTGATCATGTGCTTGTTAAGATAAGTTTGTTTCTAATTTGGGAATTGCCTAGGGGTCAGTATAATAAACCATGAATTAATTTTTTAAATTTAAACTGACTCAGGTAATTAGAGATAATATAATGTTAAAGTGAACAACAAAGGTGATTTAGAAGAATTAGGAATCTGAGTAATTGATTCTTCTATGACTACATATATGTATGACATGATTCTTATAGACTGCTAGTCCACCTTAAGTTAGGTTGGGATCACTGAGCTCATAGCCAAGACTACTTGTTGAGGCTGATATAGATGAGGAGTGATCAGTCAAATAAGAATGAGCATGTTGAACTTGAATGCTTTGTTGTTAACTATGTTTAAAAATATCTCTAACCCTTGGACTCAATCAAATTAAGGACCACGTGTCTTAATCATTTGTGAATGCAGAGTATCTTTCAACATGTACAAGTTATATATCTCTGACATTTTCATGTTCGAGGCATGTAACTACTTTTGCTTTGGTATTCAAATGGTTAAGCAAGGTTACCTATTTTTCTTGAATGATTTGAAGCACAATATTAAGGAAGACCTAGGGAATTCTTTGCGAAGGGTTTCCTAATATCAGTTCGAGGATGAACAGTATTGATCGGGGTCAAGAGAAATAGAAGCTCACTCTACTGGAAGTGAGGTTATTGCTGACACGAAATGTAATGCTTATGATGAAGTCAACTATTCGTTGAAGTTTATCAGAATGGAGTTAGCTGCAACAACAAGTGATGCTCTCACACTTGGTTTATCAATTAATACTTGGTTTATCAAGATAACAGATTCGACGGTAAAGATGAAGTTGGTGAGAAAGGACTACTTCTAATGAAATTCTTTTAAGAAGGACATTAGTGAAGTATGTCAGTTGAAGGGAAGTCAAGTCAAAGGCTATCCTGTTTAGTTTTGGTGGTTGTTCATGCATTCGATAGATGAAGCATCTCAGTGATTAATCACATTCAAAGGATTAGGCAGATTGCTGTAAGAACACTTTGAAGGCAGGTAATGGAATTTGTTGACGAACGAAGTTCTATGTTATGTCTGCACTGAAAGGAGTATTCTAGAGTAAAGTTCAGTTTCCGGACTTCATGACCAAATGGAGGAGTTGATAGGGAAATCCAGACCTTGAGTGGAATTACAAGGATAATGGATAGACTTAAGGTTTCCTATTCACTACGGCTGAATCAGTTGACACAGCAAGTCTAATCAGCAAATGTAAAGAGAAGACATCAAGTAAGATTAATCATGCCTGAAGTCACATGGTGTGATGGAAGGCTATCTTATTTGGAGTTAAGAGCTTACACAGAGTCTGTGATTGATTTAAGATGATCTAGATGCAGTGAACATCATCATCAAGCTCCCTAGCATTCGTTTGATTTTAGCTCTGAATTTCTAAAGGTTGACATCCTGTTTAGGGCTCAAGATCAGATGACACCAGATGAAGAAAAGCTGCAAGCAGCATCACAGGGGGAGCATCAGTAAGTTGGATCAACTAGTCGTGTTTGATGTTCAAAGGCTAGTAGTGCTCATTGAGTAAGAGTTGAGATTCTTAGGAGCACTTAGTGATCCAGATTGAGTGATTGCATATTAGAAAGGAAATTGTCAATTTAAAAATAATGCAAGATGATCTCAATCATATTTGAAGAAGACTACTCTACCCACTGAAAATCTAAGGAAACATTAAGGACACATCTGTCATGACAAAGGGTTTTGTGTAACAACATTTCCTAGAGTCAGTTCTTGATGAATCTGGGTAGTAGAGTAGTGATTGGTAGTACCGTGCATGTATAAGAGTATTTCATTGGTTTTTCTGAGTGAATTCAATGAAGAATGAAGATGCACTAACTAATCAAGATTGAGTAGGGTTCGAATCAAGGAACTAACTCAATTGAACCAGAGGCAGATACACTTAGCACAAGGAATCAATCCACATGAAGACTTGGTATTGATACAGAAGCTGAATGGTAGTTCGGAGTTTTTGAAGGTTCTACTCTGCCAGTGTCAGGACTACTGGTTTCTAGAGTGCTGAGTTTAATGAAGCTGCTGCCAAGACCAATATCTACAAGGAAATATTTGGGTGTTGAAGGTAATGCAGTTTCCGTCTGGATGAGCGTGGTATTGTTTCGAGGAATAATGTTAACTAGTAGCTGAAAAGTTATTCCTGTCCAAATGGAGTAAACGTTCGATCTCTCGGGCAAAGAGGAGTAATTGTTCATTCAACGATCATACACCAGTAAAAGCTCTATTGACTAAGGTATGTCACTCTAGTCTAATATTGATTTATTTAAATGTAATGTTTATAGAGAGTGTTCATGCTATTTAGATGTCTACGATCTCTAGGAACTGATTAATGTTTGGCGTGTGACCACCCGGAACTCAATATTATCATTATGAGATTACCTATGATCACCCGGGACCTAGGGACCTAACATTGTAGCATCTCTTTGAATAGTCAATTTATATCCAGGATCTCGTACTTTGTGCTATCATATGTTATTCATGCTATATGTATCAAATGTTTCAGCATAAGTATTTGTATATATTAATTAATTATAATTTTATTTACTTTTAATTGTTTAATGCTAATATTAATGGAACCACTTAATATGTAGTTTAAGTGATGTAATTCATGTCTTTTGCAAAATCCATTAATATTAGTTGTCATTCTTTTGATATTAGTGATGTCACTTAGAATTTCTGCACTAAGTGACAAAAAGATTATTTCAAAAACACTGATATTGAAAGTAATTTACTACATCGCGAGGGGTTGTCAAAGATCATAAATTTTAGCATTAATATTTAAAGGTATTTGATCCTTGATGCAACTAGTACCTCGAGCTTACATACATTATGATTGTCATGAGTATTTTCAATATGCTTAAGTGATAATTATTGATATGTAGTGTAAGAAGTTAAATGCTGTCATTCGGTCAATGTATGTTCAGTGTTTAGCGGATGCTTATGTTTTATGCTTTAGAATTACCATGATCTATATTGCAATATGTGTTTGTTTCAAGCGACAAATGGTAATTGTCTAGCATAATGTAAGTATCTTATGTGCTTGATTATTTTGTAGTAATATGCATTTTATTACAAAATGATTGAATGATGTTAGTACTTTTGAATGTCTTGTCATTCATATCTTTGATAATTCATTAGTATTAACATATGTTTTTCATTCTTTAGAACTTGAATGCATAAAGAAATTTCTTGTCTATTTCTTGTGAAAAATGTTTTATCTAAACATGCATTCATTTGCCAGAAAATGAAAAGCCACTAAAAGTTTTCTTTGAAAGAGAACATTTCTTGAGGATTATCTTTCTATTTCAAAATCATATATCCTCTCTCTCTCTAAATGTTTTGTAATGAAAACTGTTTTCTCTCCACGATTTGTTTAAATAAAGTTACTTGATAACTTATAACTTAGGTTGCATATTATCAGGCTATTTTATTTGAGTAAATTATTTTGATCTTGAGGTATCAACCATTGGTAAAACGTTTTTCAAAACTCTTGTTAATGTCTGTTTCACATTGACCTGTAGTATTAAAACAATGGTTGTTTGCTTTGGGATTAGTGCCTTGGACTGTATGACTAAAGCATTCATTCGATTTTTTTTTAAATGATTTATGTTTTAAGTCGGAGATAATATCCGATAAGAATGAATTACAAAACAATTTCTGAAAACATACAGTGAGCAAGATGAAATAGATTTGAGTTATTAATCAAAATGTTTTTGTTAAAAGAGTTGAATTTCAATTGGATATTTGTCTAAGAGAAATTCAAAAGAACACTTTTGTTAATCTGTTAAATTTTTTTTCAAAATTGTGAGTTTATGAAATTTGGCTTAATATTCTTTTATCTATTCTTTATTAATTCCCACATTTTAGCTCTGGTGCATTGTTTCTTGAGGACACATTGCTCCGATGCTATATTTCTGAGAAGGAATAGAGAATAAGTTTAATCATACTATACCAAATTTTATATAGCTCTGATCAACTCTATCTATTTAGCCGTAATGGCTTGGCCTTAGTGGCTATAGGGGAAGGTCAAGAAGTTGAATAATCCATCAATTTCTAACCAAGGCCTTAGTACCAAACACTATCATTCTAATTCAAACTTTCAACCCTTGGTGATATAAGGAACTTATGTTAGTTAGAGGTTGATAAGGGAGAAACTGCACTTGATGCAGCAAATAAGGATGAAGTCGGAAGTGCACCCACAGCTCTACCTCCAGAGAAGAAAAGAAGTATACAAATTGAGGTAACTGTAGCTCATCTGTATTCTCTCAAAAGGATGCAGAGCTGAAAAGGCAATTCAACCGTTTCTGAATGAACTCTCTCAACAGGGTGATTTCATTGAAAATTCGCTCGTCAGCCAGAGCACCTTGTAATGAGTCAAGCACACCAAAAGCATTCACGCTGATGGTAATCCTAAAGTTTTTGCTTCTAAGGGATGTTATAGGACCTAACAGTTCTCTAGCCTCTCTTGGGACTAATAATTGTGAGGACACATTGCAAGAAGTGCACATTGTGAGGAATAGGTAAAACCCTTAAACTTCTGTGTTTACCATTCATGGTGAATGAAGTTGTTGAGCCACCTTCACAAGCGTTTGAGGGAAACTTGGATTTCTTGCCATTTATTAGAATCCTTGTCAACCTTCCTAGGAGGAACAGTCCTAGTTCCCTAACGGGATTTCACATCCGCAGAGCAATCTGTTGATGTTGAGAGGCAATCACTAACAGTTTTCCATGACTGAAAATAGTGAGTTAATTCATCTTCACAGGTGATTGAGAAAGATGTTGTACATGTCTACTCTCCCAGGAATTCAAATTCTGGAATACATGGATCGCTCAAAACATAAAGGCATATCACCGTCAACGATCCAGTGCATGGATTTGCATATGGGGAGTCGGTTGATGCTTAGATAGCTGCTAGTACGCATACCACATTCAACGATCCAGTGCATGGATTTGCATATGGGGAGATTGTTGATGTTGAAAGTAGCTGAGCAACAACTCGTAGACTATGATTCAGTTGGTTTACCAATTTGATGAGTCTTTTGAGGATCAGGGTGTTGGGATTTCAGTCACTCCTGGAATGGAGGATATTCCAATTTCATAAGGGTTATTCCCCGACGACGAGCCACATGTGCATGGATTTGCTCATGGTGAGTTGGGTGAAGGCCTAACTGAAACCCTGTCTGAGATTCCATCTCAGAACCTAGATCTTTAGTGATCGACAACATGCTACAGTCAACGATCCATAATATCTTGGTGAGACTAGCATGGATTTACTTGCAGGTACAAATTGCTATAAATGGAATGAGTGCAAGTAAGGGAGAGAAACACTTGAGTGAAGTGAGGGAGTGATACACTTGAGTGAGAGAAATAGGGAGAGAAATGAGTGGAACACTTACGCTTGAAAGTGTAAACACCAACAGAACGTAGTAGAAGTGAGGAAACCATAGACCAAACACTAACCTTGCTACTATGTCTAAATCATGTTACTGAATTTTCCAGCTCTGGAATGTTGAAGAGATTCTTTTCTGGAAGACAAGCTGAAGAAGAGTCTAGCTGAAGCTTAGTGGGAATGTCCAAACTATTACCTTTGGATCTATTAATTCGTGTTATTCTCAATCTCAAAGGGGGAGACATTAATTTTTAGGCCTAAGGGGGATTTTATGTTCAATTGGAGGAGAGTTTCTTATTCGATTGGATGTAGATGATACTTTTATTGTTTTAAAGGATATTCTCAACTAAGGGGGAGAATTTGGTGATACAAGAAACGAGATCTCTTGGTGATACAAGAAATGAGATCTGTCAATCCTATCTTGTGGAGGTTACTTAGAGGATATCTAAAGACACAAGGGTGGATTGGAGCTTGCATGAACTAAGGGGGAGAATTAGATAAAATTGAAACCTTAGTGATGCAATGGAGAAATTACTAAGGGGGAGTTTCTTAGTAATTGGTTGGAGCCTAATTCCTAAAGGTGTTGTAGATTTAACTGATTTTTCGTCTGAAGTGGAGAAGTTACTTTTTGTCAATTGGGAAGAAGTTACTTGTTGTACTAAGGGGGAGAAGTTATGGAGAATATTAACATCTTGGTTTGCAATGCTATATCTTATTCTGAAAAGATATCTAAGGGATTTTGCTCTATTTGTTTGAAGATCTGTCCTTGGAACATTCTTAAGAGAGGTTTGGCAGAAGAATTCTTTCTAGCACGATCAATGAATGAAAATGAAGATTTCTTTGAAGAGTATCAACTCAGGGGGAGTTTTTGCTAAGTAGAAGTTTTCTGGGTAAAGCAGAATGTGAAGGAGATTTTCAAGGGGCATCTGAGAAGTGTCCAAGTGTGTTCTAATTCTTGTTTCAGTGATAGATGAAGTCAGTGGAGTAGTGCAGGGAAGAAAGAAAAATATGTTTCCTGGAAATAGAACATCCTGAAGAAAAAGAAGAAGTGACTTTCATTCTAAGAGAGAACAACCTTAAGGGGAGATTGAGTTGACCTCTTATGGGGAACATAGAGAGCTGTATGTTCTAGTTCGAATTGCAAGATGAACGAGAATGATTGTTCAGAAGTCTTTACTAATGATTTGTTTCTTTATTGAAAGAACCCCATCTTTGAAGAACATTGAAGTGGAGGAAGCTAAAGGAAAATGAAATTCAGAAATTCATCATTCATTTTCAGCAACTCAGGAAATCTGGATTTAACTGATTATATCTTTCCAGAACCTTTTGTATATTATTTTCATGTCCAGTACTTTAATTGTTTCTTGTATGTTAGTTGAGTTATCCTCTAGTAGTTAATTTTATTTAATTGCTTTTGGGGGAGATTTTAAAGGGAAATAGTATTTGATTGCTATTACATATCAACCAAATAGGGGGAGATTGAAAGGGGAGATAGGAGTGAAGGGAAGTAACTCACTGCACTTTCATGTGTACTAGAAATGCTAAATGTAATCTCTATGTAATGGTTGATGATAACTCAACAATAGAACAGGACATGTAATAATATGCAGGTGCACAGAAATCTTGGATCACAGAGTTCAATTAAGACAAAGTATCAAAGGATCATCTACAGACTTGAAGCCCACTGGAAGAAGTTCATTAACATGTTCAGGCCTCAGTGGAGAATAAAAGATGTTGACATCTATTCAAGGATGTGGAAGCTACAGAAGATTGTCTTAGTCTATGAAGATTTTAGTGCATTACAATCGAAGCAACAAGTAAGGTTTGCAAAGAAGAATGTGGAATCATGTTCGGAATCAAGAGCCCCTATCAAGACTAGTCACTTATGAACCAGACCGTTGCATCAACTGTCAGGACATTGGAGGCAAGCTCTCGTCGGTTAATATGGTTTTAATCATTCTAAAGTTGTTGGTTTTCTTTAGTCAAGTGGAGGATCAACAAAGGTGGTAAATCAGTGTTGGAGAAATGTCAGCCTAATGGATAAGAGACAGACGGCACAACCTGATTGGATCTTACTAAAGTTTCACAGATTAGAAGGCCAAATACTTGGACGTGGTGGAGTCACGTATACGGGGCTAAGTATTTGGATAAGGAAGTCTACACAAATTGAAGAGTGGAATGGAAATATTTAATTTAATTAAATAAAGTATTTATTTAATTATTTATATATTTTATAAATAAAGATATTCTTTATTTATATTATATATATTTATTTAAATATTACTTTTACATTAAATATTTCCAAATGCATGCTTGCACATGACTTTGAAGATATGATTTGAGTGGACAAGAGTAAAAGGTGGAAAAAGCAAAAAGCTACACCTTTTTCTATAATAAAAGAAGAAACTCAAGTCTTAATTTTAGAGTGGTCAGGGTGAGTATTCGGATAAGAGAAAAGAAGAAAAGGGGAGAGAGAGAAAAAATTTTCTCTCCCCCATGGCCGAACTAGACTTTAATATTTTGGGGCCATGATTTTCTTTATCTTCACCACTCCTCTATCTTTCTATTGTAAACACTAGCTAAATCGTGTATAGAAGATAGGGCTGATTTTTGTCTCCTAGATCTACAAAATGTAATAGTTTTAGAGGAGACAAAAATCACTTCTTTGTTGTGTTCTTGAGCTAATGTTCTTGAACTTGTTTGTAGCATCTACCCCACCTCAATGAATATAAAGTTATATTCTTGGATCTTGTTGTGTTGTGTGTTTTGGATGATTTACCGTTCATTATCTTGGTTATTTTAATGGTGTTCTTGAGGTTGAAGAAGATGATGAACAGTACCCGGGTTTGAACCAAAGTAATTTTTTATGTTGTCCCAAAAATAATTAATAGTCAATATTTTAATTTGGAAATCGTATTCACCCCCCCTCTACGATCTCCGGGACCCAACATACTCTCCAACACGAGATAGATGGGGTTGTAATTCATCACCAACAAGTTCCAAAAAATCCAGCGGACTACTCAGTTGAAGAAAGGGAAGCTGTGTCCCTGGACAACAATCTCAAATTGATATTGATTGAATCTCTAGACTACATCATGTACAATCAAGTAGTCAATTGTAAAAACTCAAAACAGATCTGGGAAACAATAGAGATTATCAACGAGGGGACTGAAGAAGTGAGAGAGAATAGACTGGAAATCATGATCTCCCAGTATGAGCAGTTTAGATCCAACCCTGGTGAGGGTATCTCTGAGGTGTTTCAGAGATTGAATAAACTGATAAACGAGCTCAACATGAATGGAAAGTATTATCAGAATCAGGAGGTCAATAGGAAGTTTCTGCTAACCCTACCCGAGCATCTGGAACACAGGATCGCAGCAATCCGTGAGTCTAGGGATATGAAGGAGGTAACCTTAGAAAGACTCTACGGAGTATTAAAGACATATGAGCTGGAACAGATCCAGACAAGAGAGATGTATGGGAGAGGTAAGGTTCAAAGTTCCTCCAAAGCACTGATAGTGGAAGCACCACAGAAGATGGAAGTGAAGGCTGCAATACCTTCACTGGAGTATGTTGTTCCAGAAATTGGACATACTTCAGATAAACAAGAAGGTGGTGAATTCTACTCTCTGGAAGAACTAGATCAGCTAGAAGATGAGTCTCTAGCTTTGGTTGCTAGGAAGTTTGGCAACATGAGATTCAGGAGAAATCCCTCATATAAAGTTGAATCAAATTTTGGGAGATTCCAAAGAGGAGGGTCTTCAACAGCTGAATCAAGAAGCGGCTATAAGACCGGCTTAGTTAATAGAAGCAAGTTTCGTTGCTTCAACTGCAATGAGCTAGGCCACTTTGCAAGAGAGTGCAAGAAGCCTAAGCAAGGAAAGAAGAGAGAGTCTTACGAAGAGCTCAAAGAAAAGTACGATGCACTTTTGCAAAAGCATCAAGGAAAGTCTTATCTGGCAAAGGGAAAAAGCTGGGATGACTCAGATGATAGTGATAAGGAAGAGCTGGGAAATCTTGCTCTTATGGATTCATCCGAAGAATCACGATCTCCTACTCGCCAAGAAGGAATAGAGGTAAATACTCATTGCCCTAAAATGTTTGCCTTGATAGCTAAAAAACTAAAAGGTGAAAGAAGTAAGGTTAAGAAACTAAGACTCGCTAATAAAGATCTAATTGATGAGCTCGAAGTCTTAAAACAGTTAAAACGAAACAATGACAAGTTGACTAAGAAGTTAACTGATGACTTAGCTTATCAAGTCAATCAAGTCAGTTGTTATGTTGGAGTTGAGACCTACCTCAGAAAACAAATAGAGGAAGAAAAGAAAAGGTGTCTAGCCTATGAAAACTCGTCTTACATTATAAAAAACCTAGTTGACCAACAGGTGATAAACCGAAAAGTTGGAATAGGGTTTGAGTATAATGAATCTGTAGGAAAGGCAAGCAACATCACCTCATTCAAGCAAAGTGCTAAAGAAAGGGGTATTCCTCATGTTGTTAAGGACGCACGTAAACCTCTTTTCATAACACCTATAGCAGAACCAATCCCTGAGAGCTCTATAACGATTGCCTATGAAATGTATTTAGAGGATCTTGAGGAAGAGAAGAAAAGAGAGGAGAAAGTTAGGGACATAAAAGGAGTAAATGTCCAAGAAGAGATAATTGCACCCAAGACACTAGTGAAAGTTGTGGGAACTTCTGATTTCCCCAAACCTGGTATAGGTGCTAAGAACTTAAAGAATAATTTGAACAGACCTAACAATAAGTTTGTTAGAAGTAGGGATAGTAACAACAGATGTCATTCTACTGAAAATTTTAAATCTGCTGAAAAAGTTGAAGTAGAAACTGTTAATATACCTACTATTGTGAATAACATGCCTGCTATTGATGTATGCCATAAACCTTGTGGTGTTTTAAATTGTATGTTATGTGCTTTTAATGCTATGACTGCTTATTTCAAACGCATGACTGCTAATAAAAAGAACATAACACCGAGACAACACATCAATAGTAAATTTGCAAAATCCAAGACTGCGATTCCTTCACCTGTCAAGAAGGAAACTTATGTTCCTAAGTCTAAACAGAAAACTGTTAAGACTATTTATAGGAAGGTAAGTACAGTCAAGGTGGATGCTGTCGTTGTTCGAAAGGGATCTGTTGTCAAAGCTGACAAAGGTCAATTCTTTAAGTATGCAGGGCCCAATCAATTTTGGGCTCCGAAGATAATCTAATCCGTTTGATAATTGCAGGGAGTTAAATAGGTAAACAGAGTTATATGGATCCTGGACAGCGGATCTTCAAGGCATATGACTGGAGATAGAGCCCTACTATCAGACGTGGTTGAAAGAGCTGGCCCAATTGTCATCTTTGGAGATAACAGCAAAGGAATGACTACGGGATATGGCAAGTTAAATACTGGAAATGTTATCATTGAAAACGTCTCTTTAGTGGAAGGACTTAAGCACAATCTACTCAGCGTCAGTCAATTTTGTGATAAAGGTTACAAAGTTAACTTCATCAAAGAAAGGTGTTTAATAGCTCATTCTAAAGACGACAGACTAGCCTTGCGTGGAGTAAGGAAAGGAAACTTAGAACCCTGATTGAAGCTGCAAGAACTATGCTAAGTGAATCAAGGTTACCTATCTACTTCTGGGCTGAAGCAGTTAATACAGCTTGTTACACTCAGAATCGAACTCTGATCAACAAAGATCATATGAAGACCCCCTATGAGGGCTGGTAAGAAACCAACACTCAAGTATTTTCATGTATTTGGAGCCAAATGCTATGTGCTAAAGGATGGAGATGAACATCGTGGCAAGTTCGAAGCCAATGCACACGAAGCTATTTTTGTTGGTTACTCAAGAAGAGCTTATAGGGTGTACATAACTGATCAGCACCAAGTAAAAGAAAGTGTCAATGTTACTTTTGATGACACTAAACTCCCAAGCATCCAAAATGAAGATCCTTCTGAGTCATTAAAATTTGATAATCATCCAGACTCAGATTCGGATGGTGAAGCAGAACCTGAAGTTGCCGCAGGAAATGATAATGGAAATAATGATGATAATGATCCAGGTAATAGTGGTGGAAACAATGGTAACACTGGAGATACTACTAATACCAGTGGTGGATCAACAAGTCATCCTGGCAGCAACTCAGGGGGAAATGAAGGATCTACTGGCAGAACACAACATCACAATGAATTTCGAGGAGAATCATCAAGATCAAACCTACCAAGGGAAAGGATATGGAGCAAAGATCATCCTTTTGAATTGATCATAGGTGATCCAGATGTTGGAGTTAGAACCAGAAGTGCAACTTCAAATGAATATCTATTTTCGATTTTTCTATCTCAAGAAGAACCAAAGAAAATTGAAGATGCACTAACTGATCCAGATTGGGTTCTTGCCATGCAAGAAGAACTCAATCAGTTCGAAAGGCAAGAAGTGTGGACACTAGTACCTATGCCTAAAGATAGATATGTTATTGGCACGAAATGGGTATACAGGAACAAGTTAGACGGTGATGGCATTGTTACAAGAAACAAAGCCAGACTGGTTGCTAAGGGTTACTCTCAGGAAGAGGGAATTGATTATGACGAGACCTACGCACCAGTTGCAAGACTTGAAGCCATCAGGATATTTCTGGCATTCGCAGCACATTCCAAGTTTAAAGTCTATCAAATGGATGTGAAGAGTGCATTTCTGAATGGAGAATTAGAAGAGGAAGTATATGTGGAATAGCCCCCTGGCTTTGAAAATCCAGAGTTTGCTGATTTTGTGTATTTTCTATTCAAAGCTTTCTATGGGCTCAAGCAAGAACCGAGGACATGGTATGACACTCTATCTCAGTTTTTACTTGAAAACGGTTTTATTAGAGGTGTCATAGATAAAACTCTCTTTTATAAAATACATGATAAAGATATGATATTTGTTCAAGTTTATGTTGACGATATTATATTTGGTTCTACTAACGAAAACTTGTGCAAGATGTTTGCTAAGTTAATGCAGAGCAGGTATGAAATGAGCATGATGGGTGAGCTGTCATTCTTCCTTGGATTGCAAGTAAAGCAAAAGGAAGATGGGATTTTTATTTGCCAATCAAAGTACGTAAGGGATCTTCTAAGGAAATACAATCTAGAAGATTCTTCACCGGCAAAACCCCCAATGCCAACAGCCACCAAGCTTGACAAAGATGAAACTGGTAAGAAGGTTGACATCACAAGCTACAGAGGTATGATAGGCTCATTATTATATCTAACTGCTAGTAGACCCGATATAATGTTTGCAACATGCTTATGTGCAAGGTTTCAATCTGACCCTAGAGAATCTCATCTTATAGCAGTTAAATGAATTTTTAGATATCTGAAGGGTACACCAAATCTTGGAATTTCGTACCCTAAAGATACAGGTTTTGAACTAATAGGCTATACAGATTCAGATTATGCAGGATGCAGGATGGACAGGAAAAGTACTTCTGGAAGCTGTCAGTTTCTGGGACAACGGTTGATCTCCTGGTACAGCAAGAAATAACACTCAGTATCTACCTCGACAGCCGAAGCAAAATACATTGCGGCAGGTAGTTGTTGTGCACAGATCTTATGGATAAGGAATCAACTGAATGATTATGGACTTGTGCTTTCTAAAATTCCAATACTTTGCGACAACACAAGTGCCACAGCAATTTCCAACAATCCTGTACAACATTCACGAACCAAGCACATAGACATAAGGTATCATTTTATCCGAGAGCATGTCATGAATGGAACTGTGGTGTTACATTTTGTACCCACAGAAGATCAAATTGCCGACATCTTCACGAAACCACTTGATGAATCCACTTTCTCTAAGTTGGTTAGTGAGTTAGGGATGTTAAACATGAACTAATTATTACATGATGTTTTAAATTGCATATTTAATTTTAAGCAAGCACCGTATATATTCCTTAAAAATTATCAAAAACAAACAAAATGAAAAAGAAAACTCAAAAAGATTTTCCTTATTTTTGTACAGTTTTATTTATTCGGCATCTCCACTGTAAATATTTTATATTATTGTTGTTTTCCAATAATTGGCATATATTATTTATATATATGAGTATGTATAGTTTTATTTATTTTTCAACTATGGCATCCTTATTTTTTTTTATGTTTATTTCTATATAAATAAGTGCTGATTATTTCGCGTCTCTTTTGAGAAGTAGGAAAGATCTATGAGCTTGATCATCCAATTGTTTCTAATAGTTAGATCCCAAACATTGGCATCAATCTCTATCCAAGATCTTAGATCCAAACACACAAACACAATCACATCCGTCTCTCTAACCATTAAACAGAATACCTAATTATTAAGAATGAGGGAGTCAATGCCTTGATTGCATTTGATAAGGTTGGTATTGTGAGTGAACCAACAGCTCTGTCTCTAGAAAGGTGAGTCATATATATATAAGCTGAGACAACTGTTAGCTCATCTGTGTTTTCTCAAAAGAATACAGACTTGGAAAAGGCAAAACTGTTACTAGGTTCATTCTCTCAACAGAGTGAGTCTATTGAATTCGGCCTATCAGCCAAGGCCACTTATAAAGAGTCAATTTCATCTGACATTTTTCAAGAAACCACAAATTTAGTGTCTTATGTTTTAGGGACCAAAAGGGACTAAGAGGGGGCATTTGAAATGTCACAGTAAGGATGAATTGACGGAAGCAATTATTCTAAACCTCCATATCAAGGAAGGAAGAATGATTGATGATTCTGACTGAATCAACATGCCTTCATAGGCGTCAGGAGGAAACTTGGATCATGTGCTACATTATATATCCTTGTCACCCTTCCCAGATGGAACATATCTGGATTCCTAACGAAATAGATCATCTTAGATGATCAGCAACTCACTGAATCTATTCCTGAAGCAATTCAATTTATAAAATCAAATATTTTAATAGATTCAGGCGAGGACGGGGATTTACGAAACCCCATTGCACCACCAGTGACCTTTCTTGAAGGGGCTATGGTGATCTTTCTTGCAGGTACAAAAGACTGAGTCATCCGTACTGGGAGAGATATAGTGATATGAGAAAAGAGTGAAACACAAGTAAGGAAGAGTGAAAATATATATTCTATGAGTGAAACACTTAGAGAGTATATGAGCGAAACACTTGTGAGGAACACAAAGTAAAATCACACACTAGCACACTTACTGAATCTCTTTCCCAATTCCTTGTTACAGATTTCAAATGTTACTTAGCCAAGGTGGAAATTTCTCCAAAAAAGGACTGTTAAAATTATTAAGAGGATTACTCAACTAAGGGGGAGAATTACTAAGAGGATTACTCCAAAGTGTTAAAGTGTTCAACTAAGGGGGAGTAGATGAAAAAGGGAGAAGTAAACAAAGACTTTTGCCAGAAGAGGATTACTCAATTATTGAACAAGAAAAGTTGGATAATTTAGGAAAAGGGAAAATGAATATACCTTGGGTGAGAAGTAAAAACAGAAGTTAGAAATTCAAAGGAAAAGTGGTAAGAAGATAACAGACCTCATCCCTGTCATCCTAAGGGGAGCAGTGATGAGTCTGAGAAATGAAGATAATACTACATGTATAATATGTTCAGTGCTAGAGGAACAAACATCTTTCATTTCAGTTAACTCTGGAAATCTGGAAATGTTTTATATAATCCAGAGAACAATTTATTTATTATTTACAGTTCTTAAATGTCATATTATTTTCTTAGTTGTTAGTTGAGTTATCCTCTAGGAATTTGTATGTTAAATGCTTAACAACAAATAGGGGGAGATTGAAAGGCATATGACAAGGCCTATTTATAATAAGTAGATGACAACTCAACTCAGGTAAGAAAATTAAGTAAGTAATAAATACTGAGGAAGGAATCAAGATGAAGACAGTCAACTAGAAACAAAGAATCCTAATATCAGAAGTGTTCTAATGAAGCTGCTACTCTATACCGGAAGAAGTTCATTAA
Source organism: Oenanthe sinensis (assembly GCA_028671895.1). NCBI lineage: Eukaryota > Viridiplantae > Streptophyta > Magnoliopsida > Apiales > Apiaceae > Oenanthe > Oenanthe sinensis. Next base: position 27,356,402 of record CM053801.1, read on the forward strand.
TATGTTCAAGCGTCAGCGAAAAATAAAGGAGTAGTATTTCAGAAGAGTTCAGAAGATACAGAAGATTCCAAGTGCCTACTACAAAAAGATTCCAAGAAAAGAAATATTGAAGACAAAGCTAGAAACAAGACAAGACACAAAGACCACTACAGCAGAAATGAGAATCAACATTGTAGTTAGTCATCCGTGAACCAGACCAGTGCACAGGGTGTCAACAATGTCAGTGAAGATTTGTCATCAAAAAGTTCAAGTGGTTAGAAAGGTTGTTGTTGAAGAACAGAAGAGTTTTATCTACATCAACAATAGTCAAGCCTTTAATTTAATTCTCTATTAATTAATTAAATTAATTAGTTAATTTAATTAGTAAATTAATTCACTCAGAATTAATTTATTTAAAGGATCAATTAATTAAGAATTATTTTAGAATGACAGAAGAAAGAAGCTGGAAGCTCAAAGGGATACAGAATCAGCTAAACAGGCCTGACGGTACAGACTTTAAGACAAGACGGAAAAAGTATTGACACGGAAAAATTGCAGAGTAATATATTCGTAAAAGTGGAACCCCGATTGGAATTGATTTATCATTTCCAAATCAAAAGGAGTTCGGTTCCAGACGTTCAGAAGACCGCAGCTTAGAGTGTAAGGATTTATTTAATTAATTAATATTTTATTTATTTAGTAAATTATATTTATAAATATCTAAATAATATTAGATACTTATTTTTATAATTTCTGAATTAAATTTATTATTTATTAATCAAAGATTATAAGCTGTGCGGGTCGAAAGCATTTCTATGGAGCCTAGCCCTAATAGGACGAAATAGGCCCCCGTAATAAATTGAATTGGCAGGTGGTTTTATGTTTTTAAAGGACCAATTGGAGGCTGCCATGTGTCAAGCATTATGGAAAAGAAATGAAAAAGTCGTATGTGCATAAGTAATACCGAATGGAGCTAGCAAAAGTAATACCGAAGCTTGTCAATTTCAATGGTAATGTTGTATTACTTTTTAAAAGGTAATGCCGAATTACTTAATAATAGTAATTCTGAATTACTTTTTCAAAAGTAATACTGAGAAAAAAAAAAGGTAATACCGATTTTTGAAAAGTAATGCCCAGCTTTCTCAAAAGTAATACAAGGCTTAATTCTTATTAAAAAGGTCATAGTGAAAAGTAATGCTGAAAAGTAATGCAAAGCTTTTCCAACCTCTATAAATATGAGGAGATCACTTCATTATTTCAAGTTAGAAAATCAGTTCAAATTCAGAAATTTGTCTGCATTGTAATATTCACAGATTTCTGTGCAAGTTTAAATATAATTGATTAAACTCGAACACTTCATGTCGAATTCGTTCTAGATTATTTTATCAGTTATAAATTCTAATCATCAGATAAATTGTGTAATACTTTTCAAGTTAAAAATTATATCTTCTACTCGAACAGTATTTCATTAATATTAATATTTCGTGATTAATTAAAATAATACTTTAAATCCAAAATTTAGCGATAATTTACAGATATTGTATTCAACCCCCCTTCTACAATATCAGGGACCAACACATTGCAACAAAATGATCAGAGTGATTCAAAGATGAATTAACTCACTTCCAAATGTATATGAGAATAGAAATTTTTTGATATGAATGAAAACAACCATATATGTACTTGTGATGGAAAGTCTTTAGTATGATTTGGCTTTTCAACACATAATTGGGCGGCGTCCCACCAGACTTTTGTCACACAGACAAGAAGTCACACCATATGTATTGTCAATCCCAATCGGATGATGAATTGTCAATTATAGGAAGAGGGAAAAAAATAATGTTGAAAAGATGTGAGGAGTTTTCCTTCCTCAATGTGTTACGGAACTTTAACATAAAACAAGTTCGTACTTATTTAGGAATCCCTTTTTACAAGGTCTCAAACTCACCATCCCAACTCTAGACTTCCGGCTTGAATATTTCTATGACACTCATGTTCTTCATAACTCTTAAACTCTCATCTGCACAATATATTGCTCTTATATCTCATGTACGGATACTATAGCTATCGGCTGCGATCATGAGTCAGATACCATAACAATCATTTTATAAAAACCTGTAGTCCACAAGTTCTCACCTCCTTTAGTACATCGGGTCTTACCCAATTCTCAACAATTTCAATATGTCAACACATTTCTTTTGCTACTCATTAATTTCCCAAAATTTAACTTTACTCAACCAAATCTCACACTTTAGAGAAAATGGCATACAATCTATTTTCTCTTTCTAAGGCTACTTACACTCGCTCTTCATTTTCTCTCTTCAACTTTTGGTAGATCAAAATATCATTTATACAAACCCTGGCCATCGGTCCCATCATTTATTAAAATTCTATTGATTAAATCCATAAAAGTTATAGGTGCATTCATTGATCCAATTGACATCCTAGAACTCATAATGGTCATAACTCTTGTTGAATGCAACTTTGGGCAAATCATCTAGGTCAATTCTTATTTCATGATATATGATCCTCAAATCTATCCTCGAAGGGTAAATTATGTCTCCAAATGGTTGGATATCTCTATCCATGGTTATGATATACATTCCTAATTGTAATCTTAATCTTAATCAATTTTGGCAATCAACACACTAACTCTTGCCGTTATCCTTTTCTTTAACAATCAAACAAGGTGCACCTCATGGTGACACTTTCAATTTCATCATGCCTTTCTCTAATACTTCTTATCATTGAGTAATTAATCCATTTCATCTTGGTATGTGAAAACTTCTAAATGCCTCTGATGCTAGTGTTATTCATGTCACTAGATCGATGTTGAATTATATAATTCTATTAGGTAATACCTCATAAGGCCGCTAATAATTACATCCTCAACCCATTAACTACTACATACTCTTTTATTTCCAAGTATTTCCTCTTTTGGTACCGATCGTGGTTGCCCAACAACTTATCCTCCAAAGTGCAATAGGCCTTTCACATCCATCGTAATCAAAATCCCTCAATTTGTCTCTATGTCCTTTTAACACAACTTCATCATTATCGTGTAATCTTAGCTTTCATCACTTTATCTCTATCGTTGGTTTAAACATCCTCATGTAGACAATATTTTTGTCTTGACATTACATCTATTCTCTTTCCTCAAAGAATTAAATCTCCATTGAATGGCACTAGTAAATATTCGTACAATATTACTCTTGCTGCCTCAGTCTTTACTTATCGAATCATTACCCCTTACGAATCCACTTTTTATTATAACTATTTCTGAATCATCATCCGCTAATAATTTATATCCATCACGGCCATTTTATTTGGTCACAGCATACGAGACAACCACTCGATAACTGTTGTAAACTTTAATTCCTAATATTCCATACTTAGGCTCTTTCGTCCTAGTCTTAAATTCCAACTTCATCTAGCTTCCTAATTAATTTAGGGAAGTACTTACAAGATACACAACTTAGTTCTGCTAATAAATAGATTCACTTAAGAAGTTCATACTTACTCTCGTGAAAGCAACAATTGCTAGTCTTGACCATTCACAATGATCATTTCGCCGGCTCTGGTTTAGCCTCATCTCTGGGTTATACCCTTCATGAATTCCCCTCATCTCATGGGACTTTGATGATCTTAACTCCTGGGTGATATATTTTGAGGTTAAAACAATAGCTTTTATTTAAAACTTTTCGTAAAGAGAATTTTCTCAAAACATACTTCTTTCCACCACCTTGGTTTACTAACCCCAAAGGGATTCATTCTGTCCTTCGTTTCAAGCTCAACGGCTTCATACTTATATGGAAAGATCCTTTTCATCCCAATGGGCAGTACTTAGGGGCTAATAAAAATGAATAGTCTATGTGCTAAGGTAAAACAATAGGTAGGTGTCAAACTAGGTTGACGCTCATAAAATATATCCTTAACACTGTTCATATCAGTAGGACTGTCATATTACTCAACATGCTATCAAACCCAACACGTTTGATGTGCCGGATCAATATTACCTATCAGGTTATTAGCTAAGGGGAGATTCCTCACAACTTGTACCACTTTCATGTTTATACATTTATCGTTTGGTCCTTCCGACCGTCATCTTTCGAAAACTCATGGTCTACATGCCATAGGGTATATTATCAAAAGAACGAGATATACCATCCATTATGTACTCTCAATAAATTTACACCAAAGAATCTATAACTGTATTACGGGACCTCTTTCCCTGGATCATTTACCTCAACTAAACCATTAACTCCTCAATGATTGCTCGGACCCCTTTTTCTGGTCGGAGACCTACTATTAACAGAAGGAACTTCGTACCAACACCTATATACTGGGTCATTCATACTTCTCACCTGATAAAATATCCAGAATGTGTGGCCTACTTATATTAAGGGATCACTTCGATTAGAAAATACTTAACATACTTCGAAGATACAAAAATTGTGCATCTTAACTTCTCGTTGCGGTTTTACACCGTATCAATACCACACATCGTCTCAACAATTATCCTTGACTTCTTATCCTCAAAATCTTCATACCTTTCAGCTTGTTATAAGATATATCATTGCCTCTTCCAGGATGGCCTTGCCAATTTCCCGTCCAAAATCTATATCCCAAATGTCATTCATCAATCTCCTCACTACTAAGTCCAAGTAGACGACCTATTCTTACTCATTCATTGGTACTACATCCGGTAGTCCAATTATGAACTCTACATGAGTTCTCACGTTATCCTCTTATATATGCATAACTCTTAACGCTCTCGTATCGAAGTACTATAACTCATGCTCTGATACCATCTCTGTGACGCCCCAAAATCCGGGGTCAGGGATTTGAGTCGCCACGTCACCATCCAATCATTTACAACCTGCAATAACTCAATACTCCAACAAACACACATCATAGACCCCTCTCTCACACACACACAAGTTATAGTCTTAGAAACGATATACAACAAGTATCATTAGTTATTACAAACCAAATGTACTTATCCAGGATCTCATACTATCAATGTTAACCTCTTCATGAAGTAACATTAACAACTAGCCCAATACTGAAACTTATCCAACTTACTTTCGTAGAATATGGTTGAACTGAACCATCTCAAAGGTGAATCTTCTACTTTCCTCTCTCTAGGCATGAAGCCAAATGAACATGTTATCACTTTCTCTGAAAAATATAATATAAGCAAGAATGAGCGAAAGAATGCTCAGCAAGTTATTCACCCAATTAGCTATGTGGCTCTCATTCAAGAATATGATAATCATTACTATCTCAATAGTATAATCATAAGGCTTAACAGTATATGGTAAGCATAATCAAGTATCTTTAAACGATACACATGATCAGAGTTTTTCTGCTAAAAACATTTGCACTAAACATAAAGTTTAGAAAATATCATACGAACAATTTGGTTCGGTATATAACATAAGACACTATCAAATATAGTATTACCGCGCTTTCATATCTCCTCTAAAGCTTTTTAAGATAAAACTCAATGAACTTATTACGTTCATAGTTTTGAAATAGTCTTTCCATAACTTAGCAAAATAGCTTCAACTATAGTTTTGCTAAACTCCCCTAATATACGGGGTACACCATTCAAGATACAACAATCATAGTTGCTTATCTTTGAGAAAATTAACTCACTTTGAACCATACCATTTATAAGGTTTAAACTCCCATAAAATATCTTTAAAGATCCTGTTGTGTTGTGATATACAAAGAAAGCAAGGGTGAGCAATATAGCTCAACAATAGACAATATACTTCTGAAAACATGCTGTAAATCTGTAAGCTTTCTCCTTTATCAAATATATTCTGAAAACATGTTGTAAGTTATTTGTAAAAGCATTATGAACAAACAACTGAAGTTTAAAATAACTTTCGTCAAAAGATGATGAGTAAGATGAATCTTTCAGAATATTTCACCGCTAACAACACCATTGGTAACTCAGCTCCTAGGCTTTCGTTACGGTGCGTAGCACAATTCCAATTGGAAGAAGGGACTGTAACTGGAGCATCAACACGCCCGCTACCACACATCCACGATACGGGTCAAAGTGCTGGACCGTGCGTCACTCGGCCTCTTACGCTATCTCCAAGTCCGCTGAATCAATCTATATGTCTGAAACTGGAACATTAATCCAAGCTCCCCAAGTATATAATACTTGTTAATAGATTTGTCTATCTAACCTGGAACCGGATGTAATCCTAGTTCCCCCAAGTATATCGTACTTGTTGATAGACCCTCATAGCTATGAGCATATACTGTCAGATTAAGTGATGTCGCCGCCTTACCACACAGGTAAGTTGACCTTCATCATATAATATCCTTTCTCAAGGACTGAATTCATTTTGAAAACCATGACTCGGGAGTTTGTCTGAAACCTCTCTACTTTTGATAAGTTGAAAAGCTCTTGCTACTGTGGAAACTGGTTCCAAAACTTGACTGCTTTCGAGAAGTAAATAGGTATTCACTTCCTATACCGAGTTCCCTATTTTTGACAAGTCTGAACGTATTTTATTCTTTTTAAAAGAATAAAATAAAATAATTAAATTAAAATATTAGGGAGCTCTCACTATTTTTAAATCATTTTCTGAAGGTCGGAAAGTATTTAAAATAATTATCGAAAACTTCGAATAATTATTAAAGACCTAAAAAAATTTGTAAGTGAATTTTAAATAATTAATAAATATTTAAATAATATTTATTAATTATAATTAATAAATAATCCTCAATAAATGAATATTCAAAATAATATTCATTAATTATATAAATATTAAAATAATATTTATTATCTCCTTCAAATGAATATTCAAATAATATTCATTAATTAAATAAATATTGAAATAATATTTATTATCCTAATTTAATTCTTTTGTCAAAAGAATATCAAAATATAAATATCGAAATATTTATATCGTCATTTCAAAATAATTTGTCTCCGGCTTCTTCCGGATTACGACAGTATTTAACATAACCTTCCGACTCCCGGTCTACGTTCGAAAATACATAACTTGCTATACACTTAGAGCCTTTTACCTTCACCGGCTTATATCTATATTTCTTATAGCATATAACCGAAACATTTACGAAAGCTTTAATACATAAAACAATTCATACTTTTCAACATACAGTTATATCACAACAACAACAGTCTTTCGACAAAACAGTAGTACATTAAGTACAGGTGTTTAAAAACATGCATACGTAGCAATACATATATTTTGATATGTAAAAACGTAGGTTAGAAAACTTGCCTAGAGTCCAAGATACGTTCTCAGAGTCCCACTCGCTCCGGATTCTCTATCAATAGATATCACAATCCTCATTAGTACTCTTACTCCCATCAACTACTTACATTACTCATAAGTATAATCATATTTCGATTCCAATTATGACAACCTCGAATTTTACTTAGTCATTTTACTAACGCTTATCTTACCCGGTATTCACCTCCTCGGGTCTATCTTAACCATTCGTAAACCATCTCGTCAACGGCTTTTAATCTAATCTTTTTACTCCAATATATAGTCATGTTGTTTCTCAACATCTTTCGTATTTTAACCGACTCGAAATTATCCTTTAATCCTAGCCAAAACGGCTCGTCAAAACCATGTCTCTGTAGTTGACTTTTCTGCGAATTACTATTACGCGACTCGCACTTTAATATTTTTAGTAAATCAGAAAATTCATAATTAAATATGAAACCACCTCAAGGAGCTTCTTGAGTATTTTTAATATTTATCAAAAATATTTTGATTTGAAACACTTGAGTTTAACTCAGTGAAAAGTATTTTAGAAATCGAGTCAACTACGAGGTTTTGCTATTTACACCGCTTTTGCTAAAATGCTCATAACTCATTAACCGTTAACTCAAATGACACACCGTTTTCACGTGCACGATCTAGAGAATGTCTAGAATACAATCTATCAAAATTTTGGCCCAGGACAGATGACTCATGTTTCCGAATTTACTGAAGAAGGCAGTAGCTTCCTGAATGAATAGTGCTTCGCACAACTTTGGCTCCGACATTTTTATAAAATCGAAATTTTAACATTTGCCCTTTGAAATTTTGGATAGGCCTTATTAACTGACCATATTACTTAACCTCAAAATTGCATGATTTTTAGAGACTGTTAAGGGGTCCATTTATATATACAAAGGGAGTCATTCGAAACAGTTTGGTCCTTTTAGACACCTCTACTAAAACTAACTTTTCTCCTAAACCGTATATCGGAATAACATGATTCAAGTGTCAAAACGATCTATGAATCAAGTACTATCCAAATATGGTCAGAGTTATTAGGGGCCAGGAGCTTGACAATTCGGTTTTCACAGTTTAACGGAGTGCTCACGAAAAATGGGCATTACGACGGCTATAAACGTAACGTTTTCCGGATTCAACCAATGTGAATCCATTCACAACCAAGATAAATCATCAACATACTAATATGGTCATATCATTCAACTACTCATTTCATAACTTTTTGACCAACACCACTTCACAAAATCATCCAACAACATTCAACCATTTACATCCAAACTCCTTAAACCACATATGCTTAAACATAACTGAACTCAAGCTTTTAACTTCAAAGTAAATCAAAGGGTGGATAGAGTTTATACCTTTCTTGAATCCTTAAACATACTAAAAAGAGCTTGTAAGTATTAAGGGAGCCTTGATCTATGCTTATCATCCTTAAACTTGTAAGAGAAAATAAAGAACAAGTTAGTAAATTTTCGGAGTTACTATTCAGCCTCAACTTCTACAATTTATTTACCCAATCAAAACACCTCCAAACATTATGAAATTACATAAGTACCTTCTACATATAGTGAAGAAGCTATGGTTAAAATTTGGTGATTTTTGGATGAGTAGAACCGAATTTATAAAATCGTCTTTGCACCTTGCTCAAGCTGGGCAGAAAATGGAGAAATGGAGGGGGAGAGCTTTTCTCTCTTTACTTGTTTTTTGTGTTGGTGTATTTGTGTTTGTATAATGTGTATGTATTGTTACATGACTGATTTACACTCACTTATGGCTTGGTTGAATTGTTCAAAGATGATAAAGTAGCTTTTTGACTTGTTTTTCCCTAATTTTGGGAACTATGTTCCTTAATCTTGGTTATTCATTTAGTTACTTGCCTTGGCTAGTTTCTTTTCTAGTTACTTGCCTTAGTTCATCCACTTGGTTCCACCAATGCAAGTACTTGGTTGCATGGCTTGCATGGCTTTGGTGCAATTTAATTGCCATCCCATGATTAACACTTAATCCTCCACGTAAGTTCGATTATTTCCGAAAGCGTTTCGTCGTAGGAATTCCGTAGCGTAAATCCTTAATATTCAAAATACTTCAATTCGATTATAACCATGAAATTTCTAATTTATAATCCTCCCGGTTATAACATAATTCTCTTATTCCTCGATATCTCGTAAATTACGAAACAAATCGTAAAAGTGAAAATCTTCGGATTCCGTCAGCTTTTACATACACTCATTTTCTTCGTACAACAATATCACATATTCAGTTTTCCAATAATCCACCACTTACTTAGTGTGGGCTAAAAAGTTTTTCAAAATCCGTAGAATCACTATTCATCAGGGTCGTTTATAAATAAAAAAATTCGTCCAAAAATCTGGGTTATTACAACGTCAAACACTTGATATGGAATACACCACTAATGATGAACCACAAGATAAGGAAAATGACCTTACTACTGCCATTGATGGTGATGAAAATACAATCACTGACAATGCCAATAACACACGACAACCACACGACAAGACGGCAGACGAACGGGGTAGAACGAGAGAAAACTTCTAGACGGTCTAGACACCGTAGTTATAGATCGCAAAGACATGTGCCAGATAATGTCAGGTTGGAATCACAGATAGAAGAGATGAGGGAATTAATTCAGAGAAGCCCTGGTGTTCCAAAGTCTTTGGAGAAGTTGACGCCAATAAGTTATGCAGACTCTCTGTTCTCTGACGACATTACTTTGGTCGACATACCCAAACAATTTTCAGTTCCCAACATGAAAATGTACGACGGCATGATGGATCCTCAAGAACACATTGCTAAATACAAGTAGAGAATATTTACAGCCCCCCATACTAAAGGAGTTGAGAGAACCGTGTATGTATAAGGGGTTTAATTCGACGCTGTCAGGACCAGCACTGTAGTGGTTCGTGGGCCTGTGCAATATAAACATATGCTCTTTTGCTGATTTATTCGACGCCTTTAACTGGTAGTTTGCATCCATCGCACGATTTGAGAAGACGACTAGTGACTTGTATCGTGTCGTCCAAAGGTACAGGGTGTTAGTAATTGTGCTCTAGAGACAATACTTTTTATATTTTAAGGAAAATATTTATTATTAAGGATTATGTTTTATTGATTATTATTTATTTATTATGTTTTATTTACTGCGTAATAAATTGAAAGCATAATAAATGTCCTTGAAATTTTGATACGTATTATATATCTTTAAGTATGTGACTTAAAAATGAGATTATATGAATAGTATCTTATTCCTAAAATTCCCTAGTCGAGTATTATTATTTAAGGACAATAATAATGCATAAAGACTAGTATATTTCTTGACAGATGACCACATCTCATTGGTCATAGGTATGTGGATACTAAAGTCAAGAACATAAGTGCATGTATCAATGCATGGCACTGGAATGACCCGCCGTGAGATTCTACATGTTAAGTAAGTGTCATAAGTAATTCTCACTGTGATAATGGTGTAATGATCCTTAGACCTGAAATCATTATATTTCTATACGAGAATTAATATACTTTGATTACATTAAAAGTTACCTTTGACCGGGTGATGATAAAAGTGGACATTGGGTATATTATGAATCATATGAGAAATATGAATGATCTAGATGGGATTTAATCCTCCTAATTTTAGGAGTGATATTATTGGCCTCTTGTTTGAGTGAGACTATGAAATGCACGGCCGTGCTCAAATGTTGATTTGATTTTAATAGTCTACTCATCGATCAAGAAAATAAAGATTAAATTATGAAGAGGATGACACGAGACATGCCTTGAGTTTAATCTATAATATCAAGATTAAAGGGATTATATTACATGGAACATTATTCACGAAAGGCTTAATCGAATCACCGATTTATTATTATTACTTGGGTAGCAATGATGTATTACTAGATGCCGCTCATTGTTTACAATTTTAATTAGATATTAAAATTGTTGCCAACGTAATAATAACCTACAGGGTCACACACAAAGAACGCTTGATGGAGAAATAATTTAAATTATGAATTTAAATTAAATAAGTAATTTATTTAATTTATGATATTAATTAAGTATGACTTAATTAATTATATAAATAGAATAAATGAATTACTTAAACTAATTCCAAAATTAATAATTAATTAATTAAGTGAGACTTAATTAAATAATTTAGAATTTTGGATTAGTATTAATTATAATTGGATTATAATTAGAAAACTTATTCCTCTCTCTATATAATCTCTTTATGGGCTGATTTAATAAAATAGAGATTTTACAAAACCCTAGCCGCTATGAGAGAGGAGGAAGATAGAGAGAGAAGAAGTTTTCGGGTGCTAGTACACATCAATCCTTCATGAAAAGTGTTCGTGTGGATATCGTAGAGCGTAGATCGCGAGAGCGGGATACGTGGTGATTAAACAAGCTTTGGACCTCCATTAATCTTCCATTAATGAACTGTTAAAGCTTCTAAAGGTATTTATTCTTTATCTCCGAATTAAATCTTTTGTTTTCGCATGGATCCTGCGGAGGGTTTCGCTATTTTGATTTATTTTTCACATTTATTCTGCTGCGTTTGTGTCACGAAACCCTTCAATGGCATCAGAGCTACTTGCGAAACGTTTTAATTCGGTTATGTGCTTAACAGTTTTTGATATATAAGCATGTATATGATCTATCATGATTTTATATTGATATAATATGTATATGTTTATATATATTATGAATATATGATATTCATATGATGTATAATCATATGATGATTATGTGTGTTGATGTATGTATATGATACATGTTTGTTCTTATTATGGGAATCGTATTCAATACGAATTCTGAAACGGCTGCCGTTGATTTTCTGAAATCTGTGTCCGTTGTCCGATTTTCGCAAACGATATGTGTTTTCTGACTGGAATCGGGTCACTGAGCAATACTGACTTAGTCAGCTCTGCGTCTGTAAGCCATTAGATGTCGTTACAGCCTCCAAAACGGTGATTTATGATTTTTTGAAAATTATTTGATTTTCTAAAATTTTGAGTATATGTATGTATATATTATGAATATATGATATTCATGTAATGTATAATCATATGATGATTGTATGTATCTCTGTATATGTATATATGATATATGCTTGTTTTTGTTATGAGAATTGTATATGATACGATTTCTGAAACACCGTCAGATTTGGAGAAATCTGACTGCCGTATCCGATTTTCGCAAACGATATGTGTTTTCTGACTGGAATCGGGCCAATGAACAAAACTGATAGCTATGCTATTACCGACGGGTCTGTAAGGCGTTTGACGTCGTTAAGGGCCTCGAAATAGCGATTTATTGTCTTCAGAAATCTTTTTTTAATTTTTTGAAATTTCGAAATTTGTTATATATGATTATATGATATGATTATATAATATGAGATATATTATATGTGTTATATGATAGCATGGTGGATGGTTATGGCCTAAAGACCCATAGGATAGTGGTTTTGATTTATAGTTTTGGTTTCTAAATACGACTTGCATGTCGTTTATTCATTGTAATTTAATTATCTCGAATGTAACTCGAGTTCTTCTTGTAATTTCATTAGAATAGTTTTATTTTTATTATTCAATGTAATTATCAATGAAGACTTGCAAGCAAGGAGGCGATCCAAAAGGGGATGATGGAGCAATGAAGAAAGAAGACATGTAATAGATAGTATTTTTAAAACCACCATAGACTGACCTTGATATTTCCATTAGCTTGGAAATATCATATAGGATGGGGCCATAACCAAACACGTTTAATTTACGCACATTACATATATGTATATGATTGCATGTATTGGTATGTATGCGTAGATATAATTGAGATGCATGCTTAATATTGATTAATCATGTATGTATTAGATACGACACCCATGCCATGTTTGCTTAAACAAGATAAAATCTGTAACGATTCAAGATTTTAAAATTAACAAATGATCATGAGATTCTTGTGTTTATGAAATATGGATTTTTAAAACACGGAATTAAATATGGATTTTTGATATCTATAATTGGGATTTTCTGACAAAAGCGGATATGCGTATTCGTAAGGCTGATGGGTTTTAAGTGTGACCATTGGTATCCTCCATCTACCTGGGAAATGAATAATTTAAGATGTCGATTTGAAATATTTGGTTCAAGGAAAAATTGAGGATCTCTTTATGATGTGATCATGATCGTTATAAATTTTCTAAAACCCCTTAACAAAATATTAAGTTTTACTCGGATGCTTTCCAATGAATGAACACTCATCGAATCCTAGATCGATAAGGGGAAGGACTGTCAGTGGCAGGGGACTCCTATCTATCGTGGTGAGATGCGACGAATATAAACGGTTATATTCGGCCGTTGTATCATTGGGTCTAACTTAACTGAGTCGTCATAATAAGTGAAAATAAACGGTTATATTCAACTATTATGAACTTAGAAGCATAGAGTTTGGTTAAAAGTCTATTAGATAGATAAGATCAATCGTTGTTCACCAAACTATCCAAGAATTATATATGATATAATTGGCAACTGTTGTCTACCTAAATAATCATTTTCTAAGGACTTCCAGTGGTTGACTTAGGACGTGACGAAATATGGATCTTGGCTCACTAGAAAGAATTATGGGATATACTTTCCAAATTAATAGTAAGGGCTATTAGTTTGATAAAAATAGTGGGAGGTATATGATGATATACCATAATAACTTAAACATAATTAATATTAAATTTGCAATCTAGTTTATTTTATGCACTTTAATATTGTAGATATCAAATGATAAACACAAACAACTTCTCCATGCGATCAGTTCTTGAGAAGGACAAGTTAACGAGAATATATTTCCTTGACTGACATAGGAGCTTGAGGATCGTCCTCGGGCACCACGATATTAGTCAAATCTCTTCCCCTGCTCTTAAAGTTGAGAATGTAACATGTGCAAATCATAGTGCTTATTGGAAGCAAATTGATGTTGCGACTGATGTTTCATGTCTCATGCTCGCAAATATATGTGCTGAGCTTAAGAAGCAATACAAGCATATAGATGCTTATGAAACGATTGAGCACACGATATATTTGAAAGGGCACTATACACTTACAAGTAGGGAGAGTGAGACCCGGTTACACCACATGTTCTAAAGATTATAGGGTATAATGAATACCATTGATATTTTGGGTTTCCAGATTGGTCTGGAGACAGTTAGATTTGATCTTACAATCCTTGGACAAATATTATTCTTATTTTGTTATGAACAATAAAGTGAATAAGATTTGTAAAACACCCATTGAGTTGCTAAGCATGTTGAGAACTGCTGAAAGTAATATGATAAATGCATGAACTACTACTATATTGATGGTAAACATAGGGAATGCAAAAGGGAAAGGAAAATGGAAAGGCAATGAGAAGATTTGATCTAGTTCCGTTGTCAAACCAAAGTCCAATCCCTAAAACAGACTCTTAAGTCTGAATGAGGTGTTGATAAAGAAGACGATTGTCACTTCTGTGGAAAGTTGGGAGACTGGAAATTAAACTGTCATGCTTAATTGGAAGATCGGAAGATGATGATCAATAAGGGTCAAGCTTAAGGTATCGGGTTGGAATTGGAGTAAAGATAGTTGCTCTGGTTCGAGGAACTCGTTACTTAATTTTTGGCCTATAAGGAAAATTTAGAACTTAATAATTGTTATAGCGTGCTTGCAATTGGCAGAGACATTATTTCAGTTTCTTGTTTGGACAAGAAAGGCTTTTTCATTCTATAACAATAGTTGTTTATTCTATTTTGATGATGAGCCTTATAATGTTGCACATCTAATTAACAATTTATATGTTCTAAAGTGACTCAAATCAAATATTACCTTTGGCACTGTTGTTGAGGCCGTATTAATAAGAAACGCATTTTCAGAATACATAAGGATGCATTCATGGATAAGTTTGATTATGAATCATACAAAAGGATGCGAATCTTGGTTTATTTGGTAAAATGACTAAAGCTCCTTTTACCGGACATGGTGAAGGGATCATTGAATGGGTATGACTTATACATAGTGATGTATGTGGTCATATGTGTACGATGACAAAAGGTAGATTTTATTAACTTCATAAAATTTACTAATTATTTTAGTAGATACGGATATATGTATCTTTTGAAGAACTAATCCGAATCATTTGAAAAGTTCAAAGACTATAAAGATGAAGTAGAAAATATCAAAGAAAAGTTTTTTTTGATAGGAGAGATCACACCTTGTTGGACATGGTGCGATCAATGTTGAGTCAATGAATCTTCCAATTAGTTTCTGGGGTTGCACCCTGGAAACGGCTCCACATACACTTAACTGTGTTCCTACTAAATTGGTTCAAAAGACTCCTTATGAGATATGGACTGAGCAACGTCACAGCATGTCATTTATAAAATTTTGGGGATGTGAAGCGTTTGTGAAACGTCTAATCTCTGACAAGCTAGGACCAAAATCAGACAAATGTAATTTTGTGGAATACCCAACTGAAACAAGGGGTTATTCTTTCTATAATCCTTCCGAGAACAAAGTGTTTGTTGCTCGAACTGCTGAGAGACAGTGGGAGGATAATAGATCTCAATGAAGTTTGAGACCCACATGATAACGTTGAACCAGTGGAGGAACCTGAGTAGAATGTACAAGAAAAATAATACTGCTCAAGAAACACGGGTGTTCGTAGGTTTAGTAGGATTCGCCATGAGCCCGAGAGATAATATGGATTTCTCTTGACTCAAGATGGTGATATGATGCTTGTGGATGAAGATGAGCCTCTCACCTACCTAGATACTATAAACACTCCAGATTCTAAGAGATGGCTGGATGCCATTAAATCTGAGATGGAATCCATGTATACTAATCAAGTATGGACTTTGGTTGATCCACCTGAAGGGGTAAAACCTATAGGGTGCAAGTGGGTTTTCAAGAAGAAGACCGACATGGATGCTAATGTACAGACCTATAAGGCACGATTGGTGGCAAAAGGTTTCAAGAAAATTCATGGTATTGACTATGATGAGACCTTTTCACCAGTTGTTATGGTCATGTCCATCAGGATTTTGCTTGCTATAGCTGCTTACTATGACTATGAAATCTGGCAAATGGATGTCAAAACTGCTTTCTTAAATGAGAGCCTTGAAGAAGATATGGATGTGTACATGACACACCCTAAGGGTTTTGTTGATCTAAAGGATGCTGGAAATGTATGTAAGTTGCGTCGATCCATTTATGGATTAAAGCAGGCCTCGAGGAGATGGAACATTTGTTTTCATGAAACAGTCAAAAAGAGTTTGACTTTATTCAGAATGAAGATGAAACTTGTGTTTATAAGAAGTTTAGTGGGAGCCATGTGGCATTCCTAGTATTATATGTTGATGATATATTACTAATAGGGAATGACATTCCTTCTCTATAGATTGTGAAGACTTGGTTGAGAAATAATTTCTCAATGAAAGACTTAGGCGATGTGACATATATATTAGGGATCGAGATCTATAGAGATAGATCAAGGTGATTGATCGGCCTAATTTAGAGTACATACATTGATAAAGTTTTGCATCAATTTCAAATGCAAAGAGACTAAAATGGATATGTCCCAATGTCTCATGGGATAGTGATCTCAAAATAAAATTTATCCTAAATCATTGGATGATAGGGACTGCATGAGTAAAATTCCATATGCGTCAGCAATTGGTTTTATAATGTATGCAATGATATGTACTTGTCCTGATGTCTCGTATGCTTTAACCATGATGAGTAGATACCGATCTAATCCAGGTGAAGGTCACTGGACGACAGTCAAGAATATTCTTAAGTACTTAAAGAGGACTAAAGATTCATTCTTGTTATATGGAGGAGATGTGAAGCTAGTTGTAAGAGGTTTCAGTGATACTGGTTTCTAGACAGATAACGATAATTTAATGTTTCTGTCTGGCTTTGTGTTTTATTGAGATGTTGTATGCTGGAATGGTTCACAGCAAAGACAATTGTTGATTTTACAATAGAACCTGAGTATATTGATGCTTGTGAAGCAGCCAAGGAGGCTGTTTGGGCATGTACTTAGGAGATATCACCTAATTAATGAGATTAATGATCAAGGAGATATACATATATGTAAAGTGTATACTAATAATAATATTGCAGACACACTGACTAAGGCTTTGTCGCAGCAGAAGCACGAAAGTCACACTAGTTCCATGAGTATTGGATACTTGGGTAATTGGCTCTAGTGCAAGTGGGAGATTGTTAGTAATTGTGCTCTAGAGACAATACTTTTTATATTTTAAGGAAAATATTTATTATTAAGGATTATGTTTTATTGATTATTATTTATTTATTATGTTTTATTTACTGCGTAATAAATTGAAAGCATAATAAATGTCCTTGAAATTTTGATACGTATTATATATCTTTAAGTATGTGACTTAAAAATGAGATTATATGAATAGTATCTTATTCCTAAAATTCCCTAGTCGAGTATTATTATTTAAGGACAATAATAATGCATAAAGACTAGTATATTTCTTGACAGATGACCACATCTCATTGGTCATAGGTATGTGGATACTAAAGTCAAGAACATAAGTGCATGTATCAATGCATGGCACTGGAATGACCCGCCGTGAGATTCTACATGTTAAGTAAGTGTCATAAGTAATTCTCACTGTGATAATGGTGTAATGATCCTTAGACCTGAAATCATTATATTTCTATACGAGAATTAATATACTTTGATTACATTAAAAGTTACCTTTGACCGGGTGATGATAAAAGTGGGGTATATTATGAATCATATGAGAAATATGAATGATCTAGATGGGATTTAATCCTCCTAATTTTAGGAGTGATATTATTGGCCTCTTGTTTGAGTGAGACTATGAAATGCACGGCCGTGCTCAAATGTTGATTTGATTTTAATAGTCTACTCATCGATCAAGAAAATAAAGATTAAATTATGAAGAGGATGACACGAGACATGCCTTGAGTTTAATCTATAATATCAAGATTAAAGGGATTATATTACATGGAACATTATTCACGAAAGGCTTAATCGAATCACCGATTTATTATTATTACTTGGGTAGCAATGATGTATTACTAGATGCCGCTCATTGTTTACAATTTTAATTAGATATTAAAATTGTTGCCAACGTAATAATAACCTACAGGGTCACACACAAAGAACGCTTGAAGGAGAAATAATTTAAATTATGAATTTAAATTAAATAAGTAATTTATTTTATTTATGATATTAATTAAGTATGACTTAATTAATTATATAAATAGAATAAATGAATTACTTAAACTAATTCCAAAATTAATAATTAATTAATTAAGTGAGACTTAATTAAATAATTTAGAATTTTGGATTAGTATTAATTATAATTGGATTATAATTAGAAAACTTATTCCTCTCTCTATATAATCTCTTTATGGGCTGATTTAATAAAATAGAGATTTTACAAAACCCTAGCCGCTATGAGAGAGGAGGAAGATAGAGAGAGAAGAAGTTTTCGGGTGCTAGTACACATCAATCCTTCATGAAAAGTGTTCGTGTGGATATCGTAGAGCGTAGATCGCGAGAGCGGGATACGTGGTGATTAAACAAGCTTTGGACCTCCATTAATCTTCCATTAATGAACTGTTAAAGCTTCTAAAGGTATTTATTCTTTATCTCCGAATTAAATCTTTTGTTTTCGCATGGATCCTGCGGAGGGTTTCGCTATTTTGATTTATTTTTCACATTTATTCTGCTGCGTTTGTGTCACGAAACCCTTCACAGGGAACCACTGGGAGACTACTTGACAAGATTTAACAATGAAGAGGTGGCGATTACCAACTGCCACATACCGATGGCTATTGAGGCCTTCCGTTAAGGGCTGATTAAGGACTCCTCTCTATACAACGAATTGACCAAATATTCATGCAGGACAATGGACGATGTCCAAGCCAAAGCCATGTCATATGTCAGATCGGAGGAAGACAAACGGGAGGATGAGATGACAATTCATAAGATAAGATACTATATGCCATATTCTAGGAGTGGACGAGAAGAGAAGAGTGCCCCTGACGGGGGCATCCATGCTGTCAACATTCGACAGTAACATTCGACATGAACACTCGACAACAACACTCGACATGAATATTCGAGAGGAACACTTGACAGAACCACTTGACATATAACAGGGCCCGATGGACATAATATGCATACCATCAATTCGACGCCTTGGAAAGGGTAGGATCAATATTCAGTCACCTCAATTAGTCCAACATCTCATTTATACGCGTCATGTGGCCTACGATAGAAGAAGAATACGTATTGACACCAGGCAATACAACACTTACTAACATGGGGAAAACGTGTTGGACACAAGCATTTACAGACTACATATTCGACGACATCTAACATATCGAACGACATCTAACCTGTCCAACGACATCTACATGTCGGACGACATCTAACATGTCGACAAACATAACATCTACTTTTATTTTTCGAATCCTCGTATGTAGA
Organism: Oenanthe sinensis; assembly: GCA_028671895.1. Lineage (NCBI taxonomy): Eukaryota > Viridiplantae > Streptophyta > Magnoliopsida > Apiales > Apiaceae > Oenanthe > Oenanthe sinensis. The sequence goes on from CM053801.1 coordinate 27,376,201, forward strand.
CACAACGACAAGGGGAAACATCCCTCGACATTATGCATCAATTACAACGTTAACAATTAGAGAGGACGATGCCGAAAACATCGACATGATAGACACTAGTTTCTCTAGTGTGTGGGACATATGCAGTCCTACCAACAGAAGTAATGACACCAACAACTCGTTATGACCTCCTGACGAGTAATGTCAACAACGACGAACTTGTTCATGACCAGGACACAGTCGACGAGCTGCATGACATGACCTGGATACTATCGATGAGCTGCACGACATGAACAAAATTACAATGATGTTGTACCAACAAAAAAGTGGTTGACAGTTATGACAACACTGTGTACATCAAGAAATTTCATGTGAGAGACCTCGTCTTGAGAAAGGTCTTTCCAAACACTGTTGACATCAATGCATGAAATTTTGTTGACAGGTAAAGACCTTACTTAACTGACGACATCGTTGGACGAGGGGCATACATGCCGTCAACACTTGACGGACACCAATTCTAATGAGTTGGAATGCAATTCATTTGACAGCATACTACAAGTAATCTCTTATTTGTCTCTTGAATGTTTTACTTGTCAATACATTGTTATGTTAGTACATCCGCTATGTGGATAAATTAATTCTTTGTTTTGACTTGACACACATGTAATGTGTTGATACTTCTTGCATGAATAATATGTATGATGCCTTATATGAGTTTATATGCCCAACTTGCTTATAAGCTACGTGATTTATCTATGCAATATAGTAAAATATGAATGCCGTTTGTTTCTTGTTAATCTACTCAACATATCTTTGATGTTTAAGTTTTTCTTTACTTAGCACATTTGTATTACTATAAATACATTACGATTCTACGATACATGGCCATTACAATTACGTGATAACTAGGGGCATTGTATCCCGACATTATCTATTATTGGGCTGATCACCCACGATGAATAAAAACTAAAGACCCCGTCCTTTAACTACGAAACCAACAAAATGAGAAATAAAATTAATTACTTTTAAGTAATAATTTTATGCATTCTCCACATTAAAACCAAAAACTACGAAAAATAAATTAGTTTCAAGAGGGGGAAGGCCTTTTAACTACTTAACGTCGTGCATGCACCTACGTAAGAAAAATGATATCGACGACCGACGCAACGAATCGACGAGAAAAACGACCTGACGAATATAAGATTATATAATCACACATCTACATAATTAAATACTTTGGCAGATTTACATAAATTAGATTGTAACAAAAGCTACAAATAACCTGACATAGTTTATATTTTTCTACATATATACGAGTTTTAAAGAATTCGTCCACAAGTTGAAACAATTACAACTTACGAGCTACGCTTATGAATCAAGTATTATGGTCGTCGCTCATGTATCACATGAGATTGGCCTTCGCTCATGTATCACATGAGATTGGCCTTCTAACATCTTTGACATTACGACATCAAGGCTCAATAATCCCTATTACGCACTACAATTACAAACTTCGACCACATGTCACGTGCTACATCGACAAGTTACGAATTATATGTGACGAGTTACAAGTCACACCCGACAAGTTATACCTGACGGAATACATATTACAAGTTGTCAACTACACATGACAAATCACATATTATAAGTGACATATGTCACTACAAAATACAATCTAGAAATCCATCTGGACACGTCAAAGACTAGGAAGAAACTTTTGACATATTATGAATCTGCGATATGAACTCTATCCTTCAAAATTAGCTTTGTTGTTTCACCATTGGAACAATACTCGACATCACTCATGTCTAAATCAACACATGCGGAAATTCTACACGTCAACTTGACATCGACTAAAAATACGGAGTTTAGCGTCCCGGTTAGACAAGAAACGAATTTGTAATCAAATCTACAAAAGTATGCCTGAAAACAAATTATCTTTTGAAGATGGTGTTACGAAAATCTGAATCGACATGAACATGAGATGAAGATAATTTTATTGGGTGCTGAACACTCCCAATAAAATTAGGGGCAATTGTTTGTACCAGAATTTTTACATGTCTGACGTCAACATTCAGCTGTCGACATCAAGGACAGGACGAAGGCAGTGGCGTCCGACGACAACTCGACAACAGCCAGAAACAGTCGACGGATGTATTAATTAATATTAATATATATCCATATTCATTAGATATTTCAATATATATTTATTTATCTCCTTTTACAACAGAAATATTAATTATATTAATATTTTTACTTATTCAATAAGGAATCCTAAAAAGTAGTAGTTGTTTACTACTGACGGGTAGACCAAGTCCTAACGGGTAAGGCTGAATAATACTTGACGGCCGAAAATTAAGGAAGAGATAGAGTCCATCTTCAACAACAATTCAAATGCTTGGGGAAGATAAGGATAAGCATCCCTAGCATCAAGGAACGTGATTAGCAAGTGGCTCCATGGAAATAGGATCATGGGAGGCTGATAAATCACAATATAAATACAATCATGAAGGGAGAAGGAAAGGGGATGTATTTCTATCACAAACACAATACTTACACATTTTCTATACATCATATGCCCGACGAGTAACATATATACTGCTGACAAATACATAATACACTGATGAGAGCTGACCAAGTCTACCCGTCGGCCAACTATCCTGAAAAATAGGAGATAAGGTAGCAATCTTCCCTACAATTGTTGAACTTGGTGAGCAAGTATATCCTATTAAATAGGATCGTGGAGTGCAACACCTATATATACCATTAGAGTTGGAGAAAAACACAAGTTCTACCCTCTTACTTACACATTTACCATACGATACATATACACAACTACATCATAACCAAAAGATACGACCACACACTTATAGGGCTAAACCTAGAACTAAACCTACATCATCGTATGCCAAACAATTCACACAACAATGCCACTACAATTTATACTTCTTCTACAACTTCTATAGTCTTTCTTCAATATATTCTCTGTAGAATACAGCCGAAGAGCAGTAGATTAACAGCTGACGAATAACAGACAAGTAGATACACAGAGCTGACGAGTATAAAATACAGTGAACGAATACAAACTGCCGTGGACGAGAAGACTTTTTATACTTGTTTTCTTATTCAAATCACTTGTACTTCATCTTAATTATAATTATAGTGGATAACTTTGGCTGGGTCACTCTCACCCGCGGTTTTTAACCTTGTTCAAGGGGTTTTCCGCGTCACCAAAATTGCTTGTGTTTATGTTCTTTTCTTTACTTTTTTACGCTTGTGTTGGTGCTTTTTTACTTGTCCTTCAAACATGAAATCATATAGACTTAGTTATTAACCCTACAAAATTTGGACAAAACAGAAATCATCGAAGATGTGGAAGATTGGAGTTTGCATTGCTGTTATTGGTGCTGCAGTTTGATCAACTATTGAGGTTGTAGCAGCGTTCTTTGTGATCAACGGAAAAATAACAAGCACTTTTTAGGCAAGGATGAAGACGTCGACTACAACAGTTCAGTTTCAGTTTCAGTGTGCCGACGATCAGTGAAAAGAACTTTTGCATCCATAACTTGGGCCTTCGGAACTCAGTATTAAGTCACTAAAACAGTTCAGTGCAAGGCTTTTGCAAGTGATAAATTTATTAAAGATCGCACTCTTATTAGTCTTGTATACTCCCTCCGAGTCTCTAATTAGTTGTCTCTTTTGAGAAAAAAAATTATCCCATTTTAATTGTCCATTTCTTTAATCAATATAAAATTATGGTTTAATATTGACTTTTCCACAATACTTATAAACTTAATGCATTAATTATGAGTATGCATGTAAAATAAACATAACATTTAAAGTTTATTAATATACATAAAATTTTCAAAAAGGACAATTAATTAGAGAGGGAGGGAATATTAGATTTAGTTCTTCGACTTTTTCTTGGAGCTGAGCCGCTGAGGGCTGTCTTACTCCATATGCTGGGTTTTAATCCCTGGTATATTTTCCTTTTCTAATATATTCTTTGCTTAGCAAGCAAAAAAATATAAAAAATTTCTTAAAAACAAAGATAATTTATTATCTCCAGTGAATAAATTCGGTTGATCTTATATATCAGCATTTTAGGGTGCAAACAAATAAAAATCTTTTCATTTTGTTCCATTAAATCCTTCAAAATACGTAAGTCTCAGGGTGCAAACCGAAGTTTAATTTACTATATTATTTTCTATGAATTTAGAAGAAAAAAAAGTGTCGTTCTTTACATAATAATGTCACGGCACCTGGTCCAGAACAACCATTTATCATCGTTTTTTTCTGCGGATAGGAAAAAATCGTAGAAACCTTCCAAAAAACGTGAATAGGATAACATAGCCTCCTATATTCACATCAAAAATCTAGTATTTATTGTTAATACTATCCGCGGAAAAAAAAGCGTGCACATATAGTTCAATGGTTTGTCAGGGTCCGGACCCTAATGTCACATACTCGGTTGATCCATACAAAAGTTGTTTGACTAGTTGAGAGTGTGTTGCTCGTGGTTGTTATTTAAGTTGAATTATCTGACACACTTGCTTAATTTTGTATCTCTGTTGCTCTGATTAGACCAAATACAGTAGTAGATTGGAAAGCTAGTAGAAATGTAAAATACTAGAATGAGAAGAATGATCAACAGCGTGCTACTTGGTTTGTTGAACATTGTTTGTGCTGGATAATTCAACACATTTATACATCCCTAGTCAAGGAACGGGTCTTCTCTTAGACATTTTCATAAAAACATCTCTACCTAGTAAGTTTTTGCAAATCTAAAACTGATATATTACTTCTGTTGTAACGTTGTGGTAGAGTTAATTTGTTCAGTTTATATACACAAGTGAACCAATAAATCATGATCGACTCTTAATTGTTGTATTATCGTTATCAAGTATATACTTATACGACTGTGCTACACTTCAGTTTTCGCAAATAATGTGTTAAAACTAAAATTTATCAAGGATCAATATAGCAAAATATAATACATGTCCTCGTATCAGTCGATGTCCAAAGTGGAGTCCGAATACAAGAAAGTTGCAGCTAATATAAAGAATGTGAATCACTACATGTACAAGACAAGAGAAATGCAAGTAGTGATGGATCAAGACATCATTACAATAAATTCATCAAATTGGAGAACTCCATCCCCATTAAGATCATAATTTTGAATCATCAACTTACACTCATCCATACTCTTGGACTCACCTATTTTACTAAGCATCCTTTTCAAACTCTTAGGCGTTATGCACCCATGCCCTTCCATTTCATACAGCTTAAAAACCTCCTTCAACTCATCCATTTTCTCTTCGTGCCCGCCCCCTTCGACTAACCTCACAAACTCCTCCAAGCTCAACAATCCATCTCCATCCGAATCTACTAATTGCACGGCTGCCTCTGCTTCTTGCAATGACAGTTCCCCGCCAATCAATGCCACACATTTTTGCAGCTCGGGCGGTGATATCTTCTTATCTCCGTTATCATCAATGTGATTAAACACACGTTCATATTGTTGAACAATGTCCATCATACTTGCCATGAAATCGGAAAAAAAAAAAAGAATCGACTAAACGTAGAATAAATTTAGTTTAGAGATGTACAGAATCAATCAGAGTAAGATGAAATTTATCGTCGTAAACTCGATAAAAATCACGAATACCAAATAGAGTTTGTGAACTAGAGTTGCAATAAAATTTCTGCAGGGAAGTTAAGAAAAGTGTAAATTTTGATGAAGTTTGAAGGCGTATTCATGTTGGATATATAGGTAAAGAAAATGCGGTGTTGTGCTGCTCTGACCAAATGAAGAGACAATAAACATAGAGAGGAAATGCACGTTCGGAAATAATCAGAAGGCAAAGACCGTTGATTTTTATTATTGTTATATATTTTTTTTTAGCTCAGCAATGTCGTAACAAGTTCCAGAATATTAAGAGGAATTAACTAGGAAGTGTCGGAAATGTGGTCATTCACGGATTAAAATAAAAAATAGAAATCGTGTGTCTAAAAGCGTTGACTTTTATGGTCATTTCCACGAGAAAAGAAAACTTATAGGTACATAATACCCGTCAATCTTGCCATAACCACAAAATTATAAGCCACATAATACAAATATTTCAAAAAAGTTGTTTTGTTAATATATGTATGATGTTTTGTATCTAATAATGAGAATTTTTTTTGTCGGACAAATAATTTCATAAATGGAGTGTATTAAAATATAATTTTGAATGATCAGAAGGCTTTCTTTCATTCAATAAAATTTATCACTTAACCGAAAGACATACATAAGATGTTTTCGGACGATTAGCTTAGTCAATAAAATCTTACGGCCTGAAGAGGAAACTCCAAAAAATATTAATAAATAAATACAAAAAAATAATTAAAAAATTTTCAGCTTTCTTGATATGTGTATCGTGTCTCCAATTCCAAGTCAATTTAATCATTTTTTCCGTGTACCTAAAAATCATAAGAGAAAACAAATAATAAAAAACGCCTTAATAAATATCGTCAAATAATATATTAAAGTATTCTCATACATTATTATATAATTATCTAACCAAAGGGGATTCCTTTGGTTAGATACCTAAAATTAACAAATAATAATATACATATTTAAACAATACATAATTAATAAATTTTATCATTTAAAAACTATAATTAAAATATTAAAAATGAAAATATCCCAATTTATTTTATTTATATATTTCAAACAAACTACATTAAAAGTTAATAAATTAAATTAAAACTTGACATTTAAAACAAAAATAACAAATAAATATTGTTAATGAATTACCATAAATGAAATTAAAAGCCATAAATTTATAATTTGAAACTGTCAAAATAAACTTCACTAACTGTACTTATCAACCATCAATCACAGTCAAAATTGCTCCTCAAGACAAACAAATTAAGACACAAATTAAATTTGAAATTGTCAAAATACAATTACACACCATTTTAACTATCAATCATAACCCAAAATTACTCCTCTAGAGTGTAAACAAACCATCATATATGGCCTAAAATTACTCCTCAACAGTACAAAGAAGCCCTCATATATGACCTCCAATGAATAATTATATTCATGGTACATTCTTGATTAAAATTATAAATTTTATCATACATTAAAAATAAACATATAAAAATACTTTCTACCTAATAAAAAAATTACTTAAGAACAGGAGTAAAAACATGTTAATCGAGTTTCATCTGACCCGAGAAAATATACAAAACATATACAATAAAAGACGACTAGTATTTATACAAGAAAACCATAAAGTTATACATGAATTAAATATTCACTACAAGATTTACTGAGATAATTATCAAAAAAAGCGACACTTATAATCTAACATATAGACTCAAACTTGTAGAAATAAAAGGAGAATTTGAAGGCTACAAAAATTGAAATCAACAAAAGTAATAAATAAGAAATCGCTGAGTCATGGCAACAAAATCCACTACCTTGAAAACGATATACGGCGCGACCGATGTGCTAAATCGCATCGCCGATCCGTTCCCTATGGATTTACCCAAAATTCTCACACAAGTGCACTCTTAGGTGATAGTTTGGAGCATATACATATTTGTGCCCAAAAAGAAAAAAAGAAAGTTTATATGTTTTTCGATGGTTTCTTCTCTCTATAAAAAACATTTGTATATATAGTCATACCAAGAATGAAGAAGATCAGATTTATAACTCCTAACATATAATGATACATAATGAATCATCAATTTGAGGAATTAAAATCAAAAATAAAAGATATGAAAAATATGTAACTCCCAATGTGTATATATATATATATATACATATATATAATATAATATAATAAAACTAATAAATATATAATATAAAATATTCATTTACGTGGGGAATAATATATATCTACCAATATAAAATATTGGTCACATTATTTTTGAAATATCATTATACCAACAATCCCTCACTAATGATTTTGAAAAATAAACAGCAATAAAAAATACAAACTTTTAGGCACAAGAGGAGATCTGTACTTAACAAATGATATAATTGAAATCTTTTGTTTAGTAAAATGTGGCAACAATCTACAATCTCAAGGGTGAACTAGTCTTGAAACCCATAAGACTCTTGATCAAAGAGTAGACTAATATTGAACTCAAAGATTTAGACTGAGACCCCCACAACACATAAAATACTCCAAAATCTGTATAGGCTCCGCAAATAGTATCCTGCGCTATTTTAAAGCCAAGCACCAACCTTATGACTCATGGACCCTCTAAGAAAATTGCTCAATATTTTCCATAGAAGATGACTAGTCTCCACATCCACGTATGTGAATCACTCATGTGTTTTTCAAAGGCACCAAAAATAATATTGATTCATTAAGAGTCATATAAAACCCAACCTAAACAATTATAATGGTGAATTTCACAAATTCCTTTAGTGGCACCTACCTCGTGGGTATAAATCCATTAAGAATTAAAGACATAATTCAACCTCACTTGAGTATTATTTATACAATTGCCAAAAGGATGAGGTAAAAACGATGCTCATAATATTTACTCTTTAGGCTTGAGTCTCATCCCTTCGACATATCCACAACTTGCCTTCTTGGCAAACCTTTCGTTAGAGGATCTGCTAAATTCTTCTCGAACTTCAAATAATCTAGAGAGATTACTCCATTTCTGAATAATTATCTCAACAAACCACGTATTATGCGAAGATACATCTTTTTACCCTTAAAATTGCTATTAGTCGCAAGACCAAGAGCTGCTTGACAATCACAATGTACAGATACTAGAGACGCATGTCCCCCCCACAATGGAATTTCTGCCAAGAGATTTCTCAGCCACTCCGCTTCTTGTCCTTCCAACTCAAGAGCAATAAATTCAAATTACATGGTGGAGTGAGCTATACATGATTGTTTTGAAGACTTCCATGATATAGCACCTCCACCTAAAACAAAAACATAGCCACTAGTAGAGTTTATTTCATCATTATCGTTTATCCAATTTGCATCAGAATAACCTTCCAAAACATTTTGAAATTGAGAAAAATGCAAACAAACATCTATGGTACCTCTTAGATACCCGAGTAACCGATGAAGAGTAATCCAATGAACACTACTAGGATTATGATTATACATGCCGAGTCTACTAACCGCATATGCAATGTCTGGACAAATACAATTCATTAGAAACATCACACTCCCAATAATTTTAGCATATTTCTCTTGGGAGACACTTGGCCCATTATTTTTGACGAGTTCCACACCAGCATCCTAAGGTGTCTTACAAGGCAAAACATCAAAATAGTCAAACTTTTTCAAAAATTTCCCACATAATAAGACTGACTCAAAGAATAACCACCATTAAATTTACTTAAACGAATACCAAGTATCACATCAGCTTCGCTCAAATCCTTCATCTCAAATATATTAGAGAGAAATATCTTAGTACCATTTACAACATCTATATTAGACCCAACTATAAGCATGTCATCAACATAGAGACAAATAATGACACAAGAAGACTCAAGTATTTTATGATACAAGCATGAATCAGATGCATTCACAACAAATCCATTACTTCTAAGAGTGACATCAAATTTTTTATACCAATCTTTAGAAGCTTATCTAAGTCCATATATGGATTTTTGAAGTTTGCATACTTTATGTTCTTGACCTTGTATTACAAATCCCTCGGGTTGGTACATGTAAATTTTTTCTTCAAGATCACCATTCAGAAATGCTGTTTTAACGTCTATTTGATGAACTACCAAATCATGGATTGCTGCTAGAGACACTAAAGTTCTAATTGTGCCAATTTTTGTAATGGGTGAAAAAGTATCAAAGAAATCAACACCTTTCTTTTATGTAAAGACTTTTATTACAAGTCTGGCTTTGAATTTATCAATGGAGCCATCTGGTCTAAATTTCTTTTTAAAGATCTACTACCAATGGGTTTAGAACCTTTAGGTAATCACAAAACTCCCAAGTTTGGTTATATAAAATAGAATCTAGTTCACTTTTGATGGCATCTTGCCAAAAACTAGCATTAATGGACCTCATAGCTTCATCATATGTTAACGGATCTTCCTCTAAAAGAAAAAGAGAAACAATATTATCATTTAACATATTCACATCAAAATCTTCTACAAGAAAAGTAGTTAACAAATCAGGCCCAAAAGAAGTTTCAATTCTACGCCTTTTACTCCTACTAGGTTCATGCACATCTAAAATTGCAGATGAGGATGAGAGACTATGGTCAACTATGGGCTCAACATATGGCATATAAACAGATGATGACAAAGACATTTTATTTAAAGGAAACACATGCTCAAAAATTATTGCATATCTAGATTCACAAATAGAAAAATCACTTAAAGACAAAAATCTATACACTGCACTATCTTGAGCATACCCTATGAAAACACAATAAAAAAATTTAGATCCAATTGTGATCCTTTTCGAATCTGGAAATGCAACTTTTGCCAAACAATCCTACACTTTCAAATAACTCATGTCAGGATTATATCCCTTCCAAAGCTCATATGGGGTCTTGTCAATTTTCTTATGGGGCACTCTATTGAGTACATAACATGCACATAAAACTGCTTTCCCCCACAAGTTATTCGACAAAGACCTATTTTTACGTTCTGCTATACCATTCTCTTGAGGAGAGTAAGGGGCTGTAAATTCGTGTACAATCCCATTTTTTTCACAAAAATCTTTTAAAGATGAATTAACATACTCTCCACCCCTATCAGATCTAATCCTTTTAATTTTATGGTCAAGTTGTAATTCCACCTCAACTTTATATTTTAAAAATGCACTCTCAGTTTCATCTTTTAATCTTAAGAGATAAATTTTAGTATAACCGGAGTAATTATCAACAAAACTCACATAATAGTTTTTACCCCCTTTACTAGTGCAACTTTTAAAATTTGTCAAGTCAGTGTGAATTAACTCAAGTATTTTAGTACTTCTAAAGGCAACAGGCTTATATGGTTTCTTGGCGTGTTTGGCCTCAACACAAATAGGACATTTAGAGGCCATTTTAGAATTTTTAAAAGAAATCAAATTCATGTCCTTTAATTTGTTCATGTAAGAAATATTTAAATGCCCCAAACGATTGTGCCAAACATCCAATGACTCAACAATATAAGCGAAAGAAGTATTTTCATTTTCATTCATAACATTCAATATAAACAAGTCATCACTAAGGCAACCTTTTCCAACAAAGTCTCCACTCTTAGATATTACAATATTGTTGGCCTCAAAGACAAGTTTTAAACCGGCTTTGTTGAGAAGAGAACTAGAAACAAGATTTCTCCTAAGGGAGGGAACATACAACACATTACTCAAGAACAAGGTTTTGTCAAATGTAAGTTTAAGAATAATCTTCCTTTTACCAAGAACACCAGTAGTAATATTATTGCCCATGTAAAAATGATCACCAATTTTTACATCCTAAAAGTCCTTCATGATAGATTTATTAGAATAGAAATATCTTGATGCTCTTGTGTCCAAGATCCATTCAGTTTTGTTTTCCACCAAGTTGGCTTCAAGAACTACTGCTGTAATGACATATGATGATTCAACAATATTAGCTTGTGGCGTTGTCTTGTTGTTGATCTTCGAATCTTCATTATTCCCGGCATATCGATGATAAAATTGAAATGCTTTGTGTCCGGTCTTTCCACACACATAACAAGCTACCTTGGATTTCTGAATCTTGTTATTTTTGGAGAAATTCCATTTGCCTTCCTTATTCATGCCATTAAACCTATTTTTTTCATAGGAACAGTAGATTCAACCAAATTAGCTTTAATAGAATTAAGATAGAGATTTTCAAACTTATCTTTGAGACAGTTAGCCTCTTCAATCCTCATATGGCTTATGAGTCCTTGAATTGTCATGTCCTGCTTCTTGTGTTTCAAAATATTGCGATAATCATTCCAAGAAGGAGGAAACTTTTCCAAGAGAACATTAGCTTGAAAGGTCTCACACATCTTCATGCCCTCACTCAATATCTCAGTTATAATATTTTCATATTCATGAACATGGTCCATGATAGGCTTATCATCTATCATCTTGAAATTTATCCACTTGCCAACCACATACTTTTTCTTTCCTACATCATCAGAACTATATTTTTTCTCCAATATTTCCTAAATAGATTTTCTTGATTTATTGTCAACAAAAAGATCAAACAGTATGTTAGACATGTGATTTAAGAGATGTCCCCAAACTATTTTGTTGTCCTTCTCGTACTTTTTCTTGATTTCTTCCACGGCTAATCTTTCGGCTTCAGAGAGAGTGGGTTGTGTCGATCCTTGAGGCTGAGACAAAATATCAAAACTTTTGTCCATAACTCCGGTGGGAATATCTTGGTACAAAACATAATCAACCTCAAGTTGTTTAAAGAATATCAAGAGATTTTGAGACCGCCTCTTAAAGTTATTACCGTCAAGAGGCTCCAATTTAGAAAGATCTAGTAGAGTCTTGTTTAGAATTGTAACCATTGTAGACATATTATTTTCAATTGTAGGAATAAAATGAGAATTTGAAGGTTACAAAATATTGAAATCAACAAAAGTAATAAACAAGAAATCGTTGAGCCGTGGCAAGAAAATCCACTGCCTTGAAAACGATATGCGGCGCGACCGAGGTGCTAAATCGTATCGTCGATCCGTTCCCTAAGGGTTTACTCAACACTCTCACACAAATGCACTCTTGGGTGATATTTTGGAGCCTATACAAATTTTTGCCCAAAAAAAAAAGAAAGAAAGTTTATATGTTTTTCAATGGTGTCTTATCTCTGTAAAAAAAAAATATTTGTATATATAGCCATATAAAGGAAGAAGAAGATCAGATTTGTAACTCCTCAAATATAATGACACATATCGTCAATTTGAGGAATTAAAATTAATAAAATAAAAGATATGAAAAATATGTAAGTCCCAATGTATATATATATATATGTACATATATATAATACAATATAATATAATTAATAAATATAAAATATTCATTTAACAGGGGAATAATATATATCTACCAATATAAAATTTTGATCACATTATTTTTGAAATATCATTATACCAACAAAACCATATAAGGTACTTAGTAATAATATGTGACATGATACCAAAAGAGATAGGGAGAAAAGTAAATCTAACGTGAACATTAAAGCAGATTATATATATATTCCATTATTGTAAAATATTATTCTTTTCAAGTGTATATTATTTTTAAATTATAGTGAAAGATAAGTAAATTTGACTGCGGTAAAAATAAGTGGACATTGAGGGAATATTAATCTCAAAATAAAAAATTTATTTTAATTTTTTTAGTTAAATTAATTAAATTTTTATCAAAATTTAGATATATTATATAACTAAAAGTAATTTAAAAATAAAAAATATACTTATATAATTTATTTTAAAATATATTTTCTAATTTTTTTAAAATTCCAAAAAAATAAATTAATACCCTTTTAAAAGAAACTCTAGTAGTTATGTAAATGTGCTGATTGAGAAAAAGAAAAAGAGGTTGAGTGAGCATAATGATGATTACTTTTTTTAGCAAGAAGCTAGTATACATCATTGTTTCCGTGTGTATGAGAACGGTATAACTCAATGCATATATATTAAAAAATTACTTTTTTATTAAAATTATATGTTGTTTAAAACTAATATAAATTTAATTTTATAAATATTTTATAGAAAAAAGTTTAAATTTTTTATTTAGTTATTAGAATTTTAATATATAACTATTTAATTGAAGTATTAAAATTAAGTTATAATATATTTAACTCAAGTAAATTTATTAATAAATTATAAGAAAACTCTAATAAAGTAATAATTGTTAAGAATTAAAAATTAATAAATCCTTAACTCGAAGTAAATAGAACTCTAATATGTAATTATAATTTTATTTACATAAAATAGTTTAATAGAGGTCATTCTAATGTCAACCCTTCACTTCATCCACCTTAACATAGTAGTACTTTTCCATAATCTCACAAATTAAATTGAATGACAATTTAATTTTCGCGTATTTGAATATATCTAAAATGATGGAATTTTCTTCGGCATGAGTCTATAAATTATTTATACTTATTTTTCGTATTGAATTATATGTGTATATTTAATTTCTTGCAAATTTCTAGCGCGTTGCATTGACTCAGTTGGAATAAGTCGGAGTCGAGCCAACGTGTTTCTTACATTCATGTTTTATATAGTGGTTGGTAGGGTACCGTAAAATGTAAATATTATTCCCATCGTTTTAAAATAGTTATATTTTAATTTTTAACATGAATATTAAGATTTTTTTAAGAACACATGAATATTAAGATTAAAAAAATAATTAAATTTATTACCAAATTTAACTTTTTATATCAAATACAAGTTTAAAATATATATTTTTATTTAATATAAAAGTTTAAATTTAACAATAAATTAAACTATATTTTTTATATTATACTAAAAATTAATGCAGTTATTATTTTAAAACGGATCAATAATAAATTTCATACCAATATGCCACCTGGTTCTTCCTGTACATTAATACAAAACCGAATGACATCAGCTAGAGCCTAAAAGCTAAAACACAAATTTAGCTTGAGTAATCCTCCGCACAACTTTACTGATTCTTTTTGTTGGCCGGATAATGTGGGTGACCCTTCCTTTTTTTATTAAACCAAAGGAACCTGTGATGAACAGAACATACAAGAAGATTCAATTTGTTTGGATTCGTTAGGTTTGGCCCATTACCTTGAGTAAGGCCTAACTACCTTATTGTCATGAAAATGAGATTTTATCTTATCCACTGATGGGTATTTAAGCCCAATCCTTTCGTGGATCATACCTCTTACCATCTTCAGTAACTAAATCAATGAATTTTTTTCGAGTAGTCATGAATTCAAGCAAACGATTCCCTATATTAGAATCAGACCGAGTTATTTTTTAGGGTAGGCATCTTCCTTCTTTAACACTTTTAGTATAGCTTGAACTCGTACAAAACGCTCAAGATGGTAAAAAAAAGTACGTGAACAAAGCCCCAAGTACATGAACTATTCTAACTTCCAATGTTTATTAACCTAACACATTTAGAATATTTAAAACCTTATCGGTCCGACTCATTTTCCTCTACTTTAGATAATCTTTTGTTGTAATCTTACTTGGATTAAGTATCTAACCATTGCTGGATATTTCTCAAAAACCTTAGTCTCTTTTCCTCCAAACTCTCTTGTATAACTTTTGATTTGAATCTATAATTCATATAAATTTAATCTTTATCCGTTTTATAATCATAATAATAAAAACCATCTTTTAATATTAAAAAAAATCTTATTATGAGCCTTAGTTTTCCATTTTCTAGATTTCATATGCATCTCAACTTTATTTAGGAATATATTCATGAACTTGTCACACATTAAACATCTTACAACAGCCTTATCTTTCATCTCACTGCTCTTTTAACGCACTTCTATACTGATACCTTCTTTTATCTCATCATGTAGCTGGAACAGTAAAAGAGAACTAGAAGAAAGTGGGGATACGTAAACGAGGACAGATCACAGTGTTTTTGTATTGGTCAGCTTTGAGGTATCGAGTGAGAGATTGTTCTATCTCTTATGAAAGGGGGACTGATGCCTTATTATTAGAGAAGGGGGAATACTCTCTGACTCTTTGCTCGATTATTGTCCTATTCTGCTCGATTATTACGCCCTTTTCTTTAGGGTCGGGGACAGGTTTGTTTTCCAAGTTGCACAAGTAGAAGGGGGGGTGAATACTTGTGTTCTTTTTCTGCCTGGTTAAAATCAACTTAATCGGAATTAAATATTTAACTTAAGAACAAATATCAAACACAAAGATATGAATGAATACTGTTTATATTATTGATGTGTAAATACAAACTCTCCTAAGGTGTACAAAAACCATAGCAGCTTCTCTATATTTCTCACAACAACTCTCTCTATCTCTATGCTCTCTCAAAAATTCGATTTCTTTTCCACTATTTACAATTAGGTTACATAGAGTGTTTATATAGAGAGCTGCCTATCAACTAATAACAGAAAATAAATTTCAATAGGAATAGAATTCCTAATTATTAGTTGACAGTTTCCTTCTGTAATTCTCTTTCCTTCCCATAGCATATCTGCAATATATTTGCATTTATTTTCGAAGACTTCCCTTTTCTGCGATCATCTTCCGAATTCAGCTTTGACTTTATAGACTCTAAAATCTTCAAACTCTGCTAGGTTATAGACTCTGATAGACTATAGACTCTGATCATTTGTAGACTCTAACAGATTGTAGACTCCTATAGTCCATAAACTCTGATCACCTTCCAGATTCTGATTTTCATCTAGACTCTGGTTTCACTTTTTATAAAAAATCTTTTAAATACAAGTATGTTGACTATCTAGACTCTGATTATAAAATTTCAGAGACTAGAAAGACTTATTACAAATACACTATGCTAAATCCTGTTCTAGTATTTTGTACATCATCAAATGAATATATTCCTAATAGGGTTAAACTGTGTGACGATTATTGAGCCCTTTCCTTTTCTTCTAATCTCTCTAAGAATAGCAATGGCACCTCAAAAGAAGATTACTTCCTCAACTGGCTTCATCTACGAGCATAACAATTTCATAGCCTGTGTGACTGTGGAAGATGCCCCTGTAGATTTTCATCCATTGATGAAATTCCTGAGTAAATGCAAGTTGTCAAAGGCTCTAAGTGAAGCACCTGCTATTGTGTGCGAACTTGCAGAAGAATTCTGGAAGTATGTATAGATATCCAAGGATGGGAAGGTAATTTCTTACACTTGTAGAGGTAAATCATATACTCTTACTAGTGCTATTATCTCTGAATGCTTAGAAATTCCAAGTGATAAATGTGATGCCGTGCCTAGTGATGAAAAAATTAGGAATATGTTTGCTGCTGTTAATTATGCTGAATCTGAATATATTCTAGGAGAGGTAGTTAGAAAGAATTTAAGAAAGGAGTGGAGTTATTTCTTTGATGCTATTATCAAGGTATTTTCTGGAAAAATAAGCAATTTTGATGTTATTTTTACCAGTATGCAACAAATTGCTTATAATATCCTATTCAATAAGTACTTTGATCTTAGCACCCTACTTCTAAATGAGTTAATTGTTAAATTAGGAAATAAAGCATCTAGAAAAGATAATATTTACTTTGCTAGATTCATTATGTTGTTTATTCAAAATGCAATTGGAGATTTTGAAGTGACAGATACCATGGAGACAATGGAGCCCTGGATACATAACAAAAGGGTCTTCAAGGACTTGATAAGAATCAACTTACACCCTAAGTGGTGCCTCATTTATCCCCCTTTTATGCAGGTATATCTCAAAAACCATAACTTCTCTTTTACTTCCTCTGGTATCCCAATTTTTTTGCCTTCTGCAACAATGGAGGGAGATGGAAATGCCCTCATCCCTCCTACCCAAGTTGCACAACCTTCTAAATCCAAATCTAAACAAACCACCTCAATAGTTTTCCAAAAGACCACTGTTGTAAAATCCAAGAAAATAAAAATAGCTGAGGGGAGTGTGAAGGTGATTGATAAGGGTGTAGGAACTTGTTGGTGAGATTACGAAGCCGTATGAATAGTAATCGTGATAACTCAACATTAGAACAGGACAGGTAAATAATACTACGTCTACACAGAAATCAAGAAGAAATGAAGATAAGGCAAATACAGTGAATCAAGACATTGGAAGAAGTTTTGAAGTCTACTACAAGTCACTATAAGTATTTCATTAATATGTACAAGCCTCAGTGAAGAATAATGTGTAAAGAATTTCAAGGTTTTAGAAGTGTTGAAGATTCAGTATAAAGTGCCACTAAAAGATTTCAGAGTATTAGCATTGATTGAAGATAGACAGTGTTCGAAGCATAGGAATCTAGAAGGATTGAAGACAAGGTAAAGACAAAGGTTAAAGAAGACAGCTACAGTCTTGAAGCTATACTTACTGAAAGAAGTTCAGTTATATGTTTAAGCGTCAGTGAAGAACACAGAATGAAGTATTCAAGATTGTGGTAATAATGGAGACATTGTTGAAGTACCAGAAAAGATTCCAGTGAAAGTACATTGTTTATTAACAATCAGTGTTTGAAGCAATGCAACAGTCCAAGGTTAATTAGCTGGAAAAAAATAGAAGTCAAGAGAATTTAATTCAGTGTTAGTCGTTTGTGAACCAAACCAGTGCACTAAGCGTCAGCACATCAAGAAGAGAAATACCTTGATGTAACAGAAGAAAATCAGTGGATCAAGCGACATGGAGAACATTTAAAGTTGTACTCAAAAGCTTCATGAAATAAGCTAAGGCAAGTACATGTTATATTGATCCTACACAAGGGTACAAGAGTGCGAGAACAACATAATCACAACCGAGCCTCAAGGAAATATTCTAAGTAAGGGTATTGAATTATGTGGCACATACACTAGGTAACAAGAGTGTAGGCGCAACATAAGTTGATAGAAAATGTTCCAAGGCAAAAGTAACTCTACAAAGCTCCAAGGCAATGATATGTGATGCCTGCACTCTATAACAATAGTGTAGGTGCAACATAATGAAGAATAGAATTTCTTCCAAGTCAACAAGTGGCTCCTGCATATGGAGTACAGAGTGTAGGCGCAACATAGGCTTATTGGCGCAACTTACTCTCTACACGCTCATTCCACTGTAGAGGAACAACATATGACTTAGCATTGTGAAGAATAAGTAAATTTTAATTGATTTGAAAAGTCTACACCATATAAACAAAATGACGTGCTCATTTTGCAGAGATATAGACAACCAAATAAAGCGATACAGAGAGAAAATTGAAGCCGGAGAAGAAGAAGATACAAAGCCATACACATACCTTCTTCACCGGAGTTTTATATTCTAGCTGGTTCATTATGTTGCAAATACATAGGGCAATTTTAAAACACTCTCTGTTAGCTTGATTCATTTAGTACAAACACATAGTCAAATATTGTATAGGGATTAAGTTATATCTCTTTGTAGGAGCAAAAAACTAATTTGTTCTTTGGAAACCAGTTATATTTTTAAATGGGTGTAGCACCCCTCTGGGTTTATATACGAAAGATATATTCCCCGAAACTTGTCTCATTTATTTACTTGCTAATTTTCTAGATCTTAAATGATTATTCATAAAAATAGAAAATTAGTAAGCCAGCCCCATAAACACTATTTATCTCATGAATTCGAACCCACTAACCGAACTCTAAATTATTTATCCATAAAAGATTCGAAAGATTTTTTTTTTAATTTAGTGAGTATCGTATTCAACCCTCCTTCTACGATACTTCGGAACCTAACAATTGGTATTAGAGCTTACTGATTGATATACAAATCAAGATCCGTAACTCAGTGAAGCTCAAAGTGTCGAAGCTGGTTGAAATCCAAATGTTTAGAGGCCCTGTTAAATAAGTTTAATTATAAACTTTTAATAAGTTTATTTTATAAACTTTTATTAATTTATTTTAGAAATTTTAATTAGTTTATTTTATAAATTTTAAATTAAATTTATTTTATAAACTTTTATAAATTTTATTTTTAAAATTTTTATTAGTTTATGTTATAAATTTTTATTAGTTTATTTTTTAAATTTTAAATTAAATTTATCCTATATTTTTTTATAAAATTTATTTTATAAACTTTTATTTGTTTATTTTATAAATTTTAATTAATTTATTTTATAAATTTTATAAAAGATTATTTTTAAAACAAAAAGCAGTGGTCCATTTTTCTTTGTTTGATCACTCAACCAACTTGTACGTGAATGGTGACTTTAAACTACACGCGCGGATGACTAGTTTTCAAGTCAGTTATTTGTTTGGAAAGTGGTGAAATGTTTTTCAAGTCATATGCTACGCCACTAAGTTTATGTTGCGTCTGTACATAGCTTATACTGTGTTAGCGCCACTTGAAAGAATGCATGTCTAAGTTGAGCTTATACAAGGTAACACCTATACAAGGCGCCACCAAAAAGACTAGGCAACACTAACCCCAAATTGTTATTTGGTACCCAAGTTTTGTACTCTTTAATTTTTAATTTTTATTTTAGATTTATTTATTTTTCTAGAAAATTTAAAATTTTTGAAAACTAAATTTTTTCTTAAATATTAAATGCATAGTAGGTACAAGATGAGCATGTTGGAATAGTTGCAATTCTTTTTGAATTATAAGTAGTTCAAAACAATGATGGCAATGAAAGTCAAAGATCTTTTGAAGATGCACAATTTAGAAGATTCTACACCTGGCAAGACTACTTT
Source organism: Oenanthe sinensis (assembly GCA_028671895.1). Classification (NCBI taxonomy): domain Eukaryota; kingdom Viridiplantae; phylum Streptophyta; class Magnoliopsida; order Apiales; family Apiaceae; genus Oenanthe; species Oenanthe sinensis. The sequence continues at coordinate 27,396,492 of CM053801.1, forward strand.
CCAATAAACCTCTAAGCTTGATAAGGGCAAATCAGGTATATAAATTGAAGTGACAAGTAATAGAGGTATGATCAGCTCATTAATTATTCAAGTACATAGAGACAATATATTTTATTCTCGAAATGCCTATGTGCAAGTTCCCACGTGGATACTAGAGAATCTTATCTTATATCTAAGTTATGAATTGTTAGATATCTCAGGGGATCATCAATTCTTAGAATCAGGTACTCTGAAGATAATAGGTTTAACCTAATTGGCTATATAGATATAGATGATGCAGGTTGTAAGAAAGACAGAGAAGTAATTCCAAGAAGTTGTTAATTTCGTGGAAGAAGTTGATTTCTTGCTGAAATGAGAAGAAGCACTCAATACACAGTGGCAGCAAAGGCGGAAATTAAAAAAACCTGTGAATGTGATGCTCTGATATTCTGTGTATAAAATTCTCAATATTTTATATACTTAGGAAATATTTCTAAATTTGATTTTATTTGTGAGGAGTTGTAATTAGGATCACAAGTATTAAATGTCAATATTTAAAGGACTTGTGAATTTCTATTCAACTATTTTCTCGAGCTTACGTATATCAATAATAATTGTTATGAGTATAATTGTAATATGCTAGAGTAACAATTATTAGATATAACGTAGGAAGTTAGATGTTAATATTCAATCCTATGAATATTTAGTATTTAGCAAAATTATTGTATTTTATTAAAATTATGGATTGAAGCAATTCAATGATTATTAGTTTCATAATTCTGATTTGATAAAATATTAGAAGCATAATTTCTTGAATTTTGAAATTATTGATAAATATCAAGTAATGATATTTTGTTAATGTTTCTTTACAATTAATTATGATATTTTTAAAATTAGTGATAATATTTGTTGCTTATCTGAAATCATTAATAATAAAAATATGTCTAAATGCTTATTGTTCTACTGAATAATTGTCATGTGTTATTTGATTTATATATGCATGTCTGTTGTAACTGTTTAGTATTGCATGAGTATTACTATTTAGTTTTCTTTCTTTGACTGAATTTTAAACCTGAATGTATTTAAAAGAAATTTCTTGTCTATTTCTTTTCCAAAATATTTTATTTAAAGATACATTCATTTTTTATCAGTTTTATAGAAGAAAACTTCAACATTCTTCTTCACAACTTCTATTTTTAAAATCTTTTGATTTACAGCCCTACTTTGATTTCTAAAACCTAGTATGTGAATAAATTTTTCTTGAGGATAATCTTTCTCTAAATCTCAAAATCTTTTATCCTCTCTTCAAAGCTGGCAGAAACTTTCTTGACTTTGCTTTTATCTCTGAAATCCCCTTCTTCTTCAGCTCCAGTTCCACTTACTTTCTCCCCATTAGTTGAGGGATCCTCTACAACTTTTGAAGCTTCAATAGATTTAATAAGTTTCACCATGGTTAGATAGATCTGCTTCATCCCTTCATTCAGATGTACCATTCCCTCATCCAGCTTGTTGAATCATTTTGTTGAGATTTCTTCATTTTCAATAATCTCCAAAATCAAACTTCTTTTAACATCATCAATTTTTTCATTTATTGTGGTTGTTTCCTTCATATCCTCAGCAATTAAACTTTTCACATTTTGGATATCCTGGGTTTTGAGGAGAATGGTTGACTTGGATTCTGTTTGTGCTTTTTCCTTTGCTAACTCAGCCTGAACAATCTACATTTCTTTCTCGAGAGCTTCCATTTTTGTCAATAATTCACTGTGTGCGTGCACTCATCTCACTTGCACTCCTGTTTGTTTGACTATCACTATGTGCATGTGTTTCACTCTCTATTTGCCTCACATCACTAGTGTTTAGTTCCTTTCCAGATTCTGATGTTGTACCTGCATATACTACTATAGCTTTTGAAGACTCATAATATTCTTTTGATGTCGGTGAAGGCGCATCCTCTACAAGATTATTTTGATGTGGTTCCGCTACTGACGTAGCTGCTCCATGGATGGAGCCACAACTCCCTCTATAGAGTGGTTGCCTCTCAAATCCACTAGTGGATAAAAGACCTTTTTTTGTAGGAACTGGATGTAAGAAATCTTGGGGGGTCACCACCTTAGACAATGTAGTGAGTGGCTCGTTAGAGTCTGTGGTGCCCCTCAATCCCTGTAAAGGTAACTGATGCTGCACTGCATCAAAAATATCTTGGTCCACTGTAAATGTGGCATCTGACAGGTTTTCATCAAAAACATTTTCTTCATTTATTGTGCCCTCATTAGATTGTGTTTCTTCAAGTGGAGGTCCTCCTAGTATGAGTGTTAGAAGTGTGCGTGACTCTTCATAGGATGCCGCGGCCAAATGACGAATTTCAATAGAATCACCCGGTTGATCGAGTGAGTCCAGAGACTGTTGAATTTCCATTTCAAACTCCATATCCCAATGAGAGGATGGATCTGCAGTTGCCTCAGGTTGAATTTTAGATCTTTTTGTAGGTAGAGAAAGAGCTGCGGGTTCGTACCGTGTGATACATCTACCTCTTACTTTCCTAACTGATTTATTCCTTTTTCTGATTTGACTCAATGAAGTTGACGAAGGAAAAACTGTTTGAGGTTCTAGTTCGGCTGAGGATTGAACCTATGTGTTGTCAAGTTCATAGCTGAAGTCCTGAAGTGTTAGACCACAATCATAGTCCACCACAAATATATTTAAAGGTGCACTAAATATATTTATAGGTAGGAAATTAGAAGCTAAGGTGTGAAAAATTACCTGTTGTACATGTGCCTCCTGTTCTGCAAGTTGAGCAGCTTCTAGAAGTAGCTGCGCAGAATTTTCCACTTGCACTTGTTCTGGCTCTTGCTGATGCGGTTGAGCTTGTGAAGGATTGGCTATCTGATTGAAAATGTTTGCCATGTACTCAGTAGTTTCAATGGCTACCCCTTCAAATTTTTCTTGTTGCTGAGCCTGGTGAACAAATTCTTTTGAGTTGTTGGGGATTCTTCCACTGGGCTGATTGCAAATCTAACTTTGTCTTCTTCTGAAAAACATAATTCATCAAGAGCATTAGAAACCTTGGATAAAAATAAGCTACTTTTTGATCTATATCCAGTTTTCTACTCTCAGCAGTACTCATCTTCCTTATTATTTCTGTCAAGATCAATTTCCCAAAATTGATTCTTCGGTTATGGGCCATAGAATACCCAATGACTTGCAGGAGAGTTGAGATGTTGTGGAAGTTGTTTTTCATTGTAGGAGCAAATACTTTGGCTAAAGTGTCGAAGAAGTAATCCCATTCGCCCACCAACTGGGATTTTGACAATTTTACCAGGTCTATCGTGCCTTGATAGTGAATTGACTGTAAGAAGTTAGTTATATCTTCAACTGTTGGTAGGGTCTCGAAATTATCTGTCGGGAACCCTAACACTCTATTTACATCAACTTCATCTATAATGTACTCCATTTCCCCAATTCTGAAGGAAAATTGACCCAGCCTATCATTTGAAATATTTCTGGTCGTGGAGTGTAAGGCTCTGAGGGGTTCAATTTGCAATGGAGTGTTCAGGGTAATAACAGTCCTCGCCAAAGAATGCTCGTTCATAAAATGGATGCAGGACCTAAATCTAGCATCTTTGCAATTTACCGGATCAAAGTACCCCACAAAATTGGTCTTAGAAATTACGAACATAGCAGTCATTTTTACTAACTTAGGATTTTAACGGATATAATGAAATAAAACTTTATTAATCGATTTAACACATTAAAATCGATTAAACTGCCTAAGAATCAATACCCTAACACTAATTAATCTCCACTTCGATTAAAATACACCAGATTACTACAAACACTACCTACAATAATCGACAAAACTCAGTTCAACTATAAGTCCAAATCAGTTCGACTGAGATGAAAAACGGGCAGAGTAACGACTTAATTTTGGACTGAAAATCGTAACTAAGCAAGCATATAGCTTGTAAAATTGATTAGCAACAACTAAAAGCAGTTCTTGAGAGTTCAAATTGAGTGTTTTGAGAGAGTTTTCTAAAGGTCTTGTTGGGTCTGAGATCTGTAGAATGCGTGTATGTAACTGTCTGTGTGTAAGTCGACTGCATAAAATGCTAATAAGACTTTTAATAAAAACTAAAAACAGAGCAAAAACAAACTCAGTTGGTAAGACTTTTAAAATTTAAATCTCGGTAAGACTTTTAAAAGTTTTGCCGAGTTCTATTATTAAAAGTCTTTCCAGTAAAAACAAAAAATAAAACAACAATAAAGTAAATATTTTTTATCAGTAAGATTTTTAATATTAAAGACTCGGTAAGACTTTTAAAAGTTTTGCCGAGTTCTTTTATTAAAAGTCTTTCCAAAGAAAATAATAAAAGAGATAACTGAATCGGTAAGACTTTTGCAAAACACCTCGGTAAGACTTTTGAAAAGTCTTGCCGAGTTTTGAAATTAAAACTCTTTAAAAAGTCTTTCCGATAATTAGACTAAATAAATATGTTTATACATAATTGAAAAACATATTTAATATATAATGTTAGGAATCTACATGTGATTTGATGATAATATTAATCTTATAATCATAGAAATTTTATTTGTTGTAACTGATCAATTGATATGAAAGTTATAAATATCAATTGATCAGGAAACCATTTATCAGTTGAAGTGTTTATTTGAATCAACTGATAATTTGGATTGTAGCATAGGTGTACTTAGTCTATTTCAATCGATAAGGTGTAAATCAATTGATATTTTGTTCATCAATTGATGTTAGAGTCGATTGATATGGATCATCAATTGATGTATAAATTAAACTGTTAAATTGTAATTATGTGAAGACAGGAAATTGCACAAGTGAAGGATGATCAATTGATATTGAAGCATCGATGGATGAAGGATCAATCGAAGAAGCCAAGTCAAGCATTGAAGACCATCAACTGATGTGAAGACCCATCGACTGATATATCGATTGATAACATCTATCAATCGATAAGCCATCTTTTATCAATCGATGGATATAAAGATCAATCGAAGAAGTACATCAGTTGATGGATTAAAGAATGGATCAATTGATATGCTTAACAGCAAATTATCAATAGAGTGTGACAACACAGAAAGAATATCTGTTGAAGATCCAGAGATCAAAAGCACACCTATGGAAGACAGTCTAGAGTGACTGTGAAGACTCAATCAGAAGCTGTCTTTCAAACCTTTTTGAAAAATAGAAAAAGGTAAAAGGAAGGCAGGTAGAAACAATACTAGAATAGGTATTGTAAAAGTACACTTGTGAAATATATAAACAAGTGTAGCAGCATTATTAGAAAACATACAAGTTAGACATATTTCTTAATCAACTGTTCAAGCTTGAGAGCACATTTGTAAGAACAGTTGATTTGTTTTCTAATCTTGTAAACGCAACTAGGTTTCTTCTAACCTAGGAGCATTGAGCAAAAATATATATTGATGGAAAAACCAATCCATCAATAATTTTAAATCTCTTTGTTCAGTTTTATTTTTAGCACTAATTTGTTCGAACTTATTCTCTTATTCTTTCAAACATCAAGAACAAATATTAGAACAAGGAAAAAGTTTCAATATTTGTATTCAACCCCCCCTTCTACAAATATTGACATTGTTCTAAGGAATAACAATTGGTATCAGAGCAGGCTTTCAACATACAAAAAGTTTAAAGATCAAAAACAGTCAATATGGGTCAAAAAGATTCAGGTGTGAAAATTCCAGTTTTAGAGAAAGATGAATATTTTCCATGGAAGGTCAAAATGCATCTGCATCTTCTTTCTCTCGACCCTTCTTATGTTAACTGCATAGAAAAAGGTCCTCATGTTCCCATGAAGCTAGTCACAGGTGTAAACCCTGATGGAACTCCTGCACTTGACAGACATGTTCCAAAACTTATTTCTGAGTTCACAGAAGAGGATGAAAAAGAAGTACTCAAAGACAAGAAGGCCATGAACATTCTATTTAATGGTCTAGATAAAGATATGTTTGACAATGTTATAAACTGTACTTCATCAAAAGAAGTATGGGATACACTTCAAACTCTGTGTGAAGGAACTGAACAAGTAAGGAAAAACAAGATGCAACTCTTGATTCAAAAATATGAATCATTTCATTTCAAGACTGGAGAATCTATCAATGACACCTATAGCAGATTTCAGAAGTTGTTAAATGGACTGAAGCTATATGGTAGGGTTTATGCAACTGAGGATACAAATCTAAAATTTCTTAGATCTCTTCCAAAAGAATGGAAACCAATGACTGTTTCCATTAGACAATCTCAGGACTTCAAGGATTTTACACTGGAGAAACTTTATGGTATTCTCAAGACATATGAGTTGGAAATCCAACAAGATGAAGAGATTGAGAAGAATCAAAGAAAAGAGAAAACTGTGGCTTTGGTAGTCAAGGGAAATGAAGAGAAGAAGGAAAATGGCTATGAAGAAGAGTCAGTCATGATGGCTGGTGATGCTGTTTTGAAGAATCATTCAAGAGAAAAGGAAAGAGCAAGTGTGAAGAAGATGAAACATGCTCTCAGGATGATTTGGATGAGATTGATGAGCACCTTGCATTTCTGACAAGGAAATTTTCAAAGCTAAAATTCAAGAAGAATCCATATGCTCAAAGGCCTGGATCCCAGTTTAGAAACAACAATCAAAATAAAAATCTGGTTGATAGATCTAAATTCAAATGCTTTAACTGTGGATTGGCTGGTCATTTCTCAAGTGAGTGCAGGAAGCCAAAACAAGAAAAGGCAAAGTCATATGAGGGTATTGATTATAAGAAGAAATACTTTGACCTTTTAAAACAAAAAGAAAAGGCTTTTGTAACTGAGGAGAAGGACTGGGCTGCTGAGGATAGTGATTATGAAGAATATGTCAATCTTGCATTAATGGCCAATCATGAAGATGAAGAAGCTAGTTCAGCATCTAATCAGGTACTAGCTACCAACTTTTCCGAGCTTACATCTGAGGAATGCAATAGTACTATTAATGAAATGTCTAATGAACTGTACAATTTGCATGTCACTCTAAAATCTCTAAACAAAAAAAATCTCAAGTTAAAGAACACCATTGATGCCTTAACTGAGAGGAATATTTTTCTTGAAAATGAACTTGTTTGTTTAGAAAGATTTAAGCAGGAAAGAAAGGATGCTAGGAATGAACTAGTAAACAGTTTGAAAAGAGAAGAATTGTTGAAAGAACAATTAGCTGAAGAAATTGAAACCATTAGCAAATGGAATAGGTCTGCTAAAACTGCCAAACAAATTATTCATGTTCAGGGTGTAGATACTGTTAGGTCCAAATGTGTTGTAGAGGGGGGGTGAATACAACTTTACAAATTTAAGAAGCAATAAATGCAATGTAATAAATGAACATACTGATTCAAGGAATATATGTTTTATATATATCTTGAAAAGGTTGCTACAACATTCATTACAAAGTACATCAGAAGTAAAGAGGGTAGTAAATGATACTAAGCTCGGTGAATATACTCTCTCTCTTTTACAAGTGTTTTTCTCGAAAATATTGCTCTCTTTATAAATAAAACACAAGTACTTCTATTTATACTACTTGTAATCTATGTCCTGTAGACTTCAAAGACTAAGATGTACGTGGCCCAATTTTGTCCACATAAATCTTATCTTATCTTGAAAGCTTGGAAATCTGCCAATTAGATGATGCCATGTGTCATGTTGAAACTGCCCTCCATGTAGAATATCTACTTGAGAATTTCTACTTGGCCATCTCGAATATCTAAGTAGAATTTCTACATAGGAATGTTCTACTTGGCTATCTCGAACATCTAAGTAGAATTTCTACATAGGAATGTTCTACTTGGCTATCTCGAACATCTAAGTAGAATTTCTACATGGGAATGTTCTACTTGGCTATCTCGAACATCTAAGTAGAATTTCTACATAGGAATGTTCTACTTGGCTATCTAGAACATTTTGCACTTAGAGAAATTCTGGGCTTCAACTTGAAACTTCAATGCAACATCTTGAACTTGTGATTTCTTTATGTCTTCCATATTCTTCAACAAGCTCTTGAACCTGGATCTCTATTACTGACATAAACATGCTATCAATGTCCTGACACTTGATGCAATGGTCTGATTCATAAGTGACTAGTCTTGATAGTGTTTCTGCTTCTTGAATAGATTACCATATTCGATTAGTAATGTGGCTTTCCAAATATTGCTTTCCTTCTTGTTCACTTGAAATCAATTAGTCTTATTGATACTGATTGCTATGATCTTGAATCTTTAGGTTACAAATAACTGAGGCATGAACAACTCTGACTTGAACTTCTTTCAATGATTTCTTCTTTATTTGATCATAGTTAACATGTTGAATTGTATCAATTACAGTGTCTTCATTTAGCATTGATTTCTTTGTGGCTTCAAGTTCTTGATTGTCTTCTGGTTAAGTATCTTTTCTTTTAGTTGAGTTACATAAGTTATAGTGTTACAAGTTTAGACACTCTGCCTTTCAATCTCCCCCTATTTGATAGTCTAACAATGACATTCAAATTAACAAAGGGATAACTCAACTAAACAATGAGACGAGAAAAAGATAAATAACATTACTATCTTGTTTGAATTACAACTGAAATAAACTTGAAAACAATTCAAAGAACTAGAATAAATAAGACTTAAGCTAGACAGAAAATTCGAACTTCGAATTAAAGATCATTTGAGTGATTCCTATCACCTGGATTATTTCAAACCTTTCAGTCAAACTTATATCACCTTATTGGATCCACTCTGATTCACGGTTACAGTATGGTACGTTAGCCTATCTCGCATACCGTGATCAGGTGAATTTTCCTCAAGTGAGTTAAAGCAACCAAAAAGATATGAAGTTTTTCCAACTTCAAGTTCACACCACTCTGACCGTTAATTCTAATTCCGTCTCTTCTTCCTAACTTCTTCAGCTTGGCGCTTCTCTTCCTTCAACCTTTTGCGCCTTTCCTTCTGTTGTTGTTCTTTCTTGTAAACTGGATCATGAAGCTGCTTCCACCTTGCATTCAACAGACTTACCGCTTCCATTTCTAAAGGATTCCTGGGCTCTGGATAAGGATGCCTGAAAAGCCTTCTGAGTTTGTCCACATCCTGAGTAGTTCTGATCTTTGGAATGTCCTCAAAATTTTTCATTATGAGCTGTGACTTCCAATGAGACTTATCAGCCTTAAACTGACAGTAGATCATTTTAGGGTAGCCCTTAACACGGTTAGTATTGTGGACACTAGCCGCATCTCGCTCCATTCTCTTCTTTTCCACTACTACTTCAGATAAGTACTTCAGGAGTCTCTGCTTCTCATCTACATTCTCATTCTCCACTTCGCCCCATTTGAATACTTCTATAACTCTCTCCAGAAAAGCAGCATCTTGAGTCTGCAGCAACCATTTCCTACTCATATGCAACAATGTTTGATTTTGGTCTGCGTCTATGAATGCTAAAGCATCAGCTGTGTCATCATCATATGAGTGTATCCAATATACACTATCTCTCCCTGGAACACCAACTGCCTCCCTTATTTCTCCTTGTTCCAGAGATCCAGAAGGAAGAGTCAGAGCTTCATCTACATTCTTAACAGCTTGTAGAATATTCCACTTTCTTTCAATTAGCTCCGGCTCAATCTTTACATTGTCTAGAGGGTTTGGAGCAATAATGTCACACTTCCAGATTTCATTGCTCATCTTGAATATGACCCTCTCAATGAACTCCACTGACTTCTCCTTGATGTCAGAAGTGAATCCCTTACTCATCATTTGCCTACAGACAGCTTTTAGGGATTCTACCGGTAGAGCCATTAGATCATTTTCTTCTAAACTAACCCTCTTCATCTTTCCATCAACTACCATCCGGACAACATCAGGATTTGCTGAGAATTCTGGTCCCTTGTCCTCTGCTAGCTGCATTAACTGATCTCTATACAGAATGCTAAGCTCCTCAGCTTGAGAATATTGAATTTTTGTTGCTAGCAAGAACAACTCTGACGCAGATCTTCTCGAGATGAATTGATCATCCACATACAAGAAAGATGTCGGGACTCCTTCGACTAAAGACAAGATGACCTGCCATTCCTTAACCATTGCATTATATCCAACTCTGACTTTTGAGATCAACCTTTTCAAAGCATTTATGTAGTCAACAATCAGTGGATTCTGCAAGTTCAAGTTGTAAAACAAATCTTCCGCCTCTTTGTTATGAGTTCCTTTTGTACAAACTCCCGATAGAATCTTCCTTGCATCATCCCATTTCTGTCCTATCCTTTTCTTGTCCAGATCTACTTGAGGATCAGCTAACCTTGCAAGCTCATGATCATACTGTTTCTCCTTAAGCTCCGCTTTCTTTTCAAGAAAAACAGCCTCATCCTGCATCATCTTCATTTTATATAATTGAGCTTGTTCCAAGGCCAGCTGTTGGGCTTCTAGAGTTTCCTTATCAACAGGTATTTCTTCAGGCTGTCCGGACGACATTCCAGCACCTCCACCTTGTTCCTTCAAATATCTTCTAATAGCATGTGCTAACGGAACATCCTCCATATCAGAATCTGAATCAAGTACTGCATGTGCCTTTTCCTGATGACGACTCAAGTCAATGAATGGCTCTTCTTGTTCAGCCACCACTGCCTTACCCTTCCTCTTTCTTTGAGCCTCCTCATCAATTACTGGCTCATTTTCTTTGACAAGATCAGTATGTTCTTCAATTTCTTCAATAATTAGCGACTGCTGTCTCGTCTCTTTTCCACTCTCCCCCTTAGGTGAGTTATCCTGACCATCACCCTTCTCTCCAGATCCACCAGTAGCATAGGAACCACCAAAACCAGAACCCGAGGGTCTAGCTCCACTGGCACCGCCAGCACCACCAGCATCATCAGTATCAGGGGGAGCCTGAGTAGTTTGATCGTCAAAGCACTCTGGGGGAACAAAGCTCCTAACTGCATACAACATTCTGCTTATCTCCGTTGCCATTGTATGCATTATGCTTTCCACTGCTCCCATCCTATCATAAAGAGTGCTGCCCAAGACACCACCAGCATGGCCCAAGTCATTTACCTTGTTTGCCAAATCATCGAATGCTGTTGCTTGACTTGCCATTCGTGCTGCGTAGTCATCTAGAGCGCGCTTGTTGTCACCAACATGGATCCCTAACTGCCCCATTGATTGTCCAAACTGCTTTATTTCATTTTCCATTGTTGTCATACGAGTGTGAAGATTTTCAAGATTAAGGGATGGTGTTTGGCTTGGGTGTCCTCGCTCTAAAAATCGTTCTGTTACTGTTTGTCGCTCGGTTTCGGGCCTTGAAAATGAAGGTCCCTCACTCCCTAAACGCTCACACACACTCCCTGTCTCACGCTCATGTATGTCTTCAATAATAGTCCTGAAAGTGAAAGCAGTACCTGCAGAAACTGGATAAGTAAAGTGAGTAGCAGTTATGGGATCTGTTTCTGTCATATCCTGAGGTGGAATCTCAGGTTGAGAGGCTGCAGAGTGTTCTAGTACAACATCAGAACCGATCCTCTCTACAGCATCAGTATGTACCGGTGAAGGTACTTCTGAAGCAATGAAAGCTTCAGGCCTTTCTGAAGCAACAGGCTCTTCAGAAGGCTCCAGATCCTCACCAAGATTCTTAGGTGTAGAATGTGCAAAGGTAGAACCACTCTCGTGAGGTGGAGTGGGTGTGAAAGACATTCTAGGTTTGGACTGGGCTGAAGAAGTTGCAGCATGTGAAAATTTGGCTTTCTTCCGAATAACTGGCTGCACTTCGGGGTCACTCTCCGAGCTCTCACCTAAAGCTACAGATGCCAGCCTTTTAACTCCCGTCAGCAAGGGTGAAATAGAAGAATCAAGAGTTTCAGACTCAGAGTCAGAAATATAGCTCGCACCCTGGGATAGATCCTGCGGGCTAGCAGAATCTTGGGCAATGGAATCAGATTTAGATGAAGAAGTAGCAGTAGTGTGAACAGAGAGTTGCTCTTGTTCATAGAAATTACCTCCTTCATTACCTTGGTCAGCAAAGGGATCAGGATCAGCATGAGGAGTAGTTTGTCTTTCCCTTTGACCGTGAGAGTGGCCATCATCATCCTCATCACTTTGAGGCTCTTCAGGAATCCCTTGAAATGCGTCAGCATGTGCAGATGGATTCTGAGCATGTGAAGATACGTGCGAGGTTCCCGCCATTGTAGTAATACCTGCATCATACTGAAGCCACACTTGAATATTAGCAGGAATAATCAGTGCTTTAGTGTGATGTTTATCCTGGTTCGCAATTGTTGTGAGTGACTTGGTGCCCATGCCAAGTGATGCAGATGTTTTACTCGATGCAAATGCCTGTCTTACAGCTAAAGCATTAGTTGGTACTAAATAATTAATGAGCATTTGTAAGAAACGAGGATACCAGCATACAACATTAGTAGTTGCAAGGTTTCTGTTTTCAGATGATCCCATTGTAGCCACTATTTCGGAAAGAACGATTCTTCCATAATTAATGTCCAGTTCACGGGCTAGGGAAACTGCAAAGATCTGTATGGGAATTGGAATCTGATGATAATCTTTTTCGCGCGGCCGAAAACATCTCGTGATGGCCTCGAAAAAGTAATTCCATTCCACCTGGAAGTATTGTTTCTGGATGGCGCCAGCTAAGATCCGTCCAGAAGGAGGATAGCATCCAATCTCCTCAAAGAATTTGAGACGATCTGCCGTTGAAGGTTCAGGGTCATAAACATCTTTAACTGGAAATCCCAGAACCCTGTTGAACACTTCCTCCGTGACTTCATATTCCTGACCCGCCAAGGTAAACCTGAACCCATAGGGGGTATTTTTGCTCCCAAAAGTAACCGCACTAGTCCATAATTGCTGTAAAGCATCATGGACTAGTGTTGGTTTAGCAGTAAAAGCAACACTAGCCTTGGAGTACAAATTAAGAAATCGTATCCAAAACTTGAAGCGCGGGAGATGATCACCAATTTCCGTACTAATGTTATAAAAATTATTTTTCGCAAGAATAAATTGGTGAGCCATTTGTAAAATAATTTTCCTTGAGTTAATGTGATATTTTGAAAAGAAACAAGTAACGTAAATACGTAAGGAAAAAAATGTAATCTAATTAATTCCTTTTAGAGAATCGAGAAGATGAACAGCCGATTTGAACTAAACTACGGAATTAATTATAATCAAAATCAAAACAACCAAAATCCAGTCCAGTAAATAATGCGACCCCAAATCAGTGATATAAAAACTAAACTGTGTTTGTAAATAACCGTGATAGTTATGTGTATATGTGTGTATATGACAAACTGAACAAATGAACAGACGGGTCTAAATACACAATAAGCAGGGCAAACAGAGAATAGTAAATATAAAACGGGCAGCAGTTCGAGATATGTAAGAGTTTTAACACAACTCGAATGAACAGGGCAATGACTGTTTGAAATCGCAGGGAGGGAGGGTGGGGGCTGTAAAAATTTAGGGTTAAAACAATTAGGTAAAAGTGAAAAGAAAGACGGGTTAATGTTGTATATATAGGCATATATGTGCAAAGACGAGAATATCCCTGTGAAAAAGGAAAAAAACATTAAGTACATACAGGGGAACATCAAGTCGAACACTATCTCGAACATCTAAGTCGAAATTCGAGATGAGTTTCGAGATATGAGCTATCTCGAACATCAAGTCGAATATTCGAGATAAAGTTCGAGATGACACTAACTCGAACAAATTATCACTTGATCAATTAATACAGCTGAATAAAGGAGATAGAGATTAACTCGAACAATTTCCCAGACTTGAAAAAAAAAAATTCGAATATTCTTCCCAGACTCAGAATTTTCAAAATTTTTAATTTTGAAGATAGTCATAATAATTTGGCAATTTTTGCAATAAAAACAACAATTAAAATTTTGCCAAATTAAGATAAACATCAATTCAAGGATTTTTATCAAAGCAAATAATAAAAACATTCCTTGACAATTCTAAGGCCTCTTAAATTAAACAACATTACATGAAAAACACAGGTAAATTCATCTAAAAATCATAAAAAAAATTTAGAATAATATGAATTTAACTCTCCCTATGATCATGCAATCATACCAGCATAAATTCAAAGATTTAACTAATAATTACACATAAAACACAATGAATTCATGTAAAATAACACAACATGCATCCTAAAATACTCATTACTTAATCATTTTAAAGTCTAAGTCTATAATGATTAATTAGCATGCAGAAGTGATATTTTGAGCAATTGTAGAGATTATTTACATATGTTTTCAACTTTGTATCAATAAAATAGGCAAATGACAAGACTAAAAACATATGTTCATGATTAAAAACTGAAATTTTGCAGATAGCAGAAATCACTAACTTGTGTTAAGCATTCCCAATTCACCAACCAACCTATTGAATGTTACTTCATCAAGAGGTTTAGTGAATATATCTGCAATTTGTTGCATTGTGGGCACAAAATGTAGCTCCACAGTCCCCTCCTCGACATGTTCTCTAATGAAATGATACCTGATATCTATATGCTTGGTTCTTGAATGGTCTACAGGATTGTTGGTCATGGCAATGGCACTTGTGTTGTCACACATGATTGGAATCTTTTTGTGCTCCATGCCATAATCTTTCAATTGGTTCCTCATCCACAGTATTTGAGCTACACAGCTTCCAGCAGCAATATACTCAGCTTCAGCAGTAGAAGTAGATACTGTGTGTTGCTTTTTGCTTTGCCAGGACACCAATCTTCTGCCAAGAAATTGACATGCACCAGATGTGCTTTTTCTATCAATCCTGCAACCTGCATAGTCTGAATCCGAATAGCCAATTAGATTAAAACCTGTATCTCTTGGGTACCAAATCCCTAGATTTGATGTTCCCTTGAGATACCTAAAGATTCGTTTGACGGCTATGAGATGTGATTCTCTAGGATCCACTTGGAACCTTGCACACAAACAAGTTGCGAACATAATATCGGGTCTACTTGCAGTTAAATAGAGGAGTGAGCCAATCATACCTCGATAGCTTGTGATGTCAACTGGTTTACCTGATTTGTCTTCATCAAGCTTCGTGGCTGTTGCCATGGGAGTCTTAGTTGTTGATGCATCTTCTAGATTATACTTCTTGAGTAAATCTTTGATGTACTTGGACTGACAGATAAGGATTCCATCTTTTCTTTGACTGATCTGTAATCCAAGGAAGAAGGACAGCTCTCCCATCATGCTCATCTCATACTTATCCTGCATTAACTTGGCAAATTTCTCGCACAAGCGCTCATTAGATGACCCAAAAATAATATCGTCCACATAGACTTGAACAAGTATTAAATCACTTTTTACATTTTTATAGAACAATGTCTTATCAATTACTCCCCTAGTAAAACCACTTGCAATTAAGAACAAGGATAGGGTTTCATACCATCGTCTTGGGGATTGTTTGAGGCCATAAACAGCTTTGAAGAGAAGGTACACAAAATCTACAAGCTCTGGATCAACAAAGCCAGGTGGCTGTTCCAGATATACTTCTTCTTCTAGCTCTCCATTCAGGAAGGCACTTTTCACATCCATCTGAAAAACCTTGAAGTTCTTGTGTGCTGCAAAGGCCAAGAACATCCTGACTGCCTCAAGTCTTGCAACTGGAGCATAGGTCTCATCATAATCAATACCTTCTTTTTGAGAATAACCCTTCGCTACCAAACGAGCCTTGTTTCGCGTTACAAGTCCGTCTTCATCCAGTTTATTTCTGAATACCCACTTAGTTCCAATTACTGATTTGTTCTTCGGTCGGGGTACCAGCTTCCAAACTTTCTGCCTTTCAAACTGATTGAGCTCTTCTTGCATTGCAATTACCCAATCAGCATCACCAAGAGCTTCTTCTATTTCTTTAGGTTCAAGCTTGGATAAGAACCCAGAATATAAGCAAATATTAGCCATGTCAGCTCTTGCAGTTCTTCTAGTAGTCACACCAGCATCTGGATCACCAATTATTAATTCAAACGGATGGTCTCTACTCCATACTCGTTCTCTTGGAAATTGTCTTGATGATTCAGCTTGACTTTCTGAGTTGTTGTGTTGACTACTTGTTGTATTTCCACCAACTCCCCCTGAGTTAGTGCCAGCTCCTACAGAACTAGTGTCATCTCGTCTTGAGCCTTGAACGCTTGTCCTTGAGCTGCTATTTACTCCCCCTGAGTTGTTGCAGGATCGTGCGGAAGAAGTTTCTTCTGATCTTGTAGGATTCGATTGTTCATTAAGCTCAGATGTTTCTTCACGAACACTTGGAACATTTGAAATGATAACCAACTCAGGTTCATCTTCAAGTTCATCTAAGTCCAGATTCTGAAATTTAAGGGACTCTGGTTCACTAGAATCTTTAGATATTGATGGGAGTTTGGTATCGTCGAATCTGACGTTGTAGCTTTCAGTCACTTTTCGATCATTCACTAAGAATACCCGATAAGCTGCCACCACATCTGTAGAATAACCAACAAAGATTCCTTCTCGAGCTTTTGCTGCAAATTTTCCTAGATTTTCATTATCTATAAGCACATAGCATTTAGCTCCAAAGACATGAAAGTATTTGATTGTAGGTCTTCTGTTATTCATTAGTTCACATGGTGTCTTTTCTTTATCTTTTATAATCAGGGTTCTATTCTGAGTGTAACACACTGTACTCACTACTTCGGCCCAAAAGTAAAGAGGAAGTTTTGAATCATACAACAATGTTCTTGCTGCTTCAACCAAAGTTCTGTTCTTCCTTTCAACTACTCCATTTTGCTGTGGAGTTCTCGGGGCTGAGTACTGACGACGTATTCCCTTAGATACACAGAAGTCATTCAGCACTGCATTCTTAAATTCAGTACCGTTGTCTGTTCTAATCGTCTTTACAGTAAGTGTTGAAACATTCTCAATTGAGTGATGTGATTAATGATTAGGAAAGGTACTTCGTCTTTCGTCATTGCGAACAATACCCATGTATACTTGGAGAAGTCATCCACGATTACCAAAGCATATCTTTTCCTAGATAAGGATAGGACATTCACTGGGCCAAACAAATCCATATGAAGAAGTTGTAAAGGCTCAGTGATACTAGAAATTTCTTTACTTTTATGTGATGCTCGCTTTCACTTTCCCATTTCACAAGCTTCACAGAGTCCTTTAGGAGCAAACTCCATCTGTGGTAGATCTCTCACTAATTCTCGCCTCGCGAGAGCATTCATTGTTTTGAAGTTTAAGTGAGATAGCTTTTTGTGCCATAACCAGCTTTCATCATCTGAAGCTTTGCTGTAGAAACAGGTGACTTCATTCTGATTTGGGGAATCCATGTCTGCAACAAAAAGATCTGCCTTAAGAACTCCTCTTAAAGCCAATGAACCTTCCTTAATGTGAGTGATTGACACGCCTTTCTTATTGAAGACAATTTCATATCCTTTGTCACAGAACTGACTGATACTCAACAGATTGTGCTTCAATCCCTCAACATAAGAGATATCTTCAATGATGACATTGCCAGTCTTCAGTTTGCCATATCCCTTCGTCACACCTTTGCTGTCATCTCCAAAGGTAACATAAGGGCCAGCTTTCATAACCAACTCTGTAAGCAGGGACTTGTTTCCTGTCATATGCCTTGATGCTCCACTATCTAGCACCCATAAGACTTTATTTCTTTTCTACTTAATTCCCTGCAATGACAGATTGGTTAGGCGTTCTTCGGAACCCAACTTTGATTGGGCCCGGCTTTTCTATAAGATCGATAGTTATCAGGTATAATAACAGGAGATGCACTCTTTTTAATATTACTAGAGCTTTCGACTTTGTCTTTCCCTTTTTCAGACTTGACAGATTTGTCAGTCTTAGGAGAAGGCTTGTCACTCCTAACTTTAGGAGGACTGGCAGTCTTAGCTCTCACATGCTTCTTCTTGATATTAGAACTAGTAGCAGTATTTAAACATGTTTGACTAGTTGCATTCATCAAATTTACAAAAGTTTGCATGACGTTAAAAGTGCATGGCATACAATTAGGTTGACCACATTGTGCATGATTCTGATGCATGTTATTCATTGTATGTGGTACAGGCATGGCATGTGCAATAGGAATATTCATGTTAGATTTACATGCATAAGAAAGATGTTCAGTAGATTTACAGTGATAACATGCTTTCTTTACTCGTTCTGCCTTAACCTCTTTTATGCCCTTTTCTTTCTTAACCTGTTGTTTAACAGCCTTGGCTCCTAATCCTGGTCTAGATTCTTCTCTAGGGGATTTGATTTTAACTGATTTAGTAGGAGTTACAGGTTGTTCTTTCTTCCGATCTTCCATCTCGATTTCATATCTAACTAGTAAATCAGTCTCTTCTTCTTCTCGAGGAGTAAAGTGTTTGAATATTGGTTTAATAGCAGATTTGAGAATTGTAGGTACTTCTTTTTTAATCTCACTGGGACTGGTGTCTACAGGCCTTTTCCCTTCTTTCTTTGATAAGTTAGAATAGTCAAGTCCTACACCAACACCAGTTATCTTCTTAAATGTGCTACTATCAACATTCACTTTACTAGCTGCTAGTTTATAAGCTTCGCATTTTGTTTCTAACTCAGCTAGTTTATTCCTAAGACATGCTTCTATTTCATCTTTAAGGTTGAGCTTGTGTTCCAAAGTTTTAATAGAGTCTCTTAGGGAAGTATCTATAGTGCAAACGGCCTCTAATTCTTCCACTTTTGCCTCAAGCATTCTGCATTTGGCAACAATTGTTTTCTGTTCTTTTTGAGAAGTATTTAGGCTTTTGCACAGCATATAGATCTCTTCGCTAAGAGCCCCGTTCTGCACCTTATAATCATCTAGAGACATTTCTTCCTTAAGGGTTAGAACTGGTACCTCTGGTTCATCTGACGTTTCAGCCATGAGGGCAAAGTTTGCTGTATGAGTAACTTCTTCCTCATCTGAATCATCCCACGCTCTTCCTTCTGTGACAACTAAAGCTCTTTTTCCATGTCTTTCCTTCACCAGGGCCTCATACTTGCTTTTGAGGGCTTCATAAGTTTCTTTTGGATATGTCTGTTTAGGCTTCTTGCAATCTGTAGCAAAGTGTCCAGCTTCACCACAGTTATAACATTTGAACTTCATTTTGAAATCCAAAGGAGATTTGTAGCTGGTACTCTTGCCTTTGCCTTTGTAACCTTGAGAACTACCACCACCCCTAGTAACCCATGTATGCCACGACACTGTCATCCATATTGTCCAGCTCTTCTTGGGTGAAGTAGTCGTCATCACTATTAGATGTGCACTCATCATCATTTTCAACTTGAGGTGATGCAGGTGATGACCTAGGCTTTTCTGCAACCATTGCCTTTTTAGACTCTACCTCATCAGCAACTAACCCTGATGCAGCTTCTTTTCCTCTTGAATCATTATCCCATGCTTGATCTTGAAGTGTTTCCAGCTCATAGGTCTTTAGAATTCCATAGTATTCTTCCAGAGTTGTTGTGTGCAAATCTCTGGTTTCTCTAACAGCATAGACTCTATGTTCAATACTTTTTGGCTGGTTCCTCAGATATCTCGTATTGACTTCAACCACGGGGAGAGTTACACCTCTCAGATTCAAATCCAAAACCAACTGACTGAATCTTAGATAGACATTGGTTATACTTTCTCCTTTACTTATTCTGAAAGTGTCATACTCCATCTTGAGTATAAGTGTTTTGTTGCTTCTAACCTCAGAGGTACCTTCCATGACGACCTCTAGCTTGTCCCAAATCTTCTTTGCTGTAGTTAGTCCTTTAACTACATTAAACATCTCATGATCTAGGGATTCCATCAGTGTTTGTCGAACGGATGTGTCGAAAGATATCTGCTCCTTATCAGCATCTGAAAAGTCTACTGCCTTCTTCGGCTCAGACCGTTGTGGTACAACCACATCTCCTTCCATATGCTCAGGAACAACAACCATTGGTACAAATTTACCTTTATCGAGAACTTCCAGATATTCAGGATTGACGGACTCAAGGTAAAGTTTCATTCTCAACACCCATTCTTCATAAAGATCTCGGTCGAACATTGGAATCTTGAAATTGTTTTTAGGTGCCATCTAATTGTGGATTTAAAGTAAAGATAATAAACTTTTCTTATTACTTGAGTAGTAATTAAAAGAAAATTAAATTATCTCAAAATAAATCAAACTTCAAATTTTGATCACCAAAAAAAATTTCTAAGTACCAGGACAAGGCTAAGTAGAATATCTATGTAGAACTTCTGCCTAAGTCGAAATTCTCCAAGTCGAAATTTTCTAAGTCGAACTTTTGTCCAAGTAGAATATCTTAAGTCGAATATTCAAGTAGAATATTCAAGTAGAATATTCAAGTAGAATATTCAAGTAGAATATTCTATGTAGAACTTTTGCCTTGGATAAAATTTGCTGCAGGTCACTTATCACACTTTTTGACTTTTGTGGTTTTTCTCACCCAACTCACCTAACACACGTGCAAGGTACTGAATATCTTCTGTAATACTTTTTGCTGTGAGATATATGTCAAATCAAAAGCCAATAACACCTTTTTGTCTTTTTGAAAAGGAAATCAAAAAGTTGCTGGGTTTGTCTTCTTTAACAAGAATAATGATGAACACTCAAGAACACCAAATATCAAAGTACCCAGATTAATTCACAAAAATTATCTAAGATCCATCCAAGCTAATTAATCACACCTGGAGTATTTAAATAATTTTTCGGATGAGTTTTCACTAGAAACAAATTAAGGCCCACTTTTCGAGACAAATTGAAAAGTAGTTCTGGAAGATGAAAACTCACAATTCTTCTACCAAACACAAGGATCTATGTTTTGTATATTAAACATGAAGCTCTGATACCAATTGTTAGGTCCAAATGTGTTGTAGAGGGGGGGGGGTGAATACAACTTTACAAATTTAAGAAGCAATAAATGCAATGTAATAAATGAACATACTGATTCAAGGAATATATGTTTTATATATATCTTGAAAAGGTTGCTACAACATTCATTACAAAGTACATCAGAAGTAAAGAGGGTAGTAAATGATACTAAGCTCGGTGAATATACTCTCTCTCTTTTACAAGTGTTTTTCTCGAAAATATTGCTCTCTTTATAAATAAAACACAAGTACTTCTATTTATACTACTTGTAATCTATGTCCTGTAGACTTCAAAGACTAAGATGTACGTGGCCCAATTTTGTCCACATAAATCTTATCTTATCTTGAAAGCTTGGAAATCTGCCAATTAGATGATGCCATGTGTCATGTTGAAACTGCCCTCCATGTAGAATATCTACTTGAGAATTTCTACTTGGCCATCTCGAATATCTAAGTAGAATTTCTACATAGGAATGTTCTACTTGGCTATCTCGAACATCTAAGTAGAATTTCTACATAGGAATGTTCTACTTGGCTATCTCGAACATCTAAGTAGAATTTCTACATGGGAATGTTCTACTTGGCTATCTCGAACATCTAAGTAGAATTTCTACATAGGAATGTTCTACTTGGCTATCTAGAACATTTTGCACTTAGAGAAATTCTGGGCTTCAACTTGAAACTTCAATGCAACATCTTGAACTTGTGATTTCTTTATGTCTTCCATATTCTTCAACAAGCTCTTGAACCTGGATCTCTATTACTGACATAAACATGCTATCAATGTCCTGACACTTGATGCAATGGTCTGATTCATAAGTGACTAGTCTTGATAGTGTTTCTGCTTCTTGAATAGATTACCATATTCGATTAGTAATGTGGCTTTCCAAATATTGCTTTCCTTCTTGTTCACTTGAAATCAATTAGTCTTATTGATACTGATTGCTATGATCTTGAATCTTTAGGTTACAAATCACTGAGGCATGAACAACTCTGACTTGAACTTCTTTCAATGATTTCTTCTTTATTTGATCATAGTTAACATGTTGAATTGTATCAATTACACTGTCTTCATTTAGCATTGATTTCTTTGTGGCTTCAAGTTCTTGATTGTCTTCTGGTTAAGTATCTTTTCTTTTAGTTGAGTTACATAAGTTATAGTGTTACAAGTTTAGACACTCTGCCTTTCAGATACTCTAGGAGAACTCCCCAAATCAATAGGCAAGTCATTGGCTGATACTTCAATGGATAAAGATCAATCGACTGCTAATCCTTCATCAACTGATAAGGATTATCAATCGATTGATGCTGAATCAATCGATAAGCATCCATCGACAAGTAAATCATCAATGGCTAATAAAAAGAACAAATTTAGCACTCCTATTAAGTTTGTTAAGGAAACCAAAAATCAAGTTGAGGCTGAGGCTGAGAAAATCAACATAGGTAGCTTATCCAAGAAACAACTAAAAGAAAAATTAGAAAAGATAGCACCTGTGGAAATTACTCAACCTAAGTCTGAGAAAAAGAAAAAGAATAGGAATGGTAAAGTAGGCATAAATAAGCACAGTAACTACACTCCTGATATGTATGCACCTAGAAAAGTCTGTGCTAAATGTGGTAGTGTAAATCATTTGTCCATGCAATGCAAAAGTGAAAAGAATTCTATATCTGCAAATGATTTAAATATACATGCCATGACTGCAAATGCCATGTTTACCAATCCTATGCTCATGAATGCCATGTCTTCTAATTTGGTTGCACCTAATGTTCATATGCCTTATGCACAAGTTCCATACATGTATAATCCCTTCTTTGCATATCCTAATATGAACATGCCTGGTATGCCATGGAACATGCTTAATGTAAATGATGAAATTCATGGAAATTCTGCCATGAGTTCCAAGGTGTCAAAGCCTCAAAAGTCAACTCCCAAAGTTAAAGTGGATTTAAACCCACCAAAACAAAAGGAACCTAAGTTGACAATAGGGACTCAGGCTGCAACTAATAAAAGAGGACCCAAGGCAACTTGGGTAGCAAAAGAAACTTGATTGTTTTATGTGTGTGCAGGGAAACAGGAAGAAAAATCTCTGGTATTTGGATAGTGGATGTTCAAGGCACATGACTGGAGATTTGTCCCTGCTCACAAAATTTGTGGAAAAGGCTGGCCCAGGAGTTACTTTTAGAGATAACAGTAAAGGTTTTACTCTGGGATATGACTCAATTGCAAAAGAAAATGTTATCATTGAAACTGTAGCACTAGTTGATGGATTGAAGCACAATTTGCTCAGTATTAGTCAACTGTGTGATAATGGTAATGGTGTGTGGTTTACAACTGAATCATGCATCATAGCCAACAAAGAATCTGGTGAAATTCTCTTAACTGGAGAAAGAAAAGGGAATGTCTATGTGGCTGATTTTCACTCTGTAAAGGCAAATTCAATGACATGTCTACTTAGGAAAGCCAATACAGAAGAAAGTTGGACTTGGCACAAGAAACTAGCCCATTTGAATTTCAAAGCCATGAATTTATTGGTTAGAAAGAATCTGGTTAGAGGCATTCCACAGATGGAATTCACCAAGGATGGACTATGTGATGCCTGTCAAAAGGGAAAACAAAGAAAAACATCATTCAAGTCAAAGTCTGAATCATCAATTGATAAGCCTCTGGAATTATTGCACATGGACTTATTTGGTCCAGTCAACATCATGTCAATTGCCAAAAAGAAATATGCCTTAGTAATTGTGGATGACTTCACAAGATTTTCATGGGTATATTTCTTACACTCTAAGGATGAAGCAAGCAAATTAATTATCAATCATGTGAAGAATGTTGACAATGGCACTGAATGGAAGGTCAAGAAATTTAGAAGTGACAATGGTACTGAATTCAAGAATTCAACCATGAGAGAATTCTGTGAAGAAAAAGGTATCACTCATCATTTCTCTGCTCCAAGAACTCCACAGCAAAATGGAGTAGTTGAAAGGAAAAATAGGACCTTGATTGAAGCTGCTAGAACTATGTTAGAAGAAGCAAAACTTCCTACATACTTCTGGGCAGAAGCAATTAATACTGCTTGTTACATTCAGAATATTTCCATGATCAATAAACTTCAAGGCAAAACTCCATATCAATTGATAAAGAAAGACAAGAAGCCAACAGTTAACTTTCTTCATGTCTTTGGCTGCAAATGCTTTGTACTGAGAAATCAAGGTGAAAATCTAGGAAAATTTGAAGCCAAAGCTGATGAAGCTATATTTGTTGGATATGGAATAACAACCAAAGCATACAGAATCTACAATCTTAGATTACACATTGTTATGGAATCTATACATGTAGATTTTTATGACAAGAAAATTCAAGGGTTGTTTGATGAAGGATTTCATGATCTATTGCATTTTGAAAATGAATCCACAAGTAATATTGAAGATAGTGATGATGATGTGGAAATCACAAGAGTTCAAGTACCTAGAATCCTCCCATCAATTGATGTCAATGCATCAACAGATAACTTATCAGTTGACAATCATCAATCAACTGATAATACATCAATTGATAATCATTCGATGGATATCAACTCTGCTCAACAATCTTCAAGCAGAGTGTCCATCTCAGGGGGAGGGTTCTCAAATAGTCAATCACATCACAATGATCATAACACTTCCAATGATCATGAAGCATCATCTTCAAGGACAAATTTACCGTCACAAAGGAAATGGACAAAAAGCCATCCCTTTGAATTAATAATTGGAGATGCAAATGATGGTGTCAAAACTAGAAGTGTAACTCAAAATGAATGCTTGTATAGTAGCTTCCTGTCTCAAGAAGAACCAAAAAGGATTGAAGAAGCCTTGAATGATCCTGATTGGATAATTGCTATACAAGAAGAGTTGAATCAATTTGAAAGAAACAATGTATGGAAGCTGGTGCCCAAACCAAAGAACAAGTCTATCATTGGTACAAAATGGGTGTTCAGAAACAAAATGGATGAATCTGGTACAGTGACAAGAAATAAAGCAAGATTAGTGGCAAAGGGCTATTCACAAGAAGAAGGCATAGATTTTGATGAAACTTTTGCACCAGTTGCAAGATTGGAAGCAATCAGAATCTTTCTAGCATATGTTGCTCATACTAATTTCAAGGTGTATCAGATGGATGTGAAAAGTGCTTTTCTCAATGGAGAACTAGAAGAAGAAGTATATATAGAACAACCTCCTGGCTTTATTGATCCTGTTCATCCTGGATTTGTATACTATCTTCTCAAGGCACTTTATGGATTGAAGCAAGCACCTAGAGCCTGGTATGACACATTGTCTAAATTCTTGATTGAGAATCACTTCACAAGAGATTATGCAGGTTACAGAATTGACAGAAAAAGCACAACAGGCTCCTGTTAATTTCTTGGAAATAAGCTTGTTTCATGGTTTAGCAAGAAGCAGAATTCAGTGTCTACATCTACTGCAGAAGCTGGATACATTGCAGCTGGAAGTTGCTGTGCACAAATATTATGGATGAGGAATCAACTACTTGACTATGGGTTCAACTTGAACAAGATTCCTATTTTCTGTGATAATACAAGTGCCATTGCTATAACAGAAAATCCTGTGCAACATTCCAGAACCAAGCACATTGACATAAGGTATCACTTCATTAGGGAACATGTAATGAATGGTACAGTTGAATTCCATTTTGTCCCTAGTGAAAGATAACTTGCAAACATTTTTACCAAACCATTAGATGAATCTACCTTTAATAGATTGGTCTGTGATTTAGGTATGCTTAATTATATTTAATCCTTTAAATGTCTGATAAGTTATGTATTTATATTACTTGTAGCCATTGACTATGTTAAATTATTGATTCTTCAATAATCAACTGATAAACATTTTACATATCAATGGATATTACTGAAGCAGTCGACAGATAAATATATTAATTGATGATATATTTACTTATCGATTGATGATTGTAGCTATCGACGGATAAATATATCAATTGATGGTATATTTAGCTATCGATGGATAAGAGTACCTGTTGATGAACAAAATATCAATCGATGACCTAGAATTTAAAGGGGTCCATGTCATCAATCGACCTGTACAAAAATCTAGCCGTTGATTACTTATTTTATCAATTGATTAATACGTACATTCCTGTATGTATAACAATCGATTGCCAAAATTGGTAACTTTTAATTATCAATACTCTTCCAACGGTCGATTTAGTTATATTTTGAGTAAGAAATTGTTTGGGAAATCAGTAAATATAAATAGTGAGATTAAAACTTCTTTTAATTCTTACTTGCATTTTTACTATCGATTTTTCTATCTCTTTTTCTTTCTCAATCTTCGAACTTACTCTGTATCTATCTCTTGCTAAGAATCTTAATCTACTACTGTCTAATTATTGTTTCTGTTATAATTACTAACAAGTTTGCCAGTTAATTCAATTATAAATCTTCAAAATCAATTATGGCATCATCAAAGAGAGTCTCACAATCTTGATTCTACTATGAGCTCAACAACTTCGTTGCTTGCACTATGGTGGAGGAAGCCCCAATAGAATTCCATCCTCTAATGGAATTTCTAAAGAATTCAAAAATTTCAAAGGCCCTCTCAGAAGCACCAAAAATAGTGTGCAATCTAGTTGAAGAATTCTGGACAACAGCAGAAGTAGCAGATGATTTTTCTATAATCTCCTTTGAATGCAAAGGACAAAGGTATATTCTAACCACTGTAGTCTTGGGTGAGTGCTTAAATATTCCTTCAAATAATACTATAGATGCACCCACTGACACAGAGATAAGAAGCATGCTTAGAGAAATCAATTATACTGCTCCTGATGCTAGTCTAGGTAGTATTGTTAGGAAGAATCTAAGAAAGGAATGGTCATATTTCTTTGATGCTTTAATAAAGTGTTTTTCTGGTAAGGTTAGTAATTTTGATGCAATAACAACAAGTATGCAATAAGTAGGGTATAGCATTGTATATGATAGATATCATAATTTAGGAAGCCTGTTACTCAATGAAATATCTGCCAAATTGGGAAATAAAATAAATAGATCTAATCATATTTATTATGCAAGATTTATTATGATTATTATTAACCACTTTGTCAAGGATATTGAGATTGACAGGAATACATAAATTTTGGAATGCTGGACTCAAAACAAAAGGGTCTTTAAAGACTTGGTTAGGATCAATCTTCACAGCAATGTGGAATTGATCTATCCCCCTTTTGTTCAGGTATTTATCTCTACTTTAAACACTTCTCAACCTAACTCTTCTTTGCCTTCTGTGACTATGGAGGGTGGTAGTAATGACCCCAACCCTCCTACCCAAGCCACACAACCAATCTCTAAATCCAAATCTAAGAAACCAACCTCAACAGGTTCTCAAAAACCTGCTGTTGTAAAAACCAAGAAAAGAAAATCAACTAGTGTGGTAGATAGATTAGAGGAGGATGTAGGTGGTGAGGGAACTGGGGAACATCAAAGAACCCAGAAGGATAAGGAGAGTGAGGGTGTGCAACCTCAACCAAGCCACTCCATAGTCTCCCAAAAGACTGTGGATGTTAACATGGAAAATACCACATCCCTATTGCCATTCTCTCAAAAGGATGACAATATTGAAAATAGCCCACAACCAGGGGCACAGAAACAAATTGGGGACACAAAAGCCAAAACACTAACACCATACAAAAGAAGAGAAAAGAAAGTCACCTTTACACTTGGGGAATCACACACTGCAAAATCACAGGAAACTGTGGTGGAGCCTTCTCAAAGTCTGTTTGATGCATCTCATATAAATGATGAGATGCAGCCCCACTCTCTTTCAATTCCAATCCCTTCTATTCTTCTTTCCCCTCCTCAAACTTCTTCAAAAAATGTTCTGATAAATTATCAAACATTTTCAGATTCTCCTTCTTTGTTTTTCAAGGAGAAGCCAACACTCACTCCTGAATCTTCTTCCCAGAATTTTCAGGATTTTATTTCCCATATCATTTCAAACATTACTTCTCAAATTAATTCAACTGTTTCTACTCCATCAACTGATGTTCCTTCATCAATTGATATTCAAACATCGACTGATAAACCATCGATCGATGCTCAAGATCAATCGATGGGTATGCATCAATCGATGGATATCCCAAACACCACTTCAACTGATAATGTCAATACATCATTTGATGCTCAATCAATTGATGTTGCACAAACACTCTTAGGATTGAGTGAGTTGAGTGAGAGGCAGGATTGTAACCTGGCAAAAGGAGAGGAAGTGAGTAAAAACATTCCTATTTCTTCCAGGAATGAGAGTGAAACACTTGAGGGCCCCACCTTAGTAAGTGCACAAGAAATGAGTGAGGGAGAGGTGAGATTCCAGGATGAGATCCTGATGCAAAATAGAGAGATGAGTGAAAGTGATAAAAACATTCTACTTTTTGTACAGGAATTGGAAATTGAACTGATGGCAGAAGAAGGAGTAAAGGAGATAGGGGGAGCAAATAATGCTGAAGCTAGTGGGAGTGGAATTGCTAAAGACTTTGAAGAGGAAATAGATGCTGGTGAATTGGATCCAAAGAATTTCATTCATCCTAATCCACAATATCAAGGGTTGGCTACTTCAAGTAACAGGAATGCAGAACAACTCTTGGGCATTGATCATACAGATCAAAGGACCAGGAATCTGAAGGAAAGCATTGCCAATACAACAGACACTTGTTATATGGCACCTGAAGAGTTGGAGAGTGATTCTGATGAAGAGCCATGGATGAGCACTATTGATGGTTCCTTAGAAGCTGCTGAGACTGAAATTCTCTCTCAATATAGAAGAACAATGGTGGACGGAGAAATTGAAGATCCTACTCAAAGGAGAATTGCTCACTATATGAGAGAATCAATGAAAATTCAAAAGATGACAGTAACAGGAGTAAGGAGGGAACTGGAGAGGATTAAGGACTCTATCTCATCTAACAAGGATGCAATGGACAGGAGATTGGATGAGAAGCTACCATTCAACACCATGAATAGCATCAAAGACAAGCTTTTCAAAGAATCCAAAATTTTTACATCTTTGGAGACAAGAGTAGGTTCTCTAGAAAAGAAGATGGATGATATTATCAGAGGTCAAAATCTTCATGCTTCCATTCTTCAAAAGTTTCTTGACAGACTTCCACCACCCCCTCCAATTGATGATAACAAAAAGGGGGAGAATACAAAGAAGAAGGATGATGATGGTGGTGATGGCAAAGGCAGTGGAACTGGTGGTATAGGTGGTTCTGGTATGGATAAGTCAAGTGGCATTGGTGGTTCTGCACACAAAAGATATAAAAGCAGAAGTAACAGGGACAATCAATCTTCAAAGAAATCTAAGTCATCTAATTCTCCAGAAGATGATTTAGAACAGAAAAAGAAAGAATACAAGAAGTTTGATGAAGATATTGAAGCTAGGAGAATTTCTAGGGAGAAAGAAACTCAATTAATGATTGAGAGGGAAAAGAAAAGAATTGAAGATCTAAGGAGAAGCACTGAGTTAGTAACAGAGGCAGTAGAAAAAGGAGACTTGGATGAGTTCATTGCTCAAACAAGAAAAATAAATGAAGATGCACAAAAGGCTGCCAAGGAAAGAAACTCAAATACAGGAGCTTTTCTTCAATTGGATATTGAAGCTCTTAAAGAAAAGAAGAAAGGGAAAGCAATAGTGATTGAAGAAGAGAAGAAGAAAGAGACTGAACCAGTAAGTCAAAAGCTACTTCAAGGAGCCATCACTACAGGAATCTCAGATGCCTCAAGGAGAGAAAGGGAGAATGAAGAGATTGCTAGACAGATGAAAATGCAATGGCATTTGGAAGAAGAGCTACAGACAGAGCAACCATTGAGAAAAAGGAGAAAAGTTTCTATGGCCAAGAAAAGGTCAAGTTCTACTCAAGAAATAGTGGTTCAGGAAAACCTCCAGGGTCAACAAGAAGAAATCAAGGAGGAGGTCACAATTGAAGGATATGATTTGAAGGGAATACCAGTAATCAATGAAAAAGGATTAATTGGAGTAAGGACTCACCCTGCAACCTCTAACCATGAAGAATCAATGAGGTTGGAGTATGAAAATGGAGTGAAAACAATCTATTCATTGAAGGTGATAATGAAGCAAAGCTACAATGTTTTAAAGACTATTCTTCCTTTACTCAACAGAAGGTACAAACTCAACATAACAATTGCTTAGGAGATTCAACAGCAAATATCAAAGTTAAGGAGATCCAAGGCTGAAGCTGAACCTGATTCACCTCTAAAGCTATGGAAGTCACAGGTCAAAAAGGTGGGGTTGGAGCCAAAGTATGCTATGATTTTTACAGATATAGAGGGCAATACAAAGTTCTTTGATATATGCAAATATCTGGACAAAATCACAGATGAAGAAATACATTACCTCATGAGGCAACTTGGAGAAACTGACAGGGATGAAGAAATTCTGAGGAGTACTTTCATAAGACAGCTAAAGGAAAATGCTAAGAAGAGAGGGAAGAGAAGCTAATTAAATCAAGGAGACTATGAAGACTTTGAAGCTGCTTGCAGGAGTTATCTATCAATCTGGTACTTCAAAATTTAATGTGCCAACTAAATTTCTTGATTTTATCTGAATGAAAATTTTAAGGGTTTTTGTTATCATCAAGTAGATTTATGCCTGTTAAGAACACATACACAAATAGGGGGAGATTGTTAGAAATCTACATGTGATTTGATGATAACATTAATCTTAGAATCATAGAAATTTTATTTGTTGTAACTGATCAATTGATATGAAAGTTATAAATATCAATTGATCAGGAAACCATTTATCAGTTGAAGTGTTTATTTGAATCAACTGATAATTTGGATTGTAGCATAGGTGTACTTAGTCTATTTCAATCGATAAGGTGTAAATCAATTGATATTTTGTTCATCAATTGATGTTAGAGTCGATTGATATGGATCATCAATTGATGTGTAAATTAAACTGTTAAATTGTAATTATGTGAAGACAGGAAATTGCACAAGTGAAGGATGATCAATTGATATTGAAGCATCGATGGATGAAGGATCAATCGAAGAAGCCAAGTCAAGCATTGAAGACCATCAACTGATGTGAAGACCCATCGACTGATATATCGATTGATAACATCTATCAATCGATAAGCCATCTTTTATCAATCGATGGATATAAAGATCAATCGAAGAAGTACATCAGTTGATGGATTAAAGAATGGATCAATTGATATGCTTAACAGCAAATTATCAATAGAGTGTGACAACACAGAAAGAATATCTGTTGAAGATCCAGAGATCAAAAGCACACCTATGGAAGACAGTCTAGAGTGACTGTGAAGACTCAATCAGAAGCTGTCTTTCAAACCTTTTTGAAAAATAGAAAAAGGTAAAAGGAAGGCAGGTAGAAACAATACTAGAATAGGTATTGTAAAAGTACACTTGTGAAATATATAAACAAGTGTAGCAGCATTATTAGAAAACATACAAGTTAGACATATTTCTTAATCAACTGTTCAAGCTTGAGAGCACATTTGTAAGAACAGTTGATTTGTTTTCTAATCTTGTAAACGCAACTAGGTTTCTTCTAACCTAGGAGCATTGAGCAAATATATATATTGATGGAAAAACCAATCCATCAATAATTTTAAATCTCTTTGTTCAGTTTTATTTTTAGCACTAATTTGTTCGAACTTATTCTCTTATTCTTTCAAACATCAAGAACAAATATTAGAACAAGGAAAAAGTTTCAATATTTGTATTCAACCCCCCCTTCTACAAATATTGACATTGTTCTAAGGAATAACAATTGGTATCAGAGCAGGCTTTCAACATACAGAAAGTTTAAAGATCAAAAACAGTCAATATGGGTCAAAAAGATTCAGGTGTGAAAATTCCAGTTTTAGAGAAAGATGAATATTTTCCATGGAAGGTCAAAATGCATCTGCATCTTCTTTCTCTCGACCCTTCTTATGTTAACTGCATAGAAAAAGGTCCTCATGTTCCCATGAAGCTAGTCACAGGTGTAAACCCTGATGGAACTCCTGCACTTGACAGACATGTTCCAAAACTTATTTCTGAGTTCACAGAAGAGGATGAAAAAGAAGTACTCAAAGACAAGAAGGCCATGAACATTCTATTTAATGGTCTAGATAAAGATATGTTTGACAATGTTATAAACTGTACTTCATCAAAAGAAGTATGGGATACACTTCAAACTCTGTGTGAAGGAACTGAACAAGTAAGGAAAAACAAGATGCAACTCTTGATTCAAAAATATGAATCATTTCATTTCAAATCTCTTATTCAGTTTTAAATCTCTTTGTTCGAACTTAATCTCTTATTCTAATTTGTTCAGTTTTATTTTTAGCACTAATTTGTTCGAACTTAATCTCTTATTCTTTCAAACATCAAGAACAAATATTAGAACAAGGAAAAAGTTTCAATATTTGTATTCAACCCCCCCTTCTACAAATATTGACATTGTTCTAAGGAATAACATATAATGGTAAACAAATATATACAAATATTATTAATTATTCCAAAATTTGAAATAAAATATAGAAAATTTTATTCAAAATTTATATTAATTAAATCAATTAAACCATTAAATTTTTACATGCTATAATTTTTAATAAACATAAGACAATAATTTACATTATACTAAATTATTAAGGACATATACTAATTATTTATATTATTAACTGTTCTAATTAATTTAGGAATTAAATTAATTCAAACTTGAATTAATTTAAGGAATAAAATAATTAAATAATTAATAGAATAATCATTATTAATGTGCAATAATAATTAGAAAAATATATTACAATATATATATATATATATAATATAAAATGCTTAAAATAAATATAAGTACTTATGCTATAATTGAAATAATTATCTATTAAGAGTATTAAATTATTCTCAAGATAATTTATCCAAATATTCACAAGCCCTAGGATATTGTTGATTCAAATCTCATAAATCCTTTAAATATTAACATTTAATATTTATGAACTAAAATCAATTCCTAGCAACCAAAAATTAGCCATTGTTTAACATCCCTAGTTCACTAACCAACTTAGAGAAAATGAATTCATCAAGTGGTTTTTTGAAGATGTCGGCTATTTGATCTTCTGGGGGTACAAAGTGTAGCACCACAGTTCCATTCATAAAATGCTCTCGGATCAAATGATACCTTATATCAATGTGCTTGGTTCAAGAGTGTTGTACCGGATTGTTGGAGATGGCTATTGAACTTGTGTTATCGCAGAAACTTGGAATTTTATTCAACGCAAGTCCATAGTCATTTAGCTGATTCCTTATCCACAAGATATATGCACAACAGCTACCTGTCGTAATGTATTCTTCTTCGGCTGTTGAGGTAGATACTGAGTGATGTTTCTTGTTGTACCAGGAGATCAACCGACTTCCTGAAAACTAACAGCTTCCAGAAGTACTTTTCCTGTCCATCCTGCATCTTGCATAATCTGAATCTATATAGCCTATTAGGTAAAAATCTGTATCCTTAGGGTACCAAATTCCAAGATTTGGTGTACCCTTCATATATCTAAATATTCATTTAAAAGCTATAAGATGAGATTCCCTAGGGTCAGATTGAAACCTTGCACATAAGCATGTTGCAAACATTATATCAAGTCTACTAGCAGTTAGATATAATAATGAGCCTATCATACCTCTATAGCTTGTGATGTCAACTTTCTTACCAGTTTCATCTTTGTCAAGCTTGGTGGCTGTTGGCATTGGGGTTTTTGCCCGTGAAGAATCTTTTATATTGTATTTTCTTAGAAGATCCCTTACGTACTTTGATTGGGAAATAAAAATCCCATCTTCCTTTTGCTTTACTTGCAATCCAAGGAATAATGACAGCTCACCCATCATGCTCATCTCGTACCTACTCTTCATTAACTTATCAAATCTCTTGCACAAGTTTTCGTTAGTAGAACCAAATATAATATCGTCAACATAAACTTGGACAAATATCATATCTTTATCATGCAATTTATAAAAGTGAGTTTTATCTATGACACCTCTAATGAAACCATTTTCAAGTAAAAACTCAGAGAGAGTGTCATACCATGTCCTCGGTGCTTGCTTGAGTCCATAGAGAGCTTTGAATAGAAAATACACAAAATCAGCAAACTCTGGATTTTCAAAGCCAGGGGTTGTTCCACATATACTCCTCTTGTAACTCTCTTGTTAGGAATGCAAACACTGATGATTGTCAGAGAATACTAAACAGAG
Organism: Oenanthe sinensis; assembly: GCA_028671895.1. Taxonomy (NCBI): domain Eukaryota; kingdom Viridiplantae; phylum Streptophyta; class Magnoliopsida; order Apiales; family Apiaceae; genus Oenanthe; species Oenanthe sinensis. The sequence continues at coordinate 27,430,643 of CM053801.1, forward strand.
TTTATGCTGACGTCATCAGAGTTTAAGGAAGCTGTCAGTCAGAGTTTACTCTATCAGAGAATACTCAATCAGAGTTTACTCTAACAGAGAATACTCAAATCAGAGAATGACAGATCGACAGAGTTTAGCTTCAGAGTCTACCAGAAAAGGAAACAGACAAATCAGAGTCTGATTTGGATAGTAAGAAGGAATTCAAGTGCAAGTCTAATTACCTTTTTAAAGCTATTCTTATCATAATCTGTTTTGTAATTGTATTTGTAGCTGTGTCTATATAAACACAGAGATAGGTTATAATTCAATGTTGAATTCATTAAGTAATAGATATATAACCTAGCAGCTCTTAAGAATATTATTTTTCTTGAGAGAGTTTTGTATTCGAGATAATTAATAATACAAAACAGTATTCCATTCTATATACTTGTGTTCATAATTGATTATTCTGGGAAACAATTGGTATCAGAGCAGGCAGTTAATTACGACTTAAAAAGATCAAATAATCATGTCTGGTAACAAGTATGAAAGCATTAGGATCCCTATATTGAAGAAGGCTGAATATCCTACATGGAGGGTGAAGATGATGATGTTCTTGGAAGCAACTGATCCTGATTATTTGGACAGAATTCATACAGGACAGTATCTACCAACCAAACTAGTGCCATCTACGATTGTGGAAGGAAGACAAATCCCTGAGTATTACACCTTAAAGGACAAGAAAGAATGGACCAATGAAGAAAAACAGGAAGTCTTGAAAGATGCAAAGGTAAGAAATATTTTGCATAATAGTCTTGACTCTGTAATGTCCAACAGGGTAATAGCATGCAAAACTGCCAAAGAAATCTGGGATGCACTGGAGGTTCAATGTCAAGGAACCAAGGAGATAAAGAAAAATAGAAGATCTGTTCTAATCCAAGAGTATGAATACTTTGAGGCTAAGCAGAATGAGTCCCTCACAGATATTTATGACAGATTTCTAACTCTGTTGAATAACTTGGCTTTGGTGGATAAAGTATATGACAATGAAGATTCAAACACCAAATTTCTGAGGGCTCTTCCAGAAGAATGGGATCTGCAGACATCCTTGATCAGAGACAGGGCTGATTTGGATGAGATGTCATTAGATGAAGTTTATGGTAAATTGAAAACTCATGATCTGGAGTTACAGCAAAGAAGAAACAGAAAAAGTAGCAAGGCAAAATCTATTGCTTTGAATGTTGAGGCCCAGATTGAAGAACCTACAGAAAAAGTCCTTAAAGCCTCAACAAGAAAAGGAAAAGCTGTAATCAAAGAAAGCAGTGAATCAGAGTTTGAGGCAAACTCTGATGAAAACTCTGATAATTCTTCAGACTCTGACATAATGGAGATGTTTGCTATGTTTGTCAAAAGCTTCAAGAAATACAAAAAAATTAAGAAGCAAGGAAACTATCAGAAGAAGCATAGTGAGTCAGACAAGAAAGAAAGATTCAGAAAAAGAGAAGATAGAGATGGAAAATCAAAAACTCTTGATAAATCAAAAGTCAAGTGTTACAAGTACAACAAGATGGGACATTTTGCTACTGAGTGCAGAAGCAAGGAATCTGGGAAAGCTCTCATCATATCAAAGAAAGATTGGATGGATTCCTCAGACTCAGAAGAAGAAACTAACTATGCTCTCATGGCAAACTCTGATTCTCCCATCTTAAACTCTGAAAAGGTACCAAACTCTGTTTTCACTTTTGATACTGAAGATATTCATGAATTAAAATCTTTCCTAAGAAACTTGCATGTTAGCTTCAAATCTCAGTCTGTTGAAAATGAAAGATTAAAATCTGAAATACAAACTTTAACTGCTAGGAACAGCATACTTGAATCTGAAAAATCTGATATGTTAAACATTAAGAAAGACCTTGATAATGCTATTCACATGCAAACTCAGTTGGAAATACAAGTCACATATTTGAAAACTGAGATAGCTAAGGAAAAAGAGACCTTTAGAGTTTGGACAAACTCTGGTAAAAAGGTCCAACAAATGCTTTCTGAAAAGAATTGGACATCTGCCCTAGGTTATGAATCTGATAAAGAATTTCACACTAATTCACACACAAAAGGAACATTGACTAAACCTGTGAAGTTTGTTAGAGCTAGTGATTATAAGAAAACTCTCCCTGAATGCTCTAAAAACAATGGTGTGCCAGATTCTAAAAAGATAAATATAGGATTACTTTCACAGAAGCAACTTAAAGAAAAGTTGAAGGCAGTCACTAATAAAACTAAAAAGGTGAAAAGAAATAGGAATGGTAAAGTAGGAATTACTAAGGAGAATAACTACATGAATATCCCTGATGCTCCTAGGAAAACCTGTTTTACTTGTGGTAACTCTAATCACCTTGCTATTGACTGCAAACAAAAGAAAAAGAAAGAACCTGAAAAACCTAGGTTTGAGGCTAGAAAACAAACAAGATCAAATCCCTGTTTTCACTGTGGTAGTTTATGGCATTCTATTTATAAATGCAAAGATTATCATAATTTGTATTACAATTCTTACAAACCACAACCTCAAATGAGTAATTCTCCAAAACATACTGTCAAGCAAAAATATGTGATAAAGACTGATAAAAGGAGTGTAAACTCTGACAGTACAAACTCTGTAAATGCTAACTCTGATCATATAAACTCTGTTAACACAAACTCTGACAAAAGAACTTCTGCTGCAAAAGTTAACAAGTTTTCAAAGAAAGGACCCAAACTAGTTTGGGTCCCCATAACTACTAATTGAATTGCATTTACTGATTGCAGGGAAACAGGAAGAACATTCTCGTGATTGATAGTGGATGTTCTGCACATATGACTGGAAATAAATCCCTGCTTTCAGAGTTTGAGGAGGAAGCTGGCCCAGCAGTATCTTATGGAGATGGAAACATAGGAAGAACACTGGGATATGGCAACATAGTGATTGGAAATGTCATCATTGAGAAAGTAGCTCTGGTTGAAGGACTCAAAAATAATCTGCTAAGTGTGAGTCAAATGACAGACAAAGATTATTCTGTGGAATTTCATGGAACCCATTGTGAAGTGAAAAGCAAGAAAAATGGAAAAATAGTTCTTATTGGCCACAGACATAACAATTTATTTGAAGCTAGCTTGGATATTAATTCTAATGGTTCCTTAACCTGTCTACTTGGAAAGGCATCATCAATGGAAAGCTGGAATTGGCACAAAAAGTTGTGTCACCTGAACTTTGGAAACATTAATGAATTGATAAAGAAGGACCTAGTTAGAGGTCTTCCAAAAGTTCAATTTCATCCTGATGGACTCTGTGATTCATGTCAAAAGGCCAAACAAAAGAAGACATCTTTCAAGAGCAAAACTAAAAATTCAATTGATCAACCTTTTCATCTATTGCATCTTGACTTATTTGGTCCAGTAAATATCATGTCCATTGGAAAGAAGAAATACACTCTGGTAATAGTTGATGATTTCACTAGATTTACTTGGGTGTACTTTTTGCACAAGAAGGATGAAACTGCAGAAACAATCATTGATCATATTGCAATGATTGAGAATGGATCAACTCACAAAGTAAAGAATTTAAGGAGTGACAATGGAACAGAGTTTAAGAACTCAACAATGGAGGAACTTTGCTCAACAAAAGGTATTACTCAACAATTCTCAGCACCTGGCACACCTCAACAAAATGGTGTAGTTGAAAGAAAGAACAGAACTTTAATAGAAGCTGCTAGAACAATGCTAGATGGAGCAATGCTACCTACTTATTTTTGGGCAGAAGCCGTGAACACTACATGCATTACTCAGAATTGTTCTTTAATAAACACACATGGAATGACTCCATATGAATCTTTGAAAGGAAGAAAGCCAAATGTCAAGTACTTTCACATCTTTGGATGCAAGTGTTTTATTCTCAAAACACATCCTGAACAATTGAAGAAGTTTGAACTTAAAGCAGATGAAGGAATTTTTATTGGATATGCAACAACTTCTAAAACCTCTTCAAGGGCATTCAAAATATTCAATTTAAGGACAAGGACAGTCATGGAATCAATTAATGTCTCTTTTGATGAAGGGAAGATAGCTGGGTTACATGATAAAGATGCACAAGAAACTCTAAGATTTGAGAATGAACTCCAGAAAATAAACTCTATTCATATAAACTCTGGTAAGGTAATCTCTGATTCTTCAAACTCTGATTCAGAATTGATTGAAATAGAAATTGAAGATTCTGCACATGTTGAGGGGGAGCAACATCAATCCAGTACTAACATTGGAGATCAAAACACAGTAATTGAAATATCAGAGTCTGACCAAACTCTGAACAACACAAACTCTGAGACTCTAAACTCTGATCATTCAAACTCTGAGACCACAAAGTCTGAGACCTCAATCTCTGATAACTCAAACTCTGAGTACCTAAACTCTGAGTCATCAAACACTGATGGAAGCACATCTTCAGGGGGAGGATCAGCATTTACAGAAGGATCATTATATGAAGGCACAGATCATGGGGGAGCATCTAGTTCAAGGAACTTTCCACATCTAAGGAAATGGACCAAAGATCACACACCTGATTTAATTATAGGTGATCTGGAAAGTGGGATAAAAACAAGAAAAGCTACTCAGAATGAATGCCTATTTCATAGTTTTCTTTCACAAACAGAACCAAAGAAGGTTGAAGATGCTTTGAAAGATGCAGATTGGATTACTGCAATGCAGGAAGAATTGAATGAGTTTGAAAGGAATGAAGTTTGGACCTTAGTTCCAAGGCCAAAGAATAGATCTATTGTTGGCACAAAATGGGTTTTCAGAAACAAGACAGACTCTGATGGAATAATTACAAGAAACAAAGCAAGACTGGTGGCCAAAGGTTATTCTCAACAGGAAGGGATTGATTATGATGAAACATATGCACCTGTAGCAAGACTTGAGGCAATCAGAATTTTTCTTGCTTATGCTGCTCATAAAAAATTCAAGGTCTACCAGATGGATGTTAAAAGTGCATTTTTAAATGGTGAACTTGAAGAAGAAGTCTATGTTGAACAACCACCTGGCTTTGTCAATACAAAATATCCAAATCATGTCTACAGACTGGATAAAGCTCTATATGGACTAAAGCAAGCACCAAGGGCCTGGTATGAAACTCTGGCTCTATTCTTACTTGAAAATGGTTTCACTAGAGGAACAATTGATAAAACCTTGTTTTATAGAACTCAAGGTAAGGATTTATTATTGGTTCAAATATATGTTGATGATATTATATTTGGTTCCACTAATGAGAAACTCTGTGAAAGATTTTCAAAGCTAATGCAGTCCAGGTATCAAATGAGTATGATGGGAGAATTGAGTTATTTTCTAGGTTTACAAGTGAAACAGACTGAAGAAGGTATTTTCATTAATCAGTCTAAATACACAAAGAATCTACTCACTAAATTTCAAATGCAAGATTCTGCATCTGCTACAACTCCCATGGCTACTGCAACAAAACTTGATCAAGACACTGGAGAACCTGTTGATATTATAGCATACAGAGGAATGATTGGTTCTCTACTTTATTTGACTGCAAGTAGACCAGACATCATGTTTGCCACATGTCTGTGTGCTAGATTTCAAGCAAATCCAAGAGCACCTCATTTAATTGCGGTGAAAAGAATTTTCAGATATCTCAAGGGCACTGCTTATCTTGGCTTATGGTATCCTAGGGAGTCTGTTTTCAAATTGATAGGCTATTCAGATGCTGACTTTGCAGGATGCAAGATTGACAGGAAAAGCACAAGTGGCAGTTGTCAATTTTTAGGTGGAAGACTTGTGTCATGGCAAAGCAAAAAGCAGAAATCCATTTCAACATCAACTGCAGAGGCTGAATATATAGCTGCTGGAAGCTGCTGTGCACAGATCTTATGGATGAAAAATCAATTGTTAGACTATGGTTTGAAATTTTCAAAAATTCCTATTTATTGTGATAACCAAAGTGCTATTGCAATGACAGGAAATCCAGTCCAGCATTCTCTGACAAAACACATCAGTATCAGATATCACTTCATAAGGGAACATGTGGAGGAAGGAACAATTGAATTACATTTTGTTCCTACAGATCAACAATTAGCATATATATTCACTAAGCCCTTGCCTGAAGCAACATTTAACAGACTGGTTTCTGAATTAGGGATGGTGACAAGTGGCTCAACTTAGCAAGTTTCAGTCACTCAGAGTATAGGTCAGAGTATGGGGTAAACTCTGATTAAAATGGAACAAACTCTGATCATTGAAGCATCTAATCTCTGATCACAAGTTATCAGTGTTTATGGTAAACTCTGTCAGAGTATGTGGTAAACTCTGACAGTACATACTAAACTCTGACTCATATAAACTATGATCTGAAGACTCTGATTAAGTGGTAAATTCTGAGATCATATTTATGACATCATATTTCATTTTGTACCATCATAATTATTAATCTCTGGCTGGACTTGTAATAAGGCGCGTGTATCTCACGAATGACGGTTCCTATTATTACACAGCACACGCACACTTACTGTATTTTGATACTTGGTCTACTCATTACTGCTCAAATTATTTCTTGCCACGTGTCCCACTAAAGGGTATATGCAATTGAGAGGGAATAGTTTAATTCATTTTGTTTCACTGTGAATTATTCATCTACATCGTTTATTCTATCTTTCTCTCTCGTCTTATCAAACCCTAATTGTTATTCACACTTCAAATCTCAAAACTTCAATGGCGTCTAAGGGTATTACTTTTCAGACCTATTCTTTTGCTACAACAAACTACATCTCTCTTCTATCTAAGGATGAAGCACCTCAGGATTTTCATGTGATCCAGGATTTTCTACAAAACAATTATATTGGGTACGCACTTCAGGAACCCACGAACTTCTCCGCTCAATCTCTACTCAAAATCTGGTCAACTGCAAAGTTTAATAATGCTAATGATAATGAGGAGCCGATAATAACATTTCAATGCAATGGCAAGTATTCTATTACTCCTGCTGTGGTGAGACAAGCTCTTCATCTTCCAGAAGTGGCTGAGTATGATGATTTTGTTGGAGATGATCAAATCAAGGAATTTTTCAACACAATAGGCTATGGAGGTAGCCTATCTAAACTGGGAAGTTTAACAAGACCACATTTAAGAAGAGAATGGAGTTTCTTCTTCGACTGCATTACAAGGGCTTTCACTGCCAAATGCACAAATTTTGATGCCATTCCGCAGCTGTCTCAACAGATTGGGTATTCTCTGACCCATAATCTCAATTTCAACTTTCCCTGTTTGATTATTCGACAATTAGCTAATAAGATTAATGATGATTCACACACTATCTACTTTGCTAGATTTTTACAATTAATTTTTAATGTTTTATTACCTGATATTAAGTTTGAGGATGATCAGACTTTAATTAGCTTTAGCATGAATAAAAGAATATTTGCTGATCTATCAAGAAAATATGCAAAGAAGGCTGAAGGTAAACTTTCTAATCTATTTTATCCTACATGGGTCAGGCTTCTCTTACATCAGAGAATGCCTACTGTGTATGGGAGGGAGTTTTTGTCAGTGACTACGAATCAGAATTTAGTAATCTCTGATTCTAACCCAAGTCAAAATCTAAACACTGATTCCCAAACACATTTGCCAACCTCTACAGTCTCCCAAAAGACTGTAGTTGAAAAACACACCTCTCAACAGCATGGCCAAAGCAAAAAGAAAGGGAAATCCGTGAAAGCATCTTCTCCTAAAAAGAGAAAATTGATTGATGAAAGTACTGATTCTGATGATGGATTCATTTTTGCTAAAAGAACGACAGTTGAACAGGTTTCTCAGACTTCTCCTCAGAACGAAACCATTCTTCCAATTCCTGAGAAGAAGAAGAAGAAAAGAAGATTAGTCAAGATTGCAAACTCTGAGGCTGCAAAGATTGAAGGGATAAACTCTGATGCAGCTATAAACTCTGACGCTCCAATCTCTGATCGGCCAAACTCTGAAAGACCTTTCAACACTAAAGTGATAAACTCTGAGCAATTGATAAACTCTAATGAGTTCATACAATCTAGTGAAGCTACTCCAGTTCCAGTATCTGATTCTCCCACAAAGTCACCAAAGCAGATTATAAAGGAGATATCCTATGCAAGAGCAAGGGAGTTGGCTGAACAAGTAAGAAATGAAATGGTAGCACGAAAATCCAAATCATCTTCAGCTTCTCCAAGTTCGAAACATTTTTCTAGAATGAAGAAGAAGTTTGTCACTTTTGGCCAAGACACACAAGAACCTACTTCTCAAAGTGAGGTAGCAGTTATTGAAGGGCCAGGCACACAAGAACCTGTTGATCAAAGTTCAACAGAAGCCACAATTCCAGCAAATGAAGCCAGCATTGATCAGGGGTATAATCCACAAGAACCTTCAGCTCAAAGGGTTGAAGAAGTTGTCAAGGCCCCAGCCACACAAGAACCATCCAATCAAAGTTTGGATGCAGGCACCCACACAAATTTAGAGGATCTTGCTGTTGCTGATGCTGAAGGCCAATCTCTGGCAGAGTCAAGCCCACAAGAACCTTCACCTCAAAGTGGTGAAGCAGCTACAGATATGACTCAGGTCCCACAAGAACCAATCATTCATTTTATGATTGCAGACCAAGATTCTCCCATTCAACAGACAAATTATGATGCAAATCCAAAGGCAAACTCTAATGATCTTTGTGAGAAATCAATTTCAAATGCTCAAGGTATAAACTCTGACTCTACTTCAGAATTTACATTCTCTGATTGTATTAGTTCAGAATTTATATTTCCAACCTTTACTGCTGGGATGATCATGGATAGTCCTGAAAAGGATACCCCTATTCATGTGACTACAAATCTCTCTTCTCAGCCACCTCTTATTTCTGTAGGACATTGTGTGTTGAACCTTTCCAGTGAGTCTGAGGTAAAATGTGTGAAAAACAGAATAAATGAGAGGCAGACACAGGATCTGGCAAAAGGAGAGGTAGAACTGAGAAAGAAGTTAGTTACTTCTAGTGAGCAACATCTAACTCTTAAAAGTTATGATATGTGTGTTGTGAGAAGTAATGAGATTACTTTAAAAAATCAGAGTGATTTAGGTTGTTCTGTTACTTTTGCAGGTACTCAGAGTTTACCTGTATCCAACTCTGATGCCGTGCCAAACTCTGTTGAGGTTTCAAACTCTGATGGGATGGACATAGACTCTGATGATGTGATTTTTGCTGATGAAGAAGTCACAGATCTATCAATTCCCTACATTCAAAGATATAACACCAAGAGATGGCCTATTAATGCACATGATGCTCATGAACGATTAGGGATGGAGTATCCTGATTACATGGTGGTGGAAGATCTTAAAGGACGTATTGAAGCTGATCTTGATGCAGAGGGTATCAGAAGGGATTTCAGTTTCCGAGCAAAGTCATCTGCTGAAGATTTTCTTTTCTCACAGGCAATCCATTTGGGATTCTTCTTGGAAGATTCCTGAGAGAGAGATTTCTTGGCCTCATGTTCTTGACTTAATCAATAAAGCTGACAAAGAAATTTCTTCTGGTGAATTGAAGACAATCTTGAAAGCCTCTACTATTATGTCCAAAGGTCTTCAACATGAAGTTTCTGATCTAAAGGCATCTGTCACCAAGCATTCTGTTCTTCTCGAATCTGCTGTTTCCACTTCTCAACATTCTCTGGAAGCAAAACTTCTTTCTGTCTCCACTAAACAGGATGCATTGGAAGCTAAAGTGACTCATCTTTCTAATTCTGTTAGTTCTATGCAGGGCATGTTACATACAATTGTCGAGCTTCTTACTGTTAAAACAGGGCATGGTGTCAGAAAGGGGGAGAAGGGTTCAGCAGACAAATGCAAGGAGGATGCAATTTTAAACACTGACAAACCTAATGATGCAGATCAAGGGAGTCATAAGGATGGGAAGCAAACTCTGATTGAACAAACTCTGATGACATCAAAGACTGAAATAAACTCTGATAAGCAAACTCTGATAGATGCTGATTTAGAATTAGCAAAGAAACTTGAAGATGAAGATAAGCCAGAGAAGATTGAAGAACAAAACTTGAAGGATGCTGAACTGGCAAAGAAAATGTTTGAAGAAGAACATCCAGGAATGGATCCAGTTGCAGTAGAAGCTGAATTAAAAAAATCAGGAGCTGTTAGTGCTCAAGTTCAGAAAAAGAAAAGAAGTATAAAGAAAGGTCCAATTCTGAAAAAGGTACCTGCTCAACAGAAAAAACCAGAATCCAAGCCTATTCAAATCAAATCTATTGACACTCTCAAACCAGTTGCTCAATCAAGACCAGTTTCAGAAATTCAAACAAGATCATCTTCTAGAATTCAATCAAAAGCTCCAGCTAAGCCAAAGAAACCTTTCACTATGTCTGGAACAATTTTTCTTCCAGGTGGTTCAAGTTTTGATGATGAGGAAGAAGAACAACAACAATCTCTGATAAGAAAGAAAAGGTCTGATCCTTTGTGGACAAAAACTCAAACTCTGACTCTCAATGCCAGACTTGGAAAAAATAAAGGTGGTATTGGTGATACACATGCTAAGGTCTACAGAGGTGAAACAAACATCTTCAGAGATCCTTATTCACTGAAAGATAAACCTGAAGAAGAGCTGTCTCAAGAACATTTGGATAAATTAATCTCTGTGAATGTGGTGAAGGATATCTTTGATGGTGCTCAAGCTAAAGAAAAGCTCATTTATTTTTTAGAAGATGGGAGAATTTTGAAGATTGCTGAAGAAAGTCTGATTGATAAAGCATCTAAAGAACTTGAACATGTTCTATATCTGCTCAATGGTGAAAATGAAGCAACTTCTAGGTGGAGGAAGATTGTTGAAAGAATAATAGCTGAGAAAAAGAAGAGTGAAAGGTTGCTGATGATAAACACTGAAGAATATGAGCCTGGATACATACTTGAAGATGGAACAGAAAGAGCAATGAAAAAAGGGGATGCAAAGGTCAAAATGGTGTTAGGAATTCCTACACTAATCTTAAATCCTGATGGTATGAAGACCTGTTGCATTGCCTTAGATGAAAGTATGGAGAGGTCATCAATTTATGCTCTAAGGGCTGCAATAATTCAAATAGATGATTCTTCTGAGAACATGAGGGAATTGAAGGAGAAGCTTGTTGATTTATTGAAAGATGTTGAAGAAAAGCTCCTAAGTCAATTTCTGAAAGAAGACTTTTCTTACAGAAGAATCTGAGTCTAAAAAGGGTAAACAAACTCTGATGCATTTGTCTTGTATTTCTGACATCATAAGTAAAATTTATGTTTTAATTCTTAAAGCATAAATTGGGGGAGATTGTTAGGAATGCAAACACTGATGATTGTCAGAGAATACTAAACAGAGTTTATGCTGACGTCATCAGAGTTTAAGGAAGCTGTCGGTCAGAGTTTACTCTATCAGAGAATACTCAATCAGAGTTTACTCTAACAGAGAATACTCAAATCAGAGAATGACAGATCGACAGAGTTTAGCTTCAGAGTCTACCAGAAAAGGAAACAGACAAATCAGAGTCTGATTTGGATAGTAAGAAGGAATTCAAGTGCAAGTCTAATTACCTTTTTAAAGCTATTCTTATCATAATCTGTTTTGTAATTGTATTTGTAGCTGTGTCTATATAAACACAGAGATAGGTTATAATTCAATGTTGAATTCATTAAGTAATAGATATATAACCTAGCAGCTCTTAAGAACATTATTTTTCTTGAGAGAGTTTTGTATTCGAGATCATTAATAATACAAAACAGTATTCCATTCTATATACTTGTGTTCATAATTGATTATTCTGGGAAACATCTCTATTTAGAAATGCACTCTTCACATCCATTTGATAAAATGTGAAATTGGAATGTGCTGCGAATGCCAGAAATATCCTGATGACTTAAAGTCTTGCAACTGGGGCGTAGGTCTCATCATAATCAATTCTCTCTTCTTGGGAATAACCCTTTGCCACTAGTCTGGCTTTGTTTCTCACCGTCTAACTTATTCCTGTATACCCATTTGGTGCCAATTACAGATCTATCTTTTGGCTTGGGTACCAGTGTCCAGAATTCTTATCTCTCAAACTAATTGAGCTCATCTTGCATGCAAGAACCCAATTTGGATCAGTTAATGCATCTTCAATTTTCTTTGGTTCTTCTTGAGATAGAAAAATTGAAAATAGACATTCATTTGAAGTTGCACTTCCGGTTCTAACTCCAACATCTGGATCACCTATGATCAATTCAAAAGAATGATCTGTGCTCCATATCATTTCCCTTGGTAGGTTTGATCTTGATGATTCGCCTCGATATTCATTGTGATGTTGTGTTCTGCCAGTAGATCCATCGTCTCCCCCTGAGTTGCTGCCATGATGACTTGTTGATCCACTACAGGTATTAGTAGTATCTCTAGTGTTACTATTGTTTCCACCACTATTTCCTGGATCATTATCATTTTTGTCATCATCATTTCCTTCTGCAACCTCAGGTTCTTACTGATTTAATTCTAAAGGTCTTACCAATTTAATTCGGTAAGACTTTTAAAAAGTCTTACCGGAATAATTCGGTAGAACTTTCTATTTTAGTACAGCAAGACTTTCTTAAAATGTAAATTTAAATCTTCTTTTAACTTAATTGATTCCATAAATTACTAGTTAAATAATTTATAAATTAAATTAATTCAAGCTGAATTAATTTAGGTGGATAAATTAAATAATTAATTAACTTTTAGTAGTAGATTTAATTTAGTTTTTTCACTCCACAACCCTTGTAAATTTGACTTGTGTCTTCCTATCTTCTGTCTGAAAATCACTTTAGCTAGGTGATAACTATTTATTTAATTAGTTGACACACAAATGTACTGTCTGGTTCATTTGCGTCATACTAAATAAATATTCTTCACCTTTTAATTTTAATAGCTGTGATCTTCTGTCTTGTTCTTGTTTCTCGCTTTGTCTTCAATATCTTCTTTTCTTGGAATCTTTCTGTAGTAGCCACTTGAAATCTTCTGAATCTTCTAAACTCTTCTGAAACACTACTTCTTTATTTTTCGCCCACACTTGAACATATTAATGAACTTCTTCCGGTGAATAGTAGCAGCTTAAATTGAACACTTCTGATTCATAGGATTCTTTGTGACTAGTTAACTTTGTTTGTCTTGATTCCTATTTTCATATTTATTATTTACTTCTGTTACTTATTTGAGTTGAGTTGTCATCTAATTATTATAAATAGGCCTAGTCATATGCCTTTCAATTTACATCTTTTCTTCCTTAACATGTTGGAGACAGTGATTCCTCGGATGAAGCAATAAGAACAAGATTTTCATGCTCTTCCGCATCATCATTATCTGAGTCATCCCAGCTTTTGCCCTCTGCTAGATAAGACTTGCCTTGATGCTTTTTCACGAGTGCATCATACTTTTCCATGATCTCTTTATAAGACTCTCTCTTCTTCCCTTACTTCGACTTTTTGCATTCAGTTACAAAGTGGCCTAGCTCATTGCAGTTGAAGCAACAAAACTTGTTTCTATCAACTAAGCCGGTCTTGTAGCCATTTTTTGATATAGCTGTAGAAGAACCTCCTTTTTGGAACCTTCCAAAATTTGGTTTAACTTTGCAGGAGGAGTTTCTTCGGAATCTCATGTTGCCAAACCTCCTAGCAACCATAGCTAGAGATTCATCTTCTAGTTGATCTAGTTCTTCCAAAGAGTAGAAATCACCATCTTCTTATTTATCTGAAGTATGTCCAAATTCTGGAACCACATACTCTATTGAATTATTTGAAGGTACAACAACCTTCACTTCCATCTTCTCTAGTGCTTCCACTATCAATGCTTTGGAGGAACTCAGAACCTTACCTCTTCCATAAATTTCTCTGGTCTAGATCTGTTCCAATTCATATGACTTTAATACACCGTAGAGTCTTTCTAGGGTTACCTTTTTCATGTCCTTAGACTCCCGGATTGCTGCGATCCTGTGTTCCAGATGCTCGGGTAAGGTTATCAAAAACTTCCTGTTGACCTCCTAGCTTTGATAATATTTCCCATTTAGGTTGAGCTCGTTTATCAGTTTATTCAATCTCTGAAACACCTCAGAGATACCCTAACCAGGGTCGGATCTAAACTACTCGTATTGGGAGGTCAGGATCTCCAGTCTATTCTCTCTGACTTCTTCAGTCCCTTCATTGATAATATCTATTATATTCCAGATCTATTTGGCATTTTTATAATTGACCACGTGATTGTACATGACGTAGTCTAGGGATTCTATCAATATAAGTTTGAGATTGTTATCCAGGGACACAACTTCCTTTTCTTCATCTATATAGTCAGTTGGACTTTTTAGAAACTGTCTGTGAGAAATTACGACCCCACCTATCTCATGTTCGAGAATAACTGTTATCGGGGGTTTAACACCATTGGCCAAAATTAATGCATACTTGGGATTGACAATCCCAATGAATAGTAACATTTTGTGCTTCCACAAATTGTAGTGATCTTTATCAAACTGTAGAATTTTAATGTTCGTCTCTTTTTGTGTACTCATCTTTAATAAGATTAAAAATTAAGTGTTCCAAAAAATAAAATATTTTATGAGAAAAAATTATTTCGAATAAAAATTATTTTGAATTAAAAATAATTTTTTAGATCTATATGAGTTACGAAATATTTGGTTCAGATCTGATATTAAAAATATCAACCAGCTTTGATGTCAATTGTTGGTCCCTGATATTGTAGAAGGGGGGATTGAATACAATATCTAAATTTACCGCGAAATTTTAGATTTAAAATATTATTTTAATTAATCACGAAATATTAATTTTAATGAAATACTGTTCAAGTAGAAGATATAACTTGAAAAGTATTAAAAAATTAATCTGATGAAAAGTGTATGTAATTGATAAAGTGTTCTAGCGACATGAATTGTTCGAGTTTAACAATTATATTCCAATCTTGCACAGAAATCTGTGAATATTACAATGCATACAAATTTATGAAATTTGAATGTTTTCAATCTTGAAATAATGAAGATATTTTCCTCATATTTATAGAGGAAAAAGCAAGCAAAACTTTTCAATAAAACTTATTTAAAAAATCAAAACACTTTATAAAATAGCCATTAAGACTTTTGAAATAAACTGGGTAAGACTTTTCATTTTTCGGTAAAACTTTTGAAAAGTCTTACTGAAAAATTTGGTAAGTCTTTTTATTTAAAGTCTTATTGAAAATTCGGTAAGACTTTTTAATTAAAGTCTTATTAAAAATTCGGTAAGACTTTCTGTAAAGTCTTAATGAAATTCGGTAAGAATTTTGAAAGTCTTGTTGAACAGATTCGGTAAGACTTTCTAATTTATGCAGCAAGACTTTCTTTAATTATTAAATAAAATGTTATTTTTAACTTAATTAATTCCACCAATTTTAATTAAGTAATTTATAAATTAAATCAATTCATGATGAATTATTTTAAGTAGATAAATAAATAAATTAATTAATTTTTTAATAGTAGAATTAATTTAGTTTCTTCACTGCACAACCACTGTAGATTTGACTTGAATCTTTTTGTCTTCTGTCTGAAAATCACTTGAGTTAGGTGATAAATATTTATTAAATTAGTTTACAAACAAATGTATATGGTTCATTTGTGTCATACTAAATAAATATCCTTCACATTTTAACTTTAATAGATGTGATCTTCTATCTTGTTCTTGCTTCTAGCTTTGTCTTCAATATTTTCTTTTCTAGGAATCTTTCTGTAGTAGCACTTGAAATCTTCTGTATCTTCTATGTTGGGTTCCGAGGCATAAAACGCAGCGGATTAACATAAATATAACAAAAAATTTCGGAACCCTAACGCAGGATCATGTATAAGATTGGACAGATTATGGTGAAACAGAATTCTACCTTTTCTGGTCTTGACTTTCACGAACTCAACGGAGATCCTAGCTTTCACGACTTGTGTCTTCCTCTCGAAAAACACCTCTATGGTATCCACACGAGCACCTTCAAGAACGTCTCACGATCTTGATTACGGAATGGATGTACTAGTCTCCTATTGATGATTTCAAATTTGTTCTTCTCTGCTCTGCTTGCCTTGCTGCTGCCTCTAGGGTTTTCCCAAAAACGTAAAATCCATTTAACCTATCATTATCTATTTATAATGATTGGTTAACGGGCCTATTCAGCAAAACCTAACCCATGTAGGTATAGGATTAAATAATAAAACGTGTTTCTATTATTTAATTAATAATTAAGTCATACTTAATTATTATGGGCAGAAATCCTCTTCAAATTCGAATTTATATTATTTCAATTAATTAAGTCTCACTTAATTAATATAATAAAATTCAAAAAATCATCAATTAATTTAAATCTATAATTTAAATTAACTATTCCTCTAAGTGCTCTATGTGTGTGACCCTATAAGCTATTATTTAATTAGCAATAATTTTATTCTCCAATAAAATTATAAACAATGAGCGGTATCTAGTAATACATCATTGCTACCCAATTAAACAATAATTAAATCGTGATTCGATAAAACCTTTCGTGATTAATGTTTCCGTGTAATATAATCCCTTTAACCATATATATTATAGATTAAACTCGAGGCATGTATTTAGTCATCCTCTACAACATTTAATCCGGGTTTACTTGATCACTGAGTAGACTATGAAAACAAATCATTATTTGAGCACGACCATGCATTTTATAGTCTTACTCAATCAAGAGGCCAATAATATCTCTCATAATTATAGGAGAGTTAAATCATTTATCTATCATTCATATATCTCATACGACTCATGATATACCCGATGTCTACTTTTATCATCACCCGGTCAAAGGTAACTTTTAATGTAGTCAAAGTATATTAATCCTCATATAGAAATATAATGATCTCAAGTCAAAGGATCATTACACCATTATCACTATGACTCTTTCTTATGACTTTATTAAACATGAAGAATCTCACTGTGGGTCTGTCCAGTATCATGTACTCCTACATGTACCTATGTATTGACTTTAGTATCCCAATACTTATAACCAATGAGATGTGGTTATCAGTCAAATAACATACTAGTCTATTTATGTATTATTATTGTCCTATAATAATAATACTCGACTAGGGACCTTTTAGGAATATGATATATTATATAATCTCAAGTTCAAGTCATGTACTTAAACTATACAATGTGTATCATGATTCTAAGGACATTTATTATTCTAACAAATATATCGCAGTAATTAAAGTCATAATAAATACGTTTATTGAATAATCAAATGACATAAAGGTCTATTAAAAAGAAACATTGCATTGCCTCTAGGGCACCTACACTAACAATCTCCCACTTGCACTAGAGCCAATCACCCATGTATCTAATACCCATGGAACTAGTGTGACCGTCGTGCTTCGTCTGCGACAAGCCTTTGGTCAGTGGGTCTGTAATGTTATCATTTGTGTGCACTTTACATATGTGTATGTCACCCCTTTCATTAATCTCTCGAATGAGGTGATATCTCCTGAGTATATGTTTGGTTCGGGAGTGAGATCTAGGTTCTTTAGCCTGTGCAATAGCTCCATTATTATCGCAGTATAGATCAATGGGATCTGCGATCGATGGAACCACTCCCAAATCAGTAATGAATTTTTGAATCCAAACAGCTTCCTTTGCTGCTTCACAAGCTGCAATGTACTCAGCCTCTATTGTAGAATTAGCTACTATTTCTTGCTTTGAACTCTTCCAACTTACAGCACCTCCGTTTAGACAAAACACAAAACTAGACTGTGATACAGTATCATCCCTGTCTGTTTGGAAACTTGCATCGGTGTAACCTTTTACAACCAGTTTCTCCTCTCCTCCATACACCAAGAATGAATCTTTAGTCATTTTCAAGTACTTTAGAATATTCTTGACTGCCGTCCAGTGACCTTCACCTGGATTAGATTGGTATCTTCTCGTCATGCTTAAAGCATACGAAACATCTGGGCGAGTACATACCATTGCATACATGATAGATCCAATTGCTGAGGCATATGGAACCTTACTCATGTGGTCCTTGTCATCCAATAATTTCGGAAACTGATCTTTAGAGATCGTTATCCCTTGAGACACGGGGACATATCCCCTTTTTGCATTTTGCATACCAAAACGATGCAAAACCTTATCGATGTATGTATTCTGACTTAGACCGATCATCCTTCTAGATCTATCCCTATAGATCCTCATTCCTAGAATGTAGGATGCATCTCCTAAGTCTTTCATAGAGAAGTTGCTCCCTAACCAAGTCTTAACAGCCTTAAGAGAAGGCATGTCATTCCCCATTAGTAGTATGTCATCAACATATAGTACTATGAATGCCACATGGCTCCCACTAACCTTCTTGTAAACACAAGGTTCATCTTCGTTTTGAACAAAGCCATACTCTTTGACTATTTCATCAAAACGGATATTCCATCTCCTAGAGGCTTGCTTCAATCCATAAATGGATCGACGTAATTTACATACCTTGCTAACATTCCTTGGACTGACAAAACCTTCAGGTTGTGTCATATACACATCCACATCCTCTTCAAGGTTTCCATTAAGGAAGGCTGTTTTGACATCCATTTGCCAGATTTCATAATCATGGAGTGCTGCAATATCAAGCAAAATCCTTATGGACTTGACCATAGCCACTGGTGAGAAAGTTTCATCATAGTCAATACCATGAATTTGTTTGAAACCTTTTGCAACCAGCCTTGCTTTATAGGTCTGAACATTTCCATCCATGTCAGTTTTCTTCTTGAAAACCCATTTGCATCCTATGGGTTTTACCCCTTCAGGTGGATCAACCAAAGTCCATACTTGGTTTTCGTACATGGAATCCATCACGGATTTCATGGCTTCTAGCCATCTCTTATAGTCTGGACTGTTCATAGCATCTTGGTATGTGAGAGGCTCATCTTCATCTATGAGTATCAAATCACCACATTGAGTCAAGAGAAATCCATATCTCTCTGGCTCATGGCGAATTCTACCAATTCTACGAACAACCTTTGTTTGTTGAGTATTATCATTATCCTGCTCTTGTTCTACTTCAGGTTCAATGCTATTTTGTGGTTATCGATCTTCATCGAGGTCTATAGTTCTCCCACTGTTTCTTTTGGAAACAAAATCTCTTTCCATGAAAACAGCATCTCGAGCAATAAACACTTTCTGCTCAGAAGGACTATAGAAATAATACGCCTTTGTTTCACTAGGGTATCCCATAAAATTGCACTCTTCAGATTTAGGTCCAAGCTTGTCAGATACTTGACGCTTCACAAACGCCTTGCATCCCCAAACTTTCATAAAGCTCATGCCTGACCATTTCTTCTCCCATATCTCATATGGAGTCTTTTGAACCTTCTTAGTAGGAACACGGTTAAGTGTGAAAGCCGTTGTTTCTAGAGCGTAACCCCAGAAACTAATTGGAAGATCTGCATGACTCATCATCGATCGCACCATGTCCAACAAGGTGCGATTTCTCCTCTCTGAAACTCCATTCCATTGAGGTGTACCTGGCGGAGTGAGTTGTGATACAATACCACACTCCTTTAAATAATCTTTAAATTCTGTGCTCAAGTATTCTCCTCCACGATCAGATCGTAAGATTTTAATACTTGCACCTTCGCCAATTTGTTTCTCTACTTCAGCCTTGTATTCTTTGAACTTTTCAAAAGAATCGGATTTATTCTTCATAAGATATACATATCCATATCTACTGAAATCATCAGTAAATGTTATGAAGTAGTAGTAGCCTCCTCTAGCCATCACACGCATTAGGCCACATGCATCACTATGTATTAGCTCTAGACGTTCAGTGGCCCTTTGACCCTTACCAGGGAAAGGGGCTTTAGTCATTTTACCAAGCAAACAAGATTCGCATTCTTGGTATGATTCAAAATCAAACTTATCCAAATATCCATCCTTATGTAATTTGGATATGTGTTTCTCATTTATATGGCATAGACGACAATGCCAGAGGTATGTTTGATTTGAGTCATTAACTTTAAGTCGTTTGTTTTCTATATTATAGACAGGATTATCTAAGTCAAGAACATATAAACCATTAAAAAAACGCGCAACACCATAGGTTAAATCATTCAAAGCAAAAGAGCAACAATTGTTCTTTATCGTAAACGAAAAACCTTTCTTATCCAAACAAGAAACAGAAATAATGTTTCTGCGAATCGCAGACACGTAAAAACAATTCTCCAGTTCTAAAACTAGCCCTGAGGGCAAAGATAAATAATATGTTTCTACAGCTAAAGCAACAACTCTTGCTCCATTGCCAACTCGTAGGTCCACTTCTCCTTTAGCCAATGTCCTACTTCTCTGCATTTCCTGCACATTTATACAAATGTGAGTAGCACATCCAGTATCCAATACCCAAGATGTAGAAATAGACAGATTGACTTCTATAACATATATACCTGAAGTAGGAGCTTGCTCAGCCCTCTTTTTCTTCAGATCCTCCAAGTAAACTGAACAGTTTCTCTTCCGGTGACCAGTTTTCTTACAGTAGTGACATTCACCCTTAACGACCCCACCTTTAGGCTTTAAAGCCTATTTAGGACCTGACTTTGGCTTGGGTGTAGAATCAGATCCTGTCTTCTTCTTACCCTTCCACTTGCCTTTCCCTTTGGCCTTACCTTTATTGCCCACCATCAGTATGGGAGCAGGTTCAGCCGTCTTCATGTTGGTCTCATATGTCCTCAACATAGCCAACAATTCAGTAGGTGTTTTGTCAAATTCATTCATATTGTAGTTTATGACAAACTGGGTGAATTTGTTGTTCAAAGAATTCTTGATTAGGTCAATACCAATTTCTTGAATAATCGGGAAACCCAAAGTTTCAAGGTACTCAATGTAACCAATCATCTTCAGAACATGTGGGCCAACTGATTCACTTGCCCCTTGTTTGCAATTAAAGAGTGACTTACTCGTGTTGAACCTTTCTTGACGAGTTTGGCTTGCAAACATGCTTTGCAAGTGCTCATTGATAGTATATGCATCCATATGCACATGATGTCTTTGAAGCTAAGCACTCATACTTGCCAACATAAGACATGCAACATCATTTGCATCATTCTCATCCTTTGTGTGGGCCGCTCGTTTGATCCTCAACAGTAGCGCCCTCAGGAAGGGGACCTTCCGGAGGAATATCAATGACATGAAGCTTGCGCTCCTGTCTGAGGAAGATCCTCAAATTCCTCTGCCAGTCTAGGAAGTTGTTTCCTCCTGTCAGCTTATCATTCTCAAGGACTGATCGTACGGATAGTGTGTTTGTGTTGTTTGCCATTACTTGGTATCTACAATGATAAAAGCACAAAATAAACATTAGATTGTCTGAGTTATTTATTATATTCAAATGATTATGATATATTCATAATATATCTCCCACTATTTTATCAAATTAATAGCCCTTACTATTAATTTGGAAAGTATATCCCATAATTCTTTCTAGTGAGCCAAGATCCATATTTCGTCATGTCCAAAGACAACCACTGGAAGTCCTTAAAAATGATTATTTAGGTAGACAACAGTTGTCAATTATATCATATATAATTCTTGGATAGTTTGGTGAACAACGATTGATCTTATCTATCTAATAGACTTTTAACCAAACTCTATGCTTCTAAGTTTATAATGGTTGAATATAACCGTTTATTTTCACCTTATTATGACGACTCAGTTAAGTTAGACCCAATGATACAACGGCCGAATATAACCGTTTATATTCGTCGCATCTCACCACGATAGATAGGAGTCCCCTGCCACTGACAGTCTTTCCCCTAATCGATCTAGGATTCGATGAGTGTTTATTCATTGGAAAGCATCCGAGTAAAACTTAATATTTTGTTAAGGGGTTTAGAAAATTTACGACGATCATGATCACATCATGAAGAGATCCTCAATTTTTCCTTGAACCAAATATTTCAAATTGACATCTTAAATTATTCATTTCCCAGGTAGATGGAGGATACCAGTGGTCACACTTAAAACCCATCAGCCTTACGAATATGCATATCCGTTTTTGTCAGAAAATCCCAGTTATAGATATCAAAAATCCATATTTAATTCCGTATTTTAAAAATCCATATTTCATAAACACAAGAATCTCATGATCGTTTGTTAATTTTAAAATCTTAAATCGTTACAGATTTTATCTTGTTTAGCATGACAAGCATGGCATGGGTGACGTATCTAATACATGCATACATCATTAATCTAATTAAAGCATGCATCTTCTACTCTACACATACATTCATACATCAATATGTAAAGTGCAGTATGTAAACGTGCTTGGTTATGGCCCCTTTCCTATGTGATCCTTTCGAGCTAATGAAAGGATCAAAGTCAATCTATGGTGGTGGTAAAACATAAATACAGTTGCTTGTCTTCATTCTTCTTGCATCCATGGCTGCCTTCTATTCTTCTTGGATCATCCTTTGTCTTCAAGTACATTACATGGAATAATTGAATACAACCTAAGCTAATGTACTTACATAAGAAAACTCGAGTTACATTCGAGGTTCAGCCATTACAAGAATGAAGAAAACGACATGCAAGTCGTATTTATAAAACCAAAACCATTAATCTAGGGGTCTAAGGCCATAACCAGCACCATGCCCATATAACAATTACTGACATCTCAGAATGCATAATCATATCATCATGCATCATAAAAAAATTATCAAAAAATTAAAATTATGATCTCAAAACAGAAAACTGTGTTTCTGAGGCCCTTAACGATGTCAAATGGCCAAAAAACACCATAGACCATGGCAAAGCCGTGATTTTTGCTCGTGACGATTTTCCCTTTCCAGAAAGAGTAAATTCGACCCATTCTGACTCCGTTGAAAAACACTATTCACTGCAGAATCACTATTCACAGAAAACTGCATCTTATGCATTTGTGTTTTTAAACGTTTCAGAACGATTCCGACGACCTTGGTATGACCGTATCTCGTATCACATACATACAGTGCATCACACATATCATGTCATAACAGATTATAACATTGTAGATCACATATAGACATCATAACATACTACAATTTGAATATACATGGCAGTAGCATGGCAGTAGCATCAAACAGGCACATATGCATCAAATACATAAAACACGTAACCAAATCAGTCCCTTATACACATAGCTCTGATGCCATTGTTGGGTTCCGAGGCATAAAACGCAGCGGATTAACGTAAATATAACAAAAAAAATCGGAAGCCTAACGCAGGATCATGTATAAGTTTGGACAGATTATGGTGAAACAGAATTCTACCTTTACTGGTCTTGACTTTCAC
This sequence comes from Oenanthe sinensis, assembly GCA_028671895.1. Taxonomy (NCBI): domain Eukaryota; kingdom Viridiplantae; phylum Streptophyta; class Magnoliopsida; order Apiales; family Apiaceae; genus Oenanthe; species Oenanthe sinensis. The sequence continues at coordinate 27,453,980 of CM053801.1, forward strand.
GAACTCAACGGAGATCCTAGCTTTCATGACTTGTGTCTTCCTCTCGAAAAACACCTTTATGGTATCCACACGAGCACCTTCAAGAACGTCTCACGATCTTGATTACGGAATGGATGTACTAGCCTCCTATTGATGATTTCGAATTTGTTCTTCTCTGCCTTGCTGTTGCCTCTAGGGTTTTCCCAAAAACGTAAAATCCATTTAACATATCATTATCTATTTATAATGACTGGTTAACGGGCCTATTCAGCAAAACCTAACCCATGTAGGTATAAGATTAAATAATAAAACGTATTTCTATTATTTAATTAATAATTAAGTCATACTTAATTATTATGGGCAGAAATCCTCTTCAAATTCGAATTTATATTATTTCAATTAATTAAGTCTCACTTAATTAATATAATAAAATTCAAAAAATCATCAATTAATTTAAATCTATAATTTAAATTAACTATTCCTCTAAGTGCTCTATGTTTTTGACCCTATAGGCTATTATTTAATTAGCAATAATTTTATTCTCCAATAAAATTATAAACAATGAGCGGTATCTAGTAATACATCATTGCTACCCAATTAAACAATAATTAAATCGTGATTCGATAAAACCTTTCGTGATTAATTTTCCATGTAATATAATCCCTTTAACCATATATATTATAGATTAAACTCGAGGCATGTATTTAGTCATCCTCTACAACATTTAATCCGAGTTTACTTGATCAATGAGTAGACTATGAAAACAAATCATTATTTGAGCACGGCCATGCATTTTATAATCTTACTCAATCAAGAGGCCAATAATATCTCTCCTAATTATAGGAGGGTTAAATCCTTTATCTATCATTCATATTTCTCATAGGACTCATGATATACCCGATATCCACTTTTATCATCACCCGGTCAAAGGTAACTTTTAATGTAGTCAAAGTATATTAATCCTCGTATAGAAATATAATGATCTCAAGTCAAAGGATCATTATACCATTATCACTGTGAGCCTTTCTTATGACTTTATTAAACATGAAGAATCTCACTGTGGGTCTGTCCAGTATCATGTACTCCTACATTTACCTATGTATTGACTTTAGTATCCCCATACTTATAATCAATGAGATATGGTTATCAGTCAAACAACATACTAGTCTATTTATGTATTATTATTGTCCTATAATAATAATACTCGACTAGGGACCTTTTAAGAATATGATATATTATATAATCTCAAGTTCAAGTCATGTACTTAAACTATACAATGTGTATCATGATTCTAAGGACATTTATTATGCTAACAAGTATATCGCAGTAATTAAAGTAATAATAAATACGTTTATTGAATAATCAAATGACATAAAGGTCTATTAAAAAGAAACATTGTATTGCCTCTAGGGCACCTACACTAACATTCTGAACTCTTCTAAAACACTGCTTCTTTATTTTTCGCCGACGCTTGAATATATTAATGAACTTCTTCCGGTATAGAGTAGCAGCCTCATAAAAATACTTCTGACAATCTGATTCTTTGTGTCTAGTTTACTTTCTTCATCTTGATTCATGTTATCATATTTATTATTTTACTTCGATTTCTTATCTGAGTTGAGTTGTCATCTAATTATTACAAATAGGCCTAGTCATATGCATTTCAAGTAGCTACAATCTATTTTAATGACTACATTGAAAAATGTAATTTTCAATTTACATTTTATCAGTCGATAGAAAAATAAATGTAGAATGTGAACTGCTATATATAGTCTTAGCAGTTCATTGTAACAAAGTGTGAAAAAAAAAAAGTCTAGAAAAGTTAGGAACAATTGTATTGCTTTTCCTTGTTCACACCTTTCATATCTTGTAAGCAGCTTGGTAATCTTACCAAGGTTAATTGAAAGCAAAAAAACTCACTAGTGGAAAAATAAATCCACCATTAATTTTAAAAGATTTGTTTTCAAGTTTCTTTTAAATTCTTATATTTCTCTCTTTTTATTTAATCTGTCTAAACACTTAAACATTATTATTGAACAAACTTAAATCCACAAGAATTTGAAATAATTCTTAAGTTTGTATTCACCCTTCATTCTACAAATTTCTTCTACTTAAGGGAAATAATAGTCCTTACAACAAGAAAATGAGATTCTTAAGAACAAGGTAATCTCTCTTCTCAGATTGAAGAATTTCTGATTGAGAATGAACTTAAAATCAAAGCCTATAATAATTCTTCTTCATTGTTAAAATCATACCATGTTGATAATACTGAAATCAAATGGTAGGTATAGGTTTTAACTATAAGAAGAAAAATGGGAAAAAGCATAGGTAGATGAAGACACTAAAATTGACAAACCTACTGTCAGTCCCTCTATACTTAGAAAAGTCAAAAATCATATGTTTAAAAAGGCTGAGTTTGAATTTGATGTGAAATCTCAAATTCTTAAACAAATACTAGATGACGAGGACAACGATACTGTCACTAAAACCTTTAAGTCAAAGTATATTGTCCAAATCCCCAAGATAGTTAGTTTTACCCTTAATAGTACTCAGGGTCTAGAAGATGTTGTCAATACTAGCAAGACAGTTTGTTCAAAAGCTGTTGTCAAGATAGTAAGATTAAATCATACTATCATGACAGTTCCATCTCAACTTACTGTCAACACTAGTAAGACAGTAACTTCTAAACCTACTATCAAGAAGACCAAAAAGAACAGAAACAGAAAGTTAGGAATAAATAAAAAGAATAATTATGGTTACATTCCTAATGCTCCTAGAAAATTGTGTAATAATTGTGGGTCTTCTAGTCATTTAACTCATGCATGTACCAAGAGTAAGTTTGAAATGAAACATGTTACATCTGTTAATGGAAATTTGCATAATACTCCCTTGATAGACATAGAAGTATCTCATTGTGGAAATTTTGATTACATGCCATGTAAATTGAACATGTTGAGTATCTGCTTTAACATGCCTATTACTTTCAACAATATATGCCTGCATAAATCTGTCAAAATTGAGAAGACAAAGACTTCAAGCCCTCCTAAAGTTAGGATGGGCAAGCCACCCAGGAACAAGAATTCAAAATGAAATATCAAATTTAAATGTGTGGCCACGGGAGTGATGCTCAAAGCTAATGAAAGCAAACCAATTGATCATATCTTAAACTTTGATATAGCTAAGCTAGATGGACCCAATGAGAATTGGGTACCAAAAGTAACTTGAAAATCTTGCTTTGTAGGGCAACATGAAAAATAAAAGAATCATGTAGATCATTGACAGTGAATGTTCAGGACACATGACAGGTGATAAAGCACTACTATCACAGTTCAAGGAAATGGCTGGCCCATATGTAACCTTTGGTGACAACAATATTGATTTCATAATAGGATATGACATTCTAGAAGTTAGAAACTTGAAGATTGACAAAATTGCTCTAGTGAATGGATTGAAGCATAATTTATTGAGTGTTACTCAATTTTATGAAAAAGGCTCAAAGTGGGATTTGATCAAGACAGATGCTCAATTGTCAACAAAAAGACAGGAGAAGAATCTCTTCAAGGAATAAGGAAATGAAGCCTATTCATTGCTGACCTTGATTCAGTTAGAAAGGACAAAATCTATTGATTCTATAGCAATGCTTTATCTTTTAAAAGTTAGTTGTGGCACAAGAAGCTCTCTCACTTATATTTCAAAGCTATGAATTATTTGATGAAGAGAGAATTGATGAAAGGTCTTCCTCAACTTGAATTCTGTCAAGAAGGATTGTGTGAGGATTGTCAAAAAGGGAAACTAAGGAGCGCTACTCACAAAAGTACTCCTAGTGATTCAATAAATGAAGCTTTTCAACTTATTCATTTGGACTTATTTGGTCCTGTGAATGTGCAGTCGCTGGCAAAGAAAAGATTTCCTGGTGATGTGTTATTTCCCAGAACAATGCCAATATTTGTAGAAGGGGGGTTGAATACAAATATTAAAACTTTTCTTTATTTTAATATTTGTTACTGATGTTAGAGAATTAGAGAGAATGTGTTTTTACAACTTAAAGACTGAAAATTAAATATAACAAAGAGATTTAAAATTACTGTTGGATTGATTTTTCCATCAGTGTATATTTTTGCTCAATATTTCTAAGTTAAAATAAACCTAGCTTCTTTTTACAAAGTTAGAGGATAAAACAAATGTTCTTACAAAGTGCTCTAAGGCTGAACAGTTGATTCAAGATAAAATAGTCTAACTTCTACACCTCTAACAATGCTACCACACTTGTTTATAAACTACAAGTGTATTTTTTTTTACAATTCCTATTTTAGGATTGTTTCTATCTACCTTCCTTTTACCCTTTTCCATTTCTAGAAAATAGGTTTGAAAGACAGCTACAGATTGAGTCTTCACAGTTATCATACACTGTCTTTGATAGGTGTGCTTTTGTCTTCTGGATCTACAACAGATAGTCCTTCTGCATTGTCTCAATCAATTGATAATTTGCTGTTAAGCATATCAATTGATCCATCCTTTAATCCATCAACTGATGTTCTTCTTCGATTGATCTTTATATCCATCGATTGATAAATGATGACTTATCGATTGATAGATGTTATCAATCGAAATATCAATCGATGAGCCTTCACATCAGTTGATGGTCTTCAATACTTGACTTGGCTTCTTCAATTGATCTCCTATCCATCGATGCTTCAATATCAATCGATCATCCTTCACTTGTGCAATTTCCTATCTTTAAATAATTACAATTTGACATTTTAATTTACACATCAATTGATGATCTATATCAATCGACTCTAACATCAATTGATGAGAATAATATCAATTGATTTACACCTTATCGATTGAAATAGACTAAGTACACCTATGCTACAGTCCAAATTATCAGTTGATTCATATAAACACTTCAACTGATAAATGGTTTCTTGATCAATTGATATTTATAACTTTCATATCAATTGATCAGTTACATCAAATAAAATTTATATGATTCTAAGATTAATGTTATCATCAAATTACATGTAGATTCATAACAATCTCTCCTTATTTATGACTGTGATATGAACAGGCATATATCTACTTGATGATAACAAAACCCCTAATTATTTTCATTCAGATAGAATCAAGAAATTTAAGTAGCACTTTGAGAGTTTGAAAGTACCAATTTGATGAATAACTTCTGCAAGCTGCTTCATTGTCTTCACCGTCTTCATAATTCAATTAGTTTCTCTTCCTTCTCTTCTCAGCATTTTCCTTTAGTTGCTTCATGAAAGAAATCCTCAAAATTGCTTCATCTCTATCAGTTTCCCCAAGTTGCCTCATAAGGTAATGTATTTCTTCATCTGTGATTTTGTCTAGATATTTGCAGATATCAAAGAACTTTGTGTTGCCCTCCACATCGGTAAAAATCATTGCATACTTTGGCTCCAACACCATCTTTTTGACTTGAGACTTCCATAGCTTAAGAGGTGAATCAGGTCCAGCTTCTACCTTTAATCTCCTTAGCTTTGAAATTTGTTATTGAATTTCGTAAGTAATTGTTGTGTTGAGTTTGTACTTTCTGTTGAGTAGAGGAAGGATGATATTCAGAACATTATAGCTTTGCTTCATTATCACCTTTAATGAATAAGTGATCTTCACTCCATTTTCATATTCCAACCTCATAGATTCTTATTGGTTAGAGGTTGAAAGGTGAGTCCTTACTCCAATCAGCCCTTTTTCATTGATCACTGGTATTCCTTTCATATCATATCCTTCAATTGTAACCTCCTCCTTGATTTCTTTTTGTTTACCCTAAAGGTTTTCCTGAACCACTCTTTCCTGAATAGAAATTGACCTTTTCTTTGCCATAGCTATTTTCCTCTTTTTCTTTAGTGGTTGCTCCATTAATTAATCTTCCATGTTCCATTCCATTTCCATTTGCCTTGCTATTTCTTCATTCTCCTTTTCTCTTCTTGCAGCATCTGACAATCCTGATGAAATGGCTCCTTGAAGAAGCTTTTGGCTAACTGGCTCTTTCCTTCTCTTTTCTTCTTCAATCATTATGGATTTGCCTTTTTTCTTCTCTTCAAGGGCTTCAAGATCAATTGTTAGAAAGGCTTCTACATTTGAATTGGTTTCTTTGGCAGCCTTTTGTACATCTTCATTCACTTTTCTTGTTTGAGCAATGAACTCATCCAGGTTTCCTCTTTTTGCTGCCTCTGTCACCAACTTAGTGCTTTTCTTCAAATCTGCAATCCTTTTCCTTTCCCTCTCAATCATAGACTAAGTTTCTCTTTCCGTAGAAATCCTTCTAGCTTCTAGATCATCTTCGAACTTCTTGAATTCTTTCTTTTTCGGTTCTAAGTCATCTTTGGGTGACTTAGATGACTTAAATGTCTTTGAAGATTGATAATCCATGTTGCTTCCATATTTAGTCCTTTTAGCTGCAGAACCTCCAATGCCACTAGACTTCTCCATACCAGAACCACCAACACCACCACTACCACTGCCTTTGCCATCACCATCACCATCTATCTTCTTTGTATTCTCCCCCTTTTTGTTATCATCAATTGGAGGAGGTGGTGGCATTCTGTCAAGAAATTTTTGAAGAATGGAAGCATGCAGACTCTGGCCTTTAATAATATCATCCATCTTCTTTTCTAGAGATCCCACTCTAGTTTTCAAAGCTGCAAAATTCTTGGATTCCTTAAAATCTTGTCCTTTATTTGACCCATGGTGTTAATTGGTAGCTTCTCATTCAACCTTCTCTTCGATGCATCCTTGTTAGAATTGATAGAATCCTTGATGATCTCCAATTCTCTCTTCACTCCTGTTACTGCGATCTTTTGAATTTTCAATGACTCCCTCATATAGTGATCAATTCTCATTTGATTTGGATATTTAATTTCTCCTTCCACCATTGCCCTCCTATATTGAGAAAGAATCTCAGTTTCAGCAGGTTCTAAGGAACCATCAATTGTGCTCATCCATGGCTCCTCATCAGAATCATCTTCCAACTCCTCAGGTGCCATATAACATGTGTCTGTTGTATTGGCAATACTCTCCTTCAGATTCCTGGTACTTTATTCTGTATGATCTATTCCCAATAGTTGTTCTGCATCCCTGTTACTTGAAGAAGCCAAACCTTGATAATGTGGATCAGGATGAATGAAATTATGTGGATCTAATTCACCAGCATCAACTTCCTCTTCAATCGCCTTATCAATTTCACTCCCACTAACTTCTGCATTTGATACTCCCCCTATCTCCTTGACACCTTACTCCTCAGACATCAACTCATTTTCCAATTCCTGTGCAAATAGTAAAATTGTTTTATCTCTCTCACTCATCTCCCTATTTTGCATCAGGATCTCATCCTGGAATCTCACCTCTCCCTCACTCATATCATGTGCACCTTTTAAGGTGGGGCCCTCAAGTGTTTCACTCACATTCCTGGAAGAAATAGGAATGTCCTCACTCACTCTCTCTCCTTTTGACAGGCTGCAGTCCTGCCTATCACTCAACTCACTCATTCCTAAAAGTGTTTGAGCAACATCAATTGATTGAGCATCAATTGATGTGTAGATATTATCAGTTGAAGAGTTTGGGATATCCATCGATTGATGCATACCCATCGATTGATATTGTGTATCGATCGATGGCTTATCAGTCGATGATTGAATATCAATTGATGAAGGAACATCAATTGATAGAGTAGAAACAGTTGCGGCATTGATCTGAGAAGTGATATTTGAAATGGTATGATATATGGAATTCTGAATTTCCTGGGAAAAAAATTCAGGAGAGAGTGTTGGCTTCTCCTTGGAGAATAAAGAAGGAGAATATGAAAATGTCTGATTATCTATCAGAAAATTTTCTGAAGAAATTTAGTGAGAAGGGGAAGGAAGAATAGAAGGGATTGGAATTGAGAGAGAATGGGGCTGCATCTCATCATTTATATGAGATGCATCAATCTGACTTTGAGAAGGCTCCACCATAATTTCCTGTGTTTTTGCAGTGTGTGATTCCCCATGTGCAAAGGTAACTTTCTTTTCTCTCCTGCCATAGGTTCTAGTAAATTTGGATGGTGTGTCCCCAAATTGGTTCTGTGCCCCTGGTTATGGGCTATTTTCAATACTATCATCCTTTTGAGAGGATGACAATGGAGATGTGGTATTTTCCATATTAACATCCACAGTCTTTTGGGAGACTGTAGAGTGGCTTGGCTGAGGTTGCACACCCTCACTCTCCTTAACCTTCTGGATTCTTTGATGTTCCCTAGTTCCCTCACTACCTACGTCCCCCTCCAGTTTATCTACCACAACAGGTGTTTCTCTTTTCTTAGATTTTACAATAACAGGTTTTTGGGAACCTGTTGAGGTTGGCTTTTTAGATTTGGATTTAGAAACTAGATGTGTGGCCTGGGTAGGAGGGTTGGGGTCATTACTAACACCCTTCATAACCATAGATGACAAAGAAGATTGGGGATTGGAAGAAGGTAAGGTAGAAATAAATACCTAAACAAAAGGTGGATAAATCAATTCCACATTACTGTGAAGGTTGGTTCTTACCAAGTCTTTGAAGACCCTTTTGTTTTGAGTCCAGCAATCCAAAGTTTTTGTACTCCTGTTAATCTCAATATCCTTGAAAAAATGGTTAATAATAATCATGATAAATCTAGCATAATAAATACGATTAGATCTATTAACCTTATTTCCCAATTTGACAGATATTTCATTGCGTAACAGGCTTCCTAAATTATGATATCTATCATATAAAATGTTGTACCCTACTTGTTGCATACTTGTTGTTATTGAATCAAAATTACTAACCTTACCAGAAAAACACTTTATTATTGCATCAAGAAATAAGACCATTCTTTTCTTAGATTCTTTCTAACAATACTACCTAGAATAGCATCAGGAGCAGTGTAATTGATTTCTCTAAGCATGCTTATAATCTTTGTGTCAGTGGGTGCATTTTCTGTATTATTTGTAGGAATGTTTAAACACTCAACCAAGACTACAGTGGTTAGAATATACATTTGTCCTTTGCAATCAAATGAGATTGAAGAAAAATCATCCATTACCTCTGCTGTTGTCCAGAACTCTTCATGAGAGGGCCTTTGTGATCCTTGAACTTCATAGGAATTCCATTAGGGGATGGAATTCTGTTGGGGCTTCCTCCACCATAGTGCAAGCAACGAAGTTGTTGAGCTCATAGTAGAATCCTGATTGTGAGACTTTCTTTGATGATTTCATAATCGTGTTTGAAGATATAGATATGAATTAATTGGCAAACTTGTTAGTATTAAATCAGAAACAACAATTAGACTGTAAGTAGATTAGGGTTTTTAGCAAGAGTTAGATACAGAGTCAGTTCAAAGATTGAGAAAGAGAAAGAGAAAGAGAGAATTCATTAGTAAAATTGCAAGTAAGAATTAAAAGTTATTTTAATCTCACTATTTATATTTACTGAGTTCCCAATCAATTTCTTGCCCAAAATTGAACTTAATCGACCGTTGGAAGAAAAATGAAAACAGAAATTACCATTTTTGGTAATCGATTGTTATACATACAGGAATGTATGTATTAATCAATTGATAGAAAAAGTAATCAATGGCTAGATTTTGTACAGGTCGATTGATGACATGGATCCCTTTACATTCCACGTCATCGATTGGTAATTACTTATCCATCGACAGGTATTGTTATCCATCAATAAATAAATATATCATCAATTGATATATTTATCTGTCAATAATTACAGATTATCCATCGATAAGTAAATATATCATCAATTGATATATTTATCTGTCTATAGCTGCAATTTATCCATTGATATGTAAAATATTTATCAGTTGATTATGGAAGAATCAATAGATTAACATAGTCAATGGCTAAAATTAATGTAAATACATAACTTGTCAGACATTCAATAGATTAAACATAGTTGAGCATACCTAAATTACAGACCAATCTATTGAAATTAGATTCATCTAATGGTTTGGTGAAAATGTCTGCAAGATGTCTTTCTCTAGGGACAAAATATAATTCAACTGTATCATGATGGGTTTCAGGCATGAAAACGCAGCGGAATTAACGTAAAAACAATATAAAAAAATCGAAACCCAATCGCAGGATCCATGTATAACGTTGGATGATTATGGTGAAGAAGTTTGTACCTTAACAAAGCTTTTGTATGCTGTTTAATGGAGGTCCAGAAAGATGAATCACAGCAGTCCTTTGTTGCAAAGATTTGCTCTCTAAAGAAGTCCACACGAACGCCCGATCGTCCTACGATCACCGGAGTCGGTACTAGCCGAATTGTTTGCCTCTCTCTCTCTCTCTCTCTTTCTCTAGCCTCTCTTGATGTTGAGCAACTAGGGTTTTTCTCTAAAACAAAATTTGATGATTAAACCCTAATACTATACATCATTATGTATATATAGGGGAGAGAGAGATTTTGGGCTTAACCCTAATCCATGTGGTTTCCAAAACCCATTATGACTTTGGGTTATTATTATTATTAAATCTGAATTCTAATATAATTAATCAAGTCCCACTTAATTAATTCAATAATTAAATTCGAATAATAATAATACTTATTAAATCCGAATTCTAATATAATTAATCAAGTCCCACTTAATTAATTTAATAATTAAATTCGAATAAACAATAATATATTTAAATTCGTAATTTAAATAAACCTCCGTTTTGACGTTCTTTGTATGTGACCCTTTAGGTTATTATTACGTTGGCAATAATTTTATTATATAATAATAAAATTATAAACAATGAGCGGCATCTAGTAATACATCATTGCTACCCAAGTAACAATAATAATTGGTGATTCAATTAAACCTTTCGTGAATAATGTGCAATGTAATATAATCCCTTTAACCTTATATTATAGATAAAACTCGAGGCATGTATAGTGTCATCCTCTTCAGCGTTTAATCTTGGTTTCCTTGATCAATGAGTAGACTATTTAAATAAATCAATATTTGAGCAAGACCATGCATTTCATAGTCTCACTCAATCAAGAGGCCAATAATATCACTCCTAGAATTGGAGGGTTAAATCATATATCTATCATTCATATTCCCCATACGATTAATAGCAAACCCAATGTCCACCTTTATCATTACCCGGTTAAAGGTAACTTTGAGTGTAATCAAAGTATATTAATTCTCGTATAGAAATATAATGATTTCAAGTCAGAGGATCATTACATCATTATCACTGTGAGATTTCTTATGACACTTATTAACATGTAGAATCTCACGGCGGGTCTTTCCAGTGTCATGTATTGATACATACACTTATGTTCTTGACTTTAGTATCACCATACCTATGACCAATGAGATGTGGTCATCTGTCAACAAACATACTAGTCTTATTGCATTATTACTGTCCTTTAATAATAATACTTGACTAGGGAATTTTAGGAATAAAATACTATTCATATAATCTCATTTTTTAAGTCACATACTTAAAGATATATATTACGTATTAATATTCCAAGGACATTTATTATTCTTTCAATTTATTACGCACTAAATAAAGACATAATAAATATTAATTAAATAATCACATAAAACATAATCCTTAATTGTTTTCAATAAAATATTAAAAGTATTGTCTCTAGGACACCAATACTAACAATCTCCCACTTGTACTAGATCCAATCTCTCATGTATCTAATACCCATGGAACTAGTATGACCTTCGTGCTTCTGCTGCGACAAAGCCTTAGTCAGTGGGTCTGCATTATTCTTATTAGTATGCACTTTACATATATGTATATCTCCTTGATCATTAATCTCATTAATTAGGTGATATCTCCTAAGTATATCCCAAAACAATCTCCTTGGCTGCTTCATAAGCATCAATATACTCAGGCTCTATTGTAGAATCAACAACTGTCTCTGCTGTGAACCATTCCAGCATACAATATCTCCATTTAGACAAAACACAAATCCAGACTGAGAAATCGAATCATCCTTGTCTGTCTAGAAACTAGCGTCGGTGTAACCTTTTACAACCAGCTTATCTTCTCCTTCATATACCAAGAATTAATCTTTAGTCCTCTTCAAGTACTTAAGAATATTCTTGACTGATGTCCAGTGACCTTCACCTGAATTAGACTAGTATCTACTCTGACTTAGGCCGATCATTCTTCTTGATCTATCTCTATAGATCTTGATACCTAAAATATAGGTCGCTTCGCCTAAGTCTTTCATTGAGAAATTCTTACTCAACCAAGTCTTAACAGCCTGTAAAGAAGGAATGTCATTCCCTATTATTAATATATCATCAACATATAATTATAGGAATGCCACATTGCTCCCACTTACCTTCTTGTAAACACATGTTTCATCTTCATTTTGAATAAACCCAAACTCTTTGACAGTTTCATCAAAACGAATGTTCCATCTCCTTGAGGCTTGTTTCAATCCATAAATGGATCGGCGCAGCTTACATACCTTTACAACATTCTTTGGATTAACAAAACCTTCAGGCTGTGTCATATACACATCCATATCTTCTTCAAGGCTCCCATTTAAGAAAGCGGTTTTGACATCCATCTGTTAGATTTCATAATAATAGTAAGCAGCTATAGCAAGCAAAATCCTGATGGACTTGACCATAGCCACTGGTGAAAAAGTCTCATCATAGTCAATACCATGAATTTGCTAGAAACCTTTTGCCACCAATCGTGCCTTATAGGTCTGTACATTACCATCCATGTCGGTCTTCTTCTTGAAAACCCACTTGCACCCTATAGGTTTTACCCCTTTAGGTGGATCAACCAAAGTCCATACTTGATTAGTATACATGGATTCCATCTCAGATTTCATGGCATCCAGCCATCTCTTGGATTCTGGAGTGTTCATAGCATCTTAGTAGGTGAGAGGCTCATCTTCGTCGATAAGCATCACATCACCATCTTGAGTTAAGAGAAATCCATAATATCTCTCTGGCTCATGGCGAATCCTACTAGACCTACGAATAACCTGTGTTTCTTGAGCAGTGTTGTGGTCTTGTACATCCTGCTCAAGTTCCTCCATTGGTTCAATGTTATCTTGTGGGCCTCGAACTTCATCGAGATCTATTATCCTCCCACTGTTTTTCTTCGAAAGCATTTCTCTTTCAAGAAAAATTGTAGTTCGAGCAACAAACACTTTGTTCTCGGAAGGATTATAGAATGAATAACCCTTTATTTCAATTGGGTATCCCACAAAATTATATTTGTCTGATTTAGGTCCTAGCTTGTCAGAAGTTAAACGTCTCACAAACGCTTCACATCCCCATATTTTCATAAATGACATGCTATGACGTTTCTTAGTCCATATCTCATATGGAGTCTTCTGAACCGTTTTAGTAGGAACTCGGTTAAGTGTATAAGCAGCCGTCTCCAGGGCGTAGCCCCAGAAACTAATTGGAAGATCTGCATGACTCATCATCGATCGTACCATGTCCAACAAAGTACGATTCCTCCTTTCAGAAACTCCATTCCATTGTGGTGTTCCGGGAGGAGTGAGTTGTGATATAATACCACACTCTTTTAATAAACTCTTAAATTCATGGCTTAAGTATTCACCTCCACGATCAGATCGTAGAGTCTTAATACTTCCGCCAGTTTGCTTTTCTACTTCAGCTTTGTATTCTTTGAACTTTTCAAAAGAATCGGATTTGTTCTTCATAAGATACACATATCTACTGAAATTATCAGTAAACGTGATAAAGTAGTAAAAGCCACCTCTTGTCATAGTACGCATAGGACCACATACATCACTATGTATAAGTTCTAATCGTTCAGTGGCCCTTTCACCTTGTCCAGTAAAAGGAGATTTAGTCATTTTTCCAATGAGACAAGGTTCGCATGCTTCGTATGATTCAAAGTCAAACTTATCCAAGTATCCATCCTTATGTAACTTGGAAATGCGTTTCTCATTTATATGGCCTAAACGACAGTGCCAGAGGTATGTTTGATTTGAGTCATTTATTTTAAGATGTCTGTTATTAACATTATAGATAGGAGTGTCTAAATCAAGAACATATAAACCGTTAAATTAACGTGCAACCCCATAGGTAACATTATTCAAAGAAAAGGAGCAACTATTGTTCTGAATTAAAAATGCAAAACCTTTCTTGTCTAAACAAGAAACCGAAATAATGTTTCTGCAAATTACAGGCACGTAAAAACAGTTCTCAAGTTCTAAAATAAGCCCAGTGGGCAATGATAAATAATAAGTCCCTATAGCTAAAACAGCAACCTTTGCTCCATTGCCAACTCGTAGGTCGACCTCTCCTTTAGCCAAAGTCCTTCTCCTTTGTAGTTCATGTACATTTATACAAATGTGAGAATCACATCCAGTATCCAATACCCATGATGTAGAAGTTGACAAATTGACCTCTATAATATAAATACCTGAATCAGAAGCTTGACCAACTTTCTTCTTCTTCAGATCCTCCAAATAAGCATGACAGTTTCTCTTCCAATGACCTGGTTTACCGTAGTAGTGACAATCACCCTTTGCAACAACACCCTTAGGCTTTAAAGCCTGTTTGGGATTAGCCTTTGGCCTGGGACCAGAAGCAGATCCAATCTTCTTCTTTCCCTTCCATTTGCCTTTCCTATTAGCCTTACCTTTGTTATCTACCATCAACATGGCAGCAGGTTCAGCCTTTTCATGTTGGTTTTAGTAGTTCGTAACATGGCCAACAATTCAGTGGGTGTTTTGTCTATCTCATTCATATTGTAGTTCATAACAAAATGAGTATAGTTGTGGTTCAAAGATTGCAAGATTAAGTCAATCTGAGCTTCCAAACCAATCGAAAAACCCAAAGTATCAAGATACTCAATATAACCTATCATCTTCAGAACATGTGGTTGAACAGGTTCACGCTCTCCCTGTTTGCAAGCATACAGTGCTTTGCTCGTGTCGAACCTTTCTTGACGAGCTTGTCCCTCAAACATTCTTTGAAGGTGTTCAATCATCTCATAAGCATCCATATGCTCATGTTGTTTTTGAAGCTCAGCACTCATGGTTGCCAGCATGAGACATGCAATATCATTCACATCATCAATATGCTTCTGATAAGCATTTTGCTGAACGCGAGTTGCATTCTCAGCAGGAGGAGAAGGTGAAGGAATTTCAATGACATGGAGCTTACGCTCTTGCTTGAGGACAATCCTCAAATTCCTATACCAATCCAGGAAGTTAGTTCCTGTCAGCTTGTCCTTCTCAAGGGTTGCTCATACGGATAAAGTATTTGTATTGTTTGACATTTAAATATCTACAATGTTTAAAATGCATAAAATAAACATTAGATTGTCTGAGTTATTTATTATGTTCAACAGATTATGATATATTCATAATATATCTCCCACTATTTTTATCAAATTAATAGCCCTTACTATTAATTTGGAAAGTATACCCATAATCCTTTCTAGTGAGCCAAGATCCATATTTCGTCATGTCCTAAGTCAACCACTGGAAGTCCTTAAAAATGAATATTTAGGTAGACAACAGTTGTCAATTATATCATATATAATTCTTGGATAGTTTGGTGAACAACGATTGATCTTATCTATCTAATAGACTTTTAACCAAACTCTATGCTTCTAAGTTCATAATGGTTGAATATAACCGTTTATTTTCACCTTATTATGACGACTCAGTTAAGTTAGACCTAATTATACAACGGCCGAATATAACCGTTTATATTCGTCGCATCTCACCACGATAGATAGGAGTCCCCTGCCACTGACAGTCCTTCCCCTAATCGATCTAGGATTCGATGAGTGTTCATTCATTGGAAAGCATCCGAGTAAAACTTAATATTTTGTTAAGGGGTTTAGAAAATTTATAGCGATCATGATCACATCATAAAGAGATCCTCAATTTTTCCTTGAACCAAATATTTCAAATTGACATTTTAAATTATTCATTTCCCAGGTAGATGGAGGATACCAATGGTCACACTTAAAACCCATCAACCTTACGAATACGCATATACGCTTTTGTCAGAAAATCCCAGTTATAGATATCAAAATCCATATTTAATTCCGTGTTTTAAAATCCATATTTCATAAACACAAGAATCTCATGATCGTTCGTTAATTTTAAAATCTTGAATCGTTACAGATTTTATCTTTCTTAAGCAGACATGGCATGTGTGTCATATCTAATACATACATCATTCCAATACATACATATCTACACATGCATTCATATACATATATGTATTGTGCGAAAATTAAACGTGTTTGGTTATGGCCCCATCCTATGTGATATTTCCAAGCTAATGGAATTATCAAGGTCAAACTTTGGTGGTTTCAAATACTACACTATTACATGTCTTTATCTTCTTCATTGCTCCATCATCTGGATTGCCTCCTAGCTTCCTTGCTTCCAAGTCTCCATTGAACAATTACATTGAATAATAAATAAATCTATTCTAATGAAATTACAAGAAGAACTCGAGTTACATTCGAGATTAACAATTACAATGAATAAACGACATGCAAGTCGTATTTAGAAACCAAAACCATAAAACAAAACCACTATCCTATGGGTGTTTAGGCCATAACCATCCACCATGTTATCACATAACACATGTAATATATCTCAGATTATATAAATATATCATATAATCATATATAATAAATTTCGAAATTTCAGAAAATCAAATAAATTTCAGAAAGTAATAAATCGCCGTTTCGGGGACTGTAACGTTGTCAAACAGCTTACAAACGCGAAGCTGACTATGTCAGTATTGCTCAGTGACACGATTCCAGTCAGAAAATACATATCATTTGCGAAAATCGGACACTGGACACAGATTTCAGAAAATCTATCGAAGCCGTTTCAGAATTCGTATCGAATACGATATCCATAACAAGAACAAACATGTATCATATACATACAGCAATACACACAATCATCCCATGATTATACAACACATGAATATCATATATTCAAAATCATATAAAACATATATATCAATATATAGTCATGGCATATCATATATATGTTTATATACATCAAAAAACTGTTAAACACATAATCAAATCATCCCATTATACACATAGCTCTGATGCCATTGATGGGTTTGGGGCATGAAAACGCAGCGAAATTAACGTAAAAACAATAAATAAAAATCGAAACCCAATCGCAGGATCCATGTATAACGTTGGATGATTATGGTGAAGAAGTCTGTACCTTAACAAAGCTTTTGTATGATGTTTAATGGAGGTCCAGAAAGATGAATCACAGCAGTCCTTTGTTGCAAAGATTTGCTCTCTAAAGAAGTCCACACGAACGCCCGATCGTCCTACGATCACCGGAGTCGGTACTAGCCGAATTATTTGTCTCTCTCTCTCTCTCTTTCTCTAGCCTCTCTTGATGTTGAGCAACTAGGGTTTTTCCCTAAAACAAAATTTGATGATTAAACGCTAATACTATACAACATTATGTATATATAGGGGAGAGAGAGATTTTGGGCCTAACCCTAATCCATGTGGTTTCCAAAACCCATTATGACTTTGGGTTATTATTATTATTAAATCTGAATTCTAATATAATTAATCAAGTCCCACTTAATTAATTCAATAATTAAATTCGAATAATAATAATACTTATTAAATCCGAATTCTAATATAATTAATCAAGTCCCACTTAATTAATTTAATAATTAAATTCGAATAAACAATAATATATTTAAATTCGTAATTTAAATAAACCTCCGTTTTGACGTTCTTTGTGTGTGACCCTTTAGGTTATTATTACGTTGGCAATAATTTTATTATCTAATAATAAAATTATAAACAATGAGCGGCATCTAGTAATACATCATTGCTACCCAAGTAACAATAATAATTGGTGATTCAATTAAACCTTTCGTGAATAATGTGCAATGTAATATAATCCATTTAACCTTATATTATAGATAAAACTCGAGGCATGTATAGTGTCAACCTCTTCAACGTTTAATCTTGGTTTCCTTGATCAATGAGTAGACTATTTAAACAAATCAATATTTGAGCATCGCCATGCATTTCATAGTCCCACTCAATCAAGAGGCCAATAATATCACTCCTAGAATTGGAGGGTTAAATCCTATATCTATCATTCATATTCCCCATACGATTCATAGCATACCCAATGTCCACCTTTATCATTACCCGGTTAAAGGTAACTTTGAGTGTAATCAAAGTGTATTAATTCTCGTATAGAAATATAATGATTTCAAGTCAGAGGATCATTACATCATTATCACTGTGAGATATCTTATGACACTTATTAACATGTAGAATCTCACGACGGGTCTTTCCAGTGTCATGTATTGATACATACACTTATGTTCTTGACTTTAGTATCACCATACCTATGACCAATGAGATGTGGTCATCTGTCAACAAATATACTAGTCTTATTGCATTATTACTGTCCTTAAATAATAATACTTGACTAGGGAATTTTAGGAATAAAATACTATTCTTATAATCTCATTTTTTAAGTCACATACTTAAAGATATATATTACGTATTAATATTCCAAGGACATTTATTATTCTTTCAATTTATTACGCAGTAAATAAAGACATAATAAATATTAATTAAATAATCACATAAAACATAATCCTTAATTGTTTTCAATAAAACATTAAAAGTATTGTCTCTAGGACACCAATACTAACATATCATTCATTACATGTTCCCTAATAAAGTGATACCTTATGTCAATGTGCTTGGTTCTGGAATGTTGCACAAGATTTTCTGTTATTGCAATGGCACTTGTGTTATCGTAGAAAATAGGAATTTTGTTCAAGTTGAACCCATAGTCAAATAGTTGATTCCTCATCCATAAAATTTGTCCATAGCAACTTCCAGCTGCAATGTATTCAGCTTCTGCAGTAGATGTAGACACTGAATTTTATTTCTTGCTAAACCATGATACAAGCTTGTTTCCTAGAAATTGACAGGTGCCTGTAGTACTTTTTCTGTCAATTCTGCAACTTACATAGTTTTCATCTGAATGACCAATTAGATCAAATCCAGAATCTTTAGGGTACCAAATTCCAAGATTTGGAGTTCCTTTGAGATATCTGAATATTCTTTTTATTGCAGTCAAATGAGATTCTCTAGGATCAGCCTGAAACCTAGCATAAAGACATGTAGCAAACATTATGTCTGGCCTACTTGCAGTTAAATAAAGTAATGAGCCAACCATGCCTCTATAACTTGAATGTCCACTTTAGCTTCCTTAGTATTCATTTCAAGTTTAGTTGCAGTGACCATGGGAGTTTTTGCAGAAAAACATTCATTTAAATCAAATCTCTTTAATAAATCTGAAATATATTTGGTTTGATTGATGAAATAACATCTTTGACTTGTTTGACTTGAAAACCAAGAAAATAGGTAAGTTCTCACATCATGCTCATTTCATATTTACTCTGCATCAACTTAGCAAACTTTTGACAAAGTTTTTCATTAGTTGAGCCAAAAATAATGTCATCTACATAGATTTGAACAAGAATCATAGAGCCACTAACATTTCTATGAAAAAGAGTTTTATCAACAGTACCTCTTGTGAAGTTATTCTCAATCAAGAATTTAGACAAAGTGTCATACCGGGCTCTAGGTGCTTGTTTCAATCCATAAAGTGTCTTGAGAAGATAGTATACAAATCCAGGATGAACAGGATCAATGAAACCATGAGGTTGCTCCACATATACTTCTTATTCTAGTTCTCCATTGAGAAAAGCACTTTTCACATCCATCTGATACACCTTGAAATTTGCATGAGCAGCATATGCTAGAAAGATTCTGATTGCTTCCAACCTTGCAACAGGTGCAAATATTTCTTCAAAATCTATTCCTTCCTCTTGTGAATAGCCATTTACCACTAATCTTGCTTTATTCCTTGTCACTGTACCAGATTCATCCATTTTGTTTCTGACACCCAAATTTTACCAATAACAGAATTGTTCTTTGGTTTGGGCACCAGCTTCCGTACCTTGTTTCTTTCAAACTTATTCAACTCTTCTTGCATAGCTATTATCCAATCAGGATCATTCAAGGCTTCTTCAATCCTTGTTGGTTCTTCTTGAGACAGGAAGCTACTATACAAGCATTCATTTTGAGTTGCACTTCTAGTTTTGACACCATCATTTGCATTTCCAATAATCAATTCAAAAGGATGACTTTTTGTCCATTTCCTTTGTGATGGTAAATTTGTCCTTGATGATGATGCTTCTTGATCATTGGAATTGTTATGATCATTGTGATGTGATTGATCATTTGAGAACCCTCCCCCTGAGATGGACACTCTTCTTGAAGACTGTTGTGTAAAGTTGTTATCCATCGAATGATTATCAATTGATGTATTATCGGTCGATTGATGATTGTCAATTGATAAGTTATCTGTTGATGCATTGACATCAATTGATGGGGAGTTTCTAGGTACTTGATTTCTTAAAAATTCCATATCATCATCACTATTTCTTGCAGATTCATTTTTAAAGTGCAATAGTTCATGAAATCCTTCATAAAACAATCCTTGAATCTTCTTGTCATCAAAGACTACATGCATAGATTCCATAACAATGTGCAATCTTAGATTGTACACTCTGTATGCTTTGGTTGTTATTCCATATCCAACAAATATAGTTTCATCAGCCTTGGCTTCAAATTTTCCCAGATTTTCACCTTGATTTCTCAATACAAATCATTTGCAGCGAAAAACATGAAGAAAATTAATTGTTGGCTTCTTGTCTTTCTTCATCAACTGATATGGTGTTTTGCCTTGAAGTTGATTGACCATGGAAATATTTTGAATGTAGCAAAAAATATTAATTGCTTCTGCCCAAAAATATGTAAGAAGTTTTGCTTCTTCTAATATAGTTCTAGCAGCTTCAATCAAGGTCCTATTTTTCCTTTCAACAACTCCATTTTATTGTGGAGTCCTTGGTGCAGAGAAATAATGAGTGATACATTTTTCTTCACAGATTTCTTTTATTGTTGCATTCTTGAATTCAGTACCATTATCACTTCTAATTTTCTTGACCATCCATTCAGTGCCATTGTCAACATTCTTCACATGATTGAAATGAATTTGCTTGCCTCATCCTTAGGTGTAAGAAATATACCCATGTATATCTTGTGAAGTCATCCACAATGACTAATGCATATTTCTTTTTGGCAATAGACATGTTATTGACTGGACAAAACAAATCCATGTGTATCAATTCCAAAGGCCTGTCAATTGATGATTCAGACTTTGACTTGAATGATGTTTTTCTTTGTTTTCCCTTTTGATAGGCATCACAAAGTCCATCATTAGTGAATTCCATATGTGGAATGCCTCTAACCAGATTCTTTCTAACAATTTGATTCATGGATTTGAAATTCAAATGGGCTAGCTTCTTGTGCCAAATCCAACTTTCATTTATATTGGCTTTGCTAAGTAGGCATGTCATTGAGTTTGCCTTTACAGAGTTGAAATCAGCCACATAGACATTTCCTTTTCTTTCACGAGTTAAGAGAATTTCACCAGATTCTTTATTGGCTATGATACAATATCCAGTTGAAAACCATAAACCATTTCCATTATCACACAATTGACTAATGCTGAGCAAATTATGCTTCAATCCATCAACTAGTGCTACAGGTTCAATGATAACATTTTCTTTTGTAATTGAGCCATATTCCAGAGTAAAGCCTCTGCTGTTATATCTAAAAGTAACTCCTGGGCCAGCCTTTTCCACAAACTTTATGAGCAGGGACAAATCTCCAGTCATGCGCCTAGAACATCCACTATTCAGATACCAGAGATTTCTTCTCCTGTTTCCCTGCAAACATTTAAAACAATCAAGTTGCTTTTGGTACCCAAGTTGCCTTGGATCCTCTTTTATTAGGTACAGCCTGAGCCTTGGTTGCCAACTTTGATTCCTTTTATTTTGGTGGTTTAAATCTACTTTAACTTTGGGAGTTGGCTTTTAGGGCTTAGACACCTTGGAACTCATGGCAGAATTTCCATGCATTTCATTATCTAAGTTAGGCATGTTTCATGGCATTCCAAGCATGTTCATAATTGCATATGCAAAGAAAGGATTATACATGTATGGAACTTGTGCATAAGGCATATTGACATTTGGTGCAACTAAATTAGAAGACATGGCATTCATGAGCATAGGATTGGTAAGCATGACATTTGCAGACATGGCATGTGCATTTAAATCATTTGAAGATATAGAGTTCTTTTCTTTCTTGCATTGCATAGACAAATGATTTACACTACCACATTTAGCACACACCTTTCTAGGTGTATACATATCAGGAGTATAATTGTTGTGCTTGTTTATGCCTACTTTTCCATTCATATTCTTTTTCTTTTTCTCAGACTTAGGTTGGTTAATTTCCACAAGTGCTATCTCTTTTAATTTTTCTTTCAATTGTTTCTTGGATAAGCTACCTATGTTGATTTTCTCAACCTCAGCCTCAACTTGATTTTTGATTTCCTTAACAAACTTGATAGGAATGCTAAATTTGTTCTTCTTATTAGCCATTGATGATTTACTTGTCGATTGATGCTTATCGATTGATTCAGCATCAATCAATTGATAATCCTTATCAGTTGATGAGGGATTAGCAGTCGAATGATCTTTATCCATTGAAGTATCAGCCAATGGCTTGCCTATTGATTTAGGGGGTTCTCCTAGAATATCTACACCTTGAACATCAATGATTTGTTTGGCAGTTTTAGCAGACCTATTCCATTTGTTAATGGTTTCAATTTCTTCAGCTAATTGTTCTTTCAACAATTCTTCTCTTCTCAAACTGTTTACTAGTTCATCTCTAGCATCCTTACTTTCTTGCTTGAATCTTTCTAAACACACAAGTTCATTTTCAAGAAGAAGATTCCTCTCAGTTAAAGCATCAATGGTGTTTCTCAACTTGAGGTTTTCTTTGTTTAGAGATTTTAAAGTGACATACAAATTGTATAATTCATTAGACATTTCATTAATGGTACTATTGCATTCATATTTTATAAGTTCAGAAAAGTTAATAACTAGTACCTGATTGGATGATGAACTAGCTTCTTCATCTTCATGGTTGGTCATTAGAGCTAGATTTATAAACTCTTCAGAATCACTGTCCTCAGCAGCCCAGTCCTTCTCATCAATAACAAAAGCCTTTTCTTTTTGTTTCAAAAGGTCAAAGTATTTCTTTTTGTAATCAATACCATCATAAGACTTTTCCTTTTCTTGTTTTGGCTTTCTGCACTCATTTGAGAAATGACCAGCCAATCCACAGTTAAAGCATTTGAATTTAGATCTATCAACCAAATTTTTGTTTTGATTGTTACTTCTAAACTGGGATCCAGGCCTTTGAGCATTTGAATTCCTCTTGAATTTAAGCTTTGAAAACTTCCTTAACAGAAATGCAAGGTGCTCATCAATCTCATCCAAATCATCCTGTGAGCATGTTTCAATTTCTTCATACTTGCCCTTACCTTTACCTTTGAATGATTCTTCAACATCATCAGCCACCATGACAAATCCTTCTACACAGCCTGCTTCTTTCTTCTCTTCGTTTCCCATGAACATCAGAGCCACAGTTTTCTCTTTTCTTTGATTCTTCTCAATCTCCTCATCTTGTTAGATTTCTAACTCATATGTCTTGAGAATACCATAAAGTTTCTCAAGAGTATAATCTTTGAAGTCTTGAGATTGTCTAATGGAAACAATCATTAGTTTCCATTCTTTTGGAAGAGATCTAAGAAATTTTAGATTTGTATCCTCAATTGCATAAACCCTACCATATAGCTTTAGTCCATTTAACAACTTCTGGAATCTGCTATAGGTATCATTGATAGATTCTCCACTCTTGAAATGAAATGATTCATATTTTTGAATCAAGAGTTGCATCTTGTTTTTCCTTACTTGTTCAGTTCCTTCACATAGAGTTTGAAGAGGATCTCACACTTCTTTTGATGAAGTATAGTTTATCACATTATCAAACTTATCTTTATATAGACCATTAAACAGAATGTTCATGGCCTTCTTGTCTTTGAGTACTTCTTTTTCATCTTCTTCTGTGAACTCAGTGATGAGTTTTGGAACATGTTTGTCAAGTGCAGGAGTTCCATCAGGGTTTACACCTATGACTAGCTTCATGGGAACATGATGACCTTTCTCTATGCAGTGAATATAGGTCAAGAGAGAGTAGATGCAGATACATTTTCACCTTCCATGCAAAATATTCATCTTTTTCTAGTACTGAAATTTTCACACCTGAATCTTTTTGGCCCATATTGACTGATCTTGATCTTTAGACTTCATGTATGTTGAAAACCTCGCTCTGATACCAATTGTTATTTCCCAAAACTATACCAATATTTGTAGAAGGGGGGTTGAATACAAATATTAAAACTTTTCTTTATATTAATATTTGTTACTGATGTTAGAGAATTAGAGAGAATGTGTTTGAACAACTTTAAGACTAAAAATTAAATATAACAAAGAGATTTAAAATTACTGATGAATTGGTTTTTCCATCAGTGCATATTTTTGCTCAATGTTTCTAGGTTAAAATAAACCTAGCTTCTTTTTACAAAGTTAGAAGATAAACCAACTGTTCTTACAAAGTGCTCTAACGCTGAACAGTTGATTCAAGAGAAAATAGTCTAACTTCTACACCTCTAACAATGCTACCACACTTGTTTATAAACTACAAGTGTTTTTTTTACAATTCCTATTTTAGGATTGTTTCTATCTACCTTCCTTTTACCTTTTTCCATTTCTAGAAAATAGGTTTGAAAGACAGCTACAGATTGAGTCTTCACAGTCATCATAAACTGTCTTCCATAGGTGTGCTTTTGTCCTCTGGATCTACAACAGATAGTCCTTCTATGTTGTCTCAATAAATTGATAATTTATTGTTAAGCATATCAATTGATCCATCCTTTATTCCATCAACTAATGTTCTTCTTTGATTGATCTTTATATACATCGATTGATGACTTATCGATTGATAGATGTTATCAATCGATATATCAATCGATGGGCCTTCACATCAGTTGATGGCCTTCAATACTTGACTTAGCTTCTTCAATTGATCTCTTATCCATCGATGCTTCAATATCAATCGATCATCCTTCACTTGTACAATTTCCTATCTTCAAATAATTATAATTTGACAGTTTAATTTACACATCAATTAATGATTTATATCAATCGACTCTAACATCAATTAATGAGAATAATATCAATTGATTTACACCTTATTGATTGAAATAGAATAAGTACACCTATGCTACAGTCCAAATTATCAGTTGATTCATATAAACACTTCAACTGATAAATGGTTTCCTGATCAATTGATATTTATAACTTTCATATCAATTGATCAGTTACATCAAATAAAATTTCTATGATTTTAAGATTAATGCTATCATCAAATTACATGTAGATTCCTAACATGATGGTTGATGATTTTTCAAGATACACTTGGGTGAGGTTCCTGGCAACCAAGGATGAAGTTGCACAAGAAATTATTGATCTAGTAAGAGTCCTTAACAAGAATCCCTAGTTCAAAGTTTAAACCCTGAGAAGTGACAATGGTACTGAATTGAAAAACAGTATCATGAATGATTTCTGCAAAGACAATGGCATTACTTAACAATTCTCTACACCAAGGGCACCTCAACAAAATAGTTTTGTAGAAAGGAAAAATAGAACTCTCATTGAGGATGCAATAACCATGTTGAGTGAAACAAAACTTCCTACTTATTTCTGGGGTGAAGCTATTAATAAAGCTTGATATACTCAAAACAGGATTGTGGTTAACAAGACTTTTGGAAAAACACCTTATGTGCTGCTAACAGAAAATTGTCAAGTACTTTCATGTGTTTGGAAGCAAATGCTATATAATGAAAGACTCAACAGAGGTCAAAAGGAAGTTTGATACTAAAACATATGAAGGAATATTCATGGAATATGGAATTGAAAGAACAACATATAGAGTCTATATCATTGATCACAAGATTATGGATGAAAGTGTAAATATTACCTTTGATGAAACAAAGTTTCCTGGGGTTGAAGGAAGTCAAGAATTAGAGTCCTTATCTTTTGAGAATCAAGGCTATTTGGAAGATATTAATGAAGAATCACCAAGAGTTGAACACATAATTTCTGGTCCAACTATGGTTCCTAATCAATCTGTAAAGAATGAAGGAAATGCTCAAACAACAGATCTCTCTGGTAATGTTCCCATGAATAGTGGACTTGAAAAAATTGATGTTGTTAACAGTGCAAGAGAAAAAGATGTTGTCAATCAATAAAGTGCAGAAGATTCTGGTGATTCACTTAGAGAAACAAAGTGGAACAGGGATCAAACAAATGATTTAATTACTGGTGATATAGGAACATGAGTCAAGACTAGAAGAAATGTGGCAAATGCATGCATGTACTCATATTTCGTATCTCAAGTTGAGCCTAACTCTGGATGAAGCACTAATTGATCTAGATTGGATAAATATTATTCAAGAAGAACTCAACCAGTTTGAGAGAACTTGTGTGTGGGAAATGGTACATAGACCAAAGAACAAGTCTGTAATTAGTACCAAGTGGGTCTACAAAAACACGATAGATGATAGTGGAATTGTCACCAGAAACAAAGCAATGCTGGTAGCAAAAGGTTACTGTCAACATGAAGGAATTGATTATGATGAAACATTTTCACCTATTGTCAGACTTGAAGCCATAAGGATTTTATTGGCTTTTGCTGCATTCAACAACTTCAAAGTATTTTAAATGGATGTAAAATGTGCTTTCCTAAATGGAGAACTAAAAGAAGAAGTTTATATTGAGTAACCCCCGATCTTTGAAGATCCAAAAATGAAAAATTTTGTATACAGACTTCTTAAAGCACTGTATGGTCTAAAGTAAGCTCCAAGGGTCTGGTATGACACCCTTTCCAAGTTTCTCCTTGAGAATAACTTCATAAGAGGGATTGTGGATAAGACTCTTTTCTACAAAAAAACATGGAAAAGATACCATTTTAGTCCAAGTCTATGTAGATGATATCATCTTTGGCTCAACAAATGAAGAACTGTGCAAGAAATTCTCTGAAGTAATGCAGAACAAATATAAAATGAGCATGATGAGTGAATCAGTATTCTTTCTTGGACTTCAATTCTATCAAAAGGATGATGAAACATTCATTTGCTAAACCAAATATGTCAAAGACCTTTTGAAAAGATTTGATATGGCAGACTCATCATCTGCAAAGACTCAAATCTCAATAGCAACTCAACTAGACAAGGATTCAAAAGAAAAGAAGGTGGACAATAAGATGTATAGAGGAATGACTAGTTCTCTCCTCTTTCTAACTGCTACAAGGCCTAACATCATGTTTACTACAGGTCTGTGTGCAAAGTTTCAGTCTGATAAAAAAGAGTCACATTTGATGGAAGTTAAAAGGATCTTTAGATACTTGAAAGGAACTCAAGATTTAGGCATTTGGTATCTTAAAGAATCTGGTTTTGACTTGGTTGGCTACTCAGATTCAGACTATGCTGGGTGTAGGATTGATATGAAGAGCACAACAGAAATCTATCGGTTTCTGGGAGAAAGATTAGTTTCATGGTTTATCAAGAAGCAGCATTTTGTGTCAAATTCAACTGCAGAGGCTGAATACATTGCAGCTGGTAGTTGTTGTGCTCAGTTACTTTGGATGAGGAATCAATTGTTGGATTATGGCTTGGTATTGCAAGGAATTCCTATCTTCTATGACAACACAAGTGCAATAGCCATTTTTGAAAATCATGTTCAACATTCCAAGATTAAGCACATTGACATCAGACATCATTTCATTAGAGAACATGTAGAGCAAGACACAATCAAGTTATATATGTGCCCACAGAAAAGCAACTTGTAGACATTTTTACCAAACCATTGGATGAAAAGACATTCAACAGGCTAGTGAGTGAATTGGGTATGTTAAATTTATCCTGTTAATATATTTCTGTAGCAAGTTGATTCAGTGATAAAAAATATTAGTTAATTGAAATTCACTGTGAATTAATTATCTGTTAAGGTGTTTTGATTTCTATCACAGTGGATTCACAAGATGAAATTTCACCGAGAGGTTAACTAATTTGTTTTTAGTAACTTATTTCATATGGTGTTAATAAAAAAATAATGTGAAGTGTCTTGACAGTATATTTTATCTATATTGTCATATCGTGATAAGTGACTGTCAATCACTTGAAGGAGTCTTGACAACACACTATGCAGGATTGAAACTTACTGTCAATAACATACTGTCAGTATTCATTGACAGTATAGTTTATTAATTCCCCGCATAACATACTGTCAATAGTTAAATTAGGGTTTGTTGTTTATGTATTAATTCTCTAACCGATAATGTTACTGTCAAGAGTGTTTATGATTTCTAGCGCAAGAGTTACTGTCAAAAGGGAAATGATATAGCATAAAACTATCATTTTGATCGATTGCAATTCTTTCTTAACAGTTTCTTTTTCAGTACATAAATATAAACAGAAAATTTTCCTTCACTCTTTACTTCTTCTAAAACTCATTTACTATCAAAAGCACTAAACCTTCCATTCTCTCTCTGCAACTTCATCTTCATCGTTCTCTTTCATCTCTAAATTTCTTTATCTTTCTTTTCTCCACAACCATGTTTGGACCACAAATCATTTGTTCTCTTGCCCAAACCAATTTCACCACCATGGCTTCAATGGGTGAAGCTGATGAAGCCTTCAAACCCTTTGTTGGCTTCATGAACAACTCCTACCTCTCTAATGCCTTAAACCAAAGCCCAATGTTGAAGATACCAAGGTTATCACAGTTGTGGACTTCTGCAACTTATGAGGGGGGCAGGATGCAAGCACCATCACTTTCCAAATCAACAACACTTCTTATATTGTCAACTCATCTCACATCAATGCTACTCTCCACATAGAAGCTGAGAAGGATGTTCATTTTCAAGAGCCTGCAAGTGAAGAACATCTTGCTAAGTTCTTCAAAATGGTTGGGTATGCAGGACCCAAAACAAGCCCAGATGCCGATGACTAGTATCCATCTGGGGGGAATGGATAGAAAGTATCTTGTAAAGGAGTGGAGAATAATAATGGATGCTGCCACTCGAGCAATGTCAAGCAAAACCAGCGGCTGAAATGAGGTCCCAACCTACATAAGGAAAATTGTACACTCCTTGGTGCATAATTATAAAATTGATATGGGCAAGATCCTGATCCCTCTATTCAAGATGGTGCTAGGCAAAAAGGATAGCGGGAAGCCGGTAATCTACTATCCACGATTCTTTATGCTTATTATTAATTCTGTAATAGGCATAATTAATCTTGATGATGTTCAATGCATGGAGTCACCCACACTCAAGAGAAACACTCACTCCATTTTATCTAGCAAACCCCAAAATTCTGAGTTGGGTTTGTTAATTATTGACCACATGAGGTCTATAATAAACTCACTCAATTTAAGAATTTTGGAAGAGTTTCAAGTTTTTACTTTGAGTGATAAGAATGATGTTGACCTCACCATTTCTAACCCACACTCTAAACCTTATGAAGGAGCTAGACTTTCAAGAGTCTCCAAATCTGTAAGCCAAGAGCCTGGTTCTTCTCAAAAGGACCAGGTTCCTAAAAGGAAGAGAACCATAACACCTAGGATAGAAATTGTTCCATAGTTAGGTTGTGAAACTGCACTAGATGTAGCGAATAAGGGTGGTAGTCAAACCATAGAACCCACAGAGGGACCTGGTGAGCCTATGAAAAAGAAGGCAAGGGTATCAACCTTTGTAAACCAGACTGTGTCCTCTCAAATGGGCACAGATCTTAATAGGAAAAATAGCTCCTTTCTAGGTGTCTCCTCTCAATAGGAGGCATCTATTAAACTTGGTCAGTCTCCCATGACACCTTGTAAAGAGTTTACACAATATATTGAACTCACTCAACATGAGCCCTCACTTGAAGATATACACAATATTAGGATAGAAAATGTGGAACAAAGCTCCTTCACCTATAGAGCTTCTTATTTTTCAATAGTGGAGCAACCAACTATCAATTCATTATTTCAAGCCATTGATGATCAACTCTCCAGTGATCAACAAGAACCTTCTACTCAAAGTGTAGAGACATCACTCATCCGATGGAAACTACTTCACAAATAAAAGTTGTTGTTACAGCCTCTATAACTATTAAGGATAAAGTTGATGTCACTCCTCCTAACATTAACTTAGATGCTCAAGCTATTGTCAACAATCAAAATCAAGACAACATTTCTCAGATGGATGACATTTTTCCCATCTTCACACTCTTAAAGGTACATTCCAAGTCCACTGTGCAAGGTGCACATGCTCAGTCCCTTGCACCTAGGTTGAGTGAGGGAGAGAAGAATAAGAGAAAAAGAAAATAGAGAAGTGAGCATAAAAAAATTGAGAGGCAGGGAAAGACCTTGGCAAAAGGAGAAGGCCTTGAGCATAGCCAAGAAAAAGAGGGAACCCCATCACCTAAGACATTAGGCCTTGAGAGTGAGCTTGTGAGGGATGATGAGATCATCCATAAAAAACAAGACAGTGTGAGAACCTTAAAAGCCCTAAAATCTAAATTTGCTACTAAACAAGCTAATAGAAGGTTGAAATCCCTTTCAAAGAAGGTATCCAAGTTGTCAAAGAAGGTAGCAACTTTTAGGAGAAATCAACTAAAGCTAGTGGGAAAGATGGAAAGCTTTGAAAAGTGTATGAATGGAGGCTTTCAAGCAGTTTTTGACAAGTTGAAGAAGTTTGATGCAAAATTCACAATCCCTGCAACTACTAACTCAACTAAAGGGGAGAATGATACTGAGTTTGTAAGTACTGAGATTATTGGCAGTGATAAGGTAAATGATAATGCAAGTAAGGAAGTAAGGAATGATAATGAGACATAAGCTGCATCTCAGGGGGAGAGTCAATTGACATTGTTGTCCAAGATGGCTACTGAGATGGCTGAAAAGCTTGGTAGAAATAAGGAGAAGAAAACGGATAATAGGCCCATAGAGAAAGGAATTGGCTAAAAAGCCCTGGAGATATGTGATTTTAAGAAAAAGGAAGTCATAAAGAAGAAAAGGAAGTTTGATGCTGATGTTGAAGCTACTAAGAAGGAGATAGACAGAATCAACACGCAGATTAAAGAATCAAAGATTGATTTGAAATGTGCAAAGATGAATGACCAATTCTCAAGAAAGTCTAATTATGTGTCATGTCTTTTCAAATCCATTAAGAATCATTATTTATAGTATTGAACTCAAGACTGAAGATTTTGGAATTCTAAACACTACAACTCTGAGAAGAATTTTCAGACTGACAACAGGATCACTTCTGGAAACTGAAACGAACTTGAGTGCAGCAGCATGAAAGATTATTGAAGCAAGGTCAAAAGAAGATGATGAACTAGACAAACTGAGCTTAGAACAAGTATTCAAATCTTCCAAAGCCAAATTTCTTACTGATGAGTTTGGAGTTAAATATCTCTGCAATTCCAAAGGGCCAGTGTAAGACTACTACTCTTATCAAGACTTGAAGAACTTATCTTATAAATTGGTAAAACTGGTGCTTGAGTGTGTGTCTGAGCATGACAAGACTACTGAAGAG
The DNA here is from genome assembly GCA_028671895.1 of Oenanthe sinensis. Lineage (NCBI taxonomy): Eukaryota > Viridiplantae > Streptophyta > Magnoliopsida > Apiales > Apiaceae > Oenanthe > Oenanthe sinensis. The sequence goes on from CM053801.1 coordinate 27,485,632, forward strand.
AAGAGGGCCTTGAGAGCTTTGGAATTGCTATAAGAAAGAAAGAATCCTTAGAAGAACAGAATAAGGAAGCTCAAGCAAAATTTAAAGATCTGCTCAGACTAGAGGAGCATGTAGCTTGAGAAATTGTAGAATTTGTACTTGTAATTTCTTGAATATTTTTCTGTACAAACACTTTAACTATTTTATTTGAGTTAGCATCTGCAATTTACTTTGAATTTGTCTTTATTTTATATAAAAACAAATTGGGGGAGATTGTTAGGGATTGTGGTGTTAACAATGTAATTAGCTAAGTTACTTAGTCTTAATTCATAATAAGCTAAGTAAAATGTACTGTCATATGAATATTGACAGTATGTTTAAAGTAGTCACTTGAAATAGTATGTTTAACAAATCCAAATAGGTGATAATAAGTTTAATAGTTATTGTCTTATACAAATGTAATAACTTTATCTATGAAGTAGAAGTTCACAAAATATACATGCACATCATGGTTCAAATCCACGACAGTAGTATTCAACATTCAAGCCTATGACAACATATTCAAGTGACAGTACAAGGGAACATGTGACATCAACTATTCCCTCGACAGTAAACTTGACGGAGAATAAAGATTTGAAGACAACAAGTTTTACTGACAGCAATATTGATGGGGATAGTTGACATCATATTTGGAGATAATATGTTTTAGTAGACTATCAAAGCTTGACAACAAAGTATGCGGAGTCGAAGATATTGTCGCCATAGAGAAGCTAAAAGTTGACAGTAAACTTTTAGTGAAGCTGACAGTCTGTTCCAGGTAGCAGACTATGATAGTGAAAACACAAGGAATGATTTGGACATATCTATCTAGTCTGTCAAGTTTACTACTTTAACTTGGGAGAAGATAAGCAAAAGTTAAAATGTGCTCAAGGAGTTAAAGATTTCTGCATATCTCAGAGCTGCTTTATCTACAAATGGAATGAAGACAAGGTTGAACGAGAAAAACACAGTTTATATTTCAAACTTTGTTCTAGGACCAAGGAAAAGTGCACATGTAAGTGAGATATGTGTTTCAGTATAAATACACATATCTCACAAGCACTTTTCCTTATGCAACTGAGCTAGATTTTCTCTCAAGCATAGAAACATTAGCAAATTCATTGTTATTATTTTTATCGAAGCTGGAATTCATTTCCAGTCAGTTGTAGCAAAACAAAAATAATAAAATTATTTTTAAAGTTTAAAACACTGTCTTGCTTATCTTCTTTTATTATTTGCATCCTAAACTTGTTAATTATAATTCTTGTTTGTTGTTAGCAAGAAATAACTATAATTAATCAAGTTGCATTCACCCCCTTCTGCAGCACTTATCTTACTTAACATTTATACTAAATAATTATTTAGAAAATCAAAATTTGTTATTGGTGTATCATTCAATTTTATTAGAATCGCTAATTAAATATAGTTTTATAATTGTACTAGAAGACTACATCACTGAATGAGAACTACTACTTTTGTAAGTGAGATGTTTACGCTAAAACCCGATCAGCTATGGCGAAACTAATATATTCAGCATACACAAACAATTAATCATTTAGGGATTAGTTCCTCTGAAGGACTTTACCTGTAAATATTTATGAAGAAGTACTACACTGAGATTGAAATTTGTAGAAATAGAACAACCTTGAATGGCAACAATACTGATATAACAAGTAAAAATTGAATAATGATAGTCATCTCAGCACTTTCCTCTCTCCCCCCCTTTCGAACCCTAATTTCTTCCGCCTCCTTCATTTCTCTTCTCATTGCTCTCCTCCCTCTCCTTTTACCATGCTCTCTCACCACTTTACCCTTCTTCCCCAGATTCTTCTAATTCTGTTGAAGAGTTTGAACTTTTCTTGGGCTCTCCCCTCCCTTGGAGATAACATTGGCTTCTCCAAAAGCTGAGGTTGTTGATGAAGACGGCGGCCTTAGCATGGTTTTGGTTATCGAATGTGATAGAGCTTATATCCACAAGATTGATGGAAGTCTTGACAGAGGAAAATCCTCTTGTTAGCTTCTAAACATACCAAGGACCTTGTGTCTAGACCCACAAATTCATACGAACTACTTTCCCAACGATCCCGGTTCTTCAAGTAAGAGCGGGTATACTTTCATGAAGTTTACTCTCTCAGACAGACAAGTAGATGATGATGGGTTTATTCATTTTCCGACTCAGGTACAATCCATGAATCGTACTCAAAATGTTTACCCTATAGATACTATTATTGAGGTTAATTCCACACTACTAGTTCAACTGACGCTACTCAAGTTATGTTCTTGAATGAATATACCTTGATTGGCTTATTACATATGTCTAATGAAACTGTTAAAGACCTTGTCATGTCTAAATGGGCGGGCCTTGGGCTGTTGAGCATTGCTTTTAATCCAAGGATTTTTCACTTTAACTTTTCCTAATAGATTGAGTAGGACTGCTATTTTAGATCTAGGTGGCATTGTCATTAGAAATGTTGTTTTCGTTGTTAAAGCATGGAAAAATAGTATAGACTTTAGATATACTGATGCTATTGCTCAATTTGTATGGGTGACAATTTCAAGTGTCCTTAGATCCTATATGAACAAACAAGGGTTTGATTTTCTGGTTAATACAATTGGGCATTTGCACGTTGTGCAACATAATGATGATGTGAATGAGCTTTATCAAAGTGTCATTATTCTTGTCGAACTTTACTCCAATGCTAAGCCAAGTCAAGTATGGATCCCTTTATATAGTGATAATGTGGAGCTTATTGCTGATGTCCCCAGTTCCCTTAGTTATGCCCCCTCCTCTCGAGCCCCTCGCAGAATCATGTCTGCACGCTTTGATCACATGACTCTAGATAGAAAGACATTCTTGGGCTGCCATGTCTCACTAGATAATCTCAGATACTCCCTCCACTAGACCATGACTATGACTTCTCAGAGAGAGCTAACAGAGGTAGCTAATGTAGAGGCTGCTGATGCAGCTGATGTAGAGGCAATTGACAAACTCTCTCCCAGTTGTGGACCTAACATAATCATGGCAACTACATACTCAAGAAGCGACATATGCCATTATAGGAAGAAGCCTGGGACCAGACCTGGCGTTCAGGAAGACCAGATGAGGATGGTGCAGAATTTCCCAGAAGTGGATGATACAAAGGATGGAAGCTGGTAGTTAGTTGATTGCTTGATTGCTAGAGTTAAGCTTTGCTTAGTTATTTTGTCATGTTGTTTAGGATCTTTCCTCATTTGATGGTTGTATTATGCCTATCTCATTTTGGAGTACCACCATCTCTAACCCAACTCTAAATTTGCACTTTTACACCATTTTGGTGTAAAATTCTTATCCAACCAAACTCTAAAAGTTACGCCATTTTGGTGCAATACTAAAAATTATACCAAATTTGATGTAACTTTTATAGTTTTTCTAAATCCCAACATTACCCTTACATTTTTTAACTAAAACAAATTTCTTCCTTTTATATTCTAACAACTTAATTATTTTTGTACTTTAGTTATAAAATAATCTTTATAATACAATAAAAATTCCTTTTAGTGTAAGTTTTAGTGTAAATGGATTAGAGACGATTTTAAAAATAGTATAATTTATGCATTATTTTGGTATAAAAATCACACTAAAATAGTGTAATGGGTTGGTGATATTCTAAGGCAAGTTTACTGCCTTTTATAAAAATTAAATAACTTAACTAAAAAACAATAATGATACAACAAGTTAGTATGGTAAGGCCTATACACCTATATGTGAAGAATGTTTTTGAAAAATTGTAAATGTAATTCAGCCTTACCATCCTTGTCAGGATAAAAAATGGAGTATCCATTTTGAGTATGTTGACTTTATTGTATATATAATATATACGTATCTATCTAAGAGCAGGTCCGGCGCAAGGCCCGACTCATGACATGGAGGAAAGAGGAGGAAACTCAGGTTTCTTTACTGCATTAGAGAGAAGGGAAAGAGTTGGCCAAACCCGTCTTGGTGGGATGCCAAACTTTGACAACTTTTTGTTAACTTTTGTTTTTTATTAATATTTTACATCAACTGTTGCACTGCAAAATCATTTCAAATTTATGAAACCAACGTTAATCTGAAAAATTAATATGTGAACGTTGTAAAATTCAGAAAATATAACATTCATATTTTTTAACATTATATATATGAATGCTTCATATATATTTTTTCACACTTCTTTTCTTCTTGAAAAATTATTTTTTTGAGAAAAAATAAGAAGGAATCCCAATCATTATTCACCATCAAATATATTTAGATCTAGTGTTTGTTTTTTTATTTGAAACTAGTTGTTTGAAGCTAGTATTTATTTTTTTATTTGAAACTAGCCGTTGGAAGCTAGTGTTTGTTTTCTTTTATTTGAAACTAGTCGTTGGAAGGTAGTGTATGCCTTATATTCATTTTATCTCCTATATAACATGTCTGTTTTTCTTGATAATTTATAACTCATTTTCTTCATTCATAAAACAAATCAATATATATACTATGGATGAGAACTTTCATGCGTCTGAAGAATTTGTTGAAGAGTTTTTCTTTGATAATTCAACGGAGGATTGTCTCCTTGAATTATTCAACCAAATTTATTGAGAAGGCTCATCAATCACGAATCGACAGGTGATATGAAAAGACCGTGAAACAAGGCATAAACGTTTAGAGAGAGATTATTTTGCTCAAAATCCAGTATACCATTCCGACGAAGATTTCGAATGGGAAGACACGTGTTCCTTCGAATTGTGAATGTTCTTTCACATTTTGATTCATATTTTTAGCAGAGGGTTGATTCATTGGGAAGAAGGGGCCTATCACTTTTACAAAAATGCACAGCGGCCATACGTATGTTGGCATATGGAATTAAAGCAGATGTCGTTGATGACTATGTGTGTATTGGTAAGTCCACTGCAATCGAATGCTTGAAAATGTTTGTCACTGATGTTATTTCAATTTTGAGAGTGAATATTTGCGAAAGCCAAATTCAAATGATGCACAATGTCTCCTAAAGATGGGAGAGGCTCATGATTTTCCTGGGATGATGGGCAGTATTGATTGCATGCACTGACAATGGAAAAACTACCGTAAAACATGAAAAGGGATGTTCATGAGTGGTCATAAAAGGGTTCCAACAATATTACTTGAACCTATTGCCTCTTCGGACCTATGGATATGGCATGCATTTTTCAGAGTTGCTATTTCTAATAACGACATAAATGTATTGGACTGATCACCGATATTTGATAATGTTTTGGAAGGTCGTGCTCCCGAGGTAAATTACAATTTGAATGGTAATAACTATAATATGGGGTACTATCTAGCATATGGAATCTATCCTGAATGAGCTACATTCGTGAAAAAAATTCCTCATCCACAAGGTGTGAAGAGAGATTTGTTTTCAAAATATCAAGAAAGGCAACGAAAAGACGTTGAAAGAGGGTTTGGTGTGTTGCAGTCTTGATTTGCAATTGTACGCGGTCTAGCACGATTTTGGATAAAGAAGATCTCACTAAAATAATTAGAGCATGTATTATACTACATAATATGATTATTGAGAATGAGAGAGACACATATGTCACTTCATTTGACCATTTACCATCTTATGATGATGCTACAAATGGCTTACCACCTCCAAACTGTTAGGTCCAAAAGTGTTATAGAGGGGGGGTGAATACAACTTTTCGAATTTAAGAAGCAATAAATACCATGTAATAAATGAACACAATAATTCAAGGAATATATGTCTTATATATAACTTGAAAGGGTTGCTACAACATTCATTACAAAGTACACCAGAAGTAAAGAGGGTAGTAAATGATACTAAGTTCTGTGAATACTCCCTCTCTCTCTTTTACAAGTGTTTATCTAAAAAATATTGCTCTTCTTAAAATAATACACAATTACTTCTATTTATACTACTTGTAATCTATGTCCTGTAGTCTTCAAAGACTAAGATATACGTGGCCCAATGATGTCCACATAAATCTTATCTTATCTTGAAAACTTGGAAATCTGCCAATTAGATGATGCCATGTGTCATGTTGAAACTGCCCTCTATGTAGAACATCTACTTGAGAATTTCTACTTGGCCATCTCGAACATTTAAGTAGAATTTCTACATAGGAATATTCTACTTGGCTATCTCGAACATTTAAGTAGAATTTCTACATAGGAATATTCTACTTGGCTATCTCGAACATTTAAGTAGAATTTCTACATAGGAATATTCTACTTGGCCATCTCGAACATTTTGTACTTAGAGAAATTCTGGGCTTCAACTTGAAATTTCAATGCAAAATCTTGAACTTGTGATTTCTTTATGTATTCCATATTCTTTAACAAGCTCTTGAACCTGGATCTCTATTACTGACATAAACTTGCTATCAATGTCCTGACACTTGATGCAATGGTCTGATTCATAAGTGACTAGTCTTGATAGTGTCTCTGCTTCTTGAATAGATTACCATATTCAATTAGTAATATGGCTTTCCAATTATTGCTTTCCTTCTTGTTCACTTGGAATCAATTAGTCTTATTGATACTGATAGTTATGATCTTGAACCTTTAAGTTACAAATCACTGAGGCATGAACACCTTTGTCTTGAACTTCTTTCAATGATTTCTTCTTTGTTTGATCATAGTTAACATGTTGAATTGTATCAATTACCTAGTCTTCATTTAGTATTGATTTCTTTGTGGCTTCATGTTCTTGATTGTCTTCCAGTTAAGTATCTTTTCTTTTAGTTGAGTTACATAAGTTACAGTGTTACAAGTTTAGACACTCTGCCTTTCAATCTCCCCCTATTTGATAGTCTAACAATGACATTCAAATTAACAAGGGATAACTCAACTAAACAATGAGACGAGAAAAAGATAAATAACATTACTGTCTTGGTTAAATTACATCTGAAATAAACTTGGAAAACAATTCAAAGAACTAGAATAAATAAAACTTAAGCTAGACAAAGAATTCGAACTTCGAATTAAAGACCATTTGAGTGATTCCTATCACCTGGATTATTTCATACCTTTCAGTCAAACTTATATCACCTTATTGGATCCACTCTGATTCACGGTTACAGTATGGTAAATTAGCCTATCTCGCATACCGTGATCAGGTAAATTTTCCTCAAGTGAGTTAAAGCAACCAACAGATATGAAGTTTTTCCAACTTCAAGTTCACACCACTCTGACCTTTAATTCTAATTTCGTCTCCTCTTCCTAGCTTCTTCAGCTTGGCGCTTCTCTTCTTTCAGCTTTCTGCGCCTTTCTTTCTGCTGTTGTTCTCTCTTGTAGACTGGATCATGAAGCTGCTTCCACCTTGCATTCAACAGACCTACCGCTTCCATTTCTAGAGGGTTCTTGGGCTCTGGATAAGGATGCCTGAAAAGCCTTCTGAGTTTGTCCACCTCCTAAATAGTTCTGATCTTTGGAATATCCTCAAAATTCGTCATTATGAGCTGAGATTTCCAATGTGATTTATCAGCCTTGAACTGACAATAGATCATTTTGGGGTAGCCCTTGACACAGTTAGTATTGTGGACACTAGCCGCATCTCGCTCCATTCGCTTCTTCTCCACCACTACTTCAGAAGTCTCTGCTTCTCATCCACATTATCATTCTCCACTTCTCCCCATTTGAATACTTCTAAAACATTTTCCAAAATGCGGCATCTTGAGTCCGCAGCAGCCATTTTCTACTCATATGCAATAATGTTTGATTCTGGTCAGCATCTATGAACGCCAAAGTATCATCTGTGTCATTGTCATACGAGTGTATCCAGTATACACTATCTCTTCCTGGAACACCAATTGCCTCCCTTATTTCTCCCGGAACATCAGCTTCATCTACATTTTTAACAGCTTGTAGAATATTCCATTTTCTTTCAATTAGCTCCGGCTCAACCTTTACATTGTCTAGAGGGTTTGGAGCAATAATATCACACTTCCAAATCTCATTCCTCATCTTGAATATGATCCTCTCAATAAACTCCACTGACTTCTCCTTAATGTCAGAGGTGAATCCCTTACTCATCATTTGCCTACAGACAGCTTTTAGGGATTCTACCGATAGAGCCATTAGGTCATTTTCTTCTAAACTAACCCTCTTCATTTTTCCATCAACAACCATCCGAACAACATCATGATTTGCTGAGAATTCTGGTCCCTTGTCCTCTGCTAGCTGCATTAACTGATCTCTATACAGAATGCCAAGCTCCTCAGCTTGAGAATATTGAATTTTTGTTGCTAGCAAGAACAACTCTGACGCAGATCTTCTCGAGATGAATTGATCATCCACATACAAGAAAGATATCGGGACTCCTTCGACTAAAGACAAGATGACTTGCCACTCCTTAACCATCGCATTATATCCAACTCTGACTTTAGAGATCAACCTTTTCAAAGCACTTATATAGTCAACAGTCAGTGGATTATGCAAGTTCAAGTTATAGAATAAGTCTTCCGCCTCTTTGTTATGAGTTCCTTTCGCACAAACTCCCAATAGAATCTTCCTTGCATCATCCCATTTATGTCCGATCCTTCTCTTGTCCAGATCAACTTGAGGATCAGCTAACCTTGAAAGCTCATGATCATACTGTTTTTCAATGAGCTCCGCTTGCTTTTAAAGGAAAACAGCCTCATCCTGCATCATCTTCATTTTATAGAACTGAGCTTGTTCCAAGGCCAACTGTTGAGCTTCCAGGGTCTCTTTATCAACAGGTATTTCTTCAGGCTTTCCGGAAGACATTCCAGCACCTCCACCTTGTTCCATCAAAGATCTTTTAATTGCATGTTGTAAAGAATAATGTAACGTAGTATGTAATAGTGATAACGATAACTCAACTAAGAAACAAAGACAGATAAATAATACTAATATGTAGCACAGGAATCCAGAAGGACATAATCAAGAAGATAATACATTCATTATTGCTGAGCATTCAAGATGAAAGAATTACTGAACGTCAGGGAGAGAAGTTCATTAATATGTTCAAGCCTCAGTGACAAATAAGAGTTCAGATGACTTCATTCTAAAGACAGAGCAGTGATCCATGTATAATTGTCAAAGGGTTTCAGTGATCAGAAGCAATGCAACAGTCTAGAGTTAATCAGCTGAAACAGAATAGAGATTAAGGGAATTCATTCAGTGTTAGTCGTTCGTGAACCAGACCAGTGCACTAAGCGTCAGCACAACAAGAAGAGAATTATCTTAATTAATCAGAAGAAAATCAGTTGATCAAGCCAAGCCAGAAGAGTGAAATCCAAGTGGTAATTACTTCAAGAAGTCAAGAAATATGCTAAGGCATGTATTACTACAATTGATGGTTTATTACTCTTGAAGCAATGGAGAGGCGCAACATAAGTCTTACAGGTACAATACAAAGTTTAAGTATGTGTGTGGCGCCTATACAGTGTGTATAGAGTGCAGGCGCCACATACATCTCAAGGCACAATTTCTCTAAGGCACGAGTGGCGCCTGTACAGGGAAGACACTGTACAGGCGCAACACACCTCTCAGGCGCAACTCAGCTGCTCCAAAGTTTCTAAGTCCTATACAGTGTGTGAGTGGCGCCTACACAGGGCAACAACAGTGTAGGCGCAACACACATACTAGGGCATCAAAGGCAGTTGATTTTTTCTAAGGCGTGAGTGGCGCCTATACAGGGAAACCACTGTATAGGCGCAACTCACATGAACAAGGCGCAACTCAGGACAATAGGCGCAACAAGCTTCAAGTGGCGCCCATACACCACTTCCACTCTATAGGCGCCACTCAGGACTTAAGCATTGTGGGAAAATTTCCAATCAAGTCTACAAATAAATATGGGTTCAAATCAATTGATTTAATGGGTTATCATCTTCAAGCATTCAATACACACAGCCGGGAAGCTCCATTAAAGCTAGACATTTATTTCACCCAACTGTATTGTGTTGTAATATTGTTTTGAACCCACTGTAGCTAATCATTTGATTAGATTTGTAGCACCACAGGGATTTAATAATAACTTGTTATTTCCCAGCTTTGTGTTTTATTAACTGTCAAGTTCATTTCTTTAAAAATACAAACACTTCCGCAAATTAACTGAAATTTCTACCACATCATATTCAACCCCCCCTTCTATGATGATATTGGACCTAACAATTGGTATCAGAGCTTGTTGATTGACTTTACAAATCATATCCAAAAAATAGTTTTTCTAAAAAGTGCATTTTTAGATTTAGAAAAATTTATCTTGAATTTTCTTTTATTTTTAAAGAAAATTCAATTTTGAATTTTTCATTGATTTTAAATTCACTAATTTTTTTTAAAAAAGGCTATCAATCATCAAGAATTCGAATTAAAAATTATTTTCTCAATATTTAATTTTTATTCGAATTGATTTTAATTTTTGAGAAATCAATTATTTCTTAAGATTTAAAATTCTTAATAGCCATGAGTACCCAAAAGCTAAGCAGTATTAAAATTCCCACCTTCGACAAAAATGAATACATCTTGTGGAAAAAGAAGATGACCATTTTCATCAAGACTTGTAATTCTCAATATTTAGGAATTCTTGAAAATGGCCCCTATGTTCCTCAAAAGCTTACACCGGAAACAGTTTCAGAAGATGGCGTTCGGATTCCTCAAGGGTTTACCCCAAAGGAACCATCAGAGTTTACTGATACTGATAAAGAGAGAGTAGCATGGGACAATCATCTACAATGCATCTTGATGGATTCTTTGGACACAACAATGTTGAATCAGGTGATCAATTGCACAAGTGCCAAACAGATGTGGGACACAATAAATCTGCTAATGGAGGGTACAGCTGAAGTGAAAGAAAACAGGCTGGACATTCTTACCTCCCAATATGAAGCATTCAAGTCACTTCTTGGAGAAAGTATAACTCAAGTTTTTGAGAGATACAACAAATTGCTAAATGAATTATCTCTACATGGGAAGGCTTACACGCGAAGGGAAATCAACAGAAAATTCATGTTGACGCTGCCAGCACACCTAGAGCACAAAATCTCTGCTATCAGAGAAAAAAGTGATATAAATGATATGTCAATTGAAATGCTATATGGAAAGCTCAAGACTCATGAGATGGAGCAAGAGCAGAGACAAATCATTTACGGCTCAGGTACAGTGGACAGTAAGAACACAACACTGTTAAAGACGACAGCTCTTGTAGCCAGTGATATTGCTGTCAAGGAGACTAACAAAGAAGCACCTGTAGTTGAAAAGGAAGAAATTGTAGAAGCTGAATTATCAGAATCTAATCAACCGGGTGATGAAGACGACTTCTATTCATTAGAAGAACTTGAACAACTGGAAAACAAAACTATGGCCTACATGGCGGGAAAGTTCAAGAACCTGAGGTTTAGGAGGAACCCTAAGTACAAATTAAAGAGTAACTCGAGTTACAGTGGTTCTAGGGTCAAAACCAATAACCAATGTAATTCGTCTTCAGGGTCTCACAGCAGAGGAGGCTATAAGACAGGGATGATAGATAGAAGTAAGTTTAAATGCTACAATTGTGGAGAACCCGGTCATTTTGCAACAGAATGCCGGAAACCAAAACAAGGGAATGAAAGGAAGGAGTCCTACGATGAATTAAAGCAGAAGTATGATTCGCTGGTGAAGAAGCATCAAGGAAGAGCTTATATAGCTGAAGGAAAGAGCTGGGATGATTCAGATAATGATGAAGAGGAGGTTTATGGAAATCTTGCGTTAATGGCAGACTCTTCAGAGGCATCACCTCAATCATCCAAGGTATCATTTCTTTCTTCCGTTGAAATGTCTAATTTTGAGTATAAGAAAACTGTGGAAGATCTAAGCATAGAAATGTTTAATATTCATACAAGCATGCTAGCATCTGTAGAAGAAAAAGCTAAACTAGTTCTTAAGAATAAACTGTTAGAAGCTAAAAACGAAGAACTAGAGCTTGCATGTATTAATGTAGAAGATCTTAAACAGAAGATAGAATACTTTCAGAATAGATATAAGTGGAACCAGGAAGTAGAAGCAGCTCTAAGAAGTAAAATTTCTGATTTAGAGTTAAAACTTCAAGCATATAAGAAGTCTGCGAATCTTGTAAAGGAGGCTATAGACAAACAAGTCATAGGTCAGAAAGCAGGAATAGGTTTTGACTATGAAAAGAAAGCAGGAAAAATGCATATAGAATCTATTGCTGAGGAAAGTCCTATGAAGCAAGACATTCCATATGTATTGAAGGATGTAGCTAAGCCCCTTTATAAGAAGTTCGTCATAGAACCCCTAAATGAAGATGATCTCTTAATGAAAGAAGAACTCCTTGCTGAGGAGAAAGAGGAAAAGGTTGTAGATAAGAAGAACTTGCCTAAGAAATCTGTTAAGATTGAAGAACCTACGAAACTGGTTAAAATTGAAATAGGCAATAAAAATGAAAACAAGAAAGCAAACAGAAATGGTAAGGTAGGTGCTAACAATTCTAGAAAAGTTTGTAATAATTGCAATTCTACTGGTCATCTTACGCATGCATGCAATAAGATAAAAGTAGTTAAAACAGAAACTTCTAGTATGCCTGCCATGCCTGCCATGTCTATTCCTCATCAACCATGCGGTAAAGTAGGATGCATGCCATGTGCTTTCAATATCATGTCTGCATAAATAAACTTAATGAACTCTTCATCAAGTACTTGCATGAATACAGATGTGAACATGACTAGAAAGCATGTTAGGGCAAAGACTGCCAGTCCTCCTAAAGTTAGGAAGGAAACCCCTGTCCCTAAGCCTAAAGGCACTCCTGTCAAGGCTAAACCAAAGGGCAAGGGTGCAGTCGATGAGAAAGACAAGGACCAGAAAATTTCTGTAGCTAAATCTTTTTACTTATCTAAACCTCTTGGACCCAATCAAGTTTGGGTACCAAAGAAAAAGTAATCAATCTGTGGATGCAGGGTACAGCGAAGAACAAACGTGTCATGTGGATACTTGACAGTGGATGTTCTAGAAACATGACTGGAGATAAAGCTCTGCTCACAGATGTGATTGAGGAAGCTGGCCCGATAGTGACCTTTGGAGATAACAGCAAGGGATTCACAACGGGATATGGCAACTGGAAATCGGGAATGTTATCATTGAAAACATCTCTCTTGTGGACGGATTAAAGCACAACCTTCTGAGTATCAGTCAGTTCACTGACAAAGGATACAAGGTAACTTTTGAGAAAGAAAGATGTGCTATCCAAAGCAGGAAGGATACGAAGCTTGCTCTTCAGGGAGTGAGAAAGGGGAATCTCTTTGTAGCTGATTTGTTCTCTGCAAGCAAAGGCGAAGTTCAATGTTTTTATAGCAAAGCTTCAACATAGGACAGTTGGTTGTGGCACAAGAAACTTTCTCACCTCAACTTCAAAACAATGAACTCTTTAGTAAAGAGGGTATTGGTTAGAGGACTGCCTGAGATGGAATTCTGTCAAGAAGGGTTATGCGAAGCATGTGAAAAGGGGAAGTCAAAGAAAGCATCTCACCGAAGCAAAGACTCAACCAACATTACTGAACCACTACAACTACTGCATATGGATTTATTTGGTCCAGTCAACGTCATGTCTATGTCAAGGAAGAGATATGCACTTGTAATTGTTGATGACTACTCCAAGTACACGTGGGTGTTGTTTCTAGCCGCGAAGGATGAAACCCCTCAAACAATCATCAATCACTTAAAGAAAATTGAGTTGGTAGCTGGTCTGCCTGTCAGGAAGATAAGGTCTGACAATGGAACAGAATTCAGAAATGCAATCCTGAATGAATTCTGTGTGGAAAAAGGAATATCAAGACAATTCTCAGCACCCAGAACTCCACAACAAAATGGAGTGGTAGAGAGGAAGAACAGGACTTTGGTTGAAGCAGCAAGAACAATGCTGAATGAAGCAAAGTTGCCTCTATACTTTTGGGCTGAAGCAGTCAACACAGCTTGCTACACTCAAAATCGTACCCTGATTAAAAAAGAACATAACAAGACTCCTTATGAAGTATTGGCCAACAAGAAACCAACACTGAAATACTTTCATGTGTTTGGAGCAAAGTGCTTCGTATTGAAAGATGATGAGCATCTGGGAAAGTTCGAATCCAAGGCTCATGAAGGCATATTTCTTGGCTACTCAATGGAATCTAAGGCGTACAGGGTTTATGTGATTGATCACAAAAAGGTCATTGAAAGCATGAATGTAACTATCGATGATCTAAAGCTCCCAAGTCTACAAAGAACAGACGACACTGAAACTCTGCAGTTTGAAAATTTGAACTCAGATGAAGGTGAAGTAGAACCTGAAGCTGCAACAGAAACTCAAGCTCCAAATGAGAATAACAACATTGATGATTCTGACCCTAGTAGTGGAAACAGTGGAAGATTCACAGAAACTACTAGTAGTGGCAGAGAATCTCATTCTCAACCTAGCAGCAGCTCAGGGGGAGCAACTGAAGGATCTACAAACAGGACCCAGCACAATAATGAAAATCAGGCTGAATCATCTAGGGCAAATCTGCCTAGACATAGGGTGTGGAGTAGAGATCACCCCTTTGAGTTGATTCTTGGAGATCCAGATGCTGGAGTTCAAACAAGACGTGCTTCCCAAAATGAATGTTTATTCTCTGGTTTTCTCTCTGAAATAGAACCAAAGAAAGTGGAAGAAGCACTAGAAGATCCAGATTGGGTTCTTGCCATGCAAGAAGAACTCAATCAATTTGAGAGACAAAAGGTGTGGAAGCTGGTACCCAGGCCAAAGAACAAGTCTATTATTGGCACAAAGTGGGTATTCAGAAACAAGCTGGATGAAGATGGCATTGTTACGAGGAACAAGGCCAGACTGGTTGTTAAAGGTTATTCTCAGGAGGAAGGAATAGATTATGATGAAACATATGCACCAGTGACCAGGCTTGAAGCTATCAGGATGTTCTTGGCATTTGCAACACATTCCAACTTTCAGGTATATCAAATGGATGTGAAGAGTGCATTCCTGAATGGAGACCTGGAAGAAGAAGTATATGTGGAACAACCCCCAGGGTTTGAAGATCCAGAATTTGCAGATTTTGTGTACTTCCTCTTCAAAGCACTCTATGGCCTGAAGCAAGCCCCTCGAACATGGTATGACACTCTATCTATATTTTTACTTGAAAATGGTTTTACTAGAGGTGTCATAGATAAGACTCTATTCCATAAAATGCATAAAAATGATATGATATTAGTGCAAGTCTATGTAGATGATATTATATTTGGTTCTACTAACGATCAGTTGTGTAGTAGATTTGCTAAGCTAATGCAGAGTAGGTATGAAATGAGCATGATGGGAGAGCTGAACTATTTCCTTGGACTCCAAGTAAGTCAAAGGAAAGATGGAATCTTCATTTGCCAGACCAAGTACATCAAAGAACTTTTGAAAAAGTATGGTCTTGAAGAATGTATCCACAGCCAAAACTCCAATGGCAACTGCCACTAAGCTTGATAAAGACGAGCCTGGTAAGAGGGTAGACATCACAAGCTACAGAGGTATGATCAGCTCATTACTTTACCTTACTGCAAGTAGGCCAGATATAATGTTCTCTACATGCTTGTGTGCTAGGTTCCAATCAGATCCTAAAGAATCTCATCTTATAGCTGTTAAACGGATTTTTAGGTATCTTAAAGGAAGTCTGAATCTTGGAATTTGGTACCCTAAAGATACAGGTTTTGACCTTTTTGACTATACAGATTCTGATTATGCAGGGTGTAGGATTGATAGAAAGAGTACATCAGGGAGTTGTCAATTCCTTGGTAGAAGGTTGGTGTCCTGGTATAGCAAGAAGCAGCACTCAGTTGCAATGTCGACAGCTGAAGCTGAGTATGTTGCTGCTGGGAGTTGCTGTGCACAAATTCTGTGGATAAGGAACCAACTTCAGGACTATGGACTGTTGCTGAGCAAAATTCCAATATTCTGTGACAACACAAGTGTCATAGCCATAACCAACAATCCTGTTCAACACTCAAGGACCAAGCACATTGATATCAGGTATCATTTCATTCGAGAGCATGTCATGAATGGTACTGTAGAGTTACATTTTGTACCTACAGAGCAACAAATTGCAGACATCTTCACTAAACCACTAGATGAAATCTCTTTCACTAGACTGGTTTGTGAACTTGGGATGTTAAATTCTACTGACTAACAAGTTGGTAATCAAAAACTGCAATTTGAAGCTGATAAATTCACTAGTTGATTAATTTCAATATTTTTAGGACTTGCGAATTTATCTACCAAAAATTATTTTCCAGCTGTTAAGATTAAAATTTAGATAAATACCTTGTGAATGTCTGTTTAATTTATTAATCTGGTATTTATTTAATTTTTAATCTTAGAAAATATTTAAGTGCTTGTATTTAATTGATAAATTCTTGGCACTTATTTATTTAAATATTATTTGAAATTGTTTTAAATAAAAAGAATGGATATTTATATTTATTCATTTATTTAAAATAAAAGTAAAATAATGAGAAGCATAATTTATTTATAATAATAATTTTAACAATTAATGTTATTATTGTTATTTATGAATATTTTGTGAAATCAATATTTGTGAGTAATTAATAACTAATTGATTAATTATTCGAATTATTCATGAATATTATTATTAATTAGTAACAAGATTTGGAACCACTTGAAAAACTGTCTAAGTACTGAGTGGCGCCTATACAGCATACTCACTGTTTAAGCGCAACTCATTCTCCAGTACTTAGGATTTTTCATGAACAATATCAAGTGGCGCCTCAAGTGTTGAGTGACGCCAATACAGTGCATACACTGTATAGGCGCAATACAAGTGTTATGAGTAAAAGTTGGCTAAGTTAGATTTTATTTCTAAGTGGCGCCAATACAGTGTAACCACTGTACAGGCGCCACTCACATTTACTTGGCAAATATTTTCACTCTTGTGGCACAGTAGGTTGAGTGGCGCCTGCACAGTGTATCCACTGTAAAAGCGCCACTCAGCACTTAAACAAATTTTTCTTGTTTCTATGCTGCGCCTATATATAGCTGATTAATGTTAAAATTGTTGTCTTTTTGTTACATACAGTGGTATACACAGCATAGGCGCAACTCGAACATTTCTCAGATCTACTTTTTTAATCGACCATAACTTGACCAGTTCTTGTCCATTTTTAAAACTAAAATCAGTTTTGTGATCACCTTGAACATATCTATCATTTCCAATTGGTTTCACTCAATTTGGTTAAGGTTTTAAAATTCACATTTTATCAAATACTCAAACTGTTTGGTCACTGTTTTATAGTGTTCAATCGATTAAAATTTTTATTAAAATTAAAAGTGTGCTAAAAATTACTAGGAGTTTATTAGTTATTAATTTCAAGAAAATCCAGTAATTTTTTTTTTTTGGATTTTAGTTCATATTTTACTAAAATAATTTTGATTTTTAATTAGTGATTTTTAATTCATAAAAATTATCTTCCATTTAAATTAAATGGCAGGTCATTTTGAGATTAAAAAGACTAATTATTTATCTATTTTAGTAGATGACTGGACTGAAGCAGGGGACTTAGGTAACTGGGCTAGGTTTTTAAATGAAAATTCAATAGTCAGTTATGCACTAACTACTTCTGTTCCTTTGAATAGAAATCTTCTAAGACAGGTATACAGATCTGCTTTAGACACGTCTGCAGATGGGATCCTGAGCTTCACTTTCAAACTTCAGAAGCAGAGGGTGCAGATCAGAGAAGCTGACATCAACAGAGCATTGCATCTGCCTTCTGAGAACTTTGAAGAGGATCCATCCCAGGAAGATCTAGACAACTTCTTCATGTTCATCCACTGCACCAGGGAAAACTCCAATCTTCCAAAGAAGATCTACAAAAATCACCTGCCCAAGGAGTGGAATCTGTTTTTCAACATCTTGTCTCATGCCTTTGCACCAAAGACAGGTGGATTTCATGGGATCACTCAATTCAATATGGTGATAGGATATGCAGTGGCAACAGGCACCAGAATTAACTTCGGCAAGTTGATCATGGCTGAGATCTTGAAGAATCAGGCCAAAATGGAGAACTTCTGCCTATACCCAAGATTCTTGCAGCTGGTGTTGAATGAAGTTCTTGAAGCTGATCAACTCCGGATGTTTCAGAACAGTCAGTTGGATGAGTCACCTTCTCTGCAGTTAAGAGCATTGGTGCTGCTCAATACTGAGACTGACTATCCAAATAGGTATGCTCCTGCACCTATGACTGAGCCCATAAGGGATTTTATTGCTCTTCTTAGACAGGAAAGTGAAGAAGATCAAGAAGAAGAAGCATCAATCTCTGCAGAGGACAATGAAGCTGAAACTTCAAGTGATTCTGGAAGCTCAGCAGCAATAGAAGAAGAAGAAGTGGAAGAAGAACCAGGCACTGATAATGAAGATGAAGCTATGAAAGAAGCTGGTTCTGAAACTGAGCAAGACCAAATTCCTACAGAAGAACAAAGGAATAGCCCTATAAATCCAACAGAGGAGATAGTGGTGGAGACAGAAGTAGAAGAACCTCAAGCTACAGATGTTTACATCCCTAGCATGTCTGATGAAGGTATGGATGAAGGTTCACTTCTTTACTTTGATCTCTCTGCTTTTCTTTCAGATGAACATGACACAATATCTCCATCTGTGCCTCAAACGGCAATGCACACACTAGAGCCCTCAATGGCCGTCGAAGCTGGCAATGAACTTGGCAACCCATCAGTTCTAACCTCTGCCAGAGCTCAACAAACAGTTCATTCATCTCCCCAAACCAGAAAAAGAACACTCGAACTAGATGATAGGACTGTTTCTATACCGGATCAGGAATTTATTCAAATATCCCCTACAGCTCTGCCTTCTCGAAAACGTCGTAAAATGAATTTTAAGCCAAAGGCAACTATGAGCCAGGAACCTGATTCTCTAATCTCTGAAAACCTTCTTTTTCTTCGTAATCTAAATTCTGAAATTGTTAAAATCCTGAAAGGTTCGGAAATAGAAACAGAGGTTGCAACAACATCCGCTACTTCAGTAGCTTGTACTGTTTTGGTTGATCCAATTCAGAACCTGTCTTCACAGACAGTAGGGGGCATCACTGACTCTCACGAGCCATTCATTACATTGTCAAATGTGGTGACCCCCTTGGACTTAAAATCTCCGGATCCTATTAAGGATGTTTTCCCTCCCCAAGTGGGTGAAGTGGAAAGGCAACTCTCCCATAGAAGGGAAGATGTCTCCATTCATGGAGTAGCTGTGTCAACAGCACCACCACTTCAAGTGGAAATGCCTTCACAGGCTTCATAATCTTTAATAATATATTTTATTATTAAAAATAATTTGTATTTATAGGAGTATAAAAAAAAGTGGAGAGAGAAAGACAATGTTTTTAACAATATATCATATATATAATGGTTCCATTTCAATTTGCTAATCTTATTTTTCAAAATATATATATATATATATATATAATTATGTTACAAGTATATATTTCATGAAATTAGAGGAGACAAACATTCCCCATATTAAAATAATTAAGAGCTCTTTATAAGTAAGAATAAAAAATATGTTTATAGGATTGAAAAACCAGCGGAAGTCAAAATAGAGAGATGCTCTTAATCCTGCTCAAAAATCCAAAATCTAATCATTTGTTTTGAAATCCATTTAATGCTGATACACAACCTGCACGGTTTTATTACTCCGCTGGTAATTAAGGGTAAAAGTGTACTAATAAAAAAGTATTAGTAACTAATTAATTACTCAAGAAATATACTCTCTCAGTCCCACCCAATTGTTAACTTTTCGGAGAGAAGATCCTGCACGTATTTTAAGGTGCAGCCCTGTTTGACAACCCATTTTTTCCGGAAATAAGCACTTATTTCCGGAAAAAATTAAGGCCCCGTTTGTCTGGACTTATGTAAAGAGCTTATAAGCTGAAAAAGTTGGTATATATGTACTTTTTCTGAAAATAAGTAACTTATTTTCAAATTTAAAAATAAGATTTGGTCTTAAATTTCTAAAATAAATATTAATTTTCAAAAAAAAAATATCACCACAGGCTCTAATTTGTCAATCTTTACATTGCCTGAGGTGGTGACCTCCCTGGAAATTCCAAGTCCAGCTCCTTTAACGGAGGTCCTCCCCACCTTTTCAGGTCAGGTGGAGGGACAACACACCCATAGAAGGGATGTGGACTCTATTCATAGAGTATCTGCTGCTTCGGTAGTAGAACCTGTTCAGAGTGCCTCTGGACAGGTCATGCCTTCAATGGCTTCAGCTGGCATCACTGATTCTTCTTTATTGCCAATCTTTACAGAATCAATAGTGGTGACCACACTGGGTCTAAACTCCCCAGTTCCTGAAAAAGGAGTTCTCCCCACCCACAGTGGTCTGGCGAAGAGGCAACCTACCCATAGAAGGGATAGGGATTTTCTTGCAGGTCTTGAAGATATGGATGCTACAATGAGTGAAACATTTAATCTTAGTGATCTTCAATTCCCTGACCCCGATCAGCCGAGTGTGAGTGTTGAAGGTCGTGTTCAAACAGAAACAGTGAGAAGTGAGACACCCACCGACCAAACAAACACCCCACACGATACACACACTACACATAGCTAAAGGATTATAAATCTGGAGGCCCAAGTCACTGAAATTCAATACTCATTACGGAAGATCTTGGAGGTGCAAGAGCAGCAGCAAGTTGAAATGAAAGAAATTAAAGATCTGGTTCAACAGCTGCTGGCTCAGAAAGTTCCTGTCTCTACTCAATCAACTCCAATAGCTCTGATTACTCCGATCAGAAGGGAGGATAACCCAACTGTGGGGGAGAGAATAGCACAAGAAAACGAAGTTGGAGCTGAAATGATAATGGAGTATACAGCTCAGGGGGAGTCAGATTTCTTTTACAGGCCTGGAACGAGGCAACTTGAAGAAGGAGAAATCTTTGAACCCTATGTGCCTATGGATATTCCTACAGAAATTGAGATAGAAAAGACAATACAGGCTGAAGGGATAGATATCGAAGAAGAGTTTGCAGAAGAATATGCTTTTGATAATGATTGTCTTCTAGTTGGTGTAGATGAAGTTATTACTAAAGGTGTATCTGAGGCTCAGGACTTAATGAAGAGGAAATGGAAGAGAGTACAACACGCAATAGAAAGGAGGAACAGAATGAAGGACATAGAAGCGAAAGTTGGCCCTGAATGGGATGAAGCAAGGTCTCTGCTAAAGAAAAAGGAGTTATCTCTTTCTCACAGGAAAGACAGAGAAGTCCTTGATCTCTTCAGGACCATGAAAGTGTTAGTAATTGTGCTCTAGAGACAATACTTTTTATATTTTAAGGAAAATATTTATTATTAAGGATTATGTTTTATTGATTATTATTTATTTATTATGTTTTATTTACTGCGTAATAAATTGAAAGCATAATAAATGTCCTTGGAATTTTGATACGTATTATATATCTTTAAGTATGTGACTTAAAAATGAGATTATATGAATAGTATCTTATTCCTAAAATTCCCTAGTCGAGTATTATTATTTAAGGACAATAATAATGCACAAAGACTAGTATATTTCTTGACAGATGACCACATCTCATTGGTCATAGGTATGGGGATACTAAAGTCAAGAACATAAGTGCATGTATCAATGCATGGCACTGGAATGACCCGCCGTGAGATTCTACATGTTAAGTAAGTGTCATAAGTAATTCTCACTGTGATAATGGTGTAATGATCCTTAGACCTGAAATCATTATATTTCTATACGAGAATTAATATACTTTGATTACATTAAAAGTTACCTTTGACCGGGTGATGATAAAAGTGGACATTGGGTATATTATGAATCGTATGAGAAATATGAATGATCTAGATGGGATTTAATCCTCCTAATTTTAGGAGTGATATTATTGGCCTCTTGTTTGAGTGAGACTATGAAATGCACGGCCGTGCTCAAATGTTGATTTGATTTTAATAGTCTACTCATCGATCAAGAAAATAAAGATTAAATTAAGAAGAAGTATATGTGGAACAACCCCCAGGGTTTGAAGATCCAGAATTTGCAGATTTTGTGTACTTCCTCTTCAAAGCACTCTATGGCCTGAAGCAAGCCCCTCGAACATGGTATGACACTCTATCTATATTTTTACTTGAAAATGGTTTTACTAGAGGTGTCATAGATAAGACTCTATTCCATAAAATGCATAAAAATGATATGATATTAGTGCAAGTCTATGTAGATGATATTATATTTGGTTCTACTAACGATCAGTTGTGTAGTAGATTTGCTAAGCTAATGCAGAGTAGGTATGAAATGAGCATGATGGGAGAGCTGAACTATTTCCTTGGACTCCAAGTAAGTCAAAGGAAAGATGGAATCTTCATTTGCCAGACCAAGTACATCAAAGAACTTTTGAAAAAGTATGGTCTTGAAGAATGTATCCACAGCCAAAACTCCAATGGCAACTGCCACTAAGCTTGATAAAGACGAGCCTGGTAAGAGGGTAGACATCACAAGCTACAGAGGTATGATCAGCTCATTACTTTACCTTACTGCAAGTAGGCCAGATATAATGTTCTCTACATGCTTGTGTGCTAGGTTCCAATCAGATCCTAAAGAATCTCATCTTATAGCTGTTAAACGGATTTTTAGGTATCTTAAAGGAAGTCTGAATCTTGGAATTTGGTACCCTAAAGATACAGGTTTTGACCTTTTTGACTATACAGATTCTGATTATGCAGGGTGTAGGATTGATAGAAAGAGTACATCAGGGAGTTGTCAATTCCTTGGTAGAAGGTTGGTGTCCTGGTATAGCAAGAAGCAGCACTCAGTTGCAATGTCGACAGCTGAAGCTGAGTATGTTGCTGCTGGGAGTTGCTGTGCACAAATTCTGTGGATAAGGAACCAACTTCAGGACTATGGACTGTTGCTGAGCAAAATTCCAATATTCTGTGACAACACAAGTGTCATAGCCATAACCAACAATCCTGTTCAACACTCAAGGACCAAGCACATTGATATCAGGTATCATTTCATTCGAGAGCATGTCATGAATGGTACTGTAGAGTTACATTTTGTACCTACAGAGCAACAAATTGCAGACATCTTCACTAAACCACTAGATGAAATCTCTTTCACTAGACTGGTTTGTGAACTTGGGATGTTAAATTCTACTGACTAACAAGTTGGTAATCAAAAACTGCAATTTGAAGCTGATAAATTCACTAGTTGATTAATTTCAATATTTTTAGGACTTGCGAATTTATCTACCAAAAATTATTTTCCAGCTGTTAAGATTAAAATTTAGATAAATACCTTGTGAATGTCTGTTTAATTTATTAATCTGGTATTTATTTAATTTTTAATCTTAGAAAATATTTAAGTGCTTGTATTTAATTGATAAATTCTTGGCACTTATTTATTTAAATATTATTTGAAATTGTTTTAAATAAAAAGAATGGATATTTATATTTATTCATTTATTTAAAATAAAAGTAAAATAATGAGAAGCATAATTTATTTATAATAATAATTTTAACAATTAATGTTATTATTGTTATTTATGAATATTTTGTGAAATCAATATTTGTGAGTAATTAATAACTAATTGATTAATTATTCGAATTATTCATGAATATTATTATTAATTAGTAACAAGATTTGGAACCACTTGAAAAACTGTCTAAGTACTGAGTGGCGCCTATACAGCATACTCACTGTTTAAGCGCAACTCATTCTCCAGTACTTAGGATTTTTCATGAACAATATCAAGTGGCGCCTCAAGTGTTGAGTGACGCCAATACAGTGCATACACTGTATAGGCGCAATACAAGTGTTATGAGTAAAAGTTGGCTAAGTTAGATTTTATTTCTAAGTGGCGCCAATACAGTGTAACCACTGTACAGGCGCCACTCACATTTACTTGGCAAATATTTTCACTCTTGTGGCACAGTAGGTTGAGTGGCGCCTGCACAGTGTATCCACTGTAAAAGCGCCACTCAGCACTTAAACAAATTTTTCTTGTTTCTATGCTGCGCCTATATATAGCTGATTAATGTTAAAATTGTTGTCTTTTTGTTACATACAGTGGTATACACAGCATAGGCGCAACTCGAACATTTCTCAGATCTACTTTTTTAATCGACCATAACTTGACCAGTTCTTGTCCATTTTTAAAACTAAAATCAGTTTTGTGATCACCTTGAACATATCTATCATTTCCAATTGGTTTCACTCAATTTGGTTAAGGTTTTAAAATTCACATTTTATCAAATACTCAAACTGTTTGGTCACTGTTTTATAGTGTTCAATCGATTAAAATTTTTATTAAAATTAAAAGTGTGCTAAAAATTACTAGGAGTTTATTAGTTATTAATTTCAAGAAAATCCAGTAATTTTTTTTTTTGGATTTTAGTTCATATTTTACTAAAATAATTTTGATTTTTAATTAGTGATTTTTAATTCATAAAAATTATCTCCCATTTAAATTAAATGGCAGGTCATTTTGAGATTAAAAAGACTAATTATTTATCTATTTTAGTAGATGACTGGACTGAAGCAGGGGACTTAGGTAACTGGGCTAGGTTTTTAAATGAAAATTCAATAGTCAGTTATGCACTAACTACTTCTGTTCCTTTGAATAGAAATCTTCTAAGACAGGTATACAGATCTGCTTTAGACACGTCTGCAGATGGGATCCTGAGCTTCACTTTCAAACTTCAGAAGCAGAGGGTGCAGATCAGAGAAGCTGACATCAACAGAGCATTGCATCTGCCTTCTGAGAACTTTGAAGAGGATCCATCCCAGGAAGATCTAGACAACTTCTTCATGTTCATCCACTGCACCAGGGAAAACTCCAATCTTCCAAAGAAGATCTACAAAAATCACCTGCCCAAGGAGTGGAATCTGTTTTTCAACATCTTGTCTCATGCCTTTGCACCAAAGACAGGTGGATTTCATGGGATCACTCAATTCAATATGGTGATAGGATATGCAGTGGCAACAGGCACCAGAATTAACTTCGGCAAGTTGATCATGGCTGAGATCTTGAAGAATCAGGCCAAAATGGAGAACTTCTGCCTATACCCAAGATTCTTGCAGCTGGTGTTGAATGAAGTTCTTGAAGCTGATCAACTCCGGATGTTTCAGAACAGTCAGTTGGATGAGTCACCTTCTCTGCAGTTAAGAGCATTGGTGCTGCTCAATACTGAGACTGACTATCCAAATAGGTATGCTCCTGCACCTATGACTGAGCCCATAAGGGATTTTATTGCTCTTCTTAGACAGGAAAGTGAAGAAGATCAAGAAGAAGAAGCATCAATCTCTGCAGAGGACAATGAAGCTGAAACTTCAAGTGATTCTGGAAGCTCAGCAGCAATAGAAGAAGAAGAAGTGGAAGAAGAACCAGGCACTGATAATGAAGATGAAGCTATGAAAGAAGCTGGTTCTGAAACTGAGCAAGACCAAATTCCTACAGAAGAACAAAGGAATAGCCCTATAAATCCAACAGAGGAGATAGTGGTGGAGACAGAAGTAGAAGAACCTCAAGCTACAGATGTTTACATCCCTAGCATGTCTGATGAAGGTATGGATGAAGGTTCACTTCTTTACTTTGATCTCTCTGCTTTTCTTTCAGATGAACATGACACAATATCTCCATCTGTGCCTCAAACGGCAATGCACACACTAGAGCCCTCAATGGCCGTCGAAGCTGGCAATGAACTTGGCAACCCATCAGTTCTAACCTCTGCCAGAGCTCAACAAACAGTTCATTCATCTCCCCAAACCAGAAAAAGAACACTCGAACTAGATGATAGGACTGTTTCTATACCGGATCAGGAATTTATTCAAATATCCCCTACAGCTCTGCCTTCTCGAAAACGTCGTAAAATGAATTTTAAGCCAAAGGCAACTATGAGCCAGGAACCTGATTCTCTAATCTCTGAAAACCTTCTTTTTCTTCGTAATCTAAATTCTGAAATTGTTAAAATCCTGAAAGGTTCGGAAATAGAAACAGAGGTTGCAACAACATCCGCTACTTCAGTAGCTTGTACTGTTTTGGTTGATCCAATTCAGAACCTGTCTTCACAGACAGTAGGGGGCATCACTGACTCTCACGAGCCATTCATTACATTGTCAAATGTGGTGACCCCCTTGGACTTAAAATCTCCGGATCCTATTAAGGATGTTTTCCCTCCCCAAGTGGGTGAAGTGGAAAGGCAACTCTCCCATAGAAGGGAAGATGTCTCCATTCATGGAGTAGCTGTGTCAACAGCACCACCACTTCAAGTGGAAATGCCTTCACAGGCTTCATAATCTTTAATAATATATTTTATTATTAAAAATAATTTGTATTTATAGGAGTATAAAAAAAAGTGGAGAGAGAAAGACAATGTTTTTAACAATATATCATATATATAATGGTTCCATTTCAATTTGCTAATCTTATTTTTCAAAATATATATATATATATATAATTATGTTACAAGTATATATTTCATGAAATTAGAGGAGACAAACATTCCCCATATTAAAATAATTAAGAGCTCTTTATAAGTAAGAATAAAAAATATGTTTATAGGATTGAAAAACCAGCGGAAGTCAAAATAGAGAGATGCTCTTAATCCTGCTCAAAAATCCAAAATCTAATCATTTGTTTTGAAATCCATTTAATGCTGATACACAACCTGCACGGTTTTATTACTCCGCTGGTAATTAAGGGTAAAAGTGTACTAATAAAAAAGTATTAGTAACTAATTAATTACTCAAGAAATATACTCTCTCAGTCCCACCCAATTGTTAACTTTTCGGAGAGAAGATCCTGCACGTATTTTAAGGTGCAGCCCTGTTTGACAACCCATTTTTTCCGGAAATAAGCACTTATTTCCGGAAAAAATTAAGGCCCCGTTTGTCTGGACTTATGTAAAGAGCTTATAAGCTGAAAAAGTTGGTATATATGTACTTTTTCTGAAAATAAGTAACTTATTTTCAAATTTAAAAATAAGATTTGGTCTTAAATTTCTAAAATAAATATTAATTTTCAAAAAAAAAATATCACCACAGGCTCTAATTTGTCAATCTTTACATTGCCTGAGGTGGTGACCTCCCTGGAAATTCCAAGTCCAGCTCCTTTAACGGAGGTCCTCCCCACCTTTTCAGGTCAGGTGGAGGGACAACACACCCATAGAAGGGATGTGGACTCTATTCATAGAGTATCTGCTGCTTCGGTAGTAGAACCTGTTCAGAGTGCCTCTGGACAGGTCATGCCTTCAATGGCTTCAGCTGGCATCACTGATTCTTCTTTATTGCCAATCTTTACAGAATCAATAGTGGTGACCACACTGGGTCTAAACTCCCCAGTTCCTGAAAAAGGAGTTCTCCCCACCCACAGTGGTCTGGCGAAGAGGCAACCTACCCATAGAAGGGATAGGGATTTTCTTGCAGGTCTTGAAGATATGGATGCTACAATGAGTGAAACATTTAATCTTAGTGATCTTCAATTCCCTGACCCCGATCAGCCGAGTGTGAGTGTTGAAGGTCGTGTTCAAACAGAAACAGTGAGAAGTGAGACACCCACCGACCAAACAAACACCCCACACGATACACACACTACACATAGCTAAAGGATTATAAATCTGGAGGCCCAAGTCACTGAAATTCAATACTCATTACGGAAGATCTTGGAGGTGCAAGAGCAGCAGCAAGTTGAAATGAAAGAAATTAAAGATCTGGTTCAACAGCTGCTGGCTCAGAAAGTTCCTGTCTCTACTCAATCAACTCCAATAGCTCTGATTACTCCGATCAGAAGGGAGGATAACCCAACTGTGGGGGAGAGAATAGCACAAGAAAACGAAGTTGGAGCTGAAATGATAATGGAGTATACAGCTCAGGGGGAGTCAGATTTCTTTTACAGGCCTGGAACGAGGCAACTTGAAGAAGGAGAAATCTTTGAACCCTATGTGCCTATGGATATTCCTACAGAAATTGAGATAGAAAAGACAATACAGGCTGAAGGGATAGATATCGAAGAAGAGTTTGCAGAAGAATATGCTTTTGATAATGATTGTCTTCTAGTTGGTGTAGATGAAGTTATTACTAAAGGTGTATCTGAGGCTCAGGACTTAATGAAGAGGAAATGGAAGAGAGTACATGAAAGGCAGAGTGTCCAAACTTGTAACACTAGAACTTAAGTAACTCAACTAAAAGAAAAGATACTTAACCAGAAGACAATCAAGAACTTGAAGCCACAAAGAAATCAATGCTAAATGAAGACAGTGTAATTGATACAATTCAACATGTTTAACTATGATCAAATAAAGAAGAAATCATTGAAAGAAGTTCAAGACAGAGTTGTTCATGCCTCAGTGATTTGTAACTTAAAGATTCAAGATCATATCTATCAGTATCAATAAGACAAATTGATTTCAAGTGAACAAGAAGGAAAGCAATATTTGGAAAGCCACATTACTAATTGAATATGGTAATCTATTCAAGAAGCAGAAACACTATCAAGACTAGTCACTTATGAATCAGACCATTGCATCAAGTGTCAGGACATTGATAGCAAGTTTATGTCAATAATAGAGATCCAGGTTCAAGAGCTTGTTGAAGAATATGGAAGACATAAAGAAATCACAAGTTCAAGATGTTGCATTGAAGTTTCAAGTTGAAGCCCAGAATTTTTCTAAGTACAAAATGTTCTAGATAGCCAAGTAGAACATTTCTATGTAGAAATTCTACTTAGATGTTCGAGATAGCCAAGTAGAACATTTCTATGTAGAAATTCTACTTAGATGTTCGAGATAGCCAAGTAGAACATTCCTATGTAGAAATTCTACTTAGATATTCGAGATAGCCAAGTAGAACATTCCTATGTAGAAATTCGAGTTAGATGTTCGAGATGGCCAAGTAGAAATTCTCAAGTGGAGGGCAGTTTCAACATGACACATGGCATCATCTAATTGGCAGATTTCCAAGCTTTCAAGATAAGATAAGATTTATGTGGACATCATTGGGCCACGTACATCTTAGTCTTTGAAGACTACAGGACATAGATTACAAGTAGTATAAATAGAAGTACTTGTGTTTTATATAAAGAGAGAGCAATATTTTCGAGAAAAACACTTGTAAAAGAGAGATAGTATATTCACAGAGCTTAGTATCATTTACTACCCTCTTTACTTCTGGTGTACTTTGTAATGAATGTTGTAGCAACCTTTTCAAGTTATATATAAAACATATATTCCTTGAATCAGTGTGTTCATTTATTACATTGCATTTATTGCTTCTTAAATTTGAAAAGTTGTATTCACCCCCCCTCTACAACACATTTGGACCTAACAATTGGTATCAGAGCCACATGTTTAATATACATAACATAGATCCTTGTGTTTGGTAGAAGATTTGTGAGTTTTCATCTTCCAGAACTACTTTTCAATTTGTCTCGAAAAGTGGGCCTTAATTTGTTTCTAGTGAAAACTCATCCGAAAAATTATTTAAATACTCCAGGTGTGATTAATTAGCTTGGATGGATTTTAGATAATTTTTGTGAATTAATCTGGGTACTTTGATATTTGGTGTTCTTGAGTGTTCATCATTGTTCTTGTTAAAGAAGACAAACCCAGCAACTTTTTGATTTCCTTTTCAAAAAGACAAAAAGGTGTTATTGGCTTTTGATTTGACATATATCTCACAGTAAAAAGTATTACAGAATCTCAGTACCTTGCACATGTGTTAGGTGAGTTAGGTGAGAAAAGCCGCAAAAGTCAAAAAGTGTGAAAAGTAATATTGTTTATTCAATATTAAAGTGACCTGTAGCAAATTTCTTCTAAGGACAAAAGTTCTACATAGAATATTCTACTTGAATATTCGACTTGAATATTCGACTTGAATATTCTACTTGAATATTCTACTTGAATATTCTACTTGAATATTCGACTTGAGAATTTCTACTTGGACAAAAAAAAAAAAAAAAAAAAAAAAATTCGACTTGAAAAAAAAATTCGACTTGGACAAAAGTTCGACTTAGAAAAGTTCGACTTAGAAAAGTTCGACTTGGAGAATTTCGACTTAGGCAGAAGTTCTACATAGATATTCTACTTAGCCTTGTCCTGGTACTTAGAATTTTTTTTGGTGATCAAAATTTGAAGTTTGATTTATTTTGAGATAATTTAATTTTCTTTTAATTACTACTCAAGTAATAAGAAAAGTTTATTATCTTTACTTTAAATCCACATTTAGATGGCACCTAAAAACAATTTCAAGATTCCAATGTTCGACCGAGATCATTATGAAGAGTGGGTGTTGAGAATGAAACTTTACCTTGAGTCTGTCAATCCTGAATATCTGGAAGTCCTTGACAAAGGTAAATTTGTACCAATGGTTGTTGTTCCTGAGCACATGGAAGGAGATGTGGTAGTACCACAACGGTCTGAGCCTAAGAAGGCAGTAGACTTTTCAGATGCTGATAAGGAGCAGATATCTTTCGATACATCCGTTCGACAAACACTGATGGAATCCCTAAATCATGAGATGTTTAATGTAGTTAAAGGATTAACTACAGCGAAGAAGATTTGGGATAAGCTTGAGGTCGTCATGGAAGGAACTGCAGAGGTCAGAAGCAACAAGACACTAATACTCAAGATGGAGTATGATACCTTTAGAATAAGAAAAGGAGAAAGTATAACTGATGTCTACCTAAGATTCAGTCAGTTGGTTTTGGATTTGAATCTGAGAGATGTA
The DNA here is from genome assembly GCA_028671895.1 of Oenanthe sinensis. Taxonomy (NCBI): domain Eukaryota; kingdom Viridiplantae; phylum Streptophyta; class Magnoliopsida; order Apiales; family Apiaceae; genus Oenanthe; species Oenanthe sinensis. Next base: position 27,516,376 of record CM053801.1, read on the forward strand.
ACTCTCCCCATGGTTGAAGTCAATACGAGATATCTAAGGAACCAGCCAAAAAGCATTGAACATAGAGTCTACGCTGTTAGAGAAACCAGAGATTTGCACACAACTTCTCTGGAAGAATATTATGGAATTCTGAAGACCTATGAGCTGGAAACCCTTCAAGATCAAGCATGGGACAATGATTCAAGAGGAAAAGAAGTTGCATCAGGATTAGTTGCTGATGAGGAAGAGTCTAAGAAGGCAATGGTTGCAGAAAAACCTAGATCATCACCTACATCACATCAAGTTGAAAATGATGATGATTGTGCGACAAATAGTGATGATGATTACTTCACCCAAGAGGAGCTGGACAACATGGACGATAGTGTCGTGGCATACATGGCAAGGAAGTTCAGCAATATAAGATTCAGAAAGAGTAACCGACCGCAGAGTAAATCTTCATCTTACTATCGGGTTACTAGGGGTGGTGGTAGTTCTCAAGGTTACAGAGGAAAAGGCAAAAGTACCAGCTACAAATCTCCTTTGGATTTCAAAATGAAGTTCAAATGCTATAACTGTGGTGAAGCTGGACATTTTGCTACCGACTGCAAGAAGCCAAAACAGACTTATCCCAAAGAAACATATGAAGCCCTCAAAAGCAAGTATGAATCACTGGTGAAGGAGAGACATGGCAAAAGAGCTTTAGTTGTGACAGAAGGAAGAGCTTGGGATGATTCAGACGAGGAAGAAGTTACTCATGTAGCAAACTTTGCCCTCATGGCTGAGACATCAGATGAACCAGAGGGCATTAAGCAGAAAAGAAATAAAGTCTTATGGGTGCTAGATAGTGGAGCATCAAGGCATATGACAGGAAATAAGTCCCTGCTTACAGAGTTGGTTATGAAAGCTGGCCCTTATGTTACTTTTGGAGATGACAGCAAAGGTGTAACGAAGGGATATGGCAAACTGAAGACCGGCAATGTCATCATTGAAGATATTTCTTATGTTGAGGGATTGAAGCACAATCTATTGAGTATCAGTCAGTTCTGTGACAAAGGATACGAAATTGTCTTCAATAAGAAAGGCGTGTCAATCACTCACATTAAGGAAGGTTCATTGGCTTTAAGAGGAGTTCGTAAGGCAGATCTTTTTGTTGCAGATATGGATTCAGCAAATCAGAATGAAGTCACCTGTTTCTACAGCAAAGCTTCAGATGATGAAAGCTGGTTATGGCACAAGAAGCTATCTCACTTAAACTTCAAAACGATGAATGCTCTCGCGAGGCGAGAATTAGTGAGAGATCTACCACAGATGGAGTTTGCTCCTAAAGGACTCTGTGAAGCTTGTGAAATGGGAAAGTCAAAGCGAGCATCGCATAAAAGTAAAGAAATTTCTAGTATCACTGAGCCTCTACAACTTCTTCATATGGATTTGTTTGGCCCAGTGAATGTCCTATCCTTATCTAGGAAAAGATATGCTTTGGTAATCGTGGATGACTTCTCCAAGTATACATGGGTATTGTTTGCAATGACGAAAGACGAAGTACCTTTCCTAATCATTGATCACATCACTCAAATTGAGAATGTTTCAACACTTACTGTAAAGACGATTAGAACAGACAACGGTACTGAATTTAAGAATGCAGTGCTGAATGACTTCTGTGTATCTAAGGGAATACGTCGTCAGTACTCAGCCCCGAGAACTCCACAGCAAAATGGAGTAGTTGAAAGGAAGAACAGAACTTTGGTTGAAGCAGCAAGAACATTGTTGTATGATTCAAAACTTCCTCTTTACTTTTGGGCCGAAGCAGTGAGTACAGTGTGTTACACTCAGAATAGAACCCTGATCATAAAAGATAAAGAAAAGACACCATGTGAACTAATGAATAACAGAAGACCTACAATCAAATACTTTCATGTCTTTGGAGCTAAATGCTATGTGCTTATAGATGATGAAAATCTAGGCAAATTTGCAGCAAAAGCTCGTGAAGGAATCTTTGTTGGTTATTCTACAGATGTGGTGGCAGCTTATCGGGTATTCTTAGTGAATGATAGAAAAGTGACTGAGAGCTACAACGTCAGATTCGACGATACCAAACTCCCATCAAAATCTAAAGATTCTAGTGAACCTGAGTCCCTTAAATTTCAGAATCTGGACTTAGATGAACTTGAAGATGAACCTGAGTTGGTTGTCATTTCAAATGTTCCAAGTGTTCGTGAAGAAACACCTGAGCTTAATAAACAATCGAATCCTACAAGATCAGAAGAAGCTTCTTCCGCACGATCCGGCAACAACTCAGGGGGAGTAAACAACAGCTCAAGGACAAGTGTTCAAGGCTCAAGACGAGATGACACTAGTTCTGTAGGAGCTGGCACTATCTCAGGGGGAGTTAGTGGAAATACCACAAGTAGTCAACATAACAACTCAGAAAGTCAAACTGAATCATCAAGACAATTTCCAAGAGAACGAGTATGGAGTAGAGACCATCCGTTTGAATTAATAATTGGTGATCCAGATGCCGGTGTGACTACTAGAAGAACTGCAAGAGCTGACATGGCTAATATTTGCTTATATTCTGGGTTCTTATCCAAGCTTGAACCTAAAGAAATAGAAGAAGCTCTTGTTGATACTGATTGGGTGATTGCAATGCAAGAGGAACTCATTCAGTTTGAAAGGCAGAAAGTTTGGAAGCTGGTACCCCGACCGAAGAACAGATCAGTAATAGGAACTAAGTGGGTATTCAGAAATAAACTGGATGAAGACGGACTTGTAACACGAAACAAGGCTCGTCTGGTAGCGAAGGGTTATTCTCAGAAAGAAGGTATTGATTATGATGAGACCTACGCTCCAGTTGCAAGACTTGAGGCAGTCAGGATGTTCTTGGCCTTTGCAGCACACAAGAACTTCAAGGTTTTTCAGATGGATGTGAAAAGTGCCTTCCTGAATGGAGAGCTAGAAGAAGAAGTATATCTGGAACAGCCACCTGGCTTTATTGATCCTGAACTTGTAGACTTTGTGTACCTTCTCTTCAAAGCTGTCTATGGCCTCAAACAATCCCCAAGACGATGGTATGAAACCCTATCCTTGTTCTTAATTGCAAGTGGTTTTACTAGGGGAGTAATTGATAAAACATTGTTCTATAAAAATGTAAAAAGTGATTTAATACTTGTTCAAGTCTATGTAGACGATATTATTTTTGGGTCATCTAATGAGCGCTTGTGCGAGAAATTTGCCAAGTTAATGCAGGATAAGTATGAGATGAGCATGATGGGAGAGCTGTCCTTCTTCCTTGGATTACAGATCAGTCAAAGAAAAGATGGAATCCTTATCTGTCAGTCCAAGTACATCAAAGATTTACTCAAGAAGTATAATCTAGAAGATGCATCAACAGCTAAGACTCCCATGGCAACAGCCACGAAGCTTGATGAAGACAAATCAGGTAAACCAGTTGACATCACAAGCTATCGAGGTATGATTGGCTCACTCCTCTATTTAACTGCAAGTAGACCTGATATTATGTTCGCAACTTGTTTGTGTGCAAGGTTCCAAGTGGATCCTAGAGAATCACATCTCATAGCCGTCAAACGAATCTTTAGGTATCTCAAGGGAACATCAAATCTAGGGATTTGGTACCCAAGAGATACAGGTTTTAATCTAATTGGCTATTCGGATTCAGACTATGCAGGTTGCAGGATTGATAGAAAAAGCACATCTGGTGCATGTCAATTTCTTGGCAGAAGATTGGTGTCCTGGCAAAGCAAAAAGCAACACACAGTATCTACTTCTACTGCTGAAGCTGAGTACATTGCTGCTGGAAGCTGTGTAGCTCAAATACTGTGGATGAGGAACCAATTGAAAGATTATGGCATGGAGCACAAAAAGATTCCAATCATGTGTGACAACACAAGTGCCATTGCCATGACCAACAATCCTGTAGACCACTCAAGAACCAAGCATATAGACATCAGGTATCACTTCATTAGAGAACATGTCGAGGAGGGGACTGTGGAGTTACATTTTGTGCCCACAATGCAACAAATTGCAGATATATTCACTAAACCTCTTGATGAAGTAACATTCACAAGGTTGGTTGGTGAATTGGGGATGCTTAACACAAGTTAGTAATTTCTCCTATCTGTAAAATTCCAGTTTTGAACATGTACATATGTTTTTTAGTCTTGTCAATTTCTCATTTTATTTGTGCATAGTTGGAAACATATGTAAATAATCTCTACAATTGCTCAAAATATCACTTCTGCATGCTTATTAATCATTATGGATTTAGACTTTAAAATGTTTAATTAATGAGTATAATAGGATGCATATGGTGTTATTTTACATAAATTCATTGTGCTTTATGTGTAATTATTGGGTAATCTTTGAATTTATGCTGGTTAGATTGCATGAACATAGGGGGAGTTAAATTCATATTACTTTCAATTTTTCATGATTTTTCGATGAATTTACCTGTGTTTTTCATGTAATTATTATTAATTTAGAGGCCTTAGAATTATCCAGGAATGTTTTTAATTGTTTGCTTTATTAAAATTCCTTGAATTGATATTTATAACAATTTGGCAAAATCTTAATTGTTGTTGTTATTGCAAAAATTGCCAAATTATTATGACTATCTTCAAAATTAAAATTTTGAAAATTCTAAGTCTGGGAAGAATATTTGAGAAAAATTCCAAGTCTGGGAAATTGTTCGAGTTAATCTCTATCTCGAACATTATCTCGAATATTCGACTTGATGTTCGACTTGAGTCCCATCTCGAACATTATCTCGAATATTCGACTTAATGTTCGACTTGAGTCCCATCTCGAACATTATCTCGAATATTCGACTTGATGTTCGACTTGAGTCCCATCTCGAACATTATCTCGAATATTCGACTTAATGTTCGACTTGAGTCCCATCTCGAACATTATCTCGAATATTCGACTTGATGTTCGACTTGAGTCCCATCTCGAACATTATCTCGAATATTCGACTTGATGTTCGACTTGAGTCCCATCTCGAACATTATCTCGAATATTCGACTTGATGTTCGACTTGAGTCCCATCTCGAACATTATCTCGAATATTCGACTTCAGGTTCGAGATAGTGTTCCCAGGTTTGTACTTGCAATTTTTACTCATTTCTTTTGGAATTTTGTCTTGTTATTCGACATGGGATTCCCTGGTGGGTTAATTAAGCTGTATTAATTAATTAAGTGATTATTTGTTCGAGTTAGTGTCATCTCGAACTTTATCTCGAATATTCGACTTGCTGTTCGAGATAGTTCCTATCTCGAAACTCATCTCGAATTTCGACTTAAATGTTCGAGATAGTGTTCGACTTGGGTTCCCCAGTACGTACTTAGCATTTTTTTCTTGTTTTTACAGGGGTATTATTGTCTTTGCTCATATATGCCTATATATACATCTCTAACACGCCTAAATTTTCACTTTTACCTAATTGTTTTAACCCTAAGTTTTTTACAGCCCCCACCCTCCCTCCCTGCGATTTCAAACAATCATTCCCTGTTCATTCGAGTTGTGTTAAATCTCTTACATATCTCGAACTACTGCCCGTTTTATATTTACTATTCTCTGTTTGCCCTGTTTTTTGTGTATTTGGACCCGTCTGTTCATTTGATCAGTTTGTCATATACACACACGTATACACACAACTATCACGGTTATTCACAAACTTAGTTTAGTTTTTATATTACTGATTTGGGGTTGCAGTTTTACTGGACTGGATTTTGGTTGTTTTGAGTTTGATCATAATTAATTCCGTAGTTTAGTTCAAATCGGCTGTTCATCTTCTCGATTCTCTAAAAGGAATTAATTAGATTACATTTTTTTCCTTAAGTGTTTACGTTAATTGTTTCTTTTCAAAATATCACATAAACACCAGGAAAATTATTTTACAAATGGCTCACCAATTTATTCTTGCGAAAAATAATTTTTATAACATTAGTACAGAAATTGGTGATCATCTCCCGCGCTTCAAGTTTTGGATACGATTTCTTAATTTGTACTCCAAGGCTAGTGTTGCTTTTACTGCTAAACCAACATTAGTCCATGATGCTTTACAGCAATTATGGACTAGTGCGGTTACTTTTGGGAGCAAAAATACCCCCTATGGTTTCAGGTTTACCTTGGCGGGTCAGGAATATGAAGTAACGGAGGAAGTGTTCAACAGGGTTCTGGGATTTCCAGTTAAAGATGTTTATGACCCTGAACCTTCAACGGCAGATCGTCTCAAATTCTTTGAGGAGATTGGATGCTATCCTCCTTCTGGCCGGATATTAGCTGGTGCCATCCAGAAACAATACTTCCAGGTGGAATGGAATTACTTTTTCGAGGCCATCACGAGATGTTTTCGGCCGCGCGAAAAAGATTATCATCAAATTCCAATTCCAATACAGATCTTTGCCGTTTCCCTAGCCCGTGAACTGGACATTAATTATGGAAGAATAGTTCTTTCCGAAATAGTGGCTACAATGGGATCAACTGCAAACAGAGACCTTGCAACTACTAACGTTGTATGCTGGTATCCTCGTTTCTTACAAATGCTTATTAATCATTTAGTACCGACTAATGCTTTAGCTGTAAGACAGGCATTTGCAACGAGTAAAACATCTGCATCACTTGGCATAGGCACCAAGTCACTAACAACAATTGCTAACCAGGATAAACATCACGCTAAAGCGCTGATTATTCCTGCTAATATTCAACTGTGGCTTCAGTATGATGCAGGTATTACTACTATGGCGGGAACCTCGCACGTATCATCACATGCTCAGAATCCATCTGCACATGCTGACGCATTTCAAGGGATTCCTGAAGAGCCTCAAAGTGATGAGGATGATGATGGCCACTCTCACGGTCAAACCTCTGCCGGTCAAAGGGAAAGACAACCTACTCCACATGCTGATCCTGATCCCTTCACTGGACAAGGTAATGACGGAGGTAACTTCTATGAACACGAGCAATTCTCTGTTCACACTACTGATACTTCTTCAACTAAATCTGATTCCGTGGCCCAAGATTCTGCTAGCCCGCAGGATCTATCCCAGGGTGCGAGCTATATTTCTGATTCTGAGTCTGAAACTCTTGCTTCTTCTATTTCACCCTTGCTCACGGGAGTTAAAAGGCTGGCATCTGTAGATTTAGGTGAGGGCTCTGAGAGTGACCCAGAAGAGCAGCCAATTTTACGGAAGAAAGCCAAATTTTTGCATGCTGCTACTTCTTCAGCCCAGTCCAAACCTAGAATGTCAATCACACCCACTCCACCTCACGAGAGTGGTTCTACCTTTGCACATTCTACACCTAAGAATCTTGGTGAGGATCTGGAGCCTTCTGAAGAGCCTGTTGCTTCAGAAAGGCCAGAAGCTTTCATTGCTTCAGAAGTACCTTCACCGGTACATACTGATGCTGCAGAGAGGATCGGTTCTGATGTTGTACTAGAACACTCTGCAGCCTCTCACCCTGAGATTCCACCTCAGGATATGACAGGAACAGATCCCATAACTGCTACTCACTTTACTTATCAAGTTTCTGCAGGTACTGCTTTCACTTTCAGGAATATTATTGAAGACATACACGAGCGTGAGACAGGGAGTGTGTGTGAGCGATTAGGGAGTGAGGGACCTTCATTTTCAAGGCCCGAAACCGAGCGACAAACAGTAACAGAACGATTTTTAGAGCGAGGACACCCAAGCCAAACACCGTCCCTTAATCTTGAAAATCTTCACACTCGTATGACAACAATGGAAAATGAAATACAGCAGTTCGGGCAGTCGATGGGGCAGTTAGGGATCAATGTTGGTGACAACAAGCGAGCTCTTGATGACTACGCAGCACGAATGGCAAGTCAAGCAACAGCATTCGATGAATTGACACACAAGGTCAATGACTTGGGCCATGCTGGTGGTGTCTTGGGCAGCACTCTTTATGAAAGAATGGGGGCAGTGGAGAGCATAATGCATACAATGGCAACGGAGATAAGCAGAATGATGTATGCAGTTAGGAGCTTTGTTCCCCCAGAGTGCTTTGACGATCAATATAATCAGCCTCCCCCTGATACTGATGGTACTGGTGGTGCTGGAGGTGCTGGTGGAGCTAGACCCTCGGGTTCTGGTTTTGGTGGTTCCTATGCTACTGGTGGATCTGGAGAGAAGGGTGATGGTCAGGATAACTCACCTAAGGGGGAGAGTGGAAAAGAGACGAGACAGCAGTCACTAATTATTGAAGAAATTGAAGAACAGACTGATCTTGTCAAAGAAAATGAGCCAGTAATTGATGAAGAGGCTCAGAGGAAGCGAAAGGGTAAGGCGGTCATGGTTGAAGAAAAAGAACCATTCGCTGACCTTGGTAGTCGACAGGAAGGAGTACATGTTATTGATTCAGACTCTGATATGGAAGACGTACCCCTGGCACATGCTATTAAAAGATCTTTGAAGGAACAAGGTGGAGGTGCTGGGATGTCTACTGGAGAGACTGAGGAGATACCTGTTGATAAAGAGACCCTGGAAGCTCAACAGTTGGCCTGGGAACAAGCTCAATTCCATAAAATGAAGATGATGCAAGATGAGGCTGTTTTCCTTGAAAAGCAAGCGGAGCTCAAGGAGAAACAGTATGATCATGAGCTTGCAAGGTTAGCTGATCCTCAAGTTGATCTGGACAAGAGAAGGATCGGACAGAAATGGGATGACGCAAGGAAGATTCTATTGGGAGTTTGTACGAAAGGAACTCATAACAAAGAGGCAGAAGACTTATTCTACAACTTGAACTTGCAAAATCCACTGATTATTGACTATATAAATGCTCTGAAAAGGTTGATCTCTAAAGTCAGAGTTGGATACAATGCGATGGTTAAGGAGTGGCAGGTCATCTTGTCTTTAGTCGAAGGAGTCCCGACATCTTTCTTGTATGTGGATGATCAATTCATCTCGAGAAGATCTGCGTCAGAGTTGTTCTTGCTAGCAACAAAAATTCAATATTCTCAAGCTGAGGAGCTTAGCATTCTGTATAGAGATCAGTTAATGCAGCTAGCAGAGGACAAGGGACCAGAATTCTCAGCAAATCCTGATGTTGTCCGGATGGTAGTTGATGGAAAGATGAAGAGGGTTAGTTTAGAAGAAAATGATCTAATGGCTCTACCGGTAGAATCCCTAAAAGCTGTCTGTAGGCAAATGATGAGTAAGGGATTCACCTCTGACATTAAGGAGAAGTCAGTAGAGTTTATTGAGAGGATCATATTCAAAATGAGCAATGAAATTTGGAAGTGTGACATTATTGCTCCAAACCCTCTAGACAATGTTAAGGTTGAACCAGAGCTTATTGAAAGAAGATGGAATATTCTACAAGCTGTTAAAAATGTAGATGAAGCTCTGATTCTTCCTTCTGGATCACTGGAACAAGGAGAAATAAGGGAGGCAATTGGTGTTCCAGGGAGAGATACTGTATACTGGATACACTCATTTAACGATGACACAGCTGATGCTTTAGCATTCATAGATGCAGACCAGAATCAAACTTTATTGCATATGAGTAGAAAATGGCTGCTGCAGACTCAAGATGCTGCATTTTTGGAGAAAGTTTTAGAAATATTCAAATGGGGCGAAGTGGAGAATGAGAATGTGGATGAGAAGCAGAGACTTCTGAAGTACTTGGCTGAAGTAGTGGGGGAAAAGAAGCGAATGGAGAGAGATGCGGCTAGTGTCCACAATACTAACCGTGTCAAGGGCTACCCCAAAATGATCTATTGTCAGTTCAAGGCTGATAAATCGCATTGGAAATCACAGCTCATAATGAAGAATTTTGAGGATATTCCAAAGATCAGAACTACTCAGGAGGTTGACAAACTTAGAAGGCTTTTCAGGCATCCTTATCCAGAGCCCAAGAATCCTCTAGAAATGGAAGCAGTAAGTCTATTGAATGCAAGGTGGAAGCAGCTTCATGATCCAGTCTACAAGAGAGATCAACAGCAGAAGCAAAGGCGCAAAAAGCAGAAAGAAGAGAAGCGCCAAGCTGAAGAAGCTAGGAAAAGGAGACGGAATTAGAACTAAAGGTCAGAGTGGTGTGAACTTGAAGTTGGAAAAACTTCATATCTGTTGGTTGCTTTAACTCACTTGAGGAAAATTCACCTGATCACGGTATGCAGATAGGCTAACTTACCATACTGTAACCGTGAATCAGAGTGGATCCAATAAGGTGATACAAGTTTGACTGAAAGGTATGAAATAATCCAGGTGATAGGAATCACTCAAATGGTCTTTAATTCGAAGTTCGAATTCTTTGTCTAGCTTAAGTTTATTTATTCTAGTTCTTTGAATTGTTTTCCAAGTTTATTTCAGTTGTAATTTAAACAAGACAGTAATGTTATTTATCTTTTTCTCGTCTCACTGTTTAGTTGAGTTATCCCTTGTTAATTTGAATGTCATTGTTAGACTATCAAATAGGGGGAGATTGAAAGGCAGAGTGTCCAAACTTGTAACACTATAACTTAAGTAACTCAACTAAAAGAAAAGATACTTAACCAGAAGACAATCAAGAACTTGAAGCCACAAAGAAATCAATGCTAAATGAAGACAGTGTAATTGATACAATTCAACATGTTTAACTATGATCAAATAAAGAAGAAATCATTGAAAGAAGTTCAAGACAGAGTTGTTCATGCCTCAGTGATTTGTAACTTAAAGATTCAAGATCATATCTATCAGTATCAATAAGACAAATTGATTTCAAGTGAACAAGAAGGAAAGCAATATTTGGAAAGCCACATTACTAATTGAATATGGTAATCTATTCAAGAAGCAGAAACACTATCAAGACTAGTCACTTATGAATCAGACCATTGCATCAAGTGTCAGGACATTGATAGCAAGTTTATGTCAATAATAGAGATCCAGGTTCAAGAGCTTGTTGAAGAATATGGAAGACATAAAGAAATCACAAGTTCAAGATGTTGCATTGAAGTTTCAAGTTGAAGCCCAGAATTTTTCTAAGTACAAAATGTTCTAGATAGCCAAGTAGAACATTTCTATGTAGAAATTCTACTTAGATGTTCGAGATAGCCAAGTAGAACATTTCTATGTAGAAATTCTACTTAGATGTTCGAGATAGCCAAGTAGAACATTCCTATGTAGAAATTCTACTTAGATATTCGAGATAGCCAAGTAGAACATTCCTATGTAGAAATTCGAGTTAGATGTTCGAGATGGCCAAGTAGAAATTCTCAAGTGGAGGGCAGTTTCAACATGACACATGGCATCATCTAATTGGCAGATTTCCAAGCTTTCAAGATAAGATAAGATTTATGTGGACATCATTGGGCCACGTACATCTTAGTCTTTGAAGACTACAGGACATAGATTACAAGTAGTATAAATAGAAGTACTTGTGTTTTATATAAAGAGAGAGCAATATTTTCGAGAAAAACACTTGTAAAAGAGAGATAGTATATTCACAGAGCTTAGTATCATTTACTACCCTCTTTACTTCTGGTGTACTTTGTAATGAATGTTGTAGCAACCTTTTCAAGTTATATATAAAACATATATTCCTTGAATCAGTGTGTTCATTTATTACATTGCATTTATTGCTTCTTAAATTTGAAAAGTTGTATTCACCCCCCCTCTACAACACATTTGGACCTAACAGTACAACACGCAATAGAAAGGAGGAACAGAATGAAGGACATAGAAGCGAAAGTTGGCCCTGAATGGGATGAAGCAAGGTCTCTGCTAAAGAAAAAGGAGTTATCTCTTTCTCACAGGAAAGACAGAGAAGTCCTTGATCTCTTCAGGACCATGAAAGTGTTAGTAATTGTGCTCTAGAGACAATACTTTTTATATTTTAAGGAAAATATTTATTATTAAGGATTATGTTTTATTAATTATTATTTATTTATTATGTTTTATTTACTGCGTAATAAATTGAAAGCATAATAAATGTCCTTGGAATTTTGATACGTATTATATATCTTTAAGTATGTGACTTAAAAATGAGATTATATGAATAGTATCTTATTCCTAAAATTCCCTAGTCGAGTATTATTATTTAAGGACAATAATAATGCACAAAGACTAGTATGTTTCTTGACAGATGACCACATCTCATTGGTCATAGGTATGAGGATACTAAAGTCAAGAACATAAGTGCATGTATCAATGCATGGCACTGGAATGACCCGCCGTGAGATTCTACATGTTAAGTAAGTGTCATAAGTAATTCTCACTGTGATAATGGTGTAATGATCCTTAGACCTGAAATCATTATATTTCTATACGAGAATTAATATACTTTGATTACATTAAAAGTTACCTTTGATCGGGTGATGATAAAAGTGGACATTGGGTATATTATGAATCGTATGAGAAATATGAATGATCTAGATGGGATTTAATCCTCCTAATTTTAGGAGTGATATTATTGGCCTCTTGTTTGAGTGAGACTATGAAATGCACGGCCGTGCTCAAATGTTGATTTGATTTTAATAGTCTACTCATCGATCAAGAAAATAAAGATTAAATTATGAAGAGGATGACACGAGACATGCCTTGAGTTTAATCTATAATATCAAGATTAAAGGGATTATATTACATGGAACATTATTCACGAAAGGCTTAATCGAATCACCGATTTATTATTATTACTTGGGTAGCAATGATGTATTACTAGATGCCGCTCATTGTTTACAATTTTAATTAGATATTAAAATTGTTGCCAACGTAATAATAACCTACAGGGTCACACACAAAGAACGCTTGAAGGAGAAATAATTTAAATTATGAATTTAAATTAAATAAGTAATTTATTTTATTTATGATATTAATTAAGTATGACTTAATTAATTATATAAATAGAATAAATGAATTACTTAAACTAATTCCAAAATTAATAATTAATTAATTAAGTGAGACTTAATTAAATAATTTAGAATTTTGGATTAGTATTAATTATAATTGGATTATAATTAGAAAACTTATTCCTCTCTCTATATAATCTCTTTATGGGCTGATTTAATTAGAAAGAGATTTTACAAAAACCCTAGCCGCTATGAGAGAGGAGGAAGATAGAGAGAGAAGAAGTTTTCGGGTGCTAGTACACATCAATCCTTCATGAAAAGTGTTCGTGTGGATATCGTAGAGCGTAGATCGCGAGAGCGGGATACGTGGTGATTAAACAAGCTTTGGACCTCCATTAATCTTCCATTAATGAACTGTTAAAGCTTCTAAAGGTATTTATTCTTTATCTCTGAATTAAATCTTTTGTTTTCGCATGGATCCTGCGGAGGGTTTCGCTATTTTGATTTATTTTTCGCGTTTATTCCGCTGCGTTTGTGTCACGAAACCCTTCAATGGCATCAGAGCTACTTGCGAAACGTTTTAAATCGGTTATGTGCTTAACAGTTTTTGATATATAAGCATGTATGCGATCTATCATGATTTTATATTGATATAATATGTATATGTTTATATATATTATGAATATATGATATTCATATGATGTATAATCATATGATGATTATGTGTGTTGATGTATGTATATGATACATGTTTGTTCTTATTATGGAAATCGTATTCAATACGAATTCTGAAACGGCTACCGTTGATTTTCTGAAATCTGTGTCCGTTGTCCGATTTTCGCAAACGATATGTGTTTTCTGACTGGAATCGGGTCACTGAGCAATACTGACATAGTCAGCTCTGCGTATGTAAGCCATTAGATGTCGTTACAGCCTCCAAAACGGTGATTTATGATTTTCTGAAAATTATTTGATTTTCTAAAATTTTGAGTATATGTATGTATATATTATAAATATATTATATTCATGTAATGTATAATCATATGATGATTGTATGTATCTCTGTATATGTATATATGATATATGCTTGTTTTTGTTATGAGAATTGTATATGATACGATTTCTGAAACACCGTCAGATTTGGAGAAATCTGACTGCCGTATCCGATTTTCGCAAACGATATGTGTTTTCTGACTGGAATCGGGCCAATGAACAAAACTGATAGTTATTCTATCACCGACTGGTCTGTAAGGCGTTTGACGTCGTTAAGGGCCTCGAAATAGCGATTTATTGTCTTCAGAAATCTGTTTTTAATTTTTTGAAATTTCGAAATTTGTTATATATGATTATATGATATGATTATATAATATGAGATATATTATATGTGTTATATGATAGCATGGTGGATGGTTATGGCCTAAAGACCCATAGGATAGTGGTTTTAATTTATAGTTTTGGTTTCTAAATACGACTTGCATGTCGTTTATTCATTGTAATTTAATTATCTCGAATGTAACTCGAGTTCTTCTTGTAATTTCATTAGAATAGTTTTATTTTTATTATTCAATGTAATTATCAATGAAGACTTGCAAGAAAGGAGGCGATCCAAAAGGGGATGATGGAGCAATGAAGAAAGAAGACATGTAATAGATAGTATTTTTAAAACCACCATAGACTGACCTTGATATTTCCATTAGCTTGGAAATATCATATAGGATGGGGCCATAACCAAACACGTTTAATTTACGCACATTACATATATGTATATGATTGCATGTATTGGTATGTATGCGTAGATATAATTGAAATGCATGCTTAATATTGATTAATCATGTATGTATTAGATACGACACCCATGCCATGTTTGCTTAAACAAGATAAAATCTGTAACGATTCAAGATTTTAAAATTAACAAACGATCATGAGATTCTTGTGTTTATGAAATATGGATTTTTAAAACACGGAATTAAATATGGATTTTTGATATCTATAATTGGGATTTTCTGACAAAAGCGGATATGCGTATTCGTAAGGCTGATGGGTTTTAAGTGTGACCATTGGTATCCTCCATCTACCTGGGAAATGAATAATTTAAGATGTCGATTTGAAATATTTGGTTCAAGGAAAAATTGAGGATCTCTTTATGATGTGATCATGATCGTTATAAATTTTCTAAAACCCCTTAACAAAATATTAAGTTTTACTCGGATGCTTTCCAATGAATGAACACTCATCGAATCCTAGATCGATAAGGGGAAGGACTGTCAGTGGCAGGGGACTCCTATCTATCGTGGTGAGATGCGACGAATATAAACGGTTATATTCGGCCATTGTATCATTGGGTCTAACTTAACTGAGTCGTCATAATAAGTGAAAATAAACGGTTATATTCAACTATTATGAACTTAGAAGCATAGAGTTTGGTTAAAAGTCTATTAGATAGATAAGATCAATCGTTGTTCACCAAACTATCCAAGAATTATATATGATATAATTGGCAACTGTTGTCTACCTAAATAATCATTTTCTAAGGACTTCCAGTGGTTGACTTAGGACGTGACGAAATATGGATCTTGGCTCACTAGAAAGAATTATGGGATATACTTTCCAAATTAATAGTAAGGGCTATTAGTTTGATAAAAATACTGGGAGGTATATGATGATATACCATAATAACTTAAACATAATTAATATTAAATTTGCAATCTAGTTTATTTTATGCACTTTAATATTGTAGATATCAAATGATAAACACAAACAACTTCTCCATGCGATCAGTTCTTGAGAAGGACAAGTTAACGAGAATATATTTCCTTGACTGACATAGGAGCTTGAGGATCGTCCTCGGGCACCACGATATTAGTCAAATCTCTTCCCCTGCTCTTAAAGTTGAGAATGTAACATGTGCAAATCATAGTGCTTATTGGAAGCAAATTGATGTTGCGACTGATGTTTCATGTCTCATGCTCGCAAATATATGTGCTGAGCTTAAGAAGCAATACAAGCATATAGATGCTTATGAAACGATTGAGCACAAGATATATTTGAAAGGGCACTATACACTTACAAGTAGGGAGAGTGAGACCCGATTACACCACATGTTCTAAAGATTATAGGGTATAATGAATACCATTGATATTTTGGGTTTCCAGATTGGTCTGGAGACAGTTAGATTTGATCTTACAATCTCTGGACAAATATTATTCTTATTTTGTTATGAACAATAAAGTGAATAAGATTTGTAAAACACCCATTGAGTTGCTAAGCATGTTGAGAACTGCTGAAAGTAATATGATAAATGCATGAACTACTACTATATTGATGGTAAACATAGGGAATGCAAAAGGGAAAGGAAAATGGAAAGGCAAGGAGAAGATTTGATCTAGTTCCGTTGTCAAACCAAAGTCCAATCCCTAAAACAGACTCTAAAGTCTGAATGAGGTGTTGATAAAGAAGACGATTGTCACTTCTGTGGAAAGTTGGGAGACTGGAAATTAAACTGTCATGCTTAATTGGAAGATCGGAAGATGATGATCAATAAGGGTCAAGCTTAAGGTATCGGGTTGGAATTGGAGTAAAGATAGTTGCTCTGGTTCGAGGAACTCGTTACTTAATTTTTGGCCTATAAGGAAAATTTAGAACTTAATAATTGTTATAGCGTGCTTGCAATTGACAGAGACATTATTTCAGTTTCTTGTTTGGACAAGAAAGGCTTTTTCATTTTATAACAATAGTTGTTTATTCTATTTTGATGATGAGCCTTATAATGTTGCACATCTAATTAACAATTTATATATTCTAAAGTGACTCAAATCAAATATTACCTTTGGCACTGTTGTTGAGGCCGTATTAATAAGAAACGCATTTTCAGAATACATAAGGATGCATTCATGGATAAGTTTGATTATGAATCATACAAAAGGATGCGAATCTTGGTTTATTTGGTAAAATGACTAAAGCTCCTTTTACCGGACATGGTGAAGGGATCATTGAATGGGTATGACTTATACATAGTGATGTATGTGGTCATATGTGTACGATGACAAAAGGTAGATTTTATTAACTTCATAAAATTTACTAATTATTTTAGTAGATACGGATATATGTATCTTTTGAAGAACTAATCCGAATCATTTGAAAAGTTCAAAGACTATAAAGATGAAGTAGAAAATATCAAAGAAAAGTTTTTTTTGATAGGAGAGATCACACCTTGTTGGACATGGTGCGATCAATGTTGAGTCAATGAATCTTCCAATTAGTTTCTGGGGTTGCACCCTGGAAACGGCTCCACATACACTTAACTGTGTTCCTACTAAATTGGTTCAAAAGACTCCTTATGAGATATGGACTGAGCAACGTCACAGCATGTCATTTATAAAATTTTGGGGATGTGAAGCGTTTGTGAAACGTCTAATCTCTGACAAGCTAGGACCAAAATCAGACAAATGTAATTTTGTGGAATACCCAACTGAAACAAGGGGTTATTCTTTCTATAATCCTTCCGAGAACAAAATGTTTGTTGCTCGAACTGCTGAGAGACAGTGGGAGGATAATAGATCTCAATGAAGTTTGAGACCCATATGATAACGTTGAACCAGTGGAGGAACCTGAGTAGAATGTACAAGAAAAATAATACTGCTCAAGAAACACAGGTGTTCGTAGGTTTAGTAGGATTCGCCATGAGCCCGAGAGATAATATGGATTTCTCTTGACTCAAGATGGTGATATGATGCTTGTGGATGAAGATGAGCCTCTCACCTACCTAGATACTATAAACACTCCAGATTCTAAGAGATGGTTGGATGCCATTAAATTTGAGATGGAATCCATGTATACTAATCAAGTATGGACTTTGGTTGATCCACCTGAAGGGGTAAAACCTATAGGGTGCAAGTGGGTTTTCAAGAAGAAGACCGACATGGATGCTAATGTACAGACCTATAAGGCACGATTGGTGGCAAAAGGTTTCAAGAAAATTCATGGTATTGACTATGATGAGACCTTTTCACCAGTTGTTATGGTCATGTCCATCAGGATTTTGCTTGCTATAGCTGCTTACTATGACTATGAAATCTGGCAAATGGATGTCAAAACCGCTTTCTTAAATGAGAGCCTTGAAGAAGATATGGATGTGTACATGACACACCCTAAGGGTTTTGTTGATCTAAAGGATGGTGGAAATGTATGTAAGTTGTGTCGATCCATTTATGGATTAAAGCAGGCCTCGAGGAGATGGAACATTTGTTTTCATGAAACAGTCAAAAAGAGTTTGACTTTATTCAGAATGAAGATGAAACTTGTGTTTATAAGAAGTTTAGTGGGAGCCATGTGGCATTCCTAGTATTATATGTTGATGATATATTACTAATAGGGAATGACATTCCTTCTCTATAGACTGTGAAGACTTGGTTGAGAAATAATTTCTCAATGAAAGACTTAGGCGATGTGACATATATATTAGGGATCGAGATCTATAGAGATAGATCAAGGTGATTGATCGGCCTAATTTAGAGTACATACATTGATAAAGTTTTGTATCAATTTCAAATGCAAAGAGACTAAAATGGATATGTCCCAATGTCTCATGGGATAGTGATCTCAAAATAAAATTTGTCCTAAATCATTGGATGATAGGGACTGCATGAGTAAAATTCCATATGCATCAGCAATTGGTTTTATAATGTATGCAATGATATGTACTTGTCCTGATGTCTCGTATGCTTTAACCATGATGAGTAGATACCGATCTAATCCAGGTGAAGGTCACTGGACGACAGTCAAGAATATTCTTAAGTACTTAAAGAGGACTAAAGATTCATTCTTGTTATATGGAGGAGATGTGAAGCTAGTTGTAAGAGGTTTCAGTGATACTGGTTTCTAGACAGATAACGATAATTTAATGTTTCTGTCTGGCTTTGTGTTTTATTGAGATGTTGTATGCTGGAATGGTTCACAGCAAAGACAATTGTTGATTTTACAATAGAACCTGAGTATATTGATGCTTGTGAAGCAGCCAAGGAGGCTGTTTGGGCATGTACTTAGGAGATATCACCTAATTAATGAGATTAATGATCAAGGAGATATACATATATGTAAAGTGTATACTAATAATAATATTGCAGACACACTGACTAAGGCTTTGTCGCAGCAGAAGCACGAAAGTCACACTAGTTCCATGAGTATTGGATACTTGGGTAATTGGCTCTAGTGCAAGTGGGAGATTGTTAGTAATTGTGCTCTAGAGACAATACTTTTTATATTTTAAGGAAAATATTTATTATTAAGGATTATGTTTTATTGATTATTATTTATTTATTATGTTTTATTTACTGCGTAATAAATTGAAAGCATAATAAATGTCCTTGGAATTTTGATACGTATTATATATCTTTAAGTATGTGACTTAAAAATGAGATTATATGAATAGTATCTTATTCCTAAAATTCCCTAGTCGAGTATTATTATTTAAGGACAATAATAATGCACAAAGACTAGTATGTTTCTTGACAGATGACCACATCTCATTGGTCATAGGTATGGGGATACTAAAGTCAAGAACATAAGTGCATGTATCAATGCATGGCACTGGAATGACCCGCCGTGAGATTCTACATGTTAAGTAAGTGTCATAAGTAATTCTCACTGTGATAATGGTGTAATGATCCTTAGACCTGAAATCATTATATTTCTATACGAGAATTAATATACTTTGATTACATTAAAAGTTACCTTTGACCGGGTGATGATAAAAGTGGACATTGGGTATATTATGAATCGTATGAGAAATATGAATGATCTAGATGGGATTTAATCCTCCTAATTTTAGGAGTGATATTATTGGCCTCTTGTTTGAGTGAGACTATGAAATGCACGGCCGTGCTCAAATGTTGATTTGATTTTAATAGTCTACTCATCGATCAAGAAAATAAAGATTAAATTATGAAGAGGATGACACGAGACATGCCTTGAGTTTAATCTATAATATCAAGATTAAAGGGATTATATTACATGGAACATTATTCACGAAAGGCTTAATCGAATCACCGATTTATTATTATTACTTGGGTAGCAATGATGTATTACTAGATGCCGCTCATTGTTTACAATTTTAATTAGATATTAAAATTGTTGCCAACGTAATAATAACCTACAGGGTCACACACAAAGAACGCTTGAAGGAGAAATAATTTAAATTATGAATTTAAATTAAATAAGTAATTTATTTTATTTATGATATTAATTAAGTATGACTTAATTAATTATATAAATAGAATAAATGAATTACTTAAACTAATTCCAAAATTAATAATTAATTAATTAAGTGAGACTTAATTAAATAATTTAGAATTTTGGATTAGTATTAATTATAATTGGATTATAATTAGAAAACTTATTCCTCTCTCTATATAATCTCTTTATGGGCTGATTTAATTAGAAAGAGATTTTACAAAAACCCTAGCCGCTATGAGAGAGGAGGAAGATAGAGAGAGAAGAAGTTTTCGGGTGCTAGTACACATCAATCCTTCATGAAAAGTGTTCGTGTGGATATCGTAGAGCGTAGATCGCGAGAGCGGGATACGTGGTGATTAAACAAGCTTTGGACCTCCATTAATCTTCCATTAATGAACTGTTAAAGCTTCTAAAGGTATTTATTCTTTATCTCTGAATTAAATCTTTTGTTTTCGCATGGATCCTGCGGAGGGTTTCGCTATTTTGATTTATTTTTCGCGTTTATTCCGCTGCGTTTGTGTCACGAAACCCTTCAGAAAGAAAAATTCGAAGATGTTCATGAGTTCTATTCTATGCTATCAGAAGAAATAACAAGCGTGTCAGTCAGTGCACTTAAAAATGGCTGGAAAATGTATATCAATTCAACATCACTGGGATCAAGGATATTGTCGACAAAGAGTTTTGAAAAGATGAACATAGTGGAGCTGTATGTGCTAAAAAGGAAAGTCATCTTTGGAGGGCACAAGACGAATGAGATACTGAGAGATCTAATTGAAAAGAAGATAATGGAGATCGGTGTCGAAGCGTTTGAAAAGCCTCCGGTTGTCAAGTACTACAAAGCAACAACACTTCACAACTTAACTTTGTCAGACTAATGTTTGGACTCAAGCCATATGTTGTTCATGCAGTATGTAGAAGGGAAACTCAGAAGCAAGAAGAACAGAACTCTAGAAGACTTAAATGCTGCTGAGTTGATCTATGCATTCAGGCTAAACAGAGCATTTGGTATGTCAGCAAGACAGCTGTTGGAAATGTCCAGATATTATCAGGAACCAGTTTATGTAAGAAGACCGGATGGCACTAAAGTACTCGAAGCCATTAAAGACTCTGTACCCTGCATTCAAACTGAACCAAATGGAACAAAATACTTTCTCTTCAAGAAAAACGGTGTGGACAAAAGGAAAGAACTTTCAAAGCTTGGGAGAAACAACTCTGAGATTATTCGAAAAGTCTTTTCAACGGTAAAAAGATCCACTGTCAAGTCAGACAAAAAGGCTTTGAGGATGATCGAAGATATTCTAAGGGAGAAATTGACAGAAGAGTCAATGCACAACACTGAAAGAGTAAAAGGCTTTCCAAAAAGGATAACAGTGTTTGTGTTTACAAAGAGACAATCTCTGGCCTTCGAGTCAATCTCCAAAACAAATTCAACGGCGTTTCTCTCTGAGGTTTTAAAGAAATTAGAAGATCCACCTCCGGTTAACACTCTTGAAGTAGAAGCAAGAGATTTGGTGAAGGCAAGGTTAGAGCAAAAGGAAGAAGAGCTGAGGAAGCACTACTCTGAAACGAGATCTAAAATCAAGCAAGACACGGTACAAGGAAGCAGAAGACCATAGAATTATTTGTTCAGGCTAAAGGAACAAACTTCTTTTGTACACAAAGAAATCTGGAAATGTAATATCTAATCCAGAATGTATTTAATATTATTTACTGTCTTTCTGCACTTTACTTTTTCTTGTAAGTATCAGTTGAGTTATCCTCTCACAGGATTTGCTTGTCGAACTCTAACAAACAAATAGGGGGAAATTGTAAAGCATAATGTAACGTAGTATGTAATAGTGATAATGATAACTCAACTAAGAAACAAAGACAGATAAAAAATACTAATATGTAGCACAGGAATCCAGAAGGACATAATCAAGAAGATAATACATTCATTATTGCTGAGCATTCAAGATGAAAGAATTACTGAACGTCAGGGAGAGAAGTTCATTAATATGTTCAAGCCTCAGTGACAAATAAGAGTTCAGATGACTTCATTCTAAAGACAGAGCAGTGATCCATGTATAATTGTCAAAGGGTTTCAATGATCAGAAGCAATGCAACAGTCCAGAGTTAATCAGCTGAAACAGAATAGAGATTAAGGAAATTCATTCAGTGTTAGTCGTTTGTGAACCAGACCAGTGCACTAAGCGTCAGCACAACAAGAAGAAAATCAGTTGATCAAGCCAAGCCAGAAGAGTGAAATCCAAGTGGTAATTACTTCAAGAAGTCAAGAAATATGCTAAGGCATGTATTACTACAATTGATGGTTTATTACTGTTGAAGCAATGGAGAGGCGCAACATAAGTCTTACAGGTGCAATACAAAGTTTAAGTATGTGTGTGGCGCCTATACAGTGTGTATAGAGTGCAGGCGCCACATACATCTCAAGGCACAATTTCTCTAAGGCACGAGTGGCGCCTGTATAGGGAAGACACTGTACAGGCGCAACACACTTCTCAGGCGCAACTCAGCTGCTCTAAAGTTTCTAAGTCCTATACAGTGTGTGAGTGGCGCCTACACAGGGCAACAACAGTGTAGGCGCAACACACATACTAGGGCATCAAAGGCAGTTGATTTTTTCTAAGGCGTGAGTGGCGCCTATATAGGGAAACCACTGTATAGGCGCAACTCACATGAACAAGGCGCAACTCAGGACAATAGGCGCAACAAGCTTCAAGTGGCGCCCATACACCACTTCCACTCTATAGGCGCCACTCAGGACTTAAGCATTGTGGGAAAATTTCCAATCAAGTCTACAAATAAATATGGGTTCAAATCAATTGATTTAATGGGTTATCATCTTCAAGCATTCAATACACACAGCCGGGAAGCTCCATTAAAGCTAGACATTTATTTCACCCAACTGTATTGTGTTGTAATATTGTTTTGAACCCACTGCAACTAATCATTTGATTAGATTTGTAGCACCACAGGGATTTAATAATAACTTGTTATTTCCCAGCTTTGTGTTTTATTAACTGTCAAGTTCATTTCTTTAAAAACACAAACACTTCCGCAAATTAACTGAAATTTCTACCACATCATATTCAACCCCCCCTTCTATGATGATATTGGACCTAACACATGTGCTAAAGGTACATCCTTCATATCAGAATCTGAATCAAGTACCTTATGTACTTCTTCCTAATGATAACTCAAGTCAATGAATGGCTCTTCTTGCTCAGCCACCACTGCCTTACCCTTTCTCTTCCTATGAGCCTCCTCTTCAATTACCAGCTCATTTTCTTTGACAAAATCAGTAGTCTGTTCTTCAACCTCCTCAATAATTAGCGACTGCTATCTCGTCTCCTTTGTACTCCCCCCCTTATGTGAGTTATCCTGAACACCACCCTTCTCTCCAGATCCACTAGTAGCATAGGAACCACCAAAACCCGAACCCGAGGGTCCAGCTCCACCAGCACCTTCAGCACCACCAGCACCATCATTATCAGAGGGAGGTTGGTTATATTGATCGTTAAAGCACTCTGGGGGAACAAAACTCCTAACTGCATACATCAGTCTGCTTATCTCCGTTGCCATTGTATGCATTATGCTTTCCACTGCTCCCATTCTATCATAAAGAGTGCTGCCCAAGACACCACCAGCGTGGCCCAAGTCATTCATCTTGTTTGCTAATTCATCGAATGCTGTTGTTTGACTGGCCATTCGTGCTGCGTAGTCATCAAGAGCTCTCTTGTTGTCTGCAACATTGATCCCTAACTGCCCCATGGACTGCCCGAACTGCTTTATTTCATTTTCAATTGCTGTCATACGAGTGTCAAGATTTTCAAGATTAAGAGACGGTGTTTGGCTTGGATGTCCTCGCTCTAAAAATCGTTTTGTTACTGTTTGTCACTCGGTTTCGGGCCTTGAAAATGAAGGCCCCTCACTCCCTAAATGCTCACACACACTCCCTGTCTCATGCTCGTGTATGTCTTCAATAATATTCCTGAAAGCGAAAGCAGTACCTGCAGAAACTGGATAAGCAAAATGAGTAGCAGTTATGGGATCTGTTCCCGTCATATCCTGAGGTGGAATATCAGGCTGAGAGGCTGCAGAGTGTTCTAGTACAACATCAGAACCGATCCTCTCTGCAGCATCAGTATGTACCGGTGTAGGTACTTCTGAAGCAATGAAAGCTTCTGGCCTTTCTGAAGCAACAGGCTCTTCATAAGGGACAAAATTCTCACCAAAATCCCTATGTGTAGAATGTGCAATGGGTGAACCACTCACATGTGGTGGAGTGGTTGTGATAGACACACTAGGTTTGGACTGGGCTTTTGAAGTTGCAGCATGTGAAATTTGGCTTTCTTCCGAATAAGTGGCTGCAATTCGGGGTCACTCTCAGAACCCTCACTTAATCTACAGGTGCCGGCCTTTTAACTCCCGTCAGCGAGGGTGAAAGAAAAGAAGCAAGAGTATCAGACTCATAATCAGAAATGTAGCTCTCGCTCTGGGACAGATCCTGCGGGCTAGCAGAATCTTGGGCCATGGAATCAAATTTAGATGAAGAAGAAGTACTAGTAGTGTGAACAGAGAGTTGCTCTTGTTCAAAGAAATTACCTCCTTCATTACCTTGTCTAGCAAAGGGATCAGAATCAGCATGTGGAGTAGGTTGTCTTTCCCTTTGACCGGCAGAGGTTTGACCGTGAGAATGGCCATCATCATCTTCATCACTAAGAGGCTCGTCAGGAATCCCTTGAAATGCGTCAGCATGTGCAGATGGATTCTGAGCCTGTGATGATACGTGCGAGGTGCCCGTCATTGAAGTAATACCTGCATCATATTGAAGCCACACTTGAATATTAGCAGGAATAGTCATCGCTTTACCGTGATGTTTATCCCGATTAGCAATTGTTGTGAGTGACTTGGTGCCCATGCCCAGTGATGCAGATGTTGCACTCGTTGCAAATGCCTGTCTTATAGAGAAAGCATCAGGCGGTACTAAGTGATTAATAAGAATTTGTAAGGAACGAGGATACCAGCATACAACATCAGTAGTTGTAAGGTCTCTGCTTGCAGATGATCCCATTGTAGCCACTATTTTTGAAAGAACGATTCTTCCATAATTAATGTACAGTTCACGGGCTAGGGAAACTGCAAAGACTTGCATGGGAATTGGAATCTGATGATAATCTTTTTCGCGCGCCCGAAAACATCTTGTGATGGCCTCGAAAAAATAATTCCATTCCACATGGAAGTATTGTTTCTGGATGGCGCCAGTTGAGATCCGTCCAGAAGGAGGATAGCATCCAATCTCCTCAAAGAACTTGATACGATCTGCCATTGTAGGTTCAGGGTCATAAACATCTTTGACTGGGAATCCCAGAACCCTGTTGAACACTTCCTCCGTAACTTCATATTCCTGACCCGCCAAGGTAAACCTAAAACCATAGGGGGTAGATTTGCTCCCAAAAGTAACCGCACTAGTCCATAATTGTTGTAAAGCATCATGGACTAGTGTTGGTTTAGCAGTAAAAGCAATACTAGCCTTGGAGTACAAATTGAAAAATCGTACCCAAAACTTGAAGCGCGGGAGATGATCACCAATTTCCGTAGTAATGTTTAAAAAATTATTTTTCGCAAGTGAAAATTGGTGAGCCATTTTTAAGAAAAATATTTTCCTTGAGTTAAAGTTCGAGTTGAGAAAAACAAATAAAGCTAGCAATTAATCAAGGAAAAATAAAACACGTAAAGTAATTAATTCCTTTAAGAGAACCGAGAAGAAGATCAGGGAATTAACTACTGCAAATATGACATCAAACGCAACCCAATCCACTAATTTCTGCAACCCAAATAAGCGGTATAAAAACTAAACTATGTATGTAATTAACCGTGATAGTTGTGTGTATATGCGTGTATATATAGCAAACTTAGTAGAGTAACAGACACGATCAAATACACAAACACAGGCAATTAGGAACACAAACAGAGAATAGTAAACTAAAATCGGGCAGCAATTCGTGGTATGTAAGAGATTTGACACAATCGAATGAACGGGGCTTTGAATGTTTGAAATCGCAGGGAGGGAGGGTGGGGGCTGTAAAAGATTAGGGTTAAAAACAATTAGGTAAAAGTGAAAAATTAACATGAGTTAGAGATGTATATATAGGCATGAATGAGCAAAGACAAAAATACCCCTGTGAAAACAAGAAAAAAATGCTAAGTACGCACTAGGGAACCTAAGTCGAATACTATCTCGAACATTTAAGTCGAAATTCGAGATGAGTTTCGAGATAGAGACTATCTCGAACATCAAGTCGAAATTCGAGATAAAGTTCGAGATAGACACTAACTCGAACAAATAACCACTTAATCAATTACAACAGCATAATAACCCACGAGGGAATCCCATCTCGAATATCAAGACAAAATTCGAGATGAGTTTCGAGTTAGGAGTTAACTCGAAAAATCCCTTAAAAACTCAATAAAATTCCAAGTACAATCCTGGGAACTCTATCACGAACATCAAGTCGAAATTCGAGATAATATTCGAGATAGAGACTAACTCGAACATCAAGTCGAATTTTGAGATAATATTCGAGATAGAGACTAACTCGAACATCAAGTCGAATTTCGAGATAATATTCGAGATAGAGACTAACTCGAACATCAAGTCGAAATTCGAGATAATATTCAAGATAGAGACTAACTCGAACATCAAGTCGAATTTCGAGATAATATTCGAGATAGAGACTAACTCGAACATCAAGTCGAAATTTGAGATAATATTCGAGATAGAGACTAACTCGAACGATTTCCCAGACTTGGAATTTTGAACAGGCACACGGGGAACTGTAACTCAAAATTCAAGTTGAATTTCGAGATGAATTTCGAGATAGAACTTATCTCGAATATTCTTCCCAGACTTAGAATTTTCAAAACTTTACTCCTGGAAGCCCAACTCGAAATTCAAGTCGAATTTCGAGATGAGTTTCGAGATAGACTCTAACTCGAAATTTTGAAGATACTTTGAATAATTTGGCAATTTTTGCAATAAAAACAACAATTAAATTTTGCCAAATTAATATAAATATCAATTCAAGGATTTTTAACAAAGCAAATAATTAAAAACATTCCTTGACAATTCTAAGGCCTCTAAATTAAAAAAAATTACATGAAAAACACAGGTAAATTCATCTAAAAAATAATGAAAAATTTAGAATAATATGAATTTAACTCCCCCTGTGATCATGCAATTTAACCAACATAAATTCAAAGATTTAACCAATAATTACACATAAAGCACAATGAATTTATGTAAAATAACACCACATGCATCCTATAATACTCATTAATTAACCATTTTAAAGTCTAAGTCCATAATGATTAATTAGCATGCAGAGGTGATATTTTGAGCAATTGTAGAGATTATTTACATATGTTTTCAACTATGCACAAATAAAATTAGCAATTGTCAAGACTAAAGACAAATGAACATGATTAAAACTGGAATTTTACAGATATGAGAAATCACTAACTTGTGTTAAGCATCCCCAATTCACTAACTAACCTATTGAATGTTACTTCATCAAGAGGTTTAGTGAAAATATATGCAATTTATTGCAGTGTGGGCACAAAATGTAACTCCACAGTCCCCTCCTCGACATGTTCTCTAATGAAGTGATATCTGATATCTATGTGCTTGGTTCTTGAGTGGTCTACAGGATTGTTGGTCATGGCAATGGCACTTGTGTTGTCACACATGATTGGAATCTTTTTGTGCTCCATGTCATAATCTTTCAATTGGTTCCTCATCCATAGTATTTGAGCTACACAGCTTCTAGCAGCAATGTACTCAGCTTCAGCAGTAGAAGTAGATACTGTGTGTTGCTTTTTACTTTGCCAGGACACCAATCTTCTGCCAAGAAATTGACATGCACTAGATGTGCTTTTCCTATCAATCCTGCAACCTGCATAGTCTGAATCTGAATAGCCTATTAGATTAAAACCTGTATCTCTTGGGTACCAAATCCCTAGATTTGATGTTCCTTTGAGATACCTAAAGATTCGTTTGACGGCTATGAGATGTGACTCTCTAGGATCCGTTTGGAACCTTGCACACAAACAAGTTACGAACATTATATCAGGTCTACTTGCAGTTAAATAAAGAAGTGAGCCAATCATACCTCGATAGCTTGTGATGTCAACTGATTTACCTGATTTGTCTTCATCAAGCTTCGTGGCAGTGGCTATGGGAGTTTTAGCTGCTGACGCATCTTCTAGATTGTACTTCTTGAGTAAATCTTTGATGTATTTGGATTGACAAATAAAGATTCCTTCTTTTCTCTGACTGATCTGTAACCCAAGGAAGAATGACAGCTCCCCCATCATGCTCATCTCATACTTATCCTGCATTAACTTGGCAAATTTCTCGCACAAGCGTTCATTAGATGACCCAAAAATAATATCGTCCACATAGACTTGAACAAGTATTAAATCACCCTTTATATTTATATAGAACAATGTTTTATCAATTACTCCCCTAACAAAACCACTTTCAATTAAGAACAAGGATAGGGTTTCATACCATCGTCTTGGGGATTGTTTGAGGCCATAGACAGCTTTGAAGAGAAAGTACACAAAATCTACAAATTCTGGATCAACAAAGCCAGGTGGTTGTTTCAGATATACTTCTTCTTCTAGCTCTCCATTCAGGAAGGCACTTTTCACATCCATCTGAAAAACCTTGAAGTTCTTGTGTGCTGCAAAGGCCAAGAACATCCTGACTGCCTCAAGTCTTGCAACTGGAGCGTAGGTCTCATCATAATCAATACCTTTTTTTTGAGAATAACCCTTCGCTACCAAACGAGCCTTGTTTCGTGTTACAAGTCCGTCTTCATCCAGTTTATTTCTGAATACCCACTTAGTTCCAATTACTGATCTGTTCTTCGGTCGGGGTACCAGTTTCCAAACTTTCTGCCTTTCAAACTGATTGAGCTCCTCTTGCATTGCAACCACCCAATCAGTATCACCAAGAGCTTCTTCTATTTCTTTAGGTTCCAGCTTGGACAAGAACCCAGAGTATAAACAGATATTAGCCATGTCAGCTCTTGCAGTTCTTCTAGTAGTCACACCAGCATCTGGATCACCAATAATTAATTCAAACGGATGGTCTCTACTCCATACACGTTCTCTTGGAAATTGTCTTGATGATTCAGCTTGACTTTCTGAATTATTGTGTTGACTACTTGTGTTATTTCCACTAACTCCCCCTGAGTTAGTGCCAGCTCCTACAGAACTAGTGTCATCTCTTCTTGAGCTTTGACCACTTGTCCTTGAGCTGCTTTTTACTCCCCCTGAGATGTTGCCGGATCGTGCGGAAGAAGTTTCCACTGATCTTTCACTAGACTCAGGTATTTCTTCTCGAACACTTGGCATATTTGAAGTAACAACTAACTCAGGTTCATCTTCAATTTCATCTAAGTCCAGATTTTGAAACTTTAGGGACTCAGGTTCACTATTATCTTTAGAAATTGATGGGAGTTTGGTATTGTCGAATCTGACATTGTAACTTTCAATCACTTTTCGATCACTCACTAAGAATACCTGATAAGCTGTCACCACATCTGTAGAATAATCGACAAATATCCCTTCACGTACTTTTGCTTCAAACTTGCCTAAATTTTCATCGTCTATTAGTATATAGCATTTAGCTCCAAAGACATGAAAGTATTTGATTGTAGGTCTTCTGTTATTCATTAGTTCACATGGTGTCTTTTCTTTATCTTTTATAATCAAGGTTCTATTTTGAGTGTAACATGTTGTACTCACTGCTTCAGCCCAAAATTATAAAGGAAGTTTTGATTCAAACAACAAAGTTCTTGCTGCTTCAACCAATGTTCGGTTCTTTCTTTCAACTACTCCATTTTGCTGTGGAGTTCTCGGGGCAGAGTGCTGACGACGTATTCCTTTAGTAACACAGAAATCATTCAATATTGCATTTTTAAATTCCGTGTCGTCGTCTGATCTAATTGCCTTCACAGTGAGTGTTGAAACATTCTCAATTTGAGTGATGTGATCAATGATTTGGAAAGGTACTTCGTCTTTTGTCATAACGAACAATACCCATGTATACTTGGAGAAGTTATCCACGATTACCAACGCATATCTTTTTCTTGATAACGATAGTACATTCACTGTGCCAAATAAGTCCATATGTAGAAGTTGCAGAGGCTCAGTGATACTAGAAATTTCTTTACTCTTATGCGATGCTCTCTTTGACTTTCCCATTTCACATGCTTCGCAGAGTCCTTTAGGAGCAAACTCCATTTGAGGTAGATCTTTCACCAATTCTCGCCTCGCGAGAGCATTCATCGTTTTGAAGTTTAGGTGAGATAGCTTTTTATGCCATAACCAGCTTTCATCATCTGAAGCTTTACTGTAGAAACAGGTGACTTCATTCTGGTTTGCCGAATCCATATCAGCAATAAAAAGATCTGCCTTCCGAACTCCTCTTAAAGCCAACGAACCTTCCTTGATGTGAGTTATTGATACACCTCTCTTATTGAAGACAATTTTATAACCTTTGTCACAGAATTGACTGATACTCAATAGATTGTGCTTCAATCCCTCAACATAAGAAATATCTTCAATGATGACATTACCAGTCTTCAGTTTGCCATATCCCTTTGTCACTCCTTTGCTGTCATCTCCAAAGGTGACATAAGGGCCATCCTTCATAACCAACTCTGTAAGCAGGGACTTGTTTCCTGTCATATGCCTTGATGCTCCACTATCTAGCACCCATATAACTTTATTTCTTTTCTTCTTAATGCCCTGCAATAATAGATTGATTAGGCGTTCTTCGGAACCCAAGATTGATTGGGCCCGGCTTTTCTATAAGATCGAGAATTATCAGATTTAACAACAGGAGATGCACTCTTTTTAACATTACTAGAGCTTTCGACTTTGTCTTTTCCTTTTTCAGACTTGACGGATTTGTCAGTCTTAGGAGAAGCCTTGTCACTCCTAACTTTAGGAGGACTAACAGTCTTAGCTCTTACATGCTTCTTTTTGACATTAGAACTAGCAGAAGAATTTAGACATGATTGGCTAGTTGCATTCATCAAGTTCACAAATGTTTGCATGACGTTAAAAGTGCATGGCATACAATTTGGTTGACCACATTGTGCATGATTCTGATGCATATTATTCATTGTGTGTGGTACAGGCATGGCATGTGCAACAGGAATATTAATGTTAGATTTACATGCATAAGAAAGATGTTCAATTGATTTACAGTGATAACATGCTTTCTTTATTCGTTCTGCCTTGACCTCTTTTAAGCCTTTTTCCCTTTTACTCTGTTGTTTAACAGCCTTAACTCCTAATCCTGGTCTAGATTCTTCTCTAGGGGATTTGATTCTAACTGATTTAGTAGGAGTTACAGGTTGTTCTCTTTTGCGATCTTCCATCTCTATTTCATATCTAACTAATAATTCAGTCTCTTTTTCTTCACGAGGAATGAAGTGTTTAAAGATAGGTTTGACAACAGATTTAAGAATAGTAGGTATTTCCTTATTAATCTCACCGGAACAAGTGTCTACAGGCCTTTTTCCTTCTTTCTTAGATAAGTTAGAATAGTCAAGTCCTACACCGACTCCAGTTATCTTCTTAAATGTGCCACTATCAACATTCACTTTACTAGCTGCTAGTTTATAAGCTTCGCATTTAGTTTCTAACTCAGCTAGTTTATTCCTAAGACATGCTTCTATTTCATCCTTAAGGTTGAGCTTGTGTTCCAAAGTTTTAATAGAGTCTCTTTAGGAAGTATCTATAGTGCAAGCAACCTCTAATTCTTCCACTTTTGCCTCAAGCATTCTGCATTTGGCAACAAGTGTTTTCTGTTCTTTTTTAGAAGTATTTAGGCTTTTGCACAACATATAGATCTCTTCGCTAAGAGCCCCGTTCTGCACCTTATAATCATCAATAGACATTTCCTCTTTAAGGGTTAGAACTGGTACCTCTGGTTCATCTGATGTCTCAGCCATGAGGGCAAAGTTTACTGTATGAGTAACTTCTTCCTCATCTGAATCATCCCAAGCTCTGCCTTCTGTTACAACTAAAGCTCTCTTTCCATGTCTTTCCTTCACCAGGGCTTCATACTTGCTTTTGAGGGCTTCATAAGTTTCTTTGGGATATGTCTATTTCGGCTTCTTACAGTCTGTAGCAAAATGTCCAGCTTCACCGCAGTTATAGCATTTGAACTTCATTTTGAAATCCAACGGTGATTTGTAGCTGGCACTCTTGGCTTTCCCTTTGTAACCTTGAGAACTACCACAACCCTTAGTAACCCGATAATAAGATGAAGATTTTCTTTGTGGACGGTTACTCTTTCTGAATCTTATGTTGCTGAACTTCCTTGCCATGTATGCCACGACACTATCATCCATGTTGTCCAGCTCTTCTTGGGTGAAGTAGTCATCATCACTATTTGATGTGCACTCGTCATCATTTTTAACTTGATGTGGTGCAGGTGATGATCTAGGTTTCTCTGCAATCATTGCCTTTTTAGACTCTTCCTCGTCAGCAATTAATCCTGATGCCGCTTCCTTTCCTCTTGAATCATTATCCCATGCTTGATCTTGAAGGGTCTCCAGCTCATAGGTCTTTAAAATTCCATAATATTCTTCCAGAGAAGTTGTGTGCAAATCTCTGGTTTCTCTAACAGCGTAGACTCTATGTTCAATGCTATTTGGCTGGTTCCTTAGATATCTCGTGTTGACTTCAACCACGGGGAGAGTTACACCTCTCAGATTCAAATCCAAAACTAAATGACTGAATCTTAGATAGACATCTGTTATGCTTTCACCTTTTCTTATTCTGAAGGTATCATACTCCATCTTGAGTATAAGTGTTTTGTTGCTTCTGACCTCAGCGGTACCTTCCATGACGACCTCTAGCTTATCCCAAATCTTCTTCGCTGTAATTAGTCCTTTAACTACATTAAACATCTCATGATCTAGGGATTCCATCAGTGTTTGTCGAACGGATGTATCTAAAGCTATCTGCTCCTTATCAGCATCTGAAAAGTCTACTGCCTTTTTAGGCTCAGACCGTTGTGGTACTACCACATCTCCTTCCATATGCTCAGGAACAACAACCATTGATACAAATTTACCTTTGTCAAGGACTTCCAGATATTCAGGATTGACGGACTCAAGGTAAAGTTTCATTCTCAACGCCCATTCTTCATAATGATCTCGGTCGAACATTGGAATCTTGAAATTATTTTTAGGTGCCATCTTAATGTGGATTTAAAGTAAAGATAATAAACTTTTCTTATTACTTGAGTAGTAATTAAAAGAAAATTAAATTATCTCAAAATAAATCAAGGTTCAAGTTCTGGACACCAAAAAATTTCTAAGTACCCAAGACTAGGCTATGTAGAATATCTATGTAGAACTACTGCCTAAGTCGAAATTCTCTAAGTAGAACTTCAAGTCGAATATTCAAGTAGAATATTCAAGTCGAATATTCAAGTCGAATATTCAAGTAGAATATTCTATGTAGAACTTTTGTCCTTAGAAGAAATTTGCTACAGGTCACTTTAATATTGAATAAACAATATTACTTTTCACACTTTGACTTTTGTGGCTTTTCTCACCTAACTCACCTAACCCACGTGCTAGGTACTGAATATCTTCTGTAATACTTTTTGTTGTGAGATATATGTCAAATGAAAAGCCAATAACACCTTTTTCACTTTTTGTCTTTTGAAAAGGTAATCAAAAGTTGCTGGGTTTGTCTTCTTTATCAAGAACAGTGATGACTTCTTGAAGAACACCAAAAATCAAAGTACCCAGAATAATTCACAAAAATTATCTAAAGTCCACCCAAGCTAAATAATCACACCTGGAGTATTTAAATAATTTTTAGACTGAGTTTTCTCTGTCAAACAAATTAAAGCACACTTTCCAAGAAAAACTTGAAAAGTAGATCTGTAAAAGAAAACTCACGAATCTTCTACCAAACACAAGGATCTATGTTTTGTATGTTAAACATGAGGCTTTGATACCAATTGTTAGGTCCAAAAGTGTTGTAGAGGGTGGGTGAATACAACTTTTCGAATTTAAGAAGCAATAAATACCATGTAATAAATGAACACAATGATTCAAGAAATATATGTCTTATATATAACTTGAAAGGGTTGCTACAACATTCATTACAAAGTACACCAGAAGTAAAGAGGGTAGTAAATGATACTAAGCTCTGTGAATACCCTCTCTCTCTCTTTTACAAGTGTTTATCTCGAAAATATTGTTCTTCTTAAAATAATACACAATTACTTCTATTTATACTACTTGTAATCTATGTCATGTAGTCTTCAAAGACTAAAATATACGTGGCCCAATGATGTCCACATAAATCTTATCTTATCTTGAAAGCTTGGAAATCTGTCAATTAGATGATGCCATGTGTCATGTTGAAACTGCCCTCTATGTAGAACATCTATTTGAGAATTTCTACTTGGCCATCTCGAACATTTAAGTAGAATTTTTACATAGGAATATTCTACTTGGCTATCTCGAACATTTAAGTAGAATTTCTACATAGAAATATTCTACTTGGCTATCTCGAACATTTAAGTAGAATTTCTACATAGGAATATTCTACTTGGCCATCTCGAACATTTTGTACTTAGAGAAATTATGGGCTTCAACTTGAAACTTCAATGCAACATCTTGAACTTGTGATTTCTTTATGTCTTCCATATTCTTCAACAAGCTCTTGAACCTGGATCTCTATTACTGACATAAACTTGCTATCAATGTCCTGACACTTGATGCAATAGTCTGATTCATAAGTGACTAGTCTTGATAGTGTCTCTGCTTCTTGAATAGATTACCATATTCAATTAGTAATGTGGCTTTCCAATTATTGTTTTCCTTCTTGTTCACTTGGAATCAATTAGTCTTATTGATACTGATAGTTATGATCTTGAACCTTTAAGTTACAAATCACTGAGGCATGAACAACTCTGTCTTGAACTTCTTTCAATGTTTTCTTCTTTGTTTGATCATAGTTAACATGTTGAATTGTATCAATTACCTTGTCTTCATTTAGTATTGATTTCTTTGTGGCTTCATGTTCTTGATTGTCTTCCAGTTAAGTATCTTTTCTTTTAGTTGAGTTACATAAGTTATAGTGTTACAAGTTTAGACACTCTGCCTTTCACAAACTTAGGTTAAGAACCTTTTGCCCCTTATGGAAGGTATATTGAAAAAATATTCAAATCCGTGACAAACAAAAATATCGTCAACTACAATCCAACCTGGTTGAACATATCTCGAGATTCCATAATAGTGGTTAATTTGTTTGAAATGTAATGTTTTAAATTATCTTGTTGTTGTAATGATTTTTTTAATTATGTAATACATTTTAATTATAAGTCATGTTTTATTTTTATTTTAATTTTAGGTTCTTATCTTGTATCTTTTTTTAATCATTTTATCAAAAATAAAAAATACTATATTTAAATTATATTATTAATTAAATATAACATATAAATTTATTAAAATTTATTAAATAGGATCTATAAAAATTGGACTTGGGTTTTGCACTGAAGTTAGTTGCCCACTATTTTAAAAGGCCCATTTTTTGATGATGTGTGTTGAAAAAGGGAGAGTGTGTTAGTGGACTTGGGCTCGTCCACTGTACTTTCTCTAAAAATCACAGAGTTAGGTGTACATATGAAATCGTGTTTTGTTCAAATAATGGAGAGTTATTTGAGTGTAGTTTAAATGGGTAATTTGGTTATCACACATTTTTAGCCCATAAAATTTAATTAAATATAGGACCTAAACTCTACCCAAACTCATGTAATATGAGCTTTGATTTGAATTAATGGGTTTAGATAAAATTTGTCACATCATATATACAGTTAAAATACATGTATTCTACTTAAATAGATACAAATACTCCTCAAATAATTAATAACATAAATAATTTTAACCATAATCCATATACTCACTATGTTCCTTTGTTCTAAAATAAATGTCATTTTGACTTTATAAAAGGTTTAAAAAAATTTATTTGTACATATTATTTTTTAATTTTATTTTTCTGAATAAAAATATAATACTTAAGTTATTATTCAAAAATTAAAATAAGATATATGTAAATACTTTCTTTATTTTTTAAATCACATACAAAAAAATTGACAAAAAAAATCATGTAAAAAATCATGTAAAAAATCAAAACAATACTTATTTTAAAAGGGAGGGAGTAATATTTAAAATATTTTCTTCACCAACACCGCAATTTCATCAAAACAGAGGTGACTCGTGAATTAATTTGGAACCACAAAAGGATGAAATCCCAATGACCAGTTGACACGTCTCACTCCAGAACAGGAAACAAAGTCAAACCCTTTAATCACCCCCACTTTCCTCTCCTCCAAACACTTGCCCTAAACTTAAACCCCCCCTTTTTCTCTCCCACTTCGTGTGCCAAACACAAGTACTAGTCCCTCTCTCTCTCCCCGCCGTCATGGCCATCGTGAGCCACCATCTAAAAGCGGCAGCTTCAGCCCTCCCCCATCATTTCCTCCGCCGCAGACCTTTCGGATCCGCGGCGGCGCTTGCTTATGATTGCTATGAATGGGAAGAAGATGAAGATAGATACAAAACAATGGAGGATAGTGAGGGGTGTGGTACTGGCAGAGGTGTTCAGTGGGTCATTCTTGGTGATCCAATGGCTAAACGACACGTGTATGCTGATAAGCTCTGTAAGCTTCTTCATGTTCCTCATATTTCTATGGCTTCTCTTGTTCGTCAAGAACTTAGCCCGAACTCTTTTCTTTACAAACAGGTACTTGTTTTTTGCGTGTGTATGTATATATATTGAAATGTTTGTGTTATATTCTTGATTTTAGCTTCTTTTTTTCTTGTTCATCTCAATATCTCAGAGAATTGTATGTAAATTTCAGTCTTTTGATTGTTGTTTGAAATATTTTTGTAGTGTTATTACTAGTAAAGATTATCATTGCTATTATGGTAGTATAGATTTGACAAATGGTCATGTGCAAAGACACTGCATTGGTTTACACAAGGAAAAAACTCAAGAACTGTGTGTATTTAAATGTTACTTGTAAACCATGAGGGGAATTTTGATTAAAATTGGATGCCGCTTACATACTTTTTTGGGGGTGGGGTGTTAATTATTGTTGGCTCTGGATAGAGTTTCTGTATTGAATGGCCTTATATCTTGCTGGGTTCTAATCACTTCATCAAGTTAATTTGGGGTTAGGCGAGGGAAAGCGGATTAAAATTGGAATCAGAAAATTCAGGGAGGGGGGATGAAAAGTTTTTTTTTCCTTGAACGGATGATGTATCAAAAAATAGGATCCTTTCCCATGACCAGGTCATGGTTAGAGTGCTCGTTCCCCCATCCTCTAAAACATATTTATGTAGCTATATAAGAATGAGATTTGTAAAGAAAATGAAGTAATGACTAATAATTTTGATGGATCTCTTCATGCTGTACACTTATGCTTGTAGTT
Source organism: Oenanthe sinensis (assembly GCA_028671895.1). Lineage (NCBI taxonomy): Eukaryota > Viridiplantae > Streptophyta > Magnoliopsida > Apiales > Apiaceae > Oenanthe > Oenanthe sinensis. The sequence goes on from CM053801.1 coordinate 27,553,936, forward strand.
TTCATTACTCGACTCATGGCTAGAAATCTAAAATTAATTTTTTTATTTGAAATAACAATATTATATATCATCCTGTTAATCAGTAGAAATTACTTAACCAATGGGACCTGCGTAGCGATCTTTAGAACCTTGATATATTGGGAGAAGAAATAGTATAACAGGACTTGCATCCTGCTAAGTATCTAGTTTGTAAGTTATGGATACTGTTTTATTCCTTTATCATTCATTTTTTTCTGAATCTCCTTTGTATTCGTTCCTCCTTAGATTGCAAACTCTGTAAACCAAGGGAAGCTCGTTCCAGAGGAAGTGATTTTTGGCTTATTGTCAAAGAGGCTGGAAGAAGGATACTGCAGGGGTGAATCTGGGTTCATTTTGGATGGTATTCCTCGAACGAGAGTGCAAGCTGTAAGTCACATTTTTATTGCCTCGTTGATTTGATTCTTTGCAAGGTGTTGCTAACTTTCTGAGCATAGTGCTTGGAGCAATCGCCTTTCCAGCAATGTTATCGTATTGTACTCTAAATCTCTATGTAATATTCATGGCCAATTGTTTATATATCACATCAGTCCTGGAAGAAGAATTTCCTTTCTTTCTATTAGAATTTAACTTTGTTGCCTTTCTTAGAAAAATATAGAATTGTGTAAAAGAACATAGATATATGTAGGCTGATGTTCTTAAATATTGCTTCTTTTTTTCTGTGTATGGTGCAGGAGGTCCTAGACAAAATGGCTGACATAGACTTGGTCTTAAATATTAAATGTACTGAAGATTGCAAGTTGAAGGGACTCGTAGGTGACCAAGCTTGTTCTGCCTGCCATGGTCTTCTGGGGATGCACAACTCCACAATAACCAGAAATCTTTCTAAATTTAGTACTGCAGAACATGATGGTGCTAATCTAGAAGGTGTCGGTAGAAATACACTTCATACTTATGCAGAGCAGGTACTTTGTGTAGTTAAGAAATAAATATATTCCTTGTTCCCCAATTGCATCACGTGCTTTAAATATGATGTCAATATGCCATGTATTGGTTGGTGTTGAAAACTTGTTAAGGAGGCAGCTTCTCGTTCGTGCTCCACCAGTCATACTGTCTCTCTCTCTCTGGTGGGAGGTTAAGGGTTCAAGTCTTTGGCGACCTCCATATAAACCCTGCTTGATGGAGTGTCTTTGAAGTCTTTATAAGGACAAGTATACAAGTAATGTATGCCAATGTTGCTAGCTCTTTTTGGACTAACCTGTGGTGGGTGCTTGTGTCCAGTATGCATTTAATTGTCGATTTCCAGTTGCATGCATTATCATGTTGATTCAGGTTGATAGTTTTCTATTTGTCTAGGATACAATAGGTGATTACATAGAAGTGTTGATTTGACTCTCCTTGCTAATGGTTGTTAGTTTGGACATGAATACATAAGCACGTAATAATATTTGGGCTTTAGCTGGTAGTCGAGTTCACTTCATTATAAGTTTGTGAAATACCTGTACGGCTGTATCAATACTAGATGAAAATGGTATACTGAATTGATTGATTGGTTTGAGGATAACGACAAAAGGGTTTGTCTTGGCCATTTTGTTTTTTTTTTTTTGTCGAAGCCTTGTCTTTTGTTGTCCAAGTTGCTTTTCTTTTTCAACTCTTTTCCTTTTGCCTATGTGAGTTTTAGGAATGTCCATAGAACTTGGTAGTAAAAAGATAAAATTTATTTCATATTAAGTATGAGTTTGGACCTGCATATCTAATGCCATTCTTTTAACATTTTTCGATTAAAATTTTCAAATTCAGAATTATCCTGGTCATCCTGAATTTCCTAATATCTAGTTGAGGCTGATATTTATTGTGGTTTTTTTGATTTTTGTTTTTAATTTTGTTGATCTGTTTTGTTCATAATATAGTGGGAAACCATGCTAATGTTAATATTGTATTAAATGTGATTATTTAATCCCATGAAGATTGGTTATAAATGTTTACAATTCTCTTTCTTCAGAGCAAGCCCATTGAAGAATATTACAAGAAACAGAAAAAGCTTCTGGACTTTCAAGTGGCGGGGGCACCCGGGGAATCATGGAATGGTCTCTTGGCTGCTTTACATCTTCAGCATATGAGTGGTTTCAGCTCTTCACAGAAGTTGAATGCATATCTATAGAATTCAATCCGATGATTCAAATACCATATGGTCTTTATATGACACATCGGCTTTATAGTATATATGAGTCACGACTGATGCCTGTATGTCAGGAATTTCTGTTACGCAATTTTGTTTAGGTTTAAAAGAACATGAAATATATGAACCCTAAAATAATGAAGTACACTCCGCTTGATTTACTTTTAAAGAGTATTTCTGATATATATATTCGCTTTCTGTGTATGAATGCGAAGTCATTTTACCTTTCTAACCTTGTAATTTTTTAGAGTATAATTTTTGTAAGAGTTAATTGCATTTTGTATCTCAATGGTTTGGACTAATGATATTTTAGTATTCATATTTTAAATAATTGCATAATGCATCCCACAATTATTTTGGGCACTGCAATTTGTATCCTTTTCGTTATAATGTCAGAGGTAGTTTAGGAAATTAAAAGTATTTAATTATAATCAGATCTTTATTTGAAGTTTTTGACCCTTTAAACAATATTTTTTAGAAAATTTTATATAACGAAAGTTGTAGAGGACGAAAAGATCTTTTCAAAATAATAAGTTTCAAAATTTTCAGAATTTTTTATAATTGTTTTTAATAAGTTGCAAATTTAGTAATTTCGTAAAATTTATAATAAATTCAATTCATTTCCGATTTTGATGATTCAGAAATCATTTTTAATTATTTACAACTTTCGTTCATGATGTTTCCTCATATTATATTTTGAACTCTTCACAAAATAATAATAAAATTAGAAATAATTTTTAATTTACAAATTTATTAAGGGTTGTTTTATTTAATTACCCCGAAAATTTTAAACCTTATTATTTTGAAAAGACCTTTTCGTTCTCTACAACTTTCGTTCTTCAAATTTTTCCAGAAAATATCGGTTGAAGGGTCAAATTTTTTTTACAAATTCATTAAGCGTATGTTTTATTTAATTCCAATTTCGTTATAATCCAAGAAATTTTGAGCATTATTATTTTGAAAAGATATTTCCGCGCTCTTCAACTTCCGTTCTTTAAAATTTTTCAAAAAATATCATTTACAAGGTCAAAATCTCAAATAAATGTCTGATTATAATTAAATATTTTTAATTTTCTAAACTACCCCTAGCATTTTAACGTAAAGAATGCAAATTGCAACTCCCAAAATAATTATTGAATGCATTGTGCAATTATCTAAAATTTGAGTACTAAAATGACATTAATCCAAATTATTGGGATGCAAAATGTAACTAACTCTTTCTGTAATGCATAAAAACAGAAGAGACAATCTATGCTATTGTTGAGAAATGATTGTTGCTTTAATATCATTTATGTCATATGTCGTAAAAAACGATGATTAGTTATTTAGTGATTTTTCGAATTGATTTTATATTAGTGAAATTAAAAATTGTTTTTGCTTGTAAAAATCAGTCACAAATCGGATTTATAGGTCAAAATTGGAATTAATCGGTCAAAATTTAAAATATATATATATTATTTATAATAAATTCTACTCTCTCTGTCCCAATTCAAACGGTTGATTTGACTTTTTAACAGTTAAAATTTTTAAAATTTGACCAAATATTACATATACTATATAATTAAAAAAAAATTATAAAACATATATCATTGAAAAATTTATATAATTTTCTTTAAAATGTAATTTTCAAATTTTTAAAATTATATATATATATATATATATATATATAATTTTCGGTCAAAGTTAATTAAATTTAACTGTTAAAAAGTCAAATGAAACACTTAAAGTGGGACGAAGAGAGTATTAGTTAATTTGTGAGTTTGTTCTCTCTATTTTAAAAGTGTATTAGAGCAAGTCCAAGACTTTCTTATAAATATTATAAAATATTGTGTCATAATAGTTTAAGACATTAGTTTTATAATGCACTCCAACATTTTTTATTATCCTCGCTTGTTATTAAAATATTAATATATTTAAATTATAAAAAAGGAGAGAAGACAAAAATAAGCATGTGAAAGGAGGAAAAATAATTTTTTATCCTTAAAAATAAGGCATGAGATATATGTCCTAGCATTTTGAAGAAGAACTATGGAGCTGTTGGAGCTATTTTTTTATTACGTTCCTTATATTTTAATTTAGAACATCATATGAGGAAGTTGCTGGACTTGTTCTTAAATATTTACTTATATATATATATATATATATATATATATAATATATTATGCATTAAAAATCATTATATATATAAAAATAATATTAAATTGATCACAATTAATGATAGGATTAATGATTTTGATTAATACTCGATTATCTGATTAATTCTTATTCGATATCTTAATTGATTAATTCTAATTTTTACTTTTCATATATATTAGGGACAGTGCCATGTGCCCATTTGTTTCCACTTATTTTCTGAAAATAACTGCTTATTTTCAGGAAAAGTAGGTATATATGTACTTTTTCTGAAAATAAGTAACTTATTTTTTATTTTAAAAATAATATTTGGTTTTAAAATTCTAAAATATATATTTATCTTTTAAAAAAATGAAAATATAAAAAAAAATTAAAATAAGTAATTTATTTTAAATTTAAGGAACCCCAAACAGGGTCCATGTAAGATATACTCCCTCGTTCATCTGATCATTTTATGTAATGCCCTGGGAACATAGATTTTATTTGAAATTTTAGATTTGATCACATGTTTGAATAATCTTATAATTTAGATTTGTAATTCATTTGAAATCGAAGAATTTCAAATATGAGGACTGAAAATTTGAAATGATATTTCAAATTCTATCATTTCAAATTCATCATTGAAAATGAATTTTATGTTCCCAAAAACAACCTAAGCTAATTCTCTTTATGTGCATTTCAATTTCAATATTCAATTACACGCATCTCAATATGTTTAGTAGAAGCGTCTGTTAATAATATTTTATAATATTTGACTTTGTACCAAAATATAGTGTATTAATGCATTTGGTAATTAAGGTGTTTGCAATTTTTTTAATAAAATATTAGAATTAAATTATTATACAAATTTAAAAATAAAAATTATATTTTCAAATCCTTTTATCGAATGTATTGAAATATGTAGAAAGAAAAGTGATCGTTCTATGTGAAACAGAATGATAGACATACATACATACACCCCTACACACATAATAAGTCATTACTCTAGAAATGGACATTTTATGTAATATTCAAAAGAGGTCTCTTTTTTAATCTGGACCATAGGATCTAAGATAATCCAATGATTAATATTATGTTACTCAGATAATACACTATTATAGAAAGGGGTTGAATATAATAGTATTAAACAATCGATTAAGAACACAAGTATGTAAAAGAAATATTGTTTTGTATTAACTTGAATTGACTTAATACAAAACTCTCTCAAGAAAAATAAAGTTCTTAAGAGTTGCTAGATTATGAAAGATAATAACTTCAACGATTTATCCAATGTTAACCTAATTATGTGTTTATATAGTACATAACTATCTATCCATATACAACAAAGATAATGATCATTAAATGCAGAAATATTGTTTCCATTATTATCTTCCTAAAAGATAGTTCCAGAATGATAATAGAATTGCATTAAAACATTTCCATCTTTATCTTCAATCACCTCCTGATTTGTCAGTTACCATCTGTTAAACTCTGATTTCATAAATTCTGTCAGTTAGTAAACTCTGATTGAGTATACTCTGATTGAGTAAACTCTGTTTGAGTAACTCTATCGACAACTTCTACACTCTGATGACATCATGTTAAACTCTGATTGACTTCAGTAAACTCTGTTTGAAGTAATCTCTAACATCATCAATTATTTATTTCTAACAATCTCCCCCAATTTATGTTTTATTCAGTAAAATATAAATTAACTTATGATGTCAGAAACCTCATAGACAAATGTATCAGTGTTTGAATTTTCTACCTTGACTTATGCTCTCTTGTAAGAAAAATATTTAGACAGAAACTTATCCACCAACTTCTTTTCAGCTATCCTTAACAATTCCACCAGTTTCTCTTTCAATTCCTTCATCTGATCACTAGAATCATCAATTTGGAAAATTGCAGATCTCAAGTTATAAATTGATGTCCTTTCCATTCTTTCATCTAGAGGAATACAACAGATCTTTCGTCCATCAGGATTAAGAATCATTGTTGGAGTTTCCAATACCATTTTTATCTTAGCATCTCCCTTGTTCATCTCTTTTTCAGAATCATCCTCAAGCATGTACCTTGGTTTGTACTCCTCAGAGTCTAACTGCATCAGCTTTTGAGTCTTTCTTGCTCCTTCTATTACACCTTCTAAAAATCTCACCCAGTTTATAGTAGTGTCATCTTATCCTTTTAGCAAATAAAGAACATATTCCAGTTCTTTTGATGACTAGTGAGCTAAATATTCTTCAGATAGTTTCATAACCCTTCTATTTTCCAGAAAATACAATAACTTCTCTTTTGGTTGAGTACCATAAAAAATATCCTTCACTATGTAAACAACAATTAGCTTGTCCAAATGATCTTGAGTTAGCTCTTCCTCAGATTTGTTCTTTAAAGAATAAGGATCTCTAAAAGTATTTGCATATCCCCTGTAGACTTTGGATTTTGAATCACTAATACCTCTCTTGTTTTTACCAAGTCTGGCATTGAAAGTCAGAGTTTGAGTTTTTGTCCACAGAAGATCAAGATTCTTCTTTCTACACATAGTTTGTTGTTCTTCTTCCTCATCTTCAAAGCTTGTTCACCCTAGAAGAAATGTAGTTCCAAGCATAGTGAGAGAAGTCTTTGATTTCAATAGAGATTTATGATGAACTGTTGGAGTTGACTTTGTTTGACTTTCAACAGGTTTAGGTTTTGCTTGATTAGACAATTTCTTCTGAGTTAGAGTCTTCTTTACATATCTTTTCTTCTTTGACTGGACTTGAGCATTGTCAGTACCAGTTTCCTTTAATTCTTTTTCAACAGCAACTTGATCCATTCTTGGATTTTCTTCTTCAAAAATTTTATTTGTCAGTTCTTCATCTTTCTTGTTTCTTTCTTCAATATTCTCAGGCTTCTCTTCCTCTACAAGCCTTTTAGCCGAATCTTCATCAAGTTCCATCAGAGTTTGCTTACCCTTTCCAGATTCGGAAGGAATCAGAGTTTGATCAGTCAGAGTTTGTCCACCCTTATGACTCCCTTGGCTTTTGTCAGGAACACCACTACCATCACCATCACCTTCATGTTTATCAGAGTTTAGAAGAACATAATCCACCTTACATTTGTCTTTTGATATTTTCTCCCGCTTTCTAACATCAGAAGAAATAGTCAAGAGGTCTGCAATAGTATGCAACATGATCTGCATGGATGTGTCAACAGTAGCAAGCTTGTCAACCTTGGACTCCAAAACATCTTATTTTGCTGAAACAACTTTAATCTTTGATTCCAAAGCATTCTGAGAAACATAAATATAATTTTGAACTGAAGCACTTGTCTTGCTAACATATTCTTTAAGATCAGAAACTTTATTGTGAAGACCCTTTGTTAACACAGTAGTTGCTTTGAGAACAGTCTTCATCTTATCAGAGTTTAATTTAGAATATGCTTTTTGTATAAGATCATGAACATGGGGCCAAGAAATATCTTCATGTAAAAATTTCCAAGACATATCCCAGATGGATTGTCTTTTAGAGCTCAGAAGATCTTCATTTGATGGTTCACCCCTGCTGCTTTCCCTCCCTATACCTTCTTGTGTAAGAGCAGATTCAATTTTACCTTTCAACTTTTCAACAATATAGTAATTACCTATCATGAGCATCAAAAGAATCAATTGGCCATTTCTTGGAACTGTATCTCTGAGATTAAGGAATCGAGAGATCTGTAACTTCTTCATCTTCAAAAATAGGATCATCAGAGATTGCATCTTCATCATCAGAGTTTGGAAACTCAGAGTTTAGAGGGACATGTTGAGCAACATATCCTATTTCTGTTATACTCTGAGTACCTGCAAAAAGAACAGAACATCTTAAATCAGTCTTTTCTTTTAAAATAATCTCATTACATCTCACATCACACATCTCATGACTTTTGAGAGTCAGAGTTTTCTCACTAGAAGTAACTAACTCTTGTCTCATTGCTAACTCTCCTTTTGTCAGATCCAGTGTCTGCCTCTCATTATTAGTTTTATTTTCCACACATTTTACCTTAGTATCACAAGAAAGGCTCAAATCACAATGACCTACAGAAATAGGAGGTGGCTGAGAAAGGAGATCTGTGGTCACATGGATAGAGGGTGCCTTTCCAGGGCTATCCATGGTCATTCTAGCAGTAAAAGATGGAAATATAAAATCTGAACTTATGCTATCAGAGTATGTAAATTATGAAGAAAAGTCAGAGTTTATACATTGTGCAACTGTAGAGTCCGATGGTTTGGCAGATATAGGTTGCACCAGACTTGTATCAGAGATTGCCAATGGAGTAGCATCAGAGTTTGTTTATATCTTCATATCTTGATCTGCAATCACAAAGTGAGAGACTGGTTCTTGTGGGACCTGAGTCTTGTCTACAACTGCTTTACCACTTTGAGGTGAAGGTTCTTGTGGGCTTGACTCTGCCAGAGATTGACCTTCAGCATCAGCAACAAATGGATCTTCTATCAGAGTTTGAGTGCCTGCATCCAAACTTTGATTGGATGGTTCTTGTCTGGCTGGGGCATTAGCTTTTTCAACCCTTTAAGTTGAAGGTTCTTGTGGTCTGTACACCTAATCCATATTGGCTTCATGTGCTGGAACTGTGGCTTCTGTTGAACTTTGATCAACAGGTTCTTGTGGGCCTGTCCTTGCATAGACTGCTACTTCACTTTGAGAAGCAGGTTCTTGTGTGTCTTGGCCAAAAGAAACCTTCTTCTTCTTCCTTCTTGTAAATAACTTTGAACTTACAGAGACTGGAGATTTTTGAGATTTCTGTGCAGCCATTTCTCTTTTCACTTCCTCAGCTAACTCCCTAACTCTTTCATATGAAATCTCCTCGATTATTGGTTGAGGAGAGTGGACAGGAGAATAAGATATTAATACTGGAACAGCTTTATGAGAATTAATAACTTCAGTACCAGTCAAATCATCAGTTTATTCTTTATTGGCATTTTCACCATCACCATCTGCTTCAATTTCACCGGACTTTATCATATCATCAGACTTTACCACAACATCAGAGTTTATCTGAGCATCAGAGTTTAAGATTTGAACTTGATCAGAGTTTAACTGATCAGAGTTTATTATATCAGAGTTTAATGCCTTAATTAATCTTCTTCTTTTTTTCTTTGTAGGCTTTGTGATGGGATTGACATGAAATAGCTTCATAAAAGGAGATGGAGGAATGTCAGAGGTTGTTTTAACTGTTTTTTTCAAGGGAAATACCAACTCTTCATTACTGTTATCAGAGTCTGTATGATCATTAATTAATCTAGTTTTTCTAGGAGAAGACTCTTAGACTTATTTTTCCTTTCTTTTCATGCCTGATCCCTGGGCAGTTGAGGTTTGTTTTACAACTGAAGTCTTTTGGGAGACAACAAAGGTTGGCATGGGTTGTGTATCAGTGTTTAGTTGTTGACTTGGCTTAGAACCAGAGGGGGCTAAACTCTGATTCATAGTCATCAATAGAAAATCCCTCCAATACACAATAGGCATTCTCTGATTTAAGAGAAGTCTGACCCGTGTGGAGTAAAATAGCCTAGGCAACTTACCTTCAGTGTCTTTCTTTACATCCTTCCTTGTCAAGTCAGCAATAATCCTCTTATTCATACTAAAACTAGGCAAACTCTTGTCATTATCAAAATTAACATCAGGCAATATATGATTAAAGATCAACTGTAAAAATCTAGTATAGTATATGGTATGTTCATCATCACTAATTTTACTAGCTATTTGCCTAATTAACAAACAAGAAAAATTAAAATTCAGATTATGGGTCAGAGAATACCCAATTTGTTGAGATAGTTGAGGAATGACATCAAAATTGGTGCATTTGGCAGTGAAAACCCTAGTAACACAATCAAAGAAGAAGCTCCATTCTCTTCGCAGATTAGCCTTGTGAGGCTCCCCAGCTTGGATAAGATGCCTTCATATCCTATTTCTCTAAAGAATTCTCGGATTTGCTCATCATTGACAATGTCATCATAAGTAGCCACTTCAGGAAGGTGAAGGGCTTGACGAACAACCTCAGGTGTGATAGAATGGCGGCCATTGCATTGGAAAGTAATGATAGGCTCCTCATCATCACCAACATTATTGAATTTTGCACTTGACCAAATCCTGGTCAGAGTTTGAGCAGATATGTCTATGGGTTCTTGGAGAGCATACCCAATACTGCTTTGTCGAAGAAAATCCTGAATAACATGAAAATTTTGAGGTGCTTCTTGTTTGTTCAGAAGAGCAGTGTAATTAGTAGCAATAAAATTGTAGTTTTTGAAAGAAAGACCCTTAAATGCCATTGATACAAAGATATGCAAGTATAAGATTTTAGGGTTTTGAGAATACGAGAGCTTGATAAAAAGAATAAGATGCAGATGATAAATTCAAAGTAAGAATATGAATTAATCTATTCCCTCTCAATAACAAATAAACGTAGTGGGACACGTGACATGATATGATTGGTGATGTAATGTGTAATGCGATTCTCAAATTACAGCATATGTGTGTATCTGTGTATAAAGATGAAACATTTTTCGTGACAGACACGCGGTTTCAGTATTACTCCAATCACATATTATCAAGTATGATGTCACATAATTAAATATGATGTCATAAATAAAATAATCAACAATAACTCAGAGTTTGACATGTAAACTAAGATCATAGATTAAATTCTACAGTAATCAGAGTTTGTTGTTTTCTCTAACAGAGTTTACCACATACTCTAACAGTGTTTACCACATACTCTGACAGAGTTTACCATAAACACTGATAGCTTGATATCATCAGATATTAGGTACTCCAAGGATTAGAGTTTACTTCATTCTCTATCAGAGTTTACCACAAATACTGATTGTGTATGCTACTTGCTGTTTAGAGTTGAACAACGTGTCACCGTTTCCAATTCAGAAACCAATCTTGTAAAAGTTGCTTCACACATAGGTTTTGTGAATATGTCTGCTAGCTCTTGATCTGTTGGAACAAAATGCATTTCAATTATATTGTTTCTTCCATGACATGTTCCCATATGAATTGGTATTTAATGCTGATGTGTTTTGTCAGAGAATGTTGAACTGGATTTCCTGTCATTGTAATAGCACTTTGATTATCATAATAAATAGGAATTTTTGAAAAGTTCAAAGCATTGTCTAACAACTGATTTCTCATCCATAAGATTTGAGAACAACTTCTTACAGCTATATATTCAGCCTCTACTGTTGATGTTGAGATTGATTTCTACTTCTTGCTAAACCATGAGATAATCCTTCGACCTAGAAATTGACAACTTCCACGAGTGCTTTTCCTATCTATTTTACATCCTGCAAAATTAACATCTGAATAATCTATTAGTTTAAAGTCAGACTCTCTAGGACACCATAAACTAAGATTGATGGTGCCCTTGAGATATATAAAAATTCTCTTAACAACAATCAAATGTGGTTCCCTTGGATTTTCCTGAAATCTAGCACATAGACAAGTTGCAAACATGATATCTGATCTACTAACAGTCAAATAAAGAAGTGAGCCAATTATGCCCCTGTATGTTGTTATTTCTACAGGCTCACCAGTATCTTGATCAAGCTTGGTTGCAGTAGCCATTGGAGTTGTAGCAGATGAAAAGTCTTGCATTTGAAACTTTGTGAGTAGATTCTTTGTATATTTGTACTGACTTATGAAAATGTCTTCATCAGTCTGTTTCACTTGCAAGCCTAAGGAATATCTCATCTTTCCCATCATGCTCATTTGATACCAGGACTGCATTAGCTTTGAAAATTTTTCACAGAGTTTCTCATTAGTAAATCCAAATATAATATCATCAACATATATTTAAACCAATAATAAGTCCTTACCCCGAGTTCTATAAAATAAGGTTTTATCAATTATACCTCTTGTGAAACCACTTTCAAGTAGAAATTGAGCTAGTGTTTCATACCAGGATCTAGGAGCTTGCTTGAGTCCATACAAAGATTTATCCAACCTATAGACATGATTTGGATATTTGGGATTCACAAAGCCAGGTGGTTGTTCAACATATACCTCCTCCCCAAGCTCACCATTCAAAAATGCACTTTTAACATCCATCTGATATACTTTGAATTTCTTGTATGCAGCATAAACAAGAAAGATTCTAATTGCTTCAAGTCTAGCTACAGGTGCAAAGGTTTCATCATAGTCAATACCTTCATGTTGAGAGTAACCTTTGGCAACTAGTCTTGCTTTATTCTGTGAGTTACAGTCTTATGGATTAGGTTTTGATTATTTTGTCTTAATAATAAGTGTAAATTAAATTAGCATTAGGAAGTTACTAATTAATATAGTAATCCTCCCTTAGGTTATTCGAAGTGACAGTCAACGAGAAGAAAGTCAAATTGGGTCAAACTGCTTTTATAAACAAAATCAAATGATTTTCTCTCTACATATATTTAGATAAGATTTAACAAAATAATGATAAAATCAAATCTAAGTTATATATGTTATATTTTGAGGCTTATACTGAAGATGAACAAATACAGTATTTTAACACTGCTTTTACGAAACAGAAAATGTGTTATCTATTCAAAAGAGTGTTTGTTTTAAAGGTTTTCAAGGGAATATATTTTTAATATATTCTATAGATATATTTGTTCAATTTATCTTCAACAAAGTCCTGCCTAGATATAAAATACAGATTTTATCCCTAAAACCCTGAATTGTCCTAATTCTTTGGATAATTTGTATTTTAATTCAAATTAAATATTCCTTGGACTTCATAGTCATTATTATTTTAGGAATATTATATTTGAATATGTTTTGAGTCAAAACTTTAGTCCAAACGTTGACAAGTTCCGACAAATGGCTATCGAGTATTGTTTCGGGCTATAGGGACAACGAAACGATCTTTTTCTCAAAGTAGTATCTACACATGTCCAAATGACTTGAAACTTGGGGAATGTCATTAGAATATTGAAAAAGAATTTTAGGATTTTTTTTCATAATTTTTGGGTGACTTTTATTTTTGGCCTGTATTCCCGATTTCGGGATTGTTTGTTCGGTCAATTAAAAGTCAATGAAGGTCAACTCCAAATTGAGTAGGATTTTGACCATGACCTATTGGGATCATTCCCAGATGGTTCCCAAATTTTCATTATTTTTGGAGCATATTTTGAAAAACGTCATATTTCTAACGTATCGTTCGATATCGTGTTTATTCGCTTAAATAATTTACTGAATGAGGCTAGCACGTTTTTCTAGGCAACCATGTGGGTAAATACAGCTGGGGGGACAGCACTTTTCAGTTGTGTACCTTACCTTATCACATGCCAAACCTTGTCCCCTTGTCCCCTAATTAAATAAATCAAAAATGCTCATTTTTGGCCTGTAAATAAAGCCCTCCCCCCACACCATTTCTCAAGCCTTTTAGTGCCAAGTATATGCTGCAAATTTCTCTCCCAAGAAGCTCTCAAGATCAGTAGCTTTTCATCTCCAAGAGTTCTTGCCCTTTAAGCTTAGTTCTTACATAGATCTTGCCCCTTTCAAGCTTAAAAACCCATATACTTGCACTAATCACACACCAACCATACAAGTCCCTTTAGGCTACCCAAAGACCATATATCTACTGTCCTTAGACTTGTTTAGTTGCCCTCAAAGTTATACCAAAAGTTCACTTTCCGGCGATTTTCCGGCGACTTTTTCCGGCGACTACTTTTTGTGTGTTTTGGCTTCAAAATTGGCTTTTTCTCTTGATTTCTCTCTAGATCTCAAGGGTTACAAGTTGATTCCATTTTTATGTGTTACTACACATATTAGGCAGATTATAAATAGATTTGTGCTTGCTTGGTTTGTCTGTTAGATCTATTATATAGTTAGCCTTGTCTACGATTTATATAGTTACGTGCTTAAATTGTTTGTTTGTTGTCTTCTATATAAATTGTGGTAACCGTTAGAAGAGCTTTACTTTGATCTCTTGCTCTTCACAACAAAGTTGTTTATATCCTCGGTGTAGGCTTCCGGGATTAATAACGACTCTAAGTTACTTAAGTTCCGAGTAGAGACCGATTTGTATAAATCTCATAAAGAGATATAAGCAAAAGGACTCCTTGTTGAATTTGGTAATTAAACTAGTCTCTATTCCAAGTTGAGACCTACTTGTATAAGTCTTATTTAGAGACATAAACAAAAGGACTCCTTGTTGATAAGTTGCAAGTTAACTCATTTTATTTCCGAGTTGAGATTCCATTCGTATAAGTCTAAATTATTAGACATAAACGAACTTCTCCTTGTTTGAAATAAATAGAGTATTAATCTCACTTAATTCCGAGTCGAGACCAATTTGTATAAGTCGAGGTACGACATAAACAAAAGGACTCCTTGTGGAACAATTAAGTGAAAGAAACTAACTTATATTCCGAGATAAAAATACTCGTATAAATCTCACTTAGAGATATAAACGAAGCTTTCTCTCGTAGAATATTTGTCAAGTTTAAACTCACCTTAATTCCGAGTTGAGACCAATTTGTATAAGTCGAGGTACGACATAAACAAAAGGACTCCTTGTTGAATTATTCGTGAAAGAAACGAACTTATATTCCGAGTTATACTCTTTCGTATAAATCTCACTTAGAGATATAAACGAAGCAAACTCGTAGAATATTTGTAAGTTTATTTTTTTTTTAACTTCGAACACCGAGTTAAGGGTTATTTGTATAAGTCGAGGTACGACGTAAACAAACCTAACTTGTTGAGTTCTTGAAGTTAATCCAACTTTGATTCCGAGTTAGATACTATTCGTATAAGTCGAGGTACGACATAAACGAAACATCCTCGTTGAATCTTAGTGGTATATCCGGTGTTTGTTCAAAGGTCATAGTTTAGTTGTTTTAATTTCCAAGACCTTATAAAACAACCCACTCTTAAAACGTTCTTGATCTTATTCAAGTCACAATATATTTGGCTTAGTTATTTTCAGCCTTATATATCCTATATATATATTATATATTTAATTTAAGTGCTTGCATTCATACGCTTTACATAACGCTCTTTACTTTAGCATACGCACTTAATTTACTGCATACACGTTCACACACAACGTGTGGTTCGTCCTTCTCACGAAGCGACTTACCCCGACTCACATTTATATATTCTGTTGCTTCGGCTATTATATATATATCTGTTTGTTTCCGGTCTAGTACAGTAATATATTAGTCCACCAATCTTCTTTTCTTAAACAGGGATTATTAAGTCGTAGTACTGGTTGTCTAGACTTTGTTAGTGAGGTGAAGTGAAGTGAGGTGATCCTTGTTCTAAGACCCAAGTCTTAGGCACGCCGACGGGAAGTTGGATGTCTTTGCACCGTGAAGAAAAGGAAAGACCCAAGACCTAAGATCTAAGATCCAAGACCTACAGAGGGTTAGAGGAACGTAGTCTACGCAGGGTTGTAATTTATTTTTTTCTTACTTGTATTTGAGGAGGTAACGGGAAGTTACGCTCCAAGATAAACTTGTAAGGGTTCTACTTAGATTGTGAGGAGGTAGCGGGGAGTTACGCTCCAAGATTAATCTAGTAGGATTTGCTATTGTATTTTGAGGGGTTAACGGGGAGTTAAGGTCCGAGACAAATACATAGTGGTTGTAACAGGCTTCTCCGCCGCTATAAGGAGTGAATCTTTTTATAGTGGGAAAATCTCGAGTTCAGGGAGGGACTCGGGGACTGGACTAGGGGTGAGCGGATCCGTTAGGGGATTGCGCCATCGCAAACCAGGATAAAAATCTCGTGTGTTGTGCTCTATTTCTTTACTCTCTTTTAATTTCCGCACTTGATTTACTAGTTGACTAGTAACATTTTTAAAAGAGAAGAGAAAATTTTAAAACGCCAAGCTCTAATTTTTAAAAGGGTATTAAGCTATTCAACCCCCCCCTTTTAGCTAATACCCCATCCTTACGGACCTAACATATTCTTTGTTATAATTCCATCAGAGTCTGTCTTGTTTCTGAACACCCATTTTGTACCAAAAATGGATCTGTTCTTTGGTCTTGGAACAAGAGTCCAAACCTCATTTCTTTCAAACTCATTTACTTCTTCCTGCATTGCAGTAATCCAGTCTGCATCGTTCAGAGCATCTTCAACTTTCTTTGGCTCTGTTTGAGAAAGAAAACTATGGTATAGACATTAATTTTAAGTAGCTTTCCTTTTCTGCACTCCACTGAAAGGCCTGCTTTGGCAGAAATTGCATCTGCTATTGATTATGCAAAAGGCCAAATCAAGAAGATATTTGGAAGTGGAAAATGTGCAATCCGAAATAAAGTGGTGAAGATCATTGAGGATCGTTGGAGTAGTCAAATGGGAAAACCATTATATGGGGATGCTTTGTTTCTTAATCCAGGAAAATACTTTGATCTTCTTGAAAATAATTTTGCCTATGCTTACCGAATAAGAGAAGACTTCAATGATATACTTGAGAAGATGGTCAAGGATCGGGATACAAGGAACAAAATAAGTAATGGTGCCGATGCCTACAAAAATACACGAGAAGGCTTTGCAAGGGAGATGGCAATTGAACATAGAAAGGAAAAAAGTCCTTGTAAGTTCACTTTGAATTCATATCCTAATAATTAGTTACTTAGTAATCTAAAATGCTTATTTTGTATTATTCTTGTTTTTATATTAGTTGATTGGTGGGATGCATATGGAGGCCGTGCAATTGAGCTTCAATCATTTGCGAAGCGTATTGTTGGTTTGTGTTGTTCGTCTTCCGGTTGTGAACGCAATTGGAGTACATTTGAGTTTGTAAGTGCCTACTCTTTCTTAAAGTAATACTATTATTACCAATTTACAACTATTTCTACTTGGGGCCTAATTGCATATTATTCATTTCATTCATTTAGATACATACGAAGAAGAGGAATAGGTTGGAACATCAACGTTTAAATGACTTAGTGTATGTCCAATACAACCGAAAGATAGATTCAAGATTCAAAAAGAGGCGTGAGCTTGGAAGGAAATTTGATCCACTTGTACTTAAAGATTTGGAATGGACTAATGAGTGGATTGGTGAAATTGAGGATAGGTTTTGGAGTGCGGTGGATATAGCTTCGGGTGCATCCGAAGCACTTGAGGGACGCAATCTTTCGAGGAAAGCTAGAGGTGATTCTACTCTTATCTATTCTCAACGCAACACTAGTTCGACTCAAGATCCTATGGATGATGGAGAAGCGAGAGATGAAGACAATATTCCTATCGATGATGAGGAAGTGGAGGATGATTATGGTGTACCACCCGAGGAGAATACTCAAGGAGGAGGATATGGAGGCGGAGATGATTTCGAGATGGATGACTTTTGATGCATGATTGTGTTTGTTTAGTTGATTCCACTACTTATTATCTATTAATATTCATTTGAACTATGAAATTGATGTGTGTTAAGTGTTAACCTATATTATATATTTTAATTACTAAAAATATATGTATATCGATTACATGTCGACTTTTACGACTAGTCGGGTGACTTGTCGACTAGTCAATTCCAAGGTACTCGGACGCCGAGTCTGAACTTGTCGACTTAACAACCATGGATACAACATTGACCCAGCAACCCTTTTGAACAAATGAAATACCATTAACTTCTTCTGTCCTAACATCCACATCAAAAGATTTCTGATCCCAGCACCAGTTATCTTCGGACAATCCTGGAACTCGTTACATGTTTTGCATCCTCGTATATGCCTATTAAATTACATGTTTTGTGCCCTATATCTAGAGCTTTAATTCGGGTCGGGCGTCTCGCGAGCGGCTCGAGCTCGAACTCGTTTAACTGGGCTCGACTCCAGCTTGTATACGAGCCAAGTTTGAACAAGGATATACTCGTTTATTTAAACGAGTCGGGTCGAGTATTTGCCGAGCTCGATTAAAGCTCGACTTGAACTCGATAACTCGGCTCGTGCTCGAACTCGAACTCATTTACAAAATAGGAATGAATTATTAATAAAAAATATTTTTTTAATTTATATATTATAAATTAATATAATTTTTTTAGATTTTTATATATTTTAATTGGTGAGTTCGCGAGTAAACTCGGCTCAACTAACTCACGAGTAAAACTCGACTCGTCTATTAAACGAATCGAGTTGGGTCAAAACTTTGAACTCGTTTAAGTTAATCAAGCGGTTCGACTCGTTTAAAAAAACTCAAACTCATTTACTAAAAACCCGGTTTGGCTCGACTCGAATTACAGCCCTATCTCAAGCTTATAAAGGTAGCATGCAGAATATATATTTATGTAAACAATGCATTACAAAAGAAACTTGTAATCACCTTCACTTTATAACTTGGAGTGACTGTATGTTCTAGGCCACAGACATCATAGGTGATTGCTTTAATATCAACAACTGAAGCCATGTTTGGCAGAACCTAACAAACAAATAATATGCCAAACAGATAAATATGAGTGCTTAAGTAATAATACGCAAGTGGGAGTTTACGTACTAATTGTAATGAGAAGACTCGTTATACAACTGGCATGCAGGTCAAATATATTGATTTTTAAGGTTTTAATTGTTGTTCTGGGTCCTGCGCTCAAAACTCTTCAAGACATCCACAATTTTTAAGGATATATGTTTTGCTCGACAACAGCAACAAGAACACTTCAGTCATATTATTGAGAAAATTTTAACTCCTTTAAAAACTCCAAAGATAGGATGTAACAAGTATTAGATTTACTTTATCATGAAATCATGCATTTTGACAAACTTATAATGCTCTTTCTTTGCTTCTATTGTATAATGTTTAGAGGTCACCTGGAAAAAATAGGAATACTGTTGGGTCCAGAGTGAATTGCACAAGCTAAGATCATACAAATCATATACCTCTAGTCGCAATCACAGGATGATATCAGGAAAATAAGATACAGATTTACTTCTATATGAGAAAATACTAGTTTACACTTAAGGCGATAGCAAATGGAGGAACGTCCCAAATGACGGTTCAAATTCAAACTTCAAATAGATTAAAGAGCGTGTTACTAATCATTTATATATTATTTCTTTGTTCCCAGTTCCCACTAAACATAGGTGGACTGTGTTCCTTAGGAGTCTTAGTTATGATTTTTCGCAAAACCTATTATACTTAAAATTCTACAATAGAGCTATTGTACCAGCAAAGGAGTAGATAACTAATGCACCTGTACCCACTTAACAACGTGAATCCATTCCATGAGATCACGTTAAATAGATAACGTAAAATGAATGACTTGTATCAAGAGGTATAGCAAAGTAATTGAGTTTTACAAGTACCAGTATCTACAGAAGGAAATAAATTTTTTACTACAGTCAAGAGGCAACAAGGAGAAAACAATCTGATTATGTCGGACATAATAACATACAACTTGATAAAGGATAACAAGGGAACTGTTCCTTTTTTCTAGTTCTGGAATTGTATGCCATACAAAGTATTTCTTAGTAGGAATCAAAACTGTACAAAGTATTCATTCAGATTAAAAAAATGAAGCGAAGCTGCCTATTAAAACTACAGAAGAATATAAAAATACCAACCCGAGTATGCAAATTGAGTAGCAAAACTGGGATGCAGGGAAACTAATTTCGAGAGAATAAAGAAACACATCTGATGTAATCATGTAAAACTCTCGCTTAATATGTCGGTAATAGACTTTTCTTGGCCATCTAATTTTTACACCATCGACCCCCATGTTATATCCATCAACTACACAACCACTGAAAGAAAATCCAGTGACCTGCACACCCAAAAATATCCATGTTACTACTACTACCTCTTTATTAATGGATCCTTTAGGTACTCGAAAAATATATATTGCACTATGTCATGGCCTTAAAAGGTACCTTTTTATCTGTACTTATGGTTTGAAGTTATCTTAGACTTAAGGCTATGTTTGTTTTAAGGGATAAATAATCCACGGACTATTAGAACAAGTGTTTTTGTTCTATATCAAAATTTAGTCCTTAAGTTGTGTCTTGGACTTATTTATCACTTTCTAGTTCTTTTCCATGGAACTAATAAGAATTAGGCAAGGAGCGGTATTAAATAGTTACCCTCAAATGAACCTGAAAGGTAATAAATTATGAAAATAGTCAATGGAATTATTTTAAAGGACCAACTATGCAAAATGAGTGCAGATTGGCAATTCTGCTGGGATAATAATCCTTCAAAATAAAGTCAGAACTGGTAGAGTAGTTTGTTGAGTTAGTTGCTTGTTGTAGAAATACATTAAGCTAAATATTATGCTTGATCTCAGATACAAAGTTAGATTTTGATGCTTTGCATTTATTGATAGATACTTCGTTTAGCTTTTTCAGGAGGAATAGGTTTACGTACAAGTCTATAACTACAGTTTCGTGAAATGAAAAATCCGTGTTTGTGAATGCAAAGGTAGATTAATAAATACTATCTGGGTTGTACATTCTATGTTGCACCAGATACAAGTTAAAATGATTTTGATGTAAAAGTTGCACCACACGAGTCCACAGTTCACTTAGTTCGGTGTTTTGAAAGATATGCATGACGAAGATAGCATAAACCAATAGTAGAATTTTAAGCAATATATTGCAAGAAAAAACGATGTGCCAACTATCCATCACAGAAGAAATGTATTGTGCACCTGAAATTTTTGGGGGACGGTTGCATGCTCATGCGTACACAAAAAGGAATGGAGGTGAAACATCAAACACAGAATTCTCTCCCTTGTAATATGGAATCAGCTTGTATAACCCTTCAGATACAATACAAGTTCTCTAACAATAAATAAGAATATCATATAGTGAAGTTCAAGACCAGGACAAGTGTTCCAGATACAACGGAACAATGAATACATATCAGCACTGTACATTTCATTACACACAACAATTAATAGGTAAACTGCCAACTACAAAATCATTTTAATGCTCGAGAGTTGTTTCATTTGTTCTTCTATTGGTTTAAAGACTTGGCATCTTGGTTGAGTACACTCCTGGATAAAACACAGGAAGCACATAATAATCCAAATATTTGGCATTTTATCTTCAAAAATTTATTCAACATTAGTGAGAAGAAGATAAAATAAAGACAGGTTATGCCAAAACAACTTATTAACAGTCACCAAGCTCACTGTCTCAGTAAAATAGGGTGTTAAAGTGAGGTCTATGAACTCGAATAAAGAACAAAAATTTGGTATAATTAGTATAATAATGCTAAAAAATGCAGTTGAAGTAAAATGTTGTAAATTTAATTTGTAGATCTGATTTGTAAATTATAATAATAAGAATTTATCATCTTGGTACATGTCTCAAGGGTCACGATGGAGACACTAAATGCACATAATCAAAATAGATTTACAATGTATTGGTCATTCTTAAAAAAGATGACATAAAAAAAAGCTTTTGCAGAGCCAGATAAATGTAAGTGAATCAAATGAAAGCATTAGAAGCATTACCACAGGGAATATATTTAAATTTAAATACTCCATCAGCATCAGATATAGCATGACAGAGAAGGATCACCAAAACCCTGGGGGCAATTTGTTAGGGAGTATACTGAACTATTCGTTTGAAGTATATGACATTGTCTTTTTTTATTGAGAATCTTGAATGCGTATTTTAACACTGTTTGTATATTATATATTGTGGATAATCTAGTATCAAATGGGATAACAGAAGATTAGATTGTCAGTGTCTATATATAATATAATAAATGTTCACAGTTTAAGTGGAGTTAAACAAACCACTGGAATGACTGAAGTATTATTTGGAAATAATCTATCTTGATTATTGAATAATACTTGTATGCTTTGTGTATATTGAACGGGATTAAAATATTAGAATTGTTCTTCTATTCTGATAATAAAGAAGAACTAAGATTCTATAATATTATTATTGCTTAGGTTCTTAATCCGGATACAGTGATTGACACTTGTATGCAATGCACATGTTTTGATTCATATGTGATGTGATTTTTTGTTAATCACAATATCATGTTTTGGACAATGACATTGCATACAGAGTGGGATATTGACTATAAAAGGAAACCGTGTCCGAAAATATTCGGGTGATGATGTCCTCTTGAAAGCTCATAAAGATAATTATGCTTTAGTCCTGCAGGCAGATTTGTTCTTGCATAATTATAAGGTTGAGTGGATGATCAAGGATAAAAGATATTGATTAAATTAATTATCAGAAATTAATTTAATTAATGGACATTCGATATCTTAAACATGGGGAATTTAATAAGCAAATAATATTGGAGCCGAATTAAATAATTAAATTACGGCATTAGGAGAGGTAGTGCAAATATTAATTCTTTAGTGGATTGAATTAATATTTAATGACATTGGGCTTGACCCAGAATGTTATTGGAAGGCCCGACCTAATTATCCAGGATCCCTACTGTAGCCTATATATTCATCTTATTCTCTTCTAGCTATGAGTTGGAAAAGAACTAGGGTTTTTGTGAGCAGCCGTTCAAGGAGGCAACCAAGAACTAGGGTTCCAAGATCTCAAAGTTAGAAGGGAGGCAACCTTGGGAGGATCGAAGGCCACACTTCGCTCAAGGTGAATACGGGAATACAGTAGAAGACGTGGATTTGAATCGCTTGCGCCGTAGCGATTAAGGTTAATTTTCTATTCAAACTCGTTCGTTTTCATATCATAAAACGCAGCATCATGATTCGATTGTCCCAACAGTTGGCATCAAGAGCCAGGTTCTAGGGTTCTGCGTTATATGATATGATGTCCATGTCGTAATTATGTATGTATATAGTGGTGGGTTTGTATTATTTTTTTGATGCAGGTTGTTATCCACTATTATGGTCATGGTTGTAATTATGTTTTTGGATCCCACGTGGTTTATCGTGGTTGTAAATTAAATCATGAGGGTTGATCATGATTAGTTTTAATTTTTGATTTCTATTTTGATTGTAATCTTGTAATTCGAATTGTATTCAATTTAGATTATGATCTGATGTAATAGAATAGATTTTTTTGTTGTATTTGTCGTATGTAATTGTTTGATCGACGAAGATGCGAGAAACAGAGTTTTTCCGCTGCTATATGCTGTTTTTGTGGCTGCTTCGCTGTTCTGGCTACAGATTTTGCATACGATATCCGATTGGGGCGAATAATATCTTTTCGGAAACGGCAGAGCGATACCTACAGGCTGAGATGGAAACCATCTCCATATTTTTCAAGCCATTCTGAGCTCGTTTAGGCAGTCAAACAGGCGGCTGAAGATTTTCGAAAATTTATCGATGGATGATTTTGAAGATTTTTCTTCAGGGCCATAATAGTGGATGTATTTTATTATGTTTTACATAATGTTTGCTGATCTTGATTATTACTACTATGTGTTCCATGTTTGTTTGTTATGCCATGTGATACTAACCCTTCGCATGCTAGAACGACATGGACATAGGGCTGTTTCTTCAGGGCCATAATAGTGGATGCTGCTATGTTATGTGTTATATGTATTGTTATTATGATACATGTGGACTGCGAAAAAATAACATAAGACGATGCATCTAGATAAAATCCTCATAGTAAAATACTAAGTGGGAGAGGGAATTAATTTGGTATTAAATCCCATGGTCTCTATTATTGTTTGTATGTAATTTAACACTAAGTCGAATATAAATTATGTATACGTCACCCATCGTGGCATGTAATTTATGGTGTCTAGAGTGTTATGGAAATTACTAGAACAAACTTCTAAAATTAATTATGAATATTGGAAGGTACATATGTCACCCAACGTGGCGTACTAAGTTTCATAGAATTCAAATAATAAAAGGATACCCTATTTTTTGATAGCTTTCACGCTCAACTAGGAAGAGAATCTAAAATAACACATCTTTGAGTATTCTTGCGTTGGTGTCTAGGAAAGCGTGCAGCTTACCTGGCCATTTAGATTGGTGTCTAGAAAAGTGGTTAGCCTCTTGGCAATGCTTCCACCGGCCTGGCCAGTCAGTCTGAATACTCTTTAGATTTGTAATTTTAGTAGTATCTTATTGTTAGGAGCAAGAATTTATCATAGTCAAAAGGCGCATCTGGTATTATTATTATTAATTTAAGATTTAAAAATGGTATACACTTAGCTATGAAAAATAATATAGATCACCCTAACGTGACTAATTATTTAGTAGTAGGACCGAAGTAACATTTAAATAAATTTAGGTGGTATATAAGTCACCCAACGTGGCATACCGGAAACCTATGGTGTTTAAGTGTTGGTGTTTTAATTTTAAATAATTGTTAGAGGAACCAATTTTTTTAAACACCCTCTAATTGTGTTATATGTATGATTCTCAGGATATAATGGGCTTTAATCCACTTTTTACCATACTTAAGGATAACAAACTTACTGGACCTAACTATATTGAATGGAAACGTAATTTGGACATTGTGTTGACTGCTGAGGAGTACAAATTTTGCATTAATGAACCCAAGCCAGAGGAGCCTGCTGAGAATGCTTCTGAAGTTGAGAATGAGTATTATAAGAAGTGGATTAAGGCTGATGAGATGTCGCGATGTTACATTCTGGCAGCAATGTCAGGTGTTTTGCAGCATCAGCATCAGGCTATGGCCACTGCTTCAGATATGCTCTTTAATCTCAAAGAACTTTTTGGAGATCAGAATAGGGCTGCAAGGCAAGTAGCAATGAAAGCTTTAATGAACACTCAGATGGCTGAAGGGACACCTGTAAGGGATCATGTTCTCAGGATGATGTCATATCTGAATGAGATGGAGATCCTTGGTGCTGAGGTTG
The DNA here is from genome assembly GCA_028671895.1 of Oenanthe sinensis. Taxonomy (NCBI): domain Eukaryota; kingdom Viridiplantae; phylum Streptophyta; class Magnoliopsida; order Apiales; family Apiaceae; genus Oenanthe; species Oenanthe sinensis. Next base: position 27,578,944 of record CM053801.1, read on the forward strand.
ATGGGGAAACCCAGATCGATATCATCCTTATGAGTTTACCCAAAAGTTTTGAGCAGTTCCGCTTGAATTATACCATGAACAAAAGGATGTATAGTCTTGCGGAACTTCTGACAGAACTTCAGGCAGCTGAAGGACTTTTTCAGCAGAGTGTTCAAGTCAATGTGGCTGAGAAACCTTCTTCTTCTAAGCCGAAAGCCAAGAAGAAGAAAAAGGCTCAGACACAGAAAGTTGTGAAAGCTGTGGGAGTTCAAGGTGGTGCTGTGAAAAAGCCCAAGGGCAAGTGCTTCAGGTGCAAGCAGTCGGGTTATTGGAAACAGGATTGTCCTCTTCCTAAGAAGAAAAACAATACTGGTATGTCTCTTTCTCTAGTTACAGAAACATATATAGCGGCTATATCTACGAGCACTTGGTGTGTAGATACAGGAGCCACTGATCATGTTTGTAATTCTATGCAGGGGTTCCAGCAATCCAGAATGCTTAGAGATGGCGAGATATATGTGTTCATGGGAGATGCTACGAAAGTAGCAGTAGTTGCAGTGGGAGATGTTAATTTAACTTTTGGTGATGATAGGAATTTGGTTTTGAACAATTGTCTTTATGTACCTTCGTTTAGAAGGAATTTAATTTCGGTTTCTAAACTTGCTTTGGATGGTTATAATGTTTGTTTGGATCATAATGTTTCAATTATGAGGAATAAACTAGTTATATGTTCTGGTACATTGCAAGACAATTTATACATAATCACTCCTAATCAACCTGCACTGCAACTACAACATAGGGTATTAAATAACACATCTTCTATCACTACTAAAAGAAAGGAACCTTCTTCTTTGAACCAAACATATCTTTGGCACTTAAGATTAGGTCATATTAACTTGAGGAGGATTCAAAGACTGGTAGTAGATGGGCCTTTAGGCTCATTGGCAGTGGAGCCATTTCCAGTCTGTGAATTCTGTTTGGAAGGTAAAATGACCACTAGGCCTTTTAAGGCAAAGGGGAATAGAGCCAAAGAAGTGTTAGAATTGGTTCATACTGATTTATGTGGACCCATGAATATTCAAGCAAGAGGTGATTATGAATATTTTGTCACTTTTATTGATGATTATTCTAGATATGGATACATTTATTTGTTGCGCCGTAAATCAGAGTGCTTTGACAAGTTCAAGGAGTACAAAACTGTAACGGAGAAGCGACATGGAAAATGTATCAAGTCACTACGATCAGATCGTGGTGGCGAATACTTGCTTGGAGAATTTAGGGATTACTTATCAAAGAATGGGATCATGTCTCAGTTGACTGCACCTGGAACACCCCAACAGAATGGTGTAGCGGAGAGAAGGAATCGTACTCTTTTGGAGAGTGTTAGATCGATGATGAGTTATTCAGAATTACCCAAGTCGTTTTGGGGACATGCTTTAGAAACAGCAGCTTATCTTTTGAATTTAGTTCCTTCTAAGTCAGTTCCTAAGACTCCAAAAGAATTGTGGACTGGTTCAAAACCTAGTCTAAGACATATTCGGATATGGGGTTGTCCAGCACATGTGTTGAACAAGAACGTGACTAAGTTAGAATCTCGTACAGAAGTAAGGCTTTTTGTAGGCTATCCCATGGGAACGAAAGGATATTTATTTTATAGTCCTAAGGATCGGGATGTCATTGTTAGTACCAATGCTAGATTCCTAGAGGAGGACTATATGATGAACCATAAACCCATGAGCAGTGTCGTTTTAGAGGAACTAATGGGAGAGACAAATAATGAACAAGTGCCAATAGTACAAGTAGAACAGCCACAAGAGAACACACAACCTATCACTAATACCACACCGGTGTCTCGTCGTAGTGGGAGGGTTATTCGTAAACCCAGCAGATTCATGTTATTAGGAGAGTCTTCGGACTTGGTCTCTGAGGAACATGATGAGGATCCCATGACATACGAGGAAGCACTGCAAGACAAAGATGCAGATCTATGGCAAAAAGCAATGAAATCTGAGATGGAATCTATGTATTCAAATCAAGTCTGGGAGCTCGTGGAACCACCCAAAGGTGTAAAACCCATTGGATGTAAGTGGATCTACAAGAGAAAAAGAGGATCTGACAAAAAGGTAAAAGCTTGGAAAGCAAGACTTGTTGCGAAAGGGTATACTCAGAAAGAAGGGATCGATTATGAGGAAACCTTTTCGCCAGTAGTCATGCTAAAGTCGATCCGGATTCTTTTATCTATAGCAGCTCATCTCGATTATGAGATTTGGCAAATGGATGTCAAGACAGCTTTCCTAAATGGGAGTCTTGATGATGAGATCATCTATATGCAACAACCAGAAGGATTCATTAAGAAAGGCCAAGAGCATCTGGTATGTAAGCTTAAGAAGTCCATTTATGGACTTAAACAAGCTTCTAGGTATTGGAATATTCGCTTTGATCAGGTAATCCAGTCATACGGATTTGATCAATGTCCAAGCGAGTCGTGTGTGTACAAGAAATGTGAGGGTAGTTCAGTGACTTTTCTAGTGCTATACGTAGATGATATTTTACTCATTGGAAACAATGTAGGGATGTTATCAGCGGTAAAGGCATGGTTGTTCAAACAGTTCGAAATGAAGGACTTAGGTGAAGCGGCATACATCATTGGGATCAAAGTTATAAGGGATCGCCAGAAAAGGATGTTGGCTTTATCCCAAGAGCCCTATATTGATAAGGTATTGGCTCGTTTTAACATGCAGGACTCCAAGAAGGATAACCTACCTTATAAATATGGAGTTGCTCTATCAAAAAAACAGTGTCCTAAGACACTAGAGGCGATAGAGAGCATGAAAGCGGTTCCCTATGCTTCGGCATGCGGAAGCTTAATGTATGCAATGTTATGTACGAGACCTGATATTTGTTTTGCCGTGGGCATGGTTAGCAGATATCAGTCAAACCCAGGACAGGAACATTGGAGTGCAGTAAAGGCTATACTCAAGTACCTGAGAAGGACTAAGGAGTATATGCTAATTTACAAGGCCTCAGATTTGTTACCTCTAGGATATACCGATTCAGATTTCCAAGCAGATAGAGATAAGAGGAAATCAACCTCGGGATATGTGTTTACCTTAGGAGGTGGAGCTGTAATATGGAGGAGTGTAAAGCAGAAATGCGTTGCTGACTCTACCATGGAAGCCGAATATGTGGCAGCTTCGGAGGCAGCCAAAGAGGCAATATGGTTCAGAAACTTTCTTTTGGACATAGATGTGGTACCTAATTTGCCTAGGAGCTTGACAGTGTATTGTGATAACACTGGTGCTGTGGCAAATGCAAAGGAACCGCGAGACCATAAGGCAGCAAAACACATCGAGCGTAAGTATCACCTTATACGACAATTCGTTAAGCGAGGAGATATTATTGTGACTGATATAGCATCAAAGGACAACCGGGCAGATCCTTTCACAAAGAGCTTACCAGCTAAGGCTTTTGAGCAGCACGTGGAGGCGATAGGAGTCAGATGTATGGTCACATAATAGTTATTTAATTGGTAGTGGATTGCTTGTAATAAAATACTGATATACTCAAAGAATAGCTTGAGTATAAGTGGGAGATTGTTAGGGAGTATACTGAACTATTCGTTTGAAGTATATGACATTGTCTTTTTTTATTGAGAATCTTGAATGCGTATTTTAACACTGTTTGTATATTATATATTGTGGATAATCTAGTATCAAATGGGATAACAGAAGATTAGATTGTCAGTGTCTATATATAATATAATAAATGTTCACAGTTTAAGTGGAGTTAAACAAACCACTGGAATGACTGAAGTATTATTTGGAAATAATCTATCTTGATTATTGAATAATACTTGTATGCTTTGTGTATATTGAACGGGATTAAAATATTAGAATTGTTCTTCTATTCTGATAATAAAGAAGAACTAAGATTCTATAATATTATTATTGCTTAGGTTCTTAATCCGGATACAGTGATTGACACTTGTATGCAATGCACATGTTTTGATTCATATGTGATGTGATTTTTTATTAATCACAATATCATGTTTTGGACAATGACATTGCATACAGAGTGGGATATTGACTATAAAAGGAAACCGTGTCCAAAAATATTCGGGTGATGATGTCCTCTTGAAAGCTCATAAAGATAATTATGCTTTAGTCCTGCAGGCAGATTTGTTCTTGCATAATTATAAGGTTGAGTGGATGATCAAGGATAAAAGATATTGATTAAATTAATTATCAGAAATTAATTTAATTAATGGACATTCGATATCTTAAACATGGGGAATTTAATAAGCAAATAATATTGGAGCCGAATTAAATAATTAAATTACGGCATTAGGAGAGGTAGTGCAAATATTAATTCTTTAGTGGATTGAATTAATATTTAATGACATTGGGCTTGACCCAGAATGTTATTGGAATGCCCGACCTAATTATCCAGGATCCCTACTGTAGCCTATATATTCATCTTATTCTCTTCTAGCTATGAGTTGGAAAAGAACTAGGGTTTTTGTGAGCAGCCGTTCAAGGAGGCAACCAAGAACTAGGGTTCCAAGATCTCAAAGTTAGAAGGGAGGCAACCTTGGGAGGATCGAAGACCACACTTCGCTCAAGGTGAATACGGGAATACAGTAGAAGACGTGGATTTGAATCGCTTGCGCCGTAGCGATTAAGGTTAATTTTCTATTCAAACTCGTTCGTTTTCATATCATAAAACGCAGCATCATGATTCGATTGTCCCAACACAATTCACCTCCAAGACATCATCTGAATATAAATATATATGAACTCCTAATAAAGGATTTCCCTGAAAAAGAAAGGTTGATGAAATATGTATTAGCTTAGAATCAAAAGGATAACAATTTTATCATTAGTGCAATAATAATAATTACGAAGTTTATTATCTACCATAATACAAAAACTTGGTTGAACAATAATGAAGTGGGGATGTACACACACTCTTGCTGCATATCCATTCATAATGCTTTTCATAATTTTCAAAAGTTCCAGTACAAGGAATCTGTCCAAGAATGCGCAAATAATTGATAATTCGGTAACATTAGTACTAAGTAAACATGACTGTCATAAAATATTTCGCAAAGAGAAGATTGTCATCTAATTGCAACAATATTCCATCCTTAAATGTGCAAATGTTAACAAACTTTATAGAATAAGTCTCTCTCAACATATACCTATAATTACATTCATGAGAGGTCTCTGATAACTGATAACTGATAACTGATTAGGATAGAGCTTAGGCAGGGTTGGTTCCATAAATTCCGAAAAAGTGAAACCAATATTTTACCATGAAAAGTAAATGCTACTAATGCAGGACAACTTGTAGAATAATGATTTATGGAATAAAAACAATGAAAAGTTAAAGCTTGGGTGAATCAACAGCAAAAAAACCCCTACCCCAAGGATTTCTCAGCCGCAGAAGAGAGAAAAACTATGGATCACAACCCATAAAAGAGACCCAAATCAATATTGATATTAAAATCACTTTATATTAATCAAGTCTAATGAGTATGTAAAGGATTACATCATTATATATATTATATAGAGAATAGAATACTTAAAGGACAAAGGCCCATAACAATTGAGCTTTATTATAAATAAATTATTTACTTAATAAACTCCTAACCCCTCATATAAAACATATAGATAGATACATTATTTATCTCTATACTTCATACACTTGAAATAATTAATAACATATATAGTAATTCTTTATATTCATTCCCAATCAGCTACAAGGAGCACTTATTTTCTATTAGTTAAAAGAAATATCTTAGCTTGGCACATTCAAAACTCATAGTACTTCAATAAGGAGATCACAAATAATAATATTGTGGAGCAATGGGGCAAGAGAGCCAGAAAAGATTATCACCTGAGCAACAACTAGTCCATGAATATCATAGCCAGGAACAAAGAAAATGTCATCAATTACAGTGTTTCCAAAGCCCAATTCCACCTATAATAAAGGTCAGTTTCACAGTATTAGGACATAAAATGTTGTAGCAATATAGCATTCTTTCAACAATAAGAGATCTGGAGAGAGACGGTAACTATAAAAAAAAAAAGAATTCAGTGGATGGTAATCAAACCTCTGTGGAACCTTGGAACCTTTCAATAGGCAAATCATGATGTGCAGCACGTACATTGTACTTCCCTACATTCCAGATTTTTATTAGAATAACCAGGCCTATGCCTTGTGCTAAAATATAAATAAGGAATCCTACTATGCTGATAACTGCTACATCACATTTTTTTCTTCAATCCGTGGTAGCCTTGTATATTTGGCTTTCTACCTATAATACTTTTCTGCTAAGTAAAAAGTAACAGAATAGATTTTAGATTGCAAAAAAATTGTATATTTGAAATTTTTGTGAAAAGATACATGAAATAGACTTTTAAATCTTTCTGAAAAGATATATCTCACTATTTTAACTCTGTTTTAAATGATTTGAATGTTTATTTTATATATCTTTTCGCAAAGATTTCAAATATAAAATTTGTTTTCCGGTCTGAAATCGATGCTATTACTTTTTTACTTAATAGAAGGGTATTATATGTAGAAAACCAAATATACAGGGTTATCGCATATAGAATTTAAAAAATGCGATAATACCATTGACAAAAACCAATTGTAGAGTGGTACCGCAAAGATATCCCAAAATTATATAAACTTGCCTATAAACCATAAAAATTCCCCTATATATCCTGTGTGGAGTATCAATCTCTGCCTGCAAACCCACACAATCTAAATTGAATAACAAGTAAGAACTAAGTAAGAAGTATTGATTACCTACTTGTTCCGAGTGGTGCAGCTGGAACACTATGGTTACTAGCACCCAATTTTTCAATGCTCTTATTGAATTTTTTTATCTTTTATACAATGAATATAACTATGATATAATCATTAAGAAAAATATAATATACATATGATATTGCAAAACCATTCTTAAAGAATAAAAATTTCACCTGCTTGTAACTTGGTTCCATTTGACCCCATGTAAAACAAACTTCATACAAGGTGTTAATTGTAATTATTGGGCACACACTTGCCATGTGCCTAGCAAGCCAAAAATGCTCAAATTTGGCAAACTTTGTCAAATTGTTTCTTGAAACGTGATATGAGTGAAAGAGCATACATATAATAACACATACACCAACACGAGAACTATTCAAAAATGCTAGAGAGGGTTTCAACAAGATTTACAGGGCTCCTTAGTGTCCTTCCTCGCACGACCACCAAAATGCCAAACATAAAGACATGCTTCCAAAACCTGGTTGCGTTCTGATACAGCAGATCTAGTGCGCGATTATCAGTTTTCAACAAAACAAGTGTACCTCAAACAACAATTAAAAAGTTTAACCACAAAATATGCATTCAGAAGCATTAATATCGGCTCATCAGCAAACTCAAATCATCAACTACACTGTTAGGGGCCATTTGGTCGGGGGTAACGAGGAAAGGGAAAGGGAAACAAACATGTGCATTCCCTTTATTGTTGTTTGTTTTATAAAAACAATCATCCCCTTTGACCTTTTAAATTTTGGATTTACCCGAAACTCCTTCACTCCCATTCCCCACCTCTCTCAAATTATTTCTTTTCTCTTCCCTTTATCTCTTTTTCTCTCTCATACACCCACCCACTTCCATCCTCTATATAATTATATTTAATATTAATCCCAAAAATAATAATATGCACAAAATAATTTATTAAAAAATAATTATTTATTTCATTTCCGGATCAAAACCAAACAAGGAAAACAATTCAAGCCCATTCATTTCCTTTCTCTTTAATTCCCTTTCTAAACCTCTTTCCCTTTCCCCAATGTAATCCAAACGCCCCCTTAATTTAATTGAAAACTTTTAACATCAACATAGTCAAAAATATATCAAGGCTTTATCCCAGAGGCATGGGTGTGAGTATTTAAAGTTTTGTAATTAATAATAACTGAAAAAATTTAGCAAAAGAAAATAATAGCCGAAAAAAAATATGTGTCAATCATAACATTAACTTAATTTACTCTAAACCAAACCGTCGAAAGGCCATACTAATTCCTTGTCAAAACATCAACGAAGACAATAAGTTTTTACAAATAGAAAAAGTTCGGCGCATCCAATCCCCTGCTGCCAAATAAAGGAAGTTCCTAGAAATTGCAAAAACGCACAAGCTCAGTTCTGGAATTCTTTTCCTTATCAAGGTTATCTGGAGCATCCTTGTTGGACTCGAGTTGAACTCGTCTAAGCCGCTTTATAAGATTCTCTTCACGCTTTCTCCATAGTTTTTCAGCTGCAGCTTCAGGGTCGTATAAACCAGCTATGCAGGTTCATGAAAGACCAACAACATTATAAATATTTGTCAACATATTTAATTTATGTCATGCTCTAGATTTTCGTAGGAAGGAGTGCAAAAGAATGCATGATGTGAACGTAAATGTAATGGAATGAAATGACTTCCTTCCGATAACAATTCTATCCTTCTAATTAGTAAAAAAAATAATTAATTAAAAAAAACAAATTCGTGTAATCTTCTTTAAAGTTTTTTCTATTATCATACAAATTTATTCAAATAATTAGTTACCAAAATGTCATCTAAACAGAGGGTTAATATGAAAATTCATTTTTTTAATTCATTCTATTTTGTTTTATTTGGTCTTAATTTGACTAACTCTTCCTTTGATTTTTACAAACACTTGGGAGCACAGCTAGTGTGATAATTATAATGCAGTTGTAATTTACTCTTTTTTCATCTACTTTCCTTGCTAACTAAAACTAGTATTAATGTTCGTATTCATGTGGAGACAAGGCATATGATACGATAATGTGTATTAAAAACCAATAGTGTAAAGACGAAATTGTTCCGGCACATAACATAATTTGCACCCCAACTTAGTACATATATAACAAATAAATCTTTGTGAAAAATAAAAACGTCATCTTGGACAAGTGCTTACTCTTGATTCTCTCATAACGAAACCATCGTACAAATGAACCACGATTTGGCCAAGTTGTGCGCCTAATGGTCTGCAAATGAACAAGCAACAGAAGGGGAGTTAATGCCATGCCATGCCAGTTGATGTTAAACATATGTATACATACATACATACATATAGACTGGAATAAGCTGAAGTTTGGGTGTTGAATTAGATTAAAAAAATTCAGATGCAACGAATAGATTGGCTATTAGCTAGTATAATAACCTGTCAGTCATATATATAATAGCAAGGCCTGTATGAAGAATATAATCTAATCTAATATAATCTAATCAATCTAATCAATCTAATATAATTAAAAGAAAGAGAATTGAAACTCACATCAACGTTGGTCCTTGTAACATCTGTTTTGTTGATGACCTGAGATTGTGTTATGGGCTCACAAGGAGCATCCGCTTCTTCTCGCCTTTCCATCTCAATCTCCTCTGAGAATTCGACCATTGGATTTCCAGGTAAATAAACAATTTCGATTATGTTGCGGTGGGTTGGGGCCCTGTTATAAATAAAATCCAAATTCAACTTTCATATTTTTTTTATTAACGTAATACACTTGCGGCCCCTTTGGTTTAATCGTAAACGGAACAGGGTTTGGAATGGAAATTAATGATCATTTTCCTTGTTTGGTTTAATTCTAGAAATAAAATAAATAATTATTTTTAATAACTTATTTTGAGTAAATTATTATTTTTGTGATTGATATAAAATATAATTATATAGAGTTTGGAAATGGTTGAGTATATAAGTGAGAAAAAGTGATAAGGAAAAAGGGAAATGAAATACGTTGGGAGATGTGGAGAATGAGAGTGAAAGAGTTTTCAATCCGGGCATCGCAGCACGAGATATAAAGTAGTTATAAACCAAATCCAAATTCGACTTGGATGTCTTTTTTATTAACCTAATATACTTACTTGAATTTGAAAAAAATATTATAATTATAATAAGCTTGTTTTATATAATATATATTTTAAATATTACTCTCTTCATCTCACAACAAATGTCTTCCTTCATTTTTGTGTGGTCTAATTGACCCAACTTTGATCGTAAATTAAAAATTATTCTTTACATTTTTAAAAATTAAAAAATACATTTTAAAGTTTATATATTAGATATATTTTCTAATGATATAATTTTTAGTTTTTTCTTAGTTATATATTTTGTGTAATATTCTGTTAAAAATTGATCAATTTGACTAAAAAAGTCAAAACTTGACAATTATTTTGAGATGGAGTAGCAAGGCAGCGAAATTATTCTATAAATACGATTCATTAGCTCTATTCAACAGAAAGGTTGTTTAATTAAAGATGTATGATTTAATCTTTTTTTATTTTATTTCATTGTTTATGAACTTATTTATATTATTTATTTATTACAATAAAGGTTACTCGGTCGTCAAGTATAATTATAAAGATGACTCTACCATCAATTTATTATTATTCAAAAATTTTATAGTCGGCTATCACGTCGTAACTCTTGTATTAAATTATATTATAGATATTATTATTTATACATGATTTATTGTTTAAATTTTGATGTGTCATATTATATCATGTTTTAAATATTTATTTTTTAAAATTAGAATGACGAATCTTGTAAAATTAGATTTTGTTGCATTGGATGTTTCTGGGGAAAATTATATGTCATGCATGCTCGATGCAGAATTACATCTTAGTGCTAACAGATTAAAAGATACTATAGAGGCCGGAAAACCCCCAACTATAGAACAAAATGTAAAAATTATTATATTCCTCAAACATCACATTTACGAAGATTTAAAACCGGAATACCTAATGTGACTTTCTCCAATTTCGGGGTCTAGATTTGGGAGTCACTAACCCAAACTTAGCAATATTAATAATGATTAATAAATATAATACGACTTTTTAATACAAATATAGTAAAAAATCTAGTATATCAAAACTAATTCCCATTTTGGAAAATGATTTTTTTAAATAATTTTTTGGACAATCCAACCGTACAGATGTCATCAACTAAATTTTTTAGGCCTGTGAAAAAATTAAAAAAAATCAATTCAATCTTGTACGACTTTTTCATACAAATATAGTTAAAAGATTAGTATATCAAAACTAGTTCCCGATTGCCCTACCAATTTTTTAAATGATTTTTTGGGACGATCTAACCGTACGGTCGTACGAATGTCTTTAAAAATTGATTTTAGGGTTGTTAGAAAATAATAAAAAATATCTGAATCGATCATGTAAGACTTTTTAATAAAAATCTAGTAGACCGATTAGTATATCGAAACTACTAGTTACCGATTGATAAGATGATTTTTTAAACATATTTTTGGGGCGATCCAACCGTACAGATGTCTTTAACTATTGATTTTAGGATTGTGAAAAAATAATAAAAAATATATAAATGTATCAGTGGCTATTAGGATAGATCATGAGTCTGAAGTCCAACATTCTCTAACACAGGTCTTAGATCCAAACACTGCTACTTCGTCATCACAATCACTCACCCAAACACAAAAGAGAAAACATACAGAGTTAGAGAGTGAAGAAGATTTGATTCATGCTCCTCAGAAGAAGCAAATGCTTGGTACTACATCTAACCTAGTTATGGTAGAACATGATGCTTCACAGTATCAAGTGCCTTCACAGGCTTTAGGAGGAAACTTGGATCTTTAGCTAAATCCTCGATCCTTGTCTACCTCCCCGGATGGATCATATCCGGAATCTGAAAAGATCTACTCATCGTCTGAAGATGATCAGCAACTCTTCGAGTCTTACCCTGAAGCAACTCAGGTTTCTATTCCAAAAGAAACACAAGACTTTATTGAGGATTAGAACTTGCAAAGTTCCATTGCACCACCAATGACCTCTCATGCAGGGGATTTGGTGATCTATACTGCAGGTACATCTGGAAGCTCGGATTTTGAGTTAAACACGTGCGAAGAAAGGCAAACACTGTGTGATACACCTACACATGAGGTGAGTGAAACACTCTTACAAATAGGAAATATGAGTGCACACACAGGCACAGAAAGTGAGATGCACAATATGTTACTGTCCTTTCAACAACAGATGGATGCACTGAAAGCTGAGAATGCACAACTTCGAGCTCAAGTCAATGCTCAAAATTCTTCAGATCCAGTTTCAAATCAGTTTGCTCTAATTAGAAAGGATATTGAAGAAGTAAAGTCAACTGTGCTTCTCAAGAGAAATGATGTGAATCAAACACAAAGTGTAATAGCACCTGATATCAAGGACTTAAGGCAGAGTCAAATCCAAATTGCTGATAATCTAACAGAGATTAATAAGATCTAAAATCGTATTGATGTTCTAGAAAATGATTATCATCAGTACAATGCTCTTAATTCCTCAAAATTTGCAATGATTGAAAGAGGCATAGATCAGCTAAATGAAGGTTTGATGCACGTGTACAACATGGTTAAGTCTGGAAATAAACCTAACCCTGAACAACAATAATTCTTTGAAGGGACTTCAGTAGAGGATCCCTCAACTAAGGGGGAGAAGGTACAAGAAAAAGCTCCAGCTCCAGCTCTAGTTAAAGAAAAAGGAAAAGGAAAAATGCATGACACAGATCAAGAAGCTGTTATAGATCAGTCAGATGACAAGATTTTTTTTCTTTGAAGCAGAACAACAAACTCCAGTTGAAACATGTGAGTTTGACAGAGAATTTCTTTTTTCTGATGAAACAGAAAGAAATGATGAGCTAGATGAAGAGCTTAGAAGATTTCAAGAAGAATCCATGAAGAAGAATTTTGAGTTAGATGCTAGGATTCTTGAAATGCAAAAGGAAGCTCAAGCAAGGAATGACAAGCTTGATAAGCTAAAGGCTCTCCTACAAGCTAAATCTGAGGAGGAAAAGGAAGCAGCTACACAAAAGCAAAAGTTATGAGATGCTGCAATTACTGCCAAGAGGGAAGACATAAAAAGAAAGTTTGGACCTAAATGGGATCAAGCTAGAATGATCGTGGATCAACCTCAGATTGTCACATATCAAGACAGAAAGGTATCCGGCATGATAGGTGAACTATTCACTGCTAATACAACTGTAGATCATTACATGGCTGCACTAAAGCTAGAGATCAGGTATATCACAGTTGAAGTGAATGCAGATGGCTGGCATATCATAATTCATCTTGATAATTATGGTTTCTACAAAGTTTCGTTGGACTTCTTCAGAACCAGAACACCCTCTGAGTTATGGGTTATGCTTTGTAAAGTAAAAAGAAATTCATAGATGAATGAAATACTCCGAGATCACATTCGAGACTTTGCTACTCTAAGGAGTCCAGAAATCATACCTGAACCGTATGAAATAAGGTTTGTTAAAAATAATCGATATCAAAAAATTTGTCTTAATTCAGAGTCTATGTCTGGATATCCTTTGAACTACTTAATAGACATAGAGAAAATGCTACGGTCTGAAGGATTTTAAAGTCAAGATAAATCACCTGCTACTGATTATATCCGAGACTAACGTATGTCTAGAGATATTGATTTTTACAAACAATGGAAAGGATGGAAAGATTTCAAGCAACCAGCTTCAATTCCACATGATCCTATTAAGAATGAAGTTTTGTACAGACTTTCTATATCAGAACAAAACAAGCTGTATAGGGTTTCTGGAAGCACTCAGACCTTACCTGAACCAGAACCACGCACACCTATTGTTGGTGATGAAGAAGAAGAAGAAGAAGAAGGTGAAATACAGACTGAAGATGATCAGAATTGAAGAAATGTTAATATCTTTTGATTGCTAGAACTAGGATAGATCAAGAAGATTTAAAACTATTATATTCCTCAAACATCACATTCATGAAGATTTAAAACCGGAATACCTAATGTGACTTCCTCCAATTTCAGGGTCTAGATTTGGGAGTCACTAACCCAAACTTAGCAATATTAATAATGATTAATAAATATAATACGACTTTTTAATACAAATATAGTAAAAAATCTAGTATATCAAAACTAATTCCCAATTTAGAAAATGATTTTTTAAAATAATTTTTTGGACAATCCAACTGTACATATGTCGTCAACTAAATTTTTTAGGCCTGTGAAAAAATAAAAAAATTCAATTCAATCTTGTACAACTTTTTCATACAAATATAGTTAAAAGATTAGTATATCAAAACTAGTTCCCGATTGCCTTATCAAATTTTTAAATGATTTTTTCGAACGATCCAACCGTACGGTCATACGGATGTCTTTAAAAATTGATTTTAGGGTTGTTAGAAAATAATAAAAAATATCTGAATCGATCATGTAAGACTTTTTAATAAAAATCTAGTAGACCGATTAGTATATCGAAACTAATAGTTACCGATTGATAAGATAATTTTTTAAACATATTTTTGGGGCAATCCTACCATACAGATGTCTTTAACTATTGATTTTAGGATTGTGAAAAAATAAAAATAAAATTACAAATGTATCTTGTACAACGTTTTAATAAAAATCTAGTAGACAATCTAGTATAATTATTTAGTAACTTAAAGTAAGAAGAATAAATATTTTTTGTATTACACAAATGTATTTTGGGTAGAAGAAAAACATGAGGCCTCAATAAACATTGAGGAAAACCCTCTCAACCATTGGATCTACCTACCAATGGCTGACATCTGTTGACTGTGTATGGTCTAGAACCAACCTTGGCTGTGGACCTGAACCCCATATGGATATAGATATGCATTATCAAAATATGATGAATGTGGTTTCGAGAACTAGGGCTTGTAAGTGCAGAAATGTAAGTATTTGGTATTTTATGAGTTTGTACAGTAATATAAGGATATAAATGACAGAAACAGAGTAGTTTTAAATGTAATTTAGAGTGAGAATAGAGAATTAGAGATACGAAAGGGAGAGACAGATCAATATTCATTAACATGTTTTTATAGCCAACTATCATTTACTCTCATGCAAAGAATTGTGATGAACTTAATTTTTTTTTGTTGAGAAAATGGAACTTTGCACCCCTTATGTTAAGGTGTTTTATCAAATCAGTTCACTTTTATGTTTTGTAGTACTTTACAACTCCTATCTTTTAACTAGATTTTAACTCGTGCGATGCACGGATATTTTGTTTAATTAATTAAAGTATTTATTTCAAAATTATTAATATTTTTATAATTTAAAAAGTCTTAATATATTATAATTATATTAGTTTTTTCGCTTATTTAAATTATATATTTTTATATCAATTGAATTAAATATAAATAAGGAAATTATAAAATATTAAAAATAAATATGCACATCGCACAAAATATAAATTTATATTATTAATATATAAATATGTAAAAAAAATATTCGAAATATTATGAATATAATTTTTTAATATATCAAACATATCCTTAATATATTTCAGATTATATATATTAGATTTAAATATATTTTTGATATGAACTTTATTATGTTTTATATAAAATTTAATAGATATTATGGTATATGAGATATAATATATATGCATGTGTTAATAATATGATAATATAATTATTAATTTGAGGCCCGTGAAGAAACAATGATGAAGTATCTGAGAATTGTTAAGGCTCAGATAACTCAATTTGAGGAATGTTACTTTGAATACATCCCGAGGGAGGAAAATGTGAAGACTGATGTCTTGTCTGAATTTGCATCATCAGAAATTGAGAACTACTCTGGTAGTGTTTACTTCCAAGTCTTGAAGAACCCGAGCATTGATGCTAAGTTGGTAGCCTCCATTGGGCTGGGAACATGTTGGATAGATCCCATCAAGCTTTACCTAGAAACGGGAACGATACCTACTAACCCCTTGGAGGAATGAAAATTGTCAATGAGGGCCCTAAAATATGCTCTTATTGAAGGGATACTTTACAAGAAGTCGCACGTGATACCATACGTAAAGTGTCTGAGACCCAATGAGGCTGAAGTTGCCCTAAGAGAAGTTCATGAGGGTGTGTGTGGCCAGAACCAATGAAGCAGGGCTCTTGCTCATAAGATTGTAAGGTTGGGATTCTATTGGCCTGAAATGCTTAAAGATGCCAAATCCTATGTTAAGAAATGTGATCGCTGTCAAAGGTTTGCACCCATAGTTAGGCAGCCCCTGAGATGTTGACATCTATTAATTCACCAATCCCTTTTGCTATGTAGGGAATGAATATTCTAGGCCCGTTTCATATAGCCAGTGCACAAAGGAAGTTCATCATTGTTGCAATTGACTACTTCATTAAGTGGATATATGCCAAGCCTTTGACGAAAATTGATACAAAGAATGTGACACAATTCTTCTAGGAGAATGTCATATGCAGGTATGAGTTACCAAAGATCTTAGTGACGGACAACGGGACTTCATTCAACAATAAAGACTTTACTGAGTACTATGGAAAGTATGACATTGAGCTCCGCTTCACTTCGGTAGCTCATCCTTAGTCAAATGGACTGGCAGAGATTGCTAACAGAATTATCCTAGACGGACTCAAGAAGAGAGTTGAGCGCTCTCAAGGGACTTGGATTGATGAATTACTCCCAATCCTGTGGGCATATAGAATTACTTTTAAAACCTCAACAGGTGCGACACCATTTCAACCAGCCTACGGGGCAGAAGTCGTGGTGCCTGTTGAGATCACACATGCCTCACCGAGGATGCAGGAGTTTGAACCTGAAACGAATGAGGAAGGTATGGAACTTGCCCTGGATTTAATTGATGAAGTGTGTGATGAAGCTAATGCTCGAATTGTTGAAAGCCAGAAGAAAGCTTCATTTTAATATAACCTTAGAGCCAAAGAAAGGTTCTTCCGTGAAGGAGACTTAGTCCTACGAAAGACTGAAGTCTCTGGAGCTAGTCCCAATGGTAAACTAGCCCCGAATTGGGAAGGACCTTATCAAGTCAATGAATGAAATGCATATGTTTAAAAGCCTATTTGTTTAGCCAGATGACAACTCAACTCAAACATAGATAATTTGTAAGTAAATACATTATCTGTCACAGGAATATTCAGGAGGTATTATTTGACAAGAAAAAGAAGATCAAAGTCAATCTACAGACTTGAATAGTACTACATTGAAAGAAACTCAATTTAATTGATCATGCCTCAGTGGAGTATTTAAGTTTGAAGAAGCTACAGTGTCAGAAGATTTCAATATTGCGTGACAACAAATATAGTCAAGTCAGAAGGAACAGAAGTGAACCATTATAAAAGCCAAGTGAAGAATATTATTTGTTGTGAATCACTCGTGAACCAGACAGTACACAGAGTGTTGGCAATATACAGAGAAGGTTCTTTATTACAGAAGAAATGGTCAGCTACAGACATTAGTGTGAAGACAGAAGACTTGGAAAATATCAACAATGGTTGTGTAGTCAAGACTTTAATTTAATTCTCTATTAATTGATTAAATTATTTAGTTAATTTAATTGGTAAATTAATTCAATCAGAATTAATTTATTTCTTAAATTTATTAAGAAATTAATTAATTTAGAATTATTTTAGAATGAATAAGACTTTAATTTAATTCTATTGTCAAAAAGATAATTTATTATGTATCCTATTTACTTAGATTAATTCAAAAAGAATTAATTTAATTAATAAGATATATAATAAAAGAAATAGAATTAGAATTAAAATGATATACATCTCATTTCAAATCATTCAAGTCGGCAGAAGCTATCTCGGGAAGACTTTTTTCAAAAGTCTCTCGTACATTAAAAAGTCTCCCCGATTTTAATTAAAAAGTCACTCAAGAATTCAAAAGTCTTCCAAGGTTAAGAAAGTCTTCCCGAGCCAAAAAAGTCTCCCAAAAAAAGTCTTCCCGACAAGAAGAAGTCTCCCCGAGCAGAAAAAGTCTCCAGCATCTGAATTTGTCTATAAATACAGATTAAGTCAGTAGCTTTAAATGTAATTCAATTAACATTCTATTTTGGCTAAAAACAAAATTCGAAGAGCATTTCATGTTAAAATTACTCTAGTATTTTAAGAGCTAATTAGTGAATATTTTCTGATTTAATCTTGTAACCAACTTCAAGTTTAATATAAGTATTTTACTTGAACTGTGTTTCTTTGATTATTATTTCGTGATAAAAATTAAGATTGTTTAATCAAAAATTATCCGAAACAGAATTTAATATTTATTAGAGATTGTATTCAACCCCCCCTTCTACAATCATTTGGACCTAACAATTGGTATCTGAGCCATCTGATTGACATAAAAATCAAGATCCTAATATTTTTACGTATTAAAAAATTTTAAAACTTTTAATTTATTAAAAATTCGAAACTTTTAATTCATTAAAAATTCAGAGCTTAATTCTACCCAATGGTATAATGGGCATGATAGATCATATCGTCGTGCTCCTTGATCAAATCCTAGTATTCCTCCAAACCCAAGTAGGTGTCGATAATTGCATCTTTGTCGGCCCAGAATTCTACCACCTCTGCTTGAGCCTGCTTCATAAGCTCAGCCTGTTCGGCCATCTTTTCCTCTAAGCTCCTCAGCTTGGCCTCCGCAATGGTCATATCCTTTTTATGCTTCCCAGCCTGCATTTTCCATGCCTCGGCCTGGTGGAGGGAATCCTAGAAATAGGCATAGCCTAGAAAGTCAACAAACAGTGGTAAGTGAATAAACTAATCACAAGGAAAGAAATGCTAAAATACTAAATCCAATAGATTGAAACAATTAAGCAAGAAAACTCACTGAAGACAAAACCTGCGCACCTAGAGCCTTGATGCTTTCTTCATCGCGCCCAACAACAGTTTCCTTATAGTCACAAGGAGTAATGGAGTAAAGGGACCAATCCTTGGCGTAGTCCGTAGATCCCACCACCGTGTCAGTCTTCCTAAATTTCCAGCCCAACTTGTTGTTGGTGTAGGTGCCCTAGAGGCAATAGAATGTTTATTTTGATAAACCTTTATGTCAATTGATTATTCAATAAACGTATTTATTATGACTTTAATTACTGCGATATATTTGTTAGCATAATGAATGTCCTTAGAATCATGATACACATTGTATAGTTTAGTACATGACATGAACTTGAGATTATATAATATATCATATTCTTAAATGTCCCTAGTCGAGTATTATTATTATAGGACAATAATAATACATAAATAGACTAGTATGTTGTTTGACAGATAACCACATCGCATTGGTTATAAGTATGGGGATACTAAAGTCAACACATAGGTACATGCAGGAGTACATGGTACTGGACAGACCCACAGTGAGATTCTTCATGTTTAATAAAGTCATAAGAAAGACTCACAGTGATAATGGTGTAATGATCCTCTGACTTGAGATCATTATATTTCTATACGAGGATTAATATACTTTGACTACATTAAAAGTTACCTTTGACCGGGTAATGATAAAAGTGGACATCGGGTATATCATGAGTCGTATGAGAAATATGAATGATAGATAAATGATTTAACCCTTCTATAATTAGGAGAGATATTATTGGCCTCTTGATTGAGTGAGACTATAAAATGCATGGCCGTGCTCAAATAATGATTTATTTTCATAGTCTACTCATGGATCAAGTAAACCCGGATTAAATGTTGAAGAGGATGACTAAATACATGCCTCGAGTTTAATCTATAATATATATGGTTAAAGGGATTATATTACACGGAAACATTAATCAAGAAAGGTTTTATCGAATCACGATTTAATTATTATTTAATTGGGTAGCAATGATATATTACTAGATACCGCTCATTGTTTATAATTTTATTGGAGAATAAAATTATTGCTAATTAAATAATAGCCTATAGGGTCACACACATAGAGTACTTAAAGGAATAATTAATTTAAAATATAGATTTAAATTAATTGACGATTATTTGAATTTTATTATATTAATTAAGTGAGACTTAATTAATTGAAATAATATAAATTCGAATTTGAATTCTGCCATTAATAATTAAGTGTGACTTAGTTATTAATTAAATAATAAAATTCGGTTTTATTATTTAATCCTAAACCTACATGGGTTAGGATTTGCTGTTATGGGTTGCTATTATGGGCCTATTAACCAACCATTATAAATAGATAATGTATGGTTAATAAGGGTTAACGTTTTTTATAAGAAAACCCTAGAAGAGCAGCCACATAGCAAAGGCAGAGACAAATTCGAAATCATCAAAGAGCTAGTACATCCATTCCGTAATCAAGATCGTGAGACGTTCTTGAAAGTGCTCGTGTGGATACCATAGAGGTGTTTTCGAGAGGATGACACAAGTCGTGAAAGTTAGGATCTCCGTTGAGTTCGTGAAAGTCAAGACCAAACAAATGTATGATTCCGTTTCACCATAATCAGTCCATGATTATACATGATCCTGCGTTAGGGTTCCAAAATTTTCGTTATATTTACGTTTAATCCGCTGCGTTTTATGCCTCGGAACCCAACAATGGCATCAGAGCTACGTGTATAAGGGACTGATTTGGTTACGTGTTTTATGTATTTGATGCATACATGCCTGTTTTGGTGACTGTCATTCCATGCTACTCCTTTGTCATAATCTGTTATGCCACTGCTTTGTTACTGCCATGCCTGTTTGAGACTGCCATGCTACTGCAATGTTATAATCTGTTATGACTTGATATGTATGATTAAAAACTGTTATATGAATGAGGGTCAGTTTGTATAGTGATATAAACTGGTGGACAGATTGTGTTGGACATGATTTGTTAACTGAGATATGATAAGTATGTATATGATACATGCTTCTGAAACTGCATAAGTTGCAGTGGGAAAAAAGGCCAACAGATATGATCTGTAGTTCAGAAATTGATGATTTCTGAATAGGACTGGTCTTCGAAAATAAAAAAAAAATTCTGATTTCGAGCTGACCCCAGCCTGGGGCTGCCGCCCCCGGACCCCGCCCAGGGGCTGCCACCCCCGGACCCCCGCATTATTTTTGTTGTGTACTTGAGCATGGTTCTGGTTATGGCCTTTGGACCCCTATATTAATGGTTTTTGGTTTTGGTTTTATAAATACGACTTGCATGTCGTTTTCTTCATTCTTGTAATTGTTTAACCTCGAATGTAACTCGAGTTTTCTTATATAAGTACATTAGTATAGGTTGTATTCAATTATTCCATGTAATGTACTTGAAGATTGAAGGATGATCCAAGAAGAGGAGCAAGCACCCATAGATACAAGAAGAATGAAGACATGTAATTGTATTTATATTTTACCACCATAAATTGACTTTGATCCTTTCATTAGCTCGAAAGGATCACATAGGAAAGGGGCCATAACCAAGCACGTTTACATACTGCACTTTACATATTGATGTATGAATGTATGTGTAGAGTAGAAGATGCATGCTTTAATTAGATTAATGATGTATGCATGTATTAGATACGTCACCCATGCCATGCTTGCCATGCTAAACAAGATAAAATCTGTAACGATTTAAGATTTTAAAATTAACAAACGATCATGAGATTCTTGTGTTTATGAAATATGGATTTTTAAAACACGGAATTGAATATGGATTTTGATATCTATAATTGGGATTTTTTGACAAAAACAGATATGCGTATTCGTAAGGCTGATGGGTTTTAAGTGTGACCACTGGTATCCTCCATCTACCTGGGAAATGAACAATTTAAGATGTCAATTTGAAATATTTAGTTCAAGGAAAAATTGAGAATCTCTTCATGATGTGATCATGATCGTCATAAATTTTATAAACCCCTTAACAAAATATTAAGTTTTAATCGGATGCTTTCCAATGAATGAACACTCATCGAATCCTAGATCGATTAGGGGAAAGACTGTTAGTGGTAGGGGACTCCTATCTATCATGGTGAGATGCGACGAATATAAACGGTTATATTCAGCCGTTGTATCATTGGGTCAAACTTAACTGAGTCGTCATAATAAGGTGAAAGTAAACGGTTATATTCGACCATTATGAACTTAGAAGCATAGAGTTTGGTTAAAAATCTATTAGATAGATAAGATCAATCGTTGCTCACCAAACTATCCAAGAATTATATATGATATAATTGACAACTGTTGTCTACCTAAATAATCATTTTTAAGGACTTCCAGTGGTTGTCTTTGGACATGACGAAATATGGATCTTGGCTCACTAGAAAGAATTATGGGATATACTTTCCAAATTAATAGTAAGGGCTATTGATTTGATAAAAATAGTGGGAGATATATTATGAATGTATCATAATCATTTGAACATAATAAATAACTCATACAATCTAATGTTTATTTTGTGCTTTTAACATTGTAGATACCAAGTAATGGCAAACAACACAAACACACTATCCGTACGATCAGTCCTTGAGAAGGATAAGCTGACAGGAGGAAACAACTTCCTAGACTGGCAGAGGAATTTGAGGATTGTCCTCAGGCAGGAGCGCAAGCTTCATGTCATTGATATTCCTCCGGCAGGTCCCCTTCCTGAGGGCGCTACTGTTGAGGAACGAGCGGCCCACACAAAGGATGAGAATGATGCAACTGATGTTGCATGTCTTATGTTGGCAACTATGAGTGCTGAGCTTCAAAGACAGCATGTGCATATGGATGCATATACTATCTATGAGCACTTGCAAAGCATGTTTGCAAGCCAAACTCGTCAAGAAAGGTTCAACACGAGTAAGTAACTCTTTAATTGCAAACAAGGGGCAAGTGAACCAGTTGGCCCACATGTTCTGAAGATGATTGGTTACATTGAGTACCTTGAAACTTTGGGTTTCCCGATTATTCAGGAAATTGGTATTGACCTAATCATGAATTCTTTGAACAACAAATTCACCTAGTTTATCATAAACTACAATATGAATGAATTTGACAAAACACCTACTGAATTGTTGGCTATGTTGAGAACATATGAGACCAACATGAAGACGGCTGAACCTGCTCTCATACTGATGGTGGGCAATAAAGGTAAGGCCAAAGGGAAAGGCAAGTGGAAGGGTAAGAAGAAGACAGGTTCTGATTCTACACCCAAGCCAAAGTCAGGTCCTAAACAGGCTTTAAAGCCTAAAGGTGGGGTCGCTAAGGGTGAATGTCACTACTGTAAGAAAACTGGTCACTGGAAGAGAAACTGTTCAGTTTACTTGGAGGATCTGAAGAAGAAGAGGGCTGAGCAAGCTTCTACTTCAGGTATATATGTTATAGAAGTCAATTTGTCTATTTCTACATCTTGGGTATTGGATACTGGATGTGCTTCTCATATTTGTATAAATGTGCAGGAAATGCAGAGAAGTAGGACATTGGCTAAAGGAGAAATGGACCTACGAGTTGCCAATGGAGCAAGAGTTGCTGCTGTAGCTATAGGAACTATTATTTATCTTTGCCCTCTGGGCTAGTTTTAGAACTAGAAAATTGTTATTACGTGCCTGCGATTCGCAGAAACATTATTTCTGTTTCTTGTTTGGACAAGAAAGGTTTTTCGTTTACAATAAAGAACAACAGTTGCTCTTTTTCTTTGAATGATTTAACCTATGGTGTTGCGCGTTTGTTTAATGGTTTATATGTTCTTGACTTAGATAATCTTGTCTGTAATATAGAAAACAAACGACTTAAAGTTAATGACTCAAATCAAACATACCTCTGGCATTGTTGTCTAGGCCATATAAATGAGAAACGAATATCCAAATTACATAAGGATGGATATTTGGATAAGTTTGATTTTGAATCATACCAAGAATGCGAATCTTGTTTGCTTGGTAAAATGACTAAAGCCCCTTTCACTGGTAAGGGTCAAAGGGCCACTGAACGTTTGGAGCTAATACATAGTGATGTATGCGGCCCAATGCGTGTGATGGCTAGAGGAGGCTACTACTACTTCATAACATTTACTGATGATTTCAGTAGATATGGATATGTATATTTATGAAGAATAAATCCGATTCTTTTGAAAAGTTCAAAGAATACAAGGCTGAAGTAGAGAAGCAAATTGGCTGAGGCACAAATATTAAAATCTTACGATCTGATCGTGGTGGAGAATACTTGAGCACAGAATTTAAAGATTATTTAAAGGAGTGTGGTATTGTATCACAACTCACTCCGCCAGGTACACCTCAATGGAATGGAGTTTCAGAGAGGAGAAATCGCACCTTGTTGGACATGGTGCGATCGATGATGAGTCATGCAGATCTTCCAATTAGTTTCTGGGGTTATGCTCTAGAAACAGCAGCTTTCACACTTAACCGTGTTCCTACTAAGAAGGTTCAAAAGACTCCATATGAGATATGGGAGAAGAAACGGTCAGGCATGAGCTTTATGAAAGTTTGGGGATGCAAGGCGTTTGTGAAGCGTCAAGTATCTGACAAGCTTGGACCTAAATTTGAAGAGTGCAATTTTGTGGGATACCCTAAGGAAACAAAGGCGTACTATTTCTATAGTCCTTCTGAGCAGAAAGTGTTCATTGCTCGAGATGCTGTTTTCATGGAAAGAGATTTTATTTCCAAAAGAAACAGTGGGAGAACTATAGACCTCGATGAAGATCGAGAACCACAAAATAGTATTGAACCTGAAGTGGAACAAGAGCAGGATAATGATAATGCTCAACAAACACAGGTTGTTCGTAGAACTGGTAGAATTCGCCATGAGCCAGAGAGATATGGATTTCTCTTGACTCAATGTGGTGATTTGATGCTCATAGACGAAGATGAGCCTCTCACATACCAAGATGCTATGAACAGTCCATACTCTAAGAGACGGCTAGAAGCCATGAAATCCGAGATGGATTCCATGTACGAAAACCAAGTATGGACTTTGGTTGATCCACCTGAAGGGGTAAAACCCATAGGGTGGAAATGGGTTTTCAAGAAGAAAACTGACATGGATGGAAATGTTCAGACCTATAAAGCAAGGCTGGTTGCAAAAGGTTTCAGACAAATTCATGGTATTGACTATGATGAGACTTTCTCACCAGTGGCTATGGTCAAGTCCATAAGGATTTTACTTGCTATTGCAGCATTCCATGATTATGAAATCTGGCAAATGGATGTCAAAACAGCCTTCCTTAACGGAATCCTTGAAGAGGATGTGGATGTGTACATGACACAACCTGAAGGTTTTGTCGATCCAAGGAATGTTAGCAAGGTATGTAAATTACGTCGATCCATTTATGGATTGAAGCAAGCCTCTAGGAGATGGAATATCCGTTTTGATGAAACAGTCAAAGAGTATGGCTTTGTTCAAAACGAAGATGAACCTTGTGTTTACAAGAAGGTTAGTGGGAGCCATGTGGCATTCATAGTACTATATGTTGATGACATACTACTAATGGGGAATGACATACCTTCTCTCAAGGCTGTTAAGATTTGGTTAGGGAGCAACTTCTCTATGAAAGACTTAGGAGAAACATCCTACATTCTAGGAATGAGGATCTATAGGGATAGATCTAGAAGGATGATCGGTCTAAGTCAGAGTACATACATCGATAAGGTTTTGCATCGTTTTGGTATGCAAAATGCAAAAAGGGGATATGTCCCCGTATCTCAAGGGATAACGATCTCTAAAGATCAGTATCCGAAATCATTGGATGACAAGGACCGCATGAGTAAGGTTCCATATGCCTCAGCAAATGGATCCATCATGTATGCGATGGTATGTACTCGCCCAGATGTTTCGTATGCTTTAAGCATGACGAACAGATACCAATCTAATCCAGGTGAAGGTCACTGGACGGCTGTCAAGAATATTCTAAAGTACTTGAAAAGGACTAAAGATTCATTCTTAGTGTATGGAGGAGAGGAAAAACTGGTTGTAAAAGGTTACACCGATGTAAGTTTTCAAACAGACAAGGATGATACTTTATCACAGTCTGGTTTTGTGTTTTGTCTAAACGGAGGTGCTGTAAGTTGGAAGAGTTCAAAGCAAGAAATAGTAGCTGATTCTACAATGGAGGCTGAGTACATTGCAGCTTGTGAAGCGGCTAAGGAAGCTGTTTGGATTCGAAAATTCATTACTGATCTGTGAGTGGTTCCATCGATCGCATATCCCATTGATCTATATTGCGATAATAGTGGAGCCATTGCACAGGCTAAAGAACCTAGAGCTCACTCCCGAACCAAACACATACTCAGGAGATATCACCTCATTTGAGAGATTAATGAAAGGGGTGACATACACATATGTAAAGTGCACACAAATGATAACATTGCAGACCCACTGACCAAAGGCTTGTCGCAGAAGGGTCACACTAGTTTCATGGGTATTAGATACATGGGTGATTGGCTCTAGTGCAAGTGGGAGATTGTTGGTGTAGGTGCCCTAGAGGCAATAAAATGTTTATTTTGATAAACCTTTATGTCAATTGATTATTCAATAAACGTATTTATTATGACTTTAATTACTGCGATATATTTGTTAGCATAATGAATGTCCTTAGAATCATGATACACATTGTATAGTTTAGTACATGACATGAACTTGAGATTATATAATATATCATATTCTTAAATGTCCCTAGTCGAGTATTATTATTATAGGACAATAATAATACATAAATAGACTAGTATGTTGTTTGACAGATAACCACATCTCATTGGTTATAAGTATGGGGATACTAAAGTCAACACATAGGTACATGCAGGAGTACATGGTACTGGACAGACCCACAGTGAGATTGTTGGAGATTACGAAGCTGTATAAATAGTAATCATGATAACTCAACACTAGAACATGATAAGTAAATAATACTACACCTACACAGAAATCAGCAAGAAAAGAAGACAGGGCAGATACAGTGAATCAAGACATTAGAAGAAGTTTTGAAGTCTACTACAGGTCACTGAAAGAAGTTCATTTATATGTTCATGCCTCAGTGAAGAATAATGTTTAAAGACTTTCAGGGTTTCAGAAGTCTTGAAGATTCAGTATAGCAGTGCCACTAATAGATTTCAGTGTAGTAGCATTGATTGAAGACAGACAGTGTTCGAAGCATAGGAATCCAGAAGGGTGAAGACAAAGGTTAAAGAAGACAGCTGCAGTCTTGAACTGGATTGTAGTAATGAAGACATTGTCTAAGTACCAGAAAAGATTCCAGTGAATTTACAGTGTTTATTGACAGTCACTGTTCGAAGAAATGAAGTTGCTGCAAACTTCACAATGCGAGTAAAGCCATAATACGAAGACCTGAATCAAAGTTAGTCGTCTGTGAACCAGACCAGTTGCACTAGGCGTCAGCAGTTTGTGAAAGGAATCTGAGTATTAACTATAGAAGAATTGTTAAGTTGAAGAACGTACTTGGAAAGAACGGTTATCTATTAAGGTACGAAAAGTAATTTGTAGAGGCTACAGCCAAACAGCTAAACAGCTAACAGCTAAATAGCTAAACAGCTCAAAGGGTGCAGGGTGCAAAGTGTCACAACCTTGGTACGAAAAGTGAAAGTTTCTGTACTACAGTCGAAGAACAGGAACAGCTCAGGGTACATGGTGTAATGCGACAAGACTTTGATACAAGAAATGGAAGTTGGGGAACTTCAGTCAAGGAATGAATAGAGGATCAAAGTGCAGTGACTAAACAGCACTTTGACCATGAAAATGAATGTTATTCACGCGCAAGAATCATTCATATCCTAAGGCATGTGTATGTGGCGCCACTTATTCTTACACAGGGAAGGCAATGTAGCCGCTCCACTCAACTTCACTTTGGAGCAGCTTAGTTTTTAAGGCGCCACTTGATTTCTCACAGGGTGTTCCTTGTGTAGGCGCAACAAAAGAGGGCAGCAAAATTATTCCAAGTAAATGGCGCCACTTGAATCTACACAGGGAAGTCACTCTACAGGCGCCACTCAGCCCTTAGCCAATCAAATTACAGCAGCTACTTTAATTGATTTAAAGTCTACACAAATAAGAGGAGGTCAGCCACTCATTCAAAGGGTTGTCTTCTTCAACAACAACACAAAAAATGTAGAGAGCTACTGCCATGGCCGGGGCAAGAAGAAACAAATTATACACACCCATACCTTGCTCCTAGTCAGATATTAGGACCCGGTTCTTAAACGAAAAATGCTCAGGGCTCCTAGATATCACTCCCTACGGACTCAGTTTTTCCTTGTACTAATTTAGATATATTTGTATAGGAACTGAGCCTAATATTTTTGTGTTGGTAGCAAAGAACTAATTTGTTCTTTGGAAGCCAGTTATATTTTTAACTCGGTGTAGCACCCCTCTGGGTTTATATATGAAAGATATATTCCCGGAAACTTGTCTCCATAATTTACTTGCTAATTTTCTTGAACCTAATTGATTTATCCAGGAACACAGAAAATTATTAGGCAGTTCACCTAAACACTACAAATGGCCAAACCCACTCTGAAGCAATAATTTATTTATCCTCAAATTCAGAAAAGAAATTAAATTATTGTGAATATCGTATTCAACCCCCCTTCTACGATATTTCGGGACCTAACGATTGGTATCAGAGCTAACTGATTGATATACAAATCAGGATCCGTAACCCAGTGAAGTTCAAGGTGTCAAAGCTGTTTGAACTTAAATGTTTAGAGGACTTGTTAAATAAGTTTAATTATAAACTTTTAATAAGTTTATTTTATAAACTCCTGTAAAATTTGTTTTATAAACTTTTATAAATTTATATTATTAATTTTAATTAGTTTATTTTATAAACTTAATATTAAATTTATTTTATAAACTTTTATAAAATTTGTTTTATAAACTTTTATTAGTTTATATAATAAATTTTAATTAGTTTATTTTATAAAATTAGTATTAAATTTATTTTAGAAAGTTTTATAAAATTTGTTTTATAAATTTTTTATTAATTTATATTATAAATTTTAATTAGTTATTTTTATAAACTTAATATTAAGTTTATAATTTAATGAATTTAACTGGTCCATTTTTTGAAATGCATGCACTCGACCAAGTACTGTACAGGTGAATAGCTGGAACAACTTGAATATGCAGGCGTCTTGAATGGTCACGCACGGCGCAACTTCAGTATTATATTTTGGCGCGTGGTTCCACCTAGTGACTTAGATTTTTTTTCTCTTCTTCACTAGTTGCGCCCGTACAGCATATCTCCATGGAAAGGCGCCCCTTGTTTAGTGTACACGCGCGGGAGTTAAAGAGTCGAAGCAGATGACACGCGCGCGAGATTTTTTTTCTAAGGCATATGTTTCTTGCGCCTGTACAGAGCAACTCACTGAAGAGGCGCCACTAAATACTTAGGCGCCACATACCCATATTTGTACCCTTTAATTTTTAATTTTTATATTTAGATTTATTTATTTTTCCAGAAAATTTAAAATTCTTGAAAACTAAAGTTTTTCTTAAATATTAATTTACGATATTTTAATTTTTAAGAAAATTTGAAATTCTTGAAAATTAATTTATTGTATATTTTTATTTTTGATTAATTTATTTTCTAAGAAAATTAAAAATTCTGTAAATTTAAATTTTTCTTAAATATTAATTCGAGGGTGCTCAAGGGTTAGTAGATGAAGATTTTTCCGGGTATTGAAGACAACAAAAATTGACTGAAGATTATCCAATGAAATTAATTCTGGAACAGGTTGAAGAAATAGTGGTACTAATTTCCTCAGAGGTTTACTCCATAGGATCCCACTAATATTTTGGAAGCTGCAAAAGAAGAGATTAATTTGGGTACAGTTTTTGGTTAATTTGGGTTGTATTTTTGGATGAAAAATCTTAGGGGTTGAAGTAGTGAAGGAGAACAGACTGGACAACCTGGAATCTCAGTACAAGCTTTAAAGACTATTCTACAGGGAGATTACAGGAAGTTCGTGCTAGCACTGCAGATCATCTGGAACACAGGTTTACAGCCAACAGGGATCTAAGGACACAACCACATTGTCTGTAAAAGACCTCTATGTGCTGAAGGCCTATGAACTAGAACAAGAGCTGAAGAAGATAATATTTGGTAAAGCAGGTTGTTAGCATATCCACTGTATTTGTGACCCAGGAACCAAATTTGATTGAAGTCAAGGTTGAGAACCTCTGAACAGAAACGAATTGATCCTAGAAGCTGAATTGAAGATGTTGTAGCTCAAGGTAGTGGTCAAGGTGTTATATCTTACACTTTGGAATAACCTGAGAACTGGACTACAAGTCTAGCCTGTAGGGTAACAGGAAGTTCAGTAACATCAGATTCAGACCGAATCCCAATTCTAAATCTAAGGTCATTACCTATAGATTCCATGAAGGAGATTTTCAAGTACAGTTCAAGAGGCGGTTGCAAGACAGGGATGGTTTATATTTGAAAGACAAGATCAGGGGTTTGCTACACAGTTTGAAGAAGCCTATACAAGCAAAAGATGACAAACACTATGTTGGGTTGAAGCAGGAATCTTAAGCATTAGTGAGGATGCAGCAAGGGAAAGCACTTGTTGATGAAGTTAAATGCAAAGCTGATTCTATCAGTGACAGTGATGAACCAAATGGATATCTGACATCAATGACCAATACTGGAGATGAATCACTAAGCACTTCACAGGTACACTTTCTAACTAGTATACGTTTATCTAATTCAGAACTGTATGTTTATTAAGTTTTGAAATGTATTATATTCATGACAGCATGTTAGCATCTTAGGACTTAAATGCTTAATTGATTGCTAAGATTCATGAGTTTAATTAGTACATTTCATACTTGATTTTATTTACAGTAAAATGAATATCTAGAATTAGATAGGGTGTTCTAGATGGTTAGGTGTATCCCTAAACATTTGCTGGAACTTGATTTAAATCTTCTGTGATTTAATACCTCTGTTAATGTTGTGAAAATTGCTAAATAGACAAACAGGTCATAGATCAGATATTTTATATTTGTTCTTATTGTGATAAATGACTTAATAAGTGTATGTGGAATTTGATATTGCTCATAATGTCTTATTCAAATATTCTGCATATTCTTGAATTGTTTATGTGCTTATTTTCACATGATTTGATCGCTCTCACATAATTGCACTTAAATGTCATATCATTTCATGTATTGCTTGTTAAGGAATAGAATACTAAAAGATGGTAGAATTATCTAAGTAGTCAGTAACGTTTGTCGATTCAAGGATTAATCTAAAACTGACTTAGGTAATTAGAGATAGTTAAAAATGTTAGACAACAACAGAAATGGATTAGACAGAATTAGTAATTAATTTGTTAGTTCTTCTATCCATTTTCTATTATGCATATTGAATCTGTTGTTACCACTAATAATATCTCTAACCCATCTGGACTCAATTAAAATTGAGTACCAAGAAGCTTAATCATTTGTGATTGCAGAGTATGTAACTAAAGGCAAAAGTTATGTGACTTCGTGACATTTATTGTTCGAGGCATATGAGTAAGATTAAAGCTCTAATATCACAGTTGGTTGAGAAGGCCTCCCCGATGGTAACCTTTGGAGATGACAGCAAAGGATGTACAAGGGATATGGCTATCATGATTTAAGAACTGTCATCAGTGGAAGCATATTTCTTGTTGAAGGACTTAAGCACTATCTACAGGGCACTAGGGAATTCTTTATCAAGAGTTTTCTGGAATAGCATTGAAAAGGAAAAGTGTTTGATCTCAAACAAGAAGGTTGGAAGCTCGCTCAACTGAGAGTGAGGAAATTTGTTCATAGCTGACATGGGTTTTGTATGCAAAGGTGAAGTGAACTTTTCAGTAAAGCTTCATCAGTAAAGATCTAGCTATGGCAAAAGAAGCTCTCATACTTGGTGAACAAGACAATGGATTCTCCGATAAAGATGAAATTGGTGAGAGGACTGCTTCATATGGAATTCTATTTTGAAGGACATTTTGAAGTATGTCACATAGGGAAGTCAATGAAAACATCACACTGAAGCAAATTATGTCATGGAGAAAATATTCTTAGTGGTGGTTAATGATAACCCTAGTTACAAATTGGTGATGTTCGTGCATTCAACAGACAAAATGTCACAGATGGTGATTTATCACACCAGGAAGATCAATTTGGAAGCAAAGTAAGCTGTGAGAAATTTGAAGTCAGATATTAGAACTGAATTTCGCGAATGAAGTTCTAAATGAAGTCTGCACTGAAAAGGTACTTTGAAGCTGAAGCAATTAACACAACATGCTGCTTTATTCAACAAGATCGTGAAAAGACATCATTTGAGTTAATGGCCAACCAGAAGCAAACACTGAAGCTCTTTCGTGTGTTTGGAGGGAATTGATTTTTAATGAAGATCTATATGACTATCTTAACAAGAAGATAAGACTCAAGGAACAATTTTCCTCGGCTACTCATTGATGATGGAAAACCAGAAGGTGATTAAAAGTCTGAATGTTTCGACCTACTACACCAAGCTCCCAAGCATTCAAATGAAAGTCTATTCTGAATCTTTGAAGTTTGACATCCCGTCAGAGTCAAATTCAGATACTGATGATGAAACTGAGGTTGCAGAAGGAATCAATGATAATGATGATGATTCAAATCCTATTAGTGGAATTGGTAGTGAAACTACACAACTCGTGGACTTTAACAAAATCCACTGAAAAAGGTGAAGGATCTTCAACACATCATAACAGCAACTCAGGGGGAGCAAAATAAAAGAAGGATCTACTAGTCGTACTCAACACAATGAAGATCAAAGGAATACATCAAGAACATATCTGCCGAGACAAAAGGTTTGAAGTCAAAGTCATTCCTGGAGTCTAGTTCTTAGTGATCCGATTTATTGAGTAAAGGCTAAAAGTGCTAATCAAAATGAACATATTTTTTTTGGGACCCAACAATCAATATTTGGTATCCCAGAGAATAGTGAAGATGCACTGATTGATCCAGATTGGGTGATTGCAAATGCAAGGTGATCTCAATCAGTTTGAAGGCAGAATCTACTGAAGCTGGAACCCAAACCACTAAAGTCGAAGCTGAAATTGGTACAGTAAGGGTTCACAGAAACTGGATAAAAATTGGCATTGTTATGAGGGACAAAGCCAAACTGGTTGCTACAGGTTACTACAAAGTAGAAGGTATCGATGATGATGGAAACAGAATCTTCGAGACTTTCAAGATCAAACAATAAGCACCAATGACAAGATTTGATCTTGTTTGGGCCTAAAGATAAGGACCTAACAATAGGATATTCCTAGCACATGTTGAGCATTCAAGCATGGATATCTATCAGATGAATGTCAACAAAGTGCACTCCTGAATGGTGAGTTAGAAGTTGAAGTTGATGTACAACTCCTGGACTTTGAAGTTGCAGATCCATTGGAATTTGTATATCATTCTCTTCCCAAGCTCTTCTATGACGGAGGTAGGGATTCAAGCAAATCGTCAAGGACATGGTATGACACTCTAACTACTAATTACTTGAAAATGATTTTGGTAGAGTCGTTATACAAATATCTCTTTAGAATACAAGGCACACAAACAATGTAATATATGTGCAAGTATACCATGATCATATTATATGTGGGTCTACTAATGAAAATTTGGCAAGAGATATTTGCTAAGTTAATGCAGAGTAGGTACAACATGAGCATGTTGGAAGAGTTGCAATTCTTTTTGGATTACAAGTAATTCGAAAGAATGATGACAATTAAAGTAAGTCAAGGATCTTTTGAAGATGCGCAATTTGGAAGATTCTAGACCTGCCAAGACTTCTTGCCAACAAACCACTAAGCTTAGTCAGTGCAAGTCAGGTATATGAACTGAAGTGACAAGCTATAGAGGTAATCAGCTCATTACTTATTCAAGTGCATAAAGACCATATATTTTATTCTCGATATGCCTATGTGCAAGTTTCCAAGTGGATACTAGAGAATCTTATCTTATAGCTAAGTTATGAATTGTTAGATATCTTAGGGGATCACCAATTCTTGAAATCTGGGACCCTAAAGATACTAGGTTTAACCTAATTGGCTATATAGATATAGATAATGCAGGTTGTAAGAAAGACAGGGAAGTCATTCCTAGAAACTGTCAATTTCCATCAACTCTGTTGAACTCTTCCCACCACTGAAGAAACAAGCGCATGGACACCAGGTATCATTTCTTTTGAGAGTGTTCTTAGTCGAATAACTTGCAGTTTTTTGCTAAATAACTTGATGAATTTATTTTATCTAAGTTGGTTAGTAAACTTGGGATATTATTAATATGCATATTTATTGAAAATCCCATCTGCAAGGAATTCTCAAATGAGTTCACAAGTATTACTTTTTCCTATCCAAAGGACCTGTGAATTTATTTGAAATCCAGATCCTCATACTTTTTTCTATTAATTTAATTATCATGCTTAAGATGTAAGATGCATAAGTGGTAGTTAAATTACTTAGCATAAGTTAGAAGCATAATTATTTGTATGTTTTAAATATTTGCTGAGTATTAGTCAACGATATCTTGCTTTATTGCTCTGATATTTTTCTCTGATATTCTTAAATATTTTATTACAAATAATTGTGATACTTTTAATATTAGTGACGGTATTTAGAATTTCTGTTCTAAATAATTAATGCATATTTCAAAACTCACTAATATTGAAAGATGAAGTATTTTCTAAAGTTAGGTGTATAAAATTCTCAATGTTTTATATACTTAGAAAATATTTCTAAATTTGAGTTTATTGCGAGGAGTTGGAATTAGAATCACAAGTATTACTTTTTCCCTATTTAAAGGACTTGTGAATTTCTTTTCAACTATTACCTCGAGCTTACGTATATCAATTAATAACTGTTATGAGCACGCTTACAATGTGCAAAGTGATAATTATTAGATATGGCGTAGGAAGTTAGATGCTAATATTCAATCCAATGAATATTTTAGTATTTAGCGAATTTATTTTAACTTATCAAAATTATGAATTGAAGCAATTCAATGATTATCAGTTTCATAATTTTGATTTGATAAAATAACAGAAGCATAGTTTCTTGCATCCGTGCAATTAACTGTGATATTTTTAATATTAGTGATAATACAACTTAATGTTTATTTAAAATCACTAATAATAAAAATATATTAAAATGCTTATTGTTCTACTGAATAATTGCCATGTTTAGATTATACAAATGCATGTGATTGACAATTGCTTAGTACAACATAAGTATTTAATTTATTTTGATTTGTTTAAATCATGATGATATAAAACAATTCAGTGGAATATCTGTTCCATGATTTAAATAAATTGAAATAAATTCAAAGCATAATTATTTGTAGTATATTTATTATCTTTTATTACTTTGTGATAATTGAATAATATTTTATTACAAAATAATTGTGATATATTGATACTAATGGTTTTACTTAGTTTTTATTCTTAGAAACAATTGGTATCAATATAGTTAGTTTTCTTTCTTTGACTAGTTTACGATCCTGAATGTATTTAAAAGAAATTCTTGTCTATTTCTTTTTCAAAACGTTTTATTCAAAGATACATTCATTTCTCTATCAGTTTTAGTTAAGAAAACTTTAGAATTCTTTTTCAAAACTTCTCTTTTGAAAAACTTCTCTTTAGGATAATCTTTCTTTTTCTCTCGAAATTTTATCCTCTCCCAAAAGCTTGTTTTAAAAGTTTTATCTTTAAAAGCTTTTTCTCTCTTTATTTTAACTTCGAGGTATCAATCACTTGTAAAATGATTTGTTTTCAAATACTTGTTTCGATGTATGTTTCACATTGATTCATAGTACCAAAACAGTGATTGTTGCTTTGAAGGCCTAGTACTGTCATGTTAAGCATTCATCCTAACCCCAATTGTCATGTTTTTATTTTAAGTCGGGGACATTATCAGGCAGACGAAAATGATGTAAATCATAATTGCTTTATGAGTCGGAAAATCATTCTCTTCTATCTGATAAGGATGTTTTGCAAAACTGTTTTCAAAACATATAGTGCTTAGGTTTAATGGAAAAGAGTCATTTTTATTGAGATAAAATTTGGTAAGAGAGTTGAGTTTCTTAGTTGGTGTAAATTCCCGCATTTTATTATGGGAAGTTTGCCTTATAAGAAATTCATAAGAAATAGAAACTTTTTCTCTGATACTCCCGCGTTTTATTATGGGATAAGTATCTTAAAGAAAATTTCTATTGGTTTCATGCTCTAAATGATAAATCTTTATAACCGACAAAACTCTTTTATTAAAAGTGCTTTAATGCAATCCATTACCATTCCTTCTTATATTTTTCTTTCTCTTTGAGATGAAAAATATGTTTTGGAATGTTAAGGTGATTATTTCTTTATCTTATTTAAATGATTTTATCCGTTTAGCCCCTAGTGGCTATAGAAGCTGGCCAGGAGGTTGAAAACCCATCAATCTCTGACCCAGGCCTTAATACCAAACACTCATTTCATCCACTTCCATATATTAACCCCTGGAGTTATAAGGAACACATGGTAGTTAGAGGTTGATAAGGGAGAAACTGCACTTGATGCAGCAAATAAGGATGAAGTCGACAGTGCACCCACAGCTCTACCTCCAGCGAAGTAAAGAAGTATATAAACTGAGGTAACTGTAAGCTCATCTGTATCTTCTCAAAAGGATGCAGAGCTGAAAAGGCAATTAAACTGTCTCTGGAATCACTCTCTCAACAGGGTGAGTCCATTGAAATTCGCTCGTCAGCCAGAGCATCTTGTAATGAGTCAAGCACACCACTGGCAATCATGCTGATGGTAAGCCTAAATAGATAAATTCTTGGAACACATTGCAAGGCGTGCACAATGAGAGGTATAGGCATTCAGAG
This sequence comes from Oenanthe sinensis, assembly GCA_028671895.1. Classification (NCBI taxonomy): domain Eukaryota; kingdom Viridiplantae; phylum Streptophyta; class Magnoliopsida; order Apiales; family Apiaceae; genus Oenanthe; species Oenanthe sinensis. Next base: position 27,615,577 of record CM053801.1, read on the forward strand.
GAGACACGGACTCTAGTTAGCCATACAGTACATTGTCCAAGTATCTACCTCAAACAGAAGTTAATCTTCTGCATCCCGAAAGGGAGATTTCTTGTTCAGATTTATCTGGGCTTGAGAGGCAACTGCTTGACAAGAATTCTTTAGATGAGTCAAGTAGGGTATTTTATACAAACACCCGTCATTGGGTTACGAGGGAAACGTAGACTCTAAATTGCCATACATTACATTGTCTACTACGTCGCCCCTCCTGGAAAGAACATTTCCAGATCCTGAAAAGGAATGTCCACCTCCCGTTTACGGATAAGGTGTGAGGCAACTCCTTGATAGAACAAGGCAGGATTCCCAAAATGATTTTAAAATCTAGGGATAACCCATCTCAAAGAGGTGAGGCTCCACTAGACAGTGATTTAGCAATTGCTATTGAGTATGGTGTGAGACAGTGTTTATGCATGAAAGATCAAAAACACCTCAACGAGGCAATTCTCCACTTGATAGTGATTCAGTTCATTATGATGAATCAGGTGTTGGGAATTTGTATGAATTGACGGATTTCACTTACAGGTACAGAAGGCTATATTTGGAATGCAGAGTGAAAGTGAGAGAGAGAAACACTTAAGTGAAAGTGAGGGAGAGATACACTTGAGTGAGAGATAGGGAGAGAAAGAGTGAAACACTTCTAAGTGCTCGACACTTGAGTGTAAACACTAACAGAACGTATTAGAAGTGAGGAAACCATAGACCAAACACTTACCCTTGCTACTTGCTACTTCTGAAAGAAAAGCTACTATATTTTCCCAATCAATGACAGACGAGAACCTTCTTTGGAAGACAAAACATTCAAAAGATGGGCCATTGGAGGATTCCTCAACTAAGGGGGAGAATTTATAGGAAGAAAAAGAAGAAGTTGATAAGTCTTATCTTCGTATCCTTCGGAAAAGTTAATAGTTAATATCCTAAAGGGGTTCGTATCCTAGATCCTGGAAGATCCTTGACCTGGAAGATCCTTGGAAAAAGGGGTTCGTATCCTTGGGAGAAGTTAATATCCTTAGGGGGAGATTTTAGACAAGAAAAAGAAGAAAATCTTATCTTCTAATCCTGATGGGAAACAACAGAATATGGAAGAATCAAGAAACTGTATCTTATACTTGAAAGGAGTTGTCAGTAGAGGATTCCTCATCCAAGTGGGAAGTACAGAAAAGAATTGACATTTCCATTGATTATCTAAAGGGAGAAGAAGAAGAATCACATTCTTAGGGGGAGAACATTATTTGAGCTGTGTTCTATGTTCAACAGAAGACGTTCCCAGGAATTTAAATTCTTATGAAGCTCTGTTCATGATAAGTTCTTTAAGTTCAAACTATGAAGGATTTTGAAGCAGAGAAAGCTCAAATAGACAGAAATGAAGATGATACTATATGAATATCAGTTCAGTGCTAGAGGGACATACATCTGTCATTTCAGTTACAGAAGAATTCTGTTAATGCGGTATCTGATCCAGAAAAACCAGTAGCATTATTTACAAGTCCAGGATGATTACTTTTTCTAGGTGTTAGTTGAGTTATCCTCCCTAGGTGATTTGTTTGCTAAAGTTTAACAATCAAATAGGGGGAGATTGTTGGAGATTACAAAGCTGTATAAATAGTAATCATGATAACTCAACACTAGAATAGGACAAGTAAATAATACTACACCTACACAGAAATCAGCAAGAAAAGAAGACAGGGCAGATACAGTGAATCAAGACATTAGAAGAAGTTTTGAAGTCTACTACAGGTCACTGAAAGAAGTTCATTTATATGTTCATGCCTCAGTGAAGAATAATGTTTAAAGACTTTCAGGGTTTCAGAAGTCTTGAAGATTCAGTATAGCAGTGCCACTAATAGATTTCAGTGTAGTAGCATTGATTGAAGACAGACAGTGTTCGAAGCATAGGAATCCAGAAGGGTGAAGACAAAGGTTAAAGAAGACAGCTGCAGTCTTGAACTGGATTGTAGTAATGAAGACGTTGTCTAACTACCAGAAAAGATTCCAGTGAATTTACAGTGTTTATTGACAGTCAGTGTTCGAAGCAATGAAGTTGCTACAAACTTCACAATGCAAGTAAAGCCATAATACGAAGACCTGAATCAAAGTTAGTCGTCTGTGAACCAGACCAGTTGCACTAGGCGTCAGCAGTTTGTGAAAGGAATCTGAGTATTAACTATAGAAGAATTGTTAAGTTGAAGAACGTACTTGGAAAGAATGGTTATCTATTAAGGTACGAAAAGTAATTTGTAGAGGCTACAGCCAAACAGCTAAACAGCTAACAGCTAAACAGCTAAACAGCTCAAAGGGTGCAGGGTGCAAAGTGTCACAACCTTGGTACGAAAAGTGAAAGTTTCTGTACTACAGTCGAAGAACAGGAACAGCTCAGGGTACATGGTGTAATGCGACAAGACTTTGATACAAGAAATGGAAGTTGGGGAACTTCAGTCAAGGAATGAATAGAGGATCAAAGTGCAGTGACTAAACAGCACTTTGACCATGAAAATGAATGTTATTCACGCGCAAGAATCATTCATATCCTAAGGCATGTGTATGTGGCGCCACTTATTCTTACATAGGGAAGGCAATGTAGCTGGCGCCACTCAACTTCACTTTGGAGCAGCTTAGTTTTTAAGGCGCCACTTGATTTCTCACAGGGTGTTCCTTGTGTAGGCGCAACAAAAGATGGCAGCAAAATTATTCCAAGTAAATGGCGCCACTTGAATCTACACAGGGAAGTCACTCTACAGGCGCCACTCAGCCCTTAGCCAATCAAATTACAGCAGCTACTTTAATTGATTTAAAGTCTATACAAATAAGAGGAGGTCAGCCACTCATTCAAAGGGTCGTCTTCTTCAACAACAACACAAAAAATGTAGAGAGCTACTGCCATGGCCGGGGCAAGAAGAAACAAATTATACACACCCATACCTTGCTCCTAGTCAGATATTAGGACTCGGTACTTAAACGAAAAATGCTCAGGGCTCCTAGATATCACTCCCTACGGACTCAGTTTTTCCTTGTACTAATTTAGATATATTTGTATAGGAACTGAGCCTAATATTTTTGTATTAGTAGCAAAGAACTAATTTGTTCTTTGGAAGCCAGTTATATTTTTAACTGGGTGTAGCACCCCTCTGGGTTTATATATGAAAGATATATTCCCGGAAACTTGTCTCCATAATTTACTTGCTAATTTTCTTGAACCTAATTGATTTATCCAGGAACACAGAAAATTAGTAGGCAGTTCACCTAAACACTACAAATGGCCAAACCCAATCTGAAGCAATAATTTATTTATCCGCAAATTCAGAAAAAAATTTAAATTATTGTGAATATCGTATTCAACCCCCCTTCTACGATATTTCGGGACCTAACAGAGATTCTTCATGTTTAATAAAGTCATAAGAAAGACTCACAGTGATAATGGTGTAATGATCCTCTGACTTGAGATCATTATATTTCTATACGAGGATTAATATACTTTGACTATATTAAAAGTTACCTTTGACCGGGTAATGATAAAAGTGGACATCGGGTATATCATGAGTCGTATGAGAAATATGAATGATAGATAAAGGATTTAACCCTCCTATAATTAGGAGAGATATTATTGGCCTCTTGATTGAGTGAGACTATAAAATGCATGGCCGTGCTCAAATAATGATTTGTTTTCATAGTCTACTCATGGATCAAGTAAACCCGGATTAAATGTTGAAGAGGATGACTAAATACATGCCTCGAGTTTAATCTATAATATATATGGTTAAAGGGATTATATTACACGGAAACATTAATCACGAAAGGTTTTATCGAATCACGATTTAATTATTATTTAATTGGGTAGCAATGATGTATTACTAGATACCGCTCATTGTTTTTAATTTTATTGGAGAATAAAATTATTGCTAATTAAATAATAGCCTATAGGGTCACACACATAGAGTACTTAAAGGAATAATTAATTTAAATTATAGATTTAAATTAATTGATGATTATTTGAATTTTATTATATTAATTAAGTGAGACTTAATTAATTGAAATAATATAAATTCGAATTTGAATTCTGCCATTAATAATTAAGTGTGACTTAGTTATTAATTAAATAATAAAATTCGGTTTTATTATTTAATCTTAAACCTACATGGGTTAGGCTTTGCTGTTATGGGTTGCTATTATGGGCCTATTAACCAACCATTATAAATAGATAATGTAGGGTTAATAAGGGTTAACGTTTTTTATAAGAAAACCCTAGAAGAGCAGCCACATAGCAAAGGCAGAGATAAATTCGAAATCATCAAAGGAGACTAGTACATCCATTCCGTAATCAAGATCGTGAGACGTTCTTGAAGGTGCTCGTGTGGATACCATAGAGGTGTTTTCGAGAGGAAGACACAAGTCGTGAAAGCTAGGATCTCCGTTGAGTTCGTGAAAGTCAAGACCAAACAAAGGTATGATTCCGTTTCACCATAATCAGTCCATGATTATACATGATCCTGCGTTAGGGTTCCGTTATATTTACGTTTAATCCGCTGCGTTTTATGCCTCGGAACCCAACACTTGTAAGCCAGGGACTCCAAGAGTATGAAAGGGGAAATCCCAAACCCAAAAATAAGTTTGGCTTGGTAAACCTGGACTCATTGGGGGTCAATCTACCATAATTCGACCCCAATCCAGGTCAAATAACAGTAAGGCCATGAGGCCCAATAATAATCGACCTCGGTGAGGAATTTAAGGATAATTCGACACCAATCTAGGTCGAATAACATCAAGGACATGAGGCCCAATAATAATCGACCTAGGTGATGAATTTAAGAATAATTCGACCCCTATCCAGGTTGAATAACATCAAGGCTATAAGACCCAATAATAATCGACCTGGGTGAGGAATTTAAGGATAATTCGACCGCAATCCAGTTCGAAAAACATCAAGGCCATGAGGCTCAATAATAATCGACCTGGGTGAGGAATTTAAGAATAATTTGACTCCAATCCGGGTCGAATAAAATCAAGGTCATGAGGCTTAATAATAATCGACCTGGATGAGGAATTTAAGGATAATTCGACCCCTATTTAGGTCCAATAACATCAAGGTCATGAGGCCCAATAATAATCGACCTGAGTGAGGAATTTAAGGATAATTCGACATCAATCCAGGTCGAATAATATCAAGGCCACGAGGCCCAATAATAATCAACCTAGGTGAGGAATTTGGGGTTAATTGGACCTCAATCCAGGTCGAAAACACATCAAGGCCAAAAACCTAACACAAATTCAAACTAAAAGGGAAATGAGCCCCATCGACCTCAATTCCATCGACCTGGGTGAGAAATTAAGGTCTAATTTGACCTCAATCCAGGTTGATTGGAAGGAGTAGCAAACGAGCCCTATAGACCTCAATTCCATCGACCTGAATGAGGAATTGAGGTCTAGTTCGGCCTCATTCCAGGTCGATGGAAACTTCAGTCTCGAGGATTATCGACCTCGATCCACATTTCGACCTGGAGGGTAGAATGAAGTCGAATTCGACCTCGTTCCAGGTCGAATTAACCTATAAAAAATCTTCCCATCTTTTAAGAAAAAATGGAATAAATATCCTAGAGGACTTTAACTTTGTGAAAAACAATCCTTACTAAAGGATTAGTTATAAAAGGCTCGAGCCCAAAATTAAAAGTGAAGTTTATAAAATTTCATTAAGTTAGACAAATGAGTCCAATGCCTGATAGGCATGATAAACTCTTGTTAAAACTTTTACGAAAACTCAAGAAGTTTCCCAAAAGCTGGGGGACAAATGATATGGGCTAAGAAATACTCTAGAAATATAATTAATGTTGCATTAATGAAACCTAGCTTGGTCGAAGAGATGACCCAATTAATGATGCCCGAAACCCAATTAATTTTGTAATTAATAAAGGCTCAATAAAAGGCCCGAAGAGTCCTGTCAGACCCTTCATCCCTGAAGGATCTAGAAACCTTTTCATCAAGGAAATATCATTTGAAAGAGTCCAACGAGGGCTCTTATTCTTGGGAGGTTTCAACAACCTTATCACTAGCCAAGTCTCCTAACTCTAATCTGATTCTTAGGCCCTTGTGCGCCTATATAAAGGGTCTAACCCCTCAACATTAGAACTACATTTTTTTGGCTTGATTCTCATCTCTTGAGATACGTAGACAGCTTACGTGGACCTGGTTTAGTCACGAAACGTAAGTGCAACCATTAAAGCTTGAAAGCTCTCACCCCTCATTAATTATGAATTAATTGCATCTGATTTTGATCAGTAATAGATACAAACCAATGAATTAATAAGATTTCTGAGTTCTCAATATAATAATTTCTCTTGTAAGTGTAACCGATTCTCCGTATAAAGTTATCATAATATCTTATATAATATATTAAATATTTTTATAGAAAAGATTTGGATAAAAAGCTTTAATCCTCCATCTCACTAAAAAACTCACGACCTCTTGTAAAACCCTAATACTATCTCTACTCTAATCTAATAATAATACATAATAATGTCTGATATATGATATGTCTCTACGTAAATCTAATATAAAACATGTTTTAATGTTTAAAATCAATTATAAAAAGATTTCCTAAACGAAATAGAATTCTCCGATAAAAATCCGTAACTGTCTTTTATGTCTAGATTACAGGCTGTTGCAATTCAATTTTGGATATTGGACCACTCATAATTAAAAGATAATTTTGTAAGCTTCGCGTGAGCTGTAAAATCGTCCAATTCTAAATTCTGAAACTCAAAATATAGCCCAAACAATGTCTGACATGTAAGGAGAACAATAATTATGAGTTTTCTTTTTTTATTTTAACTCCAAAATAACTCTTTAAGTTCAAATTTATATATTACTGATATATCTAATAGAATTTGCGTTAAAATATAAAGCAAGGTAAGAAAAATTATAGTTGTTAGGAATCTTAATAATAATTAATATATAATATTATGTAGCTATTAAGAATCGATCATTCGACCTTTGGTAGTGTTTGGTTTCGTTTTACAACCCCATGTACATATTTTCCTATTATTATTATTAAAATTAAAAATTAAGGTTAATATATATATATATATATATATATATATATATATATATATATATATATATATATTTCCTACACATTTTTTTCATACACATCAGTTATTACTAGACTGATCAACTTCGTTATCAGTTTCAAGATTATTAATCCTTTTTAAAAGGCATGGAATTATATTTTTAATAAAAATACAGATGCTCAATTATTAAGTAATTTTATTTATTTTAATATGGTTTAAAGAGCCTAAAATTATATTTTTAGTCAAATTATATTTTTAATAAAAATACATAATGCTAACTGTTAAACAAATTTAATTATTTTAATATTATAATATATATCACCATATTTTTTCCAAAATTTAAATATTAATTTACGTTTAAAATATATAAATAAAACTTATAATATGTGTGGGAAATATGTAAATGTCTATATTAAACATGTTTTTTAATGTTAATAATAATAATATTAATAATTGATTTTTGTCAATGGTGCCCTCACACTTCTATAAGGTAACACTGTATTTTTTATTTCTATAGTTGGAAATTGGTTTTACTTGTTCGGAATTTATGGAACCAACCCTGCCTAAGGTCTAGGGGTGAACATAATCCGGCCAACCCGCTCAACGCAACCCAACCCTTGTTTCGGCCGAACAAATTGAACCGTCCAAAACCGAGGGTTGAATGGTTTAATTTTTCAAAAACACGTATAAATTGGATTGAGTTAAGGTTTAACATATTTTGACCATAACCCAACCCGACCCACCCGTTTACACATATAGGCATAGCCCATTAGGCCCATTTGACTATTTGGATTATATTTGACTATTTGGTGACTATTTATATTTTATGTTAAACATTTTGACTATTTATTTGTTATGAAAAATTGACATTTGGCAGAGACAGACTATATCAAAGTTATGTTCAGACTTGTTTATAGCTTTATTGCTTGAAGAAGAGAGTTTAACCTAACTCAACCCAACCCAACCAGAATTAATTGGGTTGGGTGGGGTTGAGTTACATAAATTTTTTTTATTAATGAGTTCAATTTTTATACACAAAATAATTGGATTGGGTTGTTTTTTTATTAAAACCCGCCTAACCCGGCCCGTATTCACCCTACTAAGGTCTATTCTAATCAGTTATCAGTTATCGGAGACCTCTCATGAATGTGATTATAGGTATGTGTTGAGAGAGAGACTTATTCTATAAAGTTTGTTAACATTTGCACATTCAAGGATGGAATATTGTTGCAATTAGATGACAATCTTCCCTTTGAGAAATATTTTATGACAGTCATGTTTACTATGTAGTACTAATGTTACCGAATAATCAATTATTTGCACATTCTTGGACAGATTCCTTGTATTGGAACTTTTGAAAATTATGAAAAAGCATTATGAATGGATATGCAGCAAGAGTGTGTGTACATATTTCATCCCCACTTCATTATTGTTCAACCAAGTTTTTGTATTATGGTAGATAATAAACTTCGTAACTATTATTATTGCACTAATGATAAAACTGATATATATCCTTTTGATTCTAAGCTAATACATATTTCATCAACCTTTCTTTTTCAAGGAAATCCTTTATTAGGAGTTCATATATATTTATATTCAGATGATGTCTTGGTGGTAAATTGCCCCCAGGGTTTTGGTGATCCTCCTGGCGAGAGCAAAGCTCTCTGTCATGCTATATCTGATGCTGATGGATTGTTTAAATTTAAATCTATTCCCTGCGGTAATGCTTAATGCTTTCATTTGATTCACTTACATTTATCTGGCTCTGCAATAGTTTTTTTTTATGTCATCTTTTTTAAGAATGACCAGTACATTGTAAATCTATTTTGATTATGTGCATTTAATGTCTCCATGGTGACCCTTGAGACATGTACCAAGATGATAAATTCTTATTATTATAATTTACAAATCAGATCTACAAATTAAATTTACAACATTTTACTTCAACTGCGTTTTTTAGCATTATTATACTAATTATACCAAATTTTTGTTCTTTATTCGAGTTCATAGACTTCACTTTAACACCCTATTTGACTGAGACAGTGAGCTTGGTGACTGTTAATAAGTTGTTTTGGCATAACCTGTCTTTATTTTATCTTCTTCTCACTAATGTTGAATACATTTTTGAAAATAAAATGCCAAATATTTGGATTATCATGTGCTTCCTGTGTTTTATCCAGGATTGTACTCAACCAAGATGCCAAGTCTTTAAACCAATAGAAGAACAAATGAAACAACTCTCGAGCATTAAAATGATTTTGTAGTTAGCAGTTTACCTATTAATTGTTGTGTGTAATGAAATGTACTGTGCTGATATGTATTCATTGTTCCGTTGTATCTGGAACACTTGTCCTAGTCTTGAACTTCACTATATGATATTCTTATTTATTGTTAGAGAACTTGTGTTGTATCTGCAGGGTTTTACAAGCTGATTCCATATTATAAGGGAGAGAATTCTGTGTTTGATGTTTCACCTCCATTCCTGTTTGTGTACGCATGAGCATGCAACCGTCCCCCAAAAATTTCAGGTGCACAATACATTTCTTCTGTGATGGATAGTTGGCACATCGTTTTTTCTTGCAATATATTGCTTAAAATTCTACTATTGGTTTATGCTATCTTCGTCATGCATATCTTTCAAAACACCGAACTAAGTGAACTGTGGACTCGTGTGGTGCAACTTTTACATCAAAATCATTTTAACTTGTATCTGGTGCAACATAGAATGTACAACCCAGATAGTATTTATTAATCTACCTTTGCATTCACAAACACGGATTTTTCATTTCACGAAACTGTAGTTATAGACTTGTACATAAACCTATTCCTCCTGAAAAAGCTAAATGAAGTATCTATCAATAAATGAAAAGCATCAAAGTCTAACTTTGTATCTGAGATCAAGCATAATATTTAGCTTAATGTATTTCTACAACAAGCAACTAACTCAACAAACTACTCGACCAGTTCTGACTTTATTTTGAAGGATTATTATCCCAGCACAATTGCCAATCTGCACTCATTTTGCATAGTTAGTCCTTTAAAATAATCCCATGGACTATTTTCATAATTTATTACCTTTCAGGTTCATATGAGGGTAACTATTTAATACCGCTCCTTGCCTAATTCTTATTAGTTCCATGGAAAAGAACTAGAAAGTGATAAATAAGTCCAAGACACAACTTAAGGACTAAATTTTGATATAGAACAAAAACACATGTTCTAATAGTCCGTAGATTATTTATCCCTTAAAACAAACATAGCCTTAAGTCTAAGATAACTTCAAACCATAAGTACAGATACAAAGGTACCTTTTAAGGCCATGACATAGTGCAATATATATTTTTCGAGTACCTAAAGGATCCATTAATAAAGAGGTAGTAGTAGTAACATGGATATTTTTGGGTGTGCAGGTTACTGGATTTTCTTTCAGTGATTGTGTAGTTGATGGAAATAACATGGGGGTCGATGGTGTAAAAAGTAGATGACCAAGAAAAGTCTATTACCGACAAAGAAGGATATTACAAGCTTGACCAGGTAAAAGTATTCCATGAGACATATTAAGCGAGAGTTTTACATGATTACATCACATGTGTTTTTTATTCTCTCGAAATTAGTTTCCCTGCATCCCAGTTTTGCTACTCAATTTGCATACTCGAGTTGGTATTTTTATATTCTTCTGTAGTTTTAATAGGCAGCTTCGCTTCATTTTTTTAATCTGAATGAATACTTTGTACAGTTTTGATTCCTACTAAGAAATACTTTGTATGGCATACAATTCCAGAACTAGAAAAAAGGAACAGTTCCTTTGTAATCCTTTATCAAGTTGTATGTTATTATGTCCGACATAATCAGATTGTTTTCTCCTTGTTGCCTCTTGACTTTAGCAAAAAATTTATTTCCTTCTGTAGATACTGGTACTTGTAAAACTCAATTACTTTGCTATATCTCTTGATACAAGTCATTCATTTTACGTTATCTATTTAACGTGAACTCATGGAATGGATTCACGTTGTTAAGTGGGTACAGGTGCATTAGTTATCTATTCCTTTGCTGGTACAATAGCTCTATTGTAGAATTTCAAGTATAATAGGTTTTGCGAAAAATCATAACTAAGACTCCTAAGGAACACAGTCCACCTATGTTTAGTGGGAACTGGGAACAAAGAAATAATATATAAATGGTTAGTAACACGCTCTTTAATCTATTTGAAGTTTCAATTTGAACCGTCATTTGGGGCGTTCCTCCATTTGCTATTGCCTAGTGTAAACTAGTATTTTCTCATATAGAAGTAAATCTGTATCTTATTTTCCTGATATCATCCTGTGATCGCGACTAGAGGTATATGATTTGTATGATCTTAGCTTGTGCAATTCACTCTGGACCCAACAGTATTCCTATTTTTTCCAGGTGACCTCTAAACGTTATACAATAGAAGCAAAGAAAGAGCATTATAAGTTTGTCAAACTGCATGATTTCATGATAAAGTAAATCTAATACTTGTTACATCCTATCTTTGGAGTTTTTAAAGGAGTTAAAATTTTCTCAATAATATGACTGAAGTCTTCTTGTTGCTGTTGTCAAGCAAAACATATATCCTTAAAAATTGTGGATGTCTTGAAGAGTTTTAAGCGCAGGACCCAGAAAAAAACAATTAAAACCTTAAAAATCAATATATTTGACCTGCATGCCAGTTGTATAACGAGTCTTCTCATTACAATTAGTACGTAAACTCCCCCTTGCGTATTATTACTCAAGCACTCATATTTATCTGTTTGGCATATTATTTGTTTGTTAGGTTCTGCCAAACATGGCTTCAGTTGTTGATATTAAAGCAATCACCTATGATGTCTGTGGCCTAGTACATACAGTCACTCCTGGTTATAAAGTGAAGGTGATTAAAAGTTTCTTTTGTAATGCATTGTTTACATAAATATATATTCCGCATGCTACCTTTATAAGCTTGAGATAGGGCTGCAATTCGAGTCGAGCCGAACCGGGTTTTCAGTAAACGAGTTTGAGTTTTTTTAAACGAGTCGAGCCGCTTGATTAACTTAAACGAGTTCAAAGTTTTGACCGAACTCGACTCGTTAAATAGACGAGTCGAGTTTTACTCGTGAGTTAGTTGAGCCGAGTTTACTCGCGAGCTCACCAATTAAAATATATAAAAATCTAAAAAATTTATATTAATTTATAATATATAAATTAAAAAGATATTTTTTATTAATAATTTATTCCTATTTATAAATGAGTTCGAGTTCGAGCTCGAGCCGAGTTATCGAGTTCGAGTCGAGCTTTAATCAAGCTCGGCAAATACTCGACCCGACTTGTTTAAATAAACGAGCAGATCCTTGTTCAAACTCGGCTCGTATACAAGCTGGAGTCAAGCCCAGTTAAACGAGTTCGAGCTCGAGCCGCTCGCGAGACGCCCGGCCCGAATTAAAGCTCTAGATATAGGGCATAAAACATGTAATGTAATAGGCATATGCGAGGATGCAATTCGTAAGAATGTGTATTACATTACCTAGAAATTCCTGGTATTCAAAGCTTTTGAGGTAAGTATTGGACCTCATATGTTACTATATAGTTGTTATTCTGAAATAATATCTTTCAAGATTAGCATTTCCCAGGGACCTGATCTATTAATTTTTCTTTAAATTTATTTTTCTTTTTAATCTGTGTCCTAGGCTTGAAAATTTCATATGCTAACATGTGCTATTGAGGTTTCATATTCGCCAATTGCCGTTTATATTTTGTTATATTCTTAATGTACTGATCAGTGATCATTCATGTGTATCAGGTTGCTTTAACTCATCGACCAGAGAATGTTAAGCCTCAAGTAAAACAGGCTGATGATAAGGGCAATTTTTTCTTTGAGGTATGTTGATACATGTGTAGTTGGTCGTTTGCAAATTTTCTTGTCCAGTATCTCTACTTCTGTTATATTATACCTCCTAACAAATACAGCAGTTTCTAAAACCACACTGTAAGGATTAGGGTCTGATTTTTTAATATTTTTTCCTTTTTCAATGGGTTTGCATGTTTTACCAGGTGAGTATCGCTTGTCATCTTTTGCAGCCAAGCCTGAGACTGCGCCAGAGCTCTTGCTCTTGCCACCTTATGTTGATGTCAATGTGAATAGACCATTACTAAATGTCAGATTCGTTCAGGTAGTTGCAAAGGCTTTTCAGACTAATCTCCCTTCGGGTTCTCCGTGCTCTCTCTATGTTCCTCACTCTGCCTTTACATATTTTTTTTCCTTGCAAGATGTCTATTGTTGCTCACCTAGTAATATGGAGGGAAACCAGATCTAATATGAGGATGCTATTTTGCGGATCATAATCTTGATTTATATTCTTCTTTAAATAATATTCAGACCCAATTTCTCAGATATTAGCATTGGTAATTGTCCACATATTACTTTGAAGTATATAGTCAAAGTATGTGCTGTTGGCTAGGTAGTAACAGTGGACTGCATTCAGTCATACAAGTTTCACATTATTAACGGAATATATTTTTGGATTGAATCAGGCACAAGTAAATATTATTGGTTCAGTCATGTGCAAGGAGAATTGTGGCTCTTCTGTTCATGTTACTCTTGTACTAGGAAGCAAAGATTCTTCACTCACCCGCTGCATTGCGCACCTGATTCTTGGGGATTCTTCGAATCTCGGGGATTCTTCGAATCTCGGGGATTCTTGTTGATCAATTAATTAAGTAATTAGTTAATTATTTAGTCACTTCAACCCTTCATAATACATTAGTTGTGTTTTTAAATGATTATTACATTAATAGTTAATGATAATGAACTTATTTATATGACTATTTAGTTTAATTTAGATGCTACTCTTGAAATATATATTTAAAATAATTTAAAATTCGTCGAATCCCTCCGCACCCGTATCCCCATATTTTTTAATTTACTGAATTCTCGTATCCTCGTACCGCGTATCCCGCACCCGCACCCGAACTCATGCTTCCTAGCTCTTGTAAGATTGGGTGGTAGCAGTAAAAAAGAGAGAAAGACAATCAGTTTGACTGATCAGAGTAGTGAATTTCTGTTTCCTAACACCCTACCAGGAAAATACAGGCTCGAGGTACCGTGCTTAACTTTTGCTTTTTACTGCGTATTACCCATTTTTATTCTTCATGCTGAAGCACACACAAGGACTAATTGGTGGTGTAACTGCATGCTTTCCTTTTTCATTGTCTTAATGGAGCCTTCAAATATTTTGGGAGTAGTACTTCATATTATTGTGAGTTCATAATTTATAATTTTAAGTTATCTCACTCTTAAAACTACTGTTACAATTACAGGTCAAACGCCAATTTCCAGGATTGTCAGAAGATAACTGGTGCTGGGACCAAAAATCTTTTGATGTGGATGTTGGGACAGAGGATGTTAATGGTATTTCATTTGTTCAAAAGGGTTACTGGGTCAATGTTGTATCCACTCGTGCGGTAGATGCGTACTTAACTCAACCAGATGGTTCCCACATGAACTTGGAAATTGAGGTTACTCTCTTCTGTAACAGAATTCTATATAAAATCTTACATGGATGGAACTTAGTAACTTACTACATATAATCTCCGGTTTCATGTTCAAAACTATTTCTTTTTTCTTCGTTTTCTGCTATTGTCTGCATAACTGCAGAAAGGTTCACAAACAATTTGTGTAGGAACTCCAGGAGTACATGAGCTTCACTTCATAAACTCATGTATTTTCTTTGGTAGCTCACCAATGAAAATTGATACATCTAATCCTTTGGTATGACTCTTGTCAATTTTAAGTCCCTCTGTGATAACATCGTGGTCTACTACTGCATTTCATTTGGAATTTCTACTTAACTAGCTGTTTTTTTTTGTCTCAATAGCCTGTAAGTCTTAAAGGAGAGAAATATCTTCTGAAAGGTCAAATCTCTGTTGAATCAAGCTCCCTCGATGGTTTACACACAGGAGCTGACACAATATTTGTAGACATCCTAAACAGTGAGGGTACATTTGCTGAGGGTACTAGTGCCAGATTTCTAGGTGCTAGGAATGGTCAATGAGGTGTGTCTATCTTCGAATATTCATTGTGGGAAAATCCTGGCGAGAAACTTACATTTTTTCCTCGGGACACAAGGTACATAGCTTAGTTGTTTTCAGTTGCAATACATATAATGTATGGTTTAGTTGTCCATGTTAAAATGTTACCTTTTCCTTTTAATTTGTGTGCGCAATTTTGTCCTGTGTTACTGGGAGCGGGAAAAGAACATTTCATCCATTGTTTGCCTTGAGAACTGTATTTCTCGTAACTGAAGCACATGCAATTTTTTTTACAGCTTCTCAGATTTAAATCTGGCAAAAAGTTTTATTTGGCTGTGGTTGAAATATTGTCCACCTCATCACAACATTAGAAAGTTTTGTGTAGATTCAGGAGACTGATGCTACTTGGACACTTGTGGTCACACCTCAACAATTTTACCAAGCTATCTAAACAATACATAGTATAACAGTAATCAGAATACTGCAAGACAGACGTACCCCCAACTTGGACACCATATACACTTTGTCCCACATATCAATGTGGGAAAGATCGGTGGCCTCAGTGCGCATAGTCTAAGATTAAGTGTACTTATGTCACATGTCTGACTAGTGGATGGCCTAAAGTTGTTGCATTTGGGACTTTGCGTTAATGGATTGAGACTTGCATTGTTTCTGGTATGAAGGAATAGCATGAAATTAAACTGTTTTGTGGGTAGTTAACCACTTTAGCGTAATATTTAATCTATAATGCAACCTATTTTAATACTTTAAAGTAAATCTCACTCCCCTTGTGTTTTTTTGAAAGAAGTATCATTTCCCTAACACTATTATATTCTTCAGATAACCTCCTTCATCCTTCTCTCCTACCTGTAAGTTTTACTTGGTCACCACATTCATTCCATTCCCCCCCTTCCTTTTCTTTGACTGGAGCATGCCCAGGTTTTGTAAATGTCAAGAGAGCCACGAAGCGAGAATCTGGGATCAAAGTGCTTAACTGAGAAACAGTGCGAGTAGAGTTCTACACTGCCCAGGTAGAACCTAGGAACCATTGGGCACTTGACAAGACAGATACTATTTGTGCGTAGAATTCCTGTATCAATAATTAGACCAGTTAAAGTGTTATACACAAAGCCAACCTGAAGGTCTTCTTAAAAATAAATTCAATCTATAGTCTCAATTTTTTAGTAATTGATAACTAGGTAAACTGTATAGTGTGTACTAGTTGTGTTGCAGTCAGGTGAATTTACTTGCCTCGTATTGGGAGAGCTGATGGGTACTTAAAGTCACTAGCAGTTTCTGTCTTTATCTTGTTGCGTAGCATAGCTCAGCGTCATAGGATTATATATATAAATAAATATCCATATAGCAAAATCTCTCTAAACTATTGTATTATTAACTTAGGTATATGTTGTATCTTTTGCCCGTATTTTCTAGAATGTATGTCCTGTGTCCATACTTCATATGTCTTTTCCAATCTTCTACTTATGTGCTAAGGTTGTGTTTACTTGGATGGAATGAAATTCGGAGAGAACGGAATGAGATTTGTATTCAATTTTGTGGGAAAGTTTAGATTTTTTATTTCCTCATTCATTCCCTCACCAAACAATTTGAACTAGAACTCGAACCCACCAATTTGGGAAGAAATGCTCCATTCTCCTTCTTTCTCATTTTCTTTTCAATCTTCATTATAATAATTTTCTGGTCAATACTCATGTTTATTATATCCCCTACATCCTTTTTCCCCACAAATCATGTTCAACATATTTCATTCCATTCCTTCCTTCATCATTCCATTCTCTCTAATTGAACGCAACCTTAATATATGATGGACCTCATTCCAATTGAGATGTGTTGGGCCATAAGCCCACTCATACAATAAAATAGATCGTATATTAGGGAAAAGGCCCATAGATAGCTTACTTGCTCCCCAAACCAAGGGGTCCCGTGTATATGCTTATAAATGGTTTGGATATTTTAGACAAGAAATATAAAGAAGAACCTCCGTGTGCAAATACATCGAATATTAATAAACTATATTCCATTTATATTTGTACTCATCAAGATGTTTGGGTGCATCTCATTTGAAAGGTCAATGTTATCTTTGGTTCGTACCCTATAACTATTTTGCTTTCTGATTGATGAGTCCGTTCTAATTCTTAGGCCTTATCCCATGTCTTATAGTCAATTTACAAAATTAAAAGTAACTAATTACTTTAATAAATTCTCACGAGGTGGAGTAAAATGAGGCTTTTCGTTATCCCAAATGAAGTAACGTGGTAAAGACTAAATAAAGTGCATCGACAAATAGTTTGAACTTTAGCATCTTACCTAAATGTGTCCTAGGGATCTTGACCTCTATTTCTATATGATGTCTTCACCTTTCCAATTAGGTCGGAGTATCACAAGATGGTTGCCAAGCTGCCATTCCCTTATTTTTGGGTCATATGGGGTTGTACATTGAAGGGTCAGTCTCTCCTTCCCTTTCAGATGTTGTACATTGAAGGGTCAGTCTCTCCTTCCCTTTCAGATGTATTCATCAGAATCATTGCTGGAGAAAATAGCCAAAATGCTCCAATGAAGCCAGCTGATGTAGTGCTTGAAACTACAACAAGAGAAGATGGTGTTTTCATTGGTGGACCCCTATATGGTGATATAACTTACAGTGTTGAAGCTTCAAAGGTTTGTCTAGTATTTGATTTGAATACGCCACCTTAATTTCATGTTTAATTATTATTTATATTGGCTATATCCTGGTATTTTATTATAAGTGTGATTATTCACATTGCATAAGAATTTTTTATTTCTCTCTGCAACTCTCTGGAGTTGAGACCAAGGGGAGATTGGGGGGAATACATAGTATATTAACAATAACCAGAATCCAACTCAATATTTGATAAATTATATGTGGAATGATATCGGCTTTCTTACAGTTAGCCTCGTACCAGATGAAGTGAATGTTAGGGAGTATACTAAACTATTCGTTTGAAATATATGACATTGTCCTTTTTGTTGAGAATCTTGAATGCATATTTTAACACTGTTTGTATATTATATATTGTGGATAATCTAGTATCAAATGGGATACCAGAAGATTAGATTGTCAGTGTCTATATATAATATAATAAATGTTCACAATTTAAGTGGAGTTAAACAAACCACTGGAATGACTGAAGTATTATTTGGAAATAATCTATCTTAATTATTGAATAATACTTGTATGCTTTCTGTATATTGAACGAGATTAAAATATTAGAATTGTTCTTCTATTCTGACAATAAAGAAGAACTAAGATTCTATAATATTATTATTGCTTAGGTTCTTAATCCGGATACAGTGATTGACACTTGTATGCAATGCACATGTTTTGATTCATATGTGATGTGATTTTTTGTTAATCACAATATTATGTTTTGGACAATGACATTGCATACAGAGTGAGATATTGACTATAAAAGGAAACCGTGTCCGAAAATATTCGGGTGATGATGTCCTCTTGAAAGCTCATAAAAATAATTATGCTTTAGTCTTGCAGACAGATTTGTTTTTGCATAATTATAAGGTTGAGTGGATGATCAAGGATAAAAGATATTGATTAAATTAATTATCAGAAATTAATTTAATTAATGGACATTCGATATCTTAAACATGGAGAATTTAATAAGCAAATAATATTAGAACCCAATTAAATAATTAAATTACGGCATTAGGAGAGGTAGTGCAAATATTAATTATTTAGTGGATTGAATTAATATTTAATGACATTGGGCTTGACCCAGAATGTCATTGGAAGGCCCGACCAAATTATTCAGGATCCCTACTGTAGCCTATATATTCATTTTATTCTCTTCTAGCTAAGGGTTGGAAAAACAAGGGTTTTTGTGAGCAGCCGTTCAAGGAGACAACCAAGAACTATGGTTCCAAGATCTCAAAGCTAGAAGAGAGGCAACCTTGGGAGGATCGAAGGCCACACTTCGCTCAAAGTGAATACGGGAATTGTACAGTAGAAGATGTGGATTTGAATCGCTTGCGCCGTAGCGATTAAGGTTAACTTTCTATTCAAACTCGTTCGTTTTCATATCATAAAACGCAGAATCAATGTTTGATTGTCCCAACAATTGGCATCAAGAGCCAGGTTCTAGGGTTCTGCGTTATATGATATGATGTCCATGTCGTAATTATGTATGTATATAGTAATGGGTTTGTATTGTTTTTTTATGCAGGTTGTTATCCACTATTATGGTCATGGTTGTAATTATGTTTTTGGATCCCACGTGGTTTATCGTAGTTGTAAATTAAATCATGAGGGTTGATCATGATTAGTTTTAAATTTTGATTTCTATTTTGATTGTAATCTTGTAATTCGAATTGTATTCAATTTTAGATTATGATCTGATGTAATAGAATAGATTTTTCTGTTGTATTTGTTGTATGTAATTGTTTGATCAACGAAGATGTGAGAAACAGAGTTCTTCCGCTGCTATATGCTGTTTTCATGGCTGCTTCGCTGTTCTGGCTACAGATTTTGCATACGATATCCGATTGGGGCGAATAATACCTTTTCGGAAACGGCGGAACGAGACCTACAGGCTGAGTTGGAGACTATCTCTAGATTTTTCAAGCCATTCTGAGCTCGTTTAGGCAGTCAAACAGGCGGCTAAAAGATTTTCGAAAATTTATCGATGGATGATTTTGAAGATTATTCTTCGGGGCCATAATAGTGGATGTATTTTATTATGTTTTACATAATGTTTGCTTATCTTGATTATTGCTACTATGTATTCCATGTTTGTTTGTTATGCCATGTGATACTAACCCTTCGCATGCTAGAACGACATGAACATAGGGTTGTTTTATTATGCTTTAAACATGATAAGTATGCTGCTATGTTATGTGTTATATGTACTAGGTGATTGTTGGTGTAGGTGCCCTAGAGGCAATACAATGTTTATTTTGATAAACCTTTATGTCAATTGATTATTCAATAAACGTATTTATTATGACTTTAATTACTGCGATATATTTGTTAGCATAATAAATATCCTTAGAATCATGATACACATTGTATAGTTTAGTACATGACTTGAACTTGAGATTATATAATATATCATATTCTTAAAAGTCCCTAGTCGAGTATTATTATTATAGGACAATAATAATACATAAATAGACTAGTATGTTGTTTGACTGATAACCACATCTCATTGGTTATAAGTATGGGGATACTAAAGTCAATACATATGTACATGTAGGAGTACATGAAACTGGACAGACCCACAGTGAGATTCTTCATGTTTAATAAAGTCATAAGAAAGACTCACAGTGATAATGGTGTAATGATCCTTTGACTTGAGATCATTATATTTCTATACGAGGATTAATATACTTTGACTACATTAAAAGTTACCTTTGACCGGGTGATGATAAAAGTAGACATCGGGTATATCATGAGTCGTATGAGAAATATGAATGATAGATAAAGGATTTAACCCTCCTATAATTAGGAGAGATATTATTGGCCTCTTGATTGAGTGAGACTATAAAATGCATGGCCGTGCTCAAATAATGATTTGTTTTCATAGTCTACTCATGGATCAAGTAAACTCGGATTAAATGTTGAAGAGGATGACTAAATACATGCCTCGAGTTTAATCTATAATATATATGGTTAAAGGGATTATATTACACTGAAACATTAATCACGAAAGGTTTTATCGAATCACGATTTAATTATTATTTAATTGGGTAGCAATGATGTATTACTAGATACCGCTCATTGTTTATAATTTTATTGGAGAATAAAATTATTGCTAATTAAATAATAGCCGATAGGGTCACACACATAGAGTACTTAAAGGAATAATTAATTTAAATTATAGATTTAAATTAATTGATGATTATTTGAATTTTATTATATTAATTAAGTGAGACTTAATTAATTGAAATAATATAAATTCGAATTTGAATTCTGCCATTAATAATTAAGTGTGACTTAGTTATTAATTAAATAATAATATTCAGTTTTATTATTTAATCCTAAACCTACATGGGTTAGGCTTTGCTGTTATGGGTTGCTATTATGGGCCTATTAACCAACCATTATAAATAGATAATGTAGGGTTAATAAGGATTAAGTTTTTAAGAAAACGAACCCTAGCAGCAGCAAAGGCAGAGAGAAAAAGGCAGAGGCAGAATTCGAAATCATCAAAGGAGGCTAGTACATCCATTCCGTAATCAAGATCGTGAGACGTTCTTGAAGGTGCTCGTGTGGATACCATAGAGGTGCTTTCGAGAGGAAGACACAAGTCGTGAAAGCTAGGATCTCCATTGAGTTCGTGTAAGTCAAGACCAGACAAAGGTATGATTCCGTTTCACCATAATCTGTCAATCTTATACATGATCCTGCGTTAGGGTTCCGAAATTTTTCGTTATATTTACGTTTAATCCGCTACGTTTTATGCCTCGGAACCCAACAATGGTATCAGAGCTACGTGTATAAGGGACTGATTTGGTTACGTGTTTTATGTATTTGATGCATACATGCCTGTTTTGGTGACTGCCATGCCATGCTACTGCTTTGTCATAATCTGTTATGCCACTGCCATGCTTCTGCTATGCTACTGCCATGCCTGTTATGAGACTGCCATGCCTGTTATGAGACTGCTATGCTTCTGCCATGACATGATATGTATGATTAAAAACTGTTATATGATGAGTATCTGGTTATTCATATAATGAGTACATGGTTGATGATACTAGCATGTTAATGATTTGCCATGAATGATTTATATGCCTTATTGCGATTTGTATATTATGCATGAGGGTCAGTTTGTGTAGTGATATAAACTGGTGGATAGATTGTGTTGGACATGATTTGTTGACTGGGATATGATAAGTATGTATATGATACATGCTTCTGAAACTGTATAAATTGCAATGGGGAAAAAGACCAACAGATATGATCTGTAGTTCAGAAATTGATGATTTCTGAATAGGACTGGTCTTCGAAAATTTATTCGACCCCAGCTGGGGGCTGCCGCCCCCAGACCCCGCCCGGGGGCTACCGCCCCCGGACCCCCGGACCCCCGCAATATTTTATTTTGTGTACTTGAGCATGGTGCTGGTTATGGCCCTTAGACCCCTAGATTAATGGTTTTGGTTTTGGTTTTATAAATACGACTTGCATGTCGTTTTCTTCATTCTTGTAATTGTTTAACCTCGAATGTAACTCGAGTTTTCTTATGTAAGTACATTAGTATAGGTTGTATTCAATTATTCCATGTAATGTACTTGAAGATTGAAGGATGATCCAAGAAGAGGAGCAAGCACCCATGGATACAAGAAGAATGAAGACATGTAATTGTATTTATATTTCACCACCATAGATTGACTTTGATCCTTTCATTAGCTCGAAAGGATCACATAGGAAAGGGGCCAAAACCAAGCACGTTTACATACTGCACTTTACATATTGATGTATGAATGTATGTGTAGAGTAGAAGATGCATGCTTTAATTAGATTAATGATGTATGCATGTATTAGATACGTCACCCATGCCATGCTTGCCATGCTAAACAAGATAAAATCTGTAACGATTTAAGATTTTAAAATTAACAAACGATCATGAGATTCTTGTGTTTATGAAATATGGATTTTTAAAACACGGAATTGAATATGGATTTTGATGTCTATAATTGGGATTTTCTGACAAAAACGGATATGCGTATTCGTAAGGCTGATGGGTTTTAAGTGTGACCACTTGTATCCTCCATCTACCTGGGAAATGAACAATTTAAGATGTCAATTTGAAATATTTAATTCAAGGAAAAATTGAGGATCTCTTCATGATGTGATCATGATCGTCGTAAATTTTCTAAACCCCTTAACAAAATATTAAGTTTTAATCGGATGCTTTCTAATGAATGAACACTCATCGAATCCTAGATCGATTAGGGGAAAGACTATCAGTGGTAGGGGACTCCTATCTATCATGGTGAGATGCGACGAATATAAACGGTTATATTCGGCCGTTGTATCATTGGGTCAAACTTAACTGAGTTGTCATAATAAGGTGAAAGTAAACGGTTATATTCAACCATTATGAACTTAGAAGCATAGAATTTGGTTAAAAATCTATTAGATAGATAAGATCAATCGTTGCTCACCAAACTATCCAAGAATTATATATGATATAATTGACAAATGTTGTCTACCTAAATAATCATTCTTAAGGACTTCCAGTGGTTGACTTGAGACATGACGAAATATGGATCTTGGCTCACTAGAAAGGATTATGGGATATACTTTCCAAATTAATAGTAAGGGCTATTGATTTGATAAAAATAGTGGGAGATATATTATGAATGTATCATAATCATTTGAACATAATAAATAACTTAGACAATCTAATGTTTATTTTGCGCTTTTATCATTGTAGATACCAAATAATGACAAACAACACAAACACACTATCCGTACGATCTGTCCTTGAGAAGGATAAGCTGACAGGAGGAAACAACTTCCTAGACTGGCAGAGGAATTTGAGGATTGTCCTCAGGCAGGAGCGCAAGCTTCATGTCATTGATATTCCTCCGGCAGGTCCCCTTCCTGAGGGCGCTACTGTTGAGGAACGAGCGGCCCACACAAAGGATGAGAATGATGCAACTGATGTTGCATGTCTTATGTTGGCAACTATGAGTGCTGAGCTTCAAAGACAACATGTGCATATGGATGCATATACTATCTATGAGCACTTGCAAAGCATGTTTGCAAGCCAAACTTGTCAAGAAAGGTTCAACACGAGCAAGTCACTTTTTAATTGCAAACAAGGGGCAAGTGAACCAGTTGGCCCACATGTTCTGAAGATGATTGGTTACATTGAGTATCTTGATACTTTGGGTTTCCCGATTATTCAGGAAATTGGTATTGACCTAATCATGAATTCTTTGAACAACAAATTCACCCAGTTTATCATAAACTACAACATGAATGAATTTGACAAAACACCTACTGAATTGTTGGCTATGTTGAGAACATATGAGACCAACATGAAGACGGCTGAACCTGCTCCCATACTGATGGTGGGCAATAAAGGTAAAGCCAAAGGGAAAGGCAAGTGGAAGGGTAAGAAGAAGACAGGTTCTGATTCTACACCCAAGCCAAAGTCAGGTCCCAAACAGGCTTTAAAGCCTAAAGGTGGGGTCGTTAAGGGTGAATGTCACTACTGTAAGAAAACAGGTCACTGGAAGAGAAACTGTTCAGTTTACTTGGAGGATCTGAAGAAGAAGAGGGCTGAGCAAGCTTCTACTTCAGGTATATATGTTATAGAAGTCAATCTGTCTATTTCTACATCTTGGGTATTGGATACTGGATGTGCTTCTCACATTTGTATAAATGTGCAGGAAATGCAGAGAAGTAGGACATTGACTAAAGGAGAAATGGACCTACGAGTTGCCAATGGAGCAAGAGTTGCTGCTTTAGCTGTAAGAACATATTATTTATCTTTGCCCTCTGGGCTAGTTTTAGAACTGGAAAATTGTTATTACGTGCCTGCGATTCGCAGAAACATTATTTCTGTTTCTTGTTTGGACAAGAAAGGTTTTTCGTTTACGATAAAGAACAACAGTTGCTCTTTTGCTTTGAATGATTTAACCTATGGTGTTGCGCGTTTGTTTAATGGTTTATATGTTCTTGACTTAGATAATCATGTCTGTAATATAGAAAACAAACGAATTAAAGTTAATGACTCAAATCAAACATACCTCTGGCATTGTCGTCTAGGCCATATAAATGAGAAACGCATATCCAAATTACATAAGGATGGATATTTGGATAAGTTTGATTTTGAATCATACCAAGAATGCGAATCTTGTTTGCTTGGTAAATTGACTAAAGCCCCTTTCACTGGTAAGGGTCAAAGGGCCACTGAACGTCTGGAGCTAATACATAGTGATGTATGCGGCCCAATGCGTGTGATGGCTAGAGGAGGCTACTACTACTTCATAACATTTACTGATGATTTCAGTAGATATGGATATGTATATCTTATGAAGAATAAATCTGATTCTTTTGAAAAGTTCAAAGAATACAAGGCTGAAGTAGAGAAGCAAATTGGCGGAGGCACAAGTATTAAAATCTTACGATCTGATCGTGGAGGAGAATACTTGAGCACAGAATTTAAAGATTATTTAAAGGAGTGTGGTATTGTATCACAACTCACTCCGCCAGGTACACCTCAATGGAATGGAGTTTCAGAGAGGAGAAATCGCACCTTGTTGGACATGGTGCGATCGATGATGAGTCATGCAGATCTTTCAATTAGTTTCTGGGGTTACGTTCTAGAAACAGCGGCTTTCACACTTAACCGTGTTCCTATTAAGAAGGTTCAAAAGACTCCATATGAGATATGGGAGAAGAAACGGTCAGGCATGAACTTTATGAAAGTTTGGGGATGCAAGGCGTTTGTGAAACGTCAAGTATCTGACAAGCTTGGACCTAAATCTGAAGAGTGCAATTTTGTGGGATACCCTAAAGAAACAAAGGCGTATTATTTTTATAGTCCTTCTGAGCAGAAGGTGTTTATTGCTCGAGACGCTGTTTTCTTGGAAATAGATTTTGTTTCCAAAAGAAACAGTGGGAGAACTATAGACCTCGATGTAGATCGAGAACCACAAAATAGCATTGAACCTGAAGTGGAACAGGAGCAGGATAATGATAATGCTCAACAAACACAGGTTGTTCGTAGAACTGGTAGAATTCGCCATGAGCCAGAGAGATATGGATTTCTCTTGACTCAATGTGGTGATTTGATGCTCATAGATGAAGATGAGTCTCTCACATACCAAGATACTATGAACAGTCCAGACTCTAAGAGATGGCTAGAAGCCATGAAATCCGAGATGGATTCCATGTACGAAAACCGAGTATGGACTTTGGTTGATCCACCTGAAGGGGTAAAACCCATAGGGTACAAATGGGTTTTCAAGAAGAAAACTGACATGGATGGAAATGTTCAGACCTATAAGGCAAGGCTGGTTGCAAAAGGTTTCAGACAAATTCATGGTATTGACTATGATGAGACTTTCTCACCAGTGGCTATGGTCAAGTCCATAAGGATTTTGCTTGCTATTGCAGCATTCCATGATTATGAAATCTGGCAAATGGATGTCAAAACAGCCTTCCTTAACGGAATCCTTGAAGAGGATGTGGATGTGTACATGACACAACCTGAAGGTTTTGTCGATCCAAGGAATGTTAGCAAGGTATGTAAATTACGTCGATCCATTTATGGATTGAAGCAAGCCTCTAGGAGATGGAATATCCGTTTTGATGAAACAGTCAAAGAGTATGGTTTTGTTCAAAACAAAGATGAACCTTGTGTTTACAAGAAGGTTAGTGGGAGCCATGTGGCATTCATAGTACTATATGTTGATGACATACTACTAATGGGGAATGACATACCTTCTCTCAAGGCTGTTAAGATTTGGTTAGGGAGCAACTTCTCTATGAAAGACTTAGGAGAAGCATCCTACATTCTAGGAATGAGGATCTATAGGGATAGATCTAGAAGGATGATCGGTCTAAGTCAGAGTACATATATCGATAAGGTTTTGCATCGTTTTGGTATGTAAAATGCAAAAAGGGGATATGTCCCCGTGTCTCAAGGGATAACGATCTCTAAAGATCAGTGTCCGAAATCATTGGATGACAAGGACCGCATGAGTAAGGTTCCATATGCCTCAGCAATTGGATCCATCATGTATGCGATGGTATGTACTCGCCCAGATGTTTCGTATGCTTTAAGCATGACGAGCAGATACCAATCTAATCCAGGTGAAGGTCACTGGACGGCTGTCAAGAATATTCTAAAGTACTTGAAAATGACTAAAGATTCATTCTTGGTGTATGGAGGAGAGGAAAAACTGGTTGTAAAAGGTTACACCGATGCAAGTTTTCAAACAGACAGGGATGATACTGTATCACAGTCTGGTTTTGTGTTTTGTCTAAACGGAGGTGCTGTAAGTTGGAAGAGTTCAAAACAAGAAACAGTAGCTGATTCTACAATGGAGGCTGAGTACATTGCAGCTTGTGAAGCGGCTAAGGAAGCTGTTTGGATTCGAAAATTCATTACTGATTTGGGAGTGGTTCCATCGATCGCAGATCCCATTGATCTATACTGGGATAATAATTGAGCCATTGCACAGGCTAAAGAACCTAGAGCTCACTCCCGAACCAAACACATACTCAGGAGATATCACCTCATTCGAGAGATTAATGAAAGGGGTGACATACACATATGTAAAGTGCACACAAATGATAACATTGCAGACCCACTGACCAAAGGCTTGTCGCAGAAGAAGCACGACGGTCACACTAGTTCCATGGGTATTAGATACATGGGTGATTGACTCTAGTGCAAGTGGGAGATTGTTGGTGTAGGTGCCCTAGAGGCAATACAATGTTTATTTTGATAAACCTTTATGTCAATTGATTATTCAATAAACGTATTTATTATGACTTTAATTACTGCGATATATTTGTTAGCATAATAAATGTCCTTAGAATCATGATACACATTGTATAGTTTAGTACATGACTTGAACTTGAGATTATATAATATATCATATTCTTAAAAGTCCTTAGTCGAGTATTATTATTATAGGACAATAATAATACATAAATAGACTAGTATGTTGTTTGACTGATAACCACATCTCATTGGTTATAAGTATGGGGATACTAAAGTCAATACATAGGTACATGTAGGAGTACATGATACTGGACAGACCCACAGTGAGATTCTTCATGTTTAATAAAGTCATAAGAAAGACTCACAGTGATAATGGTGTAATGATCCTTTGACTTGAGATCATTATATTTCTATACGAGGATTAATATACTTTGACTACATTAAAAGTTACCTTTGACCGGGTGATGATAAAAGTGGACATCGGGTATATCATGAGTCGTATGAGAAATATGAATGATAGATAAAGGATTTAACCCTCCTATAATTAGGAGAGATATTATTGGCCTCTTGATTGAGTGAGACTATAAAATGCATGGCCGTGCTCAAATAATGATTTGTTTTCATAGTCTACTCATGGATCAAGTAAACCCGGATTAAATGTTGAAGAGGATGACTAAATACATGCCTCGAGTTTAATCTATAATATATATGGTTAAAGGGATTATATTACACTGAAACATTAATCACGAAAGGTTTTATCGAATCACGATTTAATTATTATTTAATTGGGTAGCAATGATGTATTACTAGATACCGCTCATTGTTTATAATTTTATTGGAGAATAAAATTATTGCTAATTAAATAATAGCCTATAGGGTCACACACATAGAGTACTTAAAGGAATAATTAATTTAAATTATAGATTTAAATTAATTGATGATTATTTGAATTTTATTATATTAATTAAGTGAGACTTAATTAATTGAAATAATATAAATTCGAATTTGAATTCTGCCATTAATAATTAAGTGTGACTTAGTTATTAATTAAATAATAATATTCGGTTTTATTATTTAATCCTAAACCTACATGGGTTAGGCTTTGCTGTTATGGGTTGCTATTATGGGCCTATTAACCAACCATTATAAATAGATAATGTAGGGTTAATAAGGATTAAGTTTTTAAGAAAACGAACCCTAGCAGCAGCAAAGGCAGAGAGAAAAAGGCAGAGGCAGAATTCGAAATCATCAAAGGAGGCTAGTACATCAATTTCGTAATCAAGATCGTGAGACGTTCTTGAAGGTGCTCGTGTGGATACCATAGAGGTGCTTTCAAGAGGAAGACACAAGTCGTGAAAGCTAGGATCTCCGTTGAGTTCGTGTAAGTCAAGACCAGACAAAGGTATGATTCCGTTTCACCATAATCTGTCAATCTTATACATGATCCTGCATTAGGGTTCCGAAATTTTTCGTTATATTTACGTTTAATCCGCTGCGTTTTATGCCTCGGAACCCAACAGAAGGTACATATGTCACCCAACGTGGCGTACTAAGTTTCATAGAATTCAAATAATAAAACGATACCCTCTTTTTTGATAGATTTCACGCTCAACTAGGAAGAGAATCTAAAATAACACATCTTTGAGTATTCTTGTGTTGGTGTCTAGGAAAGTGTGCAGCTTACCTGGCCATTTAGGTTGGTGTCTAGAAAAGTGGTTAGCCTCTTGGCAATGCTTCCACCGGCCTGGCCAGTCAGTCTGAATACTCTTTAGATTTGTAATTTTAGTAGTATCTTGTTGTTATGAGCAAGAATTTATCATAGTCAAAAGGCGCATCTAGTATTATTATTATTATTAATTTAAGATTTAATAATGGTATACACTTAGCTATGAAAAATAATATAGATCACCCTAACGTGGCTAATTATTTAGTAGTAGGACCGAAGTAACATTTAAATAAATTTAGGTGGTATATAAGTCACCCAACGTGGCATACCGGAAACCTATGGTGTTTAAGTGTGGTGTTTTAATTTTAAATAATTGTTAGAGGAACCAATTTTTTTAAACACCCTCTAATTATGTGTTATATGTATGATTCTCAGGATATAATGGGCTTTAATCCACTTTTTACCATACTTAAGGATAGCAAACTTACTGGACCTAACTATATTGAATGGAAACGTAATTTGGACATTGTGTTGACTGCTGAGGAGTACAAATTTTGCATTAATGAACTTAAGCCAGAGAAGCCTGATGAGAATACTTCTGAAGTTGAGAAGGAGTATTATAAGAAGTGGACTAAGGCTGATGAGATGTCGTGATGTTACATTCTGGCAGCAATGTCAGGTGTTTTGCAGCATCAGCATCAGGCTATGGCCACTGCTTCATATATGCTCTTTAATCTCAAAGAACTTTTTGGAGATCAGAATAGGGCTGCAAGACAAGTAGCAATGAAAGCTTTAATGAACACTCAGATGGCTGAAGGGACACCTGTTAGGGATCATGTTCTCAGGATGATGTCACATCTGAATGTGATGGAGATCCTTGGTGCTGAGGTTGATGGGGAAACCCAGATCGATATCATCCTTATGAGTTTACCCAAAAGTTTTGAGCAGTTCCGCTTGAATTACACCATGAACAAGAGGATGTATAGTCTTGCGGAACTTCTGACAGAACTTCAGGCAGCTGAAGGACTTTTTCAGCAGAGTGTTCAAGTCAATGTGGCTGAGAAACCTTCTTCTTCTAAGCCGAAAGCCAAGAAGAAGAAAAAGGCTCAGACACAACAGAAAGTTGTGAAAGCTGTGAGAGTTCAAAGTGGTGCTATGAAAAAGCCCAAGGGCAAGTGCTTCAGGTGCAAGCAGTCGGGTCACTGGAAACAGGATTGTCCTCTTCCTAAGAAGAAAAACAATACTGGTATGTCTCTTTCTCTAGTTACAGAAACATATATAGCGGCTATATCTACGAGCACTTGGTGTGTAGATACAGGAGCCACTGATCATGTTTGTAATTCTATGCAGGGGTTCCAGCAATCCAGAATGCTTAGAGATGGCGAGATATATGTGTTCATGGGAGATGCTACGAAAGTAGCAGTAGTTGCAGTGGGAGATGTTAATTTATCTTTTGGTGATGATAAGAGTTTGGTTTTGAAAAACTGTTTTTATGTACCTTCGTTTAGAAGGAATTTAATTTCGGTTTCTAAACTTGCTTTGGATGGTTATAATATTGGTTTGGATCATAATGTTTCTATTATGAGGAATAAACTAGTTATATGTTCTGGTACATTGCAAGACAATTTATACATAATCACTCCTAATTAACCTGCACTGCAACTACAACATAGGGTGTTAAATAACACATCTTCTATCACTACTAAAAGAAAGGAACCTTCTTCTTTGAACCAAACATATCTTTGGCACTTAAGATTAGGTCATATTAACTTGAGGAGGATTCAAAGACTGGTAGTAGATGGGCCTTTAGGCTCGTTGGCAGTGGAGCAATTTCCAGTCTATGAATCCTGTTTGGAAGGTAAAATGACCACTAGGCCTTTTAAGGCAAAGGGGAATAGAGCCAAAGAAGTGTTAGAACTGATTCATACTGATTTATGTGGACCCATGAATATTCAAGCAAGAGGTGGTTATGAATATTTTATCACTTTTATTGATGATTATTCTAGATATGGATACATTTATTTGTTGCGCCGTAAATCAGGGTGTTTTGACAAGTTCAAGGAGTACAAAACTGTAACGGAGAAGCGACATGGAAAATGTATCAAGTCACTACGATCAGATCATGGTGGCGAATACTTGCTGGGAGAATTTAGGGATTACTTATCAAAGAATGGGATCATGTCTCAGTTGACTGCACCTAGAACACCCCAATAGAATGGTGTAGCGGAGAGAAGGAATCGTACTCTTTTGGAGAGTGTTAGATCGATGATGAGTTATTCAGAATTACCCAAGTTGTTTTGTGGACATGCTTTAGAAATAACAACTTATCTTTTGAATTTAGTTCCTTCTAAGTCAGTTCCTAAGACTCCAAAAGAATTGTGGACTGGTTCAAAACCTAGTCTAAGACATATTCGGATATGGGGTTGTCTAGCACATGTGTTGAACAAGAACGTGACTAAGTTGGAATCTCATACAGAAGTAAGGCTTTTTATAGGCTATCACATGGGAACGAAAGGATATTTATTTTATAGTCCTAAGGACCGGGATGTCATTGTTAGTACCAATGCTAGATTCCTAGAGGAGGACTATATGATGAACCATAAACCCATGAGCAATGTCGTTTTAGAGGAACTCGTGGGAGAGACAAATAATGAACAAGTGCCAATAGTACAAGTAGAACAACCACAAAAGAACACACAACCTATCACTAATACCACACCTGTGTCTCGTCGTAGTGGGAGGGTTATTCGTAAACCCAGAAGATTCATGTTATTGGGAGAGTCTTCGGACTTGGTTTCTGAGGAACATGATGAGGATCCCATGACATACGAGGAAGCACTGCAAGACAAAGATGCAGATCTATGGCAAAAAGCAATGAAATCTGAGATGGAATCTATGTATTCAAATCAAGTCTGGGAGCTCGTGGAACCACCCAAAGGTGTAAAACCCATTGGATGTAAGTGGATCTACAAGAGAAAAAGAGGATCTGACAAAAAGGTAAAAGCTTGGAAAGCAAGACTTGTTGCGAAAGGGTATACTTAGAAAGAAGGGATCGATTATGAGGAAACCTTTTCGCCAATAGTCATGCTAAAGTCGATCCAGATTCTTTTATCTATAGCAGCTCATCTCGATTATGAGTTTTGGCAAATGGATGTCAAGACAGCTTTCCTAAACGGGAGTCTTGATGATGAGATCATCTATATGCAACAATCAGAAGGATTCATTAAGGAAGGCCAAGAGCATCTGGTATGTAAGCTTAAAAAGTCCATTTATGGACTTAAACAAGCTTCTAGGTATTGGAATATTCGATTTGATCAGGTAATCCAGTAATACGGATTTGATCAATGTCCAAGTGAGTCGTGTGTGTATAAGAAAAATGAAGGCAGTTCAGTGACTTTTCTAGTGCTATATGTAGATGATATTTTACTCATTGGAAACAATGTAGGGATGTTATAAGCGGTAAAGACATGGTTGTTCAAACAGTTCGAAATGAAGGACTTAGGTGAAGCGGCATACATCCATGGGATCAAAGTTATAAGGGATCGCAAGAAAAGGATGTTGGCTTTATCCCAAGAGCCCTACATTAATGAGGTATTGGCTCGTTTTAACATGTAGGACTCCAAGAAGGGTAACCTACCTTATAAACATGGAGTTGCTCTATCGAAGAAACAGTGTCCTAAGACACCAGAGGCGATAGAGAGCATGAAAGCGGTTCCCTATGCTTCGGCATGTGGAAGCTTAATGTTTGCAATGTTATGTACGAGACCTGATATTTGTTTTGCCGTGGGCATGGTTAGCAGATATCAGTCAAACCCAGGACATGAACATTGGAGTGCGGTAAAGGCTATACTCAAGTACCTGAGAAGGACTAAGGAGTATATGCTAATTTATAAGGCCTTAGATTTGTTACATCTGGGATATACCGATTCAGATTTCCAAGCAGATAGGAGTCAGATGTATGGTCATATAGTAGTTACTTAATTGGTAGTGGATTGCTTGTAATAAAACACTGATATACTCAAAGAATAGGTTGAGTATAAGTGGGAGATTGTTAGGGAGTATACTAAACTATTCGTTTGAAATATATGACATTGTCCTTTTTGTTGAGAATCTTGAATGCATATTTTAACATTGTTTATATATTATATATTGTGGATAATCTAGTATCAAATGGGATACCAGAAGATTAGATTGTCAGTGTCTATATATAATATAATAAATGTTCACAGTTTAAGTGTTGTTAAACAAACCACTGGAATGACTGAAGTATTATTTGGAAATATTCTATCTTGATTATTGAATAATACTTATATGCTTTGTGTATATTGAACGGGATTAAAATATTAGAATTGTTCTTCTATTCTGACAATAAAGAAGAACTAAGATTCTATAATATTATTATTGCTTAGGTTCTTAATCCGGATACAGTGATTGACACTTGTATGCAATGCACATGTTTTGATTCATATGTGATGTGATTTTTTATTAATCACAATATTATGTTTTGGACAATGACATTGCATACAGAGTGAGATATTGACTATAAAAGGAAACCGTGTCCGAAAATATTCGGGTGATGATGTCCTCTTGAAAGCTCATAAAGATAATTATACTTTAGTCCTGCAGGCAGATTTGTTCTTGCATAATTATAAGGTTGAGTGGATGATCAAGGATAAAAGATATTGATTAAATTAATTTAATTAATGGACATTCGATATCTTAAACATGGGGAATTTAATAAGCAAATAATATTGGAGACGAATTAAATAATTAAATTACGGCATTAAGAGAGGTAGTGCAAATATTAATTCTTTAGTGGATTGAATTAATATTTAATGACATTGGGCTTGATCCAAAATGTCATTGGAAGGCCCAACCTAATTATCCAAGATCCCTACTGTAGCCTATATATTCATCTTATTCTCTTTTAGCTAAGGGTTGGAAAAATAAGGGTTTTTGTGAGCATCCGTTCAAGGAGGCAACCAAGAAGTAGGGTTCCAAGATCTCAAAACTAGAAGAGAGGCAACCTTGTGAGGATCGAAGGCCACACTTCGCTCAAGGTGAATACGGGAATACAATAGAAGATGTGGATTTGAATCGCTTGCGTCGTAGCGATTAAGGTTAACTTTCTATTCAAACTCGTTCGTTTTCATATCATAAAACGCAGAATCAATGTTTGATTGTCCCAACAGTGAACATCTTTCTTACTGGAAACTGTTGTCTGCAATATACTTTCAAGTTTTCTATATTTACTTATGCCTGCTTCATCTTCTGAGTACATTTGCAATGGAATTTTTATTTACTTCTAATATTACAATTCATTGCTATGTTGTTGATTACTTTTTTGCAGCCTGGGTATCATGTAAAGGCAGTTGGACCTAATATATTTTCCTGTCAGGAGCTTCGTCAAATTTCTGCACATATATATTCAAAAGAAGAATCCAAAGAAATTTTTCCTTCCGTTTTGTTATCATTGAGTGGTGAAGATGGGTATAGAAACAATTCTGTGGCTGGTGCTGGTGGGACTTTCCTATTTGAAAACTTATTTCCCGGGAGCTTTTATCTCAGACCTTTGCTTAAGGTATTCCTCTAAGAACCATCTCAGGGGCCGAATCTTTGCCTGCTGTATTTATATGCTTGTTTCATAAGTTCTTAAGAAAAGTATATGTGTTTCTTATCTTATTGAACTTGCATATAAAGTAGATGCTTTTACCTAAAATCCCCAGAAACAGTGTGTTTAAAAATTCTTATCTCATTGAACTTGCGTCTAGAAATTCTTAAGGCAACATATTACATCTGCAGCTCAGACATTGTAAATATTACCTTTTGTTTTGGGCAACTCTGTAGTTTAGTTATCAGTATTCAGTCATAGTCTTTGCTCTTGTATAAGAGATATTAATAACAGTGCATGGAAGTTGAACCCTAGATGAATAATGAAGCATCAAAATCTGTTGCAAATTGTTTGTTGCATTCTGACCTCTCCATGTGTTATTTAATTGTTTATATTATTATCTTTTTCTTCAGGAGTATGCTTTCTCGCCTGCAGCACAGGCAATTGAACTTGGTTCTGGGGAGTCTAAGGAAGTAGTTTTCCAGGCTACTCGTGTTGCTTACAGGTATGCCCATCTTTTCCTAGTAATTATTCGTTTGTGGTACCTTTTGTCACTATTTTTTCGAAAAGATATAATAGAAGTCAACTTCCGCTTTGTGACCTTCTACATTAATATGTATCTCACACTAAAAATTAGAACTTAAGGTTGTGGAACCTGTGTAACAGTGCCATGGGTTCTGTTACTCTTTTGTCTGGGCAGCCCAAAGAAGGTGTTTTAGTTGAAGCCCGATCAGAATCAAAGGGATATTATGAGGAGAATTTAACAGATTCATCAGGAAGTCACTTGTACATTGTAATTGCGCTTAATTACATTGTACATTGTACATTGTACATTGTACTTGTACATGGGAAAAAGGGTGACCTTGATAATCAAATTGAACGCGCATCTCCTGAATCTGTTGTTGCTGAGGTAAGTCACTTGTACATTGTAATTGCGCTTAATTGTTATTTGTTTCTTCATGTAACATCAAACTTTATTTAAACTTATCATCATTGATGCTTCTAATTGGGTTTGCATTCATTATGCTCTGCGGTCGCGAATCCAAGTGTCATCTGGTCTCTTTTAATCCCAGTGGACATGGGATATTCATTTATTCACTGCATGAGAAAGCTGCTGTGAATATATTCTTTATTATGGCAAACCTTTGTTCGTCAAGGTTAACTGAGTTATAGATCCATGCAGAAATTAGTAAAAGCAGAACTGTGCTCCCAAAAATCCTGATAAGCTCATATAAATTGCTACTCTTTTATTGATTCTCATGACTATTGTGACTAGTTGGGATGCTTATACCGTGTAATAGCTATGGTTTACTGAAAAAAAGAGATAAATTGTACTTGGACGAGCTTAAAGTATTTGGAGTAAGCTTGTTGTTTCCCAAGTGGGAGTTTACTATACCTTCTCTCCATCATTTATCTTATATATTGTTTGAGGTGATTGATTCTTCAGCTACCCTCCTTGTTGCAATTTTTTATTAATTTTTGTGTAGTTACTTTTCTGCTCCTAACAATTCAAGCTAATGGGTAATAGTGAGCGTAACCATATGCCCTTTACTGAGACTGTGTCCAGAAATATGAATTTCTGGATTTCAAAAGATAAAATTTAAGTTATCATTTCAAATTCTCATATTTATACTAATATTTAAATTTTTAAAAATTAAAATAAAATTGAAATCCTTTATTATAATAGTTTAGTCTATATGTTTAACCGATAAATGATTTTTTTAAGAGTTTTCAGTCAATCAAATGTTAGTATTTGAATATTCAACTAATCAAATTGAGTCATTTACATTCCTTTTGAATATTCACTCTTTTTAGTTAACCTTATAAAACTATATAAGGTTGCATGATCTATAATTTTTTTTAAATTAGAGATTTTTTTTTAAAAAAATGTAACCTTATATAGTTTTATTGTTTTTCAAATGAGAAATTTCTTAAATATTTTTTTTTTAATTTTAACTTTTAAATATTTTTAAAATTATATAAATATTTTTTTAATATTTTCAAATTTGAACTTTTAAGTATTTTTAACCTTATATAATAATAATTATACATATTATTAATAATGATGATAATAATATTTTTAATAATAATAATAATTATATACTTTTATACATTTTAAAAAATTAAGAGAATCTTTTCACACTTGATTTGCAAAAACTAAAGTGAAAATTTAATAAGTCCAAAATTTGTTTATTTATTTAAATTTTAAATATTTTTAAAAATATTTGTTATATTTAAATTTTAATTTTTTAGATAATAATAATAATAATATTTAATTAATTCTAATATAATTTTTTTGATATATTTGGGAAAATTATTTGAATTTAAACTTAAATTTTAAATTATTCATTTATTTCAAATTTGAATTCAAATATCTTCAGATTGTATTTTAGAACATTGATTTTATTTCATATGATAGAATTTGAGTTTTCATTTCAAATTCTCATATTTGTATTAATATTTGAATTCCTAGGAATTGAAATGAAATACAAATTCAAATTCTTGTGATTATCCAAACATATCATTTGATTAAATTCAGAATTTCCAATGAAATATATGTTTCCAAACAGGCCATTAGAAAAATCATGTTTTTCTGAAATTTAAATTTCAAATTTAATAAATGTATTTAGGTAAATTGATTGTGATTGATTGAGTACCTTTTATATATTTGGAAAGATTATTTGAATTTAAAATTTCAATTATTTATTTAATTTGGAGATTGATTTTCTATTATAAAAACTCATGTTTAATATTTTTTCTCAAAGTTCAAATATTCATGTTTAATTTGGAGATTAATTTAAATAAATATAACTAATTGTGACTAATATAATTTATAATCATATATTCAATTTGATTTTAATTGATTTATACATAATCACATCTATATTTCAAACCAATTACAGATTTGATTTTAATTGATATTATACATAATTACAATCATATTTTTTTACCAATCACAAAGGTAATTGATCTACCATGTTTATATTTAAGTCAATTTATATTGATCCAAATTTTATACACCTCTCGACAAAAAAATATATACAGTTTATAGAGTCAATTTTCGTATAGATATAAATATTACATACTGCAAGGAGTTCGATTTTATCATATTGCTTCTTTGACAAGTGAATAGATAAATTTAAAGATAAAATTGTGCTTACCAGGATTTGGTCTAGTATCAATAACAATACAGGTGAATTCAAAGGACTGCATATGATCTTACTCGACGAGATGTAATTAATATATGTATCAATACATACGTATATATCATTCTTAATCTGAATATTATAATACAACGGTATTTAGAGTATAATTATTTGTCTTTGTACATTGCAGAAAACCCATATCCATGCATATGTCAGACATGGGTTTTGTAATGGACAAAACGAGGAACATGTAGAAGGATACCTTTATGTGGTTTTCAATTTCACTGTTGTGTACTCAAAATTTAATCACTCTCCAGTTATTAATAAAAGATTGCATATTTTTTATGAAATTAACAAAGATGGAGTGGATAGAAGTTGAAGATGACTTAATACTCCCTTCTCCTGTAAGGCCACTAAAATTTCAACACATATTTTCTATAGAAATATCAACAAAATCATAACAGGGCAAACAAGATTGTGCATAAAAATGTCAACTTTTTTAAGAAAATTAGCAAAAGGTATTTTTTGTGTAGATAAACAAAACAAACCAATATAAAGCCACATAGAGAGACAAATATATGGTAAGACCTTGAGTTAAACAGCAACAGACTCTTTGATAGCGTTAATAGCAGCAAGATCATCCGTCTCCATCTGGGTTTCGGGTTTTGACCCAACCTCCAACCATAATGTTGGGAATATTATTATCTAAAAACAACAATGTGCAATTATTTGATGATAATTAACAAGAACAAGCAGATACCAATTACGAAACAAATACGAATGCAAATAAAATATGAATCAGTAACTGTAAAAACGAAAGAAAATTTAGAAAATTTAGCTCTAACAGAAGCTTTATGCATACACTGATAGAACCAAAATGAACAGCTGAGTCGCCAAGCCTTGCAAGAAGTCTTGACTGTTCTTGAAGAGATAATTGTCCCACTATGATGTGTTGGGTTGCAGCAATATCACTTCCAGGATAAAATAACATAGAGTACTTCATCCACAAATACGTAGCACTCATCAGCGACTAGCATCTCAGTTCGCCCAAAAACCTATGCAACTTTATATGTATTCAACCTATTCAGATTAAGTAATATTAATATTTTAATATATATTTAGAGTCTGATTATTGAAATAATCATTACTCAATATATTTAATATTAATATTAAATAATCAATATAAATAAATCAAATAAACTTGCAATTAAAAGATATAAACTATTCAATAGCATCATGTGACATAAACATTTCACTTATACTAGTAGTTGTAAATAATATTAACACAAGATGCTATATAAACTCATTATCTTTCCTTTAAAAATTCAACGTGGGACAAACCCACATAACCATTTCAAGCAAGTAACTTCAACTCAATTTTTTATATGGATTCCACTAAGAAAATGTCTTAGATCCAAACATAAAAGTTTAAGTCCTCATAACAAGGAACAACCTCCATTAGTTAGTTTCCGAAAATTACATCAAGAACATATATAAAATATGCCTAAAACTTTCCATTTTCTAACATTCTTCCACACATCCATACAGAAATGCATATCAGTTTTAATCATGATTTGTTTTTCAGAGTTGGTACCCTTACAAGTTTGAACCCTCCTAAGTCCCCTACTGCGATGTCTACCGGATATAGATGGAATATTTCACCTTGAATCTTTATCCGTTTGGTGTACCCACGCTTCATAGATGATGACAAATCAAAGGCTATGGTGCTGATCTACGACTTTGAGGGTATGTATCGATCCTGTTCGTCGAATGCTTCGAGGAATAACCATATCCTCTAATTACGACCACACAATAACATTCGCTTAGTTGGGTATCTCCAAAGATGTACTGCCAACATCTCGTCTCACGACTTGATCCCATTCAGAGTTCTTAAAAGTCTTACTAACTAGCAGTTACAGTACCTTTTGAGGTTTACAAGGGAAAGACTCAAATACGTGAGTATCTAGATATTTGTAGTAGAGGTACTACTGAATCACCCTCACAACTTGTAATTACCACATTGAATACACTTCGAGGTATCTCCTCTCAGGTGTATTGGGTTCTCGCTGTCGATAACTCAAAATGGGTTGTCAGTCCCATCCCCAACCTCGACTTAAGGACAACAACATGTTCAAGTCCCTTAGTCAAAGGATGAGCCAGGTTATCTTAAGTTCCAACAAACTCAATATCAACGATCCTATCAGACACCAGACCCCTTATAGACTTTAGTCTAACTTGGATTTGTCTCTTTGTTTTCACACAACTCAGCCTGAAAATTAGACTGAGTTATAATAGTCTGTCTAGCAGACTTCCAGGATATAGCTCTACCCACAAGGGTAAACACATATTCAGTCACTCCATTGGAACCATATTTCTTAGCTATACAACTTGCATCATTATATCCCTCTACCACTCAAGAAAAACTCATATAATGCGAACCAAGGTAGATGGTGCCTTTTAGATATCTAAGCACTCTATCAAGAGCATCCCAATGAGTCTTTTTTGGATAACTTGTATATCTAGATAACTTAGACACAGAATATGAAATATCTGATCTAGTATCATTAACAAGATATTGCAAACTCCCAATAATCTTAGAATATCTTAACTGAGACACATGAACTCCTGACTTATTCTTGATAAACGCAACTTTTGAATCATATGGTGTGCTTGCGATTCTACAATTTGAATAACCATACTTCTCAAGTATAGATTTC
Organism: Oenanthe sinensis; assembly: GCA_028671895.1. Classification (NCBI taxonomy): domain Eukaryota; kingdom Viridiplantae; phylum Streptophyta; class Magnoliopsida; order Apiales; family Apiaceae; genus Oenanthe; species Oenanthe sinensis. The sequence continues at coordinate 27,656,303 of CM053801.1, forward strand.
TCTATATAATGAGATTGTGACAAGGTTATTCCATCAGCCGACTGAGTCAGCTTGATACCAAGAATCACGCCAGCCTTACCCATATCTTTCATTTCAAAGTGCCTTTTCAAGAAACTTTTAGTCTCGTTAATAATCTCAATATTGATTCCAAACAACAGTATGTTATCCACATACAGGCACAAAATCACTTTTTCATCTCCTTTAACCTTATAATAGACACACTTGTCACTTTCATTAATCACAAAATCGAAAGTCAAAACAGTTTCATCAAACTTTTTGTGCCAGTCTCTAGGAGCTTGTTTCAAGCCATAGATAGACTTGACTAACTTACACATTTTCCTCTCGTTACCAGAAGCAACAAATCCCTCAGGATGATCCATATAAATCTCTTTTTCAAGATCACCATGAAGAAAAGTTGTCTTTACATCCATCTGATGGATGATTAGACCATGTACGGAAGCTAATGCTATAAGCATTCAAATTGTTGTCAATCTTGCAACAAAAGAGTATGTATCAAAATAGTCAATGTCTTCCCTTGCCTAAAACCCTTAACTATAAGTCTAGCCATAAACTTATCTAATGAGCCATACAGGTTCATTTTTCTTTTGAAAATCCACTTAAATCCTATAGTATTACACCAAGGACGGAGATCAACCAACTCCCATGTTCCATTAGAAACAATAGAGTCGATCTCAATCTTTATAGCGCATTTCCAATGCCTCGACTCCGAAGAGTCCATGGCCTACCGGAAAGTTAAAGGTTCGTTCTCGATATTGTAAGTGATAAAATCACTTCCAAAGTCATTGACCTCCTTTGCACGCTTACTCCTTCTAGGTTCCTCTATTTCGTTAGGAGTAGAGCTACTAGCATGATCCACTCCCACATTTGTCATCCTTTCCACATGATCAGGAATGGAACTCGATGTGTGAGTGAGATAATCATCAGAAATACCCTGAAGTATACTAGTCTTCATAGGGAACACATTCTCAAAGAATGATGCATCACGAAACTCAACTATAGTGTTTGCCACTATACCATTTGTTGGTCCCTGATATTGTAGAAGGGGGTTGAATATAATATCTGAATTTTCACAGAAATTTGGATTTAAAATATTATTTTAATTAATCACGAAATATTAATTTTGATGAAATGTTGTTCAAGTAGAAGTTATAAATTTTAACTTAAAAAGTATTACAAAATTGATCTGATAAAAAGTGTATATAATTGATAAAGTGTTCTAGAACGATTTCGACATGGAGTATTCGGGTTTAACAATTATATTCCAAATTTGCACAGAAATATGTGAATATTACAATGCATACAAATTTATGAAATTTTAATATTTTCAAATCACACAAATAATGAAGACATTCTCCTCATATTTATAGAGAAAAAAGTTAGCAAGACTTTTGAATAAAACTTATTTAAAAAATCAAAAAACTTTATAAATAAGCCTACAAGACTTTTTAAATAAGTTGGGCAAGACTTTTTTAAAAAACTGGGCAAGACTTTTAAAACTCGGTAAGACTTTTCATTTTTCGGTAAGACATTTGAAAAGTCTTACTGAAAAATTCGGTAAGACTTTTGAAAGGTCTTACTGATTCTGGTTTAAAAGTCTTACCGATTTAATTTGGTAAGACTTTTAAAAAAGTCTTACCGATTTAATTTGGGAGAACTTTCTAAATTAATGTAGCAAGATTTTCTTTAAATGAAAAATTAAAATTCTCTTTTAACTTAATTAATTCTACCAATTCTTAATTAATTAATTTATAAATTAAATTAATTCAAGGTGAATTAATTTAAGTAGATAAATTAAATAATTAATTAACTTTTGATAGAGAATTAATTTAGTTTTTCACTGCACCACCACAGTACATTTGACTTCAATCTTTCTGTCTTCTGTTTGAAAATTACTTGAGCTAGGTGATAAATAATTATTAAATTAGTTGACACACAAATGTACTGTCTAGTTCATTTGTGCCATACTAAAGAAATATTCTTAACCTTTTAACTTTAATAGCTGTGATCTTCTGTCTTTGTTCTTACTTTTAGCTTTGTCTTCAATATTTTCTTTTCCTGGAATCTTTCTGTAGTAGCCACTTGGAATCTTTTGAATCTTATGAACTCTTCTGAAATACTACTTCTTTATTTTTCACCGACGTTTGAACATATTAATGAACTTGTTCCAGTGAAAAGTAGCAGTTTCATTAGAACACTTCTGATTTTTAGGAATTTTTGTGTCGAGCTGACTTTTTTTTATCTTGATTCCTGTTAACATATTTATTATTTACTTCTGTTTCTTATTTGAGTTGAGTTGTCATCTAATTATTACAAATATGCTTAGTCATATGTCTTTCAATCCCCCATATTTGTTGTTAAACATTTAACACACAAATTTCTAGAGGATAACTTAACTAACAACTAAGAAAGTAATACAACATGTAAAAACTGTAAATAATAAACAAAGTTTTGGTATTATATTTAACAATTTTCCAGATTCATGTTTTGAAAGATAAATACAAGATAGATATTCCTCTAGACTGAAAAAATATTACATTGTTTCTATCTTGACCTATCTAACTCTTCAGTCTTCTGAAGTATCAACTTCACCTTCTTCTAGGTTTGACCCTTTATGCATAGGTGTCCTTTGTACCTCTTCAGATTCTGATGTTCCTGTTGCAATGGGTTCTCCATATAACCTTCCTTACTTAGTACGAGCTAATTCCCATTGTAGTTCTAGCTCAACTGGATCTACTGCTCTTCTTCTACATCATATGGATGAGTTGAATCTATCTTTGGCATTTGCCTAATGTAGGATGTAATTTTTTTGGTTAGGCATTAGTTTCTGATCTTCTCAGCAACATCTAACTTGGCTTGGGATCTGAACCCTTTCGACCTGAGCATCTTCTCAACTTCAATCATATATTTGACTGTATAGCCTTTCAATGACTCCTCATCTAGTTTGTAGATCTGATATAGCTTGTTAGAGAATTATCCTACTTTATGATGATCATATATGATTTGAGGACTAACAGCTCTTGCGAAGTCTCTGAGCCTATCTCTCAGAAGATCATTATCTTCTGAACTTCTTTTGACTTTATTCAACATAGTCCATATCATTGATAAACTTCTCTATTTGAAAAATTCCAAGAAGATTTTGAATGTACCATTCCTGTGAGTGTAGACTAAAATCTGTCAGTCTTCAAGAATGTGATCCACTATGACAATGATATAGTCAACTTCTTCTTTCAGTGCTTTCATGAAGTTATCAATGCTGTCATTTGAATTTTCCAGATGCTCAATGATTGAATTAAGATGCTTGTCTTCAAATGGACCCTTCTGAAGTTTTTCCATGATTTCTCTTGCTGTGTCCCACTTCTTCCCTATTTTTACCTTCACATCTTTCTTTTTCTCTCTCACAGCAACAACCCAAAGGTTCTATTTTTCTTGACTTGCTTCCCTTTCAGCCTGTGCTTTTTCCTTAACTAGAGCTTTTAGTTTCTCAGTTTTAGCATGGCTCGCCTTGATGTCTTCTTTCAATTTTCTTATGGCCTCTTCATCGGCAAGATCAGACTCTTTCTCTTTTGAAAATAAAAATTCCTTATCAAAGGCAGCTTCTTCCTCAGCTCTGTAGTAGTCAGGATTGAATGTTTCATTATGAGTATTGTCATCAATGAATTATTTTTTAGGATAATACTGTTCTTCTGGAACATAAGATTCAAACTGTTCTTCAGAATACAGCTTGGCTTTGCCTTTATCTCTGAAATCCCCTTCTTTTTTAGTTCCAGTTTCATTTACTTTATCCTTCTTTTTCTCCCCCTTAGTTGAGGGATCCTCTATCGCTTTTGAAGCTTCAATAGATTTTACAAGTTTTGCCATGGTCTCGTAGACCTGCTTCATTCCTTCGTTCAGATGAATCATTCCTTCATCAAGTTTATTGAATCTCTTGGTTGAGATTTCTTCATTTTCAATGATTCTCTGATTCAAGCTCCTCTCAACATCATCAATTCTTTCATTGATATTGGAAATCTCTTTCACATCTTCAGCAATTAAACTTTGCACATTTTGGATATCTTTGGGTTTGAGGAGAATGGTTGACTTGACATTTTCAACATCTTTCTGTACGATTATCAGTTGTTCTGTTACAGAGGCAGACTTGGATTCTGCTTATGCTTTTTCTTTTGCTAACTCAGCCTGAACAATCTGCATTTCTTTCTGGAGAGCTTCCATTTTGACAATAGTTCACTGTGTGTGACCTCATCTCACTTACACTCCTGTTTGTTTGACTATCACTATGTGTAGGTGTTTCACTTTGTGTTTGCCTCACATCACTAGTGTTTAGCTCCTTTCCAGAATCCTTTATTGTACCTGCATATACTACAATAGCTTTTGAAGAGTCGAAATGCACTTTTGATGCCGGTGAAGGTGCGTCCTCAACAAGACTAACTTGAAGTGGCTCCGCTATTGACGTAGTTGCTCCGTAAATGGACCCCCAACTCCCTCTAAAGAGTGGTTGCCTCTCAAATCCACTAGTGAATAAGAGAACTTCCTTTGTAGGAACTGTATGTAAGAAATCCAGGGGGTCACCACCTTAGACTATGTAATGTGTGGCTCGTTAGAGTCCCTGGTGCTCCTCAATACCTGTAATAGCACCTGATGTTGCACTACATCAAAAATTTCTTGGTCCACTGTAAATGTGGCATGTGATAGGTTTTCATCAAAAACATTTTCTTCATTAATTTTGCCCTCATTTGATTGTGTTTCTTCAAGTGGAGGTCCTGCTAGTGTGAGTGCTAGCAGTGTGTGTGACTCTTCACAGGATGTCGCGGCTGGATGGTGATTTTCAATAGAATCATCCGGTTGATCGAGTGAGTCCAGAGACTGTTGTATTGCCATTTCAAATTCCATATCCCAATGAGAGGATAATGATGAGTCTGCAGTTGCCTCAGGTTGAATTTTAGATCTTTTTGTAGGTGGAGACAGAGCTGTAGGTTCACTCACTGGAATTCCTCTACCTCTAACTTTCCTAATAGATTTCTTCCTTTTTCTGATTTGACTCAAGGAGGTTGATTAATGAGAAACTGTTTGGGGCTCTATCTCAGCTTGGGATGAACCTGTGTGTTGTCAGGTTCATAGCTGAAGTCCTGAAGTGTAAGACCACAATTATAGTCTGCCACAGATATATTTAAAGGTACAGTAGATATATTTATAGGTAGGAAATTAGAAGCCAGAGTTTAAGATATTACCTGATATTCATGTGCCTCTTATTCTGCCAGATGAGCAGCTTCAAGTAGGAGCTGCGCAGAATTTTCCACTTGCACTTGTTCTGGCTCTTGCTGATGCTGTTGAGCATGTACATGATTGACTATTTGATTGAAAATGCCAGCCATATATTCAGTTGTATGAATGTCTACTCCTTCAAATTTGTTCTTGTTGCTGAGCCTGGTGAACAAATTCTTTTGAGTTGTAGGGAATTCTTCCACTGGGCTGTTAGCAAATCTTGCTTTGTCCTCCTCTGACAATACATTATTAATTAGTAACATTAAAAATCTTGGATAGAAACAAGCCACTTTATGTTCTACATCCAATCTTCTGCTATCAGCAGTGCCCATTTTTCTTATAATCTCTGTCAAGATCAGCTTCCCAAAATTTATTCTTCGGTTGTGGGCCACAGAATATTCAATGACTTGCAATAGAGTTGAAATGTTGTGGAAGTTTTTCTTCATGGTAGGAGCAAATACTTTGGCTAAAGTGTCGCAGAAGAATTCCATTCGCCCACCAACTGAGATTTTGACAACTTTACTAAATCAATCGTGCCCTGATAGTGAATTGACTATAAAAAGTTGGTTATGTCTTCAACTGTTGGTAGGGTCTCGAATTTTTCTGTCGGGAACCCTAAGACTCTGTTTACGTCAATCTCATCTATTATGTACTCCGTCTCACCAATTCTGAAAGAAAATTGAACCATCCTGTCATTTGAAATATTTCTGGCAGTGAAGTATAAGGCTCGTAGAGGTTCAATATGCAGTGGAGTGTTCAGGGTAATAACATTTCTCACCAAAGAATGCTCGTTCATAAACCTGATCCAGGGCCTAAACCTAGCCTTCTTGCAATGTATAGGATCAAAATACTCCACAAAATTTGTCTTTGCAATTACAAACATAGCAGCCTTTTTTTTAAGTTAACAGGATTTTAACAAATTAACAAATTACCCAATTAGCCCTTAATTTGAAAATTACTAATCAAAATCGAATTAATCCCTAAAATCAAACACCCCTATCTTCAATTAATCTCTGAATACGATTAAACAAAATCAACTAAACTCAGTTCTTAACTTGGTACAAATCAGTTCGATTCTAGATTTCAAATGGGCAGAGTAACGATTTATTTTGAATGATTTTACCAAACAAAGCAAGCTTAAGGCTTGTAAACACAAGTTTAATTGTAACTGAGCAGTTGAAGGGATTTAAAATCGATGATTATCTAAAAGTCTTGCTAGGGCCTATTCGATTGTATGCGTGTGTGTATAAACAGCGTGTGTATATATAATTAATACCAGTAAGACTTTTTAAAACACAAAAAAAATGTTTAATTTTAAAAAAATGCTCAGTAAGACTTTTGAGGTTTACTCGGTAAGACATTTGAAAAGTCTTGCCGAGTTTTATAAAAAGTCTTGCCGGAAACAAAAAAAACTATATATATATATATATATATATATATATATATATATATATATATTCTTTTCTAGTAAAACTTTTACAAAAACATTTCAAGCAAATCTCGGTAAGACTTTTTGAAAAAGTCTTGCCGACTTTTAAACAAGAAAGTCTTGCCGAGTATTATTAATACAAAAGTCTTTATGCAATATTTAATTAAAAAATATAAACAGAAATATTTTTACATAAATATCTTGGTAAGACTTTTGAAAACGTCTTGCCGAGTTTTTTTTAAAAAACAAAAGTCTTTTAGATTTTTTGAAAAATAACAACAATATATATATATATATATATATGCATAACTTAAAAACATATTTAATATATAATAGTAAACAAATGTATACAAATATTATTAATTGTTCCATAATTCAAAATAAAATATAGGATATTTTATTCAAAATTTAGATTAATTAATAATAATTGAACAACTAAATATTTACATGCAACTAAATTACTAAAGACATATAATAATTACTTATATTATTAATTGTTCTAATTAATTTAGGAATTAAATTAACTTAGACTTGAATTAACTTAATGAATAAATTAATAAAATAATAATTATTAATGTGCAATAATAATTTGAAAAACATACAATAATTTACATACTAATTCTTATAAATGCTTAAAATCAATATAAGTATTTATGCCATAATTGAAATAATTATCTATTAAGAGTATTAAATTATTCTCAAGATAATTTATCCAAATATTCATAAGCCATAGGATATTGTTGATTCAAGTCTCATAAGTCCTTTAAATATTAACATTTAATATTTATGAACTCAAATCTATTCCTAGCAACCAAAAACTAGACATTATTTAACATCCCTAATTCACTAACCAAATTATAGAAAGTGGATTCATCAAGTGGTTTCGTGAAGATGTCGTCTATTTGATCTTCTGTGGGTACAAAGTGTAACACTACAGTTCCATTCAATACATGCTCTCTGATAAAATGATACCTTATGTCAATATTCTTGGTTCGAGAGTGTTGTACAGGATTATTGGAGATGGTTATCGCACTTGTGTTGTCGCAGAAAATTGGGATTTTGTTCAACGCAAGTCCATAGTCATTTAGTTGATTCCTTATTCACAAGATTTGTGCACAACAGCTACCTGCCGTAATGTATTTTGCTTCGGCTGTCAAGGTATATACTGAGTGTTGTTTCTTGCTATACCAGGAGATCAACTGACAGCTTCTAGAAGTACTTTTTCTGTCAATCTTGCATTCTGCATAATCTGAATCTGTATAGCCTATTAGGTCAAAACTTGTATCTTTAGGGTACCAAATTCCAAGATTTAGTGTACCCTTCAGATATCTAAAAATTCTTTTAACCTAGGGTCAGATTGAAACCTTGCAACATCATTCAATTTTTTAAATTTATTTTTTAACATGTTTACAACATCATTCTCATCATATAAGACTTTAGTTTTGATAACTAGTTTCTTAACTCTATCTCTTATATCATCTAGTTCCTTTCCTAGCAATTTAAATATTTTAGGGCAAGAGGGATTTACATATTTCCTCCTTGATGTGTTGGAGACAGTGATTCTTCGGATGAATCCATAAGAGCAAGATTTCCCATCTCTTCCTCATCATCATTGTCTGAGTCATCCCAACTTTTGCCCTTTGCTAGATAAGACTTGTCTTGATGTTTTTTCACGAGTGCATCATACTTTTCCTTGAGCTCTTCATAAGACTCTCTCTTCTACCCTTGCTTCGGCTTTTTGCATTCAGTTACAAAGTGGCCTAGCTCATTGCAGTTGAAGTAACGAAACTTGCTTCTATTAATTAAGCTGGTCTTGTAGCCGTTTTTTGATACATCTGTAGAAGAACCTCCTTTTTGGAACCTTCCAAAATTTGGTTTAACTCTGTAGGAGGAGTTTCTTCAGAATCTCATGTTGTCAAACCTCTTGGCAACCATAGCTAGAGATTCATCTTCTAGCTGATCTACTTCTTCCAAAGAGTAGAACTCACCATCTTCTTGTTTATCTAAGTATGCCAATTTCTGAATCACATACTCTATTGAATTATTTGAAGGTACAGCAACCTTCACTTTCATCTTCCCTGGTGCTTCCACTATCAGTGCTTTGCAGGAACTCATAACCTTACCTCTTCCATACATTTTTCTGGTCTGGATCTGTTCCAATTCATATGTCTTTAATACTCCGTAGAGTCTTTCTAGAGTTACCTCCTTCATGTCTCTAGACTCTCGGATTGCTGCGATCTTGTGTTCGAGATGCTCGGGTAAGGTTAACAAATACTTCCTGTTGACCTCCTGGTCCTGATAATATTTCCCATTTAGGTTGAGCTCATTTATCAGTTTATTCAATCTCTGAAACACCTCAGAGATACCCTCACCAGGATTGTATCTAAAATGCTCGGACTAGGAGGTCAGGATCTCCAGTCTATTCTCTCTAACTTCTTCAGTCCCTTCATTGATAATCTCTATTGTATCCCACATCTGTTTGGCATTTTTTATAATTGACCTCGTGAGTGTACATGATGTATTCTAGGGATTCTATCAATATGAATTTGAGATTGTTATCCAGGGACACAACTTCCTTTTCTTCTTCTATCAGTTGGACTTTTTAGAAACTATCTGTGAGGAATTACGACCCCATCTATCTCGTGTTCGAGAATAACTGTTATTGTGGGTTCAACACCATTGGCCAAAATTAATGCATACTTGGGATTGACAATCCCAATGAATAGTAGCATTTTGTGTTTCCACAAATTGTAGTGATCTTTATCAAATTGTGTAATTTTAATGCTTGTCACTTTTTGTGTACTCATCTTTAATAAGATTAAAAATTAAGTGTTTCAAAAAATATTTAAATTTTTGACTTAAAATAATTTTTGATCAAAAATAATTTTTGTGAAAAAACAATTATTTTGAATAAAAATTATTTCGAATTAAATATAATTTTTGAGATCTGTATGAGTTGCGGAATATTTGGTTCGGATCTGATATTAAAAATATCAACTAGCTCTGATGTCAATTGTTGGTCCCTAATATTGTAGAAGGGGGTTGAATACAATATCTGAATTTATCGCGAAATTTTGGATTTAAAATATTATTTTAACTAATCAAGAAATATTAATTTTAATGATATACTGTTCAAATAGAAGTTATAAATTTGAACTTGAAAAGTATTACAAAATTGATCTGATGAAAAGTGTATATAATTGATAAAGTGTTCTAGAACGATTTCGATATGAAATGTTCAGGTTTAACAATTATATTCCAAACTTGCACAGAAATCTGTGAATATTACAATGCATACAAATTTCTGAAATTTGAATGTTTTCAAATCACACAAATAATGAAGACATTCTCCTCATATTTATAGAGGAAAAAGCTAGCAAGACTGTTGAATAAAACTTATTTAAAAAATCAAAAGACTTTATAAATAAGCCTGCAAGACTTTTTAAATAAGTTAGGAAAGACTTTTAAAACTCGGTAAAACTTTTCATTTTTCGGTAAGACTTTTGAAAAGTCTTACTGAAAAATTCAGTAAGACTTTTGAAAGGTCTTACTGATTCTTGTCGGTAAGACTTTTAAAAGGTCTTACCGTTTTAATTCGGTAAGACTTTTAAAAAAGTCAAGTCTTACCGATTTAATTTGGTAGAACTTTCTAAATTAATGCAACAAGACTTTCTTTAAATGATAAATTAAAATACTCTTTTGACTTAATTAATTCCACCAATTTTTAATTAAATAATTTATAAATTAAATTAATTCAAGTTGAATTAATTTAAGTAGGTAAATTAATTAATTAATTTTTGATAGAGAATTAATTTAGTTTCTTCACTGCGCCACCAATGTAGATTTGACTTGAATCTTTCTGTCTTTTGTCTTCTGTCAGAAAATCACTTGAGCTAGGTGATAAATATTTATTAAATTAGTTGACACACAAATGTACTATTTGATTCATTTGTGCCATACTAAAAAAATATTCTTCACATTTTAATTTTAATAACTGTGATCTTTTGTCTTATTCTTGCTTCTAGCTTTGTCTTCAATATTTTTTTTCCTGGAATCTTTCTGTAGTTGTCACTTGGAATCTTTTGAATCTTCTGAAATAGTATTTCTTTATTTTTCACCGACGCTTGAACAAATAATGAACTTCTTCCGGTGAAAAGTAGCAGCTTCATTAGAAAACTTCTGATTTTTAGGATTCTTTGTGTCTAGTTGATTTTCTTTGTCTTGATTCATGTTATCATATTTATTATTTACTTATGTTTCTTATTTGAGTTGAGTTGTCATCTAATTATTACAAATAGGCCTAGTCATATGCCTTTCACCATATATGTCAGATTTTAACACTAAAAATCTCATAGCGGTAGTGGTTTCAATATAGCCCAGAAAGTTGCAATCAACAGTTTTCGGCCCCAGTTTCTTTCTCTTGTCTTCATGGACAAGTACCTTTGCAAGGCAGCCCCACACACGAAGATACTTTAAACTAGTCTTTTTGCCTTTCCATAACTCATAAGGTGTCTTATCCATATGTTTCAGAGGGACTTTGTTCAGAATATGGCAAGCCGTATTCAGAGCTTCTCCCTACATGTACTTAGGCAATCCAGAGTTAATCAACATACTGTTAATCACGTCTTTTAAGAAGTGATAATGGAACATAATTCAAAAATGCTACATTAAGTGAATTCTGCAAAGAAAATGGAATTGCTCACCGATTCTTAGCTCCAAGAATTCCAAAACAAAATGGAGTTATTGAGAGGAAAAACAAGACTTTAATTGAAGCTGCAAGAACCATGTTAGCAGAAGCAAGTCTACCAACTAGTTTGGGCTGAACTTGTCAGGACAGCATGTTACACTTAAAACAGGACACTCATCACAAAACCTGTTGGAAAGACTCCTTCTCATATCATGACAAACCGAAGACAATCTGTCAAGCATATGCATGTGTTTGGAGCAAAATACTTTAGAGTAAAGTGTACTTCGTGTACGCGCAGTTTGTGTGTCAGACCACTTGGGATACCACACTTCAAAAACTACCACGCGCTATACTGCACTTCTTAACGTCCTAACACTTTGTTATTTTCCGTTAAATTGAGTTAACGCTGTGATCGTCTCTGGTGATCTTGAACGACGGCAAAACAAAACCCAAACAAAGCTTGTTGATTTTTATACCAAAATAATGCTAGCCTTGTCAAGACTACTTATATAACAATTATACATACAAACAAGCAACCATGTGACCGTAAATTGAAGAAATCCGACGAGCTTTACCGGAAAAATAATTTTCCGATGAGCTTCAAAAACAACCCATAAACACAAACAAAAAATATCACTAGCATGTCCTTTCACCGATCTACGTAATCATGTAATTAGTTTATGCAACAAATTAACGGAAAAATAAATAAGAAATTCAAGTATAACCCAAAAATCATGAATTACAAATCAAGCAATTTCTAACGAAGACAGAGCACGTAATCATGTACTTCAACACATGGGATTCAATTTGGTTACTCATATGAAGAAAACTAAGTTCAGAATCATCTTCAAAGGTTGCTTTGATCTTTAAGAACACGAAGAACACCTTCTTCTCCAAAACAAAAAAACTGAAGGCGTTAGCCCAATTTAACGGAAAACAGCAAAGTGCTAGGACGTTAAGAAGTGTAGTATAACGCGTGGTAGTTTTTGAAGTGTGGTATCCCAAGTGGTCTGACACACAAACTGCGCGTACATGAAGTGCACTTTACTCAATACTTTATCCTCAAAGATGATGCTGATCATCTAGGAAAATTTGAAGCTAAAATATATGAAAGAATTTTTGTAGGATACTCATTGGACAAGGTTTTCTATAGAGTATATGTGATTGATCAATAAAAAGTGTTGGAAAGCACAAATGTGACTTTTGATGACTTCAAGTTTCCTACCATGAGCCTTGAAGGAGAAAACTGTGACACCTTAAGATTTGAGAATGAAATGGAAATGGAAGCATCTGAAAATGAAAAGGATGAAAATGCACATAAATGCTCACATGTGGAAATTTCACATGGTGCAAATGAATAGAGAAATACTGATGATTTCAATCACATTCAACTTAAGAATTCTCCTAACAACCCTAGCATGCATTCAGGGGGAGCATCTCAAGGGTCATTAACAAATGCAAACAATTTGAATCAGGAAGAAATAAGCTCAAATGCAAGAGGTATGGCTCATGAAACAAAATGGAATAGAGCTTACACTACAGATCAAATAATTAGAAATCCTGATGAAGGTAGGAGAACAAGAAGGACAACCATAAATGATTGCTTGTATGCTTGTTTTCTTTCTTAAAATGAACCTAAAAAGATTGAAGAAGCATTATTAGATCCAGACTAGACTGTTGCCATGAAGGAAGAATTAAATCAATTTGAGAGAAACAATATTTGGGAATTAGTGCCACCTCCAAAAGACAGATCAATTATTGGTACTAAATGGATCTATATAAATAAAATGGATAAACGTGGAATTGTCATAAGAAATAAGGCAAGATTGGTGGCAAAAGGATATTCACAAGAAGAAGGCATTGACTATGATGAGACTTTTACTCCAGTTGCAAGACTAGAGGCAATAAGAATTTTTCTAGCATTTGTAGCACATTTAAATTTCAAAGTCTATCAAATAGATGTCAAAAGTGCATTTCTAAATGGTGAATTGGGAGAAGAGGTTTATGTACAACAACCACATGGCTTTGAAGATTCCAAATTTTAGATTTTGTCTACAAACTTCTCAAGGTATTGTATGGACTCAAACAAGCTCCTAGAGCTATTGGGATTCTGGCACACATGCAGCGGAAAAATGCGAAAAATAAATACAAAAAAAAAACGAATCCCAAACGCAGGATCCGTGTATAATAAGCGGATGATTATGGAAATTCGGATGTGTACCTTATTAAAGCTTTCCTTATGATGATTATAGAGGTCCTTACTTGATGAATCACAACAGTCCTTTGCTTCAAGAACTGCTCTCTAACGGTATCCACACGAACGTCGATTCGTCCAACGATCAGCGGAGATGGTACTAGCCAATTTCCGCCTCTTTGTCTCTCTCTTTCTCTAGCCTCTCAAATAACGTAGAGCTGCAAGGGTTTTATCAAAAATGAAATTATAAAAATGTTAACCCTAAACTATGTTGGGTTCCGAGGCATAAAACGCAGCGGATTAAACGTAAATATAACGAAAAATTTCGGAACCCTAACGCAGGATCATGTATAAGATTGACAAATTATGGTGAAACGGAATCATACCTTTGTCTGGTCTTGACTTACACGAACTCAACGGAGATCCTAGCTTTCACGACTTGTGTCTTTCTCTTGAAAGCACCTCTATGGTATCCACACGAGCACCTTCAAGAACGTCTCACGATCTTGATTACGGAATGGATGTACTAGCCTCCTTTAATGATTTCGAATTCTGCCTCTGCCTTTTCTCTCTGCCTTTGCTGCTGCTAGGGTTCGTTTTTTTATTAAAAACTAAATACCTATTAACCCTACATTATCTATTTATAATGGTTGGTTAATAGGCCCATAATAGCAACCCATAATAGCAAAGCCTAACTCATGTAGGTTTAGGATTAAATAATAAAACCGAATTTTATTATTTAATTAATAACTAAGTCACACTTAATTATTAAGGGCAGAATTCAAATTCGAATTCGAATTTATATTATTTTAATTAATTAAGTCTCACTTAATTAATATAATAAAATTCAAATAATCATCAATTAATTTAAATCTATAATTTAATTTAACTATTCCTCTAAGTACTCTATGTGTGTGACCCTATAGGCTATTATTTAATTAGCAATAATTTTATTCTCCAATAAAATTATAAACAATGAGCGGTATCTAGTAATACATCATTGCTACCCAATTAAATAATAATTAAATCGTGATTCGATTAAACCTTTCGTGATTAATGTTTCCGTGTAATATAATCCCTTTAACCATATATATTATAGATTAAACTCAAGGCATGAATTTAGTCATCCTCTTCAACATTTAATCCGGGTTTACTTGATCCATGAGTAGACTATGAAAAACAAATCATTATTTGAGCATGGCCATGCATTTTATAGTCTCACTCAATCAAGAGGCCAATAATATCTCTCCTAATTATAGGAGGGTTAAATCATTTATCTAGCATTCATATTTCTCATACGACTCATGATATACCCGATGTCCACTTTTATCATCACCCGGTCAAAAGTGACTTTTAATGTAGTCAAAGTATATTAATCCTCATACAGAAATATAATGATCTCAAGTCGAAGGATCATTACACCATTATCACTGTGAGTCTTTCTTATGACTTTATTAAACATGAAGAATCTCACTATGGGTCTGTCCAGTATCATGTACTCCTGCATGTACCTATGTGTTGACTTTAGTATCCTCATACTTATAACCAATGAGATGTGGTTATCTGTCAAACAACATACTAGTCTATTTATGTATTATTATTGTCCTATAATAATAATACTCGACTAGGGACATTTAAGAATATGATCTATTATATAATCTCAAGTTCAAGTCATGTACTAAACTATACAATGTGTATCATGATTCTAAGGACATTTATTATGCTAACAAATATATCGCAGTATTTAAATTCATAATAAATACGTTTATTGAATAATTAAATGACATAAAGGTCTATTAAAAGAAACATTGTATTGCCTCTAGGGCACCTACACTAACAAACTATACATCTTTATGTATATATAGGGGAGAGAGGGACTTGGGCCAAAACCCTATTCTAATTGGACTTCTTAAAACCCATTCAGATTTCGGATTTATATTATTATTAAATTCGAATTCTAATATGTATATAATTAATCAAGTCTCACTTAATTAATTAAATAAATAAATTCGAATTAATAATAATAACAGTATTTAAATTCATAATTTAAATAACACTCCGTTTAAACGTTCTTTGTGTGTGACCCTTTAGGTTATTATTACGTTGGAAATAATTTTATTTTCTAATAATAAAATTATAAACAATGAGCGGCATCTAGTAATACATCATTGCTACCCAAGTAATAATAATAATTGGTGATTCAATTAAACCTTTCGTGAATAATGTACAATGTAATATAATCCCTTTAACCTTATATTATAGATCAAACTCGAGTCATGTATTGTGTCATCCTCTTCAACGTCTAATCCGAGTTTCCTTGATCAATGAGTATACACTATTAATGAAATCAATATTTGAGCATGGCCATGCATTTTATAGTCTCACTCAATCAAGAGGCCAATAATATCACTCCTAAAATAGGAGGGTTAAATTCTATATCTATCATTCATATGTCTCATACGATTCATAGCATACCCAATGTCCACCTTTATCATTACCCGGTTAAAGATAACTTTGAGTGTAATCAAAGTATATTAATTCTCGTATAGAAATATAATGATTTCAAGTCAGAGGATCATTACATCATTATCACAATGAGAATGTCTTATGACACTTATTAACATGTAGATTCTCACAACGGGTCTGTCCAGTGCCATGTATTGAGACATGCACTTATGTTCTTGACTTTAGTATCACCATACCTATGACCAATGAGATGTGGTCATCAGTCAACAAACATGCTTCTCTTATTGCATTATTATTGTCCTTAAATAATAATACTCGACTAGGGACTTTTAGGAATATAATATTGTTCATATAATCTCATTTTTAAGTCACATACTTAAAGATATATAATCCGCATTAATATTCCAAGGACATTTATTATGCTTTCAATTTATAACGCAGTAAATAAAGACATAATAAATATTAATTAAATAATCAAGTAAACATAATCTTTAATTGTTTATCATAAAGTATTGTCTCTAGGACACTAACACTAACAAGAGCATGGTATGACACTCTGTCAAAGTTTCTACTGGAAAATCAATTTACTAGAGGGACAATTGATTAAAGTCTCTTTTACAATAAGCATGGTGAGGACATCATCCTACTTCAAATTTATGTGGATGATATCATTTTTGGCTCTACAAATGAAAAGCTGTGTCAAAGATTCTCAAAGCTCATGCAAAGTGAATATGAAATGAGCATGATGGGAAAACTCAATTATTTACTAGGCATTCAAATAAGTCAAAGAACAGATGACATCTTCATAAGTCAAACCAAGTGCATTAATGACTTTTTCAAAAGGTTTAATATGTAAGATTGCTCACCTGCAAAAACTCCATTGTCTACAGCTAGCAAACTTGATGAAGGTAAGAAAGGAAATAGTGTGGACATGAAGACCTATAGAGGAATGATTCGATCTCTACTATACTTAACAGCTAGTAGGCCAGACATTATGTTCTTTACATGTTTGTGTGCAAGGTTTTAGGTAAATCCAAAGGAATCTCATCTCATTGTTGTCAAGAGAATTTTGAGATATCTCAAAGGAACAACACATATGGGATTATGATACCCTAAGTGTTAGGTCCAAATGTGTTGTAGAGGGGGGGGTGAATACAACTTTTCAAATTTAAGAAGCAATAAATGCAATGTAATAAATGAACACACTGATTCAAGGAATATATGTTTTATATATAACTTGAAAAGGTTGCTACAACATTCATTACAAAGTACACCAGAAGTAAAGAGGGTAGTAAATGATACTAAGCTCTGTGAATATACTATCTCTCTTTTACAAGTGTTTTTCTCGAAAATATTGCTCTCTTTTTATATAAAACACAAGTACTTCTATTTATACTACTTGTAATCTATGTCCTGTAGTCTTCAAAGACTAAGATGTACGTGGCCCAATGATGTCCACATAAATCTTATCTTATCTTGAAAGCTTGGAAATCTGCCAATTAGATGATGCCATGTGTCATGTTGAAACTGCCCTCCACTTGAGAATTTCTACTTGGCCATCTCGAACATCTAACTCGAATTTCTACATAGGAATGTTCTACTTGGCTATCTCGAATATCTAAGTAGAATTTCTACATAGGAATGTTCTACTTGGCTATCTCGAACATCTAAGTAGAATTTCTACATAGAAATGTTCTACTTGGCTATCTCGAACATCTAAGTAGAATTTCTACATAGAAATGTTCTACTTGGCTATCTAGAACATTTTGTACTTAGAAAAATTCTGGGCTTCAACTTGAAACTTCAATGCAACATCTTGAACTTGTGATTTCTTTATGTCTTCCATATTCTTCAACAAGCTCTTGAACCTGGATCTCTATTATTGACATAAACTTGCTATCAATGTCCTGACACTTGATGCAATGGTCTGATTCATAAGTGACTAGTCTTGATAGTGTTTCTGCTTCTTGAATAGATTACCATATTCAATTAGTAATGTGGCTTTCCAAATATTGCTTTCCTTCTTGTTCACTTGAAATCAATTTGTCTTATTGATACTGATAGATATGATCTTGAATCTTTAAGTTACAAATCACTGAGGCATGAACAACTCTGTCTTGAACTTCTTTCAATGATTTCTTCTTTATTTGATCATAGTTAAACATGTTGAATTGTATCAATTACACTGTCTTCATTTAGCATTGATTTCTTTGTGGCTTCAAGTTCTTGATTGTCTTCTGGTTAAGTATCTTTTCTTTTAGTTGAGTTACTTAAGTTATAGTGTTACAAGTTTGGACACTCTGCCTTTCAATCTCCCCCTATTTGATAGTCTAACAATGACATTCAAATTAACAAGGGATAACTCAACTAAACAGTGAGACGAGAAAAAGATAAATAACATTACTGTCTTGTTTAAATTACAACTGAAATAAACTTGGAAAACAATTCAAAGAACTAGAATAAATAAACTTAAGCTAGACAAAGAATTCGAACTTCGAATTAAAGACCATTTGAGTGATTCCTATCACCTGGATTATTTCATACCTTTCAGTCAAACTTGTATCACCTTATTGGATCCACTCTGATTCACGGTTACAGTATGGTAAGTTAGCCTATCTGCATACCGTGATCAGGTGAATTTTCCTCAAGTGAGTTAAAGCAACCAACAGATATGAAGTTTTTCCAACTTCAAGTTCACACCACTCTGACCTTTAGTTCTAATTCCGTCTCCTTTTCCTAGCTTCTTCAGCTTGGCGCTTCTCTTCTTTCTGCTTTTTGCGCCTTTGCTTCTGCTGTTGATCTCTCTTGTAGACTGGATCATGAAGCTGCTTCCACCTTGCATTCAATAGACTTACTGCTTCCATTTCTAGAGGATTCTTGGGCTCTGGATAAGGATGCCTGAAAAGCCTTCTAAGTTTGTCAACCTCCTGAGTAGTTCTGATCTTTGGAATATCCTCAAAATTCTTCATTATGAGCTGTGATTTCCAATGCGATTTATCAGCCTTGAACTGACAATAGATCATTTTGGGGTAGCCCTTGACACGGTTAGTATTGTGGACACTAGCCGCATCTCTCTCCATTCGCTTCTTTTCCCCCACTACTTCAGCCAAGTACTTCAGAAGTCTCTGCTTCTCATCCACATTCTCATTCTCCACTTCGCCCCATTTGAATATTTCTAAAACTTTCTCCAAAAATGCAGCATCTTGAGTCTGCAGCAGCCATTTTCTACTCATATGCAATAAAGTTTGATTCTGGTCTGCATCTATGAATGCTAAAGCATCAGCTGTGTCATCGTTAAATGAGTGTATCCAGTATACAGTATCTCTCCCTGGAACACCAATTGCCTCCCTTATTTCTCCTTGTTCCAGTGATCCAGAAGGAAGAATCAGAGCTTCATCTACATTTTTAACAGCTTGTAGAATATTCCATCTTCTTTCAATAAGCTCCGGTTCAACCTTAACATTGTCTAGAGGGTTTGGAGCAATAATGTCACACTTCCAAATTTCATTGCTCATTTTGAATATGATCCTCTCAATAAACTCTACTGACTTCTCCTTAATGTCAGAGGTGAATCCCTTACTCATCATTTGCCTACAGACAGCTTTTAGGGATTCTACCGGTAGAGCCATTAGATCATTTTCTTCTAAACT
Source organism: Oenanthe sinensis (assembly GCA_028671895.1). NCBI lineage: Eukaryota > Viridiplantae > Streptophyta > Magnoliopsida > Apiales > Apiaceae > Oenanthe > Oenanthe sinensis. The sequence continues at coordinate 27,676,009 of CM053801.1, forward strand.
AACCCTCTTCATCTTTCCATCAACTACCATCCGGACAACATCAGGATTTGCTGAGAATTCTGGTCCCTTGTCCTCTGCTAGCTGCATTAACTGATCTCTATACAGAATGCTAAGCTCCTCAGCTTGAGAATATTGAATTTTTGTTGCTAGCAAGAACAACTCTGACGCAGATCTTCTCGAGATGAATTGATCATCCACATACAAGAAAGATGTCGGGACTCCTTCGACTAAAGACAAGATGACCTGCCACTCCTTAACCATCGCATTGTATCCAACTCTGACTTTAGAGATCAACCTTTTCAGAGCATTTATATAGTCAACAATCAGTGGATTTTGCAAGTTCAAGTTGTAGAATAAGTCTTCTGCCTCTTTGTTATGAGTTCCTTTCGTACAAACTCCCAATAGAATCTTCCTTGCGTCATCCCATTTCTGTCCGATCCTTCTCTTGTCCAGATCAACTTGAGGATCAGCTAACCTTGCAAGCTCATGATCATACTGTTTCTCCTTGAGCTCCGCTTGCTTTTCAAGGAAAACAGCCTCATCTTGCATCATCTTCATTTTATGGAATTGAGCTTGTTCCCAGGCCAACTGTTGAGCTTCCAGGGTCTCTTTATCAACAGGTATCTCCTCAGTCTCTCCAGTAGACATCCCAGCACCTCCACCTTGTTCCTTCAAAGATCTTTTAATAGCATGTGCCAGGGGTACGTCTTCCATATCAGAGTCTGAATCAATAACATGTACTCCTTCCTGTCGACTACCAAGGTCAGCGAATGGTTCTTTTTCTTCAACCATCACCGCCTTACCCTTTCGCTTCCTCTGAGCCTCCTCATCAATTACTGGCTCATTTTCTTTGACAAGATCAGTCTGTTCTTCAATTTCTTCAATAATTAGTGACTGCTGTCTCGTCTCTTTTCCACTCTCCCCCTTAGGTGAGTTATCCTGACCATCACCCTTCTCTCCAGATCCACCAGTAGCATAGGAACCACCAAAACCAGAACCCGAGGGTCTAGCTCCACCAGCACCTCCAGCACCACCAGTACCATCAGTATCAGGGGGAGGCTGATTATATTGATCGTCAAAGCACTCTGGGGGAACAAAGCTCCTAACTGCATACATCATTCTGCTTATCTCCGTTGCCATTGTATGCATTATGCTCTCCACTGCCCCCATTCTTTCATAAAGAGTGCTGCCCAAGACACCACCAGCATGGCCCAAGTCATTGACCTTGTGTGTCAATTCATCGAATGCTGTTGCTTGACTTGCCATTCGTGCTGCGTAGTCATCAAGAGCTCGCTTGTTGTCACCAACATTGATCCCTAACTGCCCCATCGACTGCCCGAACTGCTTTATTTCATTTTCCATTGTTGTCATACGAGTGTGAAGATTTTCAAGATTAAGGGACGGTGTTTGGCTTGGGTGTCCTCGCTCTAAAAATCGTTCTGTTACTGTTTGTCGCTCGGTTTCGGGCCTTGAAAATGAAGGTCCCTCACTCCCTAATCGCTCACACACACTCCCTGTCTCACGCTCGTGTATGTCTCCAATAATATTCCTGAAAGTGAAAGCAGTACCTGCAGAAACTTGATAAGTAAAGTGAGTAGCAGTTATGGGATCTGTTCCTGTCATATCCTGAGGTGGAATCTCAGGTTGAGAGGCTGCAGAGTGTTCTAGTACAACATCAGAACCGATCCTCTCTGCAGCATCAGTATGTACCGGTGAAGGTACTTCTGAAGCAATGAAAGCTTCTGGCCGTTCTGAAGCAAAAGGCTCTTCAGAAGGCTCCAGATCCTCACCAAGATTCTTAGGTGTAGAATGTGCAAAGGTAGAACCACTCTCGTGAGGTGGAGTGGGTGTGATTGACATTCTAGGTTTGGACTGGGCTGAAGAAGTAGCAGCATGCAAAAATTTGGCTTTCTTCCGTAAAATTGGCTGCTCTTCTGGGTCACTCTCAGAGCCCTCACCTAAATCTACAGATGCCAGCCTTTTAACTCCCGTGAGCAAGGGTGAAATAGAAGAAGCAAGAGTTTCAGACTCAGAATCAGAAATATAGCTCGCACCCTGGGATAGATCCTGCGGGCTAGCAGAATCTTGGGCCACGGAATCAGATTTAGTTGAAGAAGTATCAGTAGTGTGAACAGAGAATTGCTCGTGTTCATAGAAGTTACCTCCTTCATTACCTTGTCCAATGAAGGGATCAGGATCAGCATGTGGAGTAGGTTGTCTTTCCCTTTGACCGGCAGAGGTTTGACCGTGAGAGTGGCCATCATCATCCTCATCACTTTGAGGCTCTTCAGGAATCCCTTGAAATGCGTCAGCATGTGCAGATGGATTCTGAGCATGTGATGATACGTGCGAGGTTCCCGCCATAGTAGTAATACCTGCATCATACTGAAGCCACACTTGAATATTAGCAGGAATAATCAGCGCTTTAGCGTGATGTTTATCCTGGTTAGCAATTGTTGTTAGTGACTTGGTGCCCATGCCAAGTGATGCAGATGTTTTACTCGTTGCAAATGCCTGTCTTACAGCTAAAGCATTAGTCGGTACTAAATGATTAATAAGCATTTGTAAGAAACGAGGATACCAGCATACAACGTTAGTAGTTGCAAGGTCTCTGTTTGCAGTTGATCCCATTGTAGCCACTATTTCGGAAAGAACTATTCTTCCATAATTAATGTCCAGTTCACGGGCTAGGGAAACGGCAAAGATCTGTATTGGAATTGGAATTTGATGATAATCTTTTTCGCGCGGCCGAAAACATCTCGTGATGGCCTCGAAAAAGTAATTCCATTCCACCTGGAAGTATTGTTTCTGGATGGCACCAGCTAATATCCGGCCAGAAGGAGGATAGCATCCAATCTCCTCAAAGAATTTGAGACGATCTGCCGTTGAAGGTTCAGGGTCATAAACATCTTTAACTGGAAATCCCAGAACCCTGTTGAACACTTCCTCCGTTACTTCATATTCCTGACCCGCCAAGGTAAACCTGAAACCATAGGGGGTATTTTTGCTCCCAAAAGTAACCGCACTAGTCCATAATTGCTGTAAAGCATCATGGACTAATGTTGGTTTAGCAGTAAAAGCAACACTAGCCTTGGAGTACAAATTAAGAAATCGTATCCAAAACTTGAAGCGCGGGAGATGATCACCAATTTCTGTACTAATGTTATAAAAATTATTTTTCGCAAGAATAAATTGGTGAGCCATTTGTAAAATAATTTTCCTGGTGTTAATGTGATATTTTGAAAAGAAACAATTAACGTAAACACTTAAGGAAAAAAAATGTAATCTAATTAATTCCTTTTAGAGAATCGAGAAGATGAACAGCCGATTTGAACTAAACTACGGAATTAATTATGATCAAACTCAAAACAACCAAAATCCAGTCCAGTAAAACTGCAACCCCAAATCAGTAATATAAAAAAAACTAAACTAAGTTTGTGAATAACCGTGATAGTTGTGTGTATACGTGTGTGTATATGACAAACTGATCAGATGAACAGACGGGTCCAAATACACAAAAAACAGGGCAAACAGAGAATAGTAAATATAAAACGGGCAGTAGTTCGAGATATGTAAGAGATTTAACACAACTCGAATGAACAGGGAATGATTGTTTGAAATCGCAGGGAGGGAGGTTGGGGGCTGTAAAAACTTAGGGTTAAAACAATTAGGTAAAAGTGAAAATTTAGGCGTGTTAGAGATGTATATATAGGCATATATGAGCAAAGACAATAATACCCCTGTAAAAACAAGAAAAAAAATGCTAAGTACGTACTGGGGAACCCAAGTCGAACACTATCTCGAACATTTAAGTCGAAATTCGAGATGAGTTTCGAGATAGGAACTATCTCGAACATCAAGTCGAATATTCGAGATAAAGTTCGAGATGACACTAACTCGAACAAATAATCACTTAATCAATTAATACAGCTTAATTAACCCACCAGGGAATCCCATGTCGAATAACAAGACAAAATTCCAAAAGAAATGAGTAAAAATTGCAAGTACAAACCTGGGAACACTATCTCGAACCTGAAGTCGAATATTCGAGATAATGTTCGAGATGGGACTCAAGTCGAACATCAAGTCGAATATTCGAGATAATGTTCGAGATGGGACTCAAGTCGAACATCAAGTCGAATATTCGAGATAATGTTCGAGATGGGACTCAAGTCGAACATCAAGTCGAATATTCGAGATAATGTTCGAGATGGGACTCAAGTCGAACATCAAGTCGAATATTCGAGATAATGTTCGAGATGGGACTCAAGTCGAACATCAAGTCGAATATTCGAGATAATGTTCGAGATGGGACTCAAGTCGAACATCAAGTCGAATATTCGAGATAATGTTCGAGATGGGACTCAAGTCGAACATCAAGTCGAATATTCGAGATAATGTTCGAGATAGAGATTAACTCGAACAATTTCCCAGACTTGGAATTTTTCTCAAATATTCTTCCCAGACTTAGAATTTTCAAAATTTTAATTTTGAAGATAGTCATAATAATTTGGCAATTTTTGCAATAACAACAACAATTAAGATTTTGCCAAATTGTTATAAATATCAATTCAAGGAATTTTAATAAAGCAAACAATTAAAAACATTCCTGGATAATTCTAAGGCCTCTAAATTAATAATAATTACATGAAAAACACAGGTAAATTCATCGAAAAATCATGAAAAATTGAAAGTAATATGAATTTAACTCCCCCTATGTTCATGCAATCTAACCAGCATAAATTCAAAGATTACCCAATAATTACACATAAAGCACAATGAATTTATGTAAAATAACACCATATGCATCCTATTATACTCATTAATTAAACATTTTAAAGTCTAAATCCATAATGATTAATAAGCATGCAGAAGTGATATTTTGAGCAATTGTAGAGATTATTTACATATGTTTCCAACTATGCACAAATAAAATGAGAAATTGACAAGACTAAAAACATATGTATATGTTCAAAACTGGAATTTTACAGATAGGAGAAATCACTAACTTGTGTTAAGCATCCCCAATTCACCAACCAACCTTGTGAATGTTACTTCATCAAGAGGTTTAGTGAATATATCTGCAATTTGTTGCATTGTGGGCACAAAATGTAACTCCACAGTCCCCTCCTCGACATGTTCTCTAATGAAGTGATACCTGATGTCTATATGCTTGGTTCTTGAGTGGTCTACAGGATTGTTGGTCATGGCAATGGCACTTGTGTTGTCACACATGATTGGAATCTTTTTGTGCTCCATGCCATAATCTTTCAATTGGTTCCTCATCCACAGTATTTGAGCTACACAGCTTCCAGCAGCAATGTACTCAGCTTCAGCAGTAGAAGTAGATACTGTGTGTTGCTTTTTGCTTTGCCAGGACACCAATCTTCTGCCAAGAAATTGACATGCACCAGATGTGCTTTTTCTATCAATCCTGCAACCTGCATAGTCTGAATCCGAATAGCCAATTAGATTAAAACCTGTATCTCTTGGGTACCAAATCCCTAGATTTGATGTTCCCTTGAGATACCTAAAGATTCGTTTGACGGCTATGAGATGTGATTCTCTAGGATCCACTTGGAACCTTGCACACAAACAAGTTGCGAACATAATATCAGGTCTACTTGCAGTTAAATAGAGGAGAGAGCCAATCATACCTCGATAGCTTGTGATGTCAACTGGTTTACCTGATTTGTCTTCATCAAGCTTCGTGGCTGTTGCCATGGGAGTCTTAGCTGTTGATGCATCTTCTAGATTATACTTCTTGAGTAAATCTTTGATGTACTTGGACTGACAGATAAGGATTCCATCTTTTCTTTGACTGATCTGTAATCCAAGGAAGAAGGACAGCTCTCCCATCATGCTCATCTCATACTTATCCTGCATTAACTTGGCAAATTTCTCGCACAAGCGCTCATTAGATGACCCAAAAATAATATCGTCTACATAGACTTGAACAAGTATTAAATCACTTTTTACATTTTTATAGAACAATGTTTTATCAATTACTCCCCTAGTAAAACCACTTGCAATTAAGAACAAGGATAGGGTTTCATACCATCGTCTTGGGGATTGTTTGAGGCCATAGACAGCTTTGAAGAGAAGGTACACAAAGTCTACAAGTTCAGGATCAATAAAGCCAGGTGGCTGTTCCAGATATACTTCTTCTTCTAGCTCTCCATTCAGGAAGGCACTTTTCACATCCATCTGAAAAACCTTGAAGTTCTTGTGTGCTGCAAAGGCCAAGAACATCCTGACTGCCTCAAGTCTTGCAACTGGAGCGTAGGTCTCATCATAATCAATACCTTCTTTCTGAGAATAACCCTTCGCTACCAGACGAGCCTTGTTTCGTGTTACAAGTCCGTCTTCATCCAGTTTATTTCTGAATACCCACTTAGTTCCTATTACTGATCTGTTCTTCGGTCGGGGTACCAGCTTCCAAACTTTCTGCCTTTCAAACTGAATGAGTTCCTCTTGCATTGCAATCACCCAATCAGTATCAACAAGAGCTTCTTCTATTTCTTTAGGTTCAAGCTTGGATAAGAACCCAGAATATAAGCAAATATTAGCCATGTCAGCTCTTGCAGTTCTTCTAGTAGTCACACCGGCATCTGGATCACCAATTATTAATTCAAACGGATGGTCTCTACTCCATACTCGTTCTCTTGGAAATTGTCTTGATGATTCAGTTTGACTTTCTGAGTTGTTATGTTGACTACTTGTGGTATTTCCACTAACTCCCCCTGAGATAGTGCCAGCTCCTACAGAACTAGTGTCATCTCGTCTTGAGCCTTGAACACTTGTCCTTGAGCTGCTGTTTACTCCCCCTGAGTTGTTGCCGGATCGTGCGGAAGAAGCTTCTTCTGATCTTGTAGGATTCGATTGTTTATTAAGCTCAGGTGTTTCTTCACGAACACTTGGAACATTTGAAATGACAACCAACTCAGGTTCATCTTCAAGTTCATCTAAGTCCAGATTCTGAAATTTAAGGGACTCAGGTTCACTAGAATCTTTAGATTTTGATGGGAGTTTGGTATCGTCGAATCTGACGTTGTAGCTCTCAGTCACTTTTCTATCATTCACTAAGAATACCCGATAAGCTGCCACCACATCTGTAGAATAACCAACAAAGATTCCTTCACGAGCTTTTGCTGCAAATTTGCCTAGATTTTCATCATCTATAAGCACATAGCATTTAGCTCCAAAGACATGAAAGTATTTGATTGTAGGTCTTCTGTTATTCATTAGTTCACATGGTGTCTTTTCTTTATCTTTTATGATCAGGGTTCTATTCTGAGTGTAACACACTGTACTCACTGCTTCGGCCCAAAAGTAAAGAGGAAGTTTTGAATCATACAACAATGTTCTTGCTGCTTCAACCAAAGTTCTGTTCTTCCTTTCAACTACTCCATTTTGCTGTGGAGTTCTCGGGGCTGAGTACTGACGACGTATTCCCTTAGATACACAGAAGTCATTCAGCACTGCATTCTTAAATTCAGTACCGTTGTCTGTTCTAATCGTCTTTACAGTAAGTGTTGAAACATTCTCAATTTGAGTGATGTGATCAATGATTAGGAAAGGTACTTCGTCTTTCGTCATTGCAAACAATACCCATGTATACTTGGAGAAGTCATCCACGATTACCAAAGCATATCTTTTCCTAGATAAGGATAGGACATTCACTGGGCCAAACAAATCCATATGAAGAAGTTGTAGAGGCTCAGTGATACTAGAAATTTCTTTACTTTTATGCGATGCTCGCTTTGACTTTCCCATTTCACAAGCTTCACAGAGTCCTTTAGGAGCAAACTCCATCTGTGGTAGATCTCTCACTAATTCTCGCCTCGCGAGAGCATTCATCGTTTTGAAGTTTAAGTGAGATAGCTTCTTGTGCCATAACCAGCTTTCATCATCTGAAGCTTTGCTGTAGAAACAGGTGACTTCATTCTGATTTGCTGAATCCATATCTGCAACAAAAAGATCTGCCTTACGAACTCCTCTTAAAGCCAATGAACCTTCCTTAATGTGAGTGATTGACACGCCTTTCTTATTGAAGACAATTTCGTATCCTTTGTCACAGAACTGACTGATACTCAATAGATTGTGCTTCAATCCCTCAACATAAGAAATATCCTCAATGATGACATTGCCGGTCTTCAGTTTGCCATATCCCTTCGTCACACCTTTGCTGTCATCTCCAAAAGTAACATAAGGGCCAGCTTTCATAACCAACTCTGTAAGCAGGGACTTATTTCCTGTCATATGCCTTGATGCTCCACTATCTAGCACCCATAAGACTTTATTTCTTTTCTGCTTAATGCCCTCTGGTTCATCTGATGTCTCAGCCATGAGGGCAAAGTTTGCTACATGAGTAACTTCTTCCTCGTCTGAATCATCCCAAGCTCTTCCTTCTGTCACAACTAAAGCTCTTTTGCCATGTCTCTCCTTCACCAGTGATTCATACTTGCTTTTGAGGGCTTCATATGTTTCTTTGGGATAAGTCTGTTTTGGCTTCTTGCAGTCGGTAGCAAAATGTCCAGCTTCACCACAGTTATAGCATTTGAACTTCATTTTGAAATCCAAAGGAGATTTGTAGCTGGTACTTTTGCCTTTTCCTCTGTAACCTTGAGAACTACCACCACCCCTAGTAACCCGATAGTAAGATGAAGATTTACTCTGCGGTCGGTTACTCTTTCTGAATCTTATATTGCTGAACTTCCTTGCCATGAATGCCACGACACTATCGTCCATGTTGTCCAGCTCCTCTTGGGTGAAGTAATCATCATCACTATTTGACGCACAATCATCATCATTTTCAACTTGATGTGATGTAGGTGATGATCTAGGTTTTTCTGCAACCATTGCCTTCTTAGATTCTTCCTCATCAGCAACTAATCCTGATGCAACTTCTTTTCCTCTTGAATCATTGTCCCATGCTTGATCTTGAAGGGTTTCCAGCTCATAGGTCTTCAGAATTCCATAATATTCTTCCAGAGAAGTTGTGTACAAATCTCTGGTTTCTCTAACAGCGTAGACTCTATGTTCAATGCTTTTTGGCTGGTTCCTTAGATATCTCGTATTGACTTCAACCATGGGGAGAGTTACATCTCTCAGATTCAAATCCAAAACCAACTGACTGAATCTTAGGTAGACATCAGTTATACTTTCTCCTTTTCTTATTCTAAAGGTATCATACTCCATCTTGAGTATTAGTGTCTTGTTGCTTCTGACCTCTGCAGTTCCTTCCATGACGACCTCAAGCTTATCCCAAATCTTCTTCGCTGTAGTTAATCCTTTAACTACATTAAACATCTCATGATTTAGGGATTCCATCAGTGTTTGTCGAACGGATGTATCGAAAGATATCTGCTCCTTATCAGCATCTGAAAAGTCTACTGCCTTCTTAGGCTCAGACCGTTGTGGTACTACCACATCTCCTTCCATGTGCTCAGGAACAACAACCATTGGTACAAATTTACCTTTGTCAAGGACTTCCAGATATTCAGGATTGACAGACTCAAGGTAAAGTTTCATTCTCAACACCCACTCTTCATAATGATCTCGGTCGAACATTGGAATCTTGAAATTGTTTTTAGGTGCCATCTAAATGTGGATTTAAAGTAAAGATAATAAACTTTTCTTATTACTTGAGTAGTAATTAAAAGAAAATTAAATTATCTCAAAATAAATCAAACTTCAAATTTTGATCACCAAAAAAAATTCTAAGTACCAGGACAAGGCTAAGTAGAATATCTATGTAGAACTTCTGCCTAAGTCGAAATTCTCCAAGTCGAACTTTTCTAAGTCGAACTTTTCTAAGTCGAACTTTTTGTCCAAGTAGAAATTCTCAAGTCGAATATTCAAGTAGAATATTCAAGTAGAATATTCTATGTAGAACTTTTGCCTTGGATAAAATTTTGCTGCAGGTCACTTTTCACACTTTTTGACTTTTGTGGCTTTTCTCACCTAACTCACCTAACACACGTGCAAGGTACTGAATATCTTCTGTAATACTTTTTGCTGTGAGATATATGTCAAATCAAAAGCCAATAACACCTTTTTGTCTTTTTGAAAAGGAAATCAAAAAGTTGCTGGGTTTGTCTTCTTTAACAAGAACAATGATGAACACTCAAGAACACCAAATATCAAAGTACCCAGATTAATTCACAAAAATTATCTAAAATCCATCCAAGCTAATTAATCACACCTGGAGTATTTAAATAATTTTTCGGATGAGTTTTCACTAGAAACAAATTAAGGCCCACTTTTCGAGACAAATTGAAAAGTAGTTCTGGAAGATGAAAACTCACAAATCTTCTACCAAACACAAGGATCTATGTTATGTATATTAAACATGTAGCTCTGATACCAATTGTTAGGTCCAAATGTGTTGTAGAGGGGGGGGTGAATACAACTTTTCAAATTTAAGAAGCAATAAATGCAATGTAATAAATGAACACACTGATTCAAGGAATATATGTTTTATATATAACTTGAAAAGGTTGCTACAACATTCATTACAAAGTACACCAGAAGTAAAGAGGGTAGTAAATGATACTAAGCTCTGTGAATATACTATCTCTCTTTTACAAGTGTTTTTCTCGAAAATATTGCTCTCTTTTTATATAAAACACAAGTACTTCTATTTATACTACTTGTAATCTATGTCCTGTAGTCTTCAAAGACTAAGATGTACGTGGCCCAATGATGTCCACATAAATCTTATCTTATCTTGAAAGCTTGGAAATCTGCCAATTAGATGATGCCATGTGTCATGTTGAAACTGCCCTCCACTTGAGAATTTCTACTTGGCCATCTCGAACATCTAACTCGAATTTCTACATAGGAATGTTCTACTTGGCTATCTCGAATATCTAAGTAGAATTTCTACATAGGAATGTTCTACTTGGCTATCTCGAACATCTAAGTAGAATTTCTACATAGAAATGTTCTACTTGGCTATCTCGAACATCTAAGTAGAATTTCTACATAGAAATGTTCTACTTGGCTATCTAGAACATTTTGTACTTAGAAAAATTCTGGGCTTCAACTTGAAACTTCAATGCAACATCTTGAACTTGTGATTTCTTTATGTCTTCCATATTCTTCAACAAGCTCTTGAACCTGGATCTCTATTATTGACATAAACTTGCTATCAATGTCCTGACACTTGATGCAATGGTCTGATTCATAAGTGACTAGTCTTGATAGTGTTTCTGCTTCTTGAATAGATTACCATATTCAATTAGTAATGTGGCTTTCCAAATATTGCTTTCCTTCTTGTTCACTTGAAATCAATTTGTCTTATTGATACTGATAGATATGATCTTGAATCTTTAAGTTACAAATCACTGAGGCATGAACAACTCTGTCTTGAACTTCTTTCAATGATTTCTTCTTTATTTGATCATAGTTAAACATGTTGAATTGTATCAATTACACTGTCTTCATTTAGCATTGATTTCTTTGTGGCTTCAAGTTCTTGATTGTCTTCTGGTTAAGTATCTTTTCTTTTAGTTGAGTTACTTAAGTTATAGTGTTACAAGTTTGGACACTCTGCCTTTCACTAAGGAAATAGGATTCAACCTAGTTGGATATTGTGATGCTGATTTTGATGGATGCAGAGTTGATAGAAAGAGCACCTCTGGAAGTTGTCAATTCCTTGGACAGAGATTGGTGTCATGGTATAGCAAAAAGCAACAATCAGTTTCAACTTCCACAGTTGAGGCTGAATATATAGCTGCTGAAAGTTGTTGTGCTCAAGTGCTTTGGATAAGAAATCAATTAAGGGAGTATGGACTAGTTTTGGAGGGAATTCCTATCATGTGTGACAATACTATTGCTATATCCATTGTTGCATATCCAGTGAACCATTCAAACACAAAACACATTGATGTAAGGTACCATTTCATAAGGGAACATGCAGAAAATGGTGTGATCGGATTATTCTATGTTCCTACACAAAAACAGTTGGCTGATATATTTACTAAACTACTAGATGAAACCACCTTTAGCAGGTTGGTTAGTGAGATTGGAATGCTAAATTCATCTAGCTAGTGTCTAAATAAATATATCTCACCAACTATTATAACAATTATTTCACAGACATGAATTCTCAATGATTTATCTAAGTGAAGTAAACTGATGTATATTTATAAATATATCAGTTATATTGTTGTACATTATTTTTTTTAAAATCAAAATTGTTGCTTAGAACTATTTTCATGTTCTAAATAAACCTGAAAAGAATTATTATACTTGTGCATCTTTAAATAATAAATGTGATATTAAATTCTCTAGGAATATTTACCAAATTCATTTTTGATCCCAGATTAAATTAATTTAATTTGAATTTAGTTAAAAAAATTTGTTTGATAAATTTTTATTTTATTTTCCAAGTGAAAATAGAGTAAAATTTCAAAACTGGAGTTTATGATTAAGTTGCCATTCTTTTCTGACTTCCTGACTAGTTTCAATTCTTGAGTTCTCGAATAGTCTTAAATAGTGTTCTGAAATCATTCTTTAGTGAGTTCTCGATCAAGTTAGTATTTGAATTATCGACCAACTATGTTTTACAGAATTCTCGATCAACTATGAATGAGAGTTCTCGATCACTAGAGTTCTCGGTCAATTTCAAACTGAGTTCTCGAATCTTAAATACATAATATTGAGATCTCGATTGTTACACTTCTATAATATACATACAAACATGAGTTCTTGATCAATTTTTGACAGTTCTCTACTAAAGTAACTTTATCCATTTTTTGAGTTCTCGATCATTTAAAATCAATTACAATTCTAGTCGAGTTGTCCAAGTCATATAAATATAAAAGTAGATCTAACATTTCATTTCTACACTTAATCGCAAACTCAAAGAAACCTTTACTTTCAACAGTGACATTCTAACTCTCTCTTACTTTTCTCTAAAACCTTCGTTTCTTCACTTCTCTTTTTCTACTCAAATGGTGTCCTCAAGTTCTAACCCCGCAACTGAGGTGTATGTTATTCTTGGAACCAACTTTCTAGCTATTTTCAGGGATGCAGATGCTAAACCCCAGTACAAGTGCTTTACCAAATTCCTCATTGACTCGTAATTGAAGGAGGCACTGTTGAACAACCCACCACTGTACTTAGACATTTTGGAGCAGTTTTGGAACACTACTAAATGGGAGGGGATGGCATTGGAAGATGGAAGCTCCAGGATTCAAGTCACCTGCAAGATTCAAGGGGTTGACATTAGCTTTAGTGAAAATGATGTGAATGAAAGCTTGTCTCTACCAACTAAGAACCATGACAGGGTGCCAAAAGTAGCTGAGCTTGAGGACTTCATGGAGTTCATCAGGTACTCTGATGAGATCAAGCATGGGAAGCTCAACAAGAAGTTTGTTCGAAAGGAGTGGTCATTTCTCTTCGACACTTTACTGAGAGACTTCACCTGCAGAAAGACAGGGTTTGACCAAATAAGCTCAGTTGCCTTGAAGCTGGCCTAATCATTGGCTTACAACCAGAAGCTCAATATTGAGAAACTTATTCTTTGGGAGCTCACAACAAGGATTCCCAAAAGAGGAATGAGATTTTCTTCCCTCGTTTTATTCAATCAATTATAAAATTTCCAATTTGATTGAACTACCTGGGTTGAAGAAAAATAGAAATGGCAACTCCAAATCCATGTCAAAAATCATTTTTGCTACATTGGATAAGAGAAGCACTGTGAATGTACCTCTTCAAATCATACCTCATATGAGGAGTGTATTTGAAGGGTATCCACTAGTGCAGCCTACATATGGTTATTTGCTTCCAATAGAGGGTTCCATAGCTGTAGAAGTACCTAATGCACCTAACCCAGGAATCCTTAACTCAACTGAGCCCATTCTTTCAAATCCCCTAGATGTTAGTGAGCCAACCTCCACATCCTCTCAACAGGGTGTGATTGAAAATAAGAAAAGGAAGAAACCTACACCAAAGAAAAAATTAGAAGTAGTTATAAAAAGTGTTGTAGAATCTCAATTAGATGAGTCATATGTGGAACCTATCAAGAGGAGAAAGATAAATAATGAGGCTACGCTAGACCACTCTACATCCTCCCAACAGGGTGTAGAGGTTACAAAGGGAGTACACCTGTTATTAGGTGCACTTTCTCAATAAAGTGCATCTATTGAAATTGGGAACCAGCCCACTCCATCATGTACAGAGTCTGCACCATCACAGGAACTCATTCCTGTTGATGCCAGGTGTGAAGTTGAAAAGGAGACACTTGTGCACTTAGGAAATTGTCTTGAAACTTCCCCATTTTCTCAGGGGGAGTTTCCAACACTCAATTCTACTATTCCCACTTATATTCTTCAAATTTCTTCTCAACCAATTGTGTCCAGCCAAACACAAAAGGTTGTTGATCACCAGGAATCCAATCCTCCTAGTGAACCAATTTCAAGTGACTTGGTGCATGACACCTTGCTCACCACACAAGACATACATCAAGATGGTGATGGAATACATGTTGGGGTATATCCTGATGACACCATCAAAACCACAGAGGTTCCAGAAATTTTTACTTCAGAATCAGTAGGGCCTAGAGTAACATCAACCATTAGTCTTATTAATGAGCCATTGGAAACCATGTCTTAACAGACATTGGGAAATCTAGGGGACCTCCACTCCATGTAAATGGCATCCCCTAGACAATCCTCATTCATTCAAAGACTGTCTCCTAGGGAGAACTCACCTACCCATCTAGGATCATTGGAATCATTTGAGAAATTAGATGAGGAAATTGATACTGAGGGGACCACTATAACAAGTGGCCCTAGCTCTCACTTTATGTCATAATGGATGAAGCCTGTGCAATATGGAAGTTCTTCAGGACCATATACTGATGGGTTATTTTTTGAGAAAAAATTAAAGGAGCTGTATGGAGATCAGATGGATGGCTTCTATCAAATTGATCAACATCTCCTGACTGCACACCTACCAAATAAAGACTATGTTATTATTCTGTTGGAATATGCAAACGATTAGGAGGAGATTAAAGATAAAAATGAACAAATGGCTAAAGAAGGAGAGGCCAATGTGGATGCTTGGTCGAACAAAAAGTAAACTGTGAGCATGGATGAGATGCTATAGTGGATGAGAGAGAAGTATTTGACTTCTCTTGGCTCATGTGAAAGGACCTTCACTCCATCTTCCATGTATAATGCTATTCATGAGGCTGCTAAGGTACAACTACATGCATATCACTACTTAGCAAGGGCCTCCAGTCTGAAATTAAAGATCACAGAAGTAAGATAGAGAGTAGAGTGAACTCAATTGATTAAAAGTTCATGCTTGGTGGCATGCATGCTCCTAGATCTGAGTCATCTTTGGCAAGACTTCAGGTAAAAGAGATGGATGATAAAATGGAGAAGATGGAGAAGGCCTTCAAGGAGATGGTTGAAAGTATGCCACTCTTCATCAGAATCAAACAAGGATCAATAATATGGTAGAAGTTCTCTACAAGAACAGACATGCTGATATGCTGCCAAAGGATGTCAAGTTGCATGAAATGACTCATTTCCAGGTGGTTCTACACTATCAATCAAAGGTCAAGGATGAGCAAGCCCAAGCTTCTACAATTTCTAAATTGAATGAGAAAGTGGAGCAATTGTTTACAAATCAACAAACAATCTCCACTATTATGAATGAAGTTGTTGTTAATGTGAGTTCACTCCAAAAGGAAGTCAATTCCTCCATGTCTGCCGAAAGTCTATCTTTTACTCAAGTCTCAAACTAGCTGGCCAACATTCAGACTCTTCTCTCCACTTTGCCTACTTCAAGCCAAGCACCTCAAGCGCAAGTATCTTCTCAAATTAGGCCAACTTACTCTTCTTTTCTACAAAAGCAAGAAGATATCAATCCCAAGGGGGAGAAAGAAAGAAGGGAGGAGATTGAGGCAGAAAGGCAAAAGGCAGTAATGGCAATTCTTAGAAAGGAGGTGTTGAAGCCCTGTACAGATAAAGAATTCCTTCTTAAGTTGAAGAACCTCAAAGCACATGTCAAGGGTCATCACTGGGATTACAAGAAGATTTTGGAGAATACCATTATATCTATAAGGGGAGTAAAATATGAGAGGAATGACAAATTGTACAAAGAACCAGTAGTGCAGATGGAGTCTGGCTACTTCAAGCTAACTATTGGGACATTCCATCAACTCTCATATACTGAATTGGAGTGCATGCACAAGGCAATTGAAATAGTGACCCATGAAGATGAGGAATTAAAGAAATCAGTCATTGTCCCTCTCATACCTATCTCACTTCCTGAGGCCTACTACAATTTAGATGGGGTGTTGTATATGACCAAGGAAAACAAGCTGGCACATTTCATGCTCCCTAAACACATGAATCAAGGAAACAGAAACCAAGTCATGAGTCTGATTGATCTACTTGAAAATAAGCATGGTAAACAGGAAAAAGACAAAGTGATTTTGGAGAAATTGAAGAAATTCATAAATGATCAAGTGTCAAACTTTGCCAATGAAGAATTGAAGAAGAAGAAGAAGGATGATGAAGACAAAGGTCAGGGAAAGAAAGACAACAAACCTGCACCTAGGAGTGATAAGGATGGAAGGAATGAGGATAATGAAAATAAAGACGGAGATGAAAAGATAAGGAGAAATGAGTCAAATAAGGAGAAGAAATATGAAAGGAAGAAGCCATCCAAGCAGCAAGTTGCTGCTACTCATACTAGTGTACCTACCCAAATTCAGGACACTAAGATGACTCCAATAATTTCTAAAACTGCTAGAATCCTTAAATCTAAATCACCAAAAAGACATCTTGTCAAGGTGACTACCAATGGAGTAATAAAGAAAGAGATACAAGAAAGTCAACTCAAGAATTTGAAGCCATGTCAACAGGTCAAGGTCAACACTGCCACAAGAACAAGATTCAAGAAATCTACTAGTTCATTGCTAGTTAGGTGTCCTAAATGGAGAAAGCAGCTCAGTGTTCCTGACAAAGGTCTACCAGTTAAGCCTATCCAAGAGGTTGTTGAAGTGGATAAAGTAAAGATCAAACAATGGAAGGCAGGCAGAATTTGCAAGGTTAAAATGAGGGACAAAAGAATGTGTGTGACCATTGTTGATGGAGAAGAAAGACATTTCTATCATGACAACTCAACTCCAACCACTCATGATATCAAAAGAGTGACCAGCCTATCTGACAAGAAATGCATGACCACTCATGATATCAAAAGAGTGACCAGCCTATCTGACAAGAAATGCATGGTAGATAAACTAAAGATGGTTGAAGTGGCTGATTACTTGGCTAGGAAGTACCAAAAGAAGATTGACAAGGTCAAGTACTTGGAAGAGATGGTTGAAAAGAAGATGAAGAGATAGAGAGATTGTCTGAAGAACTGAGAAGACAGGGAAAGTCAAGAGTATTCAAAGATCCTGACAACGTTGAGTTCAAGTTGAGGAATGTAGTAATACAAAAATCAGACTCAAATTTATCAATGATTATCCCCTTTAGACTCTTAAAATTGTTGCTGACATGCTGAAAGATGTTATTCTAATTGAAGAAGTAATGGTCAGACAAGAAATTCTCCAGCCTATTGAAGAGATCAACTCCAGGAAGGAAAAAGAAAAGAAAGTAAGATATGATCAATTCATGAAGCAACAACAACAATAAAGGTAGGTTTGATATCTTGTATTAATTTGGGGAATTGTCATTTCCCAAATTGGGGGAGATTGTTGGACCAAATTAAACCTACTATATTGTATTTACTTGTCATATTATAACACTCTAGTACTTCTTATATTAAATAGTGACTTAGTTTATTTAATTATGTATTTGCAGTTAGAAGCTTGTTTCTACTGTATCTCTAAGTGTAAATAAGTGATATCAAGAATAATTGTACCGGTAGAAGAGTCAAGTGGATCATGCATTAGGAGAATGAAGATCACATCAAATAATGAGTTTAGAGAAGAAATGGTTTCTAAGACAAATGATCATTCGAGAAGTCACATTGATAGATAAGTCAGAAGTGCAAACTGGTAGAGAAGTCAAAAGGCAGGAAGACTCAAGCCAAATCTACAATGGTTGTGCAGTGAAGAAACTAAATTAATTCTTCTATCTGAAGTTAATTAATTCCACCAATTTTTAATTAAATAATTTATAAATTAAATTAATTCAAGGTGAATTAATTTATGTAGATAAATTAAATGCAGTGAAGAAACTAAATTAATTCTTCTATCAAAAGTTAATAAATTATTTAATTTATCTACATAAATTAATTCACCTTGAATTAATTTAATTTATAAATTATTTAATTAAAAATTGGTGGAATTAATTAAGTTAAAAAGAGCATTTTATTTAATAATTAAGGAAAGTTTTGCTACATAATTTAGAAAGTCTTACCGAATCTGATCAACAAGACTTTCAAAAATCTTACCTAATTAACTAGGCAAGACTTTCTAAAAAGTCCTACCGAATTAACTCAGCAAGACCTTTTAGTAAATCTTACCGAATTAATTCAATAAGACTCATTAAAAGTCTTACTGAGTGTTCTTCTAAGACCTTTTAAAAAATCTTATCGAAAATTAAAAAGTCTTACCGAGCTTAGAAAGTCTTGCCCAGCTAATTTGAAAAGTCTTAAATGCTATTTTATAAAGTCTTTTGATTTTTTAAATAAGTTTTATTCAAAAATCTTGTTAGCTTCAACCTCTATAAATATGAGGCAATTGGCTTCATTTTTCAGGTGTAGAAAACTTTCAAATTCAGTAATTTGTCTGCAAAGTTATATTCACAGACTTTCTGTGCTGGTTTGAATTCTTAATTCCTTAAGTAGAATAATTCATGTCAAATTTGTTTTAAGGAATTAAGAAATATTCTACAGAATATTATAACACCAATTCAAATTTAATATACATATTTAACTTGAATCTTGTTTACTTACTTGCTAATTTTCTATATCTTAAATGTTTAATCATGAAAATAGAAAGTTAGTAAGTCAGTCTCCCAAACAATACAAGGACTCGAACCCTCAGCTAAAGCAATAATTTAATTCCGTAAATTCTAAAAAGAATTTTAAATTATTTTCAGTATCGCATTCAACCCCCCATCAATGATACTTTCGGTACCCAATAATTGATATCAGAGCAAGATGATTGATATACAAATCAAGATCCGCAGTTTAGTGAAGCTCAGGGTACCGAAGTTGTTTGAACTCTGAATGTTTAGAGGTCTTGTAAAATAAATTTAGTTTATAAATTTAAATTTAGACAAATTTATTTTATAAATTTTATTTAAAATAAATTTATCTTATGAATTTAATTTAATTTAAATGTGTTTATTTTTTAAATTTAAAAAAGTTTATTTTATAAATATATTTAAATAAGTTTATTTTATAAATTTAATTAAATAAATTTATTCTTTAAATTTAAATAGATTTACTTTTATAATTTCAATTTATTTAGATAATTTTATTTTATAAATTTAAATTTAGATAAATTTATTTTATAAATTTGATTTAAAATAAATTTATTTCATAATTTTAATTAAAATGAGTCTATTATTTAATATTGAAATAATTTATTTTATAAACGTAATTTAAATAAGTTTATTTTATAAATTTTAACTAAATAAATTTATTCTATAAATTTAAATAGATTTACTTTTATTATTTAAATTTCTTTAAATAAATTTATTTTATGAAATCAAATTTGGGTAAAAAATTTTTATAGTTTTTTTAAAATATAAATGCCAAAGATAGATTCCACACAGCCATATGATATACAAAAAGAAACAGTAGATCCTATTGAAGAAGAAGTCATGTTTCAGCTAGCAAAGACTGAACAAAGAAGATTGTATGGAGAGTCAACCGCAACTCCGACTGAAGCTGAAGAGGTACCCAGAACACCTGTGCACAAGAGTTCTAATCTAGAAGAAGGTGAATTGGATACCACTGAAGACTGAAGTCTTAGATAGGTCAAGATAGAAACTATGTTATATTTGTTCAGTACTAGAGGAACAACTATCTTGTACTTATCTTTTATGTATGAATCTGGAAAATTGTTAAATATAAAACTAGAACTTTTGTTTATTATTTACAAGCTCTTGCATGTCGTATTTACTTTCTTAGTTGTTAGTTGACTTATCCTCTAGGAATTTGTGTATTAAAAGTTTAACAACAAATAGGGGGAGATTGAAAGGCATATGACTAAGCCTATTTGTAATAATTAGATGACAACTCAACTCAATCTAGAAACAGTGGTAAATATTAAATATCTAACAGGAATCAAGACGAAAACAGTCAACTAGTCACAGAGAACCAAAAGAATCAGAAGTACTCAGTTGAACCTGATACTCAACACTGAAGAAGTTCATTAATATGTTCAAGCGTCAGTGGAAAATAATGAAGTAGTAATTTCATAAGAATTCAGAAGATTCAGAAGTTTTTTTTAAGTGACTACTACACGAAGATTCCAGAAGAAGAAAAACAGAAAAAGAAGACAGAAAAGCTAAGCAAAGACAGAAGGCCACTAGTTCTAAATGTTAAAAGACATGAAGAATATTTGAAGAATATTTATTAGAGTATGACACAAATGAACCAGACAGTACATTTGTCTGTCAACTTCAATTAATAAATATTCAACATCAAGCTGAAGTGGTTCCATGACAGAAGACTGAAACGGACTACAGAGTTAAATAAGTCCTAATAGTATTTTAATTCTACAATTAAAATTAAGTTAATTATTTAATTTATTTACTTAAATTAATTCAAGTCTGAATTTAATTTAATTCATAAATTATTTAATTAAATTAAATAGAATTGATTTACTATAAAAGAAATGATTCATATGACTTACATTGAGTCATACCGAGCTGTTTAAAATGAGTCATACCGAGCTAATGAGTCATACCGAAGCAGCCTTGTTGTGAGTCATACCGAATTTCGTTGATTTAATATAAGTCATTTTGATTTATTTTAAATTAAAGAAAATTCGAATATGACTTACAAAGAGTCATACCGACCTTTCATGAGTCATACCGACAGAAATAAGTCATGCCCAGCCTTTTTATGAGTCATACAAGTGTTAATTTTAGTTGAAAAAGGTCATATAGGGATAAGTCATGCTGAGTTTTCCACCTCTATAAATATGAGGAGATTGCCTTCATTTTTCGTTATCGTTTAAACATTCAAATTCAGAAATTTGTATGCATTGTAATATTCACAGATTTCTGTGCTTAGTTTGGAATATAAATTGTTAAACCCGAACAAGTCATGTCAAAATCACTCTAGACAATTTATCAGATATAAACACTATTCACTATATTAATTCTGTAATACTTTTCAAGTTAAAATTAAATATTCTACTTGAACAGTATTTCACCTATTAATAATTCAGGATTAAATTTAACTTTTTATTCTTAATCCGAATTTGCGAATTATTTCAGATATTGTATTCAACCCCCCTTTCTACAATATCAGGGACCAACAATTGGCATCAGAGCCGGTAGATATTTAAAATATCAAATCCGAACCAAATATTCCGCAACTCATACAGATCTCAAAAATTATTTTTAATTCGAAATAATTTTTTATTCAAAATATTTTTTTTTCTAAAAATTATTTCTGATCAAAAATTATTTTAAGTCAAAAATTAAAATATTTTTTGAAATACTTAACTTTTAATCATATTTAAAGATGAGTACACAAAAGGTAACGAGCATCAAAATTTCATCATTTGACAAAGATTATTATAACCTATGGAAGCACAAGATGCAGTTATTTATTGGGATCGCTAATCCCAAATATGCCTTGATCTTAGAAAAAGGCATTGAACCTCCAATAACAGTTGTTCTCGAACACGAGGTAGATGGGGTCGTAATTCCTCATAAACAAATTCCAAAAAGTCCGTCAGACTACAACGATGAAGAAAAGGAAGCTGTATCCCTAGACAATAACC
This sequence comes from Oenanthe sinensis, assembly GCA_028671895.1. Classification (NCBI taxonomy): domain Eukaryota; kingdom Viridiplantae; phylum Streptophyta; class Magnoliopsida; order Apiales; family Apiaceae; genus Oenanthe; species Oenanthe sinensis. The sequence goes on from CM053801.1 coordinate 27,697,955, forward strand.
TCAAGATTATACTGATAGAATCCCTAGACTATGTCATGTACAATCATGTGGTCAACTGCAAGACCGCCAAATAAATCTGGGATACTATAGAGGTTATAAATGAAGGGACTGAAGAAGTCAAAGAGAATAAACTGGAGATCTTGACCTCCCAGTACGAGCAGTTTAGATCCAACCCAGGTGAGGGTATCTCTGAGGTGTTTCAGAGATTGAACAAACTAATAAACGAGCTCAACCTCAACGGGAAATATTACTTAAACCAGGAGGTCAACATGAAGTTTCTATTAACCCTGCCAAAGCATCTGGAGCACAGGATCGCGGCCATCCGAGAGTCTAGGGACATGAAAGAGATAACCCTAGAAAGACTTTACGGATTTCTGAAGACATATGAATTGGAGCAGATCCAGACAAGAGAGATGTTTGGAAGAGGCAAAGTTTCAAGCTCTTCTAAAGCACTGATAGTGGAAGCACTAGAGAAAGAGGAAGTGAAGGCTGTTGCACCTTCAAAAAGTTCAGAGGAGTATGTTGTTCCAGAATATGGTCATACTCCAGAAAAACAGGAAAGTGGTGAATTCTATTCTCTAGAAGAAGTGGATCAGCTGGAAGATGAATCTCTAGCTATGTTTTCCAGGAAGTTTGGAAACATGAGATTTAGAAGAAATTCCTCATTTAAATCTAAACCTACCTTTGGAAAGTTTCAAAAAGGAAGTTCTTCATCAGCTGTATCTAGAAGCGGCTATAAGACCGGCTTGGTTGATAGAAGCAAGATCCGTTGCTTCAACTGCAATGAGCTTGGTCATTTTGCAACTGAATGTAAGAAGCCGAAGCAAGGACAGAAGAGAGACTCTTATAAAGAGTTGAAAGAGAAATATGATGCCTTAGTGAAAAAAGCATCAATGGAAGTCCTATCTAGCAGAGGGCAAGAGCTGGGATGACTCAGACAATGATGAGGAAGAAGAGCTAGGAAATCTTGCTCTTATGGCTTCATCAGATGGATCAGTGTCTCCACCTCGGACAGAAGGAAAAGAGGTAGATCCCTCATGGCCTAAAATGTTCAAACTGTTAGGAAAAGAATTGGACGACACCAGAGATAGGGTTAACAAACTGCGTCTCAGAATGATAGTTTAAAATTGTTAAAAACAAGAAATATAAAACTGGCTAATGACCTAGCTTTTCAGGTTAATAGAGTCAGTAGTTATGTCAAGGTTGAGGCCTATCTCAGAAACCAGATTTTAGAGGAACAGAAAAAGTGTCTTGCCTATAAACATTCCTCTTACATTGTAAAAGATCTAGTTGACCAACAGGAAATAAAACTTAAAGTTGGAATAGGTTATGAATATAATCAATCTGTAGGAAAGGCGAGCAACATAACCCCTTTCAGAAAAAGTGTTGAAGAAAGGGGTATCCCACATGTTGTTAAGGACACACCTAAACCTCTTTTCATAACCCCTATAGTAGAACCAATCCTGGAGAGCTCTATACTTATTCAATATGACTACACCTAAGACATCAGTGAAAGATGTGGGAACCTCTACTTTCCCCGATCCTGGTATAGGTGTTAAAGACTTAAAGAACAAACCTAACAGACCCAATTCCTTTGTGAATAGTAGGAACAATAACAACAGATTTCATTCTACTGAAAACTTTAAATTTGCTGAAAAAGTTGAAGTAGAAACTGTTAAGTCACCTACTGTTATGAATAACATGCCTATAATTGATGTTTGCCATAAACCATGTGGTATTTTAAATTGTATGTTTTGTGCGTTTAATGCTATGACTGCTTATTTTAAACGCATGATTGGTAATAAAGATAACATGACGCCTAGACAACACATCAATAATAAATATGCAAATTCCTAGACTGCAAGTCCTTCATCTCCCAAGAAGGAAGCCTATATTCCTAAGTCTAAACAGAAAGCTGGTGAGACTATTTATAGGAAGGTAGAAACAGTCAAGGAAGATAATATTGTTATTCGAAAAGGATTTGTTGTCAAAGCTGACAAAGGTCAATTCTTTAAGTATGTCGGGCCCAATCAATTTTGGACTCCGAAGACGAATTAATCCGTTTGATATGTGCAGGGAGTTAAACAAGTAAACCGAGTTATATAGATTCTGGACAGTGGATCTTCAAGGCATATGACCGGAGATAGAGCCCTACTATCAGACGTGGTTGAAAGAGCTGACCCAATTGTCACCTTTGGAGATAACAGCAAAGGGATGACTACGGGATATGGCAAGTTAAATACTGGGAATGTTATCATTGAAAACGTCTCTTTAGTGGAAGGACTTAAGCACAATCTACTCAGCGTCAGTCAATTTTGTGATAAAGGGTACAAAGTAAACTTTATCAAGGAGAAATGCTTAATAGCTCATTCTAAAGATGACAAACTGGCCTTGCGTGGAGTAAGGAAAGGAAAATTGTACGTAGCCGATCTCAACTCCGGAACTGAAGATGAAGCAAACTGTTTTTATTCAAAGGCTTCATCAGAAGAAAGCTGGCTATGGAACAAGAAACTCTCACGCCTGAACTTCAAAACAATGAACTCTCTAGTCAAGAGGGATTTGGTGAGAGGACTGCCTCCGATGGAATTTACACAAGAAGGCTTGTGTGAGGCATGTCAGAAAGGAAAGTCAAATAAAGCAACTCACAGAGGCACAAACACTTCAAACATCACTGAACCACTTCAACTCATTCACATGGATTTATTTTGTCCAGTAAATATTCTGTCTATGTCAAGAAAGAAATACGCCTTAGTGATTGTGGATGACTTCACAAAATATACATGGGTTTTATTCTTGAACTCTAAGGATGAAACTCCACATTTGGTGGTTGATCATATAAAGCTGATTGAGTTAGATTCAAAGTTACCTATCCGGGAAATCAGATCAGATAATGGCACAGAATTCAAAAATGAAGTTCTGAATAACTTCTGCTCAGACAAGGGGATAACAATGCAATATTCAGCACCAAGGACTCCGCAACAAAATGGAATTGTAGAAAGGAAAAATAGAACCCTGATTGAAGCTGCAAGAACTATGCTAAGTGAATCAAGGTTACCTATCTACTTCTGGGCTGAAGCAGTAAATACAGCTTGTTACACTCAGAATCGAACTCTGATCAACAAGGATCATATGAAAACTCCCTATGAATTAATGGCTGGCAAGAAACCAACTCTCAAGTACTTTCATGTATTTGGAGCCAAATGCTTTGTGTTAAAGGATGGAGATGAACATCGTGGCAAGTTTGAGGCCAAGGCACATGAAGCTATTTTTGTCGGATATTCAAGAAAATCATATAGGGTGTACATAATTGATCAGTACCAAGTGAAGGAAAGTGTCAATATAACTTTTGATGACACTAAACTTCCAAGTATCCAAACTGAAGATTCTTCTGAGTCATTAAAATTCGACAATTATCCAGACTCACATTCTGATGACGAAGAAGAACCTGAGGTTGCTACAGGAAATGATGATGACAATGATAATGATGATCCAGGTAATGGTGGTGGAAACAATGGTAACACTGGAGATACTACTAATACCAGTGGTGGATCAACAAGTCAAGCAGCAACTCAGGGGGAGATGAAGGATCAACTGGTAGAACACAACATCACAATGGATTTCGAGGCGAATCATCTAGATCAAACCTACCCACGGAAAGAATATGGAGCAGAAATCATCCTTTTGAATTAATCATAGGTGATCCAGATGTTGGAGTGAGAACCAGAAGTGCAACTTCAAATGAAAGTATATTTTCAGTTTTTCTATCTCAAGAAGAACCAAAGAAGATTGAAGATGCATTAATTGATCCAGATTGGGTTCTTACCATGCAAGTAGAGCTCAATCAGTTTAAGAGACAAGAAGTCTGGACACTGGTACCCAGGCCTAAAGATAGATCTGTTATTGGCACGAAATGGGTATACAGGAACAAGTTAGACGGTGATGGCATTGTTACGAGGAACAAGGCCAGACTGGTTGCAAAGGGTTACTCCCAGGAAGAAGGAATTGATTATAATGAGACCTACGCACCAGTTGCAAGATTTGAAGCCATCAGGATATTTCTGGCATTCGCAGCACATTCTAATTTTAAAGTTTATCAAATGGATGTGAAGAGTGCTTTTCTGAATGGAGAGCTAGAAGAGGAAGTATATGTTGAACAGCCCCTGGCTTTGAAAATCCAGAGTTTACTGATTTTGTGTATTTTCTATTCAAAGCCCTCTATGGACTCAAGCAAGCACCGAGGACATGGTATGACACTCTCTCTGTGTTTTTACTTGAAAATGGTTTCATTAGAGGTGTTATAGATAAAACTCTCTTTTATAAATTGCATGAAAAAGATATGATATTTGTCCAAGTTTATGTTGACGATATTATATTTGGTTCTACTAACGAAAACTTGTGCAAGAGATTTGCTAAGTTAATGCAGAGCAGGTATGAAATGAGCATGATGGGTGAGCTGTCATTCTTCCTAGGATTGCAAGTAAAGCAAAAGGAAGAAGGGATTTTTATTTGCCAATCAAAGTACGTAAGGGATCTTCTGAGAAAATACAGTCTAAAAGATTCTTCACCGGCAAAAACCCCTATGCCCACAACCACAAAACTTGATAAGGATGAAACTGGTAAGAAAGTTGACATCACAAGCTATAGAGGTATGATAGGCTCTTTATTATACTTAACTGCTAGTAGACCTGATATAATGTTTGCAACATGCTTATGTGCTAGATTTCAATCAAATCCTAGGAATCTCATCTTATAGCTGTTAAAAGAATTTTTAGATATCTTAAGGGTACACCAAATCTTGGAATTTGGTACCCTAAAGATACAGGTTTTGACCTAATCGGCTATACAGATTCAGATTATGCAGGTTGTAGGATGGACAGGAAAAGTACTTCTGGAAGCTGTCAGTTTCTAGGACGTCGTCTGATTTCCTGGTATAGCAAGAAACAACACTCAGTGTCTACCTCGACAGCCGAAGCAGAATACATTGCGGCAGGCAGCTGTTGTGCTCAAATGTTATGGATAAGGAATCAGTTAAATGACTATGGACTTGCGTTGAACAAAATTCCTATTTTCTGCGACAACACAAGTGTTATAGCTATTTCCAACAATCCTATACAACACTCAAGAACCAAGCACATTGACATCAGGTATCATTTTATCCGAGAGCATGTCATGAATGGAACTGTGGTGTTACACTTTGTACCCACAAAAGATCAAATAGCCGACATCTTCACGAAACCACTTGATGAATTCACTTTCTTTAAGATGATTAGTGAACTAGGGATGTTAAATAATGGCTAATTTTTGGATGCTAGGAATTAATTTAAGCTCATAAATATTAAATGTTAATATTTAAAGAATTTATGAGACTTGAATTAATAAAGTCCTAGAGCTTATGAATTTTTGGAAAATTATCTCAAGATTAAAATAATATTCTTAATAGATAATTATTTCAATTATAGCACAAGTACTTTTAATTTAAATTAAGCATATCAAGTATTTATTTTTTTTTTTTTTCTAATTAATTAATTAAATCTAAAAATCAAATAAAATTTTCAATATATTATTTCGATTTTAGAAATAATTAATGTATATATATATATATATATATTTTCAAAATCTTGGTATGACTCATTAGTAAGTCATACCGATTGCATTTTATTTTTAAAACAAAACAAAATCTCGGTATGACTCATTAGTAAGTCATACCGACTGCATTTTATTTTTAAAACAAAACAAAATCTCGGTATGACTCATTAATAAGTCATACCGACCTAAGTCATAGCAAACCCACAACAATTTTTATTTTCAAGTCATACTCAGTTTAAATACACACACACACCTGCTTATACACATAACGAACAGTTTCATTCAAATCGATCTTTACAACCGATTCAGTTGCTTATTTGATTTTCTCAAGTGTATTCACTTGCTTGTTATTTTTTAAATCGAACAAAACAAGGAGAAACTCTGCTCGATTGTCGTGAGAAACAACTGAGTTTGGTGGGTTTTGAGTGTTGTAGAACCGATTTTGCTGAACTAGTTGTGATTAAGGACAGAGTTAATTGATTTTGGGAGTAAATCGATTTGGACTGTGGTTTTTCAGTTAGGGTTTTTAACTTTACTGTGTAATTTTCAATTTCTAAACTTGTAATCTTATTTTACTGTTTTATTGTAACTTTGTAATTTATTAATTGTAATTTATCGGGAAAAAAGGAAAAATGGCTGGTTTTTACGAGATTGTTAAGACTAATTTTGTCGGATTTTTTAATCCGGAGATTTGTATAGTGGATAAGTTTAGACCCTGGATTATTTGTATGAACTAACACTTATTGGTCAGGACTGCCATTACCCTAGACACTGTTAGTGTAGGTGCCCTAGAGGCAATACAATGTTTCTTTTAATAGACTTTTATGTCATTTGATTATTCAATAAACGTATTTATTATGACTTTAAATACTGCGATATATTTGTTAGCATAATAAATGTCCTTAGAATTATGATACACATTGTATAGTTTAGTACATGACTTAAACTTGAGATTATATAATAGATCATATTCTTAAATGTCTCTAGTCGAGTATTATTATTATAGGACAATAATAATACATAAATAGACTAGTATGTTGTTTGACAGATAACCACATCTCATTGGTTATAAGTATGGGGATATTAAAGTCAACACATAGGTACATGCAGGAGTACATGGTACTGGACAGACCCATAGTGAGATTTTTCATGTTTAATAAAGTCATAAGAAAGACTCACAGTGATAATGGTGTAATGATCCTTCGACTTGAGATCATTATATTTCTGTATGAGGATTAATATACTTTGACTACATTAAAAGTCACTTTTGACCGGGTGATGATAAAAGTGGACATCGGGTATATCATGAGTCGTATGAGAAATATGAATGATAGATAAAAGATTTAACCCTCCTATAATTAGGAGAGATATTATTGGCCTCTTGATTGAGTGAGACTATAAAATGCATGGTCATGCTCAAATAATGATTTGATTTTCATAGTCTACTCATGGATCAAGTAAACCCGGATTAAATGTTGAAGATGATGACTAAATTCATGTCTTGAGTTTAATCTATAATATATATGGATAAAGGGATTATATTACACGGAAACATTAATCACGAAAGGTTTTATCGAATCACGATTTAATTATTATTTAATTGGGTAGCAATGATGTATTACTAGATACCGCTCATTGTTTATAATTTTATTGGAGAATAAAATTATTGCTAATTAAATAATAGCCTATAGGGTCACACACATAGAGTACTTAGAGGAATAGTTAATTTAAATTATAGATTTAAATTAATTGATGATTATTTGAATTTTATTATATTAATTAAGTGAGACTTAATTAATTAAAATAATATAAATTCGAATTCGAATTTGAATTCTGCCCTTAATAATTAAGTGTGACTTAGTTATTAATTAAATAATAAAATTTGGTTTTATTATTTAATCCTAAACCTACATGGGTTAGGCTTTGCTGTTATGGGTTGCTATTATGGGCCTATTAACCAACCGTTATAAATAGATAATGTATGGTTAATAGGTATTAAGTTTTTAAGAAAAAAACAAACCCTAGCAGCAGCAAAGGCAGAGAGAAAAGGCAGAGGCAGAATTCGAAATCATCAAAGGAGGCTAGTACATCCATTCCGTAATCAAGATCGTGAGACGTTCTTGAAGGTGCTCGTGTGGATACCATAGAGGTACTTTCGAGAGGAAGACACAAGTCGTGAAAGCTAGGATCTCCGTTGAGTTCGTTGAGTTCGACCCCAGCTCGGGGCTGCCGCCCCCAGACCCCGCCCGGGGGCTGCCGCCCCCAGACCCCGCCCGGGGGCTGCCGCCCCCGGACCCCCGCAATATTTTATTTTGTGTACTTGAGCATGGTGCTGGTTATGGCCCTTAGACCCCTAGATTAATGGTTTTGGTTTTGGTTTTATAAATACGACTTGCATGTCATTTTCTTCATTCTTGTAATTGTTTAACCTCGAATGTAACTCGAGTTTTCTTATGTAAGTACAATAGTATAGGTTGTATTCAATTATTCCATGTAATGTACTTGAAGATTGAAGGTTGATCCAAGAAGAGGAGCAAACACCCATGGATACAAAAAGAATGAAGACATGTAATTGTATTTATATTTCAACACCATAGATTGACTTTGATCCTTTCATTAGCTCGAAAGGATCACATAGGAAAGGGGCCATAACCAAGCACGTTTACATACTGCACTTTACATATTGATGTATGAATGTATGTGTAGAGTAGAAGATGCATGCTTTAATTAGATTAATGATGTATGCATGTATTAGATACGTCACCCATGCCATGCTTGCCATGCTAAACAAGATAAAATCTGTAACGATTTAAGATTTTAAAATTAACAAACGATCATGAGATTCTTGTGTTTATGAAATATGGATTTTTAAAACACGGAATTGAATATGGATTTTGATGTCTATAATTGGGATTTTCTGACAAAAACGGATATGCGTATTCGTAAGGCTGATGGGTTTTAAGTGTGACCACTGGTATTCTCCATCTACCTGGGAAATGAACAATTTAAGATGTCAATTTGAAATATTTAGTTCAAGGAAAAATTGAGGATCTCTTCATGATGTGATCATGATCGTCGTAAATTTTCTAAACCCCTTAACAAAATATTAAGTTTTAATCGGATGCTTTCCAATGAATGAACACTCATCGAATCCTAGATCGATTAGGGGAAAGACTGTCAGTGGCAGGGGACTCCTATCTATCGTGGTGAGATGCGACGAATATAAACGGTTATATTCGGCCGTTGTATCATTGAGTCAAACTTAACTGAGTCGTCATAATAAGGTGAAAGTAAACGGTTATATTCAACCATTATGGACTTAGAAGCATAGAGTTTGGTTAAAAATCTATTAGATAGATAAGATCAATCGTTTCTCACCAAACTATCCAAGAATTATATATGATATAATTGACAAATGTTGTCTACCTAAATAATCATTCTTAAGGACTTCCAGTGGTTGACTTAAGACATGATGAAATATGGATCTTGGCTCACTAGAAAGAATTATGGGATATACATTCCAAATTAATAGTAAGGGCTATTAATTTGATAAAAATAGTGGGAGATATATTATGAATGTATCATAATCATTTGAACATAATAAATAACTCAGACAATCTAATGTTTAATTTTGTGCTTTTATCATTGTAGATACCAAATAATGACAAACAACACAAACACACTATCCGTACGATCTGTCCTTGAGAAGGATAAGCTGACAGGAGGAAACAACTTCCTAGACTGGCAGAGGAATTTGAGGATTGTCCTCAAGCAGGAGCGCAAGCTTCATGTCATTGATATTCCTCCGGCAGGTCCCCTTCCTGAGGGCGCTACTGTTGAGGAACGAGCGGCCCATACAAAGGATGAGAATGATGCAACTGATGTTGCATGTCTTATGTTGGCAACTATGAGTGCTGAGCTTCAAAGACAACATGTGCATATGGATGCATATACTATCTATGAGCACTTGCAAAGCATGTTTGCAAGCCAAACTCATCAAGAAAGGTTCAACAGGAGTAAGTCACTCTTTAATTGCAAACAAGGGGCAAGTGAACCAGTTGGCCCACATGTTCTAAAGATGATTGGTTACATTGAGTACCTTGAAACTTTGGGTTTCCCGATTATTCAGGAAATTGGTATTGACCTAATCATGAATTCTTTGAACAACAAATTCACCTAGTTTATCATAAACTACAATATGAATGAATTTGACAAAACACCTACTGAATTGTTGGCTATGTTGAGAACATATGAGACCAACATGAAGACGGCTGAACCTGCTCCCATACTGATGGTGGGCAATAAAGGTAAGGCCAAAGGGAAAGGCAAGTGGAAGGGTAAGAAGAAGACAGGTTCTGATTCTACACCCAAGCCAAAGTCAGGTCCCAAACAGGCTTTAAAGCCTAAAGGTGGGGTCGCTAAGGGTGAATGTCACTACTGTAAGAAAACTGGTCATTGGAAGAGAAACTGTTCAGTTTACTTGGAGGATCTGAAGAAGAAGAGGGCTGAGCAAGCTTCTACTTCAGGTATATATGTTATAGAAGTCAATCTGTCTATTTCTACATCTTGGGTATTGGATACTGGATGTGCTACTCACATTTGTATAAATGTGCAGGAAATGCAGAGAAGTAGGACATTGGCTAAAGGAGAAGTGGACCTACGAGTTGGCAATGGAGCAAGAGTTGATGCTTTAGTTGTAGGAACCTATTATTTATCTTTGCCCTCAGGGCTAGTTTTAGAACTGGAGAATTGTTTTTACGTGCCTGCGATTCGCAGAAACATTATTTCTGTTTCTTGTTTGGACAAGAAAGGTTTTTCGTTTACGATAAAGAACAATTGTTGCTCTTTTGCTTTGAATGATTTAACCTATGGTGTTGCGCGTTTGTTTAATGGTTTATATGTTCTTGACTTAGATAATCCTGTCTATAATATAGAAAACAAACGACTTAAAGTTAATGACTCAAATCAAACATACCTCTGGCATTGTCGTCTAGGCCATATAAATGAGAAACGCATATCCAAATTACATAAGGATGGATACTTGGATAAGTTTGATTTTGAATCATACCAAGAATGTGAATCTTGTTTGCTTGGTAAAATGACTAAAGCCCCTTTCACTGGTAAGGGTCAAAGGGCCACCGAACGTCTAGAGCTAATACATAGTGATGTATGTGGCCCAATGCGTGTGATGGCTAGAGGAGGCTACTACTACTTCATAACATTTACTGATGATTTCAGTAGATATGGATATGTATATCTTATGAAGAATAAATCCGATTCTTTTGAAAAGTTTAAAGAATACAAGGCTGAAGTAGAGAAGCAAATTGGCGGAGGTGCAAGTATTAAAATCTTACGATATGATCGTGGAGGAGAATACTTGAGCACAGAATTTAAAGATTATTTAAAGGAGTGTGGTATTGTATCACAACTCACTCCGCCAGGTACACCTCAATGGAATGGAGTTTCAGAGAGGAGAAATCGCACCTTGTTGGACATGGTGCGATCGATGATGAGTCATGCAGATCTTCCAATTAGTTTCTGGGGTTATGCTCTAGAAACAGCGGCTTTCACACTTAACCGTGTTCCTACTAAGAAGGTTCAAAAGACTCCATATGAGATATGGGAGAAGAAACGGTCAGGCATGAGCTTTATGAAAGTTTGGGGATGCAAGGCGTTTGTGAAACGTCAAGTATCTGACAAGCTTGGACCTAAATCTGAAGAGTGCAATTTTGTGGGATACCCTAAAGAAACAAAGGCGTATTATTTTTATAGTCCTTCTGAGCAGAAAGTGTTTATTGCTCGAGATGCTGTTTTCATGGAAAGAGATTTTGTTTCCAAAAGAAACAGTGGGAGAACTATAGACCTCGATGAAGATCGAGAACCACAAAATAGCATTGAACCTGAAGTGGAACATGAGCAGGATAATGATAATGCTCAACAAACACAGGTTGTTCGTAGAACTGGTAGAATTCGCCATGAGCCAGAGAGATATGGATTTCTTTTGACTCAATGTGGTGATTTGATGCTCATAGATGAAGATGAGCCTCTCACATACCAAGATGCTATGAACAGTCCAGAATCTAAGAGATGGCTAGAAGCCATAAAATTCGAGATGGATTCCATGTATGAAAATCGAGTATGGACTTTGGTTGATCCACCTGAAGGGGTAAAACCCATAGGGTGCAAATGGGTTTTTAAGAAGAAAACTGACATGGATGGAAATGTTCAGACCTATAAAGCAAGGCTGGTTGCAAAAGGTTTCAAACAAATTCATGGTATTGACTATGATGAAACTTTCTCACCAGTGGCTATGGTCAAGTCCATAAGGATTTTGCTTGCTATTGCAGCATTCCATGATTATGAAATCTGGCAAATGGATGTCATGTAGGGTTTCGTGACACAAACGCAGCGGAATAAATGCGAAAAATAAATCAAAATAGCGAAACCCTCCGCAGGATCCATGCGAAAACAAAAGATTTAATTCGGAGATAAAGAATAAATACCTTTAGAAGCTTTAACAGTTCATTAATGGAAGATTAATGGAGGTCCAAAGCTTGTTTAATCACCACGTATCCCGCTCTCGCGATCTACGCTCTACGGTATCCACACGAACACTTTTCATGAAGGATTGATGTGTACTAGCACCCGAAAACTTCTTCTCTCTCTATCTTCCTCCTCTCTCAGAGCGGCTAGGGTTTTTGTAAAATCTCTGTCTTATTAAATCAGCCCATAAAGAGATTATATAGAGAGAGGAATAAGTTTTCTAATTATAATCCAATTATAATTAATACTAATCCAAAATTCTAAATTATTTAATTAAGTCTCACTTAATTAATTAATTATTAATTTTGGAATTAGTTTAAGTAATTCATTTATTCTATTTATATAATTAATTAAGTCATACTTAATTAATATCATAAATAAAATAAATTACTTATTTAATTTAAATTCATAATTTAAATTATTTCTCCTTCAAGTGTTCTTTGTGTGTGACCCTGTAGGTTATTATTACGTTGGCAACAATTTTAATATCTAATTAAAATTGTAAACAATGAGCGGCATCTAGTAATACATCATTGCTACCCAAGTAATAATAATAAATCGGTGATTCGATTAAGCCTTTCGTGAATAATGTTCCATGTAATATATTCACTTTAATCTTGATATTATAGATTAAACTCAAGGCATGTCTCGTGTCATCCTCTTCATAATTTAATCTTTATTTTCTTGATCGATGAGTAGACTATTAAAATCAAATCAACATTTGAGCACGGCCGTGCATTTCATAGTCTCACTCAAACAAGAGGCCAATAATATCACTCCTAAAATTAGGAGGATTAAATCCCATCTAGATCATTCATATTTCTCATACGATTCATAATATACCCAATGTCCACTTTTATCATCACCCGGTCAAAGGTAACTTTTAATGTAATCAAAGTATATTACTTCTCGTATAAAAATATAATGATTTCAGGTCTAAGGATCATTACACCATTATCACAGTGAGAATTACTTATGACACTTACTTAACATGTAGAATCTCACGGCGGGTCATTCCAGTGCCATGCATTGATACATGCACTTATGTTCTTGACTTTAGTATCCCCATACCTATGACCAATGAGATGTGGTCATCTGTCAAGAAACATACTAGTCTTTGTGCATTATTATTGTCCTTAAATAATAATACTCGACTAGGGAATTTTAGGAATAAGATACTATTCATATAATCTCATTTTTAAGTCACATACTTAAAGATATAGAATACGTATCAAAATTCCAAGGACATTTACTATGCTTTCAATTTATTACGCAGTAAACAAAACATAATAAATAAATAATAATCAATAAAACATAATCCTTAATAATAAATATTTTCCTTAAAATATAAAAAGTATTGTCTCTAGAGCACAATTACTAACAATCTCCCACTTACACTAGAGCCAATTACCCAAGTATCCAATACTCATGAAACTAGTGTGACTTTCATGCTTCTGCTGCGACAAAGCCTTAGTCAGTGGGTCTGCAATATTATTATTAGTATGCACTTTACATATATGTATATCTCCTTGATCATTAATCTCATTAATTAGGTGATATCTCCTAAGTACATGCCTAAACAGCCTCCTTGGCTGCTTCGCAAGCATCAATATACTCAGGCTCTATTGTAGAATCAACTATTGTCTCTGCTGTGAACCATTCCAGCATACAACATCTCAATAAAATTAGATAAAACACAAAGACAGACAGAAACATTAAATTATTGTTATCTGTCTAGAAACCAGTATCACTGAAACCTCTTACAACTAGCTTCACATCTCCTCCATATAACAAGAATGAATCTTTAGTCATCTTTAAGTACTTAAGAATATTCTTGACTGTCGTCCAGTGACCTTCACCTGGATTAGATCGGTATCTACTCATCATGGTTAAAGCATACGAGACATCAGGACAAGTACATATCATTGCATACATTATAAAACCAATTGCTGACGCATATGGAATTTTACTCATGCAGTCCCTATCATCCAATGATTTAGGACAAATTTTATTTTGAGATCACTATCTCATGAGACATTGGGACATATCCATTTTAGTCTCTTTGCATTTGAAATCGATGCAAAACTTTGTCAATGTATGTACTCTAAATTAGGCCGATCAATCACCTTGATCTATCTCTATAGATCTCGATCCCTAATATATATGTCACATCGCCTAAGTCTTTCATTGAGAAATTATTTCTCAACCAAGTCTTCACAGTCTGTAGAGAAGGAATGTCATTCCCTATTAGTAATATATCATCAACATATAATACTAGGAATGCCACATGGCTCCCACTAAACTTCTTGTAAACACAAGTTTCATCTTCATTCTGAATAAAGTCAAACTCTTTTTGACTGTTTCATGAAAACAAATGTTCCATCTCCTCGAGGCCTGCTTTAATCCATAAATGGATCGACGCAACTTACATACATTTCCAGCATCCTTTAGATCAACAAAACCCTTAGGGTGTGTCATGTACACATCCATATCTTCTTCAAGGCTCTCATTTAAGAAAGCGGTTTTGACATCCATTTGCCAGATTTCATAGTCATAGTAAGCAGCTATAGCAAGCAAAATCCTGATGGACATGACCATAACAACTGGTGAAAAGGTCTCATCATAGTCAATACCATGAATTTTCTTGAAACCTTTTGCCACCAATCGTGCCTTATAGGTCTGTACATTAGCATCCATGTCGGTCTTCTTCTTGAAAACCCACTTGCACCCTATAGGTTTTACCCCTTCAGGTGGATCAACCAAAGTCCATACTTGATTAGTATACATGGATTCCATCTCAGATTTAATGGCATCCAGCCATCTCTTAGAATCTGGAGTGTTTATAGTATCTAGGTAGGTGAGAGGCTCATCTTCATCCACAAGCATCACATCACCATCTTGAGTCAAGAGAAATCTATATTATCTCTCGGGCTCATGGCGAATCCTACTAAACCTACGAACACCTGTGTTTCTGTTAGGGAGTATACTGAACTATTCGTTTGAAGTATATGACATTGTCTTTTTTTTATTGAGAATCTTGAATGCGTATTTTAACACTGTTTGTATATTATATATTGTGGATAATCTAGTATCAAATGGGATAACAGAAGATTAGATTGTCAGTGTCTATATATAATATAATAAATGTTCACAGTTTAAGTGGAGTTAAACAAACCACTGGAATGACTGAAGTATTATTTGGAAATAATCTATCTTGATTATTGAATAATACTTGTATGCTTTGTGTATATTGAATGGGATTAAAATATTAGAATTGTTCTTCTATTCTGATAATAAAGAAGAACTAAGATTCTATAATATTATTATTGCTTAGGTTCTTAATCCGGATACAGTGATTGACACTTGTATGCAATGCACATGTTTTGATTCATATGTGATGTGATTTTTTGTTAATCAAAATATTATGTTTTGGACAATGACATTGCATACAGAGTGGGATATTGACTATAAAAGGAAACCGTGTCTGAAAATATTCGGGTGATGATGTCCTCTTGAAAGCTCATAAAGATAATTATGCTTTAGTCCTGCAGGCAGATTTGTTCTTGTATAATTATAAGGTTGAGTGGATGATCAAGGATAAAAGATATTGATTAAATTAATTATCAGAAATTAATTTAATTAATGGACATTCGATATCTTAAACATGGGGAATTTAATAAGCAAATAATATTGGAGTCGAATTAAATAATTAAATTACGACATTAGGAGAGGTAGTGCAAATATTAATTCTTTAGTGGATTGAATTAATATTTAATGACATTGGACTTGACCCAGAATGTCATTGGAAGGCCCGACCTAATTATCCAGGATCCCTACTGTAGCCTATATATTCATCTTATTCTCTTCTAGCTAAGAGTTGGAAAAACTAGGGTTTTTGTGAGCAGCCGTTCAAGGAGGCAACCAAGAACTAGGGTTCCAAGATCTCAAAGCTAGAAGGGAGGCAACCTTGGGAGGATCGAAGGCCACACTTCGCTCAAGGTGAATACGGGAATACAGTAGAAGACGTGGATTTGAATCGCTTGCGCCGTAGCGATTAAGGTTAATTTTCTATTCAAACTCGTTCGTTTTCATATCATAAAACGCAGCATCATGATTCGATTGTCCCAACAATTGGCATCAAGAGCCAGGTTCTAGGGTTCTGCGTTATATGATATGATGTCCATGTCGTAATTATGTATGTATATAGTGGTGGGTTTGTATTGATTTTTTGATGCAGGTTGTTATCCACTATTATGGCCATGGTTGTAATTATGTTTTTGGATCCCACGTGGTTTATCGTGGTTGTAAATTAAATCATGAGGGTTGATCATGATTAGTTTTAATTTTTGATTTCTATTTTGATTGTAATCTTATAATTCGAATTGTATTCAATTTAGATTATGATCTGATGTAATAGAATAGATTTTTCTGTTGTATTTGTCGTATGTAATTGTTTGATCAACGAAGATGCGAGAAACAGAGTTCTTCCGCTGCTATATGCTGTTTTCGTGGCTGCTTCGCTGTTCTGGCTACAGATTTTTCATACGATATCCGATTGGGGCGAATAATACCTTTTCGGAAATGGCAGAACGAGACCTACAGGCTGAGATGGAAACCATCTTCAGATTTTTCAAGCCATTCTGAGCTCGTTTAGGCAGTCAAACAGGCGGCTGAAGATTTTCGAAAATTTATCGATGGATGATTTTGAAGATTATTCTTCGGGGCCATAATAGTGGATGTATTTTATTATGTTTTACATAATGTTTGCTGATCTTGATTATTACTACTATGTGTTCCATGTTTGTTTGTTATGCCATGTGATACTAACCCTTCGCATGCTAGAACGACATGGACATAGAGCTGTTTTATTATGCTTTAATCATGATGAGTATACTGCTTTGTTATGTGTTATATGTATTGTTATTATGATACATGTGGACTGCGAAAAAATAACATAGGACGATGCATCTAGATAAAATCCTCATAGTAAAATACTAAGTGGGAGAGGGAATTAATTTGGTATTAAATCCCATTGTCTCCATTATTGTTTGTATGTAATTTAACACTAAGTCGAATATAAATTATGTATACGTCACCCATCGTGGCATGTAATTTATGGTGTCTAGAGTGTTATGGAAATTACTAGAACAAACTTCTAAAATTAATTATGAATATTGGAAGGTACATATGTCACCCAACGTGGCATACTAAGTTTCATAGAATTCAAATAATAAAAGGATACCCTATTTTTTGATAGCTTTCACGCTCAACTAGGAAGAGAATCTAAAATAACACATCTTTGAGTATTCTTGCGTTGGTGTCTAGGAAAGCGTGCAGCTTACCTGGCCATTTAGATTGGTGTCTAGAAAAGTGGTTAGCCTCTTGGCAATGCTTCCACCGGCCTGGCCAGTCAGTCTGAATACTCTTTAGATTTGTAATTTTAGTAGTATCTTATTGTTAGGAGCAAGAATTTATCATAGTCAAAAGGTGCATCTGGTATTATTATTATTAATTTAAGATTTAATAATGGTATACACTTAGCTATGAAAAATAATATAGATCACCCTAACGTGACTAATTATTTAGTAGTAGGACCGAAGTAACATTTAAATAAATTTAAGTGGTATATAAGTCACCCAACGTGGCATACCGGAAACCTATGGTGTTTAAGTGTTGGTGTTTTAATTTTAAATAATTGTTAGAGGAACCAATTTTTTGAAACACCCTCTAATTATGTGTTATATGTATGATTCTCAGGATATAATGGGCTTTAATTCACTTTTTACCATACTTAAGGATAACAAACTTACTGGACCTAACTATATTGAATGGAAACGTAATTTGGACATTGTGTTGACTGCTGAGGAGTACAAATTTTGCATTAATGAACCCAAGCCAGAGGAGCCTGCTGAGAATGCTTCTGAAGTTGAGAAGGAGTATTATAAGAAGTGGATTAAGGCTGATGAGATGTCGCGATGTTACATTCTGGCAGCAATGTCAGGTGTTTTGCAGCATCAGCATCAGGCTATGGCCACTGCTTCAGATATGCTCTTTAATCTCAAAGAACTTTTTGGAGATCAGAATAGGGCTGCAAGGCAAGTAGCAATGAAAGCTTTAATGAACACTCAGATGGCTGAAGGGACACCTGTAAGGGATCATGTTCTCAGGATGATGTCACATCTGAATGAGATGGAGATCCTTGGTGCTGAGGTTGATGGGGAAACCCAGATCGATATCATCCTTATGAGTTTACCCAAAAGTTTTGAGCAGTTCCGCTTGAATTACACCATGAACAAAAGGATGTATAGTCTTGCGGAACTTCTGACAGGGCTTCAGGCAGCTGAAGGACTTTTTCAGCAGAGTGTTCAAGTCAATGTGGCTGAGAAACCTTCTTCTTCTAAGCCGAAAGCCAAGAAGAAGAAAAAGGCTCAGACACAGAAAGTTGTGAAAGCTGTGGGAGTTCAAGGTGGTGCTGTGAAAAAGCCCAAGGGCAAGTGCTTCAGGTGCAAGCAGTCGGGTCACTGGAAACAGGATTGTCCTCTTCCTAAGAAGAAAAACAATACTGGTATGTCTCTTTCTCTAGTTACAGAAACATATATAGCGGCTATATCTACGAGCACTTGGTGTGTAGATACAGGAGCTACTGATCATGTTTGTAATTCTATGCAGGGGTTCCAGCAATCCAGAATGCTTAGAGATGGTGAGATATATGTGTTCATGGGAGATGCTACGAAAGTAGCAGTAGTTGCAGTGGGAGATGTTAATTTATCTTTTGGTGATGATAGGAATTTGGTTTTGAACAATTGTCTTTATGTACCTTCGTTTAGAAGGAATTTAATTTCGGTTTCTAAACTTGCTTTGGATGGTTATAATGTTTGTTTGGATCATAATGTTTCAATTATGAGGAATAAACTAGTTATATGTTCTGGTACATTGCAAGACAATTTATACATAGTCACTCCTAATCAACCTGCACTGCAACTACAACATAGGGTATTAAATAACACATCTTCTATCACCACTAAAAGAAAGGAACCTTCTTCTTTGAACCAAACATATCTTTGGCACTTAAGATTATGTCATATTAACTTGAGGAGGATTCAAAGACTGGTAGTAGATGGGCCTTTAGGCTCATTGGCAGTGGAGCCATTTCCAGTCTGTGAATCCTGTTTGGAAGGTAAAATTACCACTAGGCCTTTTAAGGCAAAGGGGAATAGAGCCAAAGAAGTGTTAGAACTGGTTCATACTGATTTATGTGGACCCATGAATATTCAAGCAAGAGGTGGTTATGAATATTTTGTCACTTTTATTGATGATTATTCTAGATATGGATACATTTATTTGTTGCGCCGTAAATCAGAGTGCTTTGACAAGTTCAAGGAGTACAAAACTGTAACGGAGAAGCGACATGGAAAATGTATCAAGTCACTACGATCAGATCGTGGTGGCGAATACTTGCTTGGAGAATTTAGGGATTACTTATCAAAGAATGGGATCATGTCTCAGTTGACTGCACCTGGAACACCCCAACAGAATGGTGTAGCAGATAGAAGGAATCGTACTCTTTTGGAGAGTGTTAGATCGATGATGAGTTATTCAGAATTACCCCAGTCGTTTTGGGGACATGCTTTAGAAACAGCAGCTTATCTTTTGAATTTAGTTCCTTCTAAGTCAGTTCCTAAGACTCCAAAAGAATTGTGGACTGGTTCAAAACCTAGTCTAAGACATATTCGGATATGGGGTTGTCCAGCACATGTGTTGAACAAGAATGTGACTAAGTTAGAATCTCGTACAGAAGTAAGGCTTTTTGTAGGCTATCCCATGGGAACGAAAGGATATTTATTTTATAGTCCTAAGGACCGGGATGTCATTGTTAGTACCAATGCTAGATTCCTAGAGGAGGACTATATGATGAACCATAAACCCATGAGCAATGTCCAAGTGAGTCGTGTGTGTATAAGAAAAATGAAGGCAGTTCAGTGACTTTTCTAGTGCTATATGTAGATGATATTTTACTCATTGGAAACAATGTAGGGATGTTATAAGCGGTAAAGACATGGTTGTTCAAACAGTTCGAAATGAAGGACTTAGGTGAAGCGGCATACATCCATGGGATCAAAGTTATAAGGGATCGCAAGAAAAGGATGTTGGCTTTATCCCAAGAGCCCTACATTAATGAGGTATTGGCTCGTTTTAACATGTAGGACTCCAAGAAGGGTAACCTACCTTATAAACATGGAGTTGCTCTATCGAAGAAACAGTGTCCTAAGACACCAGAGGCGATAGAGAGCATGAAAGCGGTTCCCTATGCTTCGGCATGCGGAAGCTTAATGTATGCAATGTTATGTACGAGACCTGATATTTGTTTTGCCGTGGGCATGGTTAGCAGATATCAGTCAAACCCAGGACAGGAACATTGGAGTGCAGTAAAGGCTATACTCAAGTACCTGAGAAGGACTAAGGAGTATATGCTAATTTACAAGGCCTCAGATTTGTTACCTCTGGGATATACCGATTCAGATTTCCAAGCAGATAGAGATAAGAGGAAATCAACCTCGGGATATGTGTTTACCTTAGGAGGTGGAGCTGTAATATGGAGGAGTGTAAAGCAGAAATGCGGTGCTGACTCTACCATGGAAGCCGAATATGTGGCAGCTTCGGAGGCAGCCAAAGAGGCAATATGGTTCAGAAACTTTCTTTTGGACATAGATGTGGTACCTAATTTGCCTAGGAGCTTGACAGTGTATTGTGATAACACTGGTGCTGTGGCAAATGTAAAGGAACCGCGAGACCATAAGGCAGCAAAACACATCGAGCGTAAGTATCACCTTATACGACAATTCATTAAGCGAGGAGATATTATTGTGACTGATATAGCATCAAAGGACAACCGGGCAGATCCTTTCACAAAGAGCTTACCAGCTAAGGCTTTTGAGCAGCATGTGGAGGCGATAGGAGTCAGATGTATGGTCACATAATAGTTATTTAATTGGTAGTGGATTGTTTGTAATATAATACTGATATACTCAAAGAATAGCTTGAGTATAAGTGGGAGATTGTTAGGGAGTATACTGAACTATTCGTTTGAAGTATATGACATTGTCTTTTTTTTATTGAGAATCTTGAATGCGTATTTTAACACTGTTTGTATATTATATATTGTGGATAATCTAGTATCAAATGGGATAACAGAAGATTAGATTGTCAGTGTCTATATATAATATAATAAATGTTCACAGTTTAAGTGGAGTTAAACAAACCACTGGAATGACTGAAGTATTATTTGGAAATAATCTATCTTGATTATTGAATAATACTTGTATGCTTTGTGTATATTGAACGGGATTAAAATATTAGAATTGTTCTTTTATTCTGATAATAAAGAAGAACTAAGATTTTATAATATTATTATTGCTTAGGTTCTTAATCCGGATACAGTGATTGACACTTGTATGCAATGCACATGTTTTGATTCATATGTGATGTGATTTTTTGTTAATCACAATATTATGTTTTGGACAATGACATTGCATACAGAGTGGGATATTGACTATAAAAGGAAATCGTGTCCGAAAATATTCGGGTGATGATGTCCTCTTGAAAGCTCATAAAGATAATTATGCTTTAGTCCTGCAGGCAGATTTGTTCTTGCATAATTATAAGGTTGAGTGGATGATCAAGGATAAAAGATATTGATTAAATTAATTATCAGAAATTAATTTAATTAATGGACATTCGATATCTTAAACATGGGGAATTTAATAAGCAAATAATATTGGAGCCGAATTAAATAATTAAATTACGGCATTAGGAGAAGTAGTGCAAATATTAATTCTTTAGTGGATTGAATTAATATTTAATGACATTGGGCTTGACCCAGAATGTCATTGGAAGGCCCGACCTAATTATCCAGGATCCCTACTGTAGCCTATATATTCATCTTATTCTCTTCTAGCTAAGAGTTGGAAAAACTAGGGTTTTTGTGAGCAGCCGTTCAAGGAGGCAACCAAGAACTAGGGTTCCAAGATCTCAAAGCTAGAAGGGAGGCAACCTTGGGGGGATCGAAGGCCACACTTCGCTCAAGGTGAATACGGGAATACAGTAGAAGACGTGGATTTGAATCGCTTGCGCCGTAGCGATTAAGGTTAATTTTCTATTCAAACTCGTTCGTTTTCATATCATAAAACGCAGCATCAGGATTCGATTGTCCCAACAGTTTCTTGAGCAGTATTATTTTTCTTGTACATTCTACTCAGGTTCCTCCACTGGTTCAACGTTATCATGTGGGTCTCAAACTTCATTGAGATCTATTATCCTCCCACTGTCTCTCAGCAGTTCGAGCAACAAACACTTTGTTCTCGGAAGGATTATAGAAAGAATAACCCCTTGTTTCAGTTGGGTATTCCACAAAATTACATTTGTCTGATTTTGGTCCTAGCTTGTCAGAGATTAGACGTTTCACAAACGCTTCACATCCCCAAAATTTTATAAATGACATGCTGTGACGTTGCTCAGTCCATATCTCATAAGGAGTCTTTTGAACCAATTTAGTAGGAACACAGTTAAGTGTATGTGGAGCCGTTTCCAGGGTGCAACCCCAGAAACTAATTGGAAGATTCATTGACTTAACATTGATCGCACCATGTCCAACAAGGTGTGATCTCTCCTATCAAAAAAACTTTTCTTTGATATTTTCTACTTCATCTTTATAGTCTTTGAACTTTTCAAATGATTCGGATTATTTCTTCAAAAGATACATATATCCGTATCTACTAAAATAATTAGTAAATTTTATGAAGTTAATAAAATCTACCTTTTGTCATCGTACACATATGACCACATACATCACTATGTATAAGTCATACCCATTCAATGATCCCTTCACCATGTCCGGTAAAAGGAGCTTTAGTCATTTTACCAAATAAACCAAGATTCGTATCCTTTGGTATGATTCATAATCAAACTTATCCATGAATGCATCCTTATGTATTCTGGAAATGCGTTTCTCATTAATATGGCCTCAGCGACAGTGCCAAAGGTAATATTTGATTTGAGTCACTTTAGAACATATAAATTGTTAATTAGATGTGCAACATTATAAGGCTCATCATCAAAATAGAATAAACAACTATTGTTATAAAATGAAAAAGCCTTTCTTGTCCAAACAAGAAACTGAAATAATGTCTCTGCCAATTGCAAGCACGCTATAACAATTATTAAGTTCTAAATTTTCCTTATAGGCCAAAAATTAAGTAACGAGTTCCTCGAACCAGAGCAACTATCTTTACTCCAATTCCAACCCGATACCTTAACCTTGACCCTTATTGATCATCATCTTCCGATCTTCCAATTAAGCATGACAGTTTAATTTCCAGTCTCCCAACTTTCCACAGAAGTGACAATCGTCTTCTTTATCAACACCTCATTCAGACTTTAGAGTCTGCTTTAGGGATTGGACTTTGGTTTGACAACGGAACTAGATCAAATCTTCTCCTTGCCTTTCCATTTTCCTTTCCCGTTTGCATTCCCTATGTTTACCATCAATATAGTAGTAGTTCATGCATTTATCATATTACTTTCAGCAGTTCTCAACATGCTTAGCAACTCAATGGGTGTTTTACCAATCTTATTCACTTTATTGTTCATAACAAAATAAGAATAATATTTGTCCAAGGATTGTAAGATCAAATCTAACTGTCTCCAGACCAATCTGGAAACCCAAAATATCAATGGTATTCATTATACCCTATAATCTTTAGAACATGTGGTGTAACCGGGTCTCACTCTCCCTACTTGTAAGTGTATAGTGCCCTTTCAAATATATCTTGTGCTCAATCGTTTCATAAGCATCTATATGCTCGTATTGCTTCTTAAGCTCAGCACATATATTTGCGAGCATGAGACATGAAACATCAGTCGCAACATTAATTTGCTTCCAATAAGCACTATGATTTGCACATGTTACATTCTCAACTTTAAGAGTAGGGGAAGAGATTTGACTAACATCGTGGTGCCCGAGGACGATCCTCAAGCTCCTATGTTAGTCAAGGAAATATATTCTCGTCAACTTGTCCTTCTCAAGAACTGATCGCATAGAGAAGTTGTTTGTGTTTATCATTTGATATCTACAATATTAAAGTGTATAAAATAAACTAGATTGCAAATTTCATATTAATTATGTTTAAGTGATTATGGTATATCATCATATACCTCCCACTATTTTTATCAAACTAATAGCCCTTACTATTAATTTGGAAAGTATATCCCATAATTCTTTCTAGTGAGCCAAGATCCATATTTCGTCATGTCCTAAGTCAACCACTGGAAGTCCTTAGAAAATGATTATTTAGGTAGACAACAGTTGTCAATTATATCATATATAATTCTTGGATAGTTTGGTGAACAACGATTGATCTTATCTATCTAATAGACTTTTAACCAAACTCTATGCTTCTAAGTTCATAATAGTTTAATATAACCGTTTATTTTCACTTATTATGACGACTCAGTTAAGTTAGACCCAATGATACAACGGCCGAATATAACCGTTTATATTCGTCGCATCTCACCACGATAGATAGGAGTCCCCTGCCACTGACAGTCCTTCCCCTTATCGATCTAGGATTCGATGAGTGTTCATTCATTGGAAAGCATCCGAGTAAAACTTAATATTTTGTTAAGGGGTTTTAGAAAATTTATAACGATCATGATCACATCATAAAGAGATCCTCAATTTTTTCTTGAACCAAATATTTCAAATCGACATCTTAAATTGTTCATTTCCCAGGTAGATGGAGGATACCAATGGTCACACTTAAAACCCATCAGCCTTACGAATACGCATATCCGCTTTTGTCAGAAAATCCCAATTATAGATATCAAAAATCCATATTTAATTCCGTGTTTTAAAAATCCATATTTCATAAACACAAGAATCTCATGATCGTTTGTTAATTTTAAAATCTTGAATCGTTACAGATTTTATCTTGTTTAAGCAAACATGGCATGGGTGTCGTATCTAATACATACATGATTAATCAATATTAAGCATGCATCTCAATTATATCTACGCATACATACCAATACATGCAATCATATACATATATGTAATGTGCGTAAATTAAACGTGTTTGGTTATGGCCCCATCCTATATGATATTTCCAAGCTAATGGAAATATCAAGGTCAGTCTATGGTGGTTTTAAAAATACTATCTATTACATGTCTTCTTTCTTCATTGCTCCATCATCCCCTTTTGGATCGCCTCCTTGCTTGCAAGTCTTCATTGATAATTACATTGAATAATAAAAATAAAACTATTCTAATGAAATTACAAGAAGAACTCGAGTTACATTCGAGATAATTAAATTACAATGAATAAACGACATGCAAGTCGTATTTAGAAACCAAAACCATAAATCAAAACCACTATCCTATGGGTCTTTAGGCCATAACCATCCACCATGCTATCATATAACACATATAATATATCTCATATTATATAATCATATCATATAATCGTATATAACAAATTTCGAAATTTCTGAAAATTAAAAACAGATTTCTGAAGATAATAAATCGCTATTTCGAGGCCCTTAACGACGTCAAACGCCTTACAGACCCGTCGGTGATAGAAAAGCTATCAGTTTTGTTCATTGGCCCGATTCCAGTCAGAAAACACATATCGTTTACGAAAATCGGATACAGCAGTCAGATTTCTCCAAATCTGACGGTGTTTCAGAAATCGTATCATATACAATTCCCATAACAAGAATAAACATATATCATATATACATACACAGAGATACATACAATCATCATATGATTATACATTACATGAATATCATATATTCATAATATATACATACATATACTTAAAATTTTAGAAAATCAAATAATTTTCAGAAAATCATAAATCACCATTTTAGAGGCTGTAACGACATCTAATGGCTTACAGACGCAGAGCTGACGTAGTCAGTATTGCTCAGTGACCCGATTCCAGTCAGAAAACACATATCGTTTGCAAAAATCAGACATTGAACACAGATTTTAAAAAATCTACGACAGCCGTTTTAGAATTCGTATCGAATACGATTCCCATAATAAGAACAAACATGTATCATATACATACATCAACACACATAATCATCACATGATTATACATCATATAAATATCATATATTCATAATATATATAAACATATACATATTATATAAATATAAAATCATGATAGAACGCATACATGCTTATATATCAAAAACTGTTAAGCACATAACCGAATTAAAACGTTTCGCAAGTAGCTCTGATGTCATTGTAGGGTTTCGTGACACAAACGCAGCGGAATAAATGCGAAAAATAAATCAAAATAGCGAAACCCTCCGCAGGATCCATGCGAAAACAAAAGATTTAATTCGGAGATAAAGAATAAATACCTTTAGAAGCTTTAACAGTTCATTAATGGAAGATTAATGGAGGTCCAAAGCTTGTTTAATCACCACGTATCCCGCTCTCGCGATCTACGCTCTACGGTATCCACACGAACACTTTTCATGAAGGATTGATGTGTACTAGCACCCGAAAACTTCTTCTCTCTCTATCTTCCTCCTCTCTCAGAGCGGGTAGGGTTTTTGTAAAATCTCTGTCTTATTAAATCAGCCCATAAAGAGATTATATAGAGAGAGGAATAAGTTTTCTAATTATAATCCAATTATAATTAATACTAATCCAAAATTCTAAATTATTTAATTAAGTCTCACTTAATCAATTAATTATTAATTTTGGAATTAGTTTAAGTAATTCATTTATTCTATTTATATAATTAATTAAGTCATACTTAATTAATATCATAAATAAAATAAATTACTTATTTAATTTAAATTCATAATTTAAATTATTTCTCCTTCAAGCGTTCTTTGTGTGTGACCCTGTAGGTTATTATTACGTTGGCAACAATTTTAATATCTAATTAAAATTGTAAACAATGAGCGGCATCTAGTAATACATCATTGCTACCCAAGTAATAATAATAAATCGGTGATTCGATTAAGCCTTTCGTGAATAATGTTCCATGTAATATAATCACTTTAATCTTGATATTATAGATTAAACTCAAGGCATGTCTCGTGTCATCCTCTTCATAATTTAATCTTTATTTTCTTGATCGATGAGTAGACTATTAAAATCAAATCAACATTTGAGCACGGCCGTGCATTTCATAGTCTCACTCAAACAAGAGGCCAATAATATCACTCCTAAAATTAGGAGGATTAAATCCCATCTAGATCATTCATATTTCTCATACGATTCATAATATACCCAATGTCCACTTTTATCATCACCCGGTCAAAGGTAACTTTTAATGTAATCAAAGTATATTACTTCTCGTATAGAAATATAATGATTTCAGGTCTAAGGATCATTACACCATTATCACAGTGAGAATTACTTATGACACTTACTTAACATGTAGAATCTCACGACGGGTCATTCCAGTGCCATGCATTGATACATGCACTTATGTTCTTGACTTTAGTATCCCCATACCAATGACCAATGAGATGTGGTCATCTGTCAAGAAACATACTAGTCTTTGTGCATTATTATTGTCCTTAAATAATAATACTCGACTAGGGAATTTTAGGAATAAGATACTATTCATATAATCTCATTTTTAAGTCACATACTTAAAGATATAGAATACGTATCAAAATTCCAAGGACATTTACTATGCTTTCAATTTATTACGCAGTAAACAAAACATAATAAATAAATAATAATCAATAAAATATAATCCTTAATAATAAATATTTTCCTTAAAATATAAAAAGTATTGTCTCTAGAGCACAATTACTAACATGTCAAAACAGCCTTCCTTAATGGAAGCCTTGAAGAGGATGTGGATGTGTACATGACACAACCTGAAGGTTTTGTCGATCCAAGGAATGTTAGCAAAGTATGTAAATTACGTCGATCCATTTATGGATTGAAGCAAGCCTCTAGGAGATGGAACATCCGTTTTGATGAAACAGTCAAAGAGTATGGCTTTGTTCAAAACGAAGATGAACCTTGTGTTTACAAGAAGGTTAGTGGGAGCCATGTGGCATTCATAGTACTGTATGTTGATGACATACTACTAATGGGGAATGACATACCTTCTCACAAGGCTGTTAAGATTTGGTTAGGGAGCAACTTCTCTATGAAAGACTTAGGTGAAGTATCCTACATTCTAGGAATGAGAATCTATAGGGATAGATCTAGAAGGATGATCGGTCTAAGTCAGAGTACATACATCGATAAGGTTTTGCATCGTTTTGGTATGCAAAATGCAAAAAGGGGATATGTCCCCGTGTCTCAAGGGATAACGATCTCTAAAGATCAGTGTCCGAAATCATTGGATGACAAGGACCGCATGAGTAAGGTTCCATATGCCTCAGCAATTGGATCCATCATGTATGTGATGGTATGTACTCGCCCAGATGTTTCGTATGCTTTAAGCATGACGAGCAGATACCAATCTAATCCAGGTGAAGGTCACTGGACGGCTGTCAAGAATATTCTAAAGTACTTGAAAAGGACTAAAGATTCATTCTTGGTGTATGGAGGAGAGGAGAAACTGGTTGTAAAGGGTTACACCGATGCAAGTTTCCAAACAGACAGGGATGACACTGTATCACAGTCTGGTTTTGTGTTTTGTCTAAACGGAGGTGCTGTAAGTTGGAAGAGTTCAAAGCAAGAAACAGTAGTTGATTCTACAATGGAGGCTGAGTACATTGCAGCTTGTGAAGCGGCTAAGGAAGCTGTTTGGATTCGAAAATTCATTACTGATTTGGGAGTGGTTCCATCGATCGCAGATCCCATTGATCTATACTGCGATAATAATGGAGCCATTGCACAGGCTAAAGAACCTAGAGCTCACTCCCGAACCAAACATATACTCAGGAGATATCACCTCATTCGAGAGATTAATGAAAGGGGTGACATACACATATGTAAAGTGCACACAAATGATAACATTGCAGACCCACTGACCAAAGGCTTGTCGCAGACGAAGCACGATGGTCACACTAGTTCCATGGGTATTAGATACATGGGAGATTGGCTCTAGTGCAAGTAGGAGATTGTTAGTGTAGGTGCCCTAGAGGCAATACAATGTTTCTTTTAATAGACCTTTATGTCATTTGATTATTCAATAAACGTATTTATTATGACTTTAAATACTGCGATATATTTGTTAGCATAATAAATGTCCTTAGAATCATGATACACATTGTATAGTTTAGTACATGACTTGAACTTGAGATTATATAATAGATCATATTCTTAAATGTCCCTAGTCAAGTATTATTATTATAGGACAATAATAATACATAAATAGACTAGTTGTTGTTTGACAGATAACCACATCTCATTGGTTATAAGTATGGGGATACTAAAGTCAACACATAGGTACATGCAGGAGTACATGGTACTGGACAAACCCATAGTGAGATTCTTCATGTTTAATAAAGTCATAAGAAAGACTCATAGTGATAATGGTGTAATGATCCTTCGACTTGAGATCATTATATTTCTGTATGAGGATTAATATACTTTGACTACATTAAAAATCACTTTTGACCGGGTGATGATAAAAGTGGACATCGGGTATATCATGAGTCGTATGAGAAATATGAATGATAGATAAAGGATTTAACCCTCCTATAATTAGGAGAGATATTATTGGCCTCTTGATTGAGTGAGACTATAAAATGCATGGCCATGCTCAAATAATGATTTGTTTTTCATAGTCTACTCATGGATCAAGTAAACCCGGATTAAATGTTGAAGAGGATGACTAAATTCATGTCTTGAGTTTAATCTATAATATATATGGTTAAAGGGATTATATTACACGGAAACATTAATCACGAAAGGTTTTATCGAATCACGATTTAATTATTATTTAATTGGGTAGCAATGATGTATTACTAGATACCGCTCATTGTTTATAATTTTATTGGAGAATAAAATTATTGCTAATTAAATAATAGCCTATAGGGTCACACACATAGAGTACTTAGAGGAATAGTTAATTTAAATTATAGATTTAAATTAATTGATGATTATTTGAATTTTATTATATTAATTAAGTGGGACTTAATTAATTAAAATAATATAAATTCGAATTCGAATTTGAATTCTGCCCTTAATAATTAAGTGTGACTTAGTTATTAATTAAATAATAAAATTTGGTTTTATTATTTAATCCTAAACCTACATGGGTTAGGCTTTGCTGTTATGGGTTGCTATTATGGGCCTATTAACCAACCATTATAAATAGATAATGTAGGGTTAATAGGTATTAAGTTTTTAAGAAAAAAACAAACCCTAGCAGCAACAAAGGCAGAGAGAAAAGGCTGAGGCAGAATTCGAAATCATCAAAGGAGCCTAGTACATCCATTCCGTAATCAAGATCGTGAGACGTTCTTGAAGGTGCTCGTGTGGATACCATAGAGGTGCTTTCGAGAGGAAGACACAAGTCGTGAAAGCTAGGATCTCCGTTGAGTTCGTGTAAGTCAAGACCCGACAAAGGTATGATTCCGTTTCACCATAATCTGTCAATCTTATACATGATCATGCGTTAGGGTTTCGAAATTTTTCGTTATATTTACGTTTAATCCGCTGCGTTTTATGCCTCGGAACCCAACAGACACTCCATTACAGACTCTAGCATTAAGGGCATTATACAGCACTGCTAGAAATAGATCAACTGAAGCCAGAGTGCAATTCTCATTCACCATTGGGGAACGTGAATATATGATAACCGAAGATGATGTGAATAGAATTCTGCAATTCCCTTTGGACAACTTTGTTAACCCACCTACAGTTCCAGAAATTCTTGAGTTCTTTATTGCTATACAGTACCAGGGTGAAATCAATTTGGTGAGACTGACTAAGTCAAAGATAGTACATGAGTGAGACTATTTCTTCGACACACTGGCTAAGGTGTTTGCAACTACAACAAAGAGCAGCTTCAACAATATTTCTTCTTTGCTTCAAATAATAGGATTTTCAGTGGCTCACAATAGAAGAATAAATTTTGGGAAGTTGGTGCTGAAAGAAATAATCAGGAAAATGGGTAAGCCAGAAAGCAGGGAACAGAATGTAAAAGTCTACTATCCAAGGTTCCTAATGCTGTTCATGAATGACTTGTTGTTGGATGAAGACAAAGCCTTATTTCAGAACAGTCCAGTACAAGCATCTCCATCTACACAGAATGCTCTATTTATAAGGCTCAACAACAATCCCAGATTTGAAAATGTGTCAGTGGTAAGACCAAACTATATGGGTCAGATCTTGGATCTAATTGTCGACCCAGAACAGGCTCAGCAAGTACCAGAACAAGAATCGGAGCAAGTGCCAATGGAAACTGATTCAGTGCAGCTACTACTTGAAGCTGCACAACATGCTGAACAAGAAGCTGAAGAACAACATGTAATATCTCAAACCTTAGCTTCTAATTTCCTATCTATAAATATATCTACTGCACTTTTAGATTTATCTGTGGCGGACTATGATTGTGGTTTTACACTTCAGGACATTGGCCATGAACCTGAAAACACACAGGTTCAAACCCAGGCTGAGTTAGAGCCCCAAACAGTTTCTCCTTCACCTTCCTCAATCAGTCATATTCGAAAAAGGAAGAAACCTGTTAGAAAAGTAAGGGGGAGAAGTGTAAATGCAAGTGAACCCGCAGCTCTGTCTCCACCCGCAACTGTAGACTCATCCTTTTCCTCTCAGTGGGATATGGATTTTGAAACGGCTATCCAAGAATCTCTAGATACACTCGATCAAACGGGTGATTCTATTCGCCGAACAGCCACGGCATCCGATACAGATTAAGATTCTCGCACACTGCTAGCTCTCACACTAGCAGGACCTCCATTTGCAGAAACACAATCACATGAGGGCACATTTATTGAAGAAAATGTTTTTGATGAAAACTCATCGGATGCCACCTATGTTGTGGACCATGACATTTTAGATGCAGTGCAGCATCAATTACCCTCAGAGGAACTAAGGGGCATCACAGACTCTCAAGAGCCTTTCAATACATTGTCTAAGGTGGTGACCCCACTGGATTTCTTTCATCCAGTTCTCTTAAGAGAAAGTCTTGAATCCACTAGTGGGTTTGAGAGGCAACCACTCATTAGAGGGAGATGGGGCTCCATTCACGGAGCAACTACGTCAGTAGCGGAGCCACTTCAAGTAAAACTTGTTGAGGACATGCCTTCACAGGCTTCAGAAGAGCATTTCGACTCTTTAACTGCTTTAGTGGTGTATACAGGTACAGCATCAGGATCTGGAGAAGATAAGGAGCTAAACACGAGTGATGTGAGGCAAACACTGAGCGATACACATGCACGTAGTGATAGTCCAAATAGGAGTGCAAGCGAGGTGAATGCACACACACACAGTGAACTCATGTTAAAAATGGAAACGCTCCAGAAACAGATGCAGATTGTTCAAGCTGAAATAAACAAAGGGAAAGAACAAGCAGAAATCAAGTCTGCCTCTGTAACTACACAGCTGTCAATCATAAGAAAGGATGTTGATAATGTCAAGACAAATGTAATAATCAAAACTCAAAACATCCAGGATGCTCAGAAGTTGATTGCTGATGACATGAAAGAGATTTTTAATTTAAATGAAAGAATTGATAATGTGGTATAAATGAAGAAATCTCCTCAGCAAGATTCAACAAGTTAGATGATGGAATGGAACATCTCAATGAAGGTATGAAGCAGGTCTACTCGCCATTGCAAATCTCAGTAAATTTTTAGATGCTTCAAAACCTGTAGAGGATTCCTCAACTAAGGGGGAGAAAGGAATAGCTGAAGAAGAGGTAGGGGCAAGAAGAAAGGCTGTAGCTGAAGAAGAAGGGGCTACTAGCAAAGGTAAAGAAAAACTGTACTCTGATGAAGATCAATTTCAGACATATATTCCAGAGGAACAGTACTATCAATAAGAGCAACTCATTGATGAGGTAAGTATTGAAAATCAAGGTTTCAATCCTGACTACTGCGGAGCTGAAGATGAAGCTGTCTTTGATGATGAATTTCTATTTCCAAAAGAAAAAGAGCATGATCTTGCCTATGAAGAGGCAATAAAGAAGCTGAAAGAAGACATCAAGGAAAGCCATGCCAAAACTATAAATTTAAAAGCTCTAGTCAAGGAAAGAACCCAAGCTGAAAGAGAAGCAAGCTTAGAGCTTTGGGCCTTAGCAGTGAAGAAGAAAAAGCAAGATATTGAGATGAAGATAGGGGACAGATGGGATGCAGCAAGGAAAGTCCTAGATAAAATTCAGCAAGGTCCTTTTGAAGACAGAAAAATGCTTTCAGTTATCAAAGGTCTTGAAGATTTAAATAATAATCTGCATAACTTCATGAAGGCATTAAAGGAAGAAGTTGATTATATCACTGTCCTAGTGGATCACATTCTTGTAGACTGGCAACTTCTAGTCTACACTCACAGGAATGGAACAATCAGAGTATCTTTGGAATTCTTCCGGAAGAGATCACTATCAGCGATATGGGTTCTGTTAAACAAAGTAAAGAGAAGTTCAGAAGAAAATGAACTACTCAAGGACAGACTCAGAGAAATAGCAACAGCTGCTAGTCCTCAGATCTTACATAATTCTCATGAAGTGAGATTTTTCTCAAACAAGTTGTATCAAATCATGAAGCTAGACGAGGAGTCATTTAAGGGCTACACGGTGAGGTATATGATCCAAGTTGAAAGGATGTTGAGATCAAAAAGATTCAGATCCCAAGCCAAGCTAGATGCTGCACAGAAAATCAGGAACTACTATTTATCCAGAAACATCAAATCCTACATCAGGCAAATGCCAAAGATAGATTCCACACAGCCATATGATATACAAAAAGAAACAGTAGATCCTATTGAAGAAGAAGTCATGTTTCAGCTAGCAAAGACTGAACAAAGAAGATTGTATGGAGAGTCAACCGCAACTCCGACTGAAGCTGAAGAGGTACCCAGAACAACTGTGCACAAGAGTTCTAATCTAGAAGAAGGTGAATTGGATACCACTGAAGACTGAAGTCTTAGATAGGTCAAGATATAAACTATGTTATATTTGTTCAGTACTAGAGGAGCAACTACCTTGTACTTATCTTTTATGTATGAATCTGGAAAATTGTTAAATATAAAACTAGAACTTTTGTTTATTATTTACAAGCTCTTGCATGTCGTATTTACTTTCTTAGTTGTTAGTTGAGTTATCCTCTAGGAATTTGTGTATTAAAAGTTTAACAACAAATATAGGGAGATTGAAAGGCATATGACTAAGCCTATTTGTAATAATTAGATGACAACTCAACTCAATCTAGAAACAGTGGTAAATATTAAATATCTAACAGGAATCAAGACGAAAACAGTCAACTAGTCACAGAGAACCAAAAGAATCAGAAGTACTCAGTTGAACCTGATACTCAACACTGAAGAAGTTCATTAATATGTTCAAGCGTCACTGGAAAATAATGAAGTAGTAATTTCATAAGAATTCAGAAGATTCAGAAGTTTTTTTTTAAGTGACTACTACACGAAGATTCCAGAAGAAGAAAAACAGAAAAAGAAGACAGAAAAGCTAAGCAAAGACAGAAGGCCACTAGTTCTAAATGTTAAAAGACATGAAGAATATTTGAAGAATATTTATTAGAGTATGGCACAAATGAACCAGACAGTACATTTGTGTGTCAACTTCAATTAATAAATATTCAACATCAAGCTGAAGTGGTTCCATGACAAAAGACTGAAACGGACTACAGAGTTAAATAAGTCCTAATAGTATTTTAATTCTACAATTAAAATTAAGTTAATTATTTAATTTATTTACTTAAATTAATTCAAGTCTGAATTTAATTTAATTCATAAATTATTTAATTAAATTAAATAGAATTGATTTACTATAAGTCATACCGAAGCAGCCTTGTTATGAGTCATACCGAAACAGCCTTGTTGTGAGTCATACATAGTTTGTTTGATTTAATATAAGTCATTTTGATTTATTTTAAATTAAAGAAAATTCGAATATGACTTACAAAGAGTCATACCGAATTTCAATGAGTCATACCGAGCTTTCATGAGTCATACCGACAGAAATAAGTCATGCCCAGCCTTTTTATGAGTCATACAAGTGTTAATTTTAGTTGAAAAAGGTCATATAGGGATAAGTCATGCTGAGTTTTCCACCTCTATAAATATGAGGAGATTGCCTTCATTTTTCGTTGTCGTTCAAACATTCAAATTCAGAAATTTGTATGCATTGTAATATTCACAGATTTCTGTGCTTAGTTTGGAATATAAATTGTTAAACCCGAACAAGTCATGTCAAAATCACTCTAGACAATTTATCAGATATAAACACTATTCACTATATTAATTCTGTAATACTTTTCAAGTTAAAATTAAATATTCTACTTGAACAGTATTTCACCTATTAATAATTCAGGATTAAATTTAACTTTTTATTCTTAATCCGAATTTGTGAATTATTTCAGATATTGTATTCAACCCCCCCCCCCCTTCTACAATATCAGGGACCAACATTTATTGTTCGAGGCATATTACTAGCATTGAAGCTCTACTATCACAGTTGATTGAGAAAGCCTACACAACGGTAACCTTTGGAGATGACAATAAAGGATATACAAGGGACTTAGCTATCATGATTTTGGAATTGTCATCACTGGAAATAGTTTTCTTGTCGAGAGATTTAAGCACTATTTATTTATAGGGCACTAGGGAATTCTTTGTCAAAGGTTTTCTGGAAAGGCATTGAAATATAAAAGTTTTTGATTTCGAGCAAGAAAGATGGAAGATCACTCAACTGAGAGTGAATTGTTAATGTTCATGCATTCAACAGATAATATATCACATATGGTGATTGATCACTTCAGGCAGATCAAGTTGGTAGCAAAGTAAGTTGTGAGAACTTTGTAGTCAGATATTGGAACTGAATTTCGCAAATGAAGTTCTAAATGAAGTCTGCATTTATAAAGGTACTTTGAAGTTAAAGCGATTAACACATCATGCTTCTTTATTCAACAAAGATCATGAAAAGACATCATATGAGTTAATGGCCAACCAGAAGCAAACATTGAAGCTCTTTCGTGTGTTTTGAGGAAATTGATATTTATTGAAGATTTATATGAGTATATCGGAAAGTTTGAATTTAAGGCTCATGGGACAATTTTCCTCGGCTACTCATTGAAGTAGAAAGCTTTCAAAGTAAGATTTGATGTAAAATCAGAAGGTGATTGAATGTCTGAATGTGTCATCCTATTACACCAAGCTCCCGAGTATTAAAATAAAAGTCTATTCTGAATCTGTGAAGCTTGACATCTTGTTAGAGTCATATTCAGACATTGATGATGAAAATGAGGTTGCAGAAGAAATCAATGTTAATGATGATGATTCAAATCCTAATAGTAGAAATGGTAATGAATCTACACAACTCGTGGACTTTAACAGAATCCACTTAACAAGGTGAAAAATCTTCAACACATCCTAGCAGCAACTCAGGGGGAATAAATAAAAGAAGGATCTACTAGTCGTACTCAATATAATGAAGATCAAAGGAATACATTAAGAACATATATGCCGAGACAAATGGTTTAGAGTCAAAGTCATTCCTGGAGTCTAGTTCTTAGTGATCCAGATACTAGAGTAAAGACTAGAAGTGTTATACAAAGTAAATGGTTATTCTTCGGGAAAGAACAATCGTTAAAACGGTTGGTATCCTAAAGAAGATTGAAGAAGCACTGATTGATCCAGATTGGGTGATTGCAATGTAGGATGATCTTAATCAGTTCGAAGGAAGAATCTACTGAATCTGGAACCCAGACCACAAGACAAAGTTATAATTGGTACTGTAAGGGTTTTCAGAGACTGAATGATAATTGACATTGTTATGAAGGACAAAGCCAAACTGGTTGCTACAGGTTACTATCCTATTAGGGCTAAACAAGTTGATGTCCTAACTGTAAGATAGTCCTAGCACCTGCTACACATTCAAACATGAATATCTATCAGATGAATGTGAACAAGTACACTCCTGAATGGTGAGTTAGAAGTTAAAGGTGATGTACAACAACTCCTGGACATTGAAGTTACATATCCATCGAAATTTGTATATCATTCTCTTTATAAGCTCTCTATGATGGAAGTAGGAAATCAAGCAATCATCAAAGACATAGTATGACACTCTAACTGATAATTACTTGAAAATGATTAAATTTTAGAGTCCTATACGCATATCTCTCTAGAATACAAGGCACACACACATAATATAATATTAGTGCAAGTATACCATAATTATATTATATATGAGTCTACTGTGCATAAAGACCATATATTTTAATCTCAATATGCCTATGTGCAAGTTTCCAATTAGAGACTTGAGAATCTAATCTTATAGCTAAGAAATTATTAAATATCTTAAGGGATTATCAATTATTAGAATCAGGACCCTAAAGATACTAGGTTTAACCTAATTGACTATATAGATATAGATAATGCAGGTTGTAAGAAAGGAAGGGAAGTAATTTCTAGAAGCTGTCAACTCCATCAACTCTGCTGAATTATCTCTATACCACTCACGAAACAAGTGCATGGACATCAGGTATCATTTATTTCGAGAGTAGTCCTTAGTAGAATAACTTGTAGATATTTGTTAAACAACTTGATAAATTCATTTTGTCTAATTTGGTTAGTAAAGTTGAGATATTATTTATGTGCATATTTGTTAGAAATCTCATCTGCAAAGAATTCCTAAATAAGTTCACAAGTATTAAATTTTCCATATTTAAAGGACATGTGAATTTATTTGAAATCCAATAACTCGTGCTTATTGCTACTACTTTAATTATCATATTTACAATGTTATATGCATATGTGGTAATTAGGTGTTCTAGCATAAGTTTGTATATTATCTTAATTGATTTAAATTTTGATGTCAGATAATTTGATGTCATATCAGTCTCATGATTTAAATGAATTAAAATAATATGCAGTATAACTGTTTGTTATGATAAATATTTTATAAGTATCAATTAAGATATCTTGCTTAATTATTTTAATATTTTTCTCTGATATTTTTAAATATTTTATTACAAATAATTGTGACACTTTTAATACTAGTGACATTATTTAGAATTACTGATCTAAATAATCAATGCATATTTCAAAATTCACTAATATTGGAAGGGGAAGTATTTTCTAAGTTATGTGTATAAAATTCTCAATATTTTATATACTTAGAAATATTTCCAAAATTGTTTTTACTTTGAGGTATCAACCATTTGTAAAATTATTTATTTTCAAACACTTGTTTCAATGTATGTTTCACATTGATTCAAAGTACCTAAACAGTGGTTGTTGCTTTGAAGGCCTTATACTGTATTGCTAAGAATACATCAACCCCTATTATCATGAAATCTACTATTTTAAGTCAGGGATAATATCAGGTGGACGAAAATGATGAAGATCATAATTGCATTATGAGTCAGAAAATCATAGTCCTCTATCTGATAAGGATGGTTTGTAAAACTATTTTCAAATCATACAGTATTAAGGTATAAAGGAAAAGAGTCATTTTATCAATATATAATTTGGTAAGAGAGCTGAATTTCTTCTTTGGTATAAATTTCCACGTTTTATTATGAGAAGTTTGTCTTATAGGAAATTCATAAAGGATGGTAACTTTCTTCTCTAATACAACTTTCCTATGTTTTATTATAGGATATGTATCTTAAAGAAAATTTTGTATAATGCTCTTAAATGATAAATCTTTAGTTTCGACAAAACTCTTTTACTAAAAGTATTTTAATGCAATCTATTACCATTCCTTATTATATTTTTCTCTCACTTTGAGTTAAAAAAAATATATGTTTTGGAATGTTAAGATGATTATCTTGATATCTCGATTAGTTCTTTCCAGTTAGTCCCTAGTGGCTTTAGAAACTGTCCAAGAGGTTGAAAACCCATCAATCTCTTACCCAGACCATAGTACCAAATACCAATTCATCCACTTCCATATATTAACCCCTGAAGATATAAGGAACTCATGTAAGTTAGAGGTTGATAAGGGAGAAACTACAGTTAATGTAGCAAATAAGAATGATGTCGGAAGTGCACCCACAACTTTACCTCCAGAGAAGAAAAATAGTATATAACTGAGGTAATTGTAAGCTCATCTACATCTTCTCAAAAGGATGCAGAGCTGAAAAGGCAATAAAACTGTCTCTGGAATCATTTTCTTTACAAGATGAGTCCATTGAAATTCACTCGTCAGCAGAGCACCTTGTAATGAGTCAAGCACACCACTGACACTCACGTTGATGGTAAGCCTAAATAGATAAATTCTAGGAACACATTGCAAGGCGTGCATAGTGAGAGGTACATGCAACATCCCTAACTTCTTTATTTACCATTTGTTACGGTAGATGAAGTTGCTGCAAATGCAGAAATGCAAGTGCCTTCACAGGCATAGAGGGAAATATGGATTCTCTACTGTAAATATATTTTTTATTATTTTTATTTTTCAACAATTGGTACATATTATTTTTGTTTTCAAACTTTTAGTATCATTAATTCTATATATATGTGTGTGTAAGTTTTTTTATTTTTCCTATAAGATTGACATATTTTTATTTTATAGTTATTTTTATTTCATTATATTTTTAAAATTTATTTGTGTCTACGAGAAATTGTTCTAAGAATCATAAGTATTAAATGTCAATATCTAAAGGACTTGTGAATTTCTTTACCTCTACTTTCTCGAGTTTACATATATCACTGATAATTGTTATGAGTATAATTGTCATATGCTTGAGTAATAATTATTAGATATAATGTATGAAGTTAAATGCTAATTTTCATTCCTATGATTATTTAGTATTTAGCAAGGGTATTTTATCTTATTAAAATTATGAATTGAAGCAATTCATCGTTTATTAGTTTCATAGTTTTAATACGATGATATATTAGGAGCATAATTACTTGCTTTTTAAAATTATTATTAATTATCATATATTGATAATTTGTTATTGTTTCATTGCAATTAATTATGATTTTTGTTGTTAGTGATATATACATATTGTTTATCTGAAAATCACTAATAATAAAATTATATATGTATTCTGCCGAACAAGAGCAATCGACTCGAGGTAAAGCAGGTAATATCGATCTTGATATATTCTCTAATCAATTGATATCAAAATATCACAATTGATATATTGAACTCTAAGTGGCTATATGACAAGATCAAGGGATTAAAAATTTACAATCTCTAACACAGATCATAGAACTAAACATTCAAATAGATACAACTTCATCTACTAAACCTCTGAAAAAAAGTATTTTCAACTAAAGAGGGTGAGAGAGTATGTGCCTCTAGTGCACTAGAAAAGAGAAGTATCTATGAGTGTTCCAGCAGCTCCGCCTCTAGTTAAAATGTGAAATTGAAACCAAGACAACTGCTAACTAATTTATATCCTCCCAAAAGGGTATAGATTTGCAAATGACAAGACTGTTACTAGGTTCATCATCTTAACATGATGAGTCTATTGAATTCGGCCTGTCAGCCAAGGCCAGTTGTAAAGAGTCAACTTCATTTGGACACTCTCAAACACTGTCAACCATAAATGTATATATTCAAATGCACTGTAAGGAGTGTCACACACTAAGGATGTATAGACGGAAGCAATTATTCTAAACTTCCATATCAAGAAAGAAAGGATGATTGATGATTCTAACTGAATTAACATGCCTTCACAGGCATCAGGAGGAAACTTGGATCATTTGCTACATTATAGATCCTTGTCCCCCTCCTCGGATGGAACATATATGTATTCCCAATGAAATAGATCATCTTAGATGATCAGCAACTCATTGAATCTATTCCTGAAGTAATTCAGTTTTCAAAGTTAAATATTTTAATGGATTCAGTTGAGGACGGGGATTTACGAAACCCCATTGCACCACCAGTGACCTCTCTTGAAGGGGCTATGGTGATCTTTCTTGAAGGTACAAAAGACTGTGTCATCCATACTGAGAGAGAAATAGTGTTGTGGGAAAGAGTGAAACACAAGTGAGAAAGAGTGAAAATATATACACTATGTGTGAAACACTTAGATAGTATATGAGCGAAACACTTGTAAGATACACAAAGTAAAATCACACACTAGCACAATTACCAAATCTCATTCTCAATTCTCTATTACAGATTTCTAATGTTACTCAACTAAGGGGGAGAAAATTTCTTCTAAAGAGAATTACTCAACTAAGGGGGAGAATTGTTGAACAAGATCTAAGGGGGGAAAACAAGATCTAAAGAAGAGAATTGTTGAACAAGAGATCCAAAGAGGAGAATTGTTTTTGAACAAGATCCAAAGGGGTTATATAACAACATGCTTGGATCGGAAAGAACTAGTGATTACTTATTAATTCTTCTATTCCATTTGATTCTAGAAAATTCTTGTATATATGGTTAACCGGATTTTCTAAAATGCATAACATGTCATAGTTTGCATTTTTTATATTTGCGATGGTTTAATGATGTATGTATGCCATGTCTGTTATTACCTCTAGTAAAATGGTTGGATAATTTACGTAAGGGGAGAATTAATTCACCTTGGGAGAGAAGTGAAGACATAAGTTGGAGAAATAGAGGAGAAGTGGTAAGAAGAGAACAAGACTTCATCCCTGCCATCCTAAGGGGGAGTAGTGATGAGTTTGAGAAATGAAGATAATATTGCTTGTATAATATGTTCAGTGCTAGAGGAATAAACATCTTTCATTTCTAGTTCACTAAAGAAATCTGGAAATGCAGAATCTGAACTAGAGAAACCAGCTACTGAAAATGTACCAATGACACCTGGTCACAAAAGTTCAACTCTAGAAGAAGGTGAAGTTGATACTTCTAAAGTTGGTAATGATAGGTAAGTCAAGATAAAATTGTGTTAAATATGTTCAATCTAGAGGAACATCTATCTTATATTTATTTTTCACAATTGAAATCTGGAAATGTATTATATGATCCAGAAAACAATTTATTATTTACATAATTTAAAGTTTTATCTATTTTCTTATTTGTTAGTTGAGTCATCATCTAGGAATTTGTGTGTTAAATGTTTAACAATAAATAGGGGGAGATTGAAAGTCATATGACTAGTCCTATTTATAATAAGTAAATGACAACTCAACTTAGATAAGAAAGTGAAATAAATAATAAATATTGAATAAGGAATCAAGTCGAAGAATGTCAACTAGACACGAAGAATCAGAATATCAGAAGAATTCTGACAAGACTGTTATTCTACACTGAAAGAAGTTCATTAATATGTTCAAGCGTCGATGTAAAATAAAGGAGTAGTATTTCAGAAGAGTTCAGAAGATACAGAAAGTTTTAAGTGCCTACTACAGAAAGATTCCAGATGAAGAAAATTATAGAGGAAGAACAAAAAAAAAGACAAGATATAAAGACCACTACAGCAGAAATGAGAATCAACATTGTAGTTAGTCATCCGTGAACTAGACCAGTGCACAGGGTGTCAACAATGTCAGTGAAGATTCGTAATCAAAAAGTTCAAGCTGTTAGAAAGGTTATTGTTGAAGAATAGAAGAATTTTATCTATATCAACAATAGTCCTACAGTCAAGACTTTAATTTAATTCTCTATTAATTAATTATATTAATTAGTTAATTTAATTAGTAAATTAATTTACTCAGAATTAATTTATTTCTTAAATTAATTAAAAAAATAATTAATTTAGAATTATTTTAGAATGAAGAAGACAAAAGACAGGAAGACTCGAGTCAAATCTACAATAGTTGTGTAGTGAAGAAATTAAATTAATTCTACTATCAAAAGTTAATTATTTATTTAATTTATCTACTTAAATTAATTCACCTTGAATTAATTTAATTTATAAATTATTTAATTAAAAATTGGTGGAATTAATTAAGTTAAAAAGAGCATTTTATTTAATAATTAAAGAAAGTCTTGCTGCATAATTTAGAAATTCTTGCCGAATCTGATGAACAAGACTTTCAAAAGTCTTACCAAATTAACTCGGCAAGACTTTCTAAAAAGTCCTACCGAATTAACTCAGCAAGACCTTTTAATAAATCTTACCGAATTAATTCAATAAGACTTATTACAAGTCTTACTGAGTATTCTTGTAAGACTTTTTGAAAAATCTTACCAAAAATTTGAAAGTCTTACCGAGCTTAGAAAGTCTTCCCCAACTAATTTGAAAAGTCTTAAAGGCTATTTTATAAAGTCTTTTGATTTTTTAAATAAGTTTTATTCAAAAGTCTTGCTAGCTTCAACCTCTATAAATATGAGGCAATTGGCTTCATTTTTCAGGTGTAGAAAACTTTCAAATTCAGTAATTTGTCTACAAAATTATATTCACAAACTTTCTGTGCTGGTTTGAATTCTTAATTCCTTAAGTAGAACAATTCATGTCAAATTTGTTCTAAGGAATTAAGAAATATTCTATCGAATATTGTAACACTCATTCAAATTTAATATACATATTTAACTTGAATCTTGTTTACTTACATGCTAATTTTCTATATTTTAAATGTTTAATCATGAAAATAGAAAGCTAGTAAGTCAGCCAACCAAACACT
Organism: Oenanthe sinensis; assembly: GCA_028671895.1. Taxonomy (NCBI): domain Eukaryota; kingdom Viridiplantae; phylum Streptophyta; class Magnoliopsida; order Apiales; family Apiaceae; genus Oenanthe; species Oenanthe sinensis. The sequence continues at coordinate 27,741,780 of CM053801.1, forward strand.
ATAACGACTCGAACCCTCAACTAAAGTAATAATTTAATTCCGCAAATTCTAAAAAGAATTTTAAATTATTGTCAGTATCGCATTCAACCCCTTCTACGGTACTTTTAAGACCCAACAAAATCTCACAAGTACTCGATCGAGTAGTCCACAACATGACTTCTCGAAGTACAATGAAGCTGAGTATTTGAATGTTTCAAACAATTAATTTCAAGGAAATTTGCAGAAGAATAAGACATGTAATTTGAAGCATTATCGTGATCAGGTCGGTCAAACCCGTGAAGATAATGACAAGTCTACAATGAAACTTGGAAGAAGAACAAGACAAAGACAGAAAGAAGAAAGCAGAAAGCAAATGACTGTTAAAGAATAATGTTAGCTAGAAATAGATAGTAGTCAAATGTAAAATGTTTCTTGTCTATTTCTAGTTTTAGCATAAATGTATAGTGAGAGCATGTGCAAATGAGACATGTTGTCTATATAACTAATAGCACAGCCTCAGTAGTTAGAGTGTATTGAATAGTTTTCATTCCTTATTTTTTTTCAAAAACAAAAAGTTGAGATTCAAATCAAGAATCTCAGATTTGTAACATTTCATTCTAATACAAAATTAGTTTGAAAGTTTAACTATGAGTGTTTGTATTATTTCCGCAATTCTTAAATAAACACTGCTAAGTTATAAAAGTTACATACCAAGTAAAATCAGTTCATACTTTACATAATTCAAAAGAAATAGAAAAAGATTGAAATCATACATTCATCCCCTCTGCATAGTTTCTATACAACTCATTCCTAACACAAAACCAAGGTTGGATAAGCTAAAACTCAAAACATACCGTAATTCCGGCGATTCAGGCGAGTCTGGCGATTGTGACCGATCCGTAACAATACATTCATATACACACACAATCTAGTTTACTCCCAGCACTTGTAGGCTTTTCACAAACAGTGTCATTGGTAGTTTTTTGCAGTTTAGTGAACGTGGTGACTTCTGAGTACCCTCAAGTGGCAACATCTGTGTATTTCTCTTCCATCATTATCAACTTGAATTGCCTTTTTTTTTTGTTGTTGTTGCAGTTTATGAGTGATAATAAACTCGATCTTATTTTATTATTGATGTGTAAAACTGTTGGACTGGATGAATAAATGTAGATAAATATTTGGCAATATTCTTGATTTATGTATATTTTAAAATATAATATAAAAATATAATATTTTTTAGAAAGATTTAATAATAAAAATTATAATTATTTAATGTAAAAGTAGAAAAAATAACATTTTTTAAAAGTATGGGAATCTATTTTTTCTAAAAGTAATTTTTAAGCTAATGACAGTTTTATTGAAAACTGTTTTAAATTTTTTCAAATAATTTTTATATAGTTTTCAATATATATATATATATATATATATATATAATTACTACCAATATCAACAATCTCAAACGCATCATAAGTGGGACCAACCTTTTCTTCGACCGTAAGACCATTTTAGGCATGTGAATTCAACCTTATATAAAAACTATACATCAATTTTATAAATAATATTATATTTTATTTGGGAATTTGAATTTCTAGATATAGTTAAATAATATATTTGAATAATAAAAAATATTGAATTTTTATTTTTATTTTTATTTTTATTTCAGATTGAAAACTTTTAATTATTAGTATAAATTCAAAATGACAATTCAATTCATCTCATTTAAGATGAATTTTATATTCTCAAACATAATCATATATATTTTCAAATTTTTATTAGAAATATCGAGGTCTTTCATAGTTTTTTCAAAAAATTCATATTTAAGGTTCGTTTGGAATTACTGTTCAAAACTGTTGTGTTATAAGAAAAAGTTTTGTTAGAAAATTAAATAATTATTTAATAAATTTTTTTGTGATGGACATGTTTTAAGATAAAATATTAAAGAAGTAATGTTTTTGTAAAACTTTGATAGTGAATCTTGTAATTATATCCTTCCATTTTCAAAAGTACGAGGGACATGCTTTGTTTAATTAGAGTTTTTGGAGCAGAAACATTTTTCCAGATTATAATTTTCTAATTACTTTTCAGCAAAAAATTATTATTCCTATCTATTAGAATAATACTAAACGGGGACTTGCTATGAATTCAATCCAAATTTTTTGGTCCAGCAAAACCCCAATCCAAGTCAGTACCTTGAACGAGACAACTAATTTTGATCAAAACCGGGTCAAACAAACATATACTACCTCCGTCCCACCCAATTGTTAACGCTTAAGATAGAGGGTTCGACACGCATTTTAAGGTGCATATAAAATATAGCTCAATAATTTTTTTTAATTTTTTTTAAAAAAAATTATGAAACTATACTTTATATGCACCTTAAAATGCGTGCTGAACCCTCTATCCGAAACGTTAACGATTAGATTGGACAAAAGAAATAATAAAATAGAAACGAGGCCCATATCTAATGGGTCCAAGACTCGTCCACCCGTAACAAATAAATACCACCCGGCCGTGTTTTGATCATCGCGAAACGAAACCCCTGAAGAAACAAACATACGAGGCACGATGGACTCGGTGGAGTCAATCATAACTCACATCCAAGCCCTATCAACCTCACCTGACGAACTCGCTCAACTCAACACCTTTCTCAAGCTCTCTCACAAACTCATTCGCTCCGAGTCCACTCGTTTGCTTTCTTCACTCTCTCAACTCGATCCCTCCCTTCATTCTCTCGGCTTTTTATACATTCTGTATGTCAATTCACAATTATCCTCTTTCTTTGTTTGTTATGTATGTATTTTAGGCATGTTATTTGTATGTTGTAAATATATATGGTGAAACTTATGTTATGTAGTGGAACAGGACTCTATATCGATGTATGTGTGTCTGTTTAAAAGTTTAATTATGGAATTTTGGTGGAGAAACAAGTCGAAAAACCCTAGCAAGTAACAAGTATCTTACGGAATCTTATTTATAATTTTTTAGTATAAAGATGATGAAGTAATGATAAGTTGTTTTCGATAGCTATGGTTTTTTGCTGGTGTAATGGCGGCGGGAATTATGGAAGTTGATTGATTGATCAGTATATATTTGAGCACATGTTTGGAATATGATTTTGCTTAAAATATTGGTGTATCGATATCGATCCAATCTGTAGCTAATTTTTCGATGTAGACTTGAGTGATCCATACAGGTTGGCAGCGTAGATTGTGGAATCATGAAGCAATGCTTATATGGCTAAGAAACATGTCAAAATATATTGGTAATATAAGAGCGTGTAGTATCAAATTCCATAAATAGGTTAATTCTCATAAAGATATTTTTCGGCAAAAATAGAGTTGTTAGTAATTGCTTTCGTATAATGTACAACCTAGATACAGGTTGGCAGTGTAGATTGTGCAATTATGAAGCAATGCCTATATAGCTAAGAAACGTGTCAAAATATATTGGTAACATGGAAGCACGTAGTATCGAATTCCATAAATAGGTTAATTCTCATAAATATATTTTTCAGGAAAAATATAGTTGCAAATAATTGCTTTCGTATAAATTACAAACTACATCCACTGGTCATCTCGATGCATTGTTTTAGATATTTAGATCTCTAGGCTATTGACCGATGAATAGAATGGCATTGTGATCATGAGCAGTCTTATGCTGATTGTTGTATATATGTTGTTTTAAAGTAAAGTTTTGCTGGTAGTGATATCTTTGTTAGTACATCGTTTCATTTTATACGACGAGGACCACTAATGGTTTTTGTATTGGAATTGAAAGGGATGGCTACACTTCGGCCCATAATGCAAAAGAGGGAGCTGATGCACTTGTTCCCATTATCGCAAGATTTGTCAATACTTGCTCTGCGAATCAGATTCGCCTGGTGCCTGCTAAGTGTATGAATGTTTACTGTAGTGAATTCACAATGATAGTGTATGTGCACAGTGCTTATTGTGATATAACGATGGATTTTGAATTTACAGTTGTAGCTGTATGTAGAAGGTTGAAAGATCAGGTGATGCTGCTTGGATCCCCCATACGAGGTGTCGCCCCTTTGCTGACTGCTATTAGGAAGCTTCAATCATCTTCTGAACATTTAACTGCTATACATCCTGATTTTCTTCTTCTCTGTTTATCGGCCAAGTGCTACAAATCTGGTTTATCAATCTTAGAAGATGATATATATGAAATTGATAATTTGAAAAACCTCCTCCACTATGGCTATTACGGGTGAGTTTCTTTAATCTGAAGACTTTTGTGCTCAATTAATAAATTCATACTTGCATCAGTGAATACATAACTTGATTTGTTAGCTGCTAAGGGGTAGTGTTACAGCAATTACCTTGATGTTACGAAAGAGGTATCTGATGATTGCTTGACTAAACAGTGTCAGGTTATATATACATACATGTGCTTGTTGCCTTGTCCCATAAATTTAGACTAGTGCTTCATGGCATTCATTACATTTCCAAACAATTAAGTTAACCCATGTTACAAAGAAATGGGATACTTAGTGACTTACTGACCATTATTCCATTCCGTACAATGATAGTGGGATGATTTGCATCGGGCAGAAGCGCTTTCACAAGGCATTGGATCTCCTACACACTGTATTATTTTTTCTCATTACTTAATTTAGTAAATTTTTACAGACATGTGTGCAGTTAGTAAAATAAATATAATTGATTTACTATTATGAAATTTCAGGTCATAACTGCTCCTATGACCAATTTGAGTGCTATAACTGTTGAAGCATACAAAAAGTATATCCTGGTTTCACTGATTCACCTGGGGCAGGTTTGCTATATTCTCCCTTATTTGACCTAGGAATTCAATGTTGTACATTTGATAACTGTTTCTTTCAGAAATGAATAATATGTTGGCGCTGTCACTAGTTAATAAGTTGGTAACCTCTCTGGCTACCGCTTGTGTTCCGTAGTCTTACCTTTTTTTTTAAGGTTTAAGAGGATGGTCCCTCTGGCAGTTTTTGGGATGAGATGTTCTCTATTAGAATCAAGTTAGTATAGTATAGGTTACTTGGAAGATAATTTTAGTATAAGCTTGCCTAAGCTGTGCCCTTAGGGCACATGATAAGGTACATTAATTCAGCCTTGCTCAGCATGCGTTTACTTGGTAATAACATAAACTAGCTGCATACATTTATGCTGAATTAAATATCATATACCGACTTAAATGATCATTAAAGCATGTGGTATTATATAATTGGTGTTTTTTTCTTTTTTCCACTTGCATGTAATCATAGTTACATAATACTTGTGCAAGTATTTTTACTTTTGTGATTACTGTATATTTCTATTTTAAAAATTAAAATTAAAAATTCGGTTTTACTTTTTTTTAAAGTGCATAAAATGTTGTATTCAAACATACAAACACTAAAGATATTATACAATTTTACATAATCTAATGTGTTTGTTATATTTTACATATGAATGTTTATATAGAAACATATTTCTAAAACTAAAATTGGATATATGAATGAAAACTAATTTATATAATCTAAAGATCTAAAAATATTAGAAATATTAGAACATATATGTATAGTTTTTGTATGTTTGAATAAGATGTAAAAATTATATTTTCAGAAGTGACGTAAAAACAGATTTAAGTATAAAATTGTATTTCAGAATAATAAAAAACACTTGCTTGTACTTTATACGAATCTAGTTATTTTTCAACCGGCCACAAAAATAATAAGGAATGTGAATACAATAACATATTTACAAATATTTTTATGGTTGTATGTATAATTAGAAATGAACCTTGTATTACTGGTTTATTATCCTATTTACAGTGATGCAATCAATTTATGTGATTACCGGAAGAGAGGTCCATTAAATAAAAAATAATTAATGTTTCTTATCCTGTTCCCCGAGGGTACAGGTTAGCCAAGCCCTTTTAATATAATTCTCTTGGTGATGCTGTTGTCTTTATACTTTTTAGCTACTAGTATATCTACTTTTTTGTAGTTTCGCAGATGGCTTTGTCCATTTATTTCCTATGCAAATCTTTCATAAAGTTTTTGCTCTTAGGTTATATTTGTTTTGGTATTCTGGCTAGATTTTTGAAGTTAACTTTTTAGAAAATAGGTTATTGTACGTTATTATTTATATGTAAGTATTGTTATATGTATTCTTTTAAACTTGCTTCTTCTATTTTCAGTTCATTCCCAACTTCCCCAAGTACACTTCTGCAATAGCTCAAAGGAATCTAAAAAATTATGTTCAGGTAGTGTCTGGAACTCATTAAAGTATTTTTTGGTATTTGTATGATTTATACTTAATATGTTGCATATTCATAACAAACACTGTACTGCTTCATATGGGGGACATGAACTGACTTGCGCTCGTGCAAATTATTGTATGTGCCTGTGTAGTTAGAGAGTTCAGATATAAAGTTACCTTCAGGCTTGGATATTTCACTTTGAATAGTTTGATAACATGAATGCATCTTGTTCGGCTGTGTCATATAATCCTTTGACCAGAGGGAAAATGGTGTAACATCTGTTGCTTTTGCACCGTGCCATGTGGTAAAGAGCAGCTAATGTTGGAGGGCTAATGTTACATACCAAAATATCCTTATAAATGTTGGACAATGCATTACAGAATTTGCACTTTGCCCCAGAATAGTTTGCAAGTTGCTACTGTATTTGAGCAGCCTATTTTAAATTTTAGGATGTAGTCAAATAAAGGGAGGCTGTGGGAAAAAATGATCTTACCTCGATTTTTTATGCATTCTCGTACTCGAACATATCATGAAATTTACATTCTTCTTGGTCCATATCTCTGCCAATGTATTCTTATTGTTGTTTCATGGACAGCCCTATCTGGAAGTGGCAATTGTTTATGGCACTGGAAAAGTAACAGAACTAGAGAAATGTGTCCAGAAACACCAGGAGAGGTTTCAAAAAGTGAGTATATTGGTGTTGGAAGGTTATATCTATAAAATGGAACATTTTCTGAGGAATCTTGAGATAAGGTTTCATCTTTAATTATTATGTTATATTGTTATGTAATGATTCCATTTGCTTTTCAGGACAACAATTTTGGGTTGGTGAGGCAGGTGGTATCATCCACGTACAAGAGAAATATACAAAGATTGACTCAGACATATCTGACTCTCTCTCTTCAAGATATCGCCAACAGTGTGCAATTGAATAACCCCAAGGAGGCTGAAATGCTTGTTCTTCAAATGGTAGTTGGACTATGAATTGCTACCTTTTTATATTGCTTTATGTGATGGCTTTGGGTGCTTTTCGGTCCCATAACTCATAATTTCTGCCTTCTTATGTCATTATAGATCCAAGATGGTGAAATATTTGCAACTATAAACCAGAAGGATGGAATGGTTAGATTCCTAGAGGATCCTGAGCAATATAAATCATGTGAGATGATTGAACGCATTGATGCGTCAATCCAAAGGTATCTACATCACGGGCATGTACTAAATGAAAGTAACTACATGTGAACAAGCCCGCATTATATTCAACTAATTTGAGGGGATTTTTAATTTGTAGTGTAGTCCATTGAGTGTGCCTAATTAAGATCTGTTCTCTACCTATTATAGCTACAAATACAAGATTATTATAATGCTGAACAATTGATGTTCAAAGAATAAGCAGTAGACTCCTGTTTTCTTTTACTTATCTACTCTTTATCTTCTAACCTATTATAAAGAAGCGTTTTTTTTGTGGGATTTGGTGAAATTTATCATATATATAATATCAATTGCCAATTCTAATTAGAATACTGGTAAATGTCAACAAAATGTCACTGGTTCTTTCTTTTCTTTCTCTTCTCTTATCGTAAGAATAAGTATTAGCTTGTATCCTTTCAGTAATTCCTGGTGAGTCCTTATTTTCAGGATAATGACTCTGTCAAAGAAACTTACCGCTACAAATGAAGTATTGTCATGTAACCGCGCATACTTGTCAAAGGTAAATTTTATTTCCATTAATTTTAGCATTTCCCTTGAGATGCAGGAAAAACTGAAATGCACTTTTTATTCAGGTTGAGATGGAGCGAGTACCAAGGCTCGACTTTGATGGCTATGATCCTGCTCCTCAAAACTTCATGTGAAGCGAGAAAGACTTGTTGCGCTTATATATTACAAACTCTTAGCATTTCAGTATCGCTATTGAGAAAGCCTTAGATAACAGTATAACACCCATGTGCTGCCATGCTAGAGTTAATTATTAGTTCTATTTCCATCTCCGAGTTTCTAATTATGGATTGGAATTAGTAGGTAGTTTTAAGCAAAGAGCAGAGCTTCGTTTTGTTTAAAGTATATACATTGACTTTGAAGTTTGATAAGTTGCTTTTAAAACTAGTAGTGAATATTAAGAAAGTTGAAATATTAGGTGCTTATCAAAGGGTGGAGGATTGTTAATCATTTTCCGGCATAAATCTTTTACAACAATCTTTTTACAAAATGGGTTTCATGGACCTTGAGTCACCAATTTTAGATAACTAAAGTGTCCTTGCCAAAAAATTTCTAACGGTCACGGAATCATCGAAAGAGACTAGCTGCCAAATAGGAAAACCAAAAATCTAACTTGCCCTCTAGAAGATGATGTGGCCTTTTGGGATTCATAAAAAATAAAAATTTCAAGTGTTTATGTTATCGTGCAGATGGTTATAACAATTGATTATTAGGATTAGAATCCTAGAAAAAACTATTTCATAAGAAGTGCTGAAAAAAGTATACATTAACTTATAAAATGACTTAATAATTTTTCAATTTTTAAAAAGGAATAAGTTAGTTCAAAAATTGGTAGGAGTTATTCTTTAAATAATATATTTTAACTTTGTAATTGTGTTTAATAATACTTAATTTTATCATTTACATCCACAATTTGTAAATTTTATTTATATTTTTAAAATTCTTGTATGTTAGAAGTTTGTTTTGATATCCACTGTTATTTAATTTTAAACTAATAATGAATTTTACAGAGGGGGTTTGTATACAAATTTAAACTTTTCAAATTTTACAAAAATTTAGACTTGAACCAATGTACAAAACTAAAAAATTCTTTAACTAGTATATGAACACTTGATAGAAAATTAAACAAGCGGTATTTCTATTTGTGTTCATCAAAAAATTATATTTACCAACTTTCACTGTATTTACTAACTTAACCATGATTAAGTTTTGCATGATTTTACTAGTTTCAGTGTATTTACGTTAATCATGATCACCTGGACAAATCTGATATAAATTTATATTAAACGTGTGAAAAACAAATATGATCGGTTAATTTGTAAAATAGAGAAAAATTTAATAGATTTTTTGGCAGTTAGCTCTTTTAAAAAATTGAAATATACATTTTAAAATAAATTAAATATATTTTTCAATGATATAATTTTTATAATTATTTTCAATTATATATTATATGTAATTTTCGGTCAAACTTGAGTCAGAGTATTAGATAAAAGTAGCATGAATGTGTGTTTGTGTTATATATTTGATGATGATTTTGACCTTTGCGTTGATGTATACAGTGATCATAATTCTGTTTTATTATCTTCCAAACAGAATGAAGATGGAAGTGTGGTTGATTACAGAGTCTGGGATCCCTCTAGATCAAAGTTGGCTGCTGTCATTCTCGAAGGAGTGGATTATTTTTCGATTAAACCTGGTGTCAAGGTTTTATATCTTGGAGCTGATTCTTTTGCAATTGTGTCTCATGTTTCTGATATTGTTGGCACTTCTGAGATGGTCTATGCCGTTACATCTTGTCCTCGTAAAGAATTGTCCGACTTGGCAATCAAGCGTACTAATATTAGACTTATTAATGAGGATCCAAGTTATCATTCCAACTACTAAAAGCTTCTTGGGAATGTAGATGTTATGTTGTCCGAGATTCCTCTGGATTCTCGGGTTCGGATGATGGCTTTGAATGCATCAAACTTCCTCAATTATTTAAAAAATGGGAATTTACTAAACATACTATTTTTTTGTGAAATTATTTACAATTTTACTATCTTCCGAAAAGATTTGCAAAAATACTATTTTATTCTGAAAATATTTGCAAAAAAACGGAAGTTGCATTTGATTTGAATTGTGTAATTAATTTAGGTTGAATTTTAAATTTGATTTTAACTTACATTTTAGATTGTAAATTAGGTTGCAAATATGGTTGTAAAGTTGTATAAGATATTTTCGCAAATATTTTTTAAAATTTGAGTTGCAAACATGGTTATAAAGTTCAAAACGTATTTTTGTAAATATTTTTAAAAAATGATAGTATTTTTGTAAGAAAAAAATTAAAATATGAGTATTTATGAAAAACACCTAAATTTTTTTATTGCGACACGTGCAACAAATGGAGGAAAACAGATCTGGCCAGGCATAACCTTTCCATTTAGAACCTTAGCCTCACTAAATATTTAAGTAGCTTTTGGTGTTTGTTTACAATAGCAATGGCAGATCTTGCGACTTTTAAGTAGCTTTCCAATAACAATATCCAGCAAACAATCAGAGCACATATAACCATTTTTATTATTACATATTTTATATCAGAATAATCAAAAACTAATATATGTACATATAAGACTATTATTATAATTTGAATAAAAAATACTACAGTTAAGACTTAAGAGGAAAGTAATTAAAATATTTAATATTATATTTATTAATTTTATAATAAATTAATAATCGGTACGATTTTGTTTTCTCGATTTTAAAAAAATTATATACCAAACCCGAACTGTATAATTTATACATTTGAACGGTTTAATGATTTTAAAATTTTCAATTTTTTGAAATGTAATTTTTATCAATTTTTGTGCGGTTTCAAGTTGATTTTGGTTTTAAATCTATTTTATTCTGAAAGATAAATATTCTTACTAAACTAGTATGCCTTGTTGATTTTTGATTTATGATTTTTTATTGTTGCATGTTTCTAGGACTCTACCTGCTTTCTTTGGTTTTAACATTTTTCGTGAACTCAAATGGAATTCATTCATGTCATGCCTATGTTTGGAGTTCAATTTCTCAAAATGTCCATGTTTTTGTATAACTCGTCAAAGTACTCACTTTTTTCAATCTCTTTCCTCCACCTTATCAGCTCAAATTACTTTTAAACTTTATCATCTTTTTTTTGTTAAACAGTAACCAAACATGTGAAAACAATGTTATATAACTTTTATTTTTAATATATTTCTTATATTAGTATTCTCATATTTCATAATATTGTAAATTAAATATAATATTTAATTATATAAAATTTAAATTAAATATGTCACTAAATGTAATTAAATTATAAATTTAAAAATAAATCAAAAATCATTAATATAAATATTAAAATTACTTTAGAACTTATTTTAATATATATTTAATAAATTTTATATTTTTATTATTAAAACAATTTACAGTGACTTGTCAAATCCAACTTTTCAGTGGTTTGTTAGCTCAAACTTTTCAGTGAATTATCTATATCAATTTTTCAGCTTTTTGTCACTTCTAACTTTTCGGTAAATTATTAATTTGAAAATTTCAGTGTGTTGTCAATTCAAATAATGAATACAAAATGTTAAATTTCTCTATAAATAACTTCTTGAAATTACAAATCAAAGTAAGCTCATCAGATAAATTTTAAGGTTTTTGTAGTTATGAGTTTTATGTTTCTTATCATTTGTTACTAATACTTGTTTTCTTTATAAAAAATGGATAATACTACTCTTCCTAACGAAATTGCAGGAGTAAAGATTGATACCTGAGTTTTGGGAGATGAGGGTTCTTTGGGAGATTGTTATTTTCTTGAGGAGGATGCCATCAATGCTAGATTTTCATAATCAATTTCATCCTCTGAGCTTGAATCTGCCCAATCCTTTCCTGTCAATAAAAGTGCTTTTCCTTTTCCTTGACTTTTTGACTTTCTGCTTTCACTGGCAAAGTGCCCCAATATTTCACAGTTGAAATATTTGACCTTTGCTTTGTCAAGTTTGATTATCGTACTCCTACTCTTCTCAGTCTTCTCATCTTCCTTCTTGAATGATGACCTTTTGCTAAATTTTCCAGTTCTTTTGTTAAATTTCATTCTTTTGAAAGTTTTGGCAAACATAGCCATCGTTTGACTTAGATCAATCTCTTCATCAGAATCAGAGTCTGTGTCAGTAGACTCTGATTCCACAACAGTTTTACCCTACTTCCTTAAATCCTTGATTCTTGTTTCTGTGGGTTGTTCCTGTTGTTCTTTTTCAAACTCCATTTAGAGTGCTACAAATTTTGTCTTCACATACTTCTTATTCTTCCTCTGTTGCATCTCTAAATCATATGTCTTGAGCCTGCCATACAATTCTTCTAGAGTTAGTTCATCCAAATCTCTAGTTTCCTTTATGGCTGTAGTCTTATTGTCCCACTCTTCAGGAAGTGCTCTCAGAAACTTGGTGTTTGTATCTTCAGAATCATAAACCTTACCAAGCATAGCCATCTCATTCAAGAGTTTTGTAAACCTATCATACATCTCAATAATAGATTCTCCAGATTTTGCTTCAAAATACTCATACTCTTGAATTAGCAAAGACCTAGCATTCTTCTTGACATCTTTAGTTCCTTGACAGTGCACTCCAAGTTTTGTCCACATCTCATTAGCAATTTGACATGATATAACACAGTTTGTAAGAACAGAATCCAAACTGTTAAAGAGTATGTTTTTGACCTTTGCCTCCTTAAGAACATTCTCTTTGTCCTCTTTTGTCCATTTATCCTTTGGTTTTTCAATGAAGTGTTCTTCAGTTACTTTGCCTTCTTCATTGATTTAAGGCACTAGCTTTAAGGTCACATAGGGTCTTTCATGAATTCTTTCAAGATAGTAAGGATCTGTTACTTCCAGATGGTGCAGCATCTTGACCTTCCAGTGGGTGAACTCGTTTCTCTTAAGCATAAGAATCTTAGAATTGTCATCTTTTTTTCCAGACATCTTTAATCGATTTTAAATGTTAGGCTTTGATACCAATTGTTTTTCCAGTTGCACAAGTAGAAGGGGGGTTGAATACTTGTGTGTCTTTCCTGCCTGATTTAAAATCAACTCAATATCAATAAACTGATATGACTTAAGAACAAAGATCAACTAGAAAGATATGAATAAGTACTATTTATATTATTGATTTGTAAATACAAAACTCTCCTAGGGTGTACACAAACCTTAGCAGCTTCTCTGTGTTTATCACAACAACTCTCTCTATTTCTATGCACTCAGAAAGTTTCACTTAGACAAATTATGCTTCGACTTCCACACCTTTACAATTAGGTTACATAGAGTTTATATAGAGAGCTGCCTATCAGCTAATAAGAGAAAGATAAATTATAATAGGAATAGAATTCTTAATTATTAGTTGACAGTTTCCTTCTGCAATTCTCCTTCCTTTTTTATAGCATATCTGCAATATCTTTGGTTTTATCTTCGAAGACTTCCCTTATCTGTTCTCATCTTCTAAATTTAACTTTAACTTTATAGACTCTGAAATCTTCAAACTCTGCCAGACTATAGACTCTGATCATTTGTAGACTCTGACAGATTTTAGACTCCGATAGTCTATAGACTCTGATCACCTTCCAGACTCTAATCTTCATGCAGACTCTGGCTTTACTTTCTGCAGAAATTCTTCTAAGTACAAGTAACATGAATATTGACTATCTAGACTCTGATTATACATTTCAGAGACTAGAAAGATATATTACAAATAAACTAAGCTAACTCATGTTCTAGAATTTTGTACATCATCAAATGAATATATTCCTAACAAGCTCATCGGTACATTTCTATACCCATAGATATAATAAGGATTTCTCAATATAGGTACCAAAATAGGCAAGTAATGTTAGCCTATAGGCAGATGGATTGGTTACCATATCCTCCTTAAAACTGTTGGACCCCCTACATCGGGCCTCCTATGCAATTGTTGGACCCCATACATCGGGCCTCCTACGCGATAAATTTCAATCCAATAGAGCATCCAAACTCATAAGTATGCTTAGTTTTAAATACAGATCATATCCTCGTTATTTATACAATAATTCGCTGGATATGATGAGTTTATTATAATCAACTTCCAATATCAAGAGTACCAATATTAGGTAAATCTGTTTGCATAACAAAACATTTAAGAATCACAAATAGCTCTGAATAATAACTATTTGTCATGATATGAATAAATAAAATATAAAATAAATGTGTTTAGGATGATCAAGGAGAAAATACTTGCCTGATATAGATGTGGTCCTAAGCTGGAATGGGTCAACTACACTGCCCGTCTCACGGTATCACCTTTTAATAATTCCTTAATCTGACATTTCAACTTATTGAGTCTTCCATAACAATCTCGACATTACTAACTATTTAATCTTAACACTCGTCCCCGTTGGTCTAAAATTTCTACTGATTTCTCTATATAGGACAAATCTGGTCGTTCACCACATTTTCACACTCTATCATGAGCCTAACAATTGGGATTAGACGCTCTTCAGTTTAATACAAAAAATATATTATACGCATTTTACAAATCCAGTAATAGCGTCAATCAGTATGTAACTGCTCCCAAAACCTCGAATTAAATTGGTAGACTTATCGCAGCTTTATATTTATGTCAGCAAAGTTACTTCAGCCCGACCTGGTTGGCATACCTCCAAAACTTTTAGAGATAATAAAAATCACAGAACTTTGAAGAGAAAATATTTCATATTAAAGAAAGTGTTACAAAATTTGAGGTTATAAGATTTTGAGTTTTTAAAGTAAATCTCATTTGAAATGTAAAAATAAATGACTGATCAATATGATCAAAATAACTTAATGTTGTGTGCCTTAGTTAAGACACTAACAAGTAAAGGTAATTAGCCTTCTTGTAATGCACAACTCACAAGTGATGGTGTCCCATCAAACTTCTTTCACGCAGACAGATAGTCATTGTGTCCCCTATAATAGAGTTGTTTGCCTCAGTTGGAGTAGAGAAATATGAAAGGAATTTAAAATCAGGTTAATAATTGATGCTTTTTTATAATAATATTTTTGATGCACACCTAGGATTAAAACTGAACAAACTCTAAATGTGATATTTCTAGAGAAAAGAATAACCAGAAAAAAAAATATTGATACATAATGAGCAAGTGGGGGAATATATTCTTTATCAAAAATCTTTTTGGAAAAGGTATCAAAATAAATAATTGATGGGAAAGTAATCAAAATATTTTCCAAATGAGAAAGGTATTGTCAAGATCTCCACCGATGTCTTCTTTGTCGGCTCCTGAGATGGACCATCGTTCGATTCCAAACTTTTCTTCTCCATGTTCTAAAGTTATCGATACCCTACTTTGTCGTTGACTCGTAGTAGTGTCTGAAGATTCCACAATGGGTACAGTTATAAGGAATTCTATTCAGCTCAGCACAACCATCTCCAACAAACGTTCCAATCTTCACTTATTCCTTGGTACTGTATCCAATAGTCCAATACGAACTCTATAGCGGCAGCATGATCCAAATCCTCTAGTAGAAGTGGTAACTCAACTAGCTCGTGTACAGGAATAGGCTGAGGTGCCATATCCGGTACTGGCTCGGGTACTGTAACGGAACCCGGCTACAACCAAGTAACAAAATATCACCACACAACTCACATCATAGGCTTAAAGCTAATATCAAACATAAACCTATCTCATGTGAATGTAAACTTATCTCAAATGAATAAAAACCTATCTCATGTGATCTACCAAATCTTTCCTGAGCTATATCTCTGCATATTTCAGTGACTACCAACCTATAGCTCTGATACCAACTGTTACGCCCTCCAAACCTGTGGTCTAGATTTGGGGGTCACCAACCAATAATAACAATAATAAAATAATATAAACCAGAGGCACAATAAAATAATATAAATCAAATACGCAATGACCCCACCAACAACTAAGGATCGCTAACAGGTTATAGTATGAAATTAAGCAGTTGAAACTAAAAGTAAATCCAAATACTTTATTACAAGCCCACTACTAATCCACAAACTCAAATCCATAAGTCTAGATAGGTTTTAAGTCTAGATTCAGTTTTATTACAAGCACTATTTGTAGACATACTAAAACAACTAAATACCTGGGAGACCTGAGAAGTGAACGGTCTCAACACCTGTCTCTCGCTACGCCTGCTAGAGCTGCTGGAATGACTCATACTGACAGTCTAGAAGTATTTAGATAAAAATCAAGAATGAGCCAAAAAAATGTTCAGCAAGTATATGAACAATTGAAATTAAATCAAGATATGAGATCTGTATAGAGAACGAAATATGAAATAATTTATTATAAAAGTGAACAGTAAATAAATCATAGTTTATCTCAAACTGAAATAATATAGTATGTCATCAAAATGAACCAACTACTCAAAATCAATATATAATAGCCACACAGGCAATATGGATTGGATACACAAATATAAATACTATTTCCCACTGATCAGGTTTCAAAAGCAATAGGACCACTTTATAGTTCATCGGTATATTTCTATACTCATAGATATAACAATGATTTCTTAATATAGGTACCAAAATAGGCAAGTAATGTTAGCC
Source organism: Oenanthe sinensis (assembly GCA_028671895.1). Lineage (NCBI taxonomy): Eukaryota > Viridiplantae > Streptophyta > Magnoliopsida > Apiales > Apiaceae > Oenanthe > Oenanthe sinensis. Next base: position 27,758,321 of record CM053801.1, read on the forward strand.
TATAGAAAGATGGATTGGTTACCATATCCTCCTTAAAACTGATGGACCCCCTACATCGGGCCTCCTATGCAATTGTTGGACCCCTTACATCGGGCCTCTTACACAATAAATTTCAATCCAATAGAGCATCCAAACTGATAGGTATGCTTAATTTTAAATACAGATCATATCATCGTTATTCATACAATAATTCGCTGGATATGATGAGTTTATTATAATCAACTTCCAATATCAAGAGTACCAATATCATATAACTCTGTTTGCATAACAAAACATTTAAGAATAAAAAATAGCTCTGAATAATAACTATTTGTCATGATATGAATAAATAAAATAGAAAATAAATGTGTTTAGGATGATCAAGGAGAAAATACTTGCCTGATATAGATGCGGTCCTAAGCTGGAATGGGTCAACTACACTGTCCGTCTCACGGTATAGCCTTTTATTAATTCCTTAATCTGACGCTCATGCGGTTGCTACGAGTCTGAACTATTGAGATTGAGTCTGCACATCTACAACTATAGTCAAATATAATACGATACTTTAGTCCTTGAAGTACCTCGCTGTATTCTACGAGCATTTATAACTTAACTATACTTATATATTTATCTCAAACATATTCCTATTAAAAAGAAAACTCACATCAAACCTAACAAACCAATAAATAAACTATAAACCCAATTATTAACTAATCCTCAAACAACCAATTAACCCTCGAGACTCGAATATTAAACACAATTAATCCTCGAGACTCACATATAAATAAACAATTAATTCTCGAAATACGAATATAAATAAATAATTAATCATCGAGACTCGAATATAAACACACAATTAATCATCGAGACTCGAATATAAATACACAATTAATCATCGAGACTCGAATATAAATACACAATTAATTCTCGAGACTCGAATATAAATAAACAATTAATCATCGAGACTCGAATATAAATAAACAATTAATCGTCGAACAAAAGGAATAAAACTAACAATTCTAATTCATACATTAAAACTTATAACGTCTACCCTGGATGACGTTATCAAATTAAACAATTAAATATAACATTAAATATTTAAAATAAATATTTTTAATCAAATAATACTTGAAATCTGAAATAAATATCCTATTACAAGAAATTTTTTCAAAATAAGGTCTTTGTAAAATGAACTTTTCCCAGGGTCATAGCCCCTCAAAATCAATCTCAAATAATACAATACAACTATACTAAAATAAAGTAAACAAATTTAACCACAAAATAAATTATACATATACACATAAAATTTCCAGAAACGGAGAACACAATTATCTATACCTAAAAATCTGGCTAACAAGTAACTATCTGTAGTATAAAAATAATCTATAAAAATTATGTAATTAATATATATAAACTAGCATGCCCGAATATTTACAAGCATCAAGTTAGGATCTTAAAAGTCTTATCGTAAGATCAATTTCGGAGACTCCACGAATCTTTTCTAATGCCCGGAAAATATGCTCATAAAAATTTGAGATTAATACACATGCATATGCACGTGTTGTATTGCCTCCTATCTTGATCACCATCATCAGATCCCCTTTCTATACTCATAAATAAATTAAAAAGGAAAACCTTCCTAGAAAATAATATTCTTAAAACTCATCCAAAATTATATATATAAATATTGAATATTGGATGCATGGTTTGTAAGTAATGAATTTTGGAAGTTTTAAATATAAATATAAATGTACCGCAGATGACAGAGAAGCAGGGCACACGCAGAACAGAAAACAAAGGGAGACACAGATGGCACGAGTAAACAAAGAAGATGGGAAGGCGCATGTTTGGGGGGGGGGGGGTTGTGGCGATTACAGAGAGAAAAAAAACAAGGCACTAGAATAGGTTTTGGAAACAGGGGGTAGGGGGTTTTACGGGTAGATTTTAGGAAAAGGGGGTGGGTCGGGTAGATAGATTATATATATATATATAACATTTTTTTAAATCTTTTATGAAAAATAAAATATATTTATAAAAATCTTTTTAATATCACGTTTAATCTCTAAATAATTTTAAATAATCTCAAAAATTTTATAAAAATATTTTGGGGGGAAATATATTTTATTATTTTAAAACGAAATAAAAATAATAACTTTCTAAAATATTTAAATATTTCAAATATTTAAAATATAAAAATACTAAATTTTAAATATTTAAATAATTTACTCAAATAAAATTTCCACCCGAAGAAAAAATATCGACTCGAGATATTAACCCGATAAATAAAATAATATAAAAATTTTAAACCAAACTCAGCCCCACTGAACTGAAAATAATTTCTAAAATAATAATAAAAATATGGAAATGCATCCAACTGGAATAAAATATAAAAAATATATTCCTCTTCTTTTCAGAAAATCAATAAAATATTTAAATAATAAAAAAAATTAAAAAATATCCGGGTTGTCACACTAGAAACATCCTAATAGCTTCAAGACTTGCCACTGGTGCATATGTTTCATCATAATCTATTCATTCTTCTTGGAAATAACATTTAGCAACCAGTCTGGCTTTGTTCCTTATAACAATGTCATCTTCATCCAGTTTATTTCTGAATACCCACTTTGTGCCAATAATAGACTTTTTCTTTGGCCTGGGTACCAGTTTCCAGACTTTTTGTCTTTCGAATTCATTGAGTTCTTCTTGCATAGTAATTACCCAATCTGGATCTTCTAGTGCTTCATCTACTTTCTTTGGCTCTATTTCAGAGAGAAAACCAGAGAATAAACATTCATTATGTGAAGTACGTCTCGTTTGAACTCCAGCATCTGGATCTCTTAAAATCAACTCAAAGGGATGATCTCTACTCCACACCCTATGCCTAGGTAGATTTGCCCTAGATAATTCGGCTTGATTATCATTGAAGTGTTGAGTCCTGTTAATAGATCCTTCAATTGCTCCCCCTGACCTACTGCTTGGTTGAGAGTGAGATTCTCTGCCCCTACTAGTAGTTTATGTGAATCTTCCACTGTTTCCACTACTAGGGTCAGAATCATCTTTGTTGTTATTCTCATTTGATGCTTGATTTTCTGTTGCAGCTTCTGGTTCTACTCACCTTCATCTGAGTTCATATTTTCAAACTGCAGAGTTTCAGTGTCATCTGTTCTTTGCAGACTTGGGAGCATGGGATCATCGAAAGTTATATTCATGCTTTCAATGACCTTTTTGTTATCAATCACATAAACCTTGTATGCTTTAGATTCCAGAGAGTAGCCAAGTGTGAGATACAGTCTTATGGATTAAGTTTTGATTATTTTGTCTTAATGATAAGTGTAAATTAAATTAGAATTAGGAAGTTACTAATTAACATAGTAATCATCACTTAGGTTATTCTAAGTGACAGTCAACGAGACCAAAGTCAAACTGGGTCAAACAACTTTTATAAACGAAACCAAATAATTTTCTCTCTACATATAATTAGATGGGATTTATCAAAATAATGATAAAATCAAATCTAATTTACATATGTTATATTATTGAGGCAAAGACTGAAGATGAACAAATACAGTATTTTTAACACTGCTTTTACGAGACAGGAAATGTGTGATATATTTAAAAGAGTGCTAGTTTTAAAGGTTTTCAATGGAATATATTCTTAATATATTTGTTCAATTTTTCTTCAACAAAGTCATGCCTAGATATAAAATACATATTTTATCCCGGAAGCCCTGAATTGTCCTATTTCTTTGGATAATTTATATTTTAATTCAAATTAAATATTTCTTGGACTTCATAGTCATTATTATTCTAGGAATATTATATTTGAATATGTGTTTAGTCAAAACTTTATTCCAAACGTTGACAAGTTCCGACAAATGGCTATCGATTATTGTTTCGAGATGTAGGGACAGTGAAACGATCTTTTTCTCAAACAAATAGCTTCACTTGTCCAAATGACTTGAAACTTGTGGAATGTCATTAGAATAGTGAAAAATAAATTTAAGATTTATTTCATAATTTTTGGGTGACTTTTATTTTTGACCTGTATTCCCGGGTACATGATTGATTGTTCGGTCAATTAAAAGTTAATGAAGATCAACTCAAAATTGGGAGTAGAATTTTGAACATGACCTATTGAGATTATTCCTAAGTGATTCCCAAAGTTTCATAATTTTTGGAGCATATTTTGAAAAACGTCATTTTTCCAACGTATCGTTCGGTATCGTGTTTATTAGCTTAAATAATTTACTAAATGAGATTTGCACACTTTCCAAGAGTCGCATGGGAACTAATACAGTTGAGGGAACACATATTTGAAATATTGTACCTTTCCTTAATTTATGCAAAAGGTTGTTCCCTTGTCCCCTAATTAAATAAATCTAAAATGCCTAATTTTTTGCTATAAATAAAGCCTCATCCCCCACCATTATTCAAGCCATTTTGTGTCAAGTAAATGCTGTAATTTTCTCTCCTAAGAACCTCTTTTCTCCAGAAAGTTTTCATCTCCAAGAGTTCTTGAGCTTTAAGCCTTGTTCCTTCATAGATCTTTCACCTTTAAGGCTTATAAACACATTTACTTGCACAATTTCCACACACATCTTACAAGTACCTTTAGGATACCCAAAGACCATATCTTAGCAGCCCTTATACTTGTCTAGTTGCCCCCAAAGTTATACCATAAGTTGATATTCCGGCCATTTTCCGGTGACTTTTTCCGGCGACCCCTCTTTGTGTGTTTTTGGCTTCTAATTAGCTTTTTCTCTTGATTTCTCTCTAGATCTCAAGGGTTACAAGTTGGTTATATATATATATATATATGTATATATGTATATATATGTATATATATATATGTTATATATATATATATATGTTATATATATATATATATATATATATATATATATATATATATATATATATATATATATATATATATATATATATATATATATCAGTAGCTTGGTTCATGTCTAGTAGTGTGTGTATCTTGCTTGCTTGATTTTTTTGTATACACACACAAAAGCTTGAACCCGAACCTAACTCATATCCCTTGATTTCAAAAGAAATATTTTTGTCTCTAACAAGAGCACAAGGGTCATAAGTTAGTTATTTCTTTTTTATTTGATATATATATTATTCGGCTCTATATAGTTAATTTGTTTAAATTAGTTCGAATTTTTTTAGCTTAAGTATATAGTTAGCCTTGTTAATGATTTATATATACACGAGCTTTAATAATTTGTCATCTTTAGTATATATAAGTTGTGTTGGTATTTAGGGAAGCTTTCTTTTCATCTCTTGATCACCTAAATTAGTTGTTCATATCCTTGGTTTACCTTTTCGGGATTAATAACAACTCCAAGTTACTTAAGTTTCGAGTCGAGACCAATTTGTATAAGTCGAGGTATGACATAAACAAAAGGACTCCTTGTTGAACTTTTGTACTCAAAGCTAGATCTTATTCTAAGTTAGAACCGATTTGTATAAGTCTCTTTAGAGATATAAATAAGCGGTTCCTTGTTGAATATTTGTAAGCTATCTCATTTTATTTCCGAGTTGAGTAATATTCCTATAAGTCTATATTATAAGACATAAACGAGCATCTCCTTGTTTGAAATAAAAAGAGGCATAAACTAACTCATATTCCGAGATTAGAATATTCGTATAAATCTCATCTATTATTTAGAGATATAAACGAAGCTCTCTTGTAAAATATTTGTAAAGTTTAAACTCACTTTAATTCTGAGTCGAGAATTTTTGTACAAGTCTATATATTAAGGCATAAATAAAAGTACTCCTTGTTTGAATTATTAAGTGAAAGAAGCCAACCTAGATTTCGACGTATAAGTCGAGGTACGACATAAATGAAACATCCTCGTTGAATCTTAGTGGTTTATTTCGAGTTTATTTTAAAGGCCAATTTAATTGTTGCTCTAGGTCTTATAACCAACTTGATTTCTAAAATGAGCTTGACATAAATCAAGTCAATATATTTGGCCATTAGTTTAGATCATATACCCCGGCCTTATATATCAAACAAAGTAGTTAGAAAATGTACTTGATCTTATTCAAGTCAAATATATTTGGTCTATATCTTGGCCTTATATATCCCTATATATATACTACCTCCGTCCCACCCAATTGTTATCCTTTCGGAGAGAAAGTCCGGCACGCATTTTAAGGTGCACGAATAAAAATTTATTTTTATTCAAAAAAAAATTAAAAATTTATTTAGAAAAAAAATTAAAAATAAGTTATGGAACTATACTTTATATGCACCTTAAAATGCGTGCCGGACCTTCTCTCCGAAAGGATAACAATTGGGTGGGACGGAGGGAGTGGTATATATATTTACTTTAAGTGCTTGCATTGCATTCATACGCTTTACATAACGCAATTTACTTTAGCATATTTACTTTAAGTGCTTGCATTCATACGCTTTACATAACGCAATTTACTTTAGCATACGCACTTACTTTATTGCATACACGTTCATACACTACGTGTGGTTCGTCCTTCTAACGAAGCGACTTACCCCGACTCATATTTATATATTTTATTGCTTCGGCTATATTATATATATTTGTTTGTTTGTTCCCGGTCTAGTACAGTAACATACTAGTCCACCAACTTCTTTTCTTAAACAGGGTTATTAAGTCATAGTACTGGTTATCTAGACTTTGTTAGTGAGGTGAAGTGAAGTGAGGTGATACTTGTTCTAAGACCCAAGTCCTAGGTACGCTGATGGAAAGTTGGGTGTCTCTGCACTGTGAAGAAGAGGAAAGGCCCAAGACCTAGGACCTAAGATCTAATACCTACAGAGGGTTAGAGGAACATAGTCTACGCAGAGTTGTTTTATTTTTCTTACTTGTATTTGAGGAGGTAACAGGAAGTTACGCTCCAAGATAAACTTGTACGGGTTCTACTTAGATTGTGAGGAGGTAGCGGGGAGTTATGCTTCAAGATTAGTCTAGTAGGTTTTGCTATTGTATTTTGAGGGGTTAATGGGGAGTTAAGGTCCGAGATAAATACATAGTGGTTGTAAAGGCTTCTCCGCCTCTATAAGAAGTGAATCATTTTATAGTGCGAAAATATCGAGTTTAGGGAGGGACTCGGGGACTAGACTAGGGGTGAGCGGATCCGTTAAGGGATTGCGCCATCGCAAACCAGGATAAAAATCTTGTGTATTGTGCTCTATTTCTTTACTATCTTTTAATTTCCGCATTTGATTTATTTGACTAGTAACATTTTTAAAAGAGAAGAGAAAATTTTAAAATGCCAAGCTCTAATTTTTAAAAAGGTATTAATTTATTCAACCCCCCTTCTAGCTAATACCCCATCTTTACGGACCTAACAGTTGGTATCAAAGCAGTGCTTTTGATTGTGTTCTGAGGCCTTTTTCAGTGCCTATGAACGCGACAAAAATTTGATCTTTTATGGCGTATTTGAGTACCATTGGTTGTGGTGAAGGTCTCTCGAGTTCGAGACCTCCTTTATTCGACGGCACCAACTTTGCTACTTGGAAAATAAGATTTAGAATTTATGCTAAATCCCAAGGTGTCAAAGTGTGGATGGCTATCGAAGATGGTGTTGTTGTTCCGACTAAAGTAGTTGACGATACTATCATCGAAAAGAAAGTCAGTGAATACACCCGCGAAGATGAAGAGTTAATGAACACAACCGCTAAAGCGAAAATGGTCTTAACCAGTGCACTTGCAGAAAAAGAGTACAAACGAGTTAATAACTGCAAGTCGGCACAAGAAATGTGGAACAAATTGGTTATTACCTACGAGGGAACAATGGATATTAAAGACTCTCGAATGGATACTCTTATCCAAGAATACGATAACTTTAAACTCCTCGAGGGTGAAACCATCATCGATATGGAAACGAGATTTACTCGGATTATCGATGAACTTGCACAACTCGGAAAAGCTTATTCGATTAATGAGAAAAATCGAAGGGTGTTAAAATCTTTACCTCCGAGTTGGAAAGTTAAAGTTACCACTATAAAAGAAATGCATAATTTAAATGCATATACCATCGATAGTTTATTCGGTAACCTTCATGCATACGAAGAAGACAATGCTCCGGATAAACCTCTTTCTGAGATTGAAGAAAAGAGAAAGAGTATGGCTCTAAAAGCAATACTTATCGATGAGGATGAAAACAACGATGACTTAAACGAAGAGTTAGAAAATCTCGATGAGCAAGAAATTGTTTTACTCACGAGAACACTCCGTCACGTTTTACAAAGCAAAGCTCAAAGATACGGGAAAAGGTTTCTTAAATCTGGTAACCAACAACGAGTTTTCAACTCTAAGGGTAGGCCTAATTATAAGAACAATTTTCCTAGCACGAGCTATGCTAAAGGCAAAGGTGTGCAATAACAAGCAAATAATGCTTACAATAATAACTCGAAATTTACGAGTAATTATACACCTAAGCCTAAAGAGGCAAATCCCGAGGAAAATGAAAATGTTTGTTTCGAATGTAAACAACCTGGTCATTTTAAAAGGGAATGTCCAAATTTGTCTAAAGGACAAATCCTTGTTGCTGAAAATGGATGGGATTTATGCGAGAATGAGGAAACTCCGGAGAAAAATGAAGAAATTATGAACCTCTGTTTAATGGCGATCGGAGACGAAGCTACTCCCTCGGAAGCCTCCATTTCTCTACAAGAGGTAGTATCTTAAATCAACTTCAATATTGTCATGTAGCAGTAATGATAGTAAATTGTCTAAAATTGATCACTATGACATGGATATTTCTGAGTTAAGAAATTTGGTTAAAGATTTGAAAATTGGTTATGATGAGTTAAGTCGAAACTATACCAAGACCAAATCCGAAAAGGAAAAATATAAGGATTTGTGTCTCCAACTTCAAACAGAGTTCACTAGTTTGACCGACGTACATGTTAAAGACATGGAGTACGTTACTAACATTCTCTCTCTTAATGAAAGCTTGAAAATCGAGACAAATGAAAAGTATGATCAAATTCATACTCTAGTAGTCGAAAATATGTTCTGATTCGACAAGATGAAGAGATTGAGAATGACAAGATTCATTTAGATGAATGCAATCGTGAGCTCTACGTTGAGCTTTTAAATTTGAAAATTCAAAATGAATTACTGATTCAAGAGAATTCTTCAAAATGCAATCGTATAAATGACCTCGAAAAGTCTCTTACGGGAGATCGAGAGGAAGAGCTTCATGAAGCCTTAAAAGAATAAAAATTTGACTACCAACTTCAATTAATGAGTAAAAACATCGATTATGCCAAACTTAAAAGAAAGGCAGATGTTGAACTCGAAAGTCATCAAAGACTTGTCTCGGAATTAGAAACGATGAAGTTGGAAAGTCAAAGGCTTAAAGATGAAAATCAAAAGATCTTATCTCAAGGTATGGATAAAGAGAGTTTCTTAACTAACAAGATTGATATCTTGATTAAAGAAAAAGAAAATCTCGAATCCACTTTGAAACAATTCACTAGGGGCAGTGTCATCTTGGAAAGAATGCTACTTAGTACCCGGGAATCATTTAATCGTGAAGGATTGGGTTATGAACATAATGGCCTTCCTAAAAAGGAAGAGCATAAACCTAGACCTCTGATTAGTGCTACACCTAAGTCACCTATACCTAAGTGTACGTATTGCAATGTAAGTGGACATATTCATTTATATTGTAAAGCCATAGAAGGTGAACTTAAGGGGAAGTACAAATGGGTTCCTAAAGAATCAATTTCTAAAAATAGAAATGATAAGAAAATATCCCAAAAGAGAAATGATTCTAAATTGAAAGTTCGAAGTTAACTAAGGTTTTGGTATCATCAAGAACCAATAATCTATGGACCAAGGAACATAAAAAATATTCATCCTAGTTGTAGTTCAACTAGAAGGGATAATGTTCCTCAAAATGGACCTAAGACTCAAAATCCTAACTACCATGGTCAATCTCGTAATTTAAATGCTAACATGCCTAGAAATGCGAATTATCATGCTAGATCGAGTCATCATGCTAATATAAGTCACAATGCCTATTCTAATACTTCAAATGCTCATGTTAGACATAATAATGCGAATTACAGTGCCAAAGCTAATTATAGAAATTCGATTATTACCATATTCCCACATAGTAAGACTTATAATCATGTTAACTATATCAAATATACTCCTAGAAGAAATCCCTATCATATTTCTTCTAGGAATGAAGCATCTAGAAGATTATATGATGATGTGCAATATTATCCCATGCCTAGATTTTTTAATGCTATTTTATATATGTTTTATGATGTACTAACCCAAGGACCCTTAAGACAAAGGGGTACCAAAATGATTAACTAATTTGTTTTGTAGGTATGCCTTACTGCTAAGAAAGACGTGTGGTACCTTGATAGTGGATGTTCCTGACATATGACCGGTAATAAGTCATTGTTGAATAACATTAGAAAGGTAGCTGCCGGAAGTGTAACCTTTGGAGATAGCAGTAAAGGCAACATCATTGGCATTGGGGATATTGGAAATGAAAGTTTTAAAATAACAAACGTACAATTAGTCACGGGACTAAAGTATAATTTGTTATCCATAAGTCAACTATGTGATAATGGTTGCAAAGTAGTCTTCTGATTGTCACATTGTTCTATTTACGATGCATATGGAAGACTAGCTCTAAACTGTCCACGTGATAAAAATGTATATACGTGTGACACTACGAAATATGAGAATGTATGTTTGGTTTCCATTAATGAGGATCCATGGTTATGGCATCGAAGGTTGGGCCATGTTAACATAAAACTCATTAAAACTATATGTTCAAAGGAACATGTACATGGATTACCGAAACTCAATTTCATTAAAGATCATATATGTGAAGCTTGTGAAATTGGCAAACAAATTCGAGCATCTCATAAAGCCAAATTCATAATGTCTACTTTTAGACCACTTGAGCTATTACATATGGATCTTATTGGACCAGTCCCAGTACAATGTCTTGGAGGAAGTCAATACACCCTCATGGTAGTTGATGATTACTCTCGGTATACATGGACTGAGTTTCTAAAGTCAAAGAGTGATGCATTTGAATCATTTGCTGCTCTTTGCAAACGCATACAAAATCGATCATCTATATCAGGACTGATCATGGAAAAGAGTTTGAAAACTTTAAATTTATTGAATTTTGTGAAGCGTATGGTATTACTCACAACTTTTCTGCTCCTTATACACCGCAGTCAAATGGGGTAGTTGAAAGGAAAAATAGAACGTTGCAAGAAATGGAAAATACTATGCTTAATGAATATCGTCGACCAAAATATTTTTGGGCCGAAGCTATATCTACTGCATGCCATGTTCTTAATAGAGTATTACAATGACCTATCAAAATAAAAACTCCATATGAGCTTTATTTTGGTAAAACTCCTAAGCTTGGTTACTTCAAAGTTTTTGGAAGTAAATGCTATATCATGAATACCAAAGATTATTTAACGAAATTTGACCCAAAATCTAGAGAGGGCATTTTTCTAGGATATTCTGTGAATAGCAAAGCTTATCGAGTATTTGATCTTAATACCTTGGTTGTGGAAGAATCAATGAATGTTGCATTCGATGAATCAAAACCAAACTCAAAGTTTAAAGATTTGATAGAAGAGGAACCAGATTCAAATGATCATATTCCAAGTGATATTAAAAATGTTATTCGACAAATTGGAAATATGAATATTGGACCTACAATCCCAAAGAATCCTCTGGAAAAAGATGAGGACGAACTTCAATTGCCTATGGAAATACCATTGCTTAAAAATCATCTGATAGACTATGTCTTAGGGGATTTAACTAAAGGTGTCCAAACTCCTGCTCAAGTTCAAAACATTGTGAGTCATATGGCTTTTCTATCACAAATAGAACCCAAAACCGCAAATGAAGCTTTATTGGATGAGGATTGGATTTTTTTTATGCAAGAAGAATTAAGCCAATTCTCTCGTAATAAAGTTTGGGAACTAGTTCCACAACCCCCTGATACTTCCATTATTGGAACAAAGTGAGTTTTTCGTAACAAGTTAGACGAAAGTGAACAGTGGTAAGAAATAAAGCATGATTGGTTGCTCAAGGCTATACTCAAATGGAAGGAATAGATTTTGATGAAACCAATGCTCCTGTGGCTCGAATTGAATCGATTCGAATGTTTTTATCCTTCGTGTGTCATAGAGGTCTCATGATCTATCAAATGGATGTTAAATCTGCTTTCCTAAATGTTGTCTTAGAAGACGAAGTATATGTAAGACAACTACCTAGATTTGAAGATCATTTACATCCTGAATATGTGTATAAATTGTACAAAGCCTTATACGGGTTAAAGCAAGCTCCTAGAGCTTGGTATGAGAGGTTAAACAAATTCCTTATTGAAAATGGTTTCAAAATAGGAGTTGTTGATACCACTCTCTTTACGAAGTATGAAAATGATGACATCTTGCTCGTTCAAATTTATGTAGATGATATTATCTTTGGTTCTACCAAGGAATCTCTATGTAAAGAATTCTCAGATATTATGAGTAAAGTATTTGAATTGAGTATGATGGGGGAATTAAATTTCTTTTTAGGATTGCAAATTAAACAATCCGATGAAGGCATTCATATTTCCCAATCGAAATATTGCAAGGAAATGCTTAAGAAATTTGAGATGGAAAACTGTAAGACCACCAGTACCCCTATGTCACCTGCATTAAAGATGTCTGAAGATCCTAGTGGTATGTCTGTGGATACAAAAAAATATGGAGGAATGATTGGCAGTCTTCTTTATATTAATGCAAGTAGGCCTGACATACAGTTTAGCCTATGTAAGTGTGCCCGCTTTCAAGTCAGCCCCAAGGAATCTCATGTGACTGCAGTAAAGCGGATACTCAGATACCTTAAGGGGACCACTGATATGGGCTTATGGTATCTAAAAGGACATTCATTTGACCTAGTGTGTTTTTCTGATTCGGATTATGCCGGACACTTGATTGATAGAAAAAGCACAAGTGGTACTTGTCAGTTTCTTGGTGGATGTATAATTTCTTGGTTCTCTAAAAAATAAAATTCTGTATCTATATCCACCACAGAATCGCAATATATAACAGCTGCAAAATTTTATGCTCAAATCCTTTGGATGAAGCAAACAGTAGATGACTATACTGTGAAATTTGATGCAGTGTCAATTCAGTGTGACAATATAAGTTCAATCAGTTTAAGCAAAAATCTGTGTTGCACTCGTTATCAAAACACATTGATATCCGACATCATTTTCTAAGAGATCATATCTCTAAAGGTAATATTAAAATGGTATATATTGATACTAAACATAATATTGCGGATATCTTTACAAAACCTTTGAGCTCCTAAAGATTCAATAAACTCTGTCTGGAGTTAGGAATGCTAGTGTGCCCAAAATAAAGACACTGAGTGTCTCTAATTTTATTGAATTAATTTTCAGTAAAATTTGTTCCGCTTATGGTTCAGGATATTATTTGAGCGTATTTCGAGGTGAAATTCAGATTTGTCAATAATGACTTGATTATAAGTTGTTCAAGCCTTACTGTGAAATTAAGCTCAATAAAATAATATTAATTAACATAGCTATTGATTGGCCTTGGAATACTTCGAATTTCAAAACTCGGAAAAATAGTGAGTGTTAATTAATATGTCCCAAAAATATTTAATTAAATTAATAGAAATTTAGAAATAAATTTCCCAATTTAGAAAAATATTTTTTGATGGAATTTTATTTTATAAAATTTAATTATGTTTTCCCTTATAATTAAACGTTGTAAAATAATTTTATTGTGAGACATACTATTTTATATAAATTAATTATGATTTTTGTAATTAAAAATATATAAAATTTATGCAAGATTAAAAGTGTTGAATATAATTTATTATTTATATAAAATTACAATTTTAATGATTTTTTTACGGATTAATTCATGACCATTGGATCTTGTGGGGTTTTAATCTAGGCCCTTGAATTGAAAAATATATAAGAAAAATTATTCCTTGATTAATTCATTTTATTCGAGCTGCACAGTGTTTCGTCCCAAATTCCCTCATCTCCCGAAACCCTAGATTCAAAACTACCCAATTCAGATCATATGAGCTGAAGGGTTTCGAGGCACAAACGCAGCGTAATAAACGCGAAAAATAAATCAAAATAGCGAAACCCTCCGCAGGATCCATGCGAAAACAAAAGATTTAATTCGGAGATAAAGAATAAATACCTTTAGAAGCTTTAACAGTTCATTAATGGAAGAATAATGGAGATCTAAAGCTTGTTTAATCACCACGTATCCCGCTCTCGCGATCTACGCTCTACGGTATCCACACGAACACTTTTCATGAAGGATTGATGTGTACTAGCACCGAAAACTGCTTCTCTCTCTCTATCATCCTCTTTTCTCAAAACGGCTAGGGTTTTAGTAAAAAACATATCACTTTTTTTTTAAATTAAATCAGCCCATAAAGAGATTATATAGAGAGAGGAATAAGTTTTCTAATTATAATTCAATTATAATTAATACTAATCCAAAATTCTAAATTATTTAATTAAGTCTCACTTAATTAATTAATTATTAATTTTGGAATTAGTTTAAATAATTCATTTATTCTATTTATATAATTAATTAAGTCATACTTAATTAATATCAAAAATAAAATAAATTACTTATTTAATTTAAATTCATAATTTAAATTATTTCTCCTTCAAGCGTTCTTTGTGTGTGACCCTGTAGGTTATTATTACGTTGGCAACAATTTTAATCTCTAATTAAAATTGTAAACAATGAACGGCATCTAGTAATACATCATTGCTACCCAAGTAATAATAATAAATCGGTGATTCGATTAAGCCTTTCGTGAATAATGTTCCATGTAATATAATACATTTAATCTTGATATTATAGATTAAACTCAAGGCATGTCTCGTGTCATCCTCTTCATAATTTAATCATTATTTTCTTCATCGATGAGTAGACTATTAAAATCAAATCAACATTTGAGCACGGCCGTGCATTTCACAGTCTCACTCAAACAAGAGGCCAATAATATCACTCCTAAAATTAGGAGGATTAAATCCCATATAGATCATTCATATTTCTCATACGATTCATAATATACTCAATGCCCACTTTTATCATCACCCGGTCAAAGGTAACTTTTAATGTAATCAAAGTATATTAATTCTCGTATAGAAATATAATGATTTCAGGTCTAAGGATCATTACACCATTATCACAGTGAGAATTACTTATGACACTTATTTAACATGTAGAATCTCACGGCGGGTCATTCCAGTGCCATGCATTGATACATGCACTTATGTTCTTGACTTTAGTATCACCATACCTATGACCAATGAGATGTGGTCATCTGTCAAGAAACATACTAGTCTTTGTGCATTATTATTGTCCTTTAATAATAATACTCGACTATGGAATTTTAGGAATAAGATACTATTCATATAATCTCATTTTTAAGTCACATACTTAAAGATATATAATACGTATCAAAATTCCAAGGACATTTATTATGCTTTCAATTTATTACGCAGTAAATAAAACATAATAAATAAATAATAATTAATAAAACATAATCCTTAATAATAAATATTTTCCTTAAAATATAAAAAGTATTGTCTCTAGAGCACAATTACTAACAATCTCCCACTTGCACTAGAGCCAATTACCTAAGTATCCAATACTCATGGAACTAGTGTGACTTTCGTGCTTCTGCTGCGACAAAGCCTTTAGTCAGTGAGTCTGCAATATTATTATTAGTATGCACTTTACATATATGTATATCTCCTGTATCATTAATCTCATTAATTAGGTGATATCTCCTAAGTACATGCCCAAACAGCCTCCTTGGCTGCTTCGCAAGCATCAATATACTCAGGCTCTATTGTAGAATCAACAACTGTCTCTGTTGTGAACCATTCCAGCATACAACATCTCAATAAAAATAGATAAAACACAAAGCCAAACAGAAACATTAAATCATCGTTATCTGTCTAGAAACTAGCATCACTGAAACCACTTACAACTAGCTTCACATCTCCTCCATATAACAAGAATGAATCTTTAGTCCTCTTCAAGTACTTAAGAATATTCTTGACTGCCGTCCAGTGACCTTCACCTGGATTAGACCGGTATCTACTCGTTATGCTTAAAGCATACGAGACATCGGGACGAGTACATATCATTGCATACATTATAAAACCAATTGCTGACGCATATGGAACTCTACTCATGCGGTCCTTATCATCCAATGATTTAGGACAAATTTTATTTTGAGATCACTATCCCATGAGACATTGGGACATATCCATTTTAGTCTCTTTGCATTCGAAATCGATGTAAAACTTTGTCAATGTATGTACTCTGACTTAGGCCGATCAATCACCTTCAACTATCTTTATAGATCTCGATCCCTAATATATAGGACACATCGCCTAAGTCTTTCATTGAGAAATTATTTCTCAACCAAGTCTTCACAATCTATAGAGAAGAAATGTCATTCCCTATTAGTAATATATCATCAACATATAATACTAGGAATGCCACATGGCTCCCACTAAACTTCTTGTAAATACAAGTTTCATCTTCATTCTGAATAAAGTCAAACTCTTTTTGACTATTTCATGAAAATAAATGTTCCATCTCTTAGAATCTGGAGTGTTCATAGCGTCTTGGTAGGTGAGTGGCTCATCTTCATCCACAAGCATCACATCACCATCTTGAGTCAAGAGAAATCCATAATATCTCTCGGGCTCATGGTGAATCCTACCAGACCTATGAACAACCTGTGTTTCTTGAGCAGTATTGTTTTCTTGTACATTCTGCTTAGGTTCCTACATTGGTTCAATGTTATCATGTGGGTCTCGAACTTCATCGAGATCTATTATCTTCCCACTGTCTTTCTTAGAGAGCATCTCTCTCAAGGAACATAGCAGTTCAAGCAACAAACACTTTGTTCTCGGAAGAATTATAGAAAAAATAACCCCCTGTTTCAGTTGGGTATCCCACAAAATTACATTTATCTGATTTTGGTCCTAGCTTGTCAGAGATTAAACGTTTCACAAACGCTTTACATCCCTAAATTTTCATAAATGACATGCTGTGACGTTTCTTAGTCCATATCTCATAAGGAGTCTTTTGAACCATTTTAGTAGGAACACGGTTAAGTGTATGTGGAGCCGTTTCCAGGGTGCAACCCCAGAAACTAATTGGAAGATTCCTTGACTCAAAATTGATCGTACCATGTCCAACAAGGTGTGATCCCTCTTATTAAAAAAAAACTTTTCTTTGATATTTTCTACTTCATCTTTATAGTCTTTGAACTTTTCAAATGATTCGGATTAATTCTTCAAAAGATACATATATCCGTATCTACTAAAATAATTAGTAAATTTAATGAAGTTAATAAAATCTACCTTTTGTCATCGTACACATATGACCACATACATCACTATGTATAAGTCATACCTGTTCAATGACCCCTTCACCATGTCCGGTAAAAGGAGCTGTAGTCATTTTGCCAAATAAACCAAGATTCACATCCTTTTGTATAATTCATAATCAAACTTATCCATGAATGCATCCTTATGTATTCTGGAAATGCGTTTCTCATTAATATGGCCTCAACAACAGTGCCAAAGGTAATATTTGATTTGAGTCACTTTAGAACATATAAATTGTTAATTAGTTGTGCAACATTATAAGCCTCATCATCAAAATAGAATAAACAACTATTGTTATTTAATTAAAATGAAAAAACCTTTCTTGTCCAAACAAGAAACTGAAATAATGTCTCTGCCAATTGCAAACACGTTAAAACAATTATCAAGTTCTAAATTTTCCTTATAGGCTAAAAGTTAAGTAACGAGTCCCTCTAACCAGAGCAACTACTTTTACTCCAATTCCAACCCGATACCTGAAGCTTGACCCTTATTGATCATCTTTTTCAGATCTTCCAAATAATTATGACAGTTTAATTTCCAATCTCCCAATTTTCCACAGAAGCGACAATCGTCTTCTTTATCAACACCTCATTCAGACTTTAGAGTCTGCTTTAGGGATTGGACTTTGGTTGGACAACGTAACTAGATCAAATCTTCTCCTTGCCTTTCCATTTTCCTTTCCCTTTTGCATTCCCTATGTTTACCATCAATATAGTAGTAGTTCATGCATTTATCATATTGCTTTCAGCAGTTCTCAACATGCTTAGCAACTCAATGGGTGTTTTACCGATGTTATTCATTTTATTGTTCATAACAAAATAAGAATAATATTTGTCTAATCTTTAGAACATGTGGTGTAACCGGGTCTCACTCTCCCTACTTGTAAGTGTATAGTGCCCTTTTATTTTCAAATATATCTTGTGCTCAAACTCTCATAAGCATCTATATGCTCATGTTTCTTCTTAAGCTCAGCACACATATTTGCGAGCATGAAACATGAAACATCAGTCGCAACATCAGTTTGCTTCCAATAAGCACTATGATTTGCACATGTTACATTCTCAACTCTAAGGGAAGGGGAAGAGATTTGACTAACATCGTGGTGTCCGAGGACTATCCTCAAGCTCCTATGTC
This sequence comes from Oenanthe sinensis, assembly GCA_028671895.1. Classification (NCBI taxonomy): domain Eukaryota; kingdom Viridiplantae; phylum Streptophyta; class Magnoliopsida; order Apiales; family Apiaceae; genus Oenanthe; species Oenanthe sinensis. Next base: position 27,776,915 of record CM053801.1, read on the forward strand.
AATCAAGGAAATATATTCTCGTCAACTTGTCCTTCTCAAAAACTGATCGCAAAGAGAAGTTGTTTGTGTTTATCATTTGATATCTACAATATTAAAGTGTATAAAATAAACTAGATTACAAATTTAATATTAATTATGTTTAAGTGATTATGGTATATCACCATATACCTCCCACTATTTTTATCAAACTAATAGCCCTAACTATTAATTTGGAAAATATTTCTTTAAATCTTTCTAGTGAGCCAAGATCCATATTTTATCCATGTTTTAAGATAGCGTTGGCTAATACACTCAAAACATGACTATTTAGGTAGACAACATTTGTCAATTATATCAAATATAATTCTTGGAAAGTTTGGTGGAACAACCCTTTGTACACATTTATCCAATAAATCTCACCAAACTCTATGCCTCTAAACCCACAATCCTATTGTGATGATTTAGTTAAGTTAGACCCAATGTTTCAACAAACTAAGTACACTTACTTATCTCGTCTTTCCATGATTGATAAAAGCACCTTGCTTTGGCAAGCCCACTCCTTCTCAATCTAGATCTTGACGAGTATTAAACATTGAAAGGCATCCGATTAACTTAATATGTATTCAGGGATTTTTATTATTTATTTTAACGATCATGATCTCATCATAAAGAGATTCCCAATTTTTCCTTGATCAAATAATTCATTTCAATATTCGTCAATGGATTGATTTCCAGGTCGTCGGAGAAGTCACAAGCGGTCTCACTTAAAACCCAACTTTCTTACGAATTAAACTAATAATCCTCTTTTGACAAAATCTCCCCATATCAGAAAAAGAAAATTCATATTTAATACCGTGTTCATAAACACAAGAATCTCATGATCGTTTGTTCAATTTTAAAATCTTGAATCGTTACAGATTTTATCTTTCTTAAGCAAACATGGCATGGGTGTCGTATCTAATACATACATGATTAATCAATATTAAGCATGCATCTCGATTATATCTACGCATACATACTAACACATGCAATCATATACATATATGTAATGTGCGTAAATTAAACGTGTTTGGTTATGGCCCCATCCTATGTGATCTTTCCAAGCTAATGGAAATATCAAGGTCAGTCTATGGTTGTTTTAAAATACTATCTATTACATGTCTTCTTTCTTCATTGCTCCATCATCCCCTTTTGGATCGCCTCCTTGCTTGGAAGTCTTCATTGATAATTACATTGAATAATAAAAATAAAACTATTCTAATAAAATTACAAGAAGAACTCGAGTTACATTCGAGATAATTAAATTACAATGAATAAACGACATGCAAGTCGTATTTAAAAACCAAAACCATAAATCAAAACCACTATACTATGGGTCTTTAGGCCATAACCATCCACCATGCTATCACATAACACATATAATATATCTAAGATTATATAAACATATCATATAATCATATATAACAAATTTCGAAATTTCAGAAAATTAAAAACAGATTTCTGAAAACAATAAATCGCTGTTTCGAGGCCCTTAACGACGTTAAACGCCTTACAAACCTGTCGATGATAGAGATTCTATCAGTTTTGTTCATTGGCCCGATTCCAGTCAGAAAACACATATCGTTTGCGAAAATCGGATTTGGCAATCAGATTTCACCAAATCTGACGGTGTTTCGGAAATCGTATCATATACAATCCCCATAACAAGAACAAGAATATATCATATATACATACATAGTGATACATACAATCATCACATGATTATACATTACATGAATATCATATATTCATAATATATACATACATATACTCAAAATTTTAGAAAATCAAATAATTTTCAGAAAATAATAAATCACCATTTTGGGGCCTGTAACGACATCCAATGGCTTACAGATGCAGAGATGACTATGTCAGTATTGCTCAGTGACCCAATTCCAGTCAGAAAACACATATCGTTTGTGAAAATCGGACAACGGACACAGATTTCAGAAAATCTACGACAGCTGTTTCAGAATTCGTATCGAATATGATTCCCATAATAAGAACAAACATGTATCATATACATACATCAATACACATAATCATCATATGATTATACATCATATGAATATCATATATTCATAATATATAAAAATATATACATATTGTATCAATACAAAATCTTGATAAATCGCATACATGCTTACATATCGAAAACTATTAAGCACATAACCGAATTAAAACGTTTCGCAAGTAGATCTAATGCCATTGAAGGGTTTCGAGGCACAAACGCAGCGGAATAAACGCGAAAAATAAATCAAAATAGCGAAACCCTCCGCAGGATCCATGCGAAAACAAAAGATTTAATTCGGAGATAAAGAATAAATACCTTTAGAAGCTTTAACAGTTCATTAATGGAAGAATAATGGAGATCCAAAGCTTGTTTAATCACCACGTATCCCGCTCTCGCGATCTACGCTCTACGGTATCCACACGAACACTTTTCATAAAGGATTGATGTGTACTAGCACCCGAAAACTGCTTCTCTCTCTCTATCATCCTCTTTTCTCAAAACGGCTAGGGTTTTAGTAAAAAACATATCCCTTTTTTTTTAAAATTAAATCAGCCCATAAAGAGATTATATAGAGAGAGGAATAAGTTTTCTGATTATAATTCAATTATAATTAATACTAATCCAAAATTCTAAATTATTTAATTAAGTCTCACTTAATTAATTAATTATTAATTTTGGAATTAGTTTAAATAATTCATTTATTGTATTTATATAATTAATTAAGTCATACTTAATTAATATCATAAATAAAATAAATTACTTATTTAATTTAAATTCACAATTTAAATTATTTCTCCTTCAAGCGTTCTTTGTGTGTGACCCTGTTGGTTATTATTACGTTGGAAACAATTTTAATCTCTAATTAAAATTATAAACAATGAGCGGCATCTAGTAATACATCATTGCTATCCAAGTAATAATAATAAATCGGTGATTCGATTAAGCCTTTCGTGAATAATGTTTCATGTAATATAATCCATTTAATCTTGATATTATAGATTAAACTCAAGGCATGTCTCGTGTCATCCTCTTCATAATTTAATCTTTATTTTCTTGATCGATGAGTGGACTATTAAAATCAAATCAACATTTGAGCACGGTCGTGCATTTCATAGTCTCACTCAAACCTCCTAAAATTAGGAGGATTAAATCACATATGGATCATTCATATTTCTCATACGATTCATAATATACCCAATGTCCACTTTTATCATCACCCGGTCAAAGGTAACTTTTAATGTAATCAAAGTATATTAATTCTCGTATAGAAATATAATGATTTCAGGTCTAAGGATCATTACACCATTATCACAGTGAGAATTACTTATGACACTTATTTAACATGTAAAATCTCACGGCGGGTCATTCCAGTGCCATGCATTGATACATGCACTTATGTTTTTGACTTTAGTATCACCATACCTATGGCCAATGAGATGTGGTCATCTATCAAGAAACATACTAGAATTTGTGCATTATTATTGTCCTTAAATAATAGTACTCGACTAGGAAATTTTAGGAATAAGATACTATTCATATAATCTCATTTTTAAGTCACATACTTAAAGATATATAATACGTATCAAAATTCCAAGGACATTTATTATGCTTTCAATTTATTACGCAGTAAATAAAACATAATAAATAAATAATAATCAATAAAACATAATCCTTAATAATAAATATTTTCCTTAAAATATAAAAAGTATTGTCTCTAGAGCACAATTACTAACATAAGCAATTTTCCATTGAAACCAGCCATGAAATCGTATTCCTTGCTTCATACCCTATCGATTCATACCGGGTTTATAACCTAATAAGTTCAGAATATTCAAGGCTCCTAAATCCTAGTTTGTCTCGTTGGGATTCCGGCCAACTGAGAGTGTGTCAAGACAAATTGATGATATTTGCGAGTTCTTTGACTCAACAATTGCATTATTGGATATATTTTATCAATCATTCAGTTCGAAGTAGTTCAGGACTACAAAACTTCACTTGAAGCCATCGTCTCTTCATAGTCGTATCGACTCTCCATGATCCTATGATGCTCTTGAAGGCCAAATCTGAATGAATTGGGTGTTAATCTGATGAAATCTCAATTATTTCTCTCTAAAACTTTTCTTTGTTACTATTTTATCAATAATCTATGTATCTTTGAGTCATCCTTATCAACTACTGACTGATTCTCTCAAGAAGTGCAGGTACAAGTCTAGTTGATGGACAACTCGAAAAAAAAAAATAGTACTGATTAAGTGAGTCATGAAAGAACTCAGATAAATGCAATGATTTAATGAAGATGGATAAATATATATGCTTTACTTGTGGTATAGCAGTAAACACTGTGTGAATTTTACCCCACAGTGGTGGTATGAATTCGAGTTCCCTTAAATTTATCCATCATATGTGTTTAATTAAATATCATGTGTGGATTTTTATGTGATACTTAGTTGAGATTATTGTGCTTGATTGTGAAAATTGAGTTGATTAAGTTTAGCATATATGAAGTGCAGCAAATTATGATAATTGTAGTACTTGCCTTCCTGTCAACTGTTGAATCATATTTTTAGGCTGAAAATATGCAGACTAGTTGTCTGGATATTTACTTCTGGATATTACTTGTAGTACAACTTTTTGGGGATATAAGTACTGTGCAACTATCTTAGCTGGTCTGGCTTTCTTGATGCATAATGTATATATATGTGTCTTGTGTGACTAATTGCTTAATTAATTTCTCTTAAAATAAATTGTTTTTCAGCATCATATTAGGACACAATTCATGCACACTTACACCACTTGATTATGGACTGCCTGGATTGACATGATCAATCCTTGATCTGTTTCCAGATTAACTGGTCACTCATAGAAGCATTAAAAAAAATTATTTGTTAGCATGTGTTATTAACTTATTGGTAGCAGTATTATTGGATGTCTCAATTCCTTCTGCCTAATGGTTATCATTTTCTATATGAAAAACTATATGTAATTGCTCTCTTGTGGTACACTGTTTCTGTAGGATTAAGTGTCAATGCCTCATTCATCTATAGCTCTGATCCTACATGATTTCTGTGTAATTTATGTTATACTTCTGCTTTATATGCACCTTCCTAATCAGACTAGTATCTCTCTAACTTGACTTTGTTAACTGATAAATTAAAGTATCTAGATTCATTGAGTTTATCATGTATTTCTTTGTCACATAATTTCAATTTATATCATCTCTGTGAAGTAAAAATGGAATTTTACTTTGATATGACTAACAATTTTCTTGTAGTAAGTAACTTGCATATCTCCATTTGCATTACCAATCATCAGGTCTTGTGAAACTAAAATTGATATTTTGTTCTTCATGTCTTAACAATTTTTTTTATAAATTCCCGGAGTATGTAATTTGTTGCCCTGACATGTCATTGGAGTCTTTTGTATATATTAGTGACACTTGTGTTTAGGTTTGTACATGTTCCTGCTACATTAAGTGTATTCATGAATTATTTGTATTCATTTTAGACTGAGTTATACATGTATATTAATTCTTAAGTGAATAAAACTTGGTTAATCTGCATATTTGATAATTCATGCAGTTGGATGTTTGCTAAAATGTTATCAAAATTGATTAAATGGTATTTGGTACAAAGTACTTTTTTTGATATATTTAGTACATACTGATTTGAGAACTTCATCTTTTAGCATGCTTGATTGGTGAAATTAAATGCTATCTGCTAAATTTATTATTTATTACTTTATCTGTTGCACAAAACTGGAGTGTGTTTATTTTCTATTCCTTGATAGTCAATTGAGTGGATAGTATGATAATGAGTACTGATCTTCATTAAATGAGCATGTTGTAAAATTTTGAGTAGTCTGTTGTACCTTGATGTATTTGTCACTGTTTACAGTACTATTTGGATTGACTGATTGCTAATGGTGTACTCTGCTGAGCAACTTGTCAAATTCTCTGCAATGCCATCTGTTTTATATTATTTAGAGTGTCACATGTCTGTTAATTCTTATATGCAGATATTAATGTGCTTAATAACTTAGTACTTGCTACAGGACTTGGTGTAAATGCACTTCTGCAGAATTGTAAATCTGTTTATCAAATTTTCTTTTGCATATTATGTGTGTATTTTTGCCTATATATTGATATAGATGTTGGCATTAATTCCCTGCACCCTTTGTTCTTATACTGTGTCTTATATCCTTTATGTGCATTGTCTCTTGCTCATAAGTTTAACTGTATTTATTCCTATTTCTCTGCATCTTAAATGCACTTTCTTGTTCATTCATTATGGAGCATGCTAGTGACTTGGTTAACACCATATTGTGTCATGGTCAAGTAGCTACCAACTCAGTCCCTTCCTCTTCTAAAAATAGAAATAAGAAGAAACCAAGAAAGCAACCAAATCCCCAATCTAGTTATCCATACTCAAACCCTAGGTCTATTAACAATAAAATGCAACTAGGTTGTCTCATACACCTAGACAAGAGAACTGAGCTCTATCAAATGTTTATAAAAGCCAATTGGGAACCAATGCTTTATTATCATAACAGGAAAGTTCTGCCAAACATGGTGACAGAATTTTACAATAATATGGAGGTAAGAAGTGGTCTGTTTGATACTATTTTCATTACCTCTGTAGTTAATGGAAAAGCAATCTTGTTGGATCATATTGAGATGTGCAAGGCCTTGAAATTGAGCCTTAAGATGCTTAACCTAGCCAACATAGACATCACCAAAGAATTTTTCTTTAACAAAAGTGAACTTAAACTCTTCTTGTCTGTGTTTTGTGAGATAGAAGTGCCTCACAATCTCTTTGTTGAAGACAAAGGGATTTCATATGAACACTTCTCACCTGTCTTTCAGAATCTGGCACTCATCATGAGAGGTAACATTTACCCCAATACCAAACCTGACAAGCTTCTCTCTTTCACTGAAATCAAGCTTATGTATAAGCTTGCTAGCCAGAAAGTGACCTTAAATTTGTCATATATCATTCTTTTGCAGATGATTAATGGCTTTAAGAATGGTTACATGTTGTATGGTCTGCTTCTCACCAAAGTATCTGAATACTTTTAGCTAAATACCAATCAAATCCCTTTCTTCCAAGTAGCCTCTACTATTTCTGATAGGGCAGTGAGGACTGTTATACCATTGCTTGGATTTTTTAGACCTCCCTCACCCCTTATCATCAATCTTGAAAAGGATGATAACACATTGCCTACTCCTACACCTATTATTCCTGTGTCTGTCACCTCTATGACTACACATGCCACTGAAATTTTAATTTCTGATCTTAAAGCCAAATTAGCTCAACTTGAAGAGAGACATAAGGAACTTGAGAAACTGATAAAGTTGCTTCAAGAGCAAATTAAGACCATGGCTGAGAAGTTTGAGGTAAATGAGGGCAAAGTTGGTGTTTTGGTTGGCATCCTTGGTAATTCTGTCTCAAGGGCTGGGAGGATTGAAGATGGACTAAATCAGATGATAAATGTGCAATTAGGGTTGGTGGATATACCTTTTCTGTCCCTTATTGAAGGCATTGTAGGTGAACCTGAGAGGGCATCGCTTGTGGAAGATGAGCCAGGGAATGAGAATGGAATTTCTGAGATGGAAACTGATGTGGGAACTCATCCAGTGCTTGAATCCTCAGGATTTAATCATGTGGATTAATTTGTGTCTCATGGTAACTGATTTCTATTAGAAGATCTGAGAATTAAGTTAATGGCTGAGTATTTGAGTACTAGTGTTGCTTTTGATTGTTGTGTGTTACATCTGTTTATGATAATTGGGTGTGTCTGTGTCTACTGCTTGATGCTTCTACTTTTGCTTATGATATCTGCATCAATGTTGATGTGATTAGGTTAAGTATTATGTCTGATGTTGTCTAGTATTTGAAATCTCAGAATGTATCTCTTTTGTTGTATCTGTTGTGCTGATAAGTATGTAGTATGACCCTAATTTTCCTTATTTTTGTGGTCATATTAACAATAATTTATATTGCAATTGTGATGGTTGTAAAAGAGATTAATTCAATGGATGCAGTACTATTATAAATTGTCAATTTATCTTCTTAATCCATTATTGACAATGTTAGCCTGCAGGTACTTCAAGTGACTTGAGGTCCCAAGTATCTACTATCTGTCAAAGCAACTCACAAATGTTAACTTCTGCAGTTAGCAAATTTAATGAGAGTTTGGGCACTAGATCATTTTCACTACAGATTTATTAATGCTGCATAATTGTGACAGTGATTTCACTAACAAATTTGATTTTGCAGGGTGTTAAAGTGCATTTGATGCTAGGAATACTGTAGTTAATTCTGTATTAGCAATTGGCTTTATTTTTGAAAATTATTAGTGATTTTTTTTTGCTACAGGTTTTTACTAAACTAGTGGAATGCTAGGCTTGTAGCTGTTAGTTACAATTAGCCCATTCCCCAATTACATTATTTGCTACAAGTGGTAGAATTGCAATTATATTATTTGCTATATTAGAAATTGCACTTTGTTTTTAGGAGGTTGATACCATTCGAATTTTGCTCTAAATTCGAAAATTGAATTAAAAAGGGATGTTTCTTTACCTCATCTCCATATTTCTCAAGATTAGACATCTTAAATTTTATATCTCACTCTAACTTGTTTGAAAACTACGATTTCAACTGCTCAAAACCATTTGTTTTCGAAATACGAAATATCCACTTGCATTATCCATTTTTGATATTAATTATCGAAAAGGGGAAGAGAAAGTCTAAAAATTAAATACACTCACATGTTAATAAGTTGGTAAAAAAATAGTAAAAGAAATTTTTTACATGCATTACCACTTGTGTTACCAACTATTTTGTGAAAAGGGGAAGAGAAATATATTTTAATAAAAGTCTATCTTTAAATTTATTCTCATATATTAATATTTTGCAGCAAGATCTCAAAATAGAAAATTGAAAAGAATTTTAATTCTTATCAATATGGAAAGCATATGGCAAAATTTTGGAAAAAGGAGTATACAAGGGGTATATACTCAATTTTTCTGTGTGCATTTTTAATTACAACATAATATTTGTATGCCTATCTGCTATGCATTAAAATCAAGAAAGATTTTCAACACTATAGGGGAAGTGTTAATTAGATTTTAAAATATAAAAATGCATAAATTAGATAGTTGCATACACGTAGGGAAAGTTAGGACCGTCACACACATATTTAATTTTATACTAGAATATTTCGACAAAATATCAAAAAAGGGAAGATTATGAGATACATTCTTATGGATTAGGTTTTGATTATTTTTTCTTAATGATAAGTGCAAATTAAATTAGAATTAGGAAGTTACTAATTAACATAGTAATCCTCCCTTAGGTAATTCTATGTGATACTCAACGAGATGAAAATCAAACTGGGTCAAACAACTTTTATAAGCGAAACCAAATGATTTTCTCTCTACAAAATAATGATAAAATCAAATCTAATTTACATATGTTATGTTATTGAGGCAAAGACTGAAGATGAACAAATACAATGTTTTTAACACTGCTTTTACGAGACAGAAAAGGTGTGATATATTGAAAAGAGTGCTGGTTTTAAAGGTTTTCAAAGGAATATATTCTTAATATATTTTCTAAATATATTTGTTCAATTTATCTTCAACAAAGTCCTGCCTAGATATAAAATACAGATTTTATCCCGGAAGTCCTGAATTGTCCTATTTTTTTGGATAATTTGTATTTTAATTCAAATTAAGTATTCTTTGGACTTCATAGTCATTATTATTCTAGTAATATTATATTTGAATATGGTTTTAGTCAAAACTTTATTCCAAACGTTGACAAGTTCTGACAAATGGCTATCGATTGTTGTTTCGAGATGTTGGGACAACGAAACGATCGTTTTCTCAAACAAATAGCTCCACTTGTCCAAATGACTTGAAACTTGGGGAATGTCATTATAATGATGAAAAATAATTTTAGAATTTGTTTCATAACTTTTGGGTGACTTTTATTTTTGACCTGTATTCCCAGGTCAAAGATTGATTGTTCGGTCAATTAAAAGTCAATGAAGATCAACTCAAAATTGAGTAGGATTTTGACCATGACCTATTGTGATTATTCCAAAGTGGTTCCCATAGTTTCATAATTTTTGGAGCATATTTTGAAAAACGTCATTTTTCCAACGTATCGTTCGATATCGTGTTTATTAGCTTAAATAATTTACTGAATGAGCTTTGCACACTTTCCAAGAGTCACATGGGCACTAATACAGCTGAGGGAACACATATTTGAATTATTGTACCTTCCCTTAATTTATGCAAAAGATTGTTCCCTTGTCCCCTAATTAAATAAATCTAAATGCCTAATTTTTGGCTATAGATAAAGCCTCATCCCCCACCATTATTCAAGTCATTTTGTGTCAAGTAAATGCTGCAATTTTCTCTTCTAAGAAACTCTTTTCTCCAGAAATTTTTCATCTCCAAGAGTTCTTGAGCTTTAAGTCTTGTTCCTTCATAGATTTTCCACCTTTAAGGCTTATAAACACATTTACTTGCACAATTTCCACACACATCTTACAAGTACCTTTAGGCTACCCTAAGACCATATCTTAGCAGCCCTTAGATTTGTCTAGTTGCCCCCAAAGTTATACCATAAGTTGATATTTCGGCCATTTTCTGGCGACCCCTTTTTGTGTATTTTTGGCTTCTAACTAGCTTTTTCTCTTGATTTCTCTTTAGATCTCAAGGGTTACAAGTTGGTTATATATATATATATATATATATATATATATATATATATATATATATATATATATATATATATATATATATATATATATATATATATATATATATATATATATATATATATATATATATATATATATATATATATATATATATATAAGTAGCTTGGTTCATGTCTAGTAGTGTGTATATCTTGCTTGCTTAATTTTTTTGTATACACACACAAAAACTTGAACCCGAACCTAACTCTTATCCCTTGATTTCGAAAGAAATATTTTTGTCTCTAACAAGAGCACAAGGGTCAAAAATTAGTTATTTCTTGTTTATTTGATATATATATTATTCGGCTCTATATAGTTAATTTGTTTAAATTAGTTCAAATTTTTTTAGATTAAGTATATAGTTAGCCTTGTTAACGATTTATATATACACGAGCTTTAATAGTTTGTCATCTTTAGTATATATAAGTTGTGTTGGTATTTTGGGGAGCTTTCTTTTCATCTCTTGCTCACCTAAATTAGTTGTTCATATCCTTGGTTTACCTTTTCGGGATTAATAACAACTCCATGTTATTTAAGTTTCGAGTCGAGACCAATTTGTATAAGTCGAGGTACGACATAAACAAAAGGAATCCTTGTTAAACTTTTGTACTCAAAGCTAGCTCTTATTCCGAGTTAGAACCGATTTGTATAAGTCACTTTAGAGATATAAACAAGAGGTTCCTTATTGAATATTTGTAAGCTAACTCATTTTATTTCCGAGTTGAGATAATATTCGTATAAATCTATATTATAAGACATAAACGAACATCTCCTTGTTCGAAATAAAAAGAAGCATAAACTAACTCATATTTTGAGATTAGAATATTCATATAAATCTCATCTATTAATTAGAGATATAAACGAAGCTCTCTCGTAGAATATTTATAAAGTTTAAACTCACTTTGATTCCGAGTCGAGAATTTTTGTATAAGTCTATATATTAAGACATAAACAAAAGTACTCATTGTTTGAATTATTAATTAAAAGAAGCCAACCTAGATTCCGAGTTAGATACTATGCGTATAAGTCGAGGTACGACATAAACGAAACATCCTCGTTGAATCTTAGTGGTTTATTTCGAATTTGGTTTAAAGGCCAGTTTAATTTTTGCTCTAGGCCTTATAAACAACTTAATTTCTAAAACGAGCTTGACATAAATCAAGTCAATATATTCGGCCATTAGTTTAGATCATATACCCCGGCCTTATATATCGAACAAAGTAGTTAGAAAACGTACTTGATCTTATTCAAGTCAAATATATTTGGTATATATCTTGGCCTTATATATCCCAATATATATAGTATATATATTTACTTTAAGTTCTTGCATTGCATTCATACGCTTTACATAACGCAATTTACTTTAGCATATTTACTTTAAGTGCTTGCATTCATACGCTTTACATAACGCAATTTACTTTAGCATACACACTTACTTTATTGCATACATGTTCACACACTACGTGTGGTTCGTCCTTCTAACGAAGCGACTTATCCCGACTCACATTTATATATTCTGTTATTTCAACTATATTATATATATTTGTTTATTTGTTCCCGGTCTAGTACAGTAACATACTAGTCCACTAACTTCTTTTCTTAAACAGGGTTATTAAGTCGTAGTACTGGTTATCTAGACTTTGCTAGTGAGGTGAAGTGAAATGAGGTGATCCTTGTTCTAAGACCCAAGTCCTAGGCACGCCGACGGGAAGTTGGGTGTCTCTGCACCATGAAGAAGAGGAAAGACCCAAGACCTAAGACCTAAGATCCAAGACCTACAGAGGGTTAGAGGAACATAGTCTACGCAGGGCTGTTTTATTTTTCTTACTTGTATTTGAGGAGGTAACGGGAAGTTACGCTCCAAGATAAACTCGTAAGGGTTCTACTTAGATTGAGAGGAGGTAATGGGGAGTTACGCTCCAAGATTAGTCTAGTAGGTTTTGCTATTGTATTTTGAGGGGTTAACGGGGAGTTAAGGTCCGAGATAAATACATAGTGGTTGTAAAGGCTTCTCCGCCACTATAAGGAGTGAATTTTTTTATAGTGGGAAAATCTCAAGTTCAGGGAGGGACTTATGAACTGGACTAGGCGTGAGCGGATCCGTTAGGGGATTGCGCCATTACAAACCAGGATAAAAATCTTGTGTGTTGTGCTATATTTATTTACTCTTACTAGTTGACTAGTAACATTTTTAAAAGAGAAGAGAAAATTTTAAAACGCCAAGTTCTAATTTTTAAAAGGGTATTAAGCTATTCATCTCTTGCTCACCTAAATTAGTTGTTCATATCCTTGGTTTACCTTTTCGGGGTTAATAACAACTCCATGTTATTTAAGTTTCGAGTCGAGACCAATTTGTATAAGTCGAGGTACGACATAAACAAAAGGAATCCTTGTTAAACTTTTGTACTCAAAGCTAGCTCTTATTCCGAGTTAGAACCGATTTGTATATGTCACTTTAGAGATATAAACACGAGGTTCCTTATTGAATATTTGTAAGCTAACTCATTTTATTTCCGAGTTGAGATAATATTCGTATAAATCTATATTATAAGACATAAACGAACATCTCCTTGTTCGAAATAAAAAGAAGCATAAACTAACTCATATTTTGAGATTAGAATATTCATATAAATCTCATCTATTAATTAGAGATATAAACGAAGCTCTCTCGTAGAATATTTATAAAGTTTAAACTCACTTTGATTCCGAGTCGAGAATTTTTGTATAACTCTATATATTAAGACATAAACAAAAGTACTCATTGTTTGAATTATTAATTGAAAGAAGCCAACCTAGATTCCGAGTTAGATACTATGCGTATAAGTCGAGGTACGACATAAACGATACATCCTCGTTGAATCTTAGTGGTTTATTTCGAATTTGGTTTAAAGGCCAATTTAATTGTTGCTCTAGACCTTATAAACAACTTGATTTCTAAAACGAGCTTTGACATAAATCAAGTCAATATATTCGGCCATTAGTTTAGATCATATACCCCGGCCTTATATATCGAACAAAGTAGTTAGAAAACGTACTTGATCTAATTAAAGTCAAATATATTTGGTCTATATCTTGGCCTTATATATCCCTATATATATAGTATATATATTTACTTTAAGTTCTTGCATTGCATTCATACGCTTTACATAACGCAATTTACTTTAGCATATTTACTTTAAGTGCTTGCATTCATACGCTTTACATAACGCAATTTACTTTAGCATACACACTTACTTTATTGCATACACGTTCACACACTACGTGTGGTTCGTCCTTCTAACGAAGCGACTTACCCCGACTCACATTTATATATTCTGTTGTTTCAACTATATTATATATATTTGTTTATTTGTTCCCTGTCTAGTACAGTAACATACTAGTCCACTAACTTCTTTTCTTAAACAGGGTTATTAAGTCGTATTACTGGTTATCTAGACTTTGTTAGTGAGGTGAAGTGAAATGAGGTGATCCTTGTTCTAAGACCCAAGTCCTAGGCATGCCGACGGGAAGTTGGGTGTCTCTGCACCATGAAGAAGAGGAAAGACCCAAGACCTAAGACCTAAGATCCAAGACCTACAGAGGGTTAGAGGAACATAGTCTACGCAGGGCTGTTTTATTTTTCTTACTTGTATTTGAGGAGGTAACGGGAAGTTACGCTCCAAGATAAACTTGTAAGGGTTCTACTTAGATTGTGAGGAGATAATGGGGAGTTACGCTCCAAGATTAGTCTAGTAGGTTTTGCTATTGTATTTTGAGGGGTTAACGGGGAGTTAAAGTCCGAGATAAATACATAGTGGTTGTAAAGGCTTCTCCGCCACTATAAGGAGTGAATTTTTTTATAGTGGGAAAATCTCGAGTTCAGGGAGGGACTTAGGAACTGGACTAGGGGTGAGCAGATCCGTTAGGGGATTGCGCCATTACAAACCAGGATAAAAATCTTGTGTGTTGTGCTCTATTTATTTACTCTCTTTTAATTTCCGAATTTGATTTACTAGTTGACTAGTAACATTTTTAAAAGAGAAGAGAAAGTTTTAAAACGCCAAGTTCTAATTTTTAAAAGGGTATTAAGCTATTCAACCCCCCCCCCCCCCCCGCTTCTAGCTAATACCCCATCCTGACGGACCTAACAGCAAGAAATATGTCTTCATGAGCCTTGGATTCAAACTTTCCTAGATGCTCATCATCTTTCAGTACAAAGCAATTTGCTCCAAATACATGAAAGTATTTCAATGTTAGTTTCTTGTTTACCATCAACTCATATGGAGTCTTGTCATGATCTTTATTAACCTGGGTACAGTTCTAAGTGTAGCAAGCTGTGTTGACTGCTTCAGCCCAAAAGTATAGAGCTAACTTAGCTTCATTCAATATTGTTCTTACTGCTTCAACTAAAGTTCTATTCTTCCTTTCTACTATTCCATTTTGTTGTGGAGTTTTGGGCACTGAATATTGTCTTGATATCCCTTTCTCAATACAGAAATCATTCAGGATTCCATTCATGAATACTGTTCCATTGTCAGACCTTATTTTCATGACAGGTAAATCAGCTTCTAACTCTATCTTCTTTATGTGATCAATAATTGTTTGACGGGCTTTATCTTTTAAGGCTAGAAACAACACATAAGTGTACTTGGAGTAGTCATCTACAATTACTAGTGCATATATCTTCCTTGACAAAGATATGACATTGACCGGACCAAATAAATCCATATGTAGAAGTTGTAGTGGTTCAGTAATGTCTGATGAGTCTTTGCTTCGGTGAGATGCTTTCTTTGACTTCCCCTTTTCACATGCTTCACACAAACCTTCTTGACAGAATTTCATCTCAGGTAGACCTCTAACCAATTCCCTCTTAACTAAAGACTTCATTGCCTTAAAGTTCAGTTGTGAAAGTTTCTTGTGCCATAACCAACTGTCCTCTGTTGAAGCTTTGCTATAAAAGCATTGAAATTCACCTTTTCTTGCAGAGAATAAGTCAGCCACAAAGAGATTCCCCTTTCTCACTCCTTGAAGAGCAAGCTTCGCATCTTTCCTGTTTTGGATTGCACATTTTTCCTTTTCGAATGTAACTTTGTAGCCCTTGGTAGTGAACTGACTGATACTTAGGTAGTTATGCTTTAATCCATCCACAAGAGAGATATTTTCAATGATAACATTTCCGATCTCCAAATTGTCATTTCCCGTTGTGAATCCCTTGTTGTTATCTCTAAATGTCACTATTGGCCCAACTTTCTCAATCACATCTGATAACAGGGCTTTATTACCAGTCATATGTCTAGAACAACCACTGTCGAGAATCCACATGACACGCTTGTTTTTTGCTAGCCCTTCAACCACAGATTGATTACATTTTCTTTGGCACCCAAATTTGATTGGGTCCAAGAGGCTTAGATAAGGTAACAAATTTAGCTACAGAAATTGCCTTTTCCTTGTCTTTCTTATTGATGTCCCATTGCCCTTTGGTTTAGCCTTGACATGTATATCTTTAGGCTTAGAGACTTGGGCTTCCTTCCTAGACTTAGGAGGACTAGCAGTCTTTGCCCTAACATGCTTTCTATTTATGTTCACATCTGTATTAATGCAGGTATAAGATGATGAATTCATCAAGTTTATGTATGCAGACATGATGTTGAAAGCACATGGCATGCATCCTACTTTACCGTATGGTTGAAGAGGGATAGACATGGCAGGCATGGCAGACATATTAGAAGTTTCTATTTTCACTACTTTTATCTTTTTGCATGCATGCGTAAGATGACCAGTAGAATTATAATTGTTACAAACTTTCCTAATAGCTTTGAGAGAATAGATATAATCATTATTCTTATTAACACCTATCTTGCCATTTCTGTTAGCTTTCATTTCTTCATTCTTGTTGCCTAACTCACTTTTAATCTGTTCCTTAGTGTTATTTCCCAGAACAATGTCAATATTTTTAGAAGGGGGGTTGAATACAAATATCAAAACTTTTTGTTATTTTACTATTTGTTCTTGATATTTGAGTGTTCGAGAGAATATGTATAAGCAAAAATAAAACTGAAAATAAATTCAACAAAGCGATTTTAAAATTAGTGATGGATTGGTTTTTCCATCAATGAATATTTTTGCTCAATGTTCCTTGGTTAAATAAAAACCTAACTTCATTTTTACAAGATTATAAAATAAATCAACTGTTCTTACAAAGTGCTCTAAGGCTGAACAGTTGATTCAAGAAATATTGTCTAACTTGTATATTTTCTAACAATGCTACCACACTTGTTTATATACTACAAGTGTGATTTTACGATTCCTATTCTAAGATTGTTTCTACCTATCTTCCCTTTTACCTTTTTCCTTTTTAGAAAAAGGTTTGAAAGACAGCTTCAGATTAAGTCTGCATAGTCATCATAGACTGTCTTTCATAGGTGTGTTTTTGTCCTTTGGATCTTCAACAGATAGCCCTTCTGTGTTGTTTCGATCAATTGGTAATTTGTTGTTAAGCATATCAATTGATCCTTCCTTTTATCCATAAACTGATGTTCTTCTTCGATTGATCTTTATATCCATCGACTGATAAATAGTGACTTATCGATTGATAGATGTTATCGATCGATGGGTCTTCACATCAGTTGATGGTCTTCAATACTTGACTTAGTTTCTTCGATTGATCTTCTATCCATCGATGATTCAATATCAACTGATCATCCTTCACTTGTATAATTTCCTGTCTTCAAATAATTATAACTTGACAATCTAAGTTACACATCAGTTGATGATCTATATCAATCGACTCTAACATCAATTGATGGGAATAATATCAATTGACTTACACCTTATCGATTGAAATAGACTAAGTACACCTATACTACAATCCAAATTATCAGTTGATTCACATAAACACTTCAACTGACAAATGGTTTCCTGATCAATTGATATTTATAACTTTCATATCAATTGATCAGTTACATCAATTAAAATTTCTATGATTCTAAGATTAAAGTTATCATCAAATTACATGTAGATTCCTAACACTTAGGTTCTACAATTTTTATAGATTTCTTAGGCAACTTCTCTTTATCTTCTTCCACTTTCTTTTCATCCTCAGCAATGATTTCTTCTTTCATTAAGATCTGTTTTCATCTAAAGGTTGTATGACAAATTTCTTGTATAGGGGCTTAAGGACATTTTTTAACACATGGGAAATGTCTTACTTCATAGGACTTTCCTCAGCAATTGATTTATCATGTCTCTTTCCTGCCTTTTTATCATAATCAAATCATATTCTAGTTTTTTGACCTATGACCTGTTTATCTATTGCCTCCTTAACAAGATTAACAGATTTCTTATAAGCCTGAAGTTTTAACTCTAACTCAGAAATTTTATTCCTAAGAGCAGTTTCTACTTCTTGGTTGCATTTGTCTCTATTCTTTAGATATTTTATCTTCTATTTAAAATCTTCTATGTTAACACATGCAAGTTCTAGTTCTTCATTTCTAGCTTCTAGCATTTTATTCTTTAGAACTAGTTTAGAATTTTCTTATTCTGATGCTAGCATGCTTGTATGTATATTAAACATTTCTACACTAAGATCTTCTACAGTTTTCTTGTAATCAGAATTAGACATGTCAACTATGGAAAGAAATGATACATTCGATGACTGAGGTGATGCCTCTGAAGAGTCTACCATTAGTGAAACATTTCCATATGTCTCTTCTTCATCGTTGTCTGGATCATCCCAGCTCTTTCCCTCGGCTATGTAAGATCTACCCTGATGCTTCTTTACCAGTGCATCATACTTCTCTTTTAATTCATCATACGACTCCTTTCTTTTTTTTCCTTGCTTAGGCTTCCAACATTCTATAGCAAAATGTCCGGGTTCATTGCAGTTGTAGCACTTGAACTTATCGCGGTCTACCATTCTAGTCTTATAACCTTCTTTTCTATGAGACCCTGAAGACGAACCACCTAGGTTGTTGTTTTTGAAGCTAGAACCACTATAACTGGTGTTACTCTTATATTTGTACTTAGGGTTCTTTTTAAACCTGAGGTTCTTGAACTTTTCTGCCATATAGTCCATTGTCTTGTTTTCTAACTGTTCAAGTTCTTCCATTGAGTAGAAGTCATCTTCACCACCTGCTTGAGCATTCTCTGTGAATTTAGCTTCCAGAATCTCTTCTTTCTCAGTTACAGGTTTTTCTTTGTTGGTCTATGTACCAGCAAAATCTTTATCTATAAGTGTTGTTGTTTTTAACAATATTGTATTCTTCTATCCACTATTCCTGAACCATAAATGATATGTCTTTGCTCTTGATCCATTTTATGAGTCTTGAGCTTCACATATCGAATTTCGATAGACATGTCATTTATGTCACTTCTCTTTCTGATGGCAGAGATCTTGTGTTCAAGATGCGCTGGCAGTGTCAACATAAATTTTCTGTTGATCTCCCTATGTGTATAGGCCTTCCCATGCAGTGACAAGTCATTCAACGATTTATTGTATCTCTCAAAGACTTAAGTGATACTTTCTCCTGGAAGTGACTTGAAAGCTTCGTACTGGGATGTAAGAATATCCAACATGTTCTCCTTCACTTCTGTAGTACCTTCCATTAGCAGATCAATCATTTCCGATATTTGTTTGGCACTAGTGTAATTTATCACTTAATTCAGTATTGTAGTGTCCAGTGAATCCATTAGGATACATTGAAGATGATTATCCCATGTTACTCTTTCTCTGTCAGTGTTAGTGTACTCTGAAGGCTCCTTTGGGGTAAATCCTTGAGAAATTCGTTCTCCGTCATCTGAGACTGATTTTGGTGTAAGCTTCTGAGGAACATAGGGTCTATTTTCCAGAATTCTCATGTATTGAGAATTAGCTAATTTGATGAAAGTGGATAGCTTCTTCTTCTTCCATAAAATGTATTCATTTTTATCAAAGGATGAGATTTTGATGCTACTAAGTTTTTGGGTACTCATGGTTACGAAGAATTTTAAATTTCAAGAAATAATTAATTTCTTAAAAATTAAAATCAATTGAATAAAAATTAAATTTTTTAAAATAAAATTTTAATTCAAATTCTTGATGATTGATAGCTCTTTAAAAATTAGTGGATTTAAAATCTTTAAAAAATTTGAAATTGAATTTTCTTTAAAAATAAAGAAATTTCAATATGAATTTTTCTAGATCTAAAAATACACTTTTTCATAAAACTATTTTTGAATCTTGATTTGTAACTTCAATCAACAAGCTCTGATTCCAATTGTTAGGTCCTAAATCATCATAGAATGGGGGTTGAATATGGTGTTGGTAGATTTTCTTTTAATTACGGATGAAGTGTTTTTGTTCATGAGATATAAAAATGGTAGTAAATAAAACACAACGATTCGGGAAAATAAAGATATATTATTAAATCCCTGAGGTGCTACACTTCTAATCAAAAGGTAAGCTACTATGGGTTTAATCAATATTACAACAAGAATACATGCGGGTGTGTTTAATGTTTGTTTTTAATGGAGCTTCTCATTTGTCTGTCTTGAATGTAGAAGATGAATGAATTCATGTCTGTATTGATTTTATCCATATATATTCTGTAGACTTTTGGAAAATCAAATGAATTGATTTTCCAATAATTGCTTAAGTCCTTTATTGCGCCTTGTAGAGTGTGAACAGTGTGTAGGCGCCACTAAATGTTTTGTTGCACCTTAATTGTTTGTTCCACTTCTTAAGAGGGTTTGTTGCTCCTCTATACCCATTCTAGTGTATAGGCACCACAACATGTTCAACACATTCCCTTAGAAGATTAGTTGCGCCAATTCACCTAGTTGCCTTGTAGAAGAGCCACCAAGTACTTAGAATACTCGAGGAATGTTTCCTTGTGCCTCTGTCAAGATTTGTTGCGCCCATAATCTTATTTCCTTGTATAAGCATCACAAAACTTTAACTTAGGCTTTTGTTGTGCCTAGGACAAGTTTAGTTGCGCCTATACACTTGTTCCCCTGTATAGGCGCCACGAACTTCTTCCTTTCAACTTTTGTTGGCCCAAAACTTCACTAAACACCAAGTCAAGTATCTTTTTCTGCCTCTACACTTGATTCCTTGTGTAGGAACCACCAAATGTAGTAATACTTGCCTTAAACAATTTCTTGAAATTCTTGAAGTATTTACCACTTGGTTTTCAATCTTCTGGCTTGATCAACAGATTTTCTTCTAATAAATCAAAGTAATTCTCTTCTTGTTGTGCTGACACTTAGTGCACTGGTCTGGTTCACAAACGACTAACACTGAATTGAATTCCCTTGACTTCTGTTATGTTTCAGCTTATTAACCTTGGACTTTTGCATTGTTTCTGATCCCTGAAACCCTTTGCCATTTATACTCAAATCATTATACTGTCTTTAATATGAAATCTTCTGAAATCTTATTTGTTGCTGAGGCCTGAACATATTAATGAACTTCTCTCCCTGACGTTCAGTAAGCCTTTCATCTTGAATCTCTGCAATGATGTATGTATGATTCAAGTTTACATGTCCTTTTAGATTCCTATGCTGCATATTAGTATTATTTGACTGTCTTTGATTCTTAGTTGAGTTATCGATATCACTATTATATATTACATTACATTATCCTTTACACTTTGCTTTTTCTATTTTAATTTGTCTTCCTTCCATTTGTAGATAAAGCAGTTCTGAGATATGCAGAAATTTTTGAATCTTTAAGTACACTTTACCTTTTGCTTGAATTCTTCCAAGTTGTAGTAGTAGACTTGACAGACTAGATAGTAATGTCAAAATCATTCCTTATATTTTCACTATCTAGTCTGCTACCTGAAACAGAGTGTTAGCTTTACTAAAAGTGTACTGTCAACTTTTAGCTTCTCTGTGGTAACAATATCTTTAGCTCCGCATACTTTGTTGTCAAGCTAGATAATCCATGAAACATACTGTCTCAAAAGTTGCTGGCAACTATCTCTGCCAGTGTTGTTATCAACTACTCGGTCAAAGTTATTGTCAGTAAACTTGTTATCTTCAAATCTTCATTCTCCACCAAGTTTACTGTCAATGGAATAGTTGTTGTCAGTAATACTTGTTGTCTTCAAATCTTCATTCTCCACCAAGTTTACTATCAATGGAATAGTTGATGTCATCTGTTCCAATTGTGCTATCACTTGTAATATACTGTTAGAGGCTTGAGTACTTGAAATGTTGTTGTTTAAGTTTTGAATCATGTTGTGCATGAACACTTAGTGAACTTCTACTACATGACTCATATTTATTCTTTAGTACAAAACAGTGCCTTTCAAATGTACTATCACCCAATTAATACTTGTTAAGTATACTGTCTACAAGTGACTACTAACTATACTGTCAATATACATATGACAGTATGTTTTACTTAATTTAATTAAACTTAAAACCAAGTACATTAGTTGATTACACCACAATTCCTAACAAAAATTCACAAGTGATGGATGATTAACAGATAAATAAAAGTTCAAAGGATATTCTAAAGATCGATAAATGTTGAAGAATGTAGACTATCAATGGATGCAGAAGACCCATAACATTAACATCAATCGACAAATAAAATTATCAGTTGATGGATGATCAAATAAGCATTGAAGACTCTAAAAAAATATCAATTGATAGGTTTAATAGCAAATTATCAATTGATGTTGATAATTCATGAAAACTAAATTAGGAATCTCCAAATAGAAGATATCATTAGAAGACAGTCTAATTTATCTTGATTGTGAAGACTCTGATAGGAACGACCTTTTTTGGGAGAATCTCTCAAGCAAAATTTTAAGAACAATTTATATTTTAACTTTGTAAAGAAGTTGAGTCTTTAAACCTAAAGTTATTAGAACAAAAATACTCTGGTGGATCTGTTAGGTATGAGTTACACACAAACTATACAGAGGGGGTGTGGTGGGTGTGAATGTATGGTTTAATTCTTTTTTATTTTTAAGCTTTTTCTTCGACGAACTGATTTTTCTAAATCTTTTAACTTATGTTATCTTACAGTGTTTACAAGAGAATGGCGGATAATAAACACAGAAGTTTAACTTTCAAACTAATATTGTATTAGATTGAATTGCTACAAATCTGATATTCTTGATTTGAATCCAAGCTTCTTCTTCTTGAAAGATACAAGGAGTGAATACAATTGTAATATTCAACTTTTTTCTAACTTGTGAAACTGTGCATTGGCTATATAGACAACATGTCTCATTGGCACATATTTTCACAAGTCAGTTACTAAAACTAGAAATAGACAAAAGATGCTTTACATTTGAACACTATCTATTTTTAGCTAATATTTTCTTTTGACAGTACATCACATTTACATTCTAATCTTCTATCTCTGTCTTATTCTTTTTTCAAGCTTCTTGTAAACTTGTTTCTATCTTCCCAAGTTTGTCTGATCTTGATCATGACAGAGCTTCAAATTACTTGTCTTATTTTTCTGCAAATCTCCTTGAATTTAGCTTCTTGAATCAATCGAGTACTCGACTGTTTATGCTTCGAGAAGTCATGATATAGACTTCTCGATCGAATACTTCTGAGACTTCTCGATCAACCTATTGACTTGTTACTTCTCGAGTGCCTAGACTTCCCGATTAGATATAGCTTAGAGGACTTCTCGATTATGCTAGACTTCTCGAATGATCTACTACTACAGACTTCTTGATTGATCACTTTTCTCAAACTTCTCGATTGTTTCATTTGCTAACTTCTCAATTTGTTCTACTGGATTTCTCGAATGTTTATAACCTTTGACACTTCTTGAATGGCTTCGATTTATTGACTTCTCGAATGAACACTTCTCGATCAAATAGTCAGTTGTGAGGCATTTTGAGACTTCTCTACCAGTTTCATATGTCACTTCTCTACTAGGGTGATTTCTCGATCAAACACTTCACTTAGAAGATTTTCCATACTACAATTCTTATTTTGGTGAAGACTTGTGAGACTTGATGCATGATCTAAAACTGAACCTTCTATCAATCTTTATTCTTAACTTACAATTATACATTTGAATTTGTAATAAAAACATTCATCTATCTGCAAGTATACAGTAAAAGCACTAAGTCACCAACCTAGTACAAAAGTTCTATATGTGTTATAACAAGACAAATAATTAATTATGTTAAGTTTGATTTGATCCACCAGGATCTATTCAATCCACCAATAATTTTTAATTCTTAATCTTTACATTTTAGTCTACAGTTTTCATTCAAAAGTTTAAAATATCAAGAAAATTGAAATTGTATTCAACCATCTCTCTACAATTTTTAGAGTGACTTTTAGGGATTTCATAAATATCGTTATATTTGATGTATTTTATTTTATATTTTTTTTCTAGTATGCTTTTTTGGATACTAGAATAGAATTTATAAGATCGGGAGTGTGTTAAATTTATTTACGGTTTCCTCTGTAGCATATTATTTTAAAAATCTTGATAAATTATTTGTATTATTTGTCGGTGACCAAATTATTTATATTTAAATTTAACAATCATATAATAACATATTACAATTATTATTTTTGAGAAGATTTATTACTCCCACCTCACATAAAAAGTAATTCCTACATAATTTTCTCTAATTATTTTGACAATTTACATATCACTATCTGTATTGGTGGTGCACATTGTTTTTAATTAAAACTAAATTAATTTATTTATATTATTAATGTTTTTATAAATACTAGATTTAAACGCGTGGAAAGCACAAAATCTTATTTATATTTATTTATTATTTTTCATATTTTTTATTTATTTAAATTTTTATCAACATTATTTTGTTAGTATTTAAAATTTATAATATAAAAAATAAATTTTAATATATTATTAATACGATTCAAACAATTTATTAATATTTTAAAAATTAAATTAAATTTTAATATATTGTTAATTGGATTAAAATATTAAATCTATATTAGATATTTTTGAATTTATAAATATTATAATTAAATATGTTATTAATAAAATATTTTATCCTTATTTTATATAAAATATAATAAATATTATATTGTATAATACATATTGTATAAGTATTTGTTATAGACAGTAATATAAATTATTAGATTTTAATATGTTAGTGGAATTCAATTCGTATATATTAAAAATTAAGTAACCCCATTTTAAATTTAGTGTATTCTCTCAATGGTCCCTAATAATGTTGGAGTGATTGTGGTGCCCGTTACACTTTACTAATTTATCTATCTCCTCGTAGAAAAAGGTCGTTAAGAATAATAATATAAATATAGAATTTTATAATTTTTTCTATTTTTAGAATTTTAAATTTATATTAATATATTATGATTTATAAATATCCGATTTATATATATTTAATGTTGATAAAAATAGCCCTAGGGAAATAATAAATATAGCATTTATTATTGTTAGAAAATGGAAAGTTTAAGACATATTTTATATATGTTCTTGATATAATTTCCAGAAACTAACTATTGGAGGTTGTTCCTTGCTATGAGGACTTAAACTTTCATGTTTGGATTTAAGACATTTTCTTAGTGTAATTCAAAAAGAAATTGAGTTGAAGTTGCTTGTTTGAAATGGGTTATGTGGGGTTTGTCCCACATTGAATTTGTAAAGGAAAGATAATAAGTTTATATAGCATCTTGTGTTAGTGTTGTTTACAACTACTAGTATAAGTAGAATGATTATGTCACATAATGCTATTGAGTACCTTATATCTTTTAATTGCAAATTTATTTGATTTATTTATATTGATTATTTAATATTAATATTAAATATATTGAGTAAGAATTATATATATATATATATATATATATATATATATATATATATATTGTAATATTAATATTACTTAATCTGAATAATATAAGTAACAAATAAAACCTATCTTGCAAAACTCTATTTTCTTTGTAAAACTCTACATCTCACATCGAGTAGAATAAGAGAAGAGCACATCTAATTGAGGAGAGCATCTAGCTTGTGTTTGCATAGGTTGTCGGGAAAATTGAGGTGTGCATCTAGCCTGTGTGCCTCTTGTTTGTACATTGCATAGTTAAAAATAAATTGCATAGGTTGTCGGGAAAATTGAGGTGTGCCTCTTTCTCCTACCTCGCATATATAAAGCGCATAGGTTTTTTGGACGAACTAAGGTGCTAGTCGCTGTTGAGTGCTACGTATTTGTGGACGAAGTACTCTATGCTGTTTTATCCTGTAAGTGATATTGCTGCAACCCAACACAGCGTAGTGGGGCAATAATCTCTTCAAGAATAGTCAAGACTTCTTGCAAGGCTTGGCGACTCAGCAGTTGTTTGGTTCTATCAGTGTATGCGTAAAGCTTCTGTTAGAGCTAAGTATTCTATCTTTTCTCTTGTCCTTACAATTACTAATTTACATATCTTGTTTGTGCCTTCGTGATTTTGTTTTGTTAATTGGTTTAATCTGTCTGTTCTTGTTAAATTATTTATATAACTGCCCCATTGTTGTGTGTAGTTTTTAATTATGCCCCAACAATCTTGAAGAGATTATCTGTGTTATATATTGTTAATTAACAAGATGGTTAACGAAACTGAAACTCCTATTGTTGGTGTTACTAGTTCTGGGTCTGGGGTTACTGCTACTGTCATTGATTGGGCTACGTACCGTTTCCCACAACCTATTGATCTGTCTGGTATGCCTGATAAGCTCAGCGGTGGGGCTGGCTTTTCTCGTTGGCAGAAAAAGATGAAGTTGTGGTTAACGGTTAAGGGATTATGGCCAGTGGTGCAGTATGATCCTCCTGTTGTGAATCAAGAGCAAGCTGACTCTGTTAAGGTCTATGCTTTGTGGGATGAAAAGGATGGAGTGGCAAGGGCTGCTATTTTGGCAGCTTTAGCGAACACTCTGTTCGATGTTTATTCATCTGATGCCTTCACTGCTAAGCTCTTATGGGAGAAGCTGGACCAAACCCAGAATACTGACTCTCAAGGTCTATAAAACTATAGTGTGACAAGGTTCCTTGATTTTAAACTGGTGGATACTAAATCCATGACGGAGCAAGTGCATGAATTTGAGATGTTGGTACATGCTTTGAAGGAGTCTGGAATAGACCTTCCTGAGAAGTTTCAGGTTATGATGGTGATTGAAAAGCTCCCGAAGTCTTGGGAAGAGTTTGCTCTCTCCCTGAAAAGACAGAAAGGAGAGATCACCTGGACTAACCTGATGTTGGACATCTCTATGCAGGAACAAGACAAGTCCAAACAGGGACATGTGATGCCTGCTGAACATGGGAGTTTGAAGGTGAACGTAGTGACTGTAGGACAGAAAAGAAAGTCTGTCACTAAGAAGGAGAATAACAAGCCTAAAATTGACAAGAAAAAAGCTAAGAAACCAAAGGCAAACAAACCATGTTGGTCTTGTGGACAGGTTGGTCACTAGAGCAAGGACTGTCCTACTAAGAAAACAAAAAAACCTAATGTGGTAGCACAAACTAATACTGTGCTTGCAACCACTGGTGGGCCTGTGGTTAACATGGTTGTTGGTGAGGCTGTTGCTTCTGAAACCAATGACGAGTATGTTACCTACAACCCTACACTACTTTTCACTTATCTGTCAAATGAATGGTTGATTGATACTGGAGCTAATGTACATATTTGTACTGATATTACTCTGTTTGTATCTTATCAACAGATTCAAGGAATGACAGTGACGATGGGGAATGCTAGTGTTGCTCAAGTACTTGGAGTAGGAAACGTGGACCTGAAGTTTGCTTCTGGGCGTGTTCTATCCCTTACTAGAGTGCATCATATTCCTGACATTCGTAGAAATATAATTAGTGGAAGTTGTTTAGTTAGAAATGGTTTCGAACTTTCTTTGAAGTGTAATAAAGTAGTTATTACACATACTGGTTTATTTTTTGGCAAAGGTTACTTGTCTGAGGTTTATTTTTAATAAATGTGGAGCCTGTTTTGGGCAGTTTTATTAATGATAATGTTATTCCTTCTGTGAATTGTGTTGAATCATCTGATTTATGGCACTCTCGTCTTGGTCATCTAAAATTTGGTGCTCTAAAGAATATGATGAATTTAGAGTTGATTCCAAAGTATGACATTGAAAAGAAATCTAAATGTCAAGTATGTGTGACTGCTAAACTAACTAGGAAACCCTTTCATAACGTTGTTAGGGATTCAGAAGTATTAGAATTAGTACACACAGACATATGTGAATTCAGTAGTGTTTTGACTAAAGATAATAAAAGATATTTCATTACCTTTATAGACGATTATAGTAGATACTGCTATGTTTTTTACTTAAACATTAAGATGAAGCACTAGATAAATTCATTATGTATAAAAATGAAGTTGAAACACAAACTGACAAAGTACTTAAGCGTTTGAGGTCGGATAGAGGTGGAGAGTATACGGGTACGTCATTTAATGAATTTTGTAGAAGCAATGGTATAGTTCATGAAGTGACTCCACCATATACTCCTGAGTCTAATGGGGTAGCAGAATGAAAGAACATAACTTTTAAAGATATGATTAACAGTATGCTTATTAATTATGGGTTGCCTAAGTACATGTGGGGAGAGGCTCTGAAATACGGCTTGCCATATTCTGAACAGAGTCCCTTTGAAACATATGGACAAGACACCTTATGAATTATGGAAAGGCAGGTTTAAAGTATCTTCATGTGTGGGGCTGCCTTGCAAAGGTACTTGTCCCTGAACACAAGAGAAAGAAACTGGGGCCAAAAACTGTTGATTGCATCTTTCTGGGCTATATTGAAACCACTACTGCTATGAGATTTTTAGTGTTAAAATCTGACATAGATGGGATAGTGGCCAACACTATAGTTGAGTTTTATGATGCAACATTCTTTGAGAATGTGTTCCCTATGAAGATTGGTATACCTCAGGGTATTTCTGATGATGATCCCACTCGCACATCGAGTTCCATTCCTGGTCATGTGGAAAGGATGACAAATGTGGGGGTGGATCCTGCTAGTAGCTCTACTCCTAACGAAGTAGAGGAACCTAGAAGAAGTAAGCGTGCAAAGGTGGTCAAGGACTTTGGAAGTGATTTTATCACTTACAATGTCGAGGACGAACCTTTAACTTTTCGACAGGTCATGGATTCTGCAGAGTCAAGGCACTGGAAAGGCGCTGTAAAGAGTGAGATCGACTCTATTGTTTCTTACGGAACATGAGAGTTGGTTGATCTCCCTCCTGGGTGTACTACTATAGGATGTAAATGGATTTTCAAAAGAAAGATGAACCCGGATGGCTCAATAGATAAATATAAGGCTAGGCTGGTAGCTAAGGGTTTTAGGCAAACAAAATGAATTGACTATTTTGACACATACTCTCATGTTGCAAGAATGACAACAATTTGAATGCTTATAGCATTGGTTTCCGTACATGGTCTTATCATCCATCAAATGGACGTAAAGACAGCTTTTCTTCATGATGATCTTGAAGAAGAGATTTATATGGATCAGCCTTAGGGATTTTTTGCTTCTGGCAACGAGAGGAAAATTTATATATTATTCAAATCTATATATGGCTTGAAACAAGCTCCTAGAGACTGGCATAAAAAGTTTGATGAAACTGTTTTGACTTCTGAATTTTTGGTTAATGAAAGTGACAAGTGTGTCTACTATAAGGTTAAAGAAAATGAAAAAGTGATTTTGTGCCTATATGTGGATGACATATTGTTGTTCGGAACCAATATTGAGATTATTAACGAGACAAAAAGTTTCTTGAAAAGGCACTTTGAAATGAAGGATATGGGTGCTGCTAATGTGATTCTTGGTATCAAGCTGACTCAGTCAGCTGATGGAATAACCTTGTCACAATCTCATTATATAGAGAAATCTATACTTGAGAAATATGGTTATTCAAATTGTAGAATCGCAAGCACGCCATATGATTCAAAAGTTGCTCTTGTCAAGAATAAGCCGGGAGTACCTATGTCTCAGTTAAGGTATTCTCGGATTATTGTGAGTTTGCAATATCTTGTTAATGGTACTAGACCAGATATTTCATATTATGTGTCTAAGTTAGCTAGATATACAAGCTGTCCAAACAAGACTCATTGGGATGCTCTTGATAGAGTGCTTAGATATCTAAAAGGAACCATCTACCTTGGTTTGCACTATAGGAGGTTTCCTGGAGTGCTAGAGGGATATAGTGATGCAAGTTGAATAGCTAAGAAATCTGGTTCCAATGGTGAGACTGGATATGTGTTTACCCTTGCGGGTGGAACTATATCCTGGAAGTCTGCTAGACATACTATTGTAACTCGGTCTACTTTTGAGGCTGAGTTGTGTGCATTAGATGCCACGGGGACGGAGGCTGAATGGTTGCATGGACTTATGTCTGTAATTCCTGTAGTAAGCCAACCTCTTCCTGCTCTTGCTGTTCATTGTGATAGTCGTACAACTATCGATAAAATAAACAGTAAGAACTATAATGTGAAAACCAAAAGACACGTCCAAGTTAGACTAAAGTCTATAAGGGGTTTGGTGTCTGAAAGGATCATTGCTATTGAGTTTATTGGAACTCAAGATAACCTGGTTGATCCTTTGACTAAGGGACTTGAGCATGCTGTTGTCCTTAAGTCGAGGTTGGGGATGGGACTGACAACCCAATTTGAGTCATCAACAGCGGGAACCCAATACACCTGAGAGGAGATCCCTCGAAGTGTATTCAATGTGGTAATAACAAGTTGTGAAGGTGATTCGGTAGTACCTCTACTACAATTATATAGATACTCACGTATCTGAGTCTTTCCCCTGTAAACCTCAAGAGGTACTGTAACTGCTAGTTAGCAAGAGTTTTAAGAACTCTGAATGGGGTCAAGTCGTGAGACGAGATGTTGACAGTACATCTTTGGAAATGTTATCTTTAGAGGATAGGGTTATTCCTCGAAGCATTCGACGAACAGGATCGAGACATGAACATTAACGTCTCAAAGCCGTAGATTAGCACCATAGCCTTTGACTTGTCGTCGTCTATGGAGTGTGGTTACATAAAAACGGATAAAGATTCAAGGTGAAACATTCCATCTATATCCAGTAGCCATCGAAGTAGAGGACTTAGGAGGGTTCAAACCTTGACGGGTATCAACTTCAAAAAACAAGTCATGAATAGAACCTAATATGCATTTCTGTATGGATTTGTGGGGGATTGTTAGAAAATGGAAAGTTTAAGACTTATTTTATATATGTTCTTGATTTAATTTCTGGAAACTAATTATTGGAGATTGTTCCTTGCTATGAGGACTTAAACTTTCATGTTTGGATCTAAGACATTTTCTTAGTGTAATCCATAAAGAAATTGAGTTAAAGTTGCTTGTTTGAAATGAGTTATGTGGGGTTTGTCCCACATTGAATTTGTAAATGAAGGATAATAAGTTTATATAGCATCTTGTGTTAGTGTTGATTACAACTACTAGTGTAAGTAGAATGCTTATGTCACATGATGCTATAGAGTACTTTATATATTTTAATTGCAAATTTATTTGATTTATTTATATTGATTATTTAATATTAATATTAAATATATTCAGTAAGGATTATTTAAATAATCAGACTCTATATATATATATATTATAATATTAATATTACTTAATCTGAATAATATAAGTAACAAATAAAACCCATCTTGCAAAACTCTATTTTCTTTGTAAAACTCTACATCCCACATCGAGTAGAATAAGAGAAGAGCACATCTAATTGAAGAGAGCATCTAGCTTGTGTGCCTCTTGCTTGTACCTTGCATAATTAAAAAATAAATTGCATAGGTTGTCGGGTCAATTGAGCTGTGCCTCTTTCTTCTACCTCGCATATATAAAGTGCATAGGTTTTTTGGGAGAACTGAGGTGCTAGTCGCTGTTGAGGCTACGTATCTGTGGACGAAGTAATCTGTGTTGTTTTATCCTGGAAGTGATATTGCTGCAACCCAACACAGCGTAGTGGGGCAATAATCTCTTCAAGAACAGTCAAGACTTCTTACAAGGCTTGGCGACTCAGCAGTTGTTTGGTTCTATCAGTGTATGCGTAAAGCTTCTGTTAGAGCTAAGTATTATATCTTTTCTCTTGTCCTTACAATTACTAATTTACATATCTTGTTTCTGCCTTCGTGATTTTGTTTTGTTAATTGGTTTAATCTGTCTGTTCTTGTTAAATTATTTATATAACTGCCCCATTGTTGTGTGTAGTTTTTAATTACGCCCCAACAATTATTTCATTTATTAGACTTGGTATGGTCCAAAGGCTTGGGCCCTTCAAACGAACTAGGAAAATAAATCTTAGGATCAACTAGATTTGTAATCCAAGGATCAACTGGATTTGTAAGTGCAGCCCACAAGCTTTGTTGAAGCCATAGGCCCAGTAAGCCTCTATTATTAATTAATTTCGTAATTAATTAACAAAGGCTCAATAAAGGCCCAAGAAGCCTGTTGAAAACCCTAATCCTAGAAGGATCTAGAAACCCAGACGTGGGAAGAGTCCAACCAGGGCCCTCATTCCCAATAGGTTTAGACAACCTTGTCACTAGAAGACTTGGCCACCAAGTCTCTTACTTCTAATTTGATTCCAAGGCCCTCGCGCGCCTATATAAAGGGCATAACCTCTCAATATTAGAACTACGTTTTATTGGCTTGTTTCTCACACCCATTAAGATACGTAGGCAGTTAACGAGGACCCGAGGTAGTCACGAAACGTTAGTGCAACCATAGAAGCTCGAACCTCTCTCAAAACCTAATATTAATTGCGTATTAAAGACACCTCATTTTTTATCCGTAACATTTGGCGCCGTCTGTGGGGAAGAATAACAACCTTTGCAAGAACACGAAGAACCGCAAGTTCCCTCGAAGGAGAGATCCCTAACACCACTATTGACACCAACGATTCCCCTACTGTGACGCATGACCAAGTAACTATTGTTCCTACCACCTCCGTTGAGGACCCTGAAGCAAATATCCGGCGTACCGGACCCCTAAGTGTCTTTGTTCATCCTTCCAACCCCGACGTGTCCATCCATGCTTCGGTTCCTCCATTTCAGGTAATTTCACCCCTTCGTACAACTTTTATTGCTCATCTTACTTTACAGATTTCGTTTGCTATAGCCCTCAACCCTCGTTATGGGCTCCCAAGAAACTACGAGCCCTCTTATGAACAAGGGATGTTGCCCCGCTATACTTCACAACAAAGAAGTCAGGACTACTCCGGACCTTACTCTACTGACGACGAGGATATAAACCCCCGACGGAGGCGACCCGATAAGGAGCCCCTTGGAGGGAGGAGTACCCAGTCACGAGGGCCTAAAGATGATGACTCCCTGAGTCTTCAAAAAATTATACACACTCATGAAGTTGAAGCCCAGCGATTGAGGAAAGACCTGGAGAGGGTGCTAGCAAGGCGACAACACCCCAGGATTGAAGGTGCTAAGCGGTCGATAAAAAACACACATGTGATAGATTTGGAAGAGCTCCCAACTAGGAGGCAAATAAGGGCAAGTTATGTTAGGGCTGACCCCCAAGACCTATTACCGCTTGGAGATACTGATGATCCTACTCCCCCTTTTACCGAGAATATAATGAATGAAAAGATATAAAGGAAGTTTAAGATGCCTACAATTAGGGCCTATGATGGAACGGGAGATCCCTCAAATCATGTTCTCACATTCTCTAATGCTCTGTTACTGCAGCCCGTAAACGACGCCATCAAGTGTAGGGCGTTCCCCCAAACCCAGAGTGGTATGGCTCAGCGATGGTTCTGTCGTCTACCACCAAACTCTGTTGGGTCATTCAAGGATCTGAGCAGGGCATTCATTGGTCAATTCATTAGCAGTAAGACTCATGAGAAGAGCTCAGCTTCACTAATGAACATGCATCAGTGGGAAGAATGAGTCCTTGAGGGATTATATGAACAAGTTCACAAAGGAAGCCTTGAAGGTCCTTGATCTAGACCAGAAGGTAGCTATGATGGCCTTATAACAAGGGACTTCTAACGAAAATTTCAGGAGATCGTTAGCCAAGAGGGGCCCCCAGAGTATGAATAAGCTCAAGGAGAGAGCTAGGAAGTATGAGGAAAGCCTAGGGGTTTCAAGCCTCGAACACCTACTCTAAGAAGCGAACCAGCGATACTGAGTATACTATCGATATCAAGTATGCGAAAAACGATGATGTTAATGACTCCAAGAAGAAAGGAGGATCTGGGTTCACCGAGTATGCAAAGCTAAACACTGCCCATAGCCAAATACTGATGGACATTAAGAAGGGTAAAGACCTTCAATGACCGAAACCACTAAGGACTGATACTGAAAATAGAAATAAGAATGCATACTGTCAGTTCCATAGGGATGTGGGACACGACACAGATGACTGCCATTAGTTGAAAGATGAGATAGAGTTTCTGATTAGAAAAGGAAAGTTGAAAAGTACACCAAGGAGGGTGCTAGACATGACAGGAGTCACAACGACAAACGAAGGGACTCTGACCCCAAAGATAGAAACAATCAGCCCTGAGGGCCTGTTATCAACGTAATCTCAGGAGGGCCAACCGTAGCAGGTAACTCCCGAAACTCCAGGAAGGCATATGCCCGAGAGGTAATGAGCATCGTAGGAGAACCTCCTAAGAGAGCAAGGACTGAGGTCTCTTTGTTGTTCGATGATTCTGATGTAGAAGGGGTAAGGTTCCCCCATGATGATATCTTGATAATCACCCCTGTCATAGGAAACTCTCCGGTGAAGAGAGTCTTGGTAAACGGTGGATCGTCTGTAGACATCCTATTTTATGAAGCCTTTGTGAAGATGGGGTATAATGATTCACAACTGATCCCCTCCAAAATGGCTATCTATTGTTTCAATGGAGTGGAATCTCGGATATAAGGAATTATACAACTACCTATGACAATGGGCGAAGAACCTCGACAGTCTACTCAAATGCTGAATTTCCTCGTTATTAAGGCAAGCACCACTTACAATGTGATCCTTGGGAAGACTGGGTTGCATGCCTTCAAGTCGGTAGCCTCTACGTACCATCTGAGGCTCAAATTCCGGACTAGGTATGAAGTAGGAGAAGAGAAAGGAGATCAAAAAATGGCCAGGAGTTATTATGTAACCACCTTAAAGCCTAGCGGCACTGAAGGGCAGGTCCTCTCTATTGAAGACATTGATGTCAGGGATCGAGAAGAAATGAGGGGTAAGCCCACAGAGGACTTGGAGCTTGCTCCTTTGGATCCTTTATATCCCGAGAAGGTGACATATGTAGGGACTTCACTCCTCAAGGACCTAAAAGAATAGTTGGTTCAATTCTTGCAAGATAGCAGTGATGTTTTCGCTTGGACAGCAGCCGACATACCAGGGATAGACCCCGAGCTTATAACACATCATTTGAATGTGAATCCTGGAAGGACAGCAGTCAAGCAGAGGAAAAGGAGCTTTGCTCTTGAAAGACAGGAGGCCATTAAGCAGAAGGTAGAGAAATTGTTGGAAGCCAGATTTATTAAAGAAATCCAATTTCCTGAATGGATGGCTAACCCTGTGATGGTCAAGAAGAGCAATGGAAAGTTGAGAATGTGTGTGGACTTCACAGATTTAAATGATGCCTGTCCTAAGGACTGTTTCTCATTACCAAGGATAGACACGTTTATAGATGTCACAGTTGGGCACAAGATGCTTAGTTTCATGGATGGATTCAATGGCTACAACCAAATTAAAATGCACCCACCCCGATGACATCCCTAAGGTATCATTCATCACTGACATTGGTGTTTTTTGTTATCTGGTAATGGCTTTTGGACTTAAGAATGCAGGAGCCATGTATCAAAGGCTTGTAAATAAAATCTTTAAGCACCTCATTGGTAAGACCATGGAGGTCTATGTTGATGACATGTTTGTCAAAAGCCTAGATAAGGCCGATCATCTTGAGCACCTATAGGAGGCATTCGAAGTTCTGAGAACCCACAAGATGATGTTGAACCCGGCCAAGTGTGCCTTTGGTGTAGGTTCTGGAAAATTTGTAGGCCTGATGGTCTCCAAAAGAGGCATTGAGGCCAATCCAGATAAAATTCAAGCAATCTTGGATATGGAACCCCCCAAGACAGTAAAAGATGTCCAAAAGCTCACAGGAAGTGTAGCAGCCCTGGGCGTTTCATATTCAAGTCAGGAGAAAAGTGTTTACCATTCTTCAAGGCCCTCAAAAGGGTTAAAAATTTCGAATGGAATGACGAGAGCCAAGCAACTTTTGAAGAGCTGAAGAAATATATGGCTGAGCCACCCTTGCTTGCCAAACCGAAACCTGGAGAAGTGCTATACCTGTACCTTGTTTTCTCTGGTTCAGCCTTGAGCACCGTTCTTGTGAAAGAAGAAGCAAAGGTTCAGAAACCCATTTACTATGTCAGCAAGATTCTGCATGGAACAGAGCTGAACTACTCAAAGGTTGAGAAGTTTTCTTTAGCATTAATAATGGCTTCAAAGAAGCTACGCCCATATTTCCAGGCGCATGTTATTGAAGTCTTGATAGACCAGCCCCTGAGAAACATACTGCACAATCGCAAAGCCAGTGGGAGGTTAATCAAATGGGCTATTGATCTTGGAGAGTTTGAAATCAAATACAAGCCAAGAACGGTCATCAAGGATCAAGCTCTAGTTGACTTCGTGGTTGAATGTACCATTCTCAACCAAGAAGTTGGGGGGAAGGAAGAAGATAAAGAAACTGGAAAGAATAAGGAAAAAGAGGAGGAACTCAAAGAATACTGGCTGCTCTTTTTTGACAGAGCTTCAAAAATGAGCACTAGCGGTGCTGGCTTGGTTTTGCAAAGCCCTGATGGGTTTGTTGTCGAGTATGTAATCAATTTAGATTTCCCCACTACAAATACCGAAGCAGAGTATGAAGCTTTGATAGTTGGACTCGGTCTGGCCAGAACCCTGAGGGTAAAGAAGTTGAAGATATGTGGCGATTCAAGGCTAGTAATCTCTCAAATAAATGGGGAGTTTAAGGCCCGAGAAGAAACTATGGCCAAATATTTGAGGATTGTTAAGGCTCAAGCTACGCAATTTGAAGAATGTCACTTTGAGTATATTCCAAGAGAGGAGAATGTAAAGGTCGATGCCTTATCTAAATTCGCATCGTCAGAAAGTGACAGTTATTCTAACAGCATTTATTTCCAAGTCTTCAAGCATTAACGCTAAACTAGTAGCCCCGATTGGGCTGGGAGCATGTTGGATGGATCCTATCAAGCTCTACTTAGAGATGGGAAAGACACCAACTGACCCCATGGAGGCACACAAGCTATCGGTGAGAGCCTTGAAGTATGCCCTTATAGAGGGAATACTTTATAAGAAATTGTACGTAATACCCTACTTGAAGTGTCTGAGACCCCACGAAGCTGAAGTTACCCTAAGGGAAGTTTATGAGGGTATATGTGGCCAACACCTTGGAAGCAAGGCTCTTGCTCATAAAGTTATGAGACTGAGATTCTATTGGCCTGAGATGCTTAGAGATGTTAAAGCTTATGTTAAGAAATGTAACCTCTGCCAAAAGTTTGTGCCCATCGTTAGGCAGCCCCATGAGATGCTGACATCCATTAACTCTCCACTCCCCTTTGCCATGTAGGGAATGGATATCTTAGTCCCCTTTCTTATGACCAGCGCACAGAGGAAGTTTCTCATCATCGCCATTGACTACTTCACTAAGTGGATAGAAGGAAAGCCCCTGGCCAAGATTGATACCAAGAATGTGACCCAAATATTATGGGAGAATGTTATATGCAAGTATGGGTTACCCCGAATCCTGGTGACGAATAATGGGACTCAGTTCAATAACAAGGACTTCATAGAGTATTGTGGGAACTACAACATTGAATTGCGATTCACCTCAGTAGCTCATTCACAGTCAAATGGACAAGCTGAAGTGGCCAACAGAATTATCCTGGATGGACTTAAGAAGAGGATTGAACGCTCCCAAGGGACTTGGGTTGACGAGTTTCTTCCAATTTTATGGCATACAGAACTACTTGTAGAGCTTCAACAGGTGCTACACCGTTCCAACTAGCCTACGGGGCTGAGGTAGTGGTGCCCGTTGAAAATACTCAGACGTCACTGAGAGTGCAAGAGTTCCAGATTGACAACAATGAGGAAGGCATGAAGCTAGCCCTAGACCTGATAGTTGAGCTGCGCGACAAAGCTAACACCCGAATAGTGGCAAACCAAAAGAAAGCTTCATTCTACTACAACCTTAGAGTGAAGGAAAGGTTCTTCCGCAAAAGAGACTTAGTCCTGTGAAATATCGAGGCATCTGGAGTTGGTCCGAAGGGCAAGTTATCTTCAAACTGGGAAGGACCTTACCAAGTGAAAGAAGTCACAGGGCAGGGCGCGTACAAGCTCCAAACTCTTGAAGGAATTGAAATCCCAAGAAACTGAAATGCAGCCAACTTGAGAGTTTATTATGTTTAAGTTTTCAATTTTGATTTTCATAAGCATTTAAGTATCGGTTTACAAGCCTTGAAGGCATGACATTTCTTTATACTAAGTTATTTTTGAAAACTTGATAAGTTGCAAGAAATGTTTTCTATTACCCTTATATAATGTTAGTCATTTTCACTAAGTCTTTTACAAGCCTCGCAAGTATTTGTTGTTTATGTTCAAGATAAACATGAAAAACAAGAAAAACTAAGGCAGAAAGTAAAATGACAAGAAAGTGAAAAACATGATTACATAAATAAAAAGTACGAGGGCCAAATGTTTATACAAGCCGTAGAGGCCAACATAAATACAAGAGACAAAAACCTATCTACTTCGACGGTTCCTCCTCCTCCGAAGACTCATCCCCGCTAGACAAAGACGAATCCTCTCCGTCTTCACTTGATTCTTACTCTTCGGAAGATCTTCCCTCCGTTTGCTTTGGAGGAATCGTCTCGGGAACGGCCTGCTGAGGGGATGGAGTAAGGCTAGGCTCGCGAGCCCTTTTCTGCCTTACATCAGGATTGTTGTCCCCCTCGGTTTCCTCCTCTTGAGCAGCAATCAACCGTTTTAGAGCTTCGGCTAATTGATGACTCTTGAAGTCCACCTTAGGGTCGAACAGACCCGGATGTTTCTTCAGCACCGCTTCCAGTGCCTCGTTCCACCCAATCGTGTAGTTGGCAAGAAAAAAGAGATCGTCGTGCTGAAGGATTAAATCTTAATATTCCTCCGAGGCCATGTACTTGTCGATGATTGCTTTTTGTTGGCCCGGAGTTCAATTATATCAGCTTGGGCCTGCTTCAGGATTTCCTCCTTCTTGGCCAGCTTCTCCTCCAAATGTTTTATTTTGGCATTTGCCACTGAAAGCTCCTTCTTATGCTTCCCTGCTTGAGCCTTCCACGACTCAGTTTGGTGCAGAGAAGCCTGTTAAACAAGTTAGGATAAGTAAAAAGAAGCCTAAAAAGTGTGTGCTAGTAAAGTGAAATGAGAACAAGTCAAGTGAAGAAACTTACCGATGTTAGTGCCTGTACACCTAAAGCCTTGGTGCTCTCCCCAAAACGATATCCTTATAATCACAAGGAGTTAAGGAATGAAGGGACCAATCCCTAGCGTGGTCCGTGCAGCCAACCACGGTGTCCGACTTCCTAAATCCCCAGCCTGGTTTATAAGCCAGGGATTTTGGTGCCTTGACAGTTTCACTGCCTTCAACCTCAGTTGGCCCATAGTGAGGCTGTAAAAAAGTTAGCAGCTCCTTCCCCTACCTGGGATCGCTCATCAGCCTTAGCCGCTTCATACAACTAGTTTCTTCAACAGGTGGAATGGTCCACTCGTTGATTTGCGCAGCAGGTGAAAACAAAGGAACATAAGCACGTTAGTAAAGAAATAGAATATTCCAAGTAAAAAAGACAAACCTAAGAGAAGCAGTATACCTTTACTCGAGGCCCTCGATAGGCCCACAACTTTTAGTCTGCGCTCATCAAGAAGAGCCCAAGAGACTTTCTTGGTCTCCACCTGAGTGAGCGCAACATAAGCATTTTGCTCCTCTTCCGAGAGCATGATAGAGTCGGCGCTCCCGTCCACAACCTTGCCAAATGTGGGCCTAAAGAGAGTACCCCAATCTCCCACTTCCCATAATATTTGAACGAGGTTTTCCTTCCAATGAAGGTTGTTGTCGGAAATTGAAGAATTGTCAAAATTATGGGGTTTATTTGGTCCGTGGGCTATATGAACCCAGCCTAGAGAAATGATGGAAGAATTCCTAAATTGAAAATCTTTACGAAAGAGAGGGACAATCATTTTGATTTTCTTTTCTAAGCACAAAACCATGAAACAATGGATGAGTCTCCATCTATTGGGCACGATTTGGCTAGGGTAAATTTGGACGTCAGCTAGAAGAGTGGGAATGAATTCATGCAAGGGAAGCCTAAGCCCCGCTAATAGGGCATCTATGTAAACAAATAACTTAGAAGAATTCCAATGGCAGGTCCTATCGCCAGGATCTGCCAAAGAAATGGTAAAACGAGGAGGAAAGTGAAAGAGGCGGTTGTATTCTTCTACTAAGTCAGAATCAAAAATTTATTACTACGACTGTATGAATCTAAGTGAGACATACTAGGGTATTCATCCCCCCTTTAGTTTATCATATCTATCAATGACATATAAGAGGAAAAGATTGGGATTCGAAGAAGGGGTTACCTCTCTTAGCAGACCTTGCGTTCATAGCCGCTAGCCTGGAAGCTTTCTTGTCGGCCATTGTTTCTTCGATCTTGTGAATATCCTTGAGAGGACTAAGGACTGAAGTTGCTTAAAACCCATGACCAATGAGCCATGAAGGCCCACCAACCGAAGGAAAAAGCCTCGAAGGCCTAGAATCTTAAAAGTCCAAGGCCTAGAAGGCCCAATAAAGGTGAAAGTTCATTACGAGGCCCATAATCCCAAAATTTGTGAAGGCCCACTATGGAAAAATCAATCAGACTCTTCAATGAAAGGCTTAGTGAGGTCCCAAAAGCCCAAAGCCTATAAGGCTCCACTTAATCGAATCTTTACGAGAACAACAAATTTTCAACCCATGTGGGTATTTGAGATTCAATTCGGCCTCAATCGAGGTCGAAATCGACCTCAATCCATATCTCGACATTAAAGAGCCTTAAAGGCATGATTCGACCTCAATCGAGGTCGAAATCGACAATAGCCTCATATATCGACCTCAATAGCCAATTGAGGCAAGTTCGATCTCAATCGAGATCGAAATCAATTACAGAATAATATTTCGACTTCAAAGAGCCATTGAGGTCGAATTCGACTTCAATTGAGGTTGAATTCCACTTCAGCCTCATATTTCGACTTCAAGAAGCCATTGAAGCTAAATTCGACCTCAATCGAGGTCGAAATCTACCTCATGCTCGTGTTTCGACTTTAAGGGATTTTCAGGTTTAATTCGACCTGAATCGAGGTCGAATTCAACCACAGTTTGTTAAATCGACCTTAAAGTAATTTTGGCCCCATTTTCGATCTAAATCGAGGTCGATTTCGACCTCAATCCCTAAATCGACCTAGGGTTAAAATGAGCCCCTGATCGACCTCGATCCAGGTCGATTTGGGGCAGGCCTGTGAGAAACTCATCCATGGTGAGTTTGCTAAAAATAAAGTCCGTGGGGGACCAATTTATATAATATTGATTCTTTAAAAGAATTAATAATAAAAGGCCCGAGCCCAAAAGAAGAAATAAGGTTGACTAAAATAAGTCAAATGCCCGGTAAAACACTTAAAACCCTTTGTGAAACTTTTACGAAAATTCATGAAGTTTTTCCAAAAGTTGGGGGGACAAATGATGTGGGTAAAAATAGCCCTAGGGAAATAATAAATATAGCATTTATTATTTCATTTATTAGACTTGGTATGGTCCAAAGTCTTGGGCCCTTAAAACGAAATAGGAAGATAAATCCTAGGATCAACTGGATTTGTAATTCAAGGGTCAACTGGATTTGTAAGTCCAGCCCACAAGTTCTGTTGAAGCCATAGGCCCAATAAGCCTCTATTATTAATTAATTAATAAAGCCTCAGTAAAGGGCCAAGAAGCCTGTTGAAGGCCCTAATCCTAGAAGGATCTAGAAACCTAGACGTGGGAAAAGTCCAACGAGGCCCCTCATTCCTAATAGATTTAGACAACCTTGTCACTAGAAGACTTGACCACCAAGTCTCCTACTTCTAATTTGATTCCAAGGCCCTCGTGCGCCTATATAAAGGGCCTAACCCCTCAACATTAGAACTACGTTTTATTGGCTTGATTCTCATACCCATTGAGATACATAAACAGTTAATGATGATCTGAGGTAGTAACGAAACGTTAGTGTAGTCATAGAAGCTCGAAGCTCTTTGAAAACCCAGTATTAATTGCGTATTAAAGAAACCTTGTTTTTTATCCGTAACAATATTGTTAATATGTATCGAACTCTTGACCTCGTATTTGAATAAGATCCCTTTTATTTTTATTATATACTTCATCTGTTTGGTAATATTTGTCGTTTGACTTTTTGACACATAATTTAGGAGTTTAGATTAGATAATTAGAATTATTATTTTTTAATTTTTTTTTGTGAATAAAAGTTTTTGTTTAATATTTTTATTAATTTTTTTTTTAAATAATAAATTTAACTATGTAATCAAAACTCCTAAATTATGTGCCAAAAAGTCTAACACAAAGGAGAGAGAGTAGTTCTTGTTATATGGATGGCATAATTATTTTATCTTTATAAAATTTATATGAAAAATAAAGGGCTTTTTTCAAAAATACCTAAGGATAATATATTTTTTACAAAAATACTGACTTTTTAAAAAAAATTACAAAAATACGATTTTTTTGAATTCTTTTTGCAAAAATACGGTTTGCAACTTTGCAACCATATTTGCAACTGAAATCAACTGAAATCAACCACAGATGCAACTTTAAAATTTAGTAAAAATAATTATTTTTTGATTGCATAATACGTTGCTTAACAAGTTGTACGGTTAATATCAAAATGCAACCATAAATGCAACCAAAAGCAACTTCAATTATATTTCAGAAAAATAGAAAAATAAGTTGCATGTGGTTGCTTTTGGTTGCAAACCGTATTTTTAAAATTATTTTTAAAAGTGATAGTATTTTTGAAAATAATTTTAAAAAAATAGTATTTTGGGTAATTTCCCAAAAATAAATTGGTATTGATATTAACAAAAAATGTACACATACCAAATTATGAACATACATATATCGTGTGCAGAGCTCCCATTATTTTATCATATATACTATATATATCTATCAAGCCTCCGATCTCGGTTTCCTCCACTATCACATACATCTCAGGTACTCTGTCTGCTAATTCAATGGTTTCTTATTACATTTATGTATGCATATATGTAGCTATCTGTGGCTTTATTTTATGCTGTTTTACCAGTCGATTAGATAACTAATTTGATTGAAGAATATTTAGTATAGCTTTTTGTTTGTTTCTATATTTTCAATTATGAGCTCTTGCTTTTAATTCATTATTTCAATGCTTACAATTGATTGTTAGATA
The DNA here is from genome assembly GCA_028671895.1 of Oenanthe sinensis. NCBI lineage: Eukaryota > Viridiplantae > Streptophyta > Magnoliopsida > Apiales > Apiaceae > Oenanthe > Oenanthe sinensis. The sequence continues at coordinate 27,820,193 of CM053801.1, forward strand.
TGTATAATTAGAGAGAGGGGACAAATATTCTCGTCGAAAATGTATTGTACCTGTTAGGGGTGAGCATAAATTACCGAAACCTAAAAATTAACCGAAATAGGAGTGAAATGAAACTTTTTTTAGTAATTCGATATTGAATTTTTTATTTATTTGTTAAGTCCATATTTACTAATTTTGGGGTACTCTAAATTGGCTGTTTTTTGAGAATTTGAGTATTTATGGGTGAAACTTTTATGTAGTTTGATACTATGCAACTTGCTACTTGGACTACCAAATTATTTTTTGCGAGTCTTGTCGTATAGATGTTTGTTTCTGGTAATGCAATTGATTCGTGTGTAAACAAACATCATTGTATTGTTATTTTATATTTTATTTCAAGTTTATATCATTTTGTGATGAATGTAATTTTATAGTAATATGATGCGAAAAAGAAAACGTATCAGTCACTCTTTGGTACTTATAATCTGATCGATTAAGCATTGTTACACAGGGAAAAAAGGAGAAATGGAGAAATCTGTATTAATAAGAGCTCTATACCGTTCAGTCATTTGCAGATCCTTAGGTTCCTCTACCGCCATTGGCAGCACATCAACTACAATCAACCACTACCTCACCCAGGGTAACCGATGTTTACATCTCTCTACGATTGCTAGGCGCATCTCTCCAGGTAATGCAATTCTTTTGCAATTAATTGTGTATGTGTGATAGCTTGGTAAGCCACCTTATATGTAAATTAGGAACTGTTATTGTATACTTGAACATGTAAAAACTGTTATTGTACACTTGAACATGTAAAAATATTGAGAATCTGTGGAAACATCACTTTCGATAAGTGCCAAGATAAAACAGAACTTCGGAGACATTGCTTTAGACGAATGTCTTATGTTTGCATAAAAGCATTATTTGAATAAAATATTGTTTACGATGGGGAGTATATGCTCATGCATAATTTCTTACATTGGTGCCATTTTGAGTCTCTGGCAGTGATCCCCATGTTACTCGTTCAAAAGATGGCAAGTAAATGATGGTTATGTAGATTAAAAATAAAGTTAATGACATCTAACTTCTTAGAACTTGGACTTCTGCTCGTGTTTGTTTTCTGATTCTCAATGCACTCAGCTTTCTATTTGATTTGATTTCTTTGCATGACCTAATGAAAGATGTAATAACTTTGTTGTCTCAACTATATGAAGATATCCGAACCCCTTTCCTAATGACGATGAACATTGGAAGCACACGTTCTTTCAGTGATGATCTGACTCGCATGCCTACCATAAAAGACGCTGAGATAAAAACTGCCATTAAAGATTTACTGGCTGCAGATTGGAGTGAACTCCCAAGTGCTGTCACTAAGGATGCAAACAGGGCATTGTCTAAAGACACAGAAGACAAGGCTGGCCAAGAGACCTTGAAAAATGTTCTCCTTGCAGCTGAGGCAGTTGAGGAGTTTACAGGAAAACTTGTATCCCTGAGGATGGAAATTGATGATTCTGTTGGAATGAGTGGCGAGGTAATACTAGAACTTTTTTTATTATTGCTATGCATATGATCCCTCTTGGATTCGTGTTGTGTAATTAGTTGAAAATGTGTTTGCAGAATGTGAAGCCTCTACCAGATTTATTCTCCAAAGCATTATTGACTGCTTTTCAACGTTACAATGCATATTTAGAAGCTTTTGGACCTGATGAGGCCTTTTTACGGAAGAAAGTGGAAAATGAGCTGGGGACGAGGATGATACACTTAAAAATGCGGTGCGGTGGTCTTGGATCTGAATGGGGAAAGGTACAATTATTTATGGTCTTTCTCGTGCACTGCTACATACAGTTGGAAGATAGCTTTACCTAATTGTGTATAAAACTCATTTTTCTCATTGTTGTTTTTCCTATATACTGCACCCAAGGTTCTAATATGTTGCTGACCTTAAGAGCCAAATTATGGTTACTAGTAATACTATATATATGATAAAGAAAACAAGGTTAAATTTATTACAAACAACAGCTATGCACCCAGTAATTTCCTCATTTGGAAAAAGCAGCTGCCTTGACTTCTCTATCTATATTCAATACAACTTAAACAGTGATATGTATGTATATAAAGTAGTTATATGATTGTTTTTAAAGTAAATTCTAGAAACTAAATTTAAAATCAAAATTATGTATATATGATTATATGTAAGGGGTATGTAGTCTATGCTGTACTGATGTTTAGTGTGTCCTACACAAATTAAATTAGATAAAAAGGAGCAAACCAGTAGTTTAGGAGTAGGACTCATGATGCAAGACAAACAAGGCATGCACCTATTTTGAACAATATAGAAGTCTCCTGATGGCTGAAATGCGACGGTATTAATCAGTGTCTATATTTCAGAGGTAATGATTATTAAGAATTTGAATCGGATAAGAAAATTTAATTATCTTTATTAATATAAGAGTTCATAACTTCTAATTCATTCAAAAAGGTTATATTTTTAGTTGAACTTTTCTGACCCACCCTTGTTTTCCCCACTGCCACCATCGGCTCAACTTCAGCATTTAAATTTGCTTTTGTGCATAGGCTTAAATAAAATTTTATGTAGGAAATCAATTTGTAGAGCATAAGAAAACTTGATATTTATTCTAAAAAAATGGAGTGGTGCTTCCATTAATTTAACAAGTGATGCTCTACTGGTCTAATTATACATATTCTTTTTTATCTAAATGCAGATCACAGTTCTCGGGACTTCAGGACTTTCTGGTTCTTATGTTGAGCACAGAGCATAATTTTGGTGGATAATTGAAACGTCTCTGTCTTGATGTTTGTTCTCTAAAGAAAGAATATCCTGTGGTTGCTACTGGAGTCTTGATTATAAAGTTGCCATCCTTTATTTATAATAATCCAATAACGGATATCTGATGATCTCTTTGGTATAAAGTTCAGAAACATCTGAATGAAAATATTTAATTTGAAGATTTAGTTTAAAATAATAGGGATGATTGGAATCGTATTGGAGGTAGATTGCTTGAAGGAAATGTTTTGGAAGGTGGATTGCTTTTTATGATAATGTATTAATACATAGAAGGAAAGAATATCCTTCTATATGTTTGTGTTATCTATATATTTCTATTATAGGGAGTTAAGAATGTTATATTTAAGAATCGCAGCTTTAACTACTGCAGGCCACGGAACTTAGAAAACCCATAAAAGTCCAATATTGTAGCAGAAATTGAGTGAAATGTGTATTGCCTGTTCTCTTTCAATTTGCCCCAGAAAGAATAATGTGTAGCAAAACTAGATGGAAAAGAAAAATTCGAGAATTTAGCTGTACACTTGTAAGCAATTATTGGCACTTTGACACTCTTACCATTTCCCCATACCTGTGCTTTCATGTCTTTCATAATACAGGTTTTGTGTATGTTGAGTTGTAGGTTGATGCTGTTTTGGAGCATTACAATTGTGTATCCGTTTGCAATAAACTCAGAATTTCCATGTTAATTCCTTGTCTGGGGTTTTGTGTATGTTGAGTTGTGGGTTGATGCTGTTTTGGAGCATTACAATTGTGTATCCGTTTGCAATAAACTCAGAATTTCCAAGTTAATTCCTTGTCTGGCCTCTCTCTGTACACTTGTAATCTATTATAGGCACTATAACACAACCTCTTTCAGAATGAGGTTCAATATATGGAGTTATAGGCTGATACTGTTTTAGAACTATAAAGCCGTCTCAATTTGCAATTAACTATGTAAATTTCTTGTCTGACCGCTTTCGGGTATTGAGATTACATTGATAAATTTGGAGGATTAATGATACTCGAATCCGCTGCAAAAAATGCATTTTGAGACTTGGTTTGAATTAAGCTGATCCTTTTAGGAGCTTCATATGTTAAATACAGTTGCTAAAGGTTGCAAGCCAACTGTCCAACGTACAGATTTGGGTCTAATAAATTGGTAATTTTCCCACAACTCACTGTAATGCTACCCTGATCTTCTGATATTCTTTTACAGTGCAGGAAGGCAGGCAATATACGGAATGATACACATCATTATGCATAAAACTCTATACAAAAAGACTCAAAAAATTGCCCAACATAACTTGGAAAATGCAAAGCTTTCTTCATATAATCACAACACTATGACAAGATAAATGACACTAACTTAATCTAGTTCTCCACATCTCTCCTATAACTTTCCTTGGTTGTGGATTATCTGGTCCTCTATCTCTCTGTCCAGATGTGAAATACAACCATCCATCCCAAAAGGCAGCTAGTGTGGTTTTGCAACGAAATGGAAGTTTCCCGATAACTGACCACTTCTGAAATATTAATGGAAAACAAAAAGATCAGTAATTTACAAAATCATCTATAAGGACCAATAATATATTCCTCTGTCCTTCATAACTATTTAGGAGATGTAGAAGGTCACCTCTAAATCAAGATGAAACTGGAAGATTTCTCCAACCAAGATCATCCTTTTAGTCACAGGGTGTTTTTCTGTCGTGCCTCCGACGATGATAATGGAATTGTTAACAACCACCCAAGAAGACTCTATGTGAGAGTCAGGTTTAGGCATCGGAGGTAACACTTTCCATTTCATATCGGCATCCAGCTTGTAAACATCAGTATAGACTACCTGCAGGAAAACATGCAAACAGAGTCTGCAAAGGTCATCTAAAAGCTTATTCTAAACCAATTTGTACATATACAGTTTGCAGTTCGTCTCTACTATACAACAATATGTGAAACTTGGTAAACCATACCTCATGCCTGCGTGAGCACTTGAAGATAGGGGACCCAGGTTTAGCCATGAAATCCCCCTCTTGACCACCAATCACCATAATTCCATCATCAAGTGCAACACAAGCTCTGTGAAAACGAGTTTAAAGATTCATATCTTGAAGATAATAATAATTACAATTACAGAGATTTCAGACAAAAGCTACAGTAACATTATAATAATGCTCACCAGAAGCTTAACTGATAATAACTTAATTTGTATTCTGAACCGGCTATAGAGATGCCCTTCTTTTTATGTAACTTGTAGATAAGCACGGTCTATGGTGTCATTAGTTTGTTAAACATGGATCTGGATTAATTAAGTTTGTCAATTCTACTTGTTGGAAAGGGCATAATGTGAGGGGAAATTTTTAGATTATTTCTTTGCAAACATAGAAAGTAGTCTTCCCTTCCAATTCCCCGAATTTAAAACTCAGAAAAAGGTGATTGTCTTTAATTATTATTCTGATGGAAGTAAAAGCTGAAAGAACTATGGTTGTGCATTTAACTTACAAGGAATCTGATAACCCATTATAGATGTGCAGATTTTAGCCAACTGAAACGCTATAGAAATATATTCTGATTGCTTGGGGAATAGAATCATTGGTAAGTATCCTACTCGCATATCAAACCAAGAGAGCCATTCAACAGACACAACTCCAATTGTTTTAAGAGATTTCGAACTGAAGACAAGGCTTTCGACTATGTTAACTACTATAGCTACTAAATACAACTAGACTGTGTATTTTACTACAGAATAGACCATTTAGTACCCCTCTCAGCACATATTAGAGTAAGGCATCCTGGTGAATAATTTAGCTTAACCTTGCCAGTACCATACAAGTAAAAGGAACATTTTCTCTCTTTCTGTTCAACACGGCACGAAACATGTCTGCAGAAGTAATGTTCACTTTTAAAACGCACAGATTAAAGATATCTTCAATTCACCACAACTTTCACAGTAAAAAAGTTTTAGACATAGGGAGAAGTAGAACCGTCATAAAATTTTGTCTTCAAATTATGAGGATACTTTTGGCTACTGACCATGGTATCAGTTTAGGGTGCCACATAACCATTTATCTACAAACCACAAGAAAATTTTCAATAGTAGCACATTATATATAGATGAATGTATCTCAGCTTACCTGTGGGGTCCCCCGCGGGGAATGGGTGTTTCCGATCGCCATTCTTTTTCAAGTGCTTTGCCATTTTTTACAGCAAGGCTCCAGTGATCTAGACCAGGCGCATGTCGATTCTCTTTACTGCCACCCATCACATGAAGTCTTCCCCTCCAAAGTTGAGTGGCAGGAGCATACCTGATATTCATTTGCACCTTTAATTTCAAGGCACATTATACATAATATAATTTGGAATGCTGCCTTGAATGAGATCGTGATACTGATTTTTAACTCCAAAGTTCCGTGAAATAGTGGTCTCTTAATTTTATTATAATATTTTTTTATGTATATCTTATTTAGATGTGCTAGCAAAGTAGCACCAGGAATGTGACTCAAACAAGCTAGTCCAATGTGGATAATACTGTCAATATAATTATGATATAGAGTTGGTGCATTCATTTGCCACTAGCCTGTCTATCAAGGAATCCCCGCGATGTAAACCTTTTTTTAGTTCTGAGAGCTAATAGCAGTTCTCTATGTGACTGTCTACATTCTCCTTTCCCTCATCTTTCGCAGTTCATTCACTAATTACAACCCGCACAAATTCACCATTACTCTTCTTACATTTCCAATTGGGACTTCTTCCTCTATATATATTTAGTAATTGTAACAAATTGCAAGCAATACCTTATATATTGGACTCTGAATACTTAATAAACCAGTAAGAGCTCACAAAAAGTAATCCTTTTTATTAACAACTCAGAATTATAAGAATGTGACTGGTTCTTAAAACGAATATTGTAATGCATTTTTTCAATTAGGTCACATTTTACAAATTCATCTCTATCAAAGTAAGAAAATGCAACCTACTCCATACATGAAAAGATTGAAGGTTCAAACTTCAGTGACAAGTTTTATACTTTTACAGTACTTCAGTTGAAATAAAAATTTATATTAGTGTAACAATATCAAAAGTCCTTATCTGAAACAAAAGAATCTAATAGCTTGATGTTAATTGCTAAGAGAAAGCAACAAAGGAATGGAGTAGAGAATGAGCATAAATAATGCAAACTACACTGCAGAAGACAGGGATCAGTTACCATACCTAGGGGCTGGTAAGGGGGGAATTGACTCCCACTTTTTAGTCTTGGTGTCTAACACAAAATTCCGAGTTGTAGGACCCCTGCATTGTGGACCATACTGACCAGAAATCACATATATGTACCTACCATCAGTCGCCATTCCTAAATGTGAATGTGCCATTTCTTTAGGCATGTCAAATCTATCTACCCAACTATCATCCATAAAATTATAAACATCAACATGAGAGTGTACCTATAAAACCAAGAAACTCAACTATCACCATTCAACTACTCAAACTATTCTTCTCTGATTTTTTTAATTTTCATTTAATATCATACTTAACTCAATTATCCACAAGAAAAACACATGGTAAAGAAATGAGAAAAGATTCTTACAACATCAATGGTTCCGTAACCCGCAAAGACATAAAACAAGTTCTCAATCTGTACTGCAAACCCATCTAACCGCGGCACAGGAGCTGATGCCATCTTCTCCCATTGATGTTCTGGTGCAGGTAGATCAGCAAATGTTGGAGATATTAATTCCTCACTAACCTTCTTTTCTTCAAAATCTAGCTTCTACAGTGTAAAACAACATAAACAAGATCAAAACACATGCACATTCCTATATTGTTTGTTTAATTATCAGTTCTCCTGAAACCTCAAGGTGTTAGAAGACTTAAGTTATCAGTTATCTTAAAATCTCAAGGTGTTACGATACCCACTTACCCGCATTTTATATTATTCTAACAATTGTACTAAAGATTAAGACATAAATAACACATTAATAGGACATACAATATAATGTTAAGTTGTTAACACAAAGAGGATTAACAAACCTTAATACTATGAATGTTGGGAGTATAATTTGAAATGATTACATGATGGGGTTTAGCTGATGAGTAAGAAAAATAAGAAGAAGCCCAGAGTATATTGAAAAAGAGTGCAGCAGCAAGAATGCATGAAAATAAGGTGAGGAGAATGTTCATGTTCTTTTCTTGATATTTGAATCCAAAGACGACCCATGATCAGAATAGCTTGTATATATATAGATACAGATATAGATACAGAATGGAAGAAGTATAGAGATGGGAATGCTGGAAGAAGGCTGGCAGGGGAAAGCGTGGGCGCCAATGGTTTCCCCTGGTTTTCAAGTGTTTTTCTATGTCTTGCTCTCAGTTTTTATTTTGTTAACTAAATCTATACTTAGTTATGCAGGTGAGCGCGGTTTGGTTCGGTTCATTTTTTGACCGAAACCCGAACCGGAATCGCATATTTTCGGTTTTAAAAATTAAAAACCGCAACCGCAACCGAACCATCGGTTTCGATTTCGGTTTTAAAAAGACCGGTTCGGTTTTTATCGGTTCGGTTACAAAACTGGATAAATAAAAATGAAAAAAATATATAATTTAAATCATTATATTTTTACATTCAAAATTTATACAATCAAATATTTAATCACATTCTGCATAATAACACTACAAAAGAAAGGTAAGAAACTTTAACAATCAAATTTTAAGGTTGAATCAACAAAATGTGAATGTCCTTTATCGTAGTAAGCAATCTAAAAAACACATAATCATGTCTAATGATGTTTACTCCTAATTATATGTTTTTTAATTGGAAAATAGAGGAATAAAATGTTGTAAAGAGGTTGTCATATTCTCACATTCAATATTAGTATAGTTGATGTTGTAATATGAAATATAATTGAAAAAATTATGTTCTAGGGAAATTTAATACTTAAATTATATATATAGAGAGAGAGAGAGAGAGAGAGTGAGATATATTATAATAATTTTATTTATTTTAATGATCGTTCGGTTCGGTTTTTTTCGGTTCGGTTTTGACCTATAACGGGAACCGGAACCGAAAGTGTCGGTTTTTAAAAATCAAAAACCGCAACCGCCAGTTCGATTTCGGTTTTTTCGGTTCGGTTTTCACCGGTTTCGGTTCGGTTTCGGTTATATCTCAATATATAACTAATAGTTATACTAACTTTTTTTTCCAAATATTTTTGACTAAAAATTATAATTTATTAATTTTTTATTTTTAAAAGATTAAAGATTATATTTTGAAAAATTAAATGTATTCTTGAATGTTGTAATTTCTAAATATTTTTGAATTATATAATATATGTAATTTTTAGTTTTGTTACAAAAATCAAATAAATAAATTAATTTATAATATTTAACTCGATTTTTAACACATATTTAAATTAATTATAATATTTTTAAAAATCCGTGCACCACACTACCAACAGACTATTATTAAAAATAATCCTTTTGCAAGTTCAATTTTACAGTATGTTCTGTCTAATTAAGCATTTAAGACTAGCTACAGTACCTTAAAAACAAGGCCCAACAAGTGTTAAATTTGGAGTTTTGACACAAGGCCCGCCTTTAATAGTACTACTACCAGTTCTTTATGCCCACTATCATACATGATCTGTGTTGCATATGAAAAAGAAGAGTCTCGAGTATGAAAATTTATTCTAGTTCAATCTTAAAAGAGATTAAAAAATCCGGTTTAGTTCGGGCTAGAGCTGTCAAACGGATATGTCGGATATTGACCTCCTTATATCCGAGTTATATCCAAATCCGAATTCGAAAATCTGAATCCATATTTAAAACTGTATCCGAATTCGAAAATAATATATCTGAATTCGAATTCGGCAAATAATATTTGAATCTGAATCCTGTTTTACATTTTAAAAAAATAATCTTTTTATTTTTTTTATTTTTATATTCTGAATTAATGTGTTATATATGTATAATAATTATATATATATATTAGAAAATATATAATTTTAAAAATAAATAAACACATACATATATTTATAAATTGGACCTAATAAAAAATATATTTATATTATATATATTTAAATTCGGATATTATCGAATACGCACATACCTATATTAGTATTTGTATATGAATTTGTCGGATTTAAATACAGATAATATCCTGTTTATTCCGAATACGGATAGTATTCAATTTGTTTCAAATACGAATACAAATATTTCGAATGAATATCAAATATTTCGAATTTTTTGACCGCCCTGGTTCGAGCAATTCAAGCCTTCAACAAATTCTATATTTTTTGGGTAGAATTTGGTTTGTCAGGTGAAAATCAAGACATGAAACCGGTCTATATTCAATCTCCGATCAGAGAATGGGTAACATTAAAAAAAACTGATAAAATTTGATTATTATAATATATTAATTTAATAAGTTGTGTTTCATGGCAATCTCATAATATATTTTTAAATTTATTAAAATTATATGAATTAAACTTTTTAAGTTCGAAAAATTTAACAAATCAATAATTACAATAAATTATATAAATTAGTCAGAACAATACTTATTAAATTGGTCGCCAAAGAAATAAATAATCATTTTTTATATAAGACAAAGTAAAATATTTTATATGCAATTAATTTTGTAACTTAGAAAAATTGCAATGAATAAATAATTACAATATTATATAAAGACTTAATTGCACTAAAATGTCCTGAAGTATAATACTACCTCCGTCCCACCCAATTGTTATCCTTTCGGAGAGAATATCCTGAAGTATAATACTCTTGTTCCAAACTTTCTTATGACTCAAAATTTTCCCAATACTGTTAGATCAGAAAATATGAAGATGTCAGAATTTATCAAGATCAGAGTTTAAACAGATCAGAGTATATCATCAAAGTATGTGTCAATCAGGGGATATTTGACCAAAGTCTGTTATGTCTATTCCTACAAATCGGGAGATGATGAAGATAAATATGAGATAAGGGTGTCGATTGCAGAAAGTTAGAGATTGTCATTATCACCTAGTTAAAGATAGGAAAGTTTTCTTAATTTCTTGTAATTGATTTATATTCTATTTTAGGTGATTGTAGCGTGTCTATATAAACACATATTAAGTTTATTTTGAAAGTGTTCGAATTATATTATTTTTCTAATAACCTAACAGCTCTAAAAAAAATTATTTTTCTTAAGAGAGTTGTATTGTATCAGATTTTATATACAACTAATAAAATCTATAAGTTCTTCGTATTTGTATTTGATTATTCGATTAGTTTGCACAATTGTATTCAACCCCGCCTCTACAATTGTTTATTTACTGAAAAAAATTATAATAAATTTTGGTAATTCATCTTTTAGATTATAGTCATTCAATCATAACTTGAACACCTTATATTTTGTAGATAGTCCTTTAAGCTCTTTAGGAATATCATTGTTGCTGATAATTTGTTTACTATCTTTTTTGATGATGTGTGTAGTAATAGTCTCTATTATTGTTCAAAATATTCAACAGAGTGTAATTCATGAATTATTAGATGTTGGATATAAGTATCTATGTGATAAATTTATTGTGATTTATTTTTCTGATACTTAGCCTTCAATTTATAGATGATGATAAAATATCTTCTACATCAAAATCTTTTTAATCTATGTAATAGTTTAAATTAAATATTTTTATTATTATTATAGTTATTTATCTTTTGAATGACTAGAACAATTTCTATTAGAAATGGAATCCCATAAAATATATTGGGGGGGGGGGGTGAATGAATATTTTGTCTTTTAAAACTTTTCTTAATAAATCAAACATTTTGCTATATGTTTATGTGTTTGGACAATTTGTAATAGTTGAAGGCTTTGTGTATGTAAATGAATGACAATAAAATAAATCGCACGCAAATAAATTTTGATGTAAATGTTGTATTAGATTAAGAGTTTGTAACAATCTGAAAACAAAGTTATTTTTCAACTTCTTGTTCATAAGAGATATAAAGGAATGTTACTTGTGATTACAGTGATTAATAGTTTAGAAGTAGAGATATATGCATGATATATAGAAAACCTATCTTGGCACATGCTCTACTGCATCCTATAGCTAAAATAGGAAACAATACATATTCAATTTCATTTCTTGTTCATTCATATTCAAACTAACACTTTTAGACTTTTTGATACATTAGCTTCTCGACATACTTATAAAAGTCTAGACTTCTCGATATCGTTTTCAACAATCTTGACTTATCGATATGACACTTCACTATACGATACTTCACGATATCATTGATTATAGACTTCTCGATCCTTATTTGAATTTCACTTTCACTTAGGAAATGCCAATGATTTAGGGGGAGATTTAAGATCAAGAATCAATCTACCACCAGCTAGAAAATGGACAAGGGATCACACTCCTGATTTGATAATTGGGGATCTTGAGAGTGGTATACAAAATAGAGCAGCCACACAAAATGAATGTCTTTATAGCTGTTTTCTCTCGAAGAATGAACCTGAGAAAGTTGAGGAAGCATTACAAGACCCTGATTGGATCATTGCAATGCAAGAAGAATTGAAAGAATTTGAAAAAAATAAAGTGTAGAAACTTGTACCAAGACCAAGAGATAAATCAATTGTTGGAGCCAAATGGGTGTTCAGAAATAAGCTTGATGAAAATGAGACTGTGATTAGAAACAAAGCAAGACTAGTTGCAAAAGGATACTTTCAGGAGGAAGGAATTGATTATGATGAAACTTTTGCACCAGTAGCAAGCTTGGAAGCTATCAGGATGTTTCTTGCATTTGCAACTCATTCAAAATTCAAGGTGTATCAAATGGATGTGAAAAGTGCCTTCTTGAATGGGAAATTAGAAGAAGAAGTCTATGTGGAGCAACCACTAGGATTTGTTGATCCAAAGTTTCCTGATCATGTTTACAGGTTAGACAAGGCACTATATGGATTGAAGCAAGTACCTAGAGCATGGGATGAAATTCTATCAAAATTTCTTCTTGAAAATGGATTCATTAGAGGTACCATTGACAAAACTCTTTTTATTAGAAAACATAAAGGTGATATTTTGCTTGTCTAAATTTATGTTGATGATATTATATTTGGTGCTACTATTGAAAAACTCTGTGAAAAGTTTAGCAAATTAATGCAGTCAAATTATGAAATGAGCATGATGGGAGAATTGAACTTCTTTTTGGGTCTTCAAGACAAATAGAATAATTATTGAATTTTTATCAATAAATCAAAATATATGAAAGACCTATTGAAGAAGTTTGATATGCAAGACTGTGCAAATGCCAAAAATCCCATGTCAACAATCATTAAGCTAGATTCTGACCCAAAGGGTAAGAAAGTTAATAACACTAGCTATAGAGGTATGATTGGCTCATTGTTATATTTAACTGTAAGTAGACCAGATATAATGTTGGCAACTTACCTGTGTGCTAGATTTCAGGCCGACCCAAGAGAATCACATTTGTTAGCTGTAAAAAGAATTTTCAGATATCTCAAGAGTGCACAAACACTTGGACTTTGGTATCCAAGAGAGTCAGATTTTTCACTAATTGGTTATTCAGACTCTGACTATACAGGATGCAAAGTGTACAGGAAAAGCAAAACAGGTCAATGCCAATTTCTTGGCAACAAGTTAATTTCTTGGTTTAACAAGAAATACAAACAATTTTAACCTCAACGGCTGAGGCAGAATACATAGCAGCTGAAAGTTGTTGTACTCAAATTCTGTGGATGAGAAATCAGTTACTTGATTATGGACTAACATTCTCAAATATTTCTATGTATTGTGACAATACTAGTGCTATTAAAATTGCAGAGAATCCAGTCCAACATTCCAGAATAAAGCACATTGATGTCATGTAACATTTTATTAGAGAACATGTTAAAAATTATACTGTGACACTTCATTATATTCCAACTGACAGACAGATTGCAGACATATTAACTAAACCACTTGATGAATCTACCTTTATCAGACTAGTAGGTGAGTTAGGTATGTTAAATATGTAAGTGATGATCTATCATAAATGAAGTAAACTATGTACTTTAATTATAGTCCCTGATTTCTCAAACTATGATTTGTTCTTACAAAATTATTGAGGTACTGTATCTTGACAAAGTCTAACTTCTAGACTCTGATGAGTTTGTAAACTCTGACGAGTCTGTAGACTATGAGAAGGTTATAAGCGCCTAGACTCTGAAATGGTTAACATTCGCGCCTGCAGACTCTGATTATGTTTAAACTTTTCAAATGACTTGAAATAGGCGGTAACAGTTACTTTTGACTGGTGACAGGCTGTAGACTCGTGTGTATTGTATGCAATTTAAACAAAATAGAATTTTTCATACAATTTACTCACTTGTTTACTGCAATTTTTTTTCTATAAGGAAAAATACTCACAGAGCTTTTCACGAACCCTAGATAATTTTTTCAAGCATTTTCATCACTTTCAACTCAACAATTTCAATGGATGCTATCTCAAATGTCATGAGGGGACCCAAAGCTATTGCATTCACCTTTGGAGACTTTGAGTTCATGACCACTAATCATGTGACAGCCCTTGGCGACAAGAAAGGGGTAAATGCTGACTACTACCCTATGATGGATTTCTTGGAGCAGAGTGAACTCAGTTACATTCTGAAGGTATCACCAGTGATTCATATAGATGTTGTTTCTCAGGCCTGGAGCTCGGCCAAGGTAGTTGATCCTTCTCAGGATCAACCAGGTAAGATTATGTTTACCTTTGATGAATTCACTTTTGATGTCACTGCTGATGTGATTAATTCTGTGTTTCAATTGCCTGTCAAATCTTCATTTGATAATACTGTGTCTGATGATGAAATTAAGAGCATGTTTAAGGTAATAGGTTATTTTGCTAGCTTAGACAACATGAGTAAAATAATTAGGCCTTACTTGAGGAATGAATGGTCCTTTTTCTTTGACCAAATTGCTAAGTGCTTCACTAGTGAGTGTAGTGGTTTTGATGCTATTACATTTATTACTTATCAAATTGGTTACAGTCTCTTGTTTGACAAGGTGATCAATATTGGTGATATGTTGCTTACTTAAATAGGAGAAAAATTAAACAATATACAAGAGGGCAAAAAGAAAGTCTACTATCCTAGATTTTTTATGCTTCTCTTGAACCACTTCATTCCTGACATGTCTGCCAAGCTTGCAGATGATTGTTGTGTGCAGGCTTATAGGCAACAAAGAAGGATCTTCTCTGACATCAAGAGAATTGATGACAAAAAGAAGAGTCTACCTGCCATGACTTATCCACAGGTAATGAAGGTAAAACTCTCTAATTACAAACCTTCTATCTATAATTCTTCATTTTTTGTGGTGAAATGGTGCATAAACAAGAAATGGAAAATGCTCTTGCACCTACCCAAGTAAACAAATCCCCTTCAAATAAACAATCTTCAAAATCAAAATCCAAAAAGAAACCAACCTCTGGTGTCTCTCAATAGGCACCAGTTATAAAGAAGATAAGATTGGTATAATCAAGGCTTGTAGATGAGTCAAGTAATGAGGAGCTCGACCCACTTAAGAAACAGGTTGTTGAAGGACTCTCTTTGCTAAAAGAAGGTCATGATACACCTAATTCTAACCTTCAATCCAAGTCTGCTGACTCTCAAAAGGCTACAGACTCTGATAAACCTAGGGAAGCACCTCAGGATTCTCAAATTGGGTCTCCTGAGAAATCTTTTGCTAAAAAATATAAGAGGTTAATGAAGGCTTATTCTGCACACACACACACAAGCCTATTATTGTTACTAACCCTGTTTTGCAGGAAACATGTGCTCCCAAGGCTCCTGTAGGGCCAGACTCTGAAAGCAAGAAAACTCCTAAACTAGAGTCTAATGTTGAGTCAGAGTCTAGAATGCCTTTAGACTCTTATTATGAGACATTTTGGGAATGAATGCCATTGGATGCAGCCTCATGTCTCATTGATGAAATCATTACTCCATATGATGAGGTACTGCTATATCTATATCCTTTGGTGGAGTCATTAGAAGATCCTTAACTCTACAAGACACAGAAACAAGTCTTGGATCTTCTCACAACCTATGCAGCCCTAAGGAAGAAAATGGAAGTGGAGCTACATTTGTCTGCACATGAAGTAGTCACCAATATTTACAGCTACCTCTTCAATTCTTCATTACAATCTAAAGCAGCTGAACTCATAGAAGAAAGAACTAATGCAGTTCTCAAAGCACTTGGTGTGCCAGACTCTATACAGCAAAACACAAACAAGCCTAAAAAGCTTAAGGTCCATAATAGGAGAGAATCAGAGTCTGTTGCTGAGTTAGAAACTGAGGTTGAGCAACCAGTTTTTAACTATGAAGCAATTTGGGATAAAGGATTTACCTACAGGACAACAATTGACTGGATTTCAATTATTCAACCTTTTCCAAGAAATATGGTTTATTTTCTTGTTCACAATATAGGAAAGGTGGCCAATAAATATATCTATCCAACCTATCGGAGTAGATTAGATCAAATAAAGGGCTCATACTATCAGAAGATTGTAAGGGAACTACGGGATTCCTTTCACATGACTCATGCCCAAGCCATCAATGCAATCCATGCAAGGACTTTTCTAAATAACAACTTGGATGCATTAATAGTGGTAGAACCACAGGAGGAAGAAGATAGTGCAATGAAGTTGGAGGATGGGACTAGTGCACGAGTGGTGGCTAGTGAGAAAAATGATCAGTCCGCCTCATCCACACAAGAACCACCTAGTCAGTGGTTCGGTGATAGTGGGGCAGATGAGCATGTTGTTAGGCCCTCCTTGGCAACTCTCAAATATGATGTTGGGAACCCCAGTGATATGGGAGGACCGACTCTGATGGATGCTCATAAAGAAATTCCACAATATATTATATCAGAGTCTATCTACCTTGAGGGGGAGTCGCAAGAACCAACAGTAAAAAATGGCGACACTCAAACTCTAGCTTCTAATGAAGTCATACTGAAGCAGTTAGAGTCTAGAGTAGACCCTGAGACTGGAATACTGGAGCCAACGGACTCTGGAAAGAAAGAAAAATCTTGTAAGGGTTCAAGGTTTGTTGATGCTCACCCCTTGTTGGAAACCCATAGCCTTCAGACATTTGAAGGGGTACCCCTCCATCAAGGTGGTTCAAGTATTGAAGCAACTATCATTTCTCTCACCCCCTCTTCTGTTAGACTTTTGAGTGCACCTATCCAAATGAGTGAAAAAATAAATAAGAGGCTGAAACTGGTCCAAGCAAAAGGAGTGATAGTAAAGGCTGTAGAGAGCCTGTGTGAGAAAGAGAGAATGGGTGCCCAATCCCACTATGAGGATGAGAGATTAGGGTATCCTGAACCTAACTTCACTTATTGTGATCGAGATTTTTCTTAGAGTTGGTCCAATGAGTTAGGGCAGGGGATGGATGAATATTCTTTTCTTTTAATAATGCATATTAGAAAAAGGGAGGAGGCTCTAGCTGCACAAAAGTCATTCACATAGAGACCACAACATCATTTGGTGGATTCTCTAGCAAGAAGAGCAGAAAGAGTCATGGAGGCTTTGGTGGATCCAACTATCATTTCAACTGAGACTGCAAAATTGAAGAGCAGAAAGAGTCATAGAGGCTTTGGTTGATTCAGTCTTTGTAGCACAATTCAACATTTCCACAGTACTTGAGCAGATTCTTTTGGCTATCACAGGTGGTGATGATGTCAAAAAAAGGGAGAAGAAAGTTGGTGATTCCTCTAGGAGAAATAAGGATGAGGTGTGCAACGAGGCTAAAAAGGGAGTTAAAAGGAGGAGAGATGGTGATGATGATGAAGATGGTGATAGTTCTCCTGGTCTTAGGTGTTGGGTTCCAAGGCATAAAACGCAGCGGATAAACGTAAATATAACGAAAATTTTCGGAACCCAAACGCAGGATCATGTATAAGATTAGACGGATTATGGTGAAATAGAATCATACCTATTAAGATCTTGAATGTCACGAACTCAACGGAGATCCTTGCTATCACGACTTGTGTCTTCTTCTCGAAAACACCTCTATGGTATCTACACGAGCACCTTCAAGAACGTCTCACGATCTTGAACACGGAACGGAAGTACTAGCCTCCTTTGATGTGTTTCGAATTATTTCTGCCTCTACTCTTTGCTGCCTCTCCTTCTAGGGTTTTTCTAAAAACGTACCAGCCATTTAACCTATCATTATCTATTTATAATGATTGGTTAATGGGCCTTTTTAGCAAAAACCTAACCCATGTAGGCATAAGATTAAATAATAAAACATGCTTCTATTATTTAATTAATAACTAAGTCACACTTAATTATTATTGGCAGAAATACAATTCTTCAAATTCGAATTTATTTCAATTAATTAAGTCTCACTTAATTAATATAATAAAATTCAAATAATCATCAATTAATTTAAATCTATAATTTAAATTAACTATTCCTCTAGATGCTCTATGTGTGTGACCCTATAGGCTATTATTTAATTAGCAATAATTTTATTCTCCAATAAAATTATAAACAATGAGCGGTATCTAGTAATACATCATTGCTACCCAATTAAACAATAATTAAATCGTGATTTGATAAAACCTTTCATGATTAATGTTTCCGTGTAATATAATCCCTTTAACCAAATATATTATAGATTAAACTCGAGGCATGTGTTTAGTCATCCTCTTCAACATTTAATCCGGGTTTACTTGATCCATGAGTAGACTATGAAAAACAAATCATTATTTGAGCACGGCCATGCATTTTATAGTCTCACTCAATCAAGAGGCCAATAATATCTCTCCTAATTATAGGAGGGTTAAATCCTTTATCTATCATTCATATTTCTCATACGACTCATGATATACCCGATGTCCACTTTTATCATCACCCGGTCAAAGGTAACTTTTAATGTAGTCAGAGTATATTAATCCTCGTATAGAAATATAATGATCTCAAGTCAGAGGATCATTACACCATTATCACTGTGAGTCTTTCTTATGACTTTATTAAACATGAAGAATCTCACTGTGGGTCTGTCCAGTACCATGTACTTCTACATGCACCTATGCATTGACTTTAGTATCCCCATACTTATAACCAATGAGATATGATTATCTGTCAAACAACATACTAGTCTATTTATGTATTATTATTGTCCTATAATAATAATACTCGACTAGGGACATTTAAGAATATGATATATTATATAATCTCAAGTTCAAGTCATGTACTTAAACTATATAACATGTATCATGATTCTAAGGACATTTATTATGCTAACAAATATATCGCAGTAATTAAAGTCATAATAAATACGTTTATTGAATAATCAAATGATATAAAGGTTTATTAAAGGAAACATTGTATTGCCTCTAGGGCACCTACACTAACAATCTCCCACTTGCACTAGAGCCAATCACCCATGTATCTAATACCCATGGAACTAGTGTGACCGTCGTGCTTCTTCTGCGACAAGCCTTTGGTCAGTGGGTCTGCAATGTTATCATTTGTGTGTACTTTACATATGTGTATGTCACCCCTTTCATTAATCTCTCGAATGAGGTGATATCTTCTGAGTATATGTTTGGTTCGGGAGTGAGCTCTAGGTTCTTTAGCCTGTGCAATGGCTCCATTATTATCGCAGTATAGATCAATGGGATCTGCAATCGATGGAACCACTCCCAAATCAGTAATGAATTTTCGAATCCAAACCGCCTCCTTAGCCGCTTCACAAGCTGCAATGTACTCAGCCTCCATTGTAGAATCAGCTACTGTTTCTTGTTTTGAACTCTTCCAACTTACAGCACCTCCGTTTAGACAAAACACAAAACCAGATTGTGATACAGTATCATCCCTGTCTGTTTGGAAACTTGCATCGGTGTAACCTTTTACAACCAGTTTCTCCTCTCCTCCATACACCAAGAATGAATCTTTAGTCCTTTTCAAGTACTTTAGAATATTCTTGACAGCCGTCCAGTGACCTTCACCTGGATTAGATTGGTATCTGCTCGTCATGCTTAAAGCATACGAAACATCTGGGCGAGTACATACCATTGCATACATGATAGATCCAATTGCTGAGGCATATGGAACCTTACTCATGCGGTCCTTATCATCCAATGATTTCGGACACTGATCTTTAGAGATCGTTATCCCATGAGACACTGGGACATATCCCCTTTTTACATTTTGCATACCAAAACGATGCAAAACCTTATCGATGTATGTACTCTGACTTAGACCGATCATCCTTCTAGATCTATCCCTATAGATCCTCATTCCTAGAATGTAGGATGCATCTCCTAAGTCTTTCATAGAGAAGTTGCTCCCTAACCAAGTCTTAACAGCCTTGAGAGTAGGTATGTCATTCCCCATTAGTAGTATATCATCAACATATAGTACTATGAATGCCACATGGCTCCCACTAACCTTCTTGTAAACACAAGGTTCATCTTCGTTTTGAACAAAGCCATACTCCTTGACTGTTTCATCAAAACGGATATTCCATCTCCTAGAGGCTTGCTTCAATCCATAAATGGATCGACGTAATTTACATACCTTGCTAACATTCCTTGGATCGACAAAACCTTCAGGTTGTGTCATGTACACATCCTCATCTAGGGTTCCATTAAGGAAAGCTGTTTTGACATCCATTTGCCAGATTTCATAATCATGGAATGCTGCAATAGCAAGCAAAATCCTTATGGACTTGACCATAGCCACTGGTGAGAAAGTTTCATCATAGTCTATACCTTGAATTTGTCTGAAACCTTTTGCAACCAGCCTTGCTTTATAGGTCTGAACATTTCCATCCATGTCAGTTTTCTTCTTGAAAACCCACTTGCACCCTATGGGTTTCACCCCTTCAGGTGGATCAACCAAAGTCCATACTTGGTTTTCATACATGGAATCCATCTCGGATTTCGTGGCTTCTAGCCATCTCTTAGAGTCTGGACTGATCATAGCATCTTGGTATGTGAGAGGCTCATCTTCATCTATGAGCATCAAATCACCACATTGAGTCAAGAGAAATCCATATCTCTCTGGCTCATGGCGAATTATACCAGTTCTACGAACAACCTGTGTTTGTTGAGCATTATCATTATCCTGCTCTTGTTCCACTTCAGGTTCAATGCTATTTTGTGGTTCTTGATCTTCATCGAGATCTATAGTTCTCCCACTGTTTCTTTTGGAAACAAAATCTCTTTCCATGAAAACAGCATCTCGAGCTATAAACACTTTCTGCTCGGAAGGACTATAAAAATAATACGCCTTTGTTTCTTTAGGGTATCCCACAAAATTGCACTCTTCAGATTTAGGTCCAAGCTTGTCAGATACTTGATGTTTCACAAACGCCTTGCATCCCCAAACTTTCATAAAGCTCATGCCTGACCGTTTCTCCTCCCATATCGCATATGGAGTCTTTTGAACCTTCTTAGTAGGAACACGGTTAAGTGTGAAAGCCGCTGTTTCTAGAGCGTAACCCCAGAAACTAATTGGAAGATCTGCATGACTCATCATCGATCGCACCATGTCCAACAAGGTGCGATTTCTCCTCTCTGAAACTCCATTCCATTGAGGTGTACCTGGTGGAGTGAGTTGTGATACAATACCACACTCCTTTAAATAATCTTTAAATTCTGTGCTCAAGTATTCTCCTCCACGATCAGATCGTAAGACTTTAATACTTGCGCCTCCGCCAATTTGCTTCTCTACTTCAGCCTTGTATTCTTTGAACTTTTCAAAAGAATCAGATTTATTCTTCATAAGATATACATATCCATATCTACTGAAATCATCAGTAAATGTTATGAAGTAGTAGTAGCCTCCTCTCGCCATTACACGCATTGGGCCACATACATCACTATGTATTAGCTCAAGTCGTTCAGTGGCCCTTTTACCCTTACCAGTGAAAGGGGCTTTAGTCATTTTACCAAGCAAACAAGATTCGCATTCTTGGTATGATTCAAAATCAAACTTATCCAAGTATCCATCCTTATGTAATTTGGATATGCGTTTCTCGTTTATATGGCCTAGACGACAATGCCAGAGGTATGTTTGATTTGAGTCATTAACTTTAAGTCGTTTGTTTTCTATATTACAGACAGGAGTATCTAAGTCAAGAACATATAAACCATTAAACAAACGCGCAACACCATAGGTTAAATCATTCAAAACAAAAGAACAAATGTTGTTCCTTATAGTAAACGAAAAACCTTTCTTGTCCAAACAAGAAACAGAAATAATGTTTCTGCGAATCGCAGGCACGTAATAACAATTTTCCAGTTCTAAAACAAGCCCAGAGGGCAAAGATAAATAATAAGTTCCTACAGCTAAAGCAGCAACTCTTGCTCCATTGCCAACTCGTAGGTCCATTTCTCCTTTAGCCAATGTCCTACTTCTCTGCATTTCCTGCACATTTATACAAACGTGAGCAGCACATCCAGTATCCAATACCCAAGATGTAGAAATAGACAGATTGACTTCTATAAGATATATACCTGAATCAGAAGCTTGCTCAGCCCTCTTCTTCTTCAGATCCTCCATGTAAACTGAACAGTTTTTCTTCCAGTGACCAGTTTTCTTACAGTAGTGACATTCACCTTTAGCGACCCCACCTTTAGGCTTTAAAGCCTGTTTAGGACCTGACTTTGGCTTGGGTGTAGAATCAGATCCTGTCTTCTTCTTACCCTTCCACTTGCCTTTCCCTTTTGCCTTACCTTTATTGCCCACCATCAGTATGGGAGCAGGTTCAGCCGTCTTCATATTGGTCTCATATGTTCTCAACATAGCCAACAATTCAGTAGGTGTTTTGTCAAACTCATTCATATTGTAGTTTATAACAAATTGAGTGAATTTGTTGTTCAAAGAATTCATGATTAGGTCAATACCAATTTCCTGAATTAACGGGAAACCCAAAGTTTCAAGGTACTCAATGTAACCAATCATCTTCAGAACATATGGGCCAACTGGTTCACTTGCCCCTTGTTTGCAATTAAAGAGTGACTTACTCGTGTTGAACCTTTCTTGACGAGTTTGGCTTGCAAACATGCTTTGCAAGTGCTCATTGATAGTATATGCATCCATATGCACATGCTGTCTCTGAAGCTCAGCACTCATGGTTGCCAACATAAGACATGCAACATCAGTTGCATCATTCTCATCCTTTGTGTGGGCCGCTTGTTCCTCAACAGTGTCGCCCTCAGGAAGGGGACCTGCCGGAGGAATATCAATGACATGAAGCTTGCGCTCCTGTCTGAGGACAATCCTCAAATTCCTCTGCCAGTCTAGGAAGTTGTTTCCTCCTGTCAGCTTATCCTTCTCAAGGACTGATCGTACGGAGAGTGTGTTTGTGTTGTTTGTCATTTCTTGGTATCTACAATGATTAAAAGCACAAAATAAACATTAGATTGTCTGAGTTATTTATTATGTTCAAATGATTATGATATATTCATAATATATCTCCCACTATTTTTATCAAATTAATAACCCTTACTATTAATTTGGAAAGTATATCCCATAATCCTTTCTAGTGAGCCAAGATCCATATTTCGTCATGTCTAAAGTCAACCACTGGAATTCCTTAAAAATGATTATTTAGGTAGACAACAGTTGTCAATTATATCATATATAATTCTTGGATAGTTTGGTGAACAACGATTGATCTTATCTATCTAATAGACTTTTATCCAAACTCCATGCTTCTAAGTTCATAATAGTTGGATATAACCGTTTATTTTCACCTTATCATGACGACTTAGTTAAGTTAGACCCAATCATACAACGGCCGAATATAACCGTTTATATTCGTCGCATCTCACCACGATAGATAGGAGTCCCCTGCCACTGACAGTCTTTCCCCTAACCGATCTAGGATTCGATGAGTGTTCATTCATTGGAAAGCATCCGATTAAAACTTAATATTTTGTTAAGGGATTTAGAAAATTTACGACGATCATGATCACATCATGAAGAGATCCTCAATTTTTTCCTTGAACCAAATACTTCAAATTGTCATCTTAAATTGTTCATTTCCCAGGTAGATGGAGGATACCAGTGGTCACACTTAAAACCCATCAGCCTTACGAATACGCATATCCGTTTTTGTCAGAAAATCCCAATTATAGATATCAAAAATTCATATTTAATTCCGTGTTTTAAAAATCCATATTTCATAAACACAAGAATCTCATGATCGTTTGTTGATTTTAAAATCTTAAATCGTTACAGATTTTATCTTGTTTAGCATGACAAGCATGGCATGGATGACGTATCTAATACATACATACATGATTAATCTAATTAAAGCATGCATCATTCATACATCAATATGTAAAGTGCAGTATGTAAACGTGCTTGGTTATGGCCCCTTTCCTATGTGATCCTTTCGAGCTAATGAAAGGATCAAAGTCAGTCTATGGTGGTGGAAAAACATAAATACAATTACATGTCTTCATGCTTCTTGTATCCACTGGTGCCTTTTCCTCTTCCTGCATCATTCTTCAGTCTTCAAGTACATTACAAGAAAACCTAATCTAATGTACTTACATAAGAAGACTCGAGTTACATTCGAGGTTAAACGATTACAAGAGCGAAAAAAAAACGACATGCAAGTCGTATTTATAAAACCAAAACCAAAACCATTAATCTAGGGGTCTGAAGGCCATAACCAGCACCATGCTCACATAACAATTACTGACAACTCAGAATACTTAAGCATATCATCATACATGACATATACCATGATCAAAAAATTTCACAAAATTTAAAATCATGATTTATAAACAGAAAATCGCATTTTTGAGGCCCTTAACGATGTCAAATGGCCAAAAAACACCATATGTCACCGCAAAGCGGTGAGTATTGCTCGTGGCGATTTTCCCTTTCCAGAAAGAGTAAATTCGACCCATTCTGACTCCGTCGAAAAACACTATTCACTGCAGAATCACTATTCACAGCAAACCTACATCTTTATGCAGTTTTGTTTTAAACGCTTCAGAACGTTTCCGATGACCTTCGTATGACTGTATCTCGTATCATATACATACAGTGCATCACACACATCATGCCATAACAGATTATAACATTGCAGAGGCATACCAGTAGCATAGCAGTGGGATAGCAGTGGGCAGTAGCATGGCATAATCATGGCAGTTTCATAACAGGCAGTAGCAAGGCTCAGGCATGGCAGTTTCAAACAACACATATGTATCATATACATAAAACACGTAACCAAATCAGTCCCTTATACACATAGCTCTGATGCCATTGTTGGGTTCCGAGGCATAAAACGCAGCGGATAAACGTAAATATAACGAAAATTTTCGGAACCCAAACGCAGGATCATGTATAAGATTAGACGGATTATGGTGAAATAGAATCATACCTATTAAGATCTTGAATGTCACGAACTCAACGGAGATCCTTGCTATCACGACTTGTGTCTTCTTCTCGAAAACACCTCTATGGTATCCACACGAGCACCTTCAAGAACGTCTCACGATCTTGAACACGGAACGGAAGTACTAGCCTCCTTTGATGTGTTTCGAATTATTTCTGCCTCTCCTCTTTGCTGCCTCTCCTTCTAGGGTTTTTCTAAAAACGTACCAGCCATTTAACCTATCATTATCTATTTATAATGATTGGTTAATGGGCCTTTTTAGCAAAAACCTAACCCATGTAGGCATAGGATTAAATAATAAAACATGCTTCTATTATTTAATTAATAACTAAGTCACACTTAATTATTATTGGCAGAAATACAATTCTTCAAATTCGAATTTATTTCAATTAATTAAGTCTCACTTAATTAATATAATAAAATTCAAATAATCATCAATTAATTTAAATCTATAATTTAAATTAACTATTCCTCTAGATGCTCTATGTGTGTGACCCTATAGGCTATTATTTAATTAGCAATAATTTTATTCTCCATTAAAATTATAAACAATGAGCGGTATCTAGTAATACATCATTGCTACCCAATTAAACAATAATTAAATCGTGATTTGATAAAATCTTTCATGATTAATGTTTCCGTGTAATATAATCCCTTTAACCAAATATATTATAGATTAAACTCGAGGCATGTGTTTAGTCATCCTCTTCAACATTTAATCCGCGTTTACTTGATCCATGAGTAGACTATGAAAAACAAATCATTATTTGAGCACGGCCATGCATTTTATAGTCTCACTCAATCAAGAGGCCAATAATATCTCTCCTAATTATAGGAGGGTTAAATCCTTTATCTATCATTCATATTTCTCATACGACTCATGATATACCCGATGTCCGCTTTTATCATCACCCGGTCAAAGGTAACTTTTAATGTAGTCAGAGTATATTAATCCTCGTATAGAAATATAATGATCTCAAGTCAGAGGATCATTACACCATTATCACTGTGAGTCTTTCTTATGACTTTATTAAACATGAAGAATCTCACTGTGGGTCTGTCCAGTACCATGTACTCCTACATGTACCTATGCATTGACTTTAATATCCCCATACGTATAACCAATGAGATATGATTATCTGTCAAACAACATACTAGTCTATTTATGTATTATTATTGTCCTATAATAATAATACTCGACTAGGGACATTTAAGAATATGATATATTATATAATCTCAAGTTCAAGTCATGTACTTAAACTATATAACGTGTATCATGATTCTAAGGACATTTATTATGCTAACAAATATATCGCAGTAATTAAAGTCATAATAAATACGTTTATTGAATAATCAAATGACATAAAGGTTTATTAAAGGAAACATTGTATTGCCTCTAGGGCACCTACACTAACATTAGGGGTCCTGGTGGTGTGACATAAAAGCAGTCCGGAGTGGCTGTAGTATCAAAATCTCAACCACATCAGTCAGGGACTGGAAATGGGAAGTCAGAGTCTAAGTCAGACACTGATAAACAAAAGAAAAAGTCAGACTTTGATGAGGTCAAAGAACCTACTTACTAGCAATATAGTCAATCTAATCTGTAGTTGAGAGCCAAAAAGAAGACAGGACTTGGTGTCTTTGAAGAATCAGACATTGATAAAACATCAACTCTATCCAGGAATCCTCAATCCTTGACAGATAGACAGTTTGAGAAGATTACACAAAAACACTTAAACAAAGTAGTATCTGCTCAAATTTTTTAAAATGTTTTTGAAAAAAAGGTGCAAGGAGGACATTGAGACACAAAAAAGGTGCAAAATGAGATGCTGATATATTTCTTAGAAGGTGGATCTGCAAGATGGATTAGTCAATCAAACTTTATCTTTTTCAAACAGGCTGAGGAATTACAATATATTAGATTTCTCCTACAAATTGCTTATGAAGTGAATAAAAGCAAAGAAGCTGTTACACACAAATGGTTCAAAGAGATTGACAAGAAGATGACTCTGCACAAATAGGCAATTCGACAGATGGGCAAGTTTTCTTTAAAAGATGTTGATGTTGAAGGAAATGATCAAGTCATGCCAGTGGAAGAAAAGAAAATTA
Organism: Oenanthe sinensis; assembly: GCA_028671895.1. Classification (NCBI taxonomy): domain Eukaryota; kingdom Viridiplantae; phylum Streptophyta; class Magnoliopsida; order Apiales; family Apiaceae; genus Oenanthe; species Oenanthe sinensis. The sequence goes on from CM053801.1 coordinate 27,847,468, forward strand.
AATTTCAAGAAGGTGTGGGTTATTACTTTGGATTTCAACCTATGAGTGGGAAAGGTAGTGTTCTGATGTTGAAGGGTTTGAAGGAATAAGAATGCAGTGTAAATGATCTAAGAGCATCTTATTGTGAAATCAAATGTTCAAATGAAGAAATGAAGAAATTAAAGAAGTATGTTGGTGAAGCTCTTGCTATTGTGGAGGAAAATATGTTGAATTCATTTTTGGAAAATAATCCAATCTTTGAGAAGATTAAGTAAGAAGTAATTCTTTTTCCTTATACAGATTTATTGTTTTAGATTAATTATTTCATTATTTAGTTTTGACATCATCAAACCTTGATTATGCTTACTTTTTATAAAGCATAAATAGGGAGAAATTGTTAGGAATATATTCATTTGATGATGTACAAAATTCTAGAATAGGATTTAGCATAGCTTATTTGTAATAGGTCTTTCTAGTCTCTGAAATTTTATAATCAGAGTCTATTTAGTCAACATTCTTGTACGTAGAAGATTTTCTATAGAAAGTGAAACCAGAGTCTAGATTAAGATCAGAGTCTGGGAGGTGATCAGAGTCTATAGACTATCGGAGTGTACAATCTGTCAGAGTCTACAAATGATCAGAGTCTATAGTCTGGCAGAGTCTTAAGATTTCAGAGTCTATGAAGTCAAAACTGAATTTGGAACATGATCACAGAAAAGGGAAGTCTTCGAAGATAAAGCCAAAAATATTGCAGATATGTTATGGGAAGGAAGGAGAATTATAGAAGGAAACTGTCAGCTAATGATTATGAATTATATTCATATTGTAATTTGTTTTTTTATTATTAGTTGGCAGACAACTCTCTATATAAATACTCTATGTAACCTAATTGAATAGTACGAAATAAGTCAAAATTTTTGAGAGCATAGAGATAAAGAGAGTTTCTGTGAGAAACACAGAGAAGCTGCTAGGGTTTGTGTACACCTTAAGAAAGTTTGTATTTACACATCAATAATACAAACAGTTTTCATTCATATCTTTATGTTTAATCTTTGTTCTGTATTCAAGTATTTAATTCATACTGAGTTGATTTCAATCAGGCACAAAAAGCACACAAATATTCAACCCCCCCTTTTACTTGTGCAACTGGGAAAACACTTTGATGATAACATTAAATCTTAGAGTCATGAAATTATACTTTTATTGTAACTGGTCAATTGATATGAAAACTATAAATATCGATTGATCAAGAAACCATTTATCAGTTGACATATTTATGTTAATCAACTGATAATATGGAGAGTAGCATAGGTGTACTTAGTCTAATTCAATTGATATGGCTTTAGTCGATTGATAAACTCTTGTCGATTGATACTAGAGTCGATTGATATTAATTATTAATTGATGTATAACTTAGACTATCAAATTGTAATCACAGCTAGGTTTCATTAACCTAGATCATTTGAGCAAAAATACACACTGATGGATAAATCAATCCATCAGTAATTTTAAACATCTTGTGTTTGTTCAAATATTTATCATAGCTTTAATTGTTCTTACTTTAACTATTATCAAAGAAAACTGTTAAAACTTTTAAAAGGGAAAATATTTGTATTCAACCCCTCTTCTATAAATATTGACATTGTTCCTGAGAATAACAATTGGTATCACAATAGACTTTCAACATACTAAAAGTTTAAAGATCTAGAACAAGTCAATATGGGCCAAAAGGATTCAGGTGTAAAGATTCCAGTGTTTGAAAAAGATGAGTAATTTGTATGGAAAGTTAAAATGCACCTGCATCAACTTTCTCTTGACCCTTCTTATGTTAACTGCATAGAGAAAGGTCTTCATATTCCCATGAAGCTGGTCACAGGTGTAAATCATGATGGAACTCCTGTATTTGACAAACATGTTCCAAAACTCATCATTGAGTTCACAGAAGAGGATGAAAAATAAGTGCTTTAGGAAAAAGGCCATAAACATTATGTTGAATGGTCTATATAAAGATATGTTTAATAATGTGATAAACTGCACTTCATCAAAGGAGGTGTATGATACTCTTCAAACTCTATGCGAAGGGATTGAACAAATAAGAAAAAACAAGATACAACTCTTGATTCAAAAATATAAATCTTTTATTTTCAAGAGTGGAGAATCCATTAATGACATCTATAATAGGCTCCAAAAGGTTTTGAATCGACTAAAACTATATGGTAGAGTTTATGCAACTGAAGATACAAATCTGAAATTTCTCAGATCTCTCCATGTTAGGAATATATTCATTTGATGATGTACAAAATACAAGAACAAGGTCTAGCATAGTCTATTTGTAATAAGTCTTTCTAGTCTCTGAACTTTTATAATCAGAGTCTAGATAATCAACATTCTTGTCACTTGTACTTAGAAGATTTTCTGTAGAAAGTGAAACCAGAGTCTGGATGAAGATCGGAGTCTAGAAGGTGATCAGGGTCTATAGACTATCAGATTCTATAGTCTGTTAGAGTCTGAATATTTCAGAGTCTATAAAGTTGAAGCTAAATTTGAAAGATGATCACAGGAATGGAAAGTCTTCGAAGATAAAGACAATTATATTGCATATATGCCATGGGAAGGAAAAAGAATTTCAGACAATTTCTTAGATTTACAATTACAATTTCTCATCTTCTACTTCAAAGAAATGGTTGCTTCGTCATCTAAGAAGGTTTCTCAAAGAGGATGCTACGACGAACTCAACAATTTCATGGTCTGTATTGTTGTGGAGGAAGCACCACAAGGCTTTCATCCATTAATGCGATTCCTGGAGAATAACAAGGTCAAGACTACACTTAGTGAAACACCCAAAATAGCTTGCAAGTTGGTGGAGGAATTCTGGGCCACTGCAGAGGTTGCCAGATGAGATGTTGGTAGTAAATCTTTGGAGATGCCCAGCTAAGCGAATGTTATTGTGTGGTCGCAATTAGAGGATAGGGTTATTCCTTGAAGCATTCGACGAACAGAATCGAGACATGACCATTAACGTCTCAAAGCCGTAGATCGGCACCATAGCATTTGACTTGTCGTCGTCTATAGAGTGTGGTTACACATCAACGGATAAAGATTCAAGGTGAAACATTCCATCTATATCCGGTAGTCATCGAAGTAGAGGACTTAGGAGGGTTCAAACCTTGACCGGTACCAACTCTGAAAAGCAAGTCATGAGTAGAATCTGATATGCATTTCTGTATGAATTTGTGGGGGATTGTTAGAAAATGAAAAGTTTGAGACATATTTTATATATGTTCTTGATGTAATTTCCAGAAACTAATGATTGGAAGTTGTTCCTTGCTATGAGGACTTAAACTTTCAAGTTTGGATCTAAGACATTTTCTTAGTGTAATCCATAAATAAATTGAGTAGAAGTTGCTAGTTGAAAATGGGTTTATAGTGTTGTCCCACATAGAATATGTAATATGGGTGTGGGTGCTTTATATGCATGGATATGCAAGAGTAGTGTCAACTACTAAGGCATGTAGTGTGTATGGTGTACTAGTGTGCCCTCGCGCGCACACACACACGCGCACCGCCGCCGCATCGCCTCGCCTCGGGTCGGGTCGAGTCGGGTTGAAGGGCGATTTGGGCGAATGTCTCGGCGTCTTACATACGCGAGGCGACCTGGGCGAGGAATTTTATTACTTTGTTAATTAAATTAATTATGACTTTAAATATTAATTTAATATGAATATTGAGTCAGTATGCACAGAGTATATATATTTTCTGTGACTGGTCAGAGTTTGAACTGGGTCAGAGTTTATAATAAACTCTGATGGACTAAAACAAACTCTGATGATCATATCAGAGTTTATATATTCTGTAATAGATCAGAGTTTACCGGATAAACTATGATGGAACTGATATGGTCAGAGTTTACTGGTTAAACTCTGATGGGTCAGGTCAGAGTTTAGCAAATAAACTCTGATGCATCTGCTGGTCAGAGTTTAGCAGATAAACTCTGATGAAGGTGGTCAGAGTTTAGATGGGCATAATCAGATTTTAGCTAAACTCTAATAACTGTTACCGATTCTGATAAATATTCTATTAAATGCTTTTTAAGTCAGAATAATTATTTTAATTAATGTTTTATCTGCTGTTACGTTTTATTGTATTATAAATACATAAAAACGTTGTAGATAGAAAGGACGGAAGTCTTAACACAATTTTGAGAAAACCCTAGCAGCCATACTCTGTGTATACCACATACTTACACATTTGCATAAGGTTTTCTGGGCGAACTAAGGTGCAGGTCGTTGTTGACTGCTACGTATCTGTGGACGAATTACTCTATGTTGTTTTATCCTGGAAGTGATATTGCTGCAACCCAACACAACGTAGTGGGGCAATAATCTCTTCAAGAACAGTCAAAGCTTCTAGCAAGGCTTGGCGACTCAGCAGTTGTTTTGGTTCTATCAGTGTATGCTTAAAACTTCTGTTAGAGCTAAGTATTCTATATTTTCTCTTGTCCTTACAGTTACTAATTTATCTATCTTGTTTTTACCTTCGTGCTTTATTTTGTTAATTGGTTTAATCTGTCTGTTCTTGTTAAACTGTTATATATAACTGCCACATTGTTATGTGTAGTTTTTAATTACGATCCAACAGTAGAAGGTGTCGAGATAAAATTATTTTGAGTCTTTTGACAAGGCTTTTGACAAGGCAATTTGAAAGTGGATATTTATAAAACAATTTGCATGTATTTTAGATTTAAAACATCTAAGAACAACAATTTTTTTAAAATATATCGTATAACTTTTACTCGTAAAATAAGTGTTTAGAATACATTGATTTTTGTGCCTTAAATCGGTGCCTACTTTATTTGAAACGAACAACTTAGATAAGAATATATCATTAGTTTAATGTTTTTATTTCAAATTTATGTCTAATAAAATATGTCAGAAAATGTTTAAGTCAGTTTGATTCGATTCTTATTAAATATCACGTAGAATAACCTAATAGAGGATTTACTATATATAATTAATAAATCCTAGATGTAATTTAATTTCTTAATAAGTGAGATGAATTAAATATCAAAACCTAAAAGTGAAAATAAATATCATTTTGGAGATTAAGTTTTGTTAGAACTTAGTACATCAGAGTTTAGGTTCTACATCAAGGATAAACTTCTTGAAGATTTCGATTTAAAAATATTGGTACAAAGAAACTATCAACAAAATAACAGAAGGAAATCATTTTATGATTTGATGTACTTTTTTATCTATTTAATTGATAGAGTAGTTGCGTAGTATACAAACTCATAATAGGTTTTACGCTTTGAGAGTTTGTACTTGAGGATTCATATTATAACCTAGTAGCTATTAAAAAATTTATATTTTTTTAGAGAGTAATTTTGTAACAGATTTACTAAGTAATCAATAAAGTCTGTAGTCTATTTCAAACTGTTTTGATTATTACTTTACAATTCAGAAAAGAAATACAATTGTATTCAATCCCATTTTACAATTATTTATTTACTGGACAACAAACTTAAATGGAAGAGTTTTCCAAATCAAGAAACCAGTCAAGGTATACTCATTCATTATTATGATTTAGATAACATCAACATAGTCAAACTTGTATGGGGGAATCATATTTTTAATTTCTTAGGAGAAAGTGAGAGTGATATAAATAATTTACCTCATTTTTGAAATAGGCAAAGGCAACATCATCCAAAAGTAGATTTGATTTGAGAGAGAAAATGGTTGGAATCGACGGGATCCAATACATTTATTTGTGAAGTATTATTATTAATAATCTAAATAAGACTTGATCCTAAGTAATAATTAAATATATAAATAGCAGTTAATTTATATTTAATTATTACATCTAATATATATCTATTTTGATATATTTATTTATATCTGCTTATGTACCCAAACCTATAACTTTGATGGATGGTTATTGGTTTAGCCCATTAGGGGTTGGTCTCATTATTCTCTCTATATAATATCTTATATGAGAAAGAAAGCAATTTCTTGACATTGAGAAAATATACACACTCATCCTTACGTATAGAGGAGAATATTGAAGATCAAAATCCTTCAAGCACGCAATCTCTTCACACTCACTCGATAGTTCTAATGGTTTCTTTTAATTCAATTACGCTTCCATTACTCATTCATGCTTATGGTATTAATCCGGATATTCATGTATGTATGCTTTATTGAATTTATATATTCATGATTGAAAGGCAGAGTGTTTAAACTTGTAACACTATAATTTATGTAACTCAATTAAAGAAAAGATACTTAACCCGAAGACAATCAAGAACGAGAAGTCACAAAGAAATCAATACAAATGAAGACAAAGTAATTGATACAATTCAACATGTTATATATGATCAAACAAAGAAGAAATCATTGGAAGAAGTTCAAGTCAAAGTTGTTCATGCCCCAGTGATTTGTAACTCAAAGAATCAAGATCATAACTATCAGTATCAATAAGACTAATTGATTTCAAGTGAAAAAGAAGGAAAGCAATTGTTGGAAAGCCACATTTCTAATTGAACATGGTAATCTATTCAGAAGCAAGAAACCTATCAAGACTAGTCACTTATGAACCAGACCAGTGCATCAAGTGTGAGGACATTGGTAGCAAGTTCATGTCAGTAGTAGAGTTCCAAGTTCAAGAGCTTGTTGAAGAAAATAGAAGACATGAAGAAATCACAAGTTCAAGATGTTGCATTGAAGTTTCAAGTTGAAGCCCAGAATTTCTCTAAGTACTTACAAGGGAACCTATGTAGAAATTCCTATCTAGAAATTCTGAATAAGTTTCTACTTAGAGCCAAGTAGAAATTCTGGAGTTGGAAATATTTTCTAAGTACTCAACTCAGGAAGCTATCTCTAATTTCCTATGTCGAAATTCCTAAGTCGAATTTCCTATGTAGAAATTCTGGAGGTGAAAATATTTTCTAAGTACTCAGGAAGAAGGCTATCTCGAATTTTCTATGTAGAAATTCCTAAGTAGAAATTCCTATGTAGAAATTCTACTTAGAATTCGAGATAGAGCCAAGTAGAATTTCCTATGTAGAAATTCTACATAGAGGACAGTTTCAACATGACACATGGCATCATCCTGGTGGCAGATTTCCAAGCTTTCAAGACAAGATAAGATTCACGTGGACAACATTGGACCACTCATATCTTATCTTTTGAAGACTACAAGTCATAGATTACAAAGTAGTATAAATAGAAGTACTAGTGTAACTTATAGAAAAAGAGCAATATTCGAGAGAAACACTTGTAATAAAGAGAGAGTATATTCACAGAGCTTAGTATCATTTACTACCCTCTTTACTTCTGTTGTACTATTGTAATGAATGTTGTAGCAACCCTTTCAAGTTATATATAAGACATATATTCCTTGAATCATTGTGTTCATTTATTACATAGTATTTATTGCTTCATTGATTCGAAATGTTGTATTCACCCCCCCCCCTCTACAACACATTTGGACCTAACAATTGGTATCAGAGCTTTATGTTTGACAAACAAAACATAGATCCTTGTGTTTGGTAGAAGATTAATGAGTTTTCTCTTCCAGATCTAATTTTCGAGTTTTTCTTGAAAAGTGTGCCTTAATTTTTTTTGGTGAAAACTCATCCCAAAAATTATTTAAATACTCCAGGTGTTATTATTTAGCTTGGGTGGATTTTAGATAATTTTGGTGAATTAATCTGGGTACTTTGGTTTGTGGTGTTCTTCACATGTTCATCACTGTTCTTGGTAAAGAAGACAAAACCAGCAACTTTAGATCTCCTTTTCAAAAAGACAAAAAGTGAAAAAGGTGTTATTGGCTTTTGATTGGACAAAATACTCACAGCATAAAAAGAATTGTCAGAAGACTCTGTACCTTTCACGTGGGTGTTAGGTGAAGTTAGGTGAGATAAGTCATAAAAGTCAAAAAGTGTGAAAGTGACCTGCAGCAATTTTTTTTCTCCAAGGCAAAAGTTCTACTTAGAAATTTCGACTTACAGAATTTCTACTTAGAAATTTCGACTTGAGCAAATTTCTACTTGGTGAAATTTCGACTTGGCAAAAAGTTCCACATAGAAATTTCGACTTAGCCTAGTCTTGTGTACTTAGAATTTTTTTTCAGTTTTTGAACTTTGATTTATTTTGAGATAATTCAATTTTCTTTTAATTACTACTCAAGTAATAAGAAAAGTTTATTATCTCTACTTTAAATCTATATTAAGATGGCACCTAAAAATCAATTCAAAATTCCAATGTTCGACCGAGATCACTATGAAGAATGGGTGTTGAGAATGAAATTATACCTTGAGTCCATTAACCCTGAATACTTGGAAGTCCTTGACAAAGGTAAATTTGTTCCAATGGTGGTTGTTCCTGAGCATATGGAAGGAGATGTGGTTGTACCACAGCGGTCTGAGCCTAAAAAGGCAGCGGACTTTTCAGATGCCGATAAGGAGCAGATAGCCTTTGATACATCCGTTCGACAAACATTGGTGGAATCCCTCGATCACGAAATGTTTAATGTAGTTAAAGGACTAACTACAGCCAAGAAGATCTGGGATAAGATAGAGGTCGTCATGGAAGGTACAGCTGAGGTTAGAAGTAACAAGACACTCATACTCAAGATGGAGTATGACACTTTCAGGATAAGAAAAGGAGAAAGCATAACAGATGTCTATCTAAGATTCAGTCAGTTGGTGTTGGATTTGAATCTGAGAGGTATAACTCTCCCCATGGTTGAAGTCAACACGAGATATCTAAGGAACCAGCCAAAAAGCATTGAACATAGAGTCTACGCTGTAAGAGAAACCAGAGATTTGCATATAACTTCTCTGGAAGAGTATTATGGAATTCTAAAGACCTATGAGCTGGAGACCCTTCAAGATCAAGCATGGGACAATGATTCAAGAGGAAAAGAAGTGGCATCAGGATTGGTTGCTGATGAGGAAGAGTCTAAGAAGGCAATGGTTGCAGAAAAACCTAGATCATCACCTGCATCTCATCAAGTTGATAATGATGATGAATGCACCTCAAATAGTGATGATGACTACTTCACCCAAGAAGAGCTGGACAACATGGATGATAGTGTCGTGGCATACATGGCGAGGAAGTTCAGCAATATCAGATTCAAAAAGAGTAACCGACCACAGAGAAAATCTTCATCTTTCTATCGGGTTACAAGGGGTGGTGGTAGTTCTTCAGGTTACAAAGGAAAAGGCAAGAGTTCTAGCTACAAATCTCCTTTGGATTTCAAAATGAAGTTCAAATGCTATAACTGTGGTGAAGCTGGACATTTTGCTACGGACTGCAAGAAGCCGAAACAGACTTATCCAAAAGAAAGTTATGAAGCCCTCAAAAGCAAGTATGAAGCCCTGGTGAAGGAAAGACATGGAAAAAGAGCTTTAGTTGTAACAGAAGGTAGAGCTTGGGATGATTCAGACGAGGAAGAAGTTATTCATGCAAACTTTGCCCTCATGGCTGAGACATCAGAGGAACCAGAGGTACCAGTTCTAACCCTTAAGGAAGAAATGTCTATTGATGATTATAAGGTGCAGAACGGGGCTCTTAGCGAAGAGATCTATATGTTGTGCAAAAGCCTAAACACTTCTCAAAAGGAACAGAAAACACTTGTTGCCAAATGCAGAATGCTTGAGGCAAAAGTGGAAGAGTTAGAGGCTGTTTGCACTGTAGATACTTCCCTAAGAGACTCTATTAAATCTTTGGAACACAAGCTTAGCCTTAAAGATGAAATAGAAGCATGTCTTAGGAATAAACTAGCTGAGTTAGAAACAAAATGCGAAGCTTATAAACTAGCTGCTAGTAAGGTGAATGTTGACAGTGACACATTTAAGAAGATAACTGGAGTTGGTGTAGGTCTTGATTATTCTAACTTATCTAAGAAAGAAGGGAAAAGACCTGTAGACATTAGTTCCAGTAAGACCAAGACTGAAATACCTACTTTTCTTAAATCAGTTGTCAAACCCATCTTTAAACACTTCGTTCCTCAAGTAGAAGAAGAGACTGAATTATTAGTTAGATATGAGATAGAGATGGAAGATCGAAAGAAAGAACAACCTGTAACTCCTATTAAATCAGTTAAAATCAAATCCACTAGAGAAGAATCTAGACAAGGATTAGGAGCTAAGGCTGTTAAACAACAGAAAAAGGAAAAAGGCATAAAAGAGGTTAAGGCAGAACGTGTTAAGAAAGAGTGCTATCATTGTAAATCTACTGAACATCTTTCTTACGCATGCAAATCTAACATGAATATTCCTATTACTCATGCCATGCCTGTACCACACATAATGAATAACATGCATATGAACCATGCACAATGTGGTCAACCTAATTGTATGCCATGCACTTTTAACGTCATGCAAACATTTGTAAACTTGATGAATGCAACTAGCCAATCATGTCAAAATTCTACTGCTAGTTCTAATGTCAAAAAGAAGTATGTTAGAGCTAAGACTGCCAGTCCTCCTAAAGTTAGGAGTGACAAACCTTCTCCTAAGACTAACAAAATTGTCAAGTCTGAAAGAGGAAAAGACGAAGTCGAAAGCTCGGGTAATGTTAAAGTAGGTGCATCTACTGTTGTTAAAACTGATAATTCTCGATCTTATAGAAAAGCCGGGCCCAATCAAACATGGGTTCCGAAGAACGCCTAATCAATCTGTCATTGCAGGGCATTAAGCGAAAAAGGAATAAAGTTATATGGGTGCTAGACAGTGGAGCATCGAGGCATATGACAGGAAACAAGTCCCTGCTTACAGAGTTGGTTATGAAGGCTGGCCCTTATGTTACCTTTGGAGATGACAGCATTGGTGTGACAAAGGGATATGGCAAATTGAAATCTGGTAATGTCATCATTGAAGATGTTTCCTATGTTGAGGGATTAAAACACAATCTGTTGAGTATCAGTCAATTTTGTGACAAAGGATACGAAGTTATATTCAACAAGAGAGGTGTATCAATCACTCACATGAAGGAAGGTTCGCTGGCTTTAGGAGGAGTTCGAAAGGCAGATCTGTTCGTTGCTGATATGGATTCAGCAAACCAGGATGAAGTGACCTGTTTCTACAGCAAAGCGTCAGATGATGAAAGCTGGCTATGGCATAAGAAGCTGTCTCACTTGAACTTCAAAACGATGAATGCTCTCGCAAAGCGAGAACTGGTGAAAGATCTACCTCAAATGGAGTTTGCTCCTAAAGGACTCTGTGAAGCCTGTGAGATGGGAAAGTCAAAGCGAGCATCGCACAAGAGTAAAGAAATTTCTAGTGTCACTGAGCCTCTGCAACTCCTTCATATGGATTTATTTGGCCCAGTGAATGTCCTATCATTGTCTAGGAAAAGATATGCTTTGGTAATCGTGGATGACTTCTCCAAATATACATGGGTATTGTTTGTAATGACAAAAGACGAAGTACCTTTCCAAATCATTGATCACATCACTGAGATTGAGAATGTATCAACACTCACTGTGAAGACGATAAGATCAGACAACGGCACAGAATTTAAAAATGCAATACTGAATGACTTCTGTGTTTCTAAAGGAATACGTCATCAGTACTCAGCCCCGAGAACTCCACAACAGAATGGAGTAGTTGAAAGGAAGAATAGAACATTGGTCGAAGCAGCGAGAACTTTGTTGTATGAATCGAAACTTCCTCTATACTTTTGGGCCGAGGCAGTGAGTACAGTGTGTTACACTCAGAATAGAACCCTGATCATAAAAGATAAAGAAAAGACACCATGTGAACTAATGAATAACAGAAGACCAACAATCAAATACTTTCATGTCTTTGGAGCTAAATGCTATGTACTTATAGATGATGAAAATCTAGGCAAGTTTGAAGCAAAGGCACGTGAAGGGATATTTATTGGTTATTCTACAAATACGGTGGCAGCTTATCGGGTATTCTTAGTGAATGAACGGAAAGTGATTGAAAGCTACAATGTCAGATTCGACGATACCAAACTCCCATCAATTTCTAAAGATAATAGTGAACCTGAGTCCCTAAAATTTCATAATCTGGACTTGGATGAAATTGAGGATGAACCTGAGTTGGTTGTTACTTCAAATATACCAAGTGATCGTGAAGCTATACCTGAGTCTAGTGGACAATCGAATTCTACGAGATCAGAAGAAACTTCTTCCGCACGTTCTGGCAACAACTCAGGGGGAGTAAATAGCAGCTCAAGAACAGGTGATCAAGACTCGAGGAGAAATGACACTAGTTCTGTAGGAGCTGGTACTAACTCAGGGGGAGTTAGTAGAAACAACACAAGTAGTCAGCACAACAATTCAGAAAGTCAAGCTGAATCATCAAGACAATTACCAAGAGAACGGGTATGGAGTAGAGACCATCCGTTTGAATTAATTATTGGTGATCCAGATGCTGGTGTGACTACTAGAAGATCTACAAGAGCTGACATGGCAAATATCTGCTTGTACTCTGGGTTCTTGTCCAAACTAGAACCTAAAGAAATAGAAGAAGCTCTTGGTGATGCTGATTGGGTGATTGCAATGCAAGAGGAGCTCAATCAGTTTGAAAGGCAGAAAGTTTGGAAGCTGGTACCCCGACCAAAGAACAGATCAGTAATTGGAACTAAGTGGGTATACAGAAATAAACTAGACGAAAACGGACTTGTAACACGAAACAAGGCTCGTTTGGTAGCAAAAGGTTACTCTCAACGAGAGGGAATTGATTATGATGAAACCTACGCTCCAGTTGCAAGACTTGAGGCAGTCAGGATGTTCTTGGCCTTTTCAGCACACAAGAATTTCAAGGTTTTTCAGATGGATGTGAAAAGTGCCTTCCTGAATGGAGAGCTAGAAGAAGAAGTGTATCTGGAACAGCCACCTGGCTTCATTGATCCAGAACTTGAAGATTTTGTGTTTCTTCTCTTCAAAGCTGTCTATGGCCTCAAGCAATCCCCAAGACGATGGTATGAAACCCTATCCTTGTTCTTAATTGAAAATGGTTTTATTAGGGGAGTAATTGATAAAACATTGTTCTACAAAAATGTAAAGGGTGATTTGATACTTGTTCAAGTGTATGTGGACGATATTATTTTTGGGTCATCTAATGAGCGCTTGTGCGAGAAATTTGCCAAGTTAATGCAGGATAAATATGAGATGAGCATGATGGGGGAGCTGTCTTTCTTCCTTGGATTACAGATCAGTCAAAGAAAAGAAGGAATCTTTATCTGTCAATCTAAGTACATCAAAGATTTACTCAAGAAGTACAATCTTGAAGATGCATCAGCAGCTAAAACTCCCATGCCAACAGCCACGAAGCTTGATGAAGACAAATCAGGTAAACCAGTTGACATCACAAGCTATCGAGGTATGATTGGCTCACTTCTTTATTTAACTGCAAGTAGACCCGATATCATGTTCGCAACGTGTTTGTGTGCAAGGTTCCAAGTGGATCCTAGAGAGTCACATCTCATAGCCGTCAAACGAATCTTTAAGTATCTCAAGGGAACACCAAATCTAGGGATTTGGTACCCAAGAGATACAGGTTTTAATCTAATAGGCTATTCGGATTCAGACTATGCAGGTTGCAGGATCGATAGGAAAAGCACATCTGGTGCTTGTCAATTCCTAGGCAGAAGATTGGTGTCCTGGCAAAGTAAAAAGCAACATACAGTATCTACTTCTACTGCTGAAGCTGAGTACATTGCTGCTGGAAGCTGTGTAGCTCAAATACTGTGGATGAGGAACCAATTGAAAGATTATGGCATGGAACATACAAAGATTCCAATCATGTGTGACAACACTAGTGCCATTGCCATGACCAACAATCCTGTAGATCACTCCAGAACCAAGCACATAGACATCAGGTATCATTTCATCAGAGAACATGTCGAGGAGGGGACTGTGGAGTTACATTTTGTACCCACAATGCAACAAATTGCAGATATATTCACCAAGCCTCTTGATGAAGTAACATTCAATAGGTTGGTTGGTGAATTGGGGATGCTTAACACAAGTTAGTAAATCCTCCTATCTGTAACATCCAAGTTTTGATCATTTACATATGTTTGTTTTTCTTATTAAATGCCTAGTGGAAAACATATGTAAATAATCTTTAAAATTGCACAAAATATCACTTCTGCATGCCATTTAATCATTTTGAACTTAGACTTTAAGATGTTTAATTAATGATTATTATATGGTGTATGTTGTGTTATTTTTCATAAATTCACTGTGCATTAATTGAAATTTTTGATCAACACTTTGAATTTATGCTCATAAATTGCATGAACATAGGGGGAGTTAAATTCATGGATCTCTAATTTATCATGATTTTAAATGAATTTTTCTATGATTTTCATGTAATTTTTATATAATTTAAAGCCTTAGAATTGTCAAGGAATGTCTCTTTTAATGGTTTTTATTAAAAATCCTTGAATTGGTATTTATTTTAATTTGGCAAAATTTAATTATTGATTTTCCAGAAAAATTGCCAAATTTTACTAAGTACCTTCAAAATTTCGAGATAGAGTCTATCTCGAAACTCATCTCGAAATTCGGCTTGAATTTCGACTTTGAGCTTCCAGTAATGAAGTTTTGAAAATTCTAAGTCTGGTAAATTTTTCGACTTAGTGTCTATCTCGAACCTTATCTCGAAATTCGACTTATAGTTCGAGATAGAGTTCCAGGTGTAAGAGATTTGAATTTTCTAAGTCTGGGAAAATATTCGACTTGAAGTTCGACTTAGGGTCTATCTCGAAATTCATCTCGAAATTCGACTTGAAGTTCGACTTAGGGTCTATCTCGAAATTCATCTCGAAATTCGACTTGAAGTTCGACTTAGGGTCTATCTCGAAATTCATCTCGAAATTCGACTTGAAGTTCGACTTAGGGTCTATCTCGAAATTCATCTCGAAATTCGACTTGAATTTCGACTTAGAGTCTATCTCGAAATTCAACTCGAAATTCGACTTGAAGTTCGACTTAGAGTCTATCTCGAAACTTATCTCGAATTTCGACTTGAAGTTCGAGATGGGTCTTTCCTGAGAGGTTTAATGCTGTTTAAATTTGTTCAAGTGAATTTACTTCGAGTTAACCTCTATGTCGAAACTTATCTCGAATTTCGACTTGATGTTCGAGATAGAGTTCGACATAGAAGTTCGACTTAGAAGTTCGACATAGAGTTCGACTTAGATTACCCTGTGAGTACTTAAGTTTTTTTCATTTTCACAGGGATATTTTTGTCATTACACTCTATTGCCTATATATACAAAATTAACCCGATTTTACTTTCACTTTTACCCTATTGTTTTAAAACCTAATTTTTACAGCAGCCCTCCCTCCCACCCACGACTGTTCATAGTTGTGGTTGAATCTCTTCCATATAACGAACTACTGTCCATTTTGTTTCTTGATTTTACTATCTGCATCGCGTTTAACCGTTTATATTGTGCGTAGTTTTGTGTTTACCATCGTAACTGTTCATCTTCACAGATACATACATACACACGATTTACACACACTTCTCACATAAATATTTTTACTGCAGATTTTGTTTTCACAGTAGCTTCTTACTGATTCTTGTTTAATTCCGTAGTTTAATTCTCAGTACAACATCTTAGTTGTTTTCTAAATTAAAAGGGATTAACACGATTTTTTTATAAACAAAAACAAAATGACTCACCAATTTTCTCTTGCAAAACATAATTATTATAATATTCCGACTGAAATTGGTGATCAACTCCCGCGTTTCAAGTTTTGGGTACGATATCTTAATTTGTACTCCAAAGCTAGCACTGCTTTTACTGCAAAACCTACACTGGTCCATGATGCTTTGCAGCAGTTATGGACTAGTGCAGTACCTTTTGGGAGTAAATCGACCCCCTACGGTTTTACTTTTACCTTGGAGGGTCAAAATTTTGAGGTTACAGAGGCTGTTTTTAATACAGTTCTTGGTTTTCCAGTCAAGGATTCTTATGACCCTGAACCTACAGCGGCTGAGCGCCAGAATTTTTTTGAAGCAATTGGATGTTATCCTCCCCCTGGACGACTATCCACTTCAAATATTCAAAAACAATTTTTTCATGTGGAATGGAATTACTTTTTCGAGGCCATTACTAGATGCTTTCGGGCACGAGAAAGAGATTTTCATCAAATTTCCATTCCCATGCAAATTTTTGGTGTTTCCCTAGCCCAGGAACTAAATATTAATTATGGCAGGCTTGTTCTGTCAGAATTAGTGGCTACAATGGGATCACCTGAAACCAGAGACATTTCACACAATGATATTGTCTGCTGGTATCCCCGTTTCTTACAAATGCTAATCAATCATCTCGTGCCTTCAAATGCTTTATCAATTAGGCAGGCATTTGTTCGAAGTCCCACCTCTGCACCTCTAGGCATGGGCACTAAGTCACTAACAACTATTGCTAACCAGGATAAACATCAGGGTAAACCTATGTCTATTCCTGAGAACATTCAAGTGTGGCTCTCTTATGATGCAGGTGTCACTACTCTCGCGGGGACTTCACAAATCTCATCACATGCTCAGAATCCATCTGCCCACAATGCAGCATTTCAAGGGATTCCTGATGAGCATATTGATGACGAACAAGATGAGGGCCAATCTCTCAGTCACTTCACAGCCAGGCAAAGGGAACAGCAACCATCTCCTAAGACAACACATGCTGCTTCTGATTCCTCTGTTGGCCAAGGTAATGAAGGAGGTACTTTCTTAGAACCTAACACTCCTTCTTCCTCTAATTCTGATTCCGTGGCCCAAGATTCTGCTAACCCGCAGGATCTATCCCAGGGTGATAGCCATATTTCTGCGTCTGCTTCTCTAACTTCTTCACTATCACCCCTGTTAACGGGAGTTAAAAGGCCGGCACCTTTAGAATTAGGTCAGAGTACTGATGAGAGTGACCCTGAAGTGCAGCCAGTTTTAAAGAAGCGAGCCAAATTTTCACAAGCTGCTACTTCAAAAGCCCAGTCCATCCCTAGCGTGTCTATCACAACCACTCCACCTCACGAGAGTGGTTCTCCCCTTGCACAGTCAACACCTAGGATGGTTGCTGAGGATTCAGTGTCTTCTGAAGAGCCTGTTCCTTCAGTTAGGCCAGAAGTTTTACGAGCTTCGAACGTACCTTCACCGGTACGTCCTGATGCTGCAGAGAGGATCGGTTCTACTGTTGTACTTGAACACTCTGCAGCCTCTCAGCCTGAGATTCCACCTCAGGACAAAACAGGAAACATTGATCCCATAATTGTTCCTCATTTTTCTTATCCAGTTTCTGCAGGTACTGCTTTGAATCTGAGTGCTATTATTGAAGACATACACGAGCGTGAGACAGGGAGTGAGTGTGAGCGTTTAGGGAGTGAGGGACCTTCATTTTTAAGGCCCGCATCTGAGCGTCAAACACAAACAGAACGATTCTTAGAGCGAGAACACCTAAGCCAAACACCGTCCCTGGTTCTTGAAACTCTTGCCACACGTATGTCAACTGTAGAAAATCAGATGGAGCAGTTTGGGCAATCTATGGGGCAGTTAGGGGTTAATGTCGGCGATAACAAGCGAGCTCTTGATGACTACGCAGCACGAATGGCAGGTCAAGCCGAAGCTTTAAAAGATATGACGAACAAAGTCAATGACCTGGGCCATGCTGGTGGTGTCTTGGGCAGCACTCTGTATGACAGAATGGGGAGTGTTGAAAGCGTTCTGCATACACTGGCAACGGAGGTCAGTCGAATGATGTATGCAGTTCGGCATTTGGTTCCCCCGGAGTGCTTTGAAGAACATTTCACACAACCTCCCCCGGCTGATGATGATGGTACAGGTGGTGCAGGTGGTGCTGCTGGACCTTCTGGTTTTGGTTCAAATGCTGGTGGCTCTGGTGTACCAGGTGATGTTCAGGATAACTCACCTAAGGGGGAGAAAGGAGGTAATGAGACGACACAACAGTCACCCCGTGCTAAAGAAGAGATTGATCCGATGGTGACTGATGAGGAGGCTCAGAGGAAGCGAAAGGGTAAAGCAGTGATGGTTGAACAAGAAGAGCCATTCACTGACTTTGGTGATCAACAGGAACACGTGCAAGTTGATTCAGATTCTGATATGGAAGACGTACCTCTAGCACATGCAATTAAGAGATCTTTGGAGGAACAAGGTGGAGGTGCTGGGGCGTCTGCTGAAGAGATTCCTGTTGATGAGGAGACCCTGAAAGCTCAGCAGTTAGCTCTGGAACAAGCTCAATTTTTCAAAATGAAGATGATGCAAGATAAAGCTGTTTTTCTTGAGAAGCAAGTGGAGCTCAAGGAAAAGCAGTATGATCATGAGCTTGCCAGACTAGCTGACCCTCAAGTTGATCTGGACAAAAGGAGGATTGGACAGAAATGGGACGATGCACGAAAGATACTGATGGGGTCGTGTGCACATGGAGTTCATAATAAGGAGGCAGATGACTTGTTCTTCAACTTGAACATGAAGAATCCGATGACGATGGACTATATAAATGCTTTGAAGAGAATGATTTCTAAAGTCCGTGTTGGATACAAATCGGTGGATAATGAATGGCAAGTTATTTTGTCTTTAATTGATGGAGCCCCGATGTCTTTTATGTATGTCGATGATCAGTTTATGTCGAGAAGATCTGCGTCGGAGTTGTTCTTGCTAGCAACTAAAATTCAATATTCTCAAGCTGAGGAGCTAAGCATTCTGTATAGAGATCAGTTAATGCAGTTAGCAGAGGACAAGGGACCAGAATTCTCAGCCAATCCAGACGTTGTCAGAATGGTTGTTGATGGAAAGATGAAGAGGGTTAGCATGGAAGAAAATGACTTGATGGCTCTATCGGTGGAATCCCTTAAAGCTGTTTGCAGACAAATGATGGGTAAGGGATTCACCTCGGATATTAAAGAAAAATCAGTGGAGTTCATTGAGAAGATAATCTTCCAGAAGAGCAGTGAAATATGGAAGTGCGATGTCATTGCTCCAAATCCTCTTGATAACGTGAAGATTGAGCCAGAGCTAATGCAAAGAAAATGGGATATTCTACAAGCTGTGAAAAGCGTAGATGAAGCTTTGACTCTTCCTTCAGGACCCCTGGAACAAGGAGAGATAAGGGAGGCAGTTGGTGTTCCAGGAAGAGAAAGTGTATACTGGATTCATTCTTACACAGATGATACAGCTGATGCTTTGGTGTTCATTGATGCAGACCAGAATCAAACCTTCTTGCATATGAGTAGGAAATGGCTGCTACAGACTCAAGATGCTGCATTTCTAGACAAAGTCAGAGATGAATTCAAATTTGGAGATGTAGAGGATAGGTTTGCAGATGAAAAGCAGAGACTGTTAAAGTACTTGTCTGAGGTAGTAAAGGAGAAAAGGAGAATGGAGTCAGATGCGGCTAGTAGGTTCAATACCAACCGTGTCAAGGGCTACCCTAAAATGATATACTGTCAGTTCAAAGCTGATAAAGCTCATTGGAAGCCTCAGCTCATCATGAAAAACTTTGAGGACATTCCGAAGATCAGAACTACCCAGGAAGTTGATAAACTAAGAAGGCTTTTCAGACATCCATATCCAGAACCCAAGAATACTCTGGAAATGGAAGCAGTAAGTTTGCTGAATGCGAGATGGGCACAACTACACGATCCAGTATACAAAAGAGAACAGCAAAGGAAAGAAAGGCGCAGAAAACAAGAAGAAGATAAGCGCAGTGCTGTTAAGGAAGTTAGGAAGGGGAAACGGAATTAGAGTTAAAGTTCAAAGGGATGTGAACTTGAAGTTGGAAAAACTTCATATCTTTTGGTTGCTCTAACTCACTTGAGGAAAATTCACCTGACCACGGTATGCGAGATAGGCTAATTCACCATACTGTAACCGTGAATCAGAGTGGATCCAATAAGGTGATATGAGTTGGACTGAAAGGTATGAAATAATCCAGGTGATAGAGATCATCTCAATGGTCTTTAATTCGAGGTTCGAATTTTCTTTCTAGCTTATATTTATTTTCTAAAGTTCTTTGTATTGTTTTCAAGTTTTTATTCAAGTGTAAAATGTGCAAGACATTAATGTTACTTATCTTTTCTCGTCTCATTATTTAGTTGAGTTATCCTTCTTTAATTTGAATGTCATTGTTAGACAATCAAATAGGGGGAGATTGAAAGGCAGAGTGTTTAAACTTGTAACACTATAATTTATGTAACTCAATTAAAGAAAAGATACTTAACCCGAAGACAATCAAGAACGAGAAGTTACAAAGAAATCAATACAAATGAAGACAAAGTAATTGATACAATTCAACATGTTAAATATGATCAAACAAAGAAGAAATCATTGGAAGAAGTTCAAGTCAAAGTTGTTCATGCCCCAGTGATTTGTAACTCAAAGAATCAAGATCATAACTATCAGTATCAATAAGACTAATTGATTTCAAGTGAAAAAGAAGGAAAGCAATTGTTGGAAAGCCACATTTCTAATTGAACATGGTAATCTATTCAGAAGCAAGAAACCTATCAAGACTAGTCACTTATGAACCAGACCAGTGCATCAAGTGTCAGGACATTGGTAGCAAGTTCATGTCAGTAGTAGAGTTCCAAGTTCAAGAGCTTGTTGAAGAAAATAGAAGACATGAAGAAATCACAAGTTCAAGATGTTGCATTGAAGTTTCAAGTTGAAGCCCAGAATTTCTCTAAGTACTTACAAGGGAACCTATGTAGAAATTCCTATCTAGAAATTCTGAATAAGTTTCTACTTAGAGCCAAGTAGAAATTCTGGAGTTGGAAATATTTTCTAAGTACTCAACTCAGGAAGCTATCTCGAATTTCCTATGTCGAAATTCCTAAGTCGAATTTCCTATGTAGAAATTCTGGAGGTGAAAATATTTTCTAAGTACTCAGGAAGAAGGCTATCTCGAATTTTCTATGTAGAAATTCCTAAGTAGAAATTCCTATGTAGAAATTCTACTTAGAATTCGAGATAGAGCCAAGTAGAATTTCCTATGTAGAAATTCTACATAGAGGACAGTTTCAACATGACACATGGCATCATCCTGGTGGCAGATTTCCAAGCTTTCAAGACAAGATAAGATTCACGTGGACAACATTGGGCCACTCATATCTTATCTTTTGAAGACTACAAGTCATAGATTACAAAGTAGTATAAATAGAAGTACTTGTGTAACTTATTAAAAGAGCAATTTTCGAGAGAAACACTTGTAATAAAGAGAGAGTATATTCACAGAGCTTAGTATCATTTACTACCCTCTTTACTTCTGTTGTACTATTGTAATGAATGTTGTAGCAACCCTTTCAAGTTATATATAAGACATATATTCCTTGAATCATTGTGTTCATTTATTACATAGTATTTATTGCTTCATTGATTCGAAATGTTGTATTCACCCCCCCCCCCTCTACAACACATTTGGACCTAACAATGATTTATTTTAACAATTAGTATTCGAGCCAACTCCAGATTAATTCCTTGAGATTATTATTACTTTTGAATTGAATCCAATTTGTTTAAATTTTTGATTAACTTTGTATAAAACTTGATATACATACATCGAGTGACTTAGATTATATATGTTAACTTTTGTTAGCTTATGTCTAAGGACTTGATTGACTATTAAGTCATTGTTCACTTATAATAGCATATTATATTTGGATCACGGTGCACAATTGTTAGAAATGAGAGCTACGAGAAACTATACAGAGGAGGGGGTGACTGTATGTTTTAAACTTTTTCAAACTTCTTTTGTTTTCTGTTGGATTTGATTAATAGACTCGTATGCTAACTTATTTGTAGGTTGTTTAATCTATATAGTGTTTATCATAATTATGCGGAATAGAATAAACAGACACACAGATTAACTTTCAAAATAATTGTATTAGAATGAAATAGCTACAAATCTGAGATTCTGATTTGAATCTCAACTTCTTATTCTTGAAAGAAAACAAGGTATGAAAAACTATTCAACACACTGAACTGTAAAGTTGTGCATTCGTCTAAATAGACAACATGTCTTGGTGCATATGCTTTCACAGTCAGTTATGCTATAACTAGAAATAGACAAATGAAACTTTACATTTGACTCAATTCTATATAACTAGCTAAGTCTTTCTCTTTGACAGTCTGTGTCATCTGCTTTCTATCTTCTGTCCTTATCTTATTCTTTCTTCAAGCTTCATTGCAGACTTATCATTATCTTCACATCTTTGACGGACCTGATCATAACAATACTTCAACTTACTTGTCTTTTTCTTCTATAAATCTCCTTGAATTTAGCTCTTTGAATCAATCAAATACTCTCTTGAATTTTCTTTGAGAAGTCATGGTGATTGACTTCTCGATCAGGTACTGCTAAAACTTCTCGATCAGTCTTCACGTACTTAATTCTCGAATGAGTAGACTTCTCGATTGCATACTTCATTTGATGACTTCTCGATTAGGCTAGAATTCTCAAATGATTTGGTTACACAGTCTTCTCGATTGGTTCAGTCCTGTAACTTCTCGATTGCTCCCTTCAACTAACTTCTCGATTTGTTCAACTGGACTTCACGAATGAACCACATTTCACACTTCTCGAATAACTACAGTTTCTTTGACTTCTCGATCATTTCTAACTTCTCGATCCACTACTGAGTTACTTGAGTATTATGAGACTTCTCTACCAGCTACACATGAGAATTCTCTATCAGGATGACTTCTAGATCACATACTTGACTTGGAGAAGTTTCCACTGCAAATCTTATTTGATGAAGTCTTCATTTATTTGATACATGCTTCAGACTTGAATCTTCTATCAACCTTTATTCTTGACTCATATTTACACATTAAATTCACAGTAGAAACATGCTTCTATCTACAAGTACATTAAGACATACTAAGTAGATATCCTAATACAAAAGATTTACATGTATTACATCAAGACAAATAATTAACTATGACAGGATTAATTTGATCCAACAATCTCCCCAAATTTGGAAAAAGATAATTTCACAAATTAATGCAAGATATCAAGCCTACCTTTGATTTTGATTCTAATTCTGAGCTTCCATGAACTGATCATATCTAGCTTTCTTCTCTTTCTCTTCTCTTTGTTTGATCTCTTCAATGGCTTGAAGAATCTCCTGCCTGAAAATTATCTCTTCAATTAAGATTGCATTTTCCAACATATCAGCTACAATTTTGAGAGATTCAATTGGATAGTCCTTGACAAACTTGAGTCTGATTTTTATGGTTACTCCATTTCTGAGTGTAAATTCAACTCTGTCAGGATCTTTGAAGACTCTACATTTTCCTTGTCTTCTTAATTCAACATCTAATCTTTCTATCTCTGCATCATCCTTCAACTTTTTCTTAGTCATTCTCTTCATGTAATCCACTTTGTCAAT
Source organism: Oenanthe sinensis (assembly GCA_028671895.1). Classification (NCBI taxonomy): domain Eukaryota; kingdom Viridiplantae; phylum Streptophyta; class Magnoliopsida; order Apiales; family Apiaceae; genus Oenanthe; species Oenanthe sinensis. Next base: position 27,870,835 of record CM053801.1, read on the forward strand.
CTTCTTTTGATATTTCCTTACTAAGTACTCAGCCACTTCAACCATCATGAGTTTGTTTACCATACAATTCTTATCAAAGAGACTAATCACTCTCTTGGTATCATGAGTAGTAGAGGCTGACTTGTCATGATAGAATGACATTTATTTTCAATCAACCATAGTTATGGACATTCTTCTATCTCTCATTTCAACTTTACAGATTATGTTAGTTATCCATTGCTGGAGATATGGCTTATTTTGCTCAACTATCTCCTGGATTGGTTGTACTAGCAGATCTTTGTCAGGAACAATAATTTGTTTTCTCCATTTGGGATATCTGACTAGTGAAGAACTAGCATAATACTTGACTTTCATTTTGATGGCTTCATTTACTTGAATTCCTCTACAGGATTATAGACTTTAGAAGTGGCTTCCTTTGATTTCCCTTCTTATCACTCCATTTGCAGTCACTTTGACAAGATGTCTCTTTGGTGAATTGGATTTTGGGACAATAGAAGTTTCAGAAATTATTGGAGCCACATTAGTACCCTAAATTGATGTAGGTGCACTAACATGACTATCAACAACTTGCTGCTTTATTGGCTTTTTCCTTTCATATTTCTTCTCTTTGTTTGAATCATCTCTCTCTTTCTTTTCATCTCCATCTTTCTTGGATTTTTCATATTTCTTTCCATTCTTATCACTCATGGAATCGGGATTTTATCTTTCTTTTCTTGATCTCTGTCCTCATCATCTTTCTTCTTCTTTAGTTCTTGAGTAGCAAATTCTGTCATTTCACTATTTCTGAATTCTTTCAACTTCTTCAGAATTATTATATCATCTTCTTGCTTGACCTCATTCCTCTTAAGTAAATCAATTAAGATGATGACTTGACTTATGTTTCCTTGATTGAGATATTGAGGAATCATGAACTGAGCCAGTTTGTTTACCCTAGACATGTACATCACTCCACAGGGTTGCAGAAGGCCTCAGGAAGTGCAGTCGATAGTAGAAGACCTATCACTAAGTGTTTCAATTCTTCATCTTCCTGCGTCACTATTTCTATAGTTTTCTGAAAGCACTCCAATTCAGTATATGGCAAATGATTAAAGACAATTGACATTTTAAAGTAGCCAGTTTCCAATTGCACTACAGGCTCCTTACATATCTTTCTTGTTGGGTCCCGGAAGTATCATAGAAGAGGGATTGAATGCGATACTCACAACAATTTAATTTTTTTTTTCAGAATTTGCGGAATTAAATTATTGTTTTGGCTGAGGGTTCGAGTCCCTGTAGTGTTTGGGAGGCTGACTTACTAGCTTTCTATTTTCATGATAAAATATTTAAGATCTAGAAAATTAGCAAGTAAGTAAACAAGATTCAAGTTAAATAAGTATATTAAACTTGAAAGGGTTTTACAATATTCGATAGAATAATCCTTAATTCCTAGAACAGATTTGACATGAGTTGTTCTACTTAAGTAATTAAATTCAAACCAGAACATATAGTCTGTGAATATGACAATCAGATAAATTGATGAATTTGAATATTTTTCTACTACGAATTATTAAGCATAAGCCTCATATTTATAGAGGATGAAAAACTGATATGACTTTCTTAGATCAGAACATTTTTCAGACTTTATTTAAGCTATAGGACATTTGAAAAACACTTGTATGACTTTTTAAAATACTCAGTATGACTGTTTTCGGCTCGGTATGACCTTTTAAAAAATCGGTATGACTTTTCAATTTGTTCGGTATGAATTTTCCAAATAGCAACTTGGTATGACTTTTAATAGACGCTCAGTATAACTTTTATTTAATAAAAGTCGGTATGAATTTTATTAAATAATTTAGTATGACCTTTTGATTTGCTTCGGTATGAATTTTCCAGAGTAGCTCGGTATGACTTTTGCAAACAAGATCTCGGTATGACTTTTCAATAAAAGTCGGTATGACTTTCCTGTTTAAGTCGATATGACTTATTTTTAATAGAATTTCGATATGACTTTTAATACTTTCTTTTAGACTTTATTAAAAGTCATACAAAGTCATATCTTTTATAATAAATTAATTCTACTTAATTTAATTAAATTTAGCTTGAATTAATTTAATAAAATAAATTAAATAATTAATTAACTTTTGATAGTAGAATTAAAATACTATCTTGACTTGTATATCTTTTTTGTTAGTTCCGAAATCTTTCCGCCTTTGCTCTGTCATCTATCATTCTAAAATAATTCCAAATTAATTAATCTTTTAATTAATTTAAGAAATAAATTTAATTCTAAGTGAATTAATTTACATATTAAACTAACTAATTAATTTAATTAATTAATAGAGAATTAAATTAAAGTTTTGGTTGTCAGACTATTGTTCATGTAGATCAAACTCTTCTGTTCTTCAACAATAACCTTTCTAACCACTTGAACTTTTTGATGATGAATCTTTACTGGCATTGTTACATCCTGTGAACTGGTCTAGTTCATGGATGACTAACTACAATATTGATTCTTATTTCTGCTATAGTGATCTTTATGACTTGTCTTGTTCTGTCTTGGCTTCTTATTATTTTTCCTCTTTATTATTCTTCTAGAATATTTCTGTAGTAGGCAGTTAAAATCTTCTGTATCTTTTAAATTCTTTGAGATAATACTCTTTTGTAATTGAAGAGAAAGACTGGACTGTTGAGGATAGTGATTCTTAAGAATTAATCAATTAGCATTAATGACCAATCATGAAGATGAAGAGGCTAGTTCATCATCAAATGAGGTACTAGCTACTAACTTTTTTAAATTATCAAAAGATGAATGCAATAGTGCTATAAATGAGATATCCAATGAATTGTACAACTTGCATGACACTTTGAAATCTCTAAACAAAGAAAATCTCAAGTTAAAGAACATCATTGATGCCTTAACTGAGAGGAACAATTTTTTTGAAAATGAACTTATTTGTTTAGAAAGATTCAAGCAGGAAAGTAAGGATATTAGGGATGAACTAGTAAACAGTTTGAACAGAGAAGAATTATTGAAAGAATAATTAGCTGGAGAAATTGAAACCATTAGCAAATAAAATAGGTCTGCTAAAACTGCCAAGAAAATTATTGATGTTCAGGGTGTAGATACCTTAGGAGAAACCGTTAAATCAACTAGCAAGTCATTGGCTAACTCATCAATGGATAAGGATCAATCGACTGCTAATGCTCTATCGATAGATGAGAATTATCAATCGATTAATGTTGAATCAACTGATAATTATCCATCGACAGGCAAACCATCAATGGCTAACAAGAAGAACAAATTTTACACTCCTATAAAATTTGTTAAGGAAAAGGAACCCATAAATCAAGTTGAGAATAAGGTTGAAAAGATCAATATTGGTAGTTTATCTAAAAAGAAATTAAAAGCTAAATTGGAAAAGATAGCACCTATTGAAATTAATCATCCTAAGTCTCAGGAAAAAAAAAGAATAGGAATGGAAAGGTAGGCATAAATAAGAACAATAATTACACTCCTGATATGTATGCACCTAGAAAGGTTTGTGTTAAGTTTGGTAGTGCAAATCATTTATATATGCATTGTAGGAAAGAAAAGAATTACATACCTACCAATGATTTGAATGCACATACCATGACCACAAATGCCATGCTTGCCGATCCTATTATCATAAATGTCATGTATACAAATATGAACATGCATGGAATGCCATGGAACATGCCTAATATAGATAATGAAATGAATAGAAATTCTGCCATGAGTTCCAAGGTGTTTGAGCCCCAAAAGCCAACTCCCAAAATTAAAGTGGATTTAAACCCACCAAAATAAAAGGAGCCAAAGTTAGCAACCAAGGCTCAGGCCGCAACTAATAAAAGAGGACCAAAGGCAACTTGGGTACCAAAAAAACTTGATTGTTTTTTTAATTGTGTGCAGGGAAACATGAGGAAAAATATCTGATATCTAGACAGTGGATGCTCTAGGCACATGAAATGAGATATGTCTTTGCTCATAATTTTTATGGAAAAGGCTGGCCCAAGAGTTACTTTTGGAGATAACAGCAAAGGTTTTACTCTGGGATATGGCTCAATTGCTAGTGAAATGTTATCATTGAACCTGTAGCACTGGTTGATGGATTGAAGCATAATTTTCTGAGCATTAGTTAACTGTGTTATAATGGAAATGGTGTGTGGTTTTCAACTGGATCATGCATCATAGCCAACAAAGAATATGGTGAAATTCTCCTAACTGGAGGAAGAAACGACAATGTCTATGTGACTGATTTCAATTCTATGAAAATAAATTCAATGACATGTCTTTTAAGCAAGGCCAACACAATTGAAAGTTGGATTTGGCACAAGAAATTAGCCCATCTCAATTTCAAAGCCACGAATCATTTGGTTATAAAGAGTTTTGTTAGAGGCATTCCACAGATGGTGTTCACCAAATATTGTTTATGTGGTGCATGTCAAAAAGGAAATTAAAGAAATGCATCATTCAAGTCAAAGTCAAAATCATCAATTGATAAGCCTTTGGAGTTATTGCACTTGGATTTGTTTGGTCTTGTCAACATCATGTCCATTTCCAAAAAAAAGTATACTTTAATAATTGTAAATAATTTTACAAGATACACATGGGTATATTTCTTACATTTGAAGGATGAGACAAGTAAAATTGTTATCAATCATTTGAAAAATGTTAATAATGGTACTGAATGGAAGTTTAAGAAGATAAGTAATGATAATTGTATTGAATTCAAGAAAACAACTATGACATAATTTTATGAGTAAAAAGGGATCACTCATCACTTCTCTGCTCCAAGAACTCCCCAATAAAATGGAGTTGTTGAAAGGAAAAATAGAACCTTAATTGAGGTTACTAGAATTATGTTAGAAGAGGCAAAACATCCTACATACTTCTAGGCAGAAACAATCAATACTGCTTGTTACATTCAGAATATTTCCATGGTCAATCAAATTTATGGCAAAACTCCATATCAATTGATGAAGAAAGACAAGAAGCCAATTGTAAATTTCCTTCATGTTTTTGGATGCAAATGTTTTGTCCTAAGAAATCAGGGAGAAAATTTAGGAAAATTTGAAGCCAATACTGATGAGGAAATATTTGTTGGATATGGAATAACAACCAAGGCTACAGAGTCTACAATCTTAGATTACACATTGTTATGGAATCTATGCATGTAGTCTTTGATGACAAGAAAGGATACCATGACTCTTTGCATTTTGAGAATGAATCAAATGGTTATGATGAAGATAGTGATGATGATGTGGAAAACTCAAGAAATCAAATATCCAGAAATTCCCCATCAATTGATGGCAATACACCAATAGATAACTTATCAGTTGATGATCATCAATCGACTGATAATATACATCAATTGATAATTCATCGATGGATAATAATTCTACTCAACAATCCTCAAGTAGGATGTCCATCTCAGGGGGAGGGTTCTCAACCACTCAATCACATCAAAATGATCAAAACAAATGTAGTGATAATGAAGTAACTTCATCAATGATAAATTTACCACCTCAAAGGAAATGAACCAGAAGTCATCCCTTTGAGTTGATTATTGGAAACGCAGAAGATGGTGTGAAAACAAGGAATGCCACTCAAAATGAATGTCTGTATAGTAGTTTTCTATCTCAAGATGAATCCAAAAGAGTTAAAGATGCTCTCAAGGATCCTGATTGGGTATTGGGTGTGCAAGAGGAACTCAATCATGTTGAGGGAAACAAAGTATGGCAGTTGGTGCCCAACCCAAAAGATAGATCAGTAATTGGTACAAAATGGGTATTCAGAAACAAAATGGATGAAACTGGTATTGCGACTAGAAACAAGGCAGGGCTTGTTGCAAAGGGCTATTCACAAGAGGAAGGAATTGATTTTGATAAGACCTTTGCACCAGTTGCAAGATTAGAAGCAATCAGAATCTTTCTAGCCTATGCAGCACATGCAAATTTCAAAGTCTACCTGATGGATGTGAAGAGTGCATTCTTGAATGAAGAATTAGAAGAAGAAGTCTATGTAGAAAAACCTCCTGGTTTTGAAGATCCAAATTTCCCTGACTTTGTCTACTATTTACTCAGAGCACTCTACGGTCTGAAACACGCACCAAGAGCATAATATGACACTTTATCTCAGTTTTTCATTGAAAATCACTTTACGAGAGGTACTGTAGATAAAAAATTATTTCATAGAAAGGTTAATGGGTCAATTATTCTTATTCAAATTTATGTGGATGATATTATATTTGATTCAACTGATGAGAAGCTTTGCAAAAAGTTTACTAAATTAATGCAAATTAAATATTAAATGAGCATGATGGGAGAACTTAGCTACTTTTTTGGTTTGCAAGTCAAACAAGTTAAGAATGGTATTTTTATAAATCAAACTAAGTATATTCATGATTTGTTAAAGAAATTTGACTTAAATGAATGTTCTTCTACAAAAACTCTCATGGCTAATACCACTAAACTTGAATTGAATACCAAGGAGGCCATAATGGACATTTCAAGTTATAGAGGTATTGTAGGCTCACTTTTGTATTTAACTACTAGTAAGCCAGATATAATGTTTTCTACATGCTTGTGTGCTAGATTTCAAGCTGATCCTCGATAATCTCATCTAGTGGTCATTAATAGAATTTTTAGATATCTCAAGGGTACACCAAATTTAGGTATATGGTATCCCAGAGACTCTGTTTTTGATCTAATAGGCAACTCAGATACAAATTATGAAGGTTGCAAAATAGACAAGGAAAGTACAACATACACCTGTCAATTTTTAGGAAACAAACTTGTGTCATGGTTTAGCAAGAAGCAACACTCAGTATCTACTTCAACTGCAGAAGCTGAGTACATTGTTGCTGGAAGTTTCTGTGCACATATATTGTGGATGAGGAATCAATTATTTGACTATGGGTTCAACATGAATAAGATTCCTATCTTCTGTGACAATACAAGTGCCATAGCAATAATAGAGAATCTTATGCAACATTCCAGAACTAAACACATTGATATAAGATATCATTTCATTAGGAAATATGTAATGAATGGTATAGTTGAATTACATTTTGTCCCTAGTGAACAACAACTTGCTGACATTTTTACCAAACCGCTTGATGAATCTACCTTTAATAGATTGGTTTATGAATTACATATGCTCAATTTCACTTACATTTTGAAAAATGATCAACAAGTTTAATTATTTCTTTGAATGAGGCCATTGTTTACATTTATATGATTGAATCTTTTTGAACAATTGATAAATGGATTAACTATCAATTAATATTTCTCAGCCATCGATGGATATATTTAATCAACTAAGAAAATATATACCTATCGATTGATATTTATCTGTCGACAGATAATTACCCAGGTAATTATTTATCGATCGATAAGTCAGTTATTGTGTATCAATGGATGTAATTATCAATTGATGATAATAGAATTTTATTTGTTTCTAAACATCCATCGACTACTGTCTAAATTAGTCGTTGATGCTCTATTTTATCCATCGACAAATATATACAGTCCTGTATGTATAAAGTCAATTGCTATTTAGAGCATGTCTATTTATCTTATTTTCAAACGGTCATTTTTTTATACTAGAATAGAAAAATTAATTGATGTGACTTATTTGAAGTCAGTTCATTCTTGAAAAATATAAATAACATGTTCATTTTCTATTTTCATTTTACCTGTTATTTTTTCTTAAATAATATTTTGCTTTTTCTCTCGAAGAACCCTAAGGAGATTTTTCACTCTTTTTCTTCAAGTTTCTTTCTCTAGTTTCTTCAAGAACGGTAATGGCACCACAAAAGAAAATCCAAACATCGACACGCTACATCTATGAGCAGAAAAACTTCATTGCATGCTAGACAGTGGAGGATGCCCCTACTGATTTTCACCTATTAATGAAGTTTCTAAGCCAGTGTAAAATCTCCAAGGCACTAAGTGAAGCACCAAAAATTGTTTGTGAATTTGTGGAAGAGTTCTGGAAGTCTGCAGAAGTGTCAAGAGATGGGAAGATAATTTTTTACACTTGCAAAGGTAAACCCTATACTCTTACTAGCATTATTGTCTCTGAATGCTTAGAAATTCATGTTAATAATAGTGTTGCCATGCCTGAAGATGAAGATATTAAGAATATGCTAGCCTCTGTAAATTATGCTGAAAATGAATGTAATTTAAGAGAGGTAGTTATAAAGAACCTAAGAAAAGAATGGAGCTATTTCTTTGATGCCATTATCAAGGTATTTTTTGGAAAGATAAACAACTTTGATGCTATTAAAACTAGTATGCAACAAGTTGCTTATAGTATCCTATTTGTTAAATACTTTGATCTTAGCACATTACTTTTAAATGAATTAATTGCTAAGTTAGGTAGCACATAATCTAGGAAAAACAACATTTACTTTTCTAGGTTCATTATGTTGTTTATTAACTATTCTGTGGAGAATTATGAGATCACAGAGGCCATGAAAACAATGGAAGCATGGACTCAAAATAAAAGGGTCTTCAAGGATTTGATAAGAATTAACTTACACCCTAAGTTGTGCCTCACCTATCCCCCTTTTGTACAGGTATTCCTTAGATCTCAAAACCTTTCTTTCCTTGAGGTAGAAATACTTCTTTCTTTGCCTTCTCCAACAATGAAGGGAGTTGGAAATGCCCCCATCCCTCCTACCCAAGTTGCAAAACCCTCCAAATCCAAATCTAAGAAAACCACCTCAACAGTTTCTGAACAAACTGTTGTTGTAAAATCCAAGAAAAGAAAAATCACTAAGGGGAGTGCGGAGGTGGTAGTTGAGGGGGAGGGAACTGGCTAACATCAAGAAAGCCATAAGAATAAGGTTGGAGAGGGTGAGATTGTCTAGCCAGACTCCAGTCCAATCTCTCAAAATTTTGAGACTGTGATAAAGGAATTAAACACTTCCCTAACTGTACCTTCTCAACAAGGTGATAGGTCTCAACCAGGACCATCTGTTGGGAATAAGGGACAAAAAGTTTTCCAAGCCTTCAAAAGGAGAAATAAGATGAATGTAGATACACAAGGGGCACACACAACTACAAAGCCAAATGAAAATTTGGTGGAGCCTTCAACTTCTTCTATTGATGTGTCTCAGATAAATGCTGAGACACAACCCCACAAAATGATCTTTGTAGCATTTATCATTTGATCAAAGAAGACTCAACTGATAAGCTTCACATCATTTATCATTTGATCAAAGTTTCCCAAAACAGGTAAAGGCAAATGAAAGGGATCTTTGCAGAAGTGTAAATCAATGGAAGACAGTTCTGTCAGGATTGTGAAGACTTTCAAATGAACATAGTCTTCAAGGAGAAGATCAAGACAAAGCCAAAGGTCTATGAAGACTGTGAAAGTAGCTACAATTTATTTTTATGTAACCATTGTTAAATGTACTTTATGCATTTTATCAGTCGATACGAAGTAGAAGTAGAGATGAGTTGCTATATATAGTTTAGCAGTTCATTTTTGTAGCAAGTAAGAAAAACAAGAGCAAGAGAGCACATTAGAGAAATAGATTTATTTTGTAGTGCTTTGTCTTAGCTCAGTAGTTTTTATTTATATGCAGATTGGTTCTTAGACCAAGGATAATTTTAAAGTAAAAAATATGCACTAGTGGAGTAACCAATCCACTAGTAATTTAAAAAGATTTGTTTTCAAGTTTATTTCTAATTCTTCCAAGTCTATCTTTTAACCAATTCTTCAAACTGTCAAACATTATAATTAAACAAACTTATATCCGCAAGAATTTGATAAAAGTTCTTAAGTTTGTATTCAACCCCTCCTTCTATAAACTTGTCGTACTAAAGGGAAATAACATTTAAGCTGACGCTTGATCATATAAATGAACTTCTTTCAGTGTTGAGTAGCAGTCTTGTCAGACTTCTTCTGATATTCTGAATCTTCATGTCTAGTTGACATTCTTCGTCTTGATTTCTTATTCCATATTTATTATTTACTTCACTTTCTTATCTGAGTTAAGTTGTCATCTATATAAAATAAATAGGACTAGTCATATGACTTTCAATCTCCCCCTATTTGTTGTTAAACATTTAAAATACAAATTCCTAGACGATGACTCAACTAACAAATAAGAAAATAGATAAAATTTTAAACTATGTAAATAATAAAATGTTTTCTGGATCATATAATACATTTCCAAATTTCAATTATAATAGATAAATATAAGATAGATGTTCCTCTAGACTAAACATATTTAACAAAGTTTTATCTTGGCTTATCTATCATTACCAGCTTCAGAAGTAGACACCACTTCAGAAATGGTGTTAGCAAGAGTCTGTTGATCTGATGACAGCTTCTCAACCTTCTCATTTAGTTGTGCAACATTAAGAGCTTCAGCTGTTTCTGCCTTGGCCTTGGCTTGATAGTAGATGTCCACTTGAAAAAAAGTCGTCATGGAGTAGAACATCTTCTGACAATCTATCAACATGCATGTTCTTTTACAAAACCTCCACCATATTGTAGATTTTGGTTTAATTCTGTTGCAGAGAAGCATTGCTTTCAACCATTTCTTTAAATGTTTTCTCCATATTCTTCATCTTATCATTCATATCATTGACTTTAATTCTTGATAGAGAAGATTCAGACTTCGAACTGGTGGTTGCATAGATGACACCTGGCTTTAATTTTTCTTCAATACTTCTCAGAGTTCCTTCCACATTGTTTTTATGATCCTCAATCTCAGATTGGAATCCCCTTGCTAGATAGTGATTAGCTTGCAATTGCACTTTGGCAGCTTCATGAATTACATCATAAATAGCAGTTGGAGTGAAGACTTTTGCATATGATCCAAGTGAAGTCAAATATTTTCCCTCATCCATTGCAGCATCTCCTCAATGCTCAGATTTTTCTTTTTATCCAACCAGGCATCGACATTAGCCTCTCTTGTTTCAACCATTTATTCATTTTTATCTTTGATATCCTTCTGATCCTTTGCATGTTCAAGCATGATAGCAGCATAATCCTTATTTGGCAGATATGCAGTCAGGAGCTGTTGAGCAATATGATAGAATCCATCCATTTTATCTCCGTATAATTTTTTTAATTTCTCCTCAGATAAGAGCCCATCAGAAGATAGTCCTGAATCCCTGTCATGTTGCACATGTTTCAGCCATTGTGACATAAAGTTAGAGCTAGGATCACCATTTGTGGTAATGATTCCCTTAGTGTCTATTTCCTCATCTAAATGTTCAGATGAGTCATCAATAGACCTTGGATGGATAGGTGAATTCTTCCTAGAGAATAGTCTTTGAATGACTGGGGAGTGTCTAGGGGATGCCATTTGCATGATGTGGAGGTCCCCTAGAGTGTCCAATGTCTGTGAAGACACCTGCTGCTCCAATGGCTCATTAATGAGACTAAAGGGAATTATTTCCTCAACCACCACAGAGTCTGAAGTAAAGACTCCTAGAACCTCTGTGACTTTGATGGTGTCATTAGGATATACCTCAGCATGTATTCCCTCACCATCTAAATGAGTGTCCTTAGTGGTGAACAAGGTATCATGCACCAAGTCACTTGAAAATGGCTCAGGAGGATTAGATCCATAGTGATCAACAACCTTTTGTTTTTGGCTAGACATAATTGGTTGAGAATAAATTTGAGAAGTGCAAGTAGTTTTTAGAATAAATGTGAATGTTGGCAACTCCCCCTAAGAGAATGGGGAAGTTTTAATAGAGGATCATATGTGTATTTGTGTTTCCTTTTCAACTTTATTTTCTCAGTTATACAAGTGCAATGGGGGTTGAATACTTGTGTACTCTTTTTACTTGATTAAAATCAACATAATATAAATTAAAGCTTTGAATTAAGAACAAAGAATAAACACAAGGCTGTGAATGAATACTGTTTGTATTATTGATTTATGAATACAAACTTTTCTAGTATATACATAAACCCTAGCAGCTTCTCTCTGTTTCTCACAACAACTCTCTCTATCTCTATGCTCTCAAAAACTTCGAAAAAATAAATTTGGTTACATAGAGTGTTTATATAGAGAGCTTCCTATCAACTAATAACAGAAAATCAAATTATAATAAAAATAGAATTCCTAATTATTAGCTAACAGTTTCCTTCTGTGATTCTTCTTCCTTTCCAAAGCATATCTGTAATATATTTGTCTTTATCATCGAAGACTTTCCATTACCGTGATCATCTCCCAAATTCAGCTTCATCTTTATAGACTCTGAAAACCTTCAGACTCTGATGATCTTTAGTCTCTGACAGACTATAGACTCTTATTGTCTATAGACTCTGATTGAACTCCAGACTCTGATTGAACTCTAGACTCTGGCTTTATTTTTCCTGAAAATCTTATAAGTATAAATACTCTTGATACCTGTACAGGGACTAACTAGACTCTGATTTACATTTTTTTTATCAGAGACTAGAAAGACTTATTCTATTACAGATACATCTATGCTAGATTCTGTTCTAGTATTTTGTACATCATGAAATGAATATATTCATAAAAATCTCCCCTATTTATGCTTTATAAAATGTAAGCATAAATTAAGGTTTGATGATGTCAAAACTAAAAAATAAACAATGAATTCTAGAATAGTATTAAAAATTACAAAGGAAAAAGAATTTCTACCTAACTGATCTTCTCAAAGACCTTGTTGTTTCTGAGAAATGAATTCATGTTTTCTTCAAAAATGGCTAGAGCTTCTCCAACAAACTTCTTTACCTCCTTCAACTCATCAGTGTCACTTTTGATTTGGCAGTAAGCTGCTCTCAGATCATTTGCATTGCACTCATGCTCCTTCAAATCTTTCAGCAGCAAGACACTTGGCTTTCCACTCATGGATTGAAATCCAATGTAATGACTCACACCTTCTCTAAATTTGATCTCTTTTACCTCCAGTGGCATATTCTAGTCATTTCCATCATCATCAACAAATTTCAAAGTGAATTTTCCCATTTACTTCTTTTCCTGTCTGTGCAGAGTTAACTTCCTGTCAATTTCCTTAAACCATTTGTGTGTGATCTCCTACTTACTTTTATCTACCTCATTAGATATCTGTAAGAGAAACCTGACATACTGTAGTTCCTCAGCTTGTTTTAAGAAGATGAAGTTTGATTGGTTAATCCACCTAATAGATCCATCACTCCTCCTTTTAACTCTCATTGTCTTGTCTTCATCCCTGCAACTCCCATCCTTATTACTCCTTCTTGAAGATTCACCACCAGCCTCCCTCTGCTCCCTCTTTTCAACAACATCACCCCTTGTGACAGGAAAATAATGTTTTCAAGAATCGAAGTGATGTTATCTTGGGAAGTGATAATATGATCCACATTGGCAGTAAAAGAGTTGACAGAATTTTGGAGAGTTGTGTGTTTAGCCTTGAAATCAGCCAAGGAATCTTTCACAGCAACATCCTTAGATTGTTGAAGTGAGTACAAAGTCTCAAACTTTGGTTGGAGCAATGGTAACATCCACATTGGTCATCTTTGTTTGGATATGAGATATATCTGTGACCACTGCAGTTAGTTGAGCCTGTGCAAAGCTGAGGTCAACAACAACTTCTTTTTCTCCTTCAAGTAGAGAGTCATCAGGCTTATCTCCAGGTTAGTGACCATTCTCTTACAAGGACTTCTTTTAAAAAGCCTTCAGTTTCTCATATTTATGTGAATCATCCACCAGAGACTCCCTGACTCTATTTATTCTCCTGGCTAGAGAATCCACTAAATGAAGTTGTGGCCTCTGTGTAAAAGATTTCTGATCGGCTAGAACCTCCTCTTTCTTACCAATCTGCATGATTAAGAAAAATGAGTTTTCATCAATTCCCTGCTTCAACTCATCAGACCAACCCTTGGGAAAATCTTGATCCCAATAAGTGAAGTTAGGTTCAGGATATCCTAATCTATCATGCTTACAGTGGGGTTGGATACCTACTCTCTCAATCTCACTCAGGCTCTCTATAGCCTTTCCTACCTCTCCTTTTGCCGGGACAAGTGCTAGCCCCTCAATAATATTTTCACTCATTTTGGAAAGTGCACTCAATAGTACAACAAAAAGGGGGTTAAGAGAAAGAAATTGTGCTTTAATACCTGAACCACCTTGATGGTGGGGAACCCCTTCAACTGTTTGAAGGCTAGGGGTTTCTATCAAAGAGTGAGCAACAATAGACTCTGAACCCTTACTAGCTTCTTCTTTCTTATCAGAGTCTGTTGGCTCTAGTATCCCAGTCTCAGGGTCAACTATAGACTATGACTGCTTCAGTATGACTTCATTAGCAGCCAGAATCTTAGTGTCACCATCTTTGATTGTTGGTGCATTAGACTCCCCCTAAAGATGGATAGACTATGACAGAATTAATGTGTGAATTTTTTTCTTGAGAATCTATCAAAGTTTATCTTCCCATATCCTTGGGGTTCTCACCAGCATGTTGTGGAGATATAAAAGAAGGCTTAACAACATACCCCTTTGTCCCACTATCACCCAACCTCTGACTAGGTGGTTCTTGTGTGGGTGAGACAGACTAAACACCTATACCACTAGTCACCACTGGTGCATTAGTGCCTTTTCCTATCTTCCTACCACCACCTAATACCTCATGTTGTTCACCTGAAATGAGTGCATCCATGTTGATGTTAAAGGCCCTTGCATGGATTGCACAGAGTGACTGAGTAGTTGAGAGATGAAAGAGGTCCTGCAGTTCCCTCCTTACTATTTGATAGCAAGTGCTCCTGTATTGATCCAACCTACTCTGGTAGGTAGGATATAGAAATCTATGTGCCACTCTCCTTACATGATGGACAAGATAGTCATTCACCTCTGGTGAAAGAGACTGTATAGTTGATTTCATTGAATGGTTGTCCTGTAGGTTACCCCATTTTCCCGAATTGCTTCATAGTTAAAAACTGATTGCTCATCCTCAGTTTTTAACTCAACAATAGACTCTGATTCTCTCCTTTTATGGACCTTAAACTTTTTAGGCTTCTTTGATTCTGGTTTTTTAGAGTCAGACAAACCTAGTGCTTTGAGAACTGCATTAGTACCTGTGCAGAGAGATGTAGCTCCTCTTCCATCCTCTTCCTTATGGTATCATAAGTAGAAAGAAGATTCAAGACCTGTTGTTGTGTCTTATAGGATTCTGGATCTTTAAGTGATTCTACCAAAGGATATAAGAAAATAAGCACCTCATCAACTAGAATAATGATAGAATCAATAAGACATGAGGTTGCTTCCTTTGGCATTCCTTCCCAAAATGTATCATGATCAGAGTCTGAAGGCAGTCTAGACTCTGAATAAATATTAGACTCTGATTCTGGAACTTTTTGTTATTCAGATTCTGGATCTACAGGAGCCTTAAGAGCATTTATTTCCTGCAAAAAAGGGTTAGTAACAATAGTGGGCTTGTGTGTGTGTGTAGAATAAGCCTTCTTCAACCTCTTGTACTTCTTAGCAAAAGATTTCTTAAGAGACTCAATTGGAGAATCCCGAGGTGCATCCCTAGGTGTTTTAGAGTCTGTAGCCTTTTGAGAGTCTACAGACTTCGCTTCAAGGTTAGACTTAGGTGCATCATGACCTTCTTTTCACAAAGAAAGTCCTTCAACAACCTGCTTCTCTAGTGGGTTGAGCTCCTCATCACTTCACTCATCTACAAGCCTGGTTTGTACCAATCCCCTCTTTTTTACAACTGGTGCCTGTTGAGAGACACTAGCGGTTGGTTTCCTTGATTTAGGTTTCTTGGATTGTTTTGTGGGAGGGGATTTGGCTACTTGAGTTGGTGCAAGGGGACTCTCTAGTATTTTTTTCCTGCACCATTTCACAACTAAAGAAAGAAGTAGTATAGTTAGAAGGTTTGTAAACTAAGATTTTTACCTGCATTACCTGTGGATACACCATGGCAGGTAGACTCTTTTTCTTGTCATCAATTCTCTTGATGTGAGAGAAAATCCTTTTTTGTTACTTGTATGCCTGCACAACACTCATCTGCAATCCTGGCAGACATGTTAGGAACAAAGCGGTTCAAGAGAAGTATAAAAAATATATGATAATAGATTTTATTTCTTCTCTCTTGCACATTGTTCAATTTTGCTCCCATTTGACTAAGCAACATATCACCAATGTTGATCAAATTATCAAACAAGAGACTATGGCCTATCTGGTATGTAATGAAAGTAATACCATCAAAACCACTATATTTACCATTAAAACTTTTTCCAATTTGGTCAAAAAAGAAGGATCATTTTTTCCACAAGTAAGGCCTAGTTAACTTACTCATGTTATCTAAACTAACATAATAACCTAGTAACTTAAGCATGCTTTTGATTTCATCATCAGAAACAGTTTTATCAAAAGGTTGTTAAATAGGTAGCTTAAACAGAGAGTTAATAACTTCAGCAGTTACATCAAAGGTTGTAGAGCCAAAAGTAAACATTATCTTACCTGATTGATCTTGAGAAGGATCAACTACCTTTGTAGAGTTCCATGTCTGCGAGACTGCATCCATGTGAATGACAAGAGATGCTTTGAGAATGTTGTTGAGCTCACTTTGCTCCAAGAAATCCATAACTGGATAATAGTCAGAATCAACACCTTTCTTGTCGCCTAGGGTTGCAACATGATTGGTGGTCATGAAATCAAAATCTCCGAAAGTGAAAGCAATTGCCTTTGATCCCCTCATGACAGTGGATTGAGCAGCCATTGAAGTTTTTTAGTTGAGAAGGATGAAAATTCTTGAAGACATAAGCTAGGGTTCGTAGAAAAGCTCTTAGAGTATTTTCACCTTGAGAAATAATTTACAATTAAAAGTGAGTAAAATGTATGTAAATTTTCTATTTTTTTAAGTTTCATACAATACATACGAATCTACAGCCTGTAACCAGTAAAAAGTAATTGTTACCGCCTATTTGAAGTCATTTCAACGGTTCAAAAATAATCAGAGTCTGTATTCACAAATTTTAATTATTTCAGAGTCTAGTAGTCATGGCCTTCAGAGTCTACAGACTCTTAGAGTCTATAGACACGTCAGTGTCTAGAAATTAGACTCTATCAAGATAAAGTACTTTAAGAATATTGCAATAACAAATTATAGTATGACAAATCAGAAACTATAATTAAAGTACATACCTTAATGCTTGTAATGACTATGCAATTACATATTTAACATACCTAACTTAACTATCAGTTTGAGAAAGGTAGACTCATCAAGTGGTTTTGTCAAAATGTCTGTAATTTGTCTGTCAGTTGGAACATAATGAAGTTCAATAGTACCATTTTCAATATGTTCTCTAAAAAATGATACCTGACATCAATGTGCTTTGTTCTGGAATGTTGGACTGGATTTTCTACAATTTTAATAGCACTAGTATTATCACAATACGTAGGAATATTTGAGAATGTTATTTCATAATCAAGTAATTGGAGGGATGTAAACGAACCGAGTCGAGTTGGGTTTTTTCTTATCGAGTTCGAGTTTTTCCATACTGAGTCGAGCCAAACTCGATAAGCTTATCGTTAACAAACGAGTCGAGTTCGAGCTACTCGTGAACACTCGAGTCGAGTCGAGTTCGGGTTTAGCAATCGAGTTCGAGTTCGGGTTGATCCTAAAATTTTATTTTTTTTAAAAAATATAATTTTTTTTAATTTTTTATTATTTTTTTCATATTAGTATTTGAGTTTATTTACATTAAAGTACTAAGCAAATAGAGACACAAATTAAGATACATAGAATAATTAATAATAAAATGAAGAGTTTGAAGCCAGATTAAAAAATTACTAAATTTCAACATATAAAGTTTCCATTTAAAAGAAATGATTTATTAGTTTCACATTTGCGAATTATGAGTTTTATTATAAATTATATCACACACACACACACACACACATATATATGATAAGTATAATAGAAATTTTATCCAAATACTAATAAATGTCAAAGGTTCGATATTCACTAAAAAATAAAAACACATTTTAAATCTAATATTTATATCTTCAAAAATATTATTATAAGTTTATAGTTCAAATATTATCAATAATTATATCCTATAAAAAAAATAATCAAATAATCTATAATACTATGAAATATGAAAAGTTTAATATTTATTTAAAATATATTATAAAATTAAAATAACAACTACATAATATTATATTATTAATTTTAAGTTGCAATAATACTATATCATGTTCTAAATTTTTTAATAGTATACTAATAAAAATATAATATTGATATCATACTAAATAACATAATAATTTATTCTAATATATATTATATTATATTTATTATTTATAAAAAAATAAAAGACTAAAATAACTATTAAAAAATATTAAAAAATAATTATAATCGGTTATCGAGTCGAGTTCGAACTTAATGGGTCGGGTCGAGTCCGAGTCGAGTTCGAATCAAGTTCGAGTCGAACACCCCTAAAACTCGGCTCGTCTCGATAAGCTTATCAGACACTTATTTTTTACGAACTCGAACTCGATTACTTATTGAGCCGAGCCGAGCCGACCTAATCGATTCGAGTCGACCTTATCGACCAACTCGGTTCGTTAAACAGCTCTAAGTAATTGATTTCTCATCCACAGAATTTGGGCACAACAACTTCAAGCTGCTAAGAAATTGGGATTGGCCTGTTGTGCTTTTCCTGTCCACTTTGCATCCTGCATAATCAGAGTCTGAATAGCCCAATAATAAAAAATCAGACTCTCTATAATACCAAAATCCGAGAGTTTGTGCACCCTTGAGATATTTAAAACTTCTTTTTACAACAATTAAATCTGATTCTCCAGGGTCAGCTTAAAATCTGGCACACAAGCATGTTGCAAATATTATATCCGGTCTACTAGCAGTTAAATACAATAATGAGCCAATCTTACCTCTTTAGCTAATATTGTCAACCTTCTTACCCTTTGGGTCAGAGTCTAGCTTAGTGGTTGTTGACATGAGAGTTTTGGTAGTTGCACAATCTTGTAAATCAAACTTCTTCAAAAGTTCCTTCACATACTTTGATTGACTGATGAAAATTTCATCATCTGTTTGTTTGACTTGAAGTCCCAGAAAGAAGTTCAATTCTCCCATCATGCTTATTTCATATTTAGACTGCATTATTTTGCTAAACTTTTCACAGAGTTTCTCATTAGTAGAACTAAATATAATATCATCAACATAAATTTAGACAAGCAGAATATCACCTTTATGTTTTCTAATAAAAAGATTTTTATCAATGGTACCTCTTATGAAACTATTTTCAAGAAGAAATTTTGATAGAGTTTCATACCATGCTCTAGGTGCTTGCTTCAATCTATAAAATGCCTTGTCCAATTGTAGACATGATCAGGAAATTTTGGACAAATTCTGGGAATTGCTCCAAATAGACTTCTTCCTCCAATTTTCCATTCAAGAAGGCACTTTTCACATCCATCTGATAGACTTTGAATTTTGAATGAGCTATAATTGCAAGAAATATTCTGATGGCTTCCAGTCTTGCTACTGGTGCAAAGTTTCATCATAGTCAATTCCTTCCTCTTGTGAGTATCCTTTTGCAATTAGTCTTTCTTTGGTTCTTACCATAGTACCATTCTCATCAAGTTTGTTTCTGAACACTCATTTTGCACCAACAATTGATCTAGTTCTAGGTCTTGGAACAAGCTTCCGCACTTTGTTTATCTCAAATTCATTTAGTTCCTCATGCATTGCAATAATCCAATCAAGGTCTTGCAAAGCTTCCTCAATTTTCTTTGGTTCATTCTTTGAGAGAAAACAACTATATAGAGATTCATTTTCAGTGGGTTTCCTTGTTTGTGCACCACTCTCAGGATCACTAATTATTAAATCAGGAGTGTGTTCCCTTACCCATTTTCTAGCTGGTGGAAGATTGGTTCTGGAACTTGAAGCTTCCCCTAATTTGTTGGCATTTTCTATTTGTGAGTGGAAATTAGATGAAAAGGCTCCCCCTGAGTTGTTTGACCCAGCAAAGGATTCAGAGTTATTTGATTCGAACCCTGATGGACTAGACTGTGAAGAACTAGACTCTGTCTGTCTAGACTCTGACTGACTAGTCCCTGAATTGTTAGACTCTAAGTTAATCGAGGTAGAATTTTCTAGCTCCCCCTCAAAGTGTGCAGGTTATTGCATTTTCTCAAGAGTGATTTGAGACTCTTCATTTTCATCATCTTCATTTATCTCAGAACTTTTAAAATTCTTAAATTCAAGTATTTTAGATTCTGGTTCATCTTGCAGACTTGTAATCTTTCTGTCATCAAATGCAATAAGAATAGATTCCATAAAAATTCTGGTTCTAAGATTGAAGACTCTGAATGCCTTTGTATTTGGTGCATATCCAAGAAATATAGCTTCATCAGCCATTGCTTCAAATTTACTTAGTTTTTCAGGGTGTACGTTTAGTACAAAGTATTTGTACCCAAATATGTGAAAGTGTTTCATACTTGGCTTCTTGTCCTTCACCATTTCATAGAGAGTCTTTCCATGCATATTTATCAAGGTTCAGTTTTGAGTGAAACATGTTATATTGACTGCCTCAGCCCAGAAATATACTAGCAGTTTAAATCCTGCGAACATTGTCATGGTTGCCTCTATGACTGTTCTATTCTTTCTCTCCATAACTCCATTTTGTTGGGGTGTTCCTGGAATTGTGTAGTAATTTCCTTTGATGCACAGTATTCCTCTGTGATTGCATTCTTGAATTCAGTACCATTGTCACTCCTTAGAATTCTTAATGTCTTCTTTGATTTAGTTTCCAAAAAAGTGACATTGTCTATTATGTGTTGTGAAGCTTCATCCTTTGAGTGCAAAAAGAAAACCCATGTGAATCTTGTAAAATCATCTACAATGACAAGAGCATATTTCTTTTTGTTAATTGACATCACATTTACTAGACCAAACAAATCAAAATGTAATAGATAAAATGGTTCATAAATAGTGTTTATTGTTTTTCTCTTCAATGATATTTTATTTTGTTTGCCAAGTTGACGAGCTTCGGAAAGTCCATTTTGAACAAAATCAACATGTGATAAACCTCTCACAAGACTCTGTTTTACCAACTTGATAACTGTTTTGAAGTTGATGTGTGACAGTTTCTTATGCAATTTCCAACTTTCTTATGTTGAGGCCTTGCTGTATAAACATGTGATTTCATTGTTAGTGCAATCCTTAAATCTGGCTTCATATATGTTACCATGTCTATGTCCTTTGAAAACTAAAGTACCTTTTTCTTTGTGAGTTACAAGACACTCTTTGTTGTCAAAACCAGTATGGTAACCTTTATATCCGAGTTGACTAATACTGATCAAGTTGTGCTTTAAGCCATCAACTAGAGCTACTTCTTGAATGATGACATTTCTAAATACAATATTGCCATATCCCAGTGTTTGTCCTTTGTTTCCGTCTCTAAAGGATACTTCTGGGCCAACCATCTCCACAAAGTCTGTAAGCAGAGATTTTTTTCCAGTCATGTGTCCTGAGCATCCATTATCCATGATTATGGTTACTTTCTTTATCCTTATTCCCTGCATATGGATAACAACTATTTAGATTTTTTGAGGACCCAATTAGTTTTGGATCCCTTCTTACTAACCCTAGGTGAAACAAGTTTAGAAAATTTTACTTTGGATTTACCTGTTCCCTTTGTTGTCTTAAAATCTGGTGGAGTCTTGACTGTGTCATGCAAACTTTTATCAATATAAGATTTTAGCTCATAAAAATTATAATATAATTCATGATAGTCCTTACACATATAAATAGAGTGAAATATGCTATCATAGTGATAACAGTATTTCTGTGGAATGTATTGACTAGTTAGAGTCTGAGGGGATTTAGACTCTGATTAATTCTCAATTTTTGTTTTACAATCTAGAGCAAGATGATTTTGGTTTCCACATCTGTAGAATTTCTTCCTAGGAGCATTATGATCTTTTTTATAGTTGTTGGCTTTGTTAATGCCATCCTTTAACTTGGCCTTAGAGAAGAACCCTATATTTATGTTTTTTGTCAGGAATAACATGACGATAACAAATTGCCTAGAATTGTAAGTTTGATATTAATTTTGTAACTAATCAATGGATATGTGTTCTATAAATATCCATTGACTAGGAAACTATTTATCAGTTGAAGTTGTTGTTAATTAACTGATAAAATAGAGTGTAACAGTGATTTATAATTCCTTTCATTATCAATTGATTGTAATATGTCGATGGATGTTATGATTTGATGAACTGATGTTTATTGGCTTCGATTGATAGCTCATCAACGGATATGAAGAATGGCTGACAAAGTGTAAATATTCTAAGTCAGAATTCTGTCAAATGAAGTTATCAACGGATAATGAGTCAATGGATACGGGTGATTAATCGATTGATGCAAGGTCAATAAAAGTCAAATCAATGGATCTTCATCAACGGATAAAAGCATCAAGGCAATCAACGGATGAAAGACAATCAATGGATAAGCGAATCGATGGATGCTTAAATATCCATTGATACACCAATTGATCAATGGATGACTTATCCATCGCTGAATAAGCAAAGAAGACTCAACTGATAAGCTTCTTAGCAGTTATCAGTTGATCAAAGTTTCCCAAAATAGTTAAAGGAAAATGAAAGGGATCTTTGAAGAAGTCTAAATCAATGGAAGACAGTTCTGTCTGGACTGTGAAGACTTTTAAATGAACACAGTCTTCAAGGAAAAGATCAAGACAAAGACTTATCCAGAATAAGATAAAGGTCTATGAAGATTGTGAAAATAGCTACATTCTATTTTCATGTAGACATTATAGAATGCACTTTATGCATTTATCAGTTGATGGGAAATAGAAGTAGAGATGAGCTGCTATAAATTTGAGCAGTTCATTTTTTGTAGCAAGTAAGAAAAACAAGAGCAAGAGAGCACATTAGAGAAAGAGAATTATTTGTAGTGTTTTATCTTAGCTCAGTAGTTTTTATTTGTATGCAACTTGGTTCTTAGACCAAAGATAATTTAAAAGCAAAAATATAGACTAGTGGAAAAACCAATCCACTAGTAATTTAAAAAGATTTGTTTTCAAGTTATTTATTTTTGAATTCTTCCAAGTCTATATTTTAACCAATTCTTCAAACTATCAAATATTATAATTAAACAAACTTATATCCGCAAGAATTTGACAAAAGTTCTTAAGTTTGTATTCAACCACCCCTACAAACATGTCGTAATAAAGGGAAATAACAATTGGTATCATAGCTAGCTTTCAACACAAAAATTTAAGATCCAAGTATAACAATTATGGGCCAAAAGGATTCAAGTGTAAAGATTTCAGTGCTGGAAAAAGATAAGTACTTTGTATGAAAAGTTAAAATGCACCTGCCTCTACTTTCTCTTAACCCTTTCTATGTTAGCTGCATAGAAAAAGGTCCTCATGTTCCCATGAAGATGGTCACAGGTGTTAATGTTGATGGAACTCCTGTATTTGACAAACATGTTCCAAAACTCATCACTGAGTTTATAGAAGAGGATGAAAAAGAAGTGCTCAAAGACAAAAAGGCCATGAATATTCTATTCAATGGTCTAGATAAAGATATGTTTGGCAATGTGATAAATTGCACTCCATCCAAAGAGGTATGAGATACTCTTCAGACTATTTGTGAGGGAACTGAACAAATCAGGAAGAACAAGATGCAGCTCCTGATTTAAAAGTATGAATCCTTTCATTTCAAGAGTAGAGAAACCACCAATGACACCTATAGCAGATTCCAAAAGTTGTTAAATAGATTAAAGCTATATGGTAGGGTGTATACAACTGAAGACATAAATCTAAAATTTCTTAGGTCTCTTCCAAAAGAATGGAAACCTATGACTATTTTTATTCGACAATCTCATGACTTTAAGGACTATAATCTTGAGAAACTTTATGGTATTCCCAAGACATATGAATTAGAAATTCAACATGATGAAGAGATTGAGAAGAGTCAAAGTAAGGATAAGATTATGGCTTTAATGGTCAAGGGAAATGAAGACAATAAGGGATATAATGAAAGTGATTATGTGAAGGGATCTGTCATGATGACTGGTGATGTTGTTGAAGGATCATCCAAAGGCAAGGGCAAGTGTGAAGAAGGAGAAACATGCTCTCATGATCTAGATGAGATTGATGAGCACCTTGCATTTTTGTCAAGGAAATTCTCAAAACTTAAATTCAAGAGGAATCAAAATGCTCAAAGGCCTAGATTCCAGTTTAGAAATGACAACCAAAATAAAAATTTGGTTGATAGATCAAGATTCAAATGCTTTAACTGTGGATTGGTTGGTCATTTCTCCAATTAAAAGGCATATGACTAGGCCTCTTTGTAATCCCAGATAAATAAAGTTAACTAGTCACAAAGAATCCCAGGAATCAGAAGTGTTCAATTGAAGCTGCTACTTTTCACCGGAAGAAGTTCATTAATATGTTCAAGGGTCGGCGAAAAATAAAGAAGTAGTGTTTCAGAAGAGTTCAGAAGATTCAGAAGATTTCAAGTGGCTACTATAGAAAGATTCCAAGAAAAGAAGATATTGAAAACAAAGCGAGAAGCAAGAACAAGATAGAAGATCACAGCTTATAAAGTTAAAAGGTGAAAGATATTTATTTAGTATGACACAAATGAACTAGACAGTACATTTGTGTGTCAACTAATTAAATAAAAATTTATCACCTGACTAAAGTGATTTTCAGACAGAAGACAGGAAGACATAAGTCAAATCTACAAGGGTTGTGCAGTGAAGAAACTAAATTAATTCTACTATTAAAAGTTAATTAATTATTTAATTTATCCACTTAAATTAATTCACCTTGAATTAATTTAATTTATAAATTATTTAAATAATATTTTGTGGAGTTAATTAAGTTAAAAGAAGATTTAATTTTACATTTTAAGAAAGTCTTGCTGCACTAAAATAGAAAGTTCTACCAAATTATTTCGGTAAGACTTTTTAAAAGTCTTACCGAATTACATCGGTAAGACCTTTAGAAAGTCTTACCGAATTATTTTGGCAAGACATTTTAAAAGTCTTACCGAGATAACACGGTAAGACCTTTAAAAAGTCTTACCGATATTACATTTATCGCGGCAAGACTTTTCAAAAGTCTTATCGAGTTTCCGAAAAGTCTTACCGAGTCTTTTAAAAGTCTTACCGAGTTTTAAAAGTCTTACCCAGCTTATTTAAAAAGTTTTATAGGCTAATTTATAAAGTCTTTTGATTTTTTAAATAAGTTTTATTCAAAAGTCTTGCTAGCTTTTTTTTCTATAAATATGAGAAAATTGTCTTCATTATTTCAATATTGAAAAGATTAAAAACATTCAAATTTCAGAAATTTGAATGCATTGTAATATTTACAAATTTCTGTGCAAGTTTGGAATATAATTGATTAATTTGAACACTTTATGTCGAATTCGTTCCAGATCACTTTATCATTTAACCAATTCTTCTACTTGAACAGTATTTTATAAATATTAATATTTCATGATTAATTAAAATAATATTTTAAATCAGAAATTCCGTGACAATTTTTAGATATTGTATTCAAGCCCCCTTCTACAATATTAGGGAACAACACCAATGAATGTAGAAAGCTAAAACAATATAAGAACGCAAAATTATATGATGGCATTGACTACAAGAAGAAGTATTTTGACCTTCTCAAACAAAAAGAAAAGCCTTTTGTAATTGAAGAGAAAGACTGGGCTGTTGAGGATAGTGATTCTTAAGAATTAATCAATCTAGCATTAATGACCAATCATGAAGATGAAGAGGCTAGTTCATCATCAAATGAGGTACTAACTACTAACTTTTCTAAATTATCAAAAGATGAATGCAATAGTGCTATAGATGAGATATCCAATGAATTGCACAACTTGCATGTCACTTTGAAATCTCTAAACAAAGAAAATCTCAAGTTAAAGAACACCATTAATGCCTTAGCTGAGAGGAACAATTTTCTTGAAAATAAACTTATTTATTTAAAAAGATTCAAGCAGGAAAGTAAGGATGCTAGGGATGTACTAGTAAACAGTTTGAAAAGAGAAGAATTGTTGAAAGAACAATTAGCTGGAGAAATTGAAACCATTAGCAAATGGAATAGGTCTACTAAAACTGCCAAGAAAATTATTGATGTTCAGGGTGTAGAGAACTTAGGAGAAACCCCTAAATCAATTGACAAGTCATTGGCTAACTCATCAATGGATAAGGATCAATCAATTGCTAATCCTCTATATATCGATGAGGATTATCAATCAATTAATGTTGAATCAACTAATAATTATCCATCGATAGGTAAACCATCAATGGCTAACAAGAAGAACAAATTTAGCACTCCTATAAAATTTGTTAATGAAAAGGAACTCATAAATCAAGTTGAGACTAAGGTTGAAAAGATCAACATTGGTAGTTTATCTAGAAAGAAATTAAAAGCTAAATTGGAAAAGATAACATCTGTTGAAATCAATAATCCTAAGTCTGAGAAAAAGAAAAAGAATAGGAATGCAAAGGTAGGCATAAATAAGCACAATAATTACACTCCTGATATGTATGCACCTAGAAAGGTATGTGCTAAGTGTGATAGTGCAAATCACTTATTTATGCATTGCAAGAAAGAAAAGAATTTCATACCTACCAATGATTTGAATGCACATATCATGACCACAAATGCCATGCTTGCCAATCCTATGCTCATGAATGCCATGTCTCCTAATTTAGTTTTACCACAAGTTCACATGCCATATGCATAATTTTCATACATGTACAATCCATTCATTGCATATGCCAATATGAACATGGCTGGTATGCCATGGAACATGCCTAAAGTATATAATAAAATGCATGAAAACTCTGTCATAAGTGTCAAGGTGTCTGAGCCCTAGATGGCATCTCCCAAAGTTAAAGTGGATTTAAACCCACCAAAATAAAAGGAGCCAAAGTTGGCAATCAAGGCTAAGGCTGCAACTTATAAAAGAGGACCCAAGGTAACTTGGGTACCAAAAACAACCTGATTGTCTTTTTAATTGTGTGCAGGGAAACATGAGGAAAAATCTCTAGTATCTAGACAGTGAATGCTCTAGGCACATGACAAGAGATATGTCATTGGTCACAAAGTTTGTGGAAGAAGCTGGTCTAGGAGTTACTTTTGGAGAAAACAACTAAGGTTTTACTCTGGGATATGGCTCAATTGCTAGTGAAAAGGTTATCATTGAACTTGTAGCACTGGTTGATGGATTGAAGCATAATTCGTTGAGTATTAGTCAACTGTGTGATAATGGAAATAGTGTGCGGTTTTCAACTGGATCATGCATCATAGCCAACAAAGAATATGGTAAAATTTTCCTAACTGGAGGAAGAAAAGGGAATGTATATGTCGCTGACTTCAATTTTGTAAAGGCGAATTCAATGACATGTCTATTAAGCAAGGCTAACACAGATGATAGTTGGATTTGGCACAAGAAGCTGGCACATCTTAATTTCAATGCCATGAATCAATTGGTTAGAAAGAGTTTGGTTAGAGGCATTCCATAGATGGTATTCACCAAAGATGGTTTATGTGATGCCTGTCAAAAAGGAAAACAAAGAAAGGCATCATTCAAGTCAAAGTCAGAATCATCAATTGATAAGCCTTTGAAGTTATTGCACATGGATTTATTTGGTCGTGTCAACATCATGTCCATTGCCAAAAAGAAATAGGCCTTAGTAATTGTAGATGATTTTACAAGATACACATGGGTATATTTCTTACATTCCAAGGATGAGGCAATTAAATTGTTATCAATCATGTGAAAAATGTTGATAATGGTATTGAATGGAAGGTTAAGAAGATAAGGAGTGATAGTGGTACTGAATTTAAGAATGAAACAATGACAGAATTGTGTGAGGAAAAAAGGATCAGTCATCACTTCTATGCTCCAAGAACTCCCCAACAAAATGGAGTTGTTAAAAGGAAAAATAGAACCTTAATTGAAGGTGCTAGAACTATGTTAGAAGAGGCAAAACTTCGTACATACTTCTGGGCATAAACAATCAATACTGTTTGTTATATTTAGAACATTTCCATGGTCAATCAATTACAAGGCAAAACTCCATATCAATTGATGAAGAAAGACAAGAAGCCAACATTAAATTTTCTTCATGTCTTTGGATGCAAATAGGATGTCCATCTCAGGGGGAGGATTCTCAACCACTCAATCACATCACAATGATCACAACAATGCTAATGATAATGAAGAATCTTCATCAAGGAAAAATTTACCACCTCAAAGGAAATGGACCACAAGTCATCCCTTTGAGTTGATTATTGGAAATGCAGAAGATGGTGTCAAAACAAGGAGTGCCACTCAAAATAAGTTCATGTATAACAGTTTCCTATCTCAAGAAGAACCGAAAAGGGTTGAAGATGTTCTCAAAGATCCTGATTGGGTAGTGGCTATGTAAGAGTAACTCAATCAATTTAAGAGAAAGAAAGTATGGAAGCTGGTGCCCAAACCAAAAGATATATCAGTAATTGGTACAAAATGGGTATTTAGAAACAAAATGGATGAAACTAGTACTGTGACTAGAAATAAGGCAAGGCTTGTTACAAAGGGCTATTCACAAGAGGAATGAATTGATTTTGATGAGACCTTTGCACCAGTTGCAAGATTGGAATCAATCAGAATCTTTCTAGCCTATGCAGCACATGCAAATTTAAAAGTCTACCAAATGAATGTGAAGAGTGCATTCTTGAATGAATAATTAGAAGAAGAAGTCTATGTGGAACAACCTCCTAGTTTTGGAGATAAAATATTCCCTGACTTTGTCTACTTTTCCTCAAAGAACTCTATGGTCTGAAATAAGCACCAAGGGGCTGGTATGACACTTTATCTCAGTTTCTCATTGAAAATCACTTTACAAGAGGTACTGTAGCTAAAACATTATTTCATAAAAAGGTTAATGGGTCAATTATTCTTGTTCAAATTTATGTGGATGATATTATATTTAGCTCAACTGATGAGAAGCTTTGCAAAAAATTTGCTAAATTAATGCAAAATAAGTATGAAATGAGGATGATGTGAGAACTTAGCTACTTTCTTGGTTTGCAAGTCAAACAAGTTAAGAATGGTATATTTATAAATCAAACTAAGTATATTCATGATTTGTTAAAGAAATTTGACTTGAATGAATGTTCTTCTATAAAAACTCCAATGACCACTGCCAAAGCTCCCATGGCCACTGCAAAAACTTGAATGAATTGAATACCAAGGAAGTCAAGGTGGACATTTCAAGTTATAGATGCATGGTAGGCTCACTTTTGTACTTAACTGCTAGTAGTCCAGATATAATGTTTTCTACATGCTTGTGTGCTAGATTTTAGGCTGATCCTAAAGAATCTCATCTAGTGGCCATTAAGAGAATTTTGAGATATCTCAAGGGTACACAAAACTTAGGTATTTGGTATGCCAGAGTCTCTGGTTTTGATCTAATAGCTACTCAGATGCAGATTATGCAGGTTGTAAAATAGACAAGAAAAGTACAACAAACACCTGCCAATTTCTATGAGACAAACTTGTATCATGGTTTAGCAAGAAGCAAAACTCAGTATCAACTTCAATTGTAGAAGCTGAGTATATTGCTGCTGGAAGTTGTTGTGCACAAATATTGTGGATGAGGAATCACTTATTTGACTATAGGTTCAACATGAACAAGATTCCTCTCTTCTGTGACAATACAAGTGTCATTGCGATAACAGAGAATCATATGCAACATTCCAAAACTAAACATATTGATGTAATGAATGGTATAGTTGAATTACATTTTGTCCTTAGTGAACAACAATTTGCTGACATTTTTACCAAACCACTTTATGAATCTACCTTTAATAGAATGGTCTGTGAATTAAGTATACTCAATTCCACTTGAATTTTAAAAAATGATCAACAAGTTTTAATTATTTCTTTGGATGCACCATTGTTTATATTTATCTGTTGAATCTTTGTGATCAATTGATAAATGGATTAACTATCAATGGATATTTCTCAGCCATCGATGGATATATTTCATAAAGTGATAAAATATATATTTATCGATGGATATTTATCTGTCGACAGATAATTACCCTAGTAATTGTTTATTGATCGATAAGTCAGTTATATTGTGTATCAATGGATGTAATTATCAATCGATGAAAATAGAATTTTATTCATTTCTAAACATCCATTGACTACTGTCTAAATTAGTCGTTGATGCTCTATTTTATCCATCGACAAATATATACAGTTCTGTATGTATAAAATCGATTGCTATTTAGAGCATGTCTATTTATCTTATCTTCAAACGGTCATTTCTTTTCACTAGAATAGCAAAATGAATTTGTATGACTTATTTAAAGTCAGTTCTTTCTTGAAAAATATAAATAGCAGGTTCATTTCCTATTTTCATTTTACATGTTATTTTTTCCTAAAAAAGATATTCGCTCTTTCTCTCTAAGAACCCTAAGACAAATTTTCACTCTTCTTCTTCAAGTTTCTTTTTCTATTTTTTTCAAGAACAACAATGGTCCCACAAAAGAAAATTCAATCATCAAAAGGCTACATTTATGAGCAGAACAACTTCATTTACCAGAGGTTTCTAATTTACCCTTGTATGATTCCTGACACATATTCATTATATAGAGAAGATCACCAAGATTTAGTGATCTGCTCTTGCTTGACAGTGGAGGATGCCCCTGCTGATTTTCACCCTTTAATGAAGTTTCTAAGCCAGTGCAAAATCTCCAAAGTACTAAGTGAAGCACCAACAATTGTTTGTGAACTGGTGAAAGAGTTCTGGAAGTCTGCGGAAGTGTCAAGAGATGGGAAGGTAATCTCTTACACTTGCAAAGGTAAACCCTATATTCTTGCTAGAATTATTGTCTCTGAATGCTTAAAAATTCCTATAAATAATTGTGATGTCATGCCTAAAGATGAAGATATTAGGAATATGCTAGCCTCTATAAATTATGCTGAAAATGAATGTAATTTAGGAGAGGTAGTTAGAAAGAACCTAAGAAAAGAATGGAGGTATTTCATTGATGCCATTATCAAGGTATTTTCTGGAAAGATAAGCAAGTTTATTGCTATTATAACTAGTATGCAATAAGTTGCTTATAGTATCCTATTTGATAAATACTTTGATCTTGGCACATTGATCCTAAATGAATTAATTGCTAAGCTAGGGAGCACGAAATCAAGGAAAAATAATATTTACTTTGCTAGATTCATTTTGTTGTTTATTAACTATTATGTGGAGAATTATGAAATCACAGAGGTCATAGAAATAATGGAATCATGGAATCAAAACAAAAGGGTCTTCAAAGACTTGGTGAGAATCAACTTACATTCTAAGTTGTGCCTCACCTATCCCCATTTTGTACATGTATTTCTTAAATCTCAAAACCTTTCTTTCTTTGAGGTAGAAATACCTCTTTCTTTCTCTTCTGCAACAATTGAGGGAGTTGGGAATGCCCCAATCCTCCTACCCAAGTTGCAAAACCCTCTAAATCCAAATCTAAGAAAACCACCTCAACAGTTTCTCAAAAAATTATTGTTGTAAAATCCAAGAAAATGAAAACCACTGAGGGGAGTGTGAAGGTGGTAGTTGAGGGGGAGGGAACTGACCAACATCAAGAAAGCCAGAAGAATAAGGTTGGAGAGGGTGAGACTGTCCAGCCAGCCTCCAATCCAATCTCTCAAAAGATTGAGAAAGTGGTAAAGGAATTAAACACATCCCTAAATGCACCTTCTCAGCAAGGTGTAGTTATTGAAAAGAGGTCTCAACCAGGACCATCTTAAGGGAAAAAGGGGCACACAGTTATACAGGCCTTCAAAAGGAGAAATAAGGGGGCTACAAATGCTCAAGGGGCACACACATCTGGAAAGCCAAATAAAAATTTGGTGGAGCCTTGAGCTTCTTCTTTTAATGTCTCAGATAAATGCTGAGACACAACTCAACTCTTTATCTATTCATTCTCCTCAATCTCCTTCTAAATCTCTTTCTTCAGAAACCTTGATGACAGATAATATCATTGTTTCAAATTCACCTTCCTCACAATTCAGGGTGGAGCCAACACTCTCACCTAACTCATCACAAAAGGTTAACACCTTGGCTGAGTAGGATAAAATTTACCATTCTTTTAAGTCGATGGATATTTCTACATCAATTGATAATATCCAACATCCATCGACTTCCACTCATCCATCGATGGATATCCTTACATCCATCAACGAGTTTATTTCAACAGATATTCATCAATCGATGGATACTTCTTATCCATCGATCACTACTTCTTATCCATCGATCACTACTTCTTATCCATCGATTGATGATTCAACTGATATTCTATTTACTCATTGTATAGTTGAAGTTCCCCACACTTTATTAGGTTTGAGTGGAGTGGGTGAGGTGAGTGAGAGGCAGGATTTGCATATCCTGGCAAAAGGAGAGTGTGTGATTGAGAGACCTTCAACTTCTTCCGAGGTGGAAAAAGGAGAGGGTGTGAGAATTGAGACTTCCACCTTAGTAAGTGATGAAATATATAAGCAAAGTAAGGGAGATATGAGTTTCCAGGATGAGATCCTGATGAAAGAAAAGAGAGAAGAGAATGAGAGAGAAAAAAATAGAGAGATATCCTTGTCCCCTATCCATGAAGCTTCATCTTCTAAAACTAAAATTTTTACAGTAGAACTCACCCAAGAGTTGGGGTTGGAGTTAGGGGAGATGGAGAGGTTGCAGTTCCTACAGGAGTTGCAGATGCCCTAATGATGGAGGTGTTAGTATTGGTATCCTACGGAATATACTTTTATGTTTTATTGAAAACAATTGAGGATTATGTTTTATTTGATTATTTAATTAATATTTATTATGTCTTTAATTACTGCATTATGAATTGAAAGCATAATAAATGTCCTTGGAATATTAATACACATTATATACCTTTAAGTATGTGACTTAAAAAAGAGATTATATTAATAGTATTTTATTCCTAAAATTCCCTAGTCGAGTATTATTATTTAAGGACAATAATAATGCAATAAGACTAATATGTTTGTTGATAGATGACCGCATCTCATTGGTCATAGGTATGATGATACTAAAGTCAAGAACATAAGTGCTTGTCTCAATGCATGACACTGGAAAAACCCGTCATGAGATTCTACATGTTAATAAGTGTCATAAGGAATTCTTACTGTGATAATGATGTAATGATCCTCTGACTTGAAATCATTAAATTTCTATATGAGAATTAATATACTTTGATTACACTCAAAGTTACCTTTAATCGGGTAATGATAAAGGTGGACATTGGGTATGCTATGAATCGTATGAGGAATATGAATGATAGATATATAATTTAACCCTCCAATTTTAGGAGTGATATTATTGGCCTCTTGATCGAGTGAGACTATGAAATGTATGGCCGTGCTCAAATATTGATTTGTTTAATAGTCTACTCATTGATCAAGAAAACCAAGATTAAAAGTTGAAGAGGATGACACAATACATGCCTCGAGTTTGATCTATAATATAAGGTTAAATGGATTATATTACATTGCACATTATTCATGAAAGACTTAATTGAATCACCAATTATTATTGTTATTTGGGTAATAATGATGTATTACTAGATGCCGCTCATTGTTTATAATTTTATTATTAGAAAATAAAATTATTTTCAACTTAATAATAACCTAAAGGGTCATATACAAAGAACGTCTAAACGGAGCTTTATTTAAATTACGAATTTAAATATTTTATTATTATTTTGAATTTAATTATTGAATTAATTAAGTGGGACTTGATTAATTATATTATAATTCGAATTTAATAATAACCAAAAAATCAAAATGGGTTTTTTTAAAGAAGACCTCATGGATTAGGGTTTGGCCCAATTATCTCAAGCTCATATAAATACATAAGGATGTGTTTAGGAGCCTGATACTTGACATCTCATTTTTATCAGAAAAACCCTAGCAGATCTACACAAGAGAGAGGCTAGCAAGTGAGAGAGAAAGAAGAGATAAATCGGGGTTGTCCTTGGCTAGTACCATCTTCGCTGATCGTTAGACGAATCGATGTTCGTATGGATACCGTTAAAGAGTAGTTCTTGAAGAAGGGGTTGTTGTGATTCATTAAGCAAGGACCTCCCATTGAACAGTAATTCGTAAAACTTCTAAGGTAAAGAATTCATTCACCTTAATCATCTAGCGTTATACATGGATCCTGCGATTGGGTTTCAATTTTTTTTATTTTTACGTTACTTTCGCTGCGTTTTCATGCCTGAAATCCATCAATGGCATCAGAGCTACGTGTATAATGGGATGATTTGGTTATGTGTTTAACATTTTTTCGATGTATGTAAACATATATATGATATGCCATGGCTATACGTTGATATACATGTTTTATATGATTTTGAATATATGATATTCATGTGTTGTATAATCATGGGATGATTGTGTGTATTGCTATATATATATGATACATGTTTGTTCTTGTTATGGGGATCATATTTGATACGAATTATGAAACGACTTCTGTAGATTTTCTGAAATCCGTGTCCAGTGTCCGATTTTCGCAAACGATATGTGTTTTCTGAATGGAATCATTTCACTAAGCAATACTGACAAAATCATCTTGGCGTTTGTAAGCCATTCAATGTCGTTACAGACCCCAAAACGGTGATTTATTTTTTTCTGAAATTTATTTGATTTTCTGAAATTTCAAAATTTATTATATATGATTATATGATATGTTTATATAATTTGAGATATATTACATGTGTTATGTGATAGCATGGTGGATGGTTATGACCTAAAGACCCATAAAATAGTGGTTTTGTTTTATGGTGTTGGTTTTTAAATACGACTTGCATGTCGTTTATTCATTGTAATTATTATTCTCGAATGTAACTCGAGTTCTTCTTGTAATTTCATTAGAATAGATTTATTTATCATTCAATGTAATTGTTTAATGGAGAATTGGAAGCAAGGAAGCTAGGAGGCAATCCAGATGATGGAGCAATGAAGAAGATAAAGACATGTAATAGTGTAGTATTTGAAACCACCATAGATTGACCTTGATAATTCCATTAACTTGGAAATATCACATAGGATGGGGCCATAACCAAACACATTTAATTTATGCACAATACATATATGTATATGAATGCATGTGTAGATATGTATGCGTTGGAATGATGTATGTATTAAATACGACACCCATGTCATGCCTGCTTAAGAAAGATAAAATATGTAACGATTCAAAATTTTAAAATTAAACAAACGATCATGAGATTCTTGTGTTTATGAAACATGGTATTGAATATGAATTTTCTTTTTCTGATATGGGAAGATTTTGTCAAAAGTGAATTATTATTCGTAAGAAAGTTGGGTTTTATGTGAGACCACTTGTGACTTCTCCGACGATCTGAAAATCAAACCATTGACGAATATTGAAATGGATTATTTGATTAAGGAAAAATTGAGAGTCTCTTTATGATGGGATCATGATCGTTAAACAATAAATCCCTGAATAAATATTAAGTTAATAAAGATGTCTTCCAATGTTAATACACATCAAGATCTAGATTGAGAAGGAGTGGGTTTGCCAAAGTGAAGTGCTCTTATCAATCATGGGAAAATATGATAAGTAAATGTACTTAGTTTATTGAAACGTTGGATCTAACTTAATTAAATCATCACAATAGGATTGTGGGTTTAGAGGCATAGAGTTTTGTGAGATTTATTGGATAAATGTGTACAATGGGTTTTTCCATCAAACTTTCTAAGAGTTATATTTGATATAATCGACAAATGTTCTCTACCTAAATAGTCGTGTTTTAGGTGTATTAGCCAACGCTATCTTAAAACATGGATGAAATATGGATCTCGGCTCACTAGAAAAATTTAAAGAAATGCTTTCTGAATTAATAGTTAGGGCTATTGATTTGATGAAAAATAGTGGGAGATATATATTATGAATGTATATGATAATCACTTGAACATAATTAAACTTCTGCAAACTAACTAATATGCATTTTAAACAATGTATATATTTAATGGCAAACAACACAAATAACTTTTCTGTGCAAGCAACCCTTGAGAAGGACAAGCTGACAGGAACCAACTTCCTTGGTTGGTATAGGAATTTGAGAATTGTCCTCAGGAAGGAGCGAAAGCTCCACGTCATTGAAATTCCTACACCAACTCCTCCTACTGAGAATGCAACTCGCGTTTAGCAAAATGCTTATCAGAAGCATATTGATGATGTGAATGATGTCACATGTCTCATGCTGGCAACCATAAGTGCTGAGCTTCAAAAAGAACATGAGCATATGGATGCTGAGATGATAGAAAACCTTCAGAGAATGTTTGAGGGATAAAATCGTCAAGAAAGGTTTGACACGAGCAAAGCACTGTATGCTTGCAAATAGGGAGAGTGTGAACATGTTCAACCACATGTTCTAAAGATGATAGGTTATATTGAGTATCTTGATACTTTGGGTTTCCCGATTGGTCCAAAAGCTCATATTGACTTGATCTTGCAATCTCTGAACAACAACTATACTCATTTTGTTATGAACTACAATATGAATGAGATAGACAAAACACCTACTGAATTGTTGGCTATGTTACGAACTGCTGAAACCAACATGAAAAAGGCTGAACCTGCCCCCATATTGATGGTAGACAACAAAGGCAAGGCTAAAAGGAAAGGAAAATGGAAGGGAAAGAAGAATATTGGATTTGCTTCTGGTCCCAAGCCAAATGCTAATCCCAAACAGGCTTTAAAGCCTAAGGGTGCTGTTGCAAAGGGTGATTGTCACTACTGTGGTAAACCAGGTCATTGAAAGAGAAACTGTCATGCTTATTTGGAGGATCTTGTTTTCCCAGTTGCACAAGTAGAAGGGGGGTTGAATAATTGTGTGCTTTTTATGCCTGATTAAAATCAACTCAATATGTAATAAAAGTGTGAATTAAGAACAAAGATGAAAACACAAAGACATGAATATCAACTGTTTGTTTTATTGATGTATAAAAACAAACTCTCCTAAGGTGTACATAAACCCTAGCAGTTTCTCTGTGTATTTCACAGCAACTCTCTCTATCTGTATGCTCTCTTAAAAATTCGACAATAATATTAGGTTACATAGAATGTTTATATAGAGAGCTGCCTATCAACTAATAACATAAAACAAATTACAATAGGAATAGAATTCCTAATTATTAGCTAACAGTTTCCTTCTGCAATTCTTCTTCCTTCCCATAGCATATCTGCAATATCTTTGGCTTTATCTTCATAGACTTTGAAAGGGGAGATAGGAGTGAAGGGAAGTAACTCACTGCACTTTCATGTGTACTAGGAATGCTAAATGTAATCTCTATGTAATGGTTGATGATAACTCAACAATAGAACAGGACATGCATTAATATACAGGTGCACAGAAATCTTGGATCACAGAGTTCAGTTAAGACAAAGTATCAAAGGATCATCTACAGACTTGAAGCTCACTCGAAGAAGTTCATTAACATGTTCATGCCTCAGTGAAGAATAAAAGATGTTGACATCTATTCAAGGATATGGAAGCTACAGAAGATTGTCTTAGTCTATGACGATTTTAGTGCATTACAATCGAAGCAACAAGTAAGGTTTGCAAAGAAGAATGTGGAATCATGTTCGGAATCAAGAGCCCCTATCAAGACTAGTCACTTATGAACCAGACCGTTGCATCAAGTGTCAGGACATTGGAGGCAAGCTCTCGTCGGTTAATATGATTTTAATCATTCTAAAGTTGTTGGTTTTCTTGAGTCAAGTGGAGGATCAACAAAGGTGGTAAATCAGTGTTGGAGAAATGTCAGCCTAATGGATAAGGGACAGACGGCACAACCTGATTGGATCTTACTAAAGCTTCACAGATTAGAAGGCCAAATACTTGGACGTGGTGGAGTCACGTATACGGGGCTAAGTATTTGGATAAGGAAGTCTACACAAATTGAAGAGTGGAATGGAAATATTTAATTTAATTAAATAAAGTATTTATTTAATTATTTATATATTTTATAAATAAAGATATTCTTTATTTATATTTTATATATTTATTAAATATTACTTTTACATTAAATATTTCCAAAGGCATGCTTGGCACATGACTTTGAAGAAAAGATTTGAGTGAACAAGAGTAAAAGGTGGAAAAGTAAAAAGCAACATCTTTTTGAATATACTAAAAGAAACCAAGTCCTCATCTTCATAACAACATAGGCAGTAGTATTCGGCAGAGAAAAAATGGGGAGAGAGAGAGAAAATTATTTTCTCTCTCCCCCATGGCCATACTCCATATCTTGAATATTATGGGGCCATGAATTTCTTTGTTTCACCACTCATCTATTCTTCTATTGTAAACATTGCTAAATCTTGTTTAGAAGATAGGTTTGATTTTTGTCTCCTAGATCTAGAATTTGTAATATTTTTAGAGGAGCCAAAAATCATTTCTTTGTTGTGTTCTTGAGCTTTTGTTCTTGAACTTGTTGTAGCATCTACCCCACTTCAATGAATATAAAGTTATATTCTTGGATCTTGTTGTGTTGTGTGTTTTGGATGATTTACCGTTCATTATCTTGGTTATTTTAATGGTGTTCTTGAGGTTGAAGAAGATGATGAACAGTACCTGGGTTTGAACCAAAGTAATTTTTATGTTGTCCCAAAAATAAATAAAATTCAGATTTTTATTTGGGAATCGTATTCACCCCCCCCCCCCCTCTACGATCTCCAGGACCTAACAATTGGTATCAGAGCTACTCGATTGACATACAAATCGATTGGATCTATTTTTATTTTTGAGAATAAAGAGGGTACAATTGGTTCACTGGGCATCCAGAATTTTTTTTGAAGCCCGGAATTTTTCTAAGTACAAAATGTTCTAGATAGCCAAGTAGAACATTTCTATGTAGAAATTCTACTTAGATGTTCGAGATAGTCAAGTAGAACATTTCTATGTAGAAATTCGACTTGATGTTCGAGATAGTGTCTAACTCGAACATTATCTCGAATATTCTACTTAATGTTCTAGATAGAACCTAAGTAGAAATTCTGGAGTTAGAAATATTTTCCAAGTCAGAAGTTCTACTTAATGTTCTAGATAGAGCCTAAGTAGAACATTTCTATGTAGAAATTCTACTTAATGTTCTAGATAGAACCTAAGTACAAATTCTGGAGTTAGAAATATTTTCGAAGTCAGAAGTTCTACTTAATGTTCTACATAGAGCCTAAGTAGAACATTTCTATGTAGAAATTCTACTTAATGTTCTAGATAGAACCTAAGTAGAAATTCTGGAGTTAGAAATATTTTCTAAGTCAGAAGTTCTACTTAATGTTCTAGATAGAGCCTAAGTAGAACATTTCTATGTAGAAATTCTACTTAATGTTCTAGATAGAACCTAAGTAGAAATTCTGGAGTTAGAAATATTTTCTAAGTCAGAAGTTCTACTTAATGTTCTAGATAGAGCCTAAGTAGAACATTTCTATGTAGAAATTCTACTTAATGTTCTAGATAGAACCTAAGTAGAAATTCTGGAGTTAGAAATATTTTCTAAGTCAGAAGTTCTACTTAATGTTCTAGATAGAGCCTAAGTAGAACATTTCTATGTAGAAATTCTACTTAATGTTCTAGATAGAACCTAAGTAGAAATTCTGGAGTTAGAAATATTTTCTAAGTCAGAAGTTCTACTTAATGTTCTAGATAGAGCCTAAGTAGAACATTTCTATGTAGAAATTCTACTTAATGTTCTAGATAGAACCTAAGTAGAAATTCTGGAGTTAGAAATATTTTCTAAGTCAGAAGTTCTACTTAATGTTCTAGATAGAGCCTAAGTAGAACATTTTTATGTAGAATTTCTACTTGATGTTCTAGATAGAGTCTATGTAGAACATTTCTATGTAGAATTTCTACTTGATGTTCTAGATAGAGTCTATGTAGAACATTTCTATGTAGAATTTTTTTTTGGAGGCTGTTTCAACATGACACATGGCTACATAGTTTAACTTTTATTTAAAACAAAAATTGTTTTTCTCTCAAATTGTTTTTAGTTTAATAATTAATTTAATAATTAAATTTGAATTTAATTATATAAAATATTTTGAAAATAATTTTTAAATTTAAATAATTTATTTTTCAAGTTTATCTTACATCTTGGAAAATATTTTATTTTCTTTTAAATTTTAGAGTCAAATATTTTATATTTTTAATATTCTTAGTTAAGAATTTTATTAATTTGAAAACTAAAATTAATTTTAAAATCCAATTTAATTTCTTTTGAGTTTAATATTCTTAAAATCATTTTGAGAATCATTTTTGAGGTTTAATAATTTATTTTTCATAAAACATTAATTACAAATTTTATAAAACTCTTTGGAAAATGTTTTTGGTTGAAATAATTTATTTTCAAGAATATCTTAGATGACTTGAAAATTTATTATTTTTATATCAAACATATATTTTCAATCTGTTTTATTTTAATTATAATTAAAACTGTTTTGGATTATAAATTCTATAAAATTCTTTGAAAATTAATTTTGATTTGAAATAATTTCTTTTTCAGGATTATTTAATATACCTTGAAAATTTTGTTATCTCTATATCAAAACTTTCTTTTCGAATTTTATTTTATTTATAATTTGAAATTGAGAAATTTATTATTATTTATCAAAAATGCATTTTTAATTTATTTTGATTATTTAAATTCCTAAAAAATTAAATACTTCTGTTTGAACAAAATGTTATAATGCATTATATTATAAGTTTGATGTAATGCATGTCTCACCTTGATTTCTATATAAATTAGATAACTTATGCTAGTTTGTTAGTGTTGCTTGTTTTTCAGTATTTGACTTCATGATTAGATCTTGTGTGATTTAATGTTTGCTTTACGATAATTGATCATGTTAGCATATAGAGTCTTAGGTATTTGTAGGGGTACATTTACCGGAAAGAATATTTGTTGCATGCTAAGTGCCTTGATGTTTTCATTGTCTATAATCTGTTTATACTCGCATGGTTATATTAAATGCTATATCTGATCATGTGCTTGTTAAGATGAGTTTGTTTCTAATTTGGGAATTGCCTAGGGGTCAGTATAATAAACCATGAATTAAATTTTTAAATCTAAATTGACTCAGGTAATTAGAGATAATATAATGTTAAAGTGAACAATAAAGGTGATTTAGAAGAATTAGGAATCTGAGTGATTGATTCTTCTATGACTACATATATGTATGACATGATTCTTATAGACTGCTAGTCCACCTTAAGTTAGGTTGGGATCACTGAGCTCATAGCCAAGACTACTTGTTGAGGCTGATATAGATGGGGAGTGATCAGTCAGATAAGAATGAACATGTTGAACTTGAATGCTTTGTTGTTAACTATGTTTAGAAATATCTCTAACCCTTGGACTCAATCAAATTGAGGACCACGTGTCTTAATCATTTGTGAATGCAGAGTATCTTTCAACATGTACAAGTTATATATCTCTGACATTTTCATGTTCGAGGCATGTAACTACTTTTGCTTTGGTATTCAAATGGTTAAGCAAGGTTACCTATTTTTCTTGAATGATCTGAAGCACAATATTAAGAAAGACCTAGGGGATTCTTTGTGAAGGGTTTCCTAATATCAGTTCGACGATGAACAGTATTGATCGGGGTCAAGAGAAATAGAAGCTCACTCTACTGGAAGTGAGGTTACTGCTGACACGAAATTTAATGCTTATGATGAAGTCAACTATTCGTTGAAGTTTATCAGAATGGAGTTAGCTGTAACAACAAGTGATGCTCTCACACTTGGTTTATCAACTAATACTTGGTTTATCAAGATAACGGATTCGACGGTAAAGATGAAGTTGGTGAGAAAGGACTACTTCTAATGAAATTCTTTTAAGAAGGACATTAGTGAAGTATGTCAGTTGAAGGGAAGTCAAGTCAAAGGCTACCCTGTTTAGTTTTGGTGGTTGTTCATGCATTCGATAGATGAAGCATCTCAGTGATTAATCACATTCAAAGGATTAGGCAGATTGCTGTAAGAACACTTTGAGGGCAGGTAATGGAATTTGTTGACGAACGAAGTTCTATGTTATGTCTGCACTGAAAGGAGTATTCTAGAGTAAAGTTCAGTTTTCGGACTTCATGACCAAATGGAGGAGTTGATAGGGAAATCCAGACCTTGAGTGGAATTACAAGGATAATGGATAGACTTAAGGTTTCCTATTCACTATGGCTGAATCAGTTGACACAGCAAGTCTAATCAGCAAATGTAAAGAGAAGACATCAAGTAAGATTAATCATGCCTGAAGTCACATGGTGTGAT
This sequence comes from Oenanthe sinensis, assembly GCA_028671895.1. Classification (NCBI taxonomy): domain Eukaryota; kingdom Viridiplantae; phylum Streptophyta; class Magnoliopsida; order Apiales; family Apiaceae; genus Oenanthe; species Oenanthe sinensis. The sequence goes on from CM053801.1 coordinate 27,913,220, forward strand.
GGAAGGCTATCTTATTTGGAGGTAAGAGCTTACAAAGAGTCTGTGATTGATTTAAGATGATCTAGATGCAGTGAACATCATCATCAAGCTCCCTAGCATTCGTTTGATTTTAGCTTTGAATTTCTAAAGGTTGACATCCTGTTTAGGGCTCAAGATCAGATGACACCAGATGAAGAAAAGCTGCAAGCAGCATCACAGGGGGAGCATCAGTAAGTTGGATCAACTAGTCGTGTTTGATGTTCAAAGGCTAGCAGTGCTCATTGAGTAAGAGTTGAGATTCTTAGGAGCACTTAGTGATCCAGATTGAGTGATTGCATATTAGAAAGGAAATTGTCAATTTAAAGATAATGCAAGATGATCTCAATCATAATTGAAGAAGACTACTCTACCCACTGAATATCTAAGGAAACATTAAGGACACATCTGTTATGACAAAGGGTTTTGTGTAACAACATTTCCTAGAGTCAGTTCTTGATGAATCTGGGTAGTAGAGTAGTGATTGGTCGTGCATGTATAAGTGTATTTCATTGGTTTTTCTGAGTGAATTCAATGAAGACTGAAGATGCACTAACTAATCAAGTTTGAGGAGGGTTCGAATCAAGGAACTAACTCAATTAAACCAGAGGCAGATACACTTAGCACAAGGAATCAATCCACATGAAGACTTGGTATTGATACAGAAGCTGAAGGGTAGTTCAGAGTTTTTGAAGGTTCTACTCTGCTAGTGTTAGGACTACTGGTTTCTAGAGTGCTGAGTTTAGTGAAGCTGCTACCAAGACCAATATCTACAAGGATATATTTGGGTGTTGAAGGTAATGCAGTTTCCGTCTGGATGAGCGTGGTATTGTTTCGAGGAACAATGTTAACTGGTAGCTGAAAAGTTATTCCTGTCCAAAAGGAGTAAACGTTCGATCTCTAGGGCAAAGAGTAATTGTTCATTCAACGATCATACACCAGTAAAAGCTCTATTGACTAAGGTATGTCACTCTAGTCTAATATTGATTTATTTAAACATAATGTTTATAGAGAGTGTTCATGCTATTTAGATGTCTACGATCTCTAGGAACTGATTAATGTTTGGCGTGTGACCACCCGGGACTCAATATTATCATTATAAGATTACCTATGATCACCAGGGACCTAGGGACCTAACATTGTAGCATCTCTTTGTATAGTCAATTTATATCCAGGATCTCGTACTTTGTGCTGTCATATGTTATTCATGCTATATGTATAAAATGTTTCAGCATAAGTATTTGTATATATTAATTAATTGTAATTTTATTTACTTTTAATTGTTTAATGCTAATATTAATGGAACCACTTAATATGTAGTTTAAGTGATGTAATACATGTCTTTTGCAAAATCCATTAATATTAGTTGTCATTCTTTTGATATTAGTGATGTCACTTAGAATTTCTGCACTAAGTGACAAAAAGATTATTTCAAAAACACTGATATTGAAAGTAATTTACTACATCGCGAGGGGTTGTCAAAGATCATAAATTTTAGCATTAATATTTAAAGGTATTTGATCCTTGATGCAACTAGTACCTCGAGCTTACATACATTATGATTGTCATGAGTATTTTCAATATGCTTAAGTGATAATTATTGATATGTAGTGTAAGAAGTTAAATGCTGTCATTCGGTCAATGTATGTTCAGTGTTTAGCGGATGCTTATGTTTTATGCTTTAGAATTACCATGATCTATATTGCAATATGTGTTTGTTTCAAGCGACAAATGGTAATTGTCTAGCATAATGTAAGTATCTTATGTGCTTGATTATTTTGTAGTAATATGCATTTTATTACAAAATGATTGAATGATGTTAGTACTTTTGAATGTCTTGTCATTCATATCTTTGATAATTCATTAGTATTAACATATGTTTTTCATTCTTTAGAACTTGAATGCATAAAGAAATTTCTTGTCTATTTCTTGTGAAAAATGTTTTATCTAAACATGCATTCATTTGCCAGAGAATGAAAAGCCACTAAAAGTTTTTTTTGAAAGAGAACATTTCTTGAGGATTATCTTTCTATTTCAAAATCATATATCCTCTCTCTCTCTCTAAATATTTTGTAATGAAAACTGTTTTCTCTCCATGATTTGTTTAAATAAAGTTACTTGATAACTTATAACTTAGGTTGCATAGTATCAGGCTATTTTATTTGAGTAAATTATTTTGATCTTGAGGTATCAACCATTGGTAAAACGTTTTTCAAAACTCTTGTTAATGTCTGTTTCACATTGACCTGTAGTATTAAAACAATGGTTGTGTGCTTTGGGATTAGTACCTTGGACTGTATGACTAAAGCATTCATTCTATTTTTTTTAATGATTTATGTTTTAAGTCGGAGATAATATCCGATAAGAATGAATTGCAAAATAATTTCTGAAAACATACAGTGAGCAAGATGAAATAGATTTGAGTTATTAATCAAAATGTTTTTGTTAAAGGAGTTGAATTTCAATTGGATATTTGTCTAAGAGAAATTCAAAAGAACACTTTTCTTAATCTGTTAATTTTTTTTAAATTGTGAGTTTATGAAATTTGGCTTAATATTCTTTTACCTATTCTTTATTAATTCCCACATTTTAGCTCTGGTGCATTGTTTCTTGAGGACACATTGCTCCGATGCTATATTTCTGAGAAGGAATAGAAAATAAGTTTAATCATACTCTACCAAATTTTATATAGCTCTGATCAACTCTATCTATTTAGCCGTAATGGCTTGGCCTTAGTGGCTATAGGGGAAGGTCAAGAAGTTGAATAATCCATCAATTTCTAACCAAGGCCTTAGTACCAAACACTATCATTCTAATTCAAACTTTCAACCCTTGGTGATATAAGGAACTTATATAGATTAGCGGTTGTTAAGGGAGAAACTGCACTTGATGCAGCAAATAAGGATGAAGTCGGAAGTGCACCCACAGCTCTACCTCTCGAGAAGGAAAGAAGTATACAAATTGAGGTATCTGTAGCTCATCTGTATTCTCTCAAAAGGATGCAGAGCTGAAAAGGCAATTCAACCGTTTCTGAATGAACTCTCTCAACAGGGTGATTTCATTGAAAATTCGCTCGTCAGCCAGAGCACCTTGTAATGAGTCAAGCACACCAAAAGCATTCACGCTGATGGTAATCCTAAAGTTTTTGCTTCTAAGGGATGTTATAGGACCTAACAGTTCTCTAGCCTCTCTTGGGACTAACAATTGTGAGGACACATTGCAAGAAGTGCACATTGTGAGGTATAGGTAAAACCCCTAAACTTCTGTGTTTACCATTCATGGTGAATGAAGTTGTTGAGCCGCCTTCACAGGCATTAGAGGGAAACTTGGATTTTTTGCCATATATTAGAATCCTTGTCAACCTTCCTAGGAGGAACAGTCCTAGTTCCCTAACGGGATTTCACATCCACGGAGCAATCTGTTGATGTTGAGAGGCAATCACTAACAGTTTTCCATGACTGAAAATAGTGAGTTAATTCATCTTCACAGGTGATTGAGAGAGATGTTCGTACACGTCTACTCTCCCAGGAATTCAAATTCTGGAATACATGGATCGCTCAAAACTTAAAGGAATATCACCGTCAACGATCCAGTGCATGGATTTGCATATGGGGAGTCGGTTGATGCTTAGATAGTTGCTAGTACGCATACCACATTCAACGATCCAGTGCATGGATTTGCATATGGGGAGATTGTTGATGCTGAAAGTAGCTGAGCAACAACTCGTAGACTATGATTCAGTTGGTTTACCAATTTGATGAGTCTTTTGAGGATCAGGGTGTTGGGATTTCAGTCACTCCTGGAATGGAGGAAATTCCAATTTCAGAAGGGTTATTCCCCGACGACGAGCCACGTGTGCATGGATTTGCTCATGGTGAGTTGGGTGACGGCCTAACTGAAACCCTGTCTGAGATTCCATCTCAGAACCTAGATCTTTAGTGATCGACAACATGCTACAGTCAACGATCCATAATATCTTGGTGAGACTAGCATGGATTTACTTGCAGGTACAAATTGCTATAAATGGAATGAGTGCAAGTAAGGGAGAGAAACACTTGAGTGAAGTGAGGGAGTGATACACTTGAGTGAGAGAAATAGGGAGAGAAATGAGTGGAACACTTACGCTTGAAAGTGTAAACACCAACAGAACGTAGTAGAAGTGAGGAAACCATATACCAAACACTAACCTTGCTACTATGCTTGAATCCTGTTACTGAATTTTCTAGCTCTGGAATGTTGAAGAGATTCTTTTCTGGAAGACAAGCTGAAGAAGAGTCTAGCTGAAGCTTAGTGGGAATGTCCAAACTATTACCTTTGGGTCTATTAATTCATGTTGTTCTCAATCTCAAAGAGAGAGACATTAATTTTTAGGCCTAAGGAGGATTTTATGTTCAGTTGGAGGAGAGTTTCTTTTTCGATTGGATGTAGATGATACTTTTATTATTTTAAAGGATATTCTCAACTAAGGGGGAGAATTTGGTGATACAAGAAACGAGATCTCTTGGTGATACAAGAAATGAGATCTGTCAATCCTATCTTGTGGAGGTTACTTAGAGGATATCTAAAGACACAAGGGTGGATTGGAGCTTGCATGAACTAAGGGGGAGAATTAGATAAAATTGAAACCTTAGTGATGCAATGGAGAAATTACTAAGGGGGAGTTTCTTAGTAATTGGTTGGAGCCTAATCCCTAAAGGTGTTGTAGATTTAACTAATTTTTCGTCTGAAGTGGAGAAGTTACTTTTTGTCAATTGGGAAGAAGTTACTTGTCGTACTAAGGGAGAGAAGTTATGGAGAATATTAACATCTTGGTTTGCAATGCTATATCTTATTCTGAAAAGATATCTAAGGGATTTTGCTCTATTTGTTTGAAGATCTGTCCTTGAAACATTCTTAGGAGAAGTTCGGCAGAAGAATTCTTTCTAGCACGATCAATGAATGAAAATGAAGATTTCTTTGAACAGTATCAACTCAGGGGGAGTTTTTGCTAAGTAGATGTTTTCTGGGTAAAGAAGAATGTGAAGGAGATTTTCAAGGGGCATCTGAGAAGTGTCCAAGTGTGTTCTATTTCTTGTTTCAGTGATAGATGAAGTCAGTGGAATAGTGCAGGGAAGAAAGAAAAATATGTTTCCTGGAAATAGAACATCTTGAAGAAAAAGAGGAAGTGACTTTCATTCCAAGAGAGAACAACCTTAAGGGGAGAATGAGTTGACCTCTTATGGTGAACATAGAGAGCTGTATGTTCTAGTTCGAATTGCAAGATGAACAAGAATGATTGGTCAGAAGTATTTACTAATGATTTGTTTCTTTATTGAAAGAACCCCATCTTTGAAGAACATTGAAGTGGAGGAAGCTAAAGGAAAATGAAATTCAGAAATTCATCATTCATTTTCAGCAACTCAGGAAATCTGGATTTAACTGATTATATCTTTCCAGAACCTTTTGTATATTATTTTCATGTCTAGTACTTTAATTGTTTCTTGTATATTAGTTGAGTTATCCTCTAGTAGCTAATTTTATTTAATTGCTTTTGGGGGAAATTGTAAATGGAAATAGTATTTGATTGCTATTCCATATCAACCAAATAGGGGGAGATTGAAAGGGGAGATAGGAGTGAAGGGAAGTAACTCACTGCACTTTCATGTGTACTAGGAATGCTAAATGTAATCTCTATGTAATGGTTGATGATAACTCAACAATAGAACAGGACATGTAATAATATGCAGGTGCACAGAAATCTTGGATCACAGAGTTCAGTTAAGACAAAGTATCAAAGGATCATCTACAGACTTGAAGCTCACTGGAAGAAGTTCATTAACATGTTCATGCCTCAGTGAAGAATAAAAGATGTTGACATCTATTCAAGGATATGGAAGCTACAGAAGATTGTCTTAGTCTATGACGATTTTAGTGCATTACAATCGAAGCAACAAGTAAGGTTTTCAAAGAAGAATGTGGAATCATGTTCGGAATCAAGAGCCCCTATCAAGACTAGTCACTTATGAACCAGACCGTTGCATCAAGTGTCAGGACATTGGAGGCAAGCTCTCGTCGGTTAATATGATTTTAATCATTCTAAAGTTGTTGGTTTTCTTGAGTCAAGTGGAGGATCAACAAAGGTGGTAAATCAGTGTTGGAGAAATGTCAGCCTAATGGATAAGGGACAGATGGCACAACCTGATTGGATCTTACTAAAGCTTCACAGATTAGAAGGCCAAATACTTGGACGTGGTGGAGTCACGTATACGGGGCTAAGTATTTGGATAAGGAAGTCTACACAAATTGAAGAGTGGAATGGAAATATTTAATTTAATTAAATAAAGTATTTATTTAATTATTTATATATTTTATAAATAAAGATATTCTTTATTTATATTTTATATATTTATTAAATATTACTTTTACATTAAATATTTCCAAAGGCATGCTTGGCACATGACTTTGAAGAAAAGATTTGAGTGAACAAGAGTAAAAGGTGGAAAAGTAAAAAGCAACATCTTTTTGAATATACTAAAAGAAACCAAGTCCTCATCTTCATAACAACACAGGCAGTAGTATTCGGCAGAGAAAAAATGGGGAGAGAGAGAGAAAATTATTTTCTCTCTCCCCCATGGCCATACTCCATATCTTGAATATTATGGGGCCATGAATTTCTTTGTTTCACCACTCATCTATTCTTCTATTGTAAACATTGCTAAATCTTGTTTAGAAGATAGGTTTGATTTTTGTCTCCTAGATCTAGAATTTGTAATATTTTTAGAGGAGCCAAAAATCATTTCTTTGTTGTGTTCTTGAGCTTTTGTTCTTGAACTTGTTGTAGCATCTACCCCACTTCAATGAATATAAAGTTATATTCTTGGATCTTGTTGTGTTGTGTGTTTTGGATGATTTACCGTTCATTATCTTGGTTATTTTAATGGTGTTCTTGAGGTTGAAGAAGATGATGAACAGTACCTGGGTTTGAACCAAAGTAATTTTTATGTTGTCCCAAAAATAAATAAAAGTCAGATTTTTATTTGGGAATCGTATTCACCCCCCCTCTACGATCTCCAGGACCTAACAGACTTCCTTTATCTGTGATCATCTTCCAAATTCAGCTTTGACTTCATAGACTCTGAAATCTCCAGACTCTTCCAGATTATAGACTCTGACCATTTGTAGACTCTGACAGATTGTAGACTCCGATAGTCTATAGACTCTGATCACCTCCCAGACTCTAATCTCCTCTAGACTCTGGTTTCACTTTCTACAGAAAATCTTCTAAGTATAGGAATGTTGACTAACTAGACTCTGATTATAAAATTTCAGAGACTAGAAAGACTTATTACAAATAAGTTATGCTAAATCCTGTCAAATGAATAAATTCATATCTCCCCCTATTTATGCTTTATAAAAATTAAGCATAAATCAAGGTTTGATGATGTCAAAACTAAAAAATGATACAACTTAGAAAAAAAATTGTATAAGGAAAAAGAATTACTTCTCACTTAATCTTCTCAAAGGCTGGATTATTCTTCAAAAATGAATTCAACATATTCTCCTCCACATCAGCAAGAGATTCACCAACATATTTCTTCAATTTCTTCATTTCTTCATTTAATCACTTGATTTGACAGTAAGCAGCTTTCAGATCATTTGCACTACTTTATTACTCTTTCAAGTCTTTCAACATTAGAACACTGACTTTCCCACTCATAGGCTGAAATCCAAAGTAATGACCCACACCTTCTTGAAATTTAATTTGCTTCTCTTTAACTAGCATGACTTGATCATTTCCTTCAGCATCAACATACTTTAAAAAAAATCTGCCCATTTATCAATTTGCTTGTCTGTGCAGAGTTAACTTTCTGTCAATCTCTTTGAACCATCTGTGCATGACAACTTCTTTGTTTTTGTTTACTTCATAAGAAATTTGTAGAAGAAATCTAACATATTATAATTCTTCAGCCTTTTTGAAAAAGATAAAGTTTGACTGACTGGTCTATCTTGCAGATCCACCTTCTAAAAAGTATACTAACATCTCATTTTTCACTTTTTCTATACCTCTCTGTCCTCCTTGCATCTTCCTTTTAAAAATATTATAGACAATTTGAGCATATACCACTTTATTCAAGTGTTTTTGTGTAATCTTCTCAAACTGTCTATCTGTCAAGGATTAATGATCCCTGGATATAGTTGTTGTTCTGTCAATATCTGATTCTTCAAGACCTCCAAGACCTGTCTTCTTTTTGGCTCTAAGTTGTGAATTGGATTGACTGCATTTCCAGTAAGAAGGTTCTTTGACCTCATCAGAGTCTGCATTTTTCTTTTACCTATCAGAGTCTGACTTAGACTCTGACTTCCCATGTCCAGTCCCTGACTGGTGTGTTTGAGGTTTAACCACTCCAAATTTCTTTTGTTGCACACCACCAGGACCCTTAGGACCATGAGAACTATCACCAGCTTCATCATCATCATCTCTTCCCCTTTTAACTCCCTTTTTAACTTCCTTGCAAGCCTCATCCTTCTATCTCCTGGAGAAACCACCAATTTACTTCTCCCCTTTTTGACATCATCACCACTAGTGACAGCTAAATGAATCTGTTCAAGGACAGTTGAAAGATTGGCTTGTCTACAATAACTGAGTCAACCTTGGTGTTTAAAGCTGAAACTGTAGATTGAAGTTGAGCCTAATTTGCAGTAATATCAGTAATAGCATCCTTGAAAGCAACTTCTTTGGATAATTAAAGGGAGTGAATTCTGTCAAATCTCTTATTGAGTAAAGAAGTATTATCAACACCTGTGAGCTTTATTTATATATGAGAAATGTCCTTGGCCATATTAGCCAACTGTTCAACAACAGTCTCTGTTTCAATTTTAATGACTCCATCAAGTGCTTGATCTTCTTCACCAGGATAATGACCATGTTCCTATAGAAATGATTTCTTCTGAAAGGCCTTAAGTCTCTCAGACTGATTAATATTCAGAATACAGGAAAAGGTTTCTTTATCATCTATTCCTTTCTTTTGTGCAGACTCCCAAGATTGAGGAAACACCTGATCAAAATAATTAAAAGATGGATTCACTGGTCCATCATCCTCAGAAGTCCCATCCTCTTTAAACTAGTTCAATCTTGGTGATTGGAGTTGTGATAGACTCTGGTGGTGTGGTAGACTCTGAAACTGTAAAAGGGACTATAGACCCTGACTCCTCCTTAGAGTGATCAGAGTCTGTAGACTCTGGAAGTCGTGCCCTTATAGACATGATTAAAATTGGTTCTTCTGACTTCAGTTCTGCAGCCCCATCTTGAAAATTAGAATCATCCACCAAAGCCTCCATGACTCTTTCTGCTCTTCTTGCCAAAGAATCCACTAAATGATGTTGTGGCCTCTGTGTAAAAGGATTTTGTGCAGCTAGAGCCTCCTCCTTTTTGCTAATCTGCATAATTAATATGAATTAATTTTCATCCATCCCCTGCCCCAAATCATTTGACCAACTTTGAGGAAAATCTTGATCCCATTAAGTGAAGCCAGGATACCCTAATCTCTCATCATCACAGTGGGGTTGGGCACCCACTCTCTCTTCCTCACTCAGGCTCTCTACAGCCTTATCTACCTCTCCTTTTGCCTAGACCAGTGCTAGCCTCTCAATTATTTTTTTACTCATTTGGATAGGTGCACTCAAAGGTTCTACAGAAGAGGGGTTTAGAGAAATTATAAATACTTCAATACCTGAACCACCTTGATGGAGGGGTACCCCTTTAAATGTCTGAAGGCTAGGGGTTTCCGACAAGGGGTGAGCATCAATAGACCCTGAACCCTTACAAGCATCTTCTTTCTTTTCAGAGTCTGTTGGCTCCAGTATTCTAGTCTCAGGGTCTACCCTAGACTCTTACTGCTTCAGTATGACTTCATTAGAAGTCAAAGTCTGAGTGTCACCATCTTGGACTGTTGGTGCATGAGACTCCCCCTCAAGGTGAATAGACTCTGCTAGAATAAATTGTTTAAATTCTTCAGGAGCATCCATCCGAGTCTGTTCTCCCATATCACTAGGGTTCCCAACTGCATAGTTTTGAGTTCTCAAGGAGGTCCTAACAGCATACTCCCCTGCCCCACTAAGCATCTAACTAGGTGGTTCTTGTGTGGGTGAGGTAGACTAAGCATCTTTATCACTAGTCACCACTGGTGCACTAGTCCCTTCCTTCAACTTCCTTTCAGCTCATACCACCTCCTATGGTTCAACCATTATTAATGCCTCCAAGTTCCCATTGAGAAAAGTCCTTGCATGGATGGCATTGATGGCCTGGGCATAGGTCATATTGAAGGAATCCTGCGGTTCCCTTGCAATTTTTTGATAATGTGTGCCCTTGATTTGATCCAATCTACTTTCATAGGTCGAATAAATATACTTGTTGGCCACCTTCCCTACATTTTAGACAAGAAAATCAACCACCTTCCTTGAAAGAGGTTGAATAGTAGAAATCCAATCAATAGATGTCCTGTAGGTAACTCCTTTATCCCAAATTACTTCATAGTTAAAAACAAATTGGTCAATCTCAGTTTCCAACTCAGCAACAGACTCTGAGTCTCTCCTTTTGTGGACTTTAAGCTTTTTAGGCTTGTGTTTGAATTGCTTTTCAGAGTCTGGCACACCTAGTGCTTTGAGAACTTCCTTATTCTTGCCTTCTATGAGTCCAACTGCTATAACTTGAAAAGAAGAGTTGAATAGGTAGTTGTAGAGATTTTTGACCACATCTTGTGTAGACAGTTGTAGTTCTAATTCCATCATCTTCCTTAGGGCTGCATAGGTTGTGAGAAGATCCAAGACTTGTTGTTGTGTCTTGTAGAGTTGAGGATCTTCTAATGCTTCCACCAATGGATAGAGAAATAGCAGAACCTCATCACTTGGAGTAATTATTTCATCAATCAGACACGAGGCTGCATCCATTGGCATTCCTTCCCAAAATGTCTCATGATCAGAGTCTAAAGGCATCCTAGACTCTGACTCAACATTAGACTCTGGTTCAGGTGTTTGTTTGTTTTCAAAGTCTTACCCTGTAGGAGCCTTGGGAGCATCTGTTTCCTGCAAAACACGGTTAATAGTAATAACAGGCTTATGTGTACGTGCAGAATAAGCTTTCCTCAACCCTCTATATTTTTTAGCAAAAGATTTCTCACGAGACCCAATTTGAGAATCTTGGGGTGCTTCCCTAGGTTTGTCAGAGTCTGTAGCCTTTTGAGAGCCTACAGACTTGGCTTGAAGGTCAGAATCAAGTGTTTCATGACCCTCTTTTAGCAAAGAGAGCCCTTCAACCACCTGTTTCTCTAAGGGATTGAGCTCCTCATCACTTGGCTCATCTACTAGCCTTGTTTGAATTAATTTTCTCTTCTTTACAACTGGTGTCTGTGGAGAGACACCAGAGGTTGGTTTCTTTTTGGATTTAGGTTTTAAAGAATGTGTAGGTGAAAGAGATTTGGTTACTTGGGTAGGTGTAGGGGGGGTTCTCCATTACTTGTTCCTGCACCATTTCACCACCAAAAATGGAAGAATTATAGATAGAGGTCTTGTAGTTAGAGAGTTTTACTTGCATTACCTGTGGATATGTCATGGCAGGTAGACTCTTTTTCTTGTCATCTATTCTCTTGATGTCAGAGAATATCCTTATCTGTTTCTTGTATACCTGCACACAACAATCATCTGCAAGCTTTGCAGACATGTCAGGAATGAAGTGGTTCAAGAAAAGCATCAAAAATCTATGATAGTAGACTTTCTTTTTACCCTCTTGCACATTGTTTAATTTTGCTCCCATTTGATTGAGCAACATATCACCAATGTTGATCACCTTGTCAAATAGAAGACTGTGACCAATTTGGGAAGTAATGGCAGTAATAGCATCAAAGCCACTACATTTACCAGTAAAACACTTACAATTTGATCAAAGAAAAAAGGACCATTCTTTCCTCAAATATGGCCTAGTTAGTTTACTCATGTTATCTAAACTACAAGAATAACCTAGTGATTTAAAAATTTCTTTAATATCAGCATCAGAAACAGTTTCATCAAAAGGTTGTTTAACAGGCAATTTAAACACAGAATTAATCACATCAGCAGTGACATCAAAAGTAAGGTCACCAAAGGTAAACATAATCTTTCCTAGTTGATCTTGAGAAGGATCAACTACCTGGGCCTAACTCCAAGCCTAAGAAACAGCATCCATGTGAATCATTGGAGATGCCTTGTGAATGTAGTTCAGCTCAGACTGCTCTAAAAAGTCCATGACTGGGTAATAGTCAGCATCCACCCATTTCTTATCTCTATGAGCTACAACATGGTTTATTGTCATGAATTCAAAATCCCCAAAAGTGAATGCGATTGCCTTGGGTCCCCTCATGACAGTTGAGATAGCAGTTATTGAAGTTGAGTTGAAAGTGATGAAAGTGCTTGAAGAAATTTGTTAGGGTTCGTGAAGAGCCATGTGAATACTTCTGTCTTAGAAAATAATTAGCAATAAACAGATGAGTAAAATGTATGATAATTTTCTATTATGTTTAAGTTACATACAATACACACAAGTCTACAGTCTGTTACTAGTCAAAAGTTACTATTACCACCTTTTAAAGTCATTTGAACAGTTTAAACATAATCAGAGTCTATATGCGTGAATATTAACCATTTCAGGGTCTAGGTGCCTAAAATATTTTCAGAGTCTACAGACTCGTCACAGTCTATAGACTCATCAGAGTCTAGGTGTTAGACTCTGTCAAGATATAGTACTTCAGAAAATTTGTAAGAACAACTAATAGATTGAGAAATCAGGAACTACAGTTAAAGTACATACCTTGCTTCCATTTAGATTAAACACTTCATATTTAACATACCTAATTCACCTACTAGTCTGAGAAAGGTAAATTCATCAAGTGGTTTGGTTAATATGTCTGCAATCTGTCTGTCGGTTGAAATATAATGAAGTGTCACAGTACCATTCTCATCATGTTCTCTAATAAAATGATACCTGCCATCAATGTGCTTTGTTCTAGAATGTTGGACTGGATTCTTTGTAATCTTAATAGCACTTGTATTGTCTCAATAAATAGTAATATTTGAGAAAGTTAGTCCATAATCAAGTAATTGATTTTTCATCCACAGAATTTGAGCACAACAACTTCCAGCTGTTATGTATTCAGCCTCAGTTGTTGAGGTTGAAACTGTTTTTTATTTCTTGCTAAACCAAGAAATTAGTCTGTTACCAAGAAATTGGCATTGACCTGTTGTGTTTTTCCTATCCACTTTGCATCCTACATAGTCAGAGTTTGAATAACCAATTAGTGAAAAATCTAACTCTCTAGGATACAAAAGTCCAAGTGTTTGTGCACCCTTGAGATATCTGAAAATTCTCTTTATAGCTAATAAATGTGATTCTCTTGGATCAGGCTGAAATCTAGCACACAGGCATGTTACAAACATTATATCTAGTCTACTTGTAGTTAAATATATCAATGAGCCAATCATACCTCTATAGCTAGTGTTGTTAACTTTCTTACCCTTTGGGTCAGAGTCTAGCTTAGTGGTTGTTGACATGGAAGTTTTGGCAGTTGCACAGTCTTGCATATCAAACTTCTTCAACAGGTCTTTCACATACTTTGATTGATTTATGAAAATTCCATCATCATTCTGTTTGACTTGAAGTCCCAAAAAGAAGCTTAATTCTCCCATCATGCTCATTTCATATTTTGACTTCATTAATTTGCTAAACTTTTCACAGAGATTTTTATTAGTAGAACCAAAAATAATATCATAAATTTGAACAAGAAAAACATCACCTTTATGTTTTTTAATGAAAAGAGTCTTGTCAATGGTACCTCTTGTGAACTCATTTTCAAGAATTTTTTTTGATAGAGTTTCATACCAAGCTCTAGGTGCTTGCTTCAATCCATATAATGCCTTTTCTAACCTGTATACATGATCAGGAAACTTTGAATTAACAAATCCTAGTGGCTACTCCACATAGACTTCTTCTTCCAATTTTCCATTCAAGAAGGCACTTTTCACATCCATTTGATACATCTTGAATTTTGAATGAGCTACAAATGCAAGAAACATTCTGATAGCTTCCAATCTGGCTACTAGTGTAAAAGTTTCATCATAATCAATTCCTTCCTCCTGAGAGTACCATTTTGCAACTAGCCTTGCTTTGTTTCTAATTACGGTCCCATTTTCATCAAGCTTGTTTCTGAATACCCATTTGGCTCCAATAGTTGATCTATCTTTTAGTCTTAGTACAAGTTTCCACACTTTATTTTTCTCAAATTCATTCAATTCTTCTTGCATTGCAATGATCCAATCAGGGTCTTGTAATGCTTCCTCAATTTTCTTAGGTTCATTCTTTGAGAGAAAACAACTAAAAGGACATTCATTTTTAGTGGCTACTCTACTCTGTACACCACTATCAGGATCCCCAATTATCAAATCAGGAGTGTGATCCCTTGTCCACTTTCTAGCTGATGGAAAATTGATTCTTGAACTTGAAGCTCCCCCTAAATCATTTGTATTCTCTATGTGAAACTCAAATGAAGAAGCTCCCCTTGAATCATTTGTCTCTGAGAATAATTCAGAATTTCTTGATCCAGATCCTGTAGAGTTAGACTCTGAGAAAAGTGACTATGTTTGTCTAGACTCTGTCTGGGTAGACTCTGAATTGTTTGGAGTTAAATTTTCTGGCTCCCCCTCAGAGTGTACATAGTTCTGTATTGTATTAGGAGTTAATTGAGTCTCTTCATTCTCACTATCTTCATCTATCTCAGAATTTTTCAGATTTGCAAATTCTAATATTGTAGACTCTGATTCATCCTGCAATCATGTAATCTTTTTATCGTCAAATGCAATATGAATAGATTCTATAACAATTTTGGTTCTGAGATTGAATACTCTAAATGCCTTTGTGTTTGATGCATATCCAAGAAAAATAGCTTCATCAGCCTTGTTCTCAAATTTGCTTAAATTTTCTGGGTGTACTTTTATTACAAAACACTTGCACCCAAATATGTGAAAATGCTTCACACTTGGCTTCTTGTTCTTTACCATCTCATATAGAGTTGCTCCATGCATATTAATTAATGTACAATTTTGAGTGAAACATGTTGTACTTACTGCCTTAGCCCAAAAATATACTGGTAATTTTTACTCTGCTAACATTGTTCTGGCAGCTTCAATGAGTGTTCAATTCTTTCTCTCCACAACTCCATTTTGTTGGGGTGTTCCTGGTACAGAAAATTGTTGAGTAATTCCCTTTGATGCATAATATTCCTCCATGGTTGCATTCTTGAATTCAGTACCATTGTCACTTCTTAGAACTCTAATTGTTTTCTTTGAATTTGTTTCCAGAATAATGATATGGTTTACTATGTATTGTGAAGCTTCATCATTTGAATGTAGAAAGAAGACCCATGCGTATCTTGTAAAATCATCTACAATTACAAGAGCATATTTCTTTTTGTTAATTGACATTACATTTACTGGACCAAATAAATCAAGATGTAATAAGTAAAAGGGTTCAGAAATTGTGTTTATTGCCTTGCTCTTGAAGGATGTTTTCTTTTGCTTTCCAAGTTGACATGATTCACAAAGTCCATCTTGCATAAAATCAACATGTGATAATCCTCTCACAAGATTCTGTTTAACCAATTTGTTGAGGGTTTTAAAGTTGATGTGAGACAATTTCTTGTGCCACTTCCATCTTTCTTCAGTTGAGGCTTTGCTATATAGACATGTGACTTTATTGTGAATGCAACCCTCCAAGCTGGCTTCATAGATGTTACCATGTTTGTGACCTTTGAAAAGAACAATGCATGTTTCTTGGTTAGTCACAAGACACAGTTTTTTGTCAATGCCAGTATGGTAACACTTGTCTCTAAGTTGACTTATACTGATTAAATTGTGTTTAAAGCCATCAACTAGAGCTACTTCTATAATGATGACATTTTCAAGAATAATCTTGCCATATCCCAGTGTTTGTCCTTTGTTGCCATCTCCAAAGGATACTTCTGGGCCAACCATCTCCACAAAATTTGTAAGCAGGGATTTCTTTCCAGTTATGTGTCATGAGCATCCACTGTCAAGGATTAGGGATATTTTCTTCTCCCTAGTTCCCTGCATACATAAAGCAACTAGTTAGATGTTTTGGGGATCCAAACTGTTTTGGATCCTTTCTTACTAACTCTAGGTGAAACAGGTTTGGAGCTCTTGACTGTTGTTTTACTTGTCTCTTTTGTTGCTTTAGACTCTAGTGAAGTTTTAACAGTATCATACCAGCTTTTATCAATTGAAGATTTTAGCTCATAAAAGTTGTAATATAAATCATGATAGTCTCTACACATAAAAATAGAATGAAATATGCTACCACAATGATAACAGGGCATTTGTGGAATGTATTGAGTTTTCATAGTCTATAATGGGATAGACTCTGATTTTTTTTCAATTTTTGTTTTACATTCTAGAGCTAAATGGTTGTGGTTTCCACATCTGTAACACTTCTTTCTTAGAGCATTAGGATCTTTTTGTTAATTGTCGGTCTTATTAATGCCTTCTTTACCATTCTTGTTCCTCCTAGTCTTGATAGACTCTGATAATTTTTCTAGCCTCTCTTTTAGCTTAAAATTGGACAAGTACCCTATGTTTATGTTTTTCTTAGGCTTATTTATTCCTGTTTCATCTGTCTTTTTGTAAACAACAGGGGAACTATTGACAGATGACTTTGTGATTTCAGTCTTCTCTTTAGGGGTCACAAACTTAATAGGAACAAAGGTATTTTTATCATTTGTCTTACTAATTTGATTAGCTTCATTTTTATCATTCTCAACAATAGGTTTTTTTTTCTTGACTCATGTCATAGCCTAGACCGGCAGTTTGACATCTATTTTGATTGTTGAGAATTTCTTGAACTTTTCTGCCAGAGTCTGTCCAAACTTTAAAATTAAGTCTTTTTTCCTCTAGTTCTTTCATAACATAGTCATAGGCTTTCAAGAATTCAGTGTAATTGTGACTATGTTTTTTAGAATTCTTTTTGTATTATTCCATTGACCTTAACTCAGACTCTAGATGATTATTTCTATGTTTCAAGGTTAAATTTTCTTCTCTTAACCTTTCACTTTCACTAGTGAGAGACCTATAGTTTGTCAGTACATTATTAATCTCTCTTTTCACTATTAATAAATCATCATAATATAAATTGAGTAATGATTTAGGAGTGAAGATTGATACCTGAGTTTTAGGAGATGAAGGTTCTTTGGGGGATTGTGATTTTCTTGAAGAGGATGCCATCAATGCTAGATTTTCATAATTAATTTCATCCTCTGAGTTTGAATCTGCCCAATCTTTTCCAGTTGATAGAAGTGCTTTCCATTTTCCTTGACTCTTTTGCTTTATGCATTCACTAGCAAAGTGTCCCAGTATTCCATAGTTGAAACACTTGACTTTTGCTTTGTCAAGTTTAATTATTGTTCTCTTGATCTTCTAAACCTTTTCATCATCCTTCTTGAATGATGGCCTCTTACTAAATTTGCCAGTTCTTTTGTTAAAATTCATTCTCTTGATTTTTTTTTTTGCAAATATAGCCATCATTTGACTTAGGTCAATCTCTTCATCAGAATCAGAGTATGTGTCAGTAGACTCTGACTCCTCAACAACTTTACCCTTTCTCCTTGAATCCTTGAGTCTTACTTCTTTGGGTTCTCCCTGTTGTTCTTTGTTAGACTCCATCAAGAGTACCACATACTTTGCCTTCGCAGATTTTTTATTTTTCCTCTGTTGCATCTCTAAATCATATGTCTTTAGTCTGCCATACAATTCTTCTAGAGTTAATTCATCTAAATCTCTAGCTTCCCTTATGGTTGTAGTTTTGTTATCCCACTCTTCAGGAAGTGCTCTCAGAAACTTGGTATTTGTATCTTCAGAACCATAAATTTTACCAAGCATGGCCATCTCATTCAGAAGTTTTGTGAACATATCATATAACTCAGTAATAGATTCTCCAAGCTTTGCTTCAAAGTACTCATACTCCTCAATTAACAGAGACCTTGCATTCTTCTTAACACCTTTAGTCCCTTGATAGTGCACTTCAAGTTTGGTCTACATCTCTTTGGCAATTTTGCATGATATGACATAGTTTGTAAGAACAGAATCCAAACTGTTAAAGTGAATGTTTTTTACTTTTGCCTCCTTAAGGACATTTTCCTTGTCCTATTTTGTCCATTCAGTCTTTGGTTTCTCAATGAGGTGTTCTTCAGTTATTTTACCTTCCTAATTGATTTGAGGCACAATCTTTAAGGGCACAAAGGGTCCTTCACTAATCTTGTCAAGATAGTCAGGGTCTGTAGCTTCTAGATGGTGCAGCATCTTGACCTTCCAGTGGGTGTATTCGTTTCTCTTAAGCAATTTAGAATTGCCATATTTGTTTCCAGACATCTTTGATCGATTTTAAATGTTAGGCTTTGATACCAATTGTTTTCCCAGTTGCACAAGTAGAAGGGAAGTTGAATACTTGTGTGCTTTTTCTACCTGATTAAAATCAACTCAATATGTAATAAAAGTGTGAATTAAGAACAAAGATGAAAACACAAAGATATGAATATCAACTATTTCTTTTATTAATGTATAAAAACAAACTCTCCTAAGGTGTACACAAACCCTAGCATCTTCTCTGTGTATTTCACAGCAACTCTCTCTATCTCTATGCTCTCTCAAAAATTCGACAATAATATTAGGTTACATAGAATGTTTATATAGAGAGCTTCCTATCAACTAATAATAGAAAACAAATTACAATAGGAATATAATTCTTAATTATTAGCTAACAATTTACTTCTGCAATTCTTCTTCCTTCCCATAACATATCTGCAATATCTTTGGCATTATCTTCAAAGACTTCCCTTATCTGTGATCATCTTCCAAATTCAGCTTTGACTTCATAGAATCTGAAATCTCCAGACTCTGCCAGATTATAGACTCTGATCATTTGTAGACTCTGACAGATTGTAGACTCCGATAGTCTATAGACTCTGATCACATCCCAGACTTTGATCTCCTCTAGACTCTGATTTCACTTTCTACAGAAAATCTTCTAAGTACTGGAATTTTGACTAACTAGACTCTGATTATAAAATTTCAGAGACTAGAAAGACTTATTACAAATAAACTATGCTAAATCCTATTCTAACATTTTATACATCATCAAATGAATAAATTCCTAACATATCTGAAAAAGAAGAAGGACGGTCAAGCTTTTGATTCAGGTATTTATGTTATAGAGGTCAATTTGTCTAATTCTACATCATGGGTATTAGATACTGGATGTGATTCTCATATTTATATAAATGTGCAGGAAATACAAAAGAGTAGTACATTGGCTAAAGGAGAGGTCGACCTACGAGTTGGCAATGGAGCAAAGGTTACTACCTTGGCTGTAGGGACTTATTATTTATCATTGCCCACTGGGCTTATTTTAGAACTTGAGAACTGTTTTTATGTGCCTGCAATTTGCAGAAACATTATTTCGGTTTCTTGTTTGGACAAGAAAGGTTTTGCATTTTCAATTCAGAACAATAGTTGTTCCTTTTCTTTGAATAATGTTACCTATGGGGTTGCACGTTTATTTAATGGTTTATATGTTCTTGATTTAGACGCTTCTATCTATAATGTGAATAAAAAATGTCTTAAAACTAATGATTCAAATCAAACCTAACTTTGGCACTGTCGTTTAGGCCATATAAATAAGAAGCGCATTTCCAAGTTACACAAGGATGGATACTTGGAAAAGTTTGAATTTGAATCGTACAGAGCATGCAAACCTTGGCTCATTGAAAAAATGACTAAAGCTCCTTTTACTGGACAAGACAAAAGATCCACTGAATGATTAGAACTTATACATAATGATGTATGTGGTCCTATATGTACTATGACAAGAGGTGGCTTTTACTACTTTAACACGTTTACTGATGATTTTAGTAGATACGGATATGTGTATCTTATGAAGAACAAATCTGACTCTTTTAAAAAGTTCAAAGAATACAAAGATGAAGTAGAAAAACAATCTAGCGGAAGTATTAAAACTCTACGATCTAATCATGGAGGTGAATACTTAAGCCATGAATTTAAGAATTTCTTAAAAGAGTGTGGTATTATATCACAACTCACTCCTCCCGGAACACCACAATGGAATGGAGTTTCTGAGAGGAAGAATCGTACATTATTAGATATGGTGCGATCAATGATGAGTCATGCAGATCTTCCAATTAGTTTCTGGGGCTACGCCCTGGAGACAGCTTCTTATACACTTAACCGAGTTCCTACTAAAATGGTTCAGAAGACTCTATATGAGATATGGACTGAGAAATGTCATAGCATGTCATTTATGAAAATTTGGGGATGTGAGGCATTTGTGAAATGTCTAACTTCTGACAAGCTAGGACCTAAATCATAAAAATATAACTTTATGGGATACCCAATTGAAACAAAGGGCTATTCTTTTTATAATCCTTCCGAGAACAAAGTGTTTGTTGCTCGAACTGCAGTGTTTTTTGAAAGAGAAATGCTTTTGAAAAAAGACAGTGAGAGGATAGTAGATCTCGATGAAATTCGAGACCCATATGATAACATTCAACCAGTAGAGGAACCTGAGCAGAATGTAAAAGAAAACAATACTGCTCAAGAAACACAGGTTGTTCATAGGTCTGGTAGGATTCGCCATGAGCCCGAGAGATATTATGGATTTCTCT
The DNA here is from genome assembly GCA_028671895.1 of Oenanthe sinensis. Taxonomy (NCBI): domain Eukaryota; kingdom Viridiplantae; phylum Streptophyta; class Magnoliopsida; order Apiales; family Apiaceae; genus Oenanthe; species Oenanthe sinensis. Next base: position 27,933,982 of record CM053801.1, read on the forward strand.
TGACTCAAGATGGTGATGTGATGCTTGTGGACGAAGATGAACCTCTCACGTACTAAGACGCTATGAACACTCCAGAATCTAAGAGATGGCTGGATGCCATGAAATCTGAGATGGAATCCATATATACTAATCAATTCTGGACTTTGGTTGATCCACCTGAAGGGGTAAAACCTATAGGGTGCTAGTGGGTTTTCAAAAAGAAGACCGACATGGAAGGTAACGTACAGACCTATAAGTCACGATTGGTGGCAAAAGGCTTCATGAAAATTCATGGTATTGACTATGATGAAACTTTTTCACTAATGGCTATGGTCAAGTCCATCAGGATTTTGCTTTCTATAGCTGCTTACCATGACTATGAAATCTGGCAAATGGATGTCAAAACCGCTTTCTTAAATGGGAGCCTTGAAGAAGATGTGAATGGGTACATGACATAGCCTGAAGGTTTTGTTGATCTAAAGGATTCTGGAAAGGCATGTAAGTTGCGTCGATCCATTTATGGATTGAGACAAGCCTCGAGGAGATGGAACATTCATTTTGATGAAACTATCAAAGAGTTTGGGTTTATTCAAAATGAAGATGAACCATGTGTTTACAAGAAGGTTAGTGGGAGAAATGTGGCATTCCTAGTACTATATCTGGATGATCTATTATTAATAGGGAATGACATTCCTTCTTTACAGGCTGTTAAGACTTGGTTGAGTAAGAATTTCTCAATGAAAGACTTAGGAGATGCGACCTATATTTTAGGAAACAGGATCTATAGAGATAGATCAAGAAGAATGATCGGCCTAATTCAAAGTCTATACATTGACAAAGTTTTGCATCGATTTGGGATGCAAGAGGCTAAAAGGGGATGCGTCCCGATGTCTCATGGGATATCGATCTCGAAAGAAAATAGTCCAAAATCATTGGATGATAAGGAATGTATGAGTAAGGTTCCATATGCTTCAGCAATTGGATCTATAATGTATGCAATGAAATGTACTCGTCTTGATGTCTCGTATGCTTTGAGCATGATGAGTAGATACCAGCCTAATCCAGGTGAAGGTCACTAGACGACAATCAAGAATATTTTTAAGTACCTGAAGAGAACTAAAGATCAATTCTTAGTATATGATGGAGAAGAAAAGCTGGTTTTAAAAGGTAGCGCCGATGCTAGTTTCCAAACAGACAAGGATGATTCGATTTCTCAGTCTGGATTTGTGTTTTGTCTAAATAGAGGTATTGTAAGATGGAAAAGTTTGAAGCAAGAGACGATTGCCGATTCTACAATGGACGCTGGGTATATAGCTGTCTGTGAAGAAGACAAGGAGGCTGTTTGGATTCAGTCACAAATCTGATAGATTTATACTGCGATAATAATGGAGCCATTTCGCAGGCTAAGGAACCAAGGTCTCATTCCCGAACAAAGCATATACTCACACGATATCATGTTCTTCGAGAGATTAATAATTGAGGGGATATACATATATGTAAAGTACATATAAATGATAACATTGCAGATCCACTGACCAAGTCTTTGTCATAGCAGAAACACGAAGGTCATACTAGTTCCATGGGTATTAGATACATGAGAGATTGGCTCTAGTACAAGTGAGATATTGTTAGTATTGGTGTCCTAGAGACAATACTTTTATGTTTTATTGAAAACAATTGAGGATTATGTTTTATTTGATTATTTAATTAATATTTATTATGTCTTTATTTACTGCGTTATAAATTGAAAGCATAATAAATGTACTTGGAATATTAATACACATTATATACCTTTAAGTATGTGACATAAAAATGAGATTATATTAATATTATTTTATTCCTTAAATTCCCTAGTTGAGTAATATTATTTAGGGATAATAATAATGCAATAAGACAAGTATGTTTATTGACAGATGACCGCATCCCATTGGTCAAAGGTATGGTGATACTAAAGTCAAGAACATAAGTGCATGTCTCAATGCATGACACTGGAAAGACCCGCCATGAGATTCTACATGTTAGTAAGTGTTATTAGGAATTCTCACTGTGATAATGATGTAATGATCCTCTGACTTGAAATCATTATATTTCTATACGAGAATTAATATACTTTGATTACACAGAAAGTTACCTTTAACTGGGTAATGATAAAGGTGGACATTGAGTATGCTATGAATCGTATAAGGAATATGAATGATAGATATAGGATTTAACCCTCCGATTTTAGGAGTGAGACAATGAAATGCATGACCGTGCTCAAATATTGATTTTTTTAATAGTCTACTCATTAATCAAAGAAATCAAGGTTAAACGTTGAAGAGGATGACACAATACATGCCTCGAGTTTGATCTATAATATAAGGTTAAAAAGATTATATTACATTGTACATTATTCATGAAAGGTTTAATTGAATGACCAATTATTATTGTTACTTGGGTAACAATGATGTATTAATAGATGCCGCTCATTGTTTATAATTTTATTATTAGAAAATAAAATTATTGTCAACGTAATAATAACCTAAAGGGTCACACACAAAGAACGTCTAAACGGAGCTTTATTTAAATTACAAATTTAAATATTTTATTATTATTTTGAATTTAATTATTGAATTAATTAAGTGGGACTTGATTAATTATATTATAATTTGAATTTAATAATAACCAAAAAATAAGAATAGATTTTTTTAAAGGAGACCTCATGGATTAGGGTTTGGCCCAATTATCTCAAGCTCATATAAATACATAAGGATGTGTTTAGGAGCCTGATACTTGACATTTCATTTTTATCAGAAAAAATCTAGCACCTCTACACAAGAGAGAGGCTAGCAAGTGAGAGAGAAAGAAGAGATAAATCGGGGTTGTTCTTGGCTAGTACCATCTCCGCTGATTGTTAGATGAATCGACGTTCGTGTGGATACCGTTAGAAAGTAGTTCTTAAAGAAGGGGATGGTATGATTCATTAAGCAAGGACCTCCCATTGAACAAAAATTCGTAAAACTTCTAAGGTATAGACTTCATTCACCATAATCATCCAACGTTATACATGGATCCTGCGATTGGGTTTCGATTTTTTTGGTTTTTACGTTACTTTCGCTGCGTTTTCATGCCTGAAACCCATCAGGAGGATGCCAAAATTGATATTGATCTGAATGATGACACTTTCACCATGAAGATCCTCATTACCAACACTTGGCAGCAGCTACAAATCAACAAGCCGAGCAGATTATGGGATTTGTGCAGACTGAGGAGGAGTTCAGGAGTGGGAAAGAAGCTTTGAGGCCGTTTGGGATTACTTAAAATAAGTTACTTTTGACTTAATGGAGGTGTTTTTAACTTAATGGAGAAAGTAAAGTTTTTTACTTTAAGTTGAATGAATGTGTTTGGGTAATGGAACTTAAAGTTAAATGGGGGGTTTAATAATTTTGACTTTAAGTGAAATTTGACTTTAAAAAATTTTAAATTCATATTATTTATACTTTACAAGAGTCATGGAAGCAAAAAAAAAAAAAATCGAAAAGTCAAAAAGTCATAAGCAAAAGTACCTTTTAGGTACTTTTTACTTAATGGAACTTTTCTCCTAAAAGCTAGCTTAAAGCCGGAGTATACAAACACGTCAAAAGCTCCTAGAAGTCATTTTTTACTTAAAGCCATGTTACACAAACAGGCTCTTTATCAAGGCTGCCTGATGATTTCTCTCACATGAATCCTGAAGACTTTGAATCTGAGGGTGATGATGACACGTTGGAACCTATTATGAGAGATGATGAAGCCACTCTAGCTGAGACTGAGAGAGAAATAATTTCTCAATACAGAAGGTTCATGGCTAAAATGAACATTGAGGACCCTGTTCAAAGGAGGATATTGAACTTCTACAGAGACAATCTCAAAGTTTAAAAGATTCATGTCACTAGCACAGGGAATGAGTTAAGTTAAATATGACATTGAGAGTGCAAGGACTCACTTTGACTCAACCATGGACTCTAGACTCAATTTCACTCTCCTGAGCTGAATCAAACAGAGATTTGACACATAATTTACAGCCAGAGATAAAGTTGTGGAGTTAGAAAAGAGGGTTACTGCCATATAACTCAACATGCAACAGATTCTAGCCAATCAGGTTACTCAAGTCAACCTTCTCAGCAGACTATTGAACACACCTTCCTCTTCTCATCCCTTGTCAAATGTTGTTGATAATAAAAAGGGGGAGAAGGAGAATGCTTAATTAAAGAAGGAGGTGGAAAATCAAATCCAAGCTTCCGAGGTTATCATATCTAAGCAAGACCCACTAGCCAAGAAAAGAGAAATGGCCAAGCAATTGTTCAAATATTTGAAGTATTGGAAATGAGGATTAAGGCTATCAATGAGGAAAAGCCAATTATGATCACAACAATTACTTCATTGCCAGCAAGATCAATATCTTAAATTTCAATTGTTGAATCTGATGAGACTGGAGGAATAAGGATGGATAAAGGAAAAAGCTCACAGCCAGAGATAAGAAAGGAAAAGGCATACTGATTGGAGATAGAAAGAAGAAGAAAAATGCATTTCAGCAGGTGGTGAGAAACTATTGCATAATGCAATAGTGGTTGGTGTCAAGGATAAAATGAAGAAGGAGTAGGCAGGAGAGGAACTGGTCATAATTATTCAAAAGCAATTTGATGAAAAACATTATAAGATTCTTGAAGATAGAAGGAAGGAGGCTGAGAAGAAAAGAACAAAGCAAAAAGCAAACAGATCCTCCAAGTCTGCAGGAGTAAAGAGAAAACTGAATGTTGATGAAGGAGAAGTGGCTGAGGAAAAACAGTCAAAGGAAAACAAAATTTAAAGAACTAACAATGATCAACCAAGAGAAGTAGAATTGTTCTAGTCAAAGGCAAGCAAATACATCCCAATTAGATCACATGGATTAATTGCTACAAGAGGCCAAAGGAAGAGGGGCGTGGATCTTCTTCACCTTGATTGTGAACTTGGTTCATATCTCACCTTTACTTTTACATAGGTGATGGAACAGGACTATGCAACTCTGAAAAAAATCTATACTCTTCTCAACACGATTTACTACTTAACTCAAGGACTTGCCAAGGATATCATACAAAGAATGTCCATCATGAGAGAGGATCCAGTTCAAGAAAAAAAAGAAGATGTAATAAAAATCTAGAATCCTGAAGGAAGAAAAGTTCTCAATGTACCCTTCTACATGATGCTCTACACATACATGGATGGCAAAGAAAGATGTATTGAAATATGCAAGGAATTCAGGAAATTGCCAAATCTGGAGCTGAATTACTTGGCTAATCAATTGGATTACAGAATTGATGAGTGATTTCATTTTCTTTGTAGAATTCATTTAATGTAGAATTTTTTAACTTTGTCCCATTATCACTTCATATAGCCACAATAGGTGTAGGGCCTTTATCCAATCTCTTTAAATTTTCAATAATAAGTTCAAGAGCCTCATCTTTTGAATGCAAGAATTCTACCCATGTGCATTTGGAGTATTCATCAACCATGACCAATGCATATTTGTTCTTTGACATTGACATGACATTAAATGGTCCAAAGAGATCTATGTGAATCAATTATAGAGGTTTTGTGATTGATGTGAATTATTTACTTCTGCGACTTGATCTTTTCATTTTTCTTTTTTGACATGCCTCACACAATCCTTCTATGCAGAATTCAAGTGGAGGTAAGTCCTTTACCAACTCTTTTTTTATTAGAGAATTTAGATTTTTAAAGTTCAACTGAAAGAGCCTTTTGTGCCATAGCTAGCTTTCTCTTTCTGAGGCCTTGGTATAGAAACAACATATTTTATCGTTATTTGCAGAATCCAAATCAGCTACAAACAGGCTTCCGTTTCTTACTCCACGAAGAGTAATTTCATTGATTTTTCTATGAGAAATGAGGCACATTTATTTATCAAACTCCACCTTCAAGTCTTTGTTGAAGAATGGAGTGATGCTCAACAAATTGTGCTTCAAACCAATTATCAAAGCTACATCTTCAATGACAATATTTCCATGAATCAATTTGCCATATCCCATAGTGAAACCTATACTGTTGTTTCCAAATATCACTATTGGGCCAGCCTCTTTCTTGAATTGTCCCAGCAGTGCTTTGTCACCACTCCAGTCATGTGCCTTGAGAATCCACTGTTCAAGATCCACATAGCATTTTTCTTCTTACATGTTCCCTGCAATCAAAATAATATCAAGTTTTCTTTGGTACTCAAACAAGGTTGGGTCCTTTTTACCTAGTCATATGAATGTCATTTTTCTTATTAACAATCCTAGTCACTTTATCATGTATAATTTCCTTTTTATGGTTTGGATTCCTATCATGGTTAGTGCTTTCTGAGCTAGATGAATTTCTAGGTGACATGAAGTATTTTCTTCCTTTACCTGGACTTGTAGACTTAGGCTTAGCATTTTTGTTGTTTAGGTTTTGACTAATGCATCCTTCAACAAACTGTTTCCTTAATCTAAAACAAGTATTCATAACATTCAGGTTGCATGGCATACAATCAAATTTGTCACAAAATTTATGATTATCATGCATTAAAGGTTTCACATAGCCACAAGTAAATTCAACATTATTACCAGCAGGTTTCTTGCATGCATGAGTAATGTGATTTGTTGAACCATAGTTTTTACAAATCTTTCTAGGGGTGTTGTGAATATGTGCATAATTGTTGTGTTTATTAATGCCTATTTTTCCATTTCAATCTGCCTTTTTCTTCTTAGCATGCATGGTATCATTTTTCTGGACATTTTCCTTTCTTTCAAGCTTAACAGAGGTGGACTTGGCCTTGACTGGTTGCTCTTCTACTTCAATATAAGGCACATCGTTCTTAGCCTTTAGCTCATCCTCATCATTCAATTGTTGTTTAATGATCATACTGACTTCATCAAACTTAGCAATTGCTTTCTTAAATTGGAGCCTTACCATTTTTCAAAATGTGAGGATTACCAAAGACTTTAGTTTTCTTGCCTTTTGTTGACATAAACTTTTTCTTTTTGAGAGTATCACAGTCAAACCCAACTTTAAGCTTAGAATTTTCCTAATATTTCTCATGAAATTCTTGTAGTGCTACATAGGAGTTTTGATAATATTTTATTTTCAGTTCATTCTCAGATATTTGATCTCTTAAGAACTTCTCAATCTGTTCTAGACAAGTGATCTTATTCTTTAAATACTCATTCTCTTGTTTCATGGTTTACATGTTAACCAAGGATAGTTCTAGGTGTTCATTCTTAACAGACAGTTCATCATTGGCTTTCAACAATCAATCAATTTCCTCATAAGCAGCATTCTTACTTGTATAAATATTAAACATCTCAAAACTTATTTCTTCCACATTTTCCTTATATTGAGATTTTGACATGTCAATAGAAGTGAGAATTGGTACCTGACTTATTGAGGTTGATGCTCCTTCATCTGAGTTGGCCATGATGGCCAAGTTACCGTACTCTTCTTCTTCCTCTTCATCAGTATCACCCCAGCATTTGCCCTCGACAATATATGTAATACCAGTCTAGTTCTTTAACAGAGCTTCATACTTGGCTTCTAATTCCAAATACTCTTTGTCCTTTCTGGCTGCTTTTGGCTTTCTACACTCAGTGGCAAAGTTTCCCAATTCATCACAATTATAACACCTTATCTTTGACCTTTCAACAGATCCATTTTTGTAACCTCCTTTGAAATTATTCTTAGGATCTTTGCCTTTACTTCAAGAGCTAAAGTTTGGTTTTGGCTTGAAGCTTTTATTTTTCTTAAACCTTAAGTTTCCAAACTTTCTATCCATGAAGGCCATAGACTTGTTGTCCATACTTTTAAGATATTCAAGAGTGTAGAATTTATCATCTTCAGATTCACTCTTGAAAGATTCATTTTCTCATTGTCATTTTCAACGCTTTCCTCATTTTTCATTCTTTTGCTTATACCAGCTCTTTCCACCTTCATTGGTTCTTTGACAATTAAGGCATTAGAGACATTTACCATTTTTCCTTTGTTTCCTAAAATATACTTCTTTTGAAAGTACTCTAGTTCATATGTCTTTAATATTCCATACAGAGTTTCTAATTGAAGTTTTGTTAGATCTCTTCCTTCTCCGATAACAATAATTTTGTGCTCTAAGTGCTCTGGAAGAGTCAACAGAAACTTCAAGTTCTTTTCTTTTGTCTCATAGGTATTTCCATATAATTGGAGTTCATTGATCAGTTTGTTAAACCTTTCAAAAACCTGATTTATGCCCTCATTTGGTTTTGACATAAATACTTCATATTGTGAGACCAACAACTGTCTTTGATTTTCTCTTACTTCCGCTGTGCCTTCATATAGTAGCTCTATGGTTTCCCAAATGTTCTTGTAAGTGGTGCAATTTACAACAATGCTATACATGACCATGTTTAGGGAATCAGTCAGTATGAGCATGAGACTATTATCAAGTGCAACCTTCTCTCTTTTTGTGTCAATGTACTGAGATGGATATTTGGGTACCCATGTGGTTGGTATTGCATTTGAGCAACTGGTTGTTTCAGGAATTAGTGTTACTGGCATGAAGGGTCCATTCTTCAAGATATCAGGATACATGTAGTTTGCTGTCTTAATGAATGTCAGCATTTTCTTCTTCCATAGAATGTAGTGTTCTATATCAAATGGGGGAATCTTGATACTGTTAAGTTTCTAGGAACTCATCTTGATCTTTGTACTGCTTGTATGTCAACAGCCTAGCTCTGATACCAGTTGTTAGAAATGAGAGCAACCAGAAACTATACAAAAGGGGGTGAATGTATGGTTTCATCTTTTTCAAACTTATTTTATTTTCTATTGGATTTGATTAATAGAGTGATATACTAACTTGTTTGTAGGTTGGTTAATCTATATAGTGTTTATCATAATTATGCAGAATAGAATAAACAAACACACATATTAACTTTCAAACTAATTTTATTAGAATGAAATTGTTACAAATTTGAGATTCTGATTTGAATCTCGGCTTATTGTTCTTGAAAGAAAATAAGGTATGAAAAACTATTCAACACACTGAACTATGAAGTTGTGCATTCAACTAAATAGACAACATGTCTTAGTGCATATGCTTTCACAGTCAGTTATGCTATAACTAGAAATAGAAAAATTGAAATTTACATTTTACTCAATTCTATTTCTAGCTAAGTCTTTCGCTTTGGCATTCTATATCATTTGCTTTCTATCTTCTATCCTTATCGTATTATTCCTTCAACCTTCATTGTAGACTTTTCATTATCTTCACGGGTTTGACTGACCTGATCATGACAATGCTTCAACTTACTTGTCTTGTTCTTCTAAAAATCTCCTTGAATTTAGCTCTTTGAATCAATCGAATACTCTTTTGAATTTGCTTCGAGAAGTCATGGTGATTGACTTCTCGATCAAGTACTGCTGAGACTTCTCGATCAGTCTTCACTTATTTCTCGAATGACTAGACTTCTCGATTGCATACTTCATTTGATGACTTCTCGATTAGGCTAGACTTCTGAAATGATTTGGTTTCACAGACTTCTCGATTGGTTCAACCCTGTAAGTTCTCGTTTGCTCCCTTCAACTAACTTCTCAATTTGGTCAACTGGACTTCTCGTATGAATCACATTTCACACTTCTCGAATAACTACAGTTTCTTTGACTTCTTGATCACTTCGAACATCTCGATCGACTACTAATTTACTTGAGTATTATGACACTTCTCTACCAGCTTCACATGAGACTTTTCTATCAGGATGACTTCTCGATCACATACTTGACTTGGAGCATTTTCCACTGCAAATCTTATTTTAAGAAGTCTTCATTTATTTGATGCATGATTCAGACTTGAATCTTCTATTAACAGTTGGTTAGATTACGAAGTTGCATGAATAGTAATCATGATAACTCAACACTAGAACAGGACAGGTAAATAATACTACATCTACACAGAAATCAGGAAGAAATGAAGACAAGGCAGACACAGTGAATCAAGACATTAGAAGAAGTTTTGAAGTCTACTACAGGTCACTGAAAGAAGTTCATTAATATGTTCAAGCCTCAGTGAAGAATAATGTGCAAAGACTTTCAGGGTTTCAGAAGTGTTGAAGATTAAGTGTAGAAGTGCCACTAGAAGATTTCAGTGTAAAGGCATTGATTGAAGATAGACAGTGTTCGAAGCATAGGAATCTAGAATGGTGAAGACAAAGGTTATAGAAGACAGCTGCAGTCTTGAAGTTATACTCACTGAAAGAAGTTCATTCATATGTTCAAACGTCAGTGAAGAACAGATAATGAAGTATTCAAGATTGTAGTAATAATGAAGGCGTTGTCGAAGTACCAGAAAAGATTCTAGTGAAAGTACTATGTTTATCAACAGTCAGTGTTTGAAGCAATGCAACAGTCCAAGGATAATCAGTTGAAACAGAACAGAAGTCAAGGGAATTCAATTCAGTGTTAGTCGTTTGTGAACCAGACCAGTGCATTAAGCGTCACTACAACAAGAAAAGAATTGTCTTGTTTAATCAGAAGAAATTCAGTTGATCAAGCCAGAAGAGTAAAAATCAAGTGGTAAATATTTCAAGCATTTCAAGAAATTGATCAAGGCAAGTATTACTACATTTGGTGGCTTTTAAACTCTTAAAACAATGTAGAGGCGCAAGGAAATACTTGTGGAAGTAGTTCAAGTGTTTTTTGGCGCCTGCACTAGGAACTCAGTGTGCAGGCGCAATAAAATAAGTTCAAGGCAAGAAATTCTGCAAGGCAAGGTTTTTGTGGCGCCTACATACTGGAATTGGTGTAGAGGCGCAACAAAAACATTCCAAAGCTCATCAAAGTCCAAGGGGAAGATTTCGTGGTGCCTGCACAAGGAACTTAGGAGTGCAGGCGCAACAAACCTCAAGCCGAGGCGCAAGGAAAGTCAAGGCATAGTTTAGTGGCGCCTACACACTGCAACAAGAGTGTAGGCGCAACAAACAACAACAAAGGCGCAAGAAACAACTCCCAAGTTTGTGTTAAGTGTTTACTGACGCCTATACAAGGTGCATGGTGTAGAGGCGCAACAAAGAAGCTCCCTAGGCGCAACAAAAGTTTAAAGGCTCAACAAAGGAACTGTGGTGGCGCCTACTCTCCATAAGCACTCTACAGGCGCAAGAAAGGACTTACGCATTGAACAGAAACAAATCAATTTAATTGATTTGAAAGTCTACACCATATAAAAACAAAATGACTAGTTCATTTTGGTTCGTGGATTTTTTGGAAACACACAGCTAACCAGAGAGATACAAAGAGATATTTAGAAGCCGGAGAAGAAGAAGTCACATTGCCATATTCATACCTTCTTCACCGGAGTTTTATAATCTAGTCGGTTAATTATGTTACAAATACATAGGGCTAATATAAAACACTATCTGTTAGCTTGATTCCATTAGTTCAAACACATAGTCAAATATTGTATAGGGATTAAAATTTATCTCTTTGTAGAAGCAAAGAACTAATCTGTTCTTTGGAAATCAGTTATATTTTTAACCGGGTGTAGCAACCTCAGGGATTATATACGAAAGATATATTCCCCGAAACCTGTCTCGTTAAATTACTTGCTAATTTTCTAGAACATTTTTGTTTATTCCTAAACATTGAAAATTAGTAAGCCAACCTCTCTAACACTATTCACTTCATGAACTCGAACCACTAACCGAACTCTAAATTATTTATCTGCAAAAGATTCGAAAGATTTTTTTTTTAAATTAGTGAGTATCGTATTCAACCCCCCTTCTACGATACTTCAGGACCTAACAATTGGTATCAGAGCCAACTGATTGATATACAAATCAGGATCCGTAACCCAGTGAAGCTCAGGGTGTCGAAGCTACTTGGACTTATACCCTTTATTTTTAATTTTTATTTTAGATTTATTTATTTTTTCAGAAAATTTAAAATTCTTGAAAACTAAAATTTTTCTTAAATATTAATTTACGATATTTTAATTTTTAAGAAAATTCAAAATTCTTGAAAATTAATTTGTTGTATATTTTTATTTTTGATTAATTTATTTTCTAAGAAAATTAAAAATTCTGTAAATTTAAATTTTTCTTAAATATTAATTCGAGGGTACTCAAGGGTTTGTAAATGAAGATTTTTTCGGGTATTGAAGACAACAAAATTTGACTGAAGATTATCCAATGAAGTTAATTCTGGAACAGGTTGAAGAAATAGTGGTAATAATTTCCTCAGAGGTTTACTCCATAGGATCCCACTAATATTTTAGAAGCTGCAAAAAAAGAGATTAATTTGGGTACAGTTTTTGGGTAATATGAGTTGTATTTTTTGGATGAAAAATCTAAGGGGTTTGAAGTAGTGAAGGAGAACAGATTGGACTACCTGACATCTCTGTACAAGCCTTAAAGATTATTCTACATGGAGATTACAGGGAGTTCGTGATAACACTGCAGATCATCTAGAACACAGGATTACAGCCAACAGGGATTTAAGGATACAACCACATTGTTTGTAAAAGACCTGTATATGCTGAAGGCCTATGAACTAGAACAAGAGCTGAAGAAGATAATATTTGGTAAAACAGGTTGTTAGCATATCCACTGTATTTTTGACCCAGGAACCAAATTTGATTGACGTCAAGGTTGAGAACCTCTGAACAGAAATGAAATGATCCTAGAAGCTGAATTGAAGATGTAGTAGCTCGAGGTAGTGGTCAAGGTTTTGCATGTGAATTTGACACTTAGGAATAACTTGAGAACTGGACTACAAGTCAAGCCTGCAGGGCAAATGGAAGTTCAGTGACATCAGATTCAGACGGAATCCCAATTCTAAATCTAAGGTCATTACCTATAGATTCCATAAAGGAGATTTTCAAGATCAGTTCAAGAGGTGGTTGCAAGACAGGGATGGTTTAAAATAGAAAGACAAGATCAGGGGTTTGCTACACAGTTTGAAGAAGCCCGTACAAGCAAATGATGACAGACACTATGTTTGGGTGAAGTAGGAATCTCAGGCATTAGTGAGGATGCAGCAAGGGAAAGCATTTGTTGAATGCAAGGCTGATTCTATCAGTGACAGTGATGAACCAAATGGATATCTGGCATCAATGACCAACACTGGAGATGAATTACTAAGCACTTCACAGGTACACATTCTAACTAGTATACCTTTATCTAATTCAAAACTATATGATTATTAGGTATTGAAATGTATTATATCCATGTCAGCATGTTAGCATCTTAGGACTTAAATGCTTAATTGATTGCTAAGAATAAGATTGCATGCTAGGATTCATGAGTTTAAATAAGTACATTTCATACTTGATTTTATATGCAGTAAAATGAATATCTAGAATTTGATAGGGTGTTCTAGACGATTAGGTGTATCCCCAAACATTTGCTGAAACTTGAGTTAAATCTAATGTGATTTAATACCTCTGCTAATGTTGTGAAAATTGCTAATAGACAAACAGGTCATAGATCAGATTTTATTTATTCTTAATGACAAATGGCTTGTTAATTGTTTATGTGCTTATTTTCACATGATTTGCTCTTACTCATATAGTTGCTCTTAAATGCTATATTAGAACATGTATTGCTTGTTAGGGATAAATGGATAAAAGATGGTAGAGTTATTTAAGTAGTCAGTAAGTCATGTAGATTCGAAGCTATATCTAAAACTGACTTAGGTAATTAGAGATTGTTAAAAACGTTAGACAACGACAGAATGGATTAGACAGAATTAGTAATTAATTTATTAGTTCTTCTATCCATGTGCTTTTATGCAGTGAAGCTGAATATTTACCATGTGTTCTTATTTCCATGCTTGTTTAGTTAAATTTGAAAATGCATATCTTAGGACTTGCATAATCTTAGACAAAGCATGTATAAGAGTCACAATAGGGTAAAGACTGCTAGTTCACCTTAAGTTAGGTTGAAATCACTAGTCTCATAGCCTAAAGACTACTTTGTCAAGGCTGCAGTATATGAGAAGTGATCAGTCAAAGATTAGCTTGTGCATATTAAGGTTGAAGCTGTTGTTACCTCTGAAAATATCTCTAACCCATCTGGACTCAATTGAAGTTGAGTACCAAGAAGCTTAATCTTTTGTGATCGCAGAGTATGTTATGAAAGCGAAAAATTATGTGACTTCGTAACATTTATTGTTCGAGGCATATGATTAAGATTAAAGCTCTTCTATCACAACTGGTTGAGAAGGCCTCCCCGATGGTAACCTTTGGAGATGACAGCAAAGGATGTACAAGGGATATGGCCATCATGTGTTAAGAACTGTCATCAGTGGAAGCAACTTACTTGTGGAAGGACTTAAGCACTAAAGGGCACTAGGGAATTCTTTTTCAAGGGTTTTCTGGAAAGGTGTTTGATCTCAAGCAAGAAGGTTGGAAGCTCGCTCAACTGAGAGTGAGAAAATTTGTTCGTAGCTGACATGGAATTTGGATGCGAAGGTGAAGTCAACTTATCAGTGAAGCTTCATCAATGAAGAGTTAGCTATTGCAAAGGAAGCTCTCACACTTGTTACTCAGCAAGGCAATGGATTCTTTGATAAAGAAGAAATTGGTGAGAGGACTGCTTCATATGGAATTCTATCAAGAAGGACATTTTGAAGTATGTCACATAGGGAAGTCAATGGAAACATCACACTGAAGAAAAGTCATATGCTTAGTGGTGATTGAAATTGGTAACCCTAATTTCGAATTGGTGATGTTCAAGCATTCAACAGACAAAATGTCACAAATGGTGATTGATCAAATAAGGAAGATCAAGTTGGAAACAATTGGTAAGCTGTGAGAACTTTGAAGTCAGATATTGGAACTGCATTTCGCGAGTGAAATTCTAAATGAAGTCTGCACTGAAAATGTATTTGGAAGCTGAAGCAATTGACACAGCATGCTGCTTTATTCAACAAGATCGTGAAAAGACATAATTTGAGTTAATGGCCAACCAGAAGCAAACACTGAAGCTATTTCGTGTGTTTGGAGGGAATTGATTTTTAATGAAGATTTATTTGAGTATCTTGACAAGAAGTTAGGGCTCATGGAACAATTCTCCTCGGCTACTCAGAAGTGATTAAAAGTCTGAATGTGACGACCAACTACACCAAGCTCCCAAGCATTCAAGTGAACGGCTATTCTGAATCTTTGACAAATTCAGATACTGATGTAGAAGCTGAGGTTGCAGAAGGAATTAATGTTTAGCAGCAACTTAGGGGAGTAAATAAAAGAAGGATCTACTAGTCGTACTCAACAATGAAGATCAAAGGATTTCATTAAGAACATTTCTGCCAAGACAAAAGGTTTGAAGTCAAATTCTATCCTGGAGTCTCGTTCTTAGTGATCCGGATTCTTATGCAGAGGCTAGAAGTGCTAATCGAAATGATCATATATTCTTCGGAACCTAACATTGGGAAAGAGCAATTGTCAACTTCTAACAATTGGTATAACAATTGGTATCATTAACAATTGGTATCACCCATAATCTGGAATCCCAAAGAATACTGGAGATGCACAGATTGATCCAGATTGAGTGATTGCAATGCAAAGTGATCTCAATCAGTTAGAAGGCAGAAACCACTGAAGCTGGAACCCATACCACTAAAGTCGAAGCTGAAACTGGTACAATAAGGGTTCTCAGATACTGGATGACTATTTGGCATTGTTATGAGGGGCAAAGCCAAACTGGTTGCTACAGTACTTTAAAGGAGAAGGTATCGACGATGATGGAAACAAAATCTTCGGGACTTTCAAGATCAAGCAGTAAGCGCCAGTGACGAGACTTGATCCTTTGGGACTCTTCAATGGGGACCTAACAATTGATCCCCTGGGACCCTACCTTTAGGCCTGAACAAGTTGAAGATCTAATAATAGGACATCCCTAGAGCAATTGCACTCCTGAATGGTGAGCTAGAAGATGAAGGTGCAGATCCATTACAATTTGTATATCATTCTCTTCGCAAGCTTTTCTATGACGGAGGTAAAGGATTCAAGCAAAACGTCAAGGACATGGTATGACTCTCTAACTGTAAATTACTTAAAAGTGATTTTTTTTATTAGAGTTGTTATACATATCTCTCTAGAAATGCTAGGCACACACAATGACACATATATGTGCAAGTATACCTTAATTCTCGATATGCCAATGTGCAAGTTTCCAAGTGGAATCTAGAGAATCTTATCTTATAGCTAAGTTATGAATTGTTAGATATCTTAGGGATAACCAATTCTTGGAATCTGGGACCCTAAAGATAATAGGTTTAACCTAATTGGCTATATAGATATAGATAATGCAGGTTGTAAGAAAGACAAGGAAGTCATTCCTAGAAGCTGTCAATTTCCAGCAACTCTGTTGAACTCTTCACACCACTGAAGGAACAAGCTAATGGACATCAGGTATCATTTCTTTTGAGAGTTGTCCTTAGTCGAATAACTTGCAGATGTTTGCTAAATAACTTGATGAATTTATTTTATCTAAGTTGGTTAGTAAACTTGGGATATTATTAATATGCAGAGTTGTTGGAAATCTCATCTGCAAGGAATTCTTAAATAAGCTCACAAGTATTAAATGTTCAATATTCAAAGACTTGTGAATTTATTTGAAATCCAGTACCTCATATTTTTTTGCTATTAGTTTAATTATCTTGCTTGTAAAGTATTATGCATAAGTAATAGTTAAATTATTTAGCATAAGTATTTAATTTATTTTGATTTGTTTAAATCATGATGATATAAAACAATTCAGTGAAATATCTGTTCCATGATTTAAGTAAATTAAAATAAATTAGAGGCATAATTATTTGTATATTAAATATTAGATAAGAATTAGTCAATGATATCTTGCTTAAATTGCTTTGATATTTTGCTCTAAGAGTCTTAAAATATTTTATTACAAGTAATTGTGATGCTTTTGATATTAGTGATGGTATTTAGAATTTCTGTTCTAAATAATTAATGCATATTTCAAAACTCACTAATATTGGAAGATGAAGTATTTTCTAAGTTATGTGTATAAAATTCTCAATGTTTTATATACTTAGAAAATATTTCTAAAATTGATTTTATTGCGAGGGGTTGTAAAAAGAATCACAAGTATTACTTTTTTCCTATTTAAAGGACTTGTGAATTTCTTTTCAACTATAACCTCGAGCTTACGTATATCAATTAGTAATTGTTATGAGTACGCTTACAATGTGCAAAGTGACAATTATTAGATATGGCGTAGGAAGTTAAATGCTAATATTCAATCTAATGAATATTTTAGTATTTAGTGAATTTATTTTATCTTATTGAAATTATGGATTGAAGCAATTCAATGGTTATTAGTTTCATAATTTTAATTTGATAAAATAACAGAAGCACAATTTCTTGCATCTTGAAATTATTGATAAATATCGAATAATTGGTATCAGCGTGCAATTAATTGTGATATGCTTATTGTTCTACTGAATAATTGCCATGTATAGTTTTTATAAATGCATGTGATTGGCAATTGCTTAGTACAACATAAGTATTTAATTTATTTTGGTTTATTTAAATCATGATGATATAAAACAATTCAATGAAATATCTGTTCCATGATTTAAGTAAATTAAAATAAATTCGCAGCATAATTATTAGTAGTATAAATATTCTCTTTTATTACTTTGTGATAATTGAATAATATTTTATTACAAATTAATTGTGATATATTGATACTAATGGATTTACTTAGTTTTTATTCTTAGAAACAATTGGTATCAATATATTTAGTTTTCTTTCTTTAACTGGTTTACGATCCTGAATGTATTTAAAAGAAATTTTTGTCTATTTTTTTTCAAAATGTTTTATTCAAAGATACATTCATTTCTCTATCAGTTTTAGTTAAGAAAACTTAAGAATTCTTTTTCAAAACTTCTCTTTTGAAAAACTTTTCTTTAGGATAATATTTCTTTTATCTCGAAACTTTATCCTCTCCCAAAAGCTTGTTTTAAATGTTTTATCTAACAAAGCTTTTTCTCTCTTGTTGAAAATGTGTTTTAACTTCGAGGTATCAATCACTTGTAAAATGATTTGTTTTCAAACACTAGTTTCAATGTATGTTTCACATTGATTCATAGTCACAAAACAGTGATTGTTGCTTTGAAGGCCTAGTACTGTATTGTTAAGCATTCATTCAACCCTAATTGTCATGTTTTTATTTAAAGTCGGGGATATTATAATTAGGCAGAAGAAAATGATGTAAATCATAATTGAATTATGAGTCGGAAAATCATTGTCTTCTATCTGATAAGGATGTTTTGCAAAATTATTTTCAAAACATACAGTGCTTAGGTTTAATGGAAAAGAATCATTTTATTGAGATAAAATTTGGTAAGAGAGTTGAATTTCTTCTTTGGTGTAAATTCCCGCGTTTTATTATGGGATAAGCATCTGAAAGAAATTTCTATTGGTGTCATGCTCTTAAATGATAAATTTTTTGATTTGACAAAACTCTTTTATTAAAAGTGCTTTGATGCAATCATTTACCATTCCTTCATATATTTTTCTTTCTCCTTGAGATGAAAAATATGTTTTGAAAAATGGCCAACTATTTATACAGCTTAAGGCCATATACTGATTTGAAGAGGCGATAAATAATCACAGTATTTGTTGTCGACAAACCCAGGAGGTTGATCAACATACACTTCTTCATCCAGTTCACCGTTTAAGAATGCACTCTTGACATCCATCTGATAGACTTTAAAACCATGATGTGCTGCGAATGCTAAGAACATCCTTACGGCCTCTAGCCTTGCTACTGGTGCGTAGGTTTCATCATAATCAATTCCTTCTCTTTGAGTATAACCCTTAGCAACCAGGCGAGCTTTATTTCGTGTTACAAGTCCATTTTCATCCATCTTGTTTCTGAATACCCATTTTGTTCCAACAACAGATCTATTCTTTGGTCTGGGTACCAGCTTCCATACCTTCTGCCTTTCAAACTGATTGAGTTCTTCTTGCATAGCAATCACCCAATCAGCGTCATCTAGGGCTTCTTCCACCACTTTAGGTTCCAATTGAGAAAGGAACACTGAGTATAGACATTCATTCTCAGTGGCAATTTCAGCTCTAGCTTTTCCTCTAGTAGTCACTCCGGCATCTGGATCACCAATAATTAGCTCAAACGGATGGTCCTTGCTCCAAGTACGATCCCTAGCAAATGTTCTTGATGACTCAGCTTGATCTTGTAAGTGAAGGTGACTTAGTCTAGAAGTACTTCCACTAGCTCTTCTTGAGCCAGTACTAGCTCCCCCTGAGTGAGCTGCTCCCCCTGAGTGCATACTTACTCCCCCTGAGTTAGTACCAGGTCTAACGGAAGGTGATCCCTCAGCCCTAGTGTTTTGTATTGGCGAGACACTAGACTCTTGATTAATTACATTATTTATCATTGGATCACTACCCTGCACTACAGACTCAGGAATTGTATCCACTTCATCAATATCCATATTTTCAAATCTTAGGGAAGGGAGCTTTGAGTCGTCGAATGTGACATTAAGGCTTTCAACCACCTTGCGATCATTAAGCGCAAACACCCTGTACGCTGCTACTACTTCAAGAGAATATCCAATGAAAACCCCTTCATCTGCTTTGGCATCAAACTTTCCAAGTTGTGCATTGTCTCTTAACACAAAGCATTTGGCACCAAACACGTGAAAGTACTTGATAGATGGTTTTCGTTTATTCATCAGATAGTAAGGCGTCTCATTATAGTCTTTTGTAATCAGGGTTCTGTTCTGTGTATAACACGCCGCGCTAACTGCTTCAGCCCAAAAATACAAAGGAAGTCTTGACTCATACAGCATTGTCCTAGCTGCTTCAACCAGTGTCCTATTCTTCCTTTCTACCACCCCATTCTGCTGCGGTGTTGTCGGTGCTGAATACTGTCGTCTGATCCCTTTAGATATTTAGAAATCCATTAATACTGAGTTCTTGAATTCTGTCCCGTTGTCAGATCGGATAGTCTTCATAGTCAGACTTGCTACGTTTTCAATTACCAGTACATGCCTAATGATCTCATGTGGCACTTCATCTTTAGATGTCACAAACTTTACCCATGTGTATTTGGAAAAGTCATCGACTATCACCAGCGCGTATCTTTCCCTTGACATTGACATAACATTAACGGGTCCAAACAAATCCATGTGAAGTAGTTGTAGGGGCTCGGTAATGCTATTCACTTGCTTATCCTTATGCGAGGCTCTTTTCGATTTTCCCATCTCACATGCTTCGCAGAGTCCATCTGGAGTAAACTCCATCTGCGGCAGCCCTCTCACCAATTCTCTCCTTACGAGATTATTCATTGCTTTAAAGTTCAGGTGAGATAATCTTTTATGCCATAGCCAACTTTCATCAGCAGAAGCCTTGCTGTAGAAACACGTGACTTCAGACTGATCAGCAGAATTCATGTCGGCTATGAACAAATTTGACTTCCTTACTCCTTTGAGAGCAAGGCTTCCATCCTTTTTGCTTCGAATCGAACAATCATGCTTCCCAAAGTTGACGTCAAAACCCCTGTCGGTGAACTGACTAACGCTGAGAAGATTATGTCGCAATCCTTCCACAAAAGACACATCCTCAATGATAACATTTCCACAAACAATCTTGCCATATCCCCTGGTGTAACCTTTGCTGTTATCTCCAAAAGTAACCACGGAGCCGGCTCTCAACACCAAATCTGTTAGCAGGGACTTATTGCCGGTCATATGCCTCGATGCTCCACTGTCCAGCACCCATATGACTTTACTCTTTTCCTGTTAACTGCCCTGCAAATCCAGAAAGATTAGGTGTTCTTCGGAACCCAATGATGTTTGGGCCCGACATCAATAATTTTCTTTTTCTTTTCAGATACAGAAGGCTTTGCCTTGTTGCCATCAGGGGCATACATCTTGACTTTGTCTTTTCCCTTGTCAACCTTGACTGGTTTGTCAGGTTTGGGAGTAGACTGGTCCCTCCTAACTTTAGGAGGACTTGAAGTCTTAGCCTTTGACCCATCATGCTTTTTCTTACCACTACTAGATGTATGTTCACCAGATGTACTAGCAGTATTCATCAAATTAAAATAAGCATGCATGATGTTTACAACACATGGCATACAATTAGGATTATTGCATTTGGCATGATTTGCATACATGTTAGGCAAAGCAGTAGTTGCAGGCATGGTATTACAACCAACAGGTTTTTCTTCCTCTACATAGAACGGGCAATAGTAAGACAAATGATCAGTTTGATTACAAATATAGCATGTCTTCCTAGCTCGTGTAGATGTAGATACAGATACAGGTTCAGTTTTAACTACCTCTACAGGTGTTTTCATTTGGTCTAACCCTGCTACCTATTGTTTATATGACACCGTCTTAGCCTCCTTGGTTCCTACACCTCTCTTAGCATAAGCACTCTTACTCGCTCTCTTAGAAGTTGTAGGTTTTACTACTTGTTCTTCCGACTCTTTTTCCATTTTAATCTCATGTTCAATTTTAACAGCAACAGGATATATTGTCCTAGGCTCAAACTGCTTAAAGATAGGTTTTCTAACATCCCCTAAAACCTCAGGCACATTTTCTTTGACTAACACTGGCTCTAACAACTCAGCAGCCCTATTTTTCTTTTTCTGTGTGTAGTCAAGTCCTATGTTTACTTTTTCATTTTTACTCTTGCCTGCCAGTTTCATGTACATGTCCCTTTCTACAAAAACTTTATTAGCGGCTTCTTTAAAAGATTGACATGTTATTTTAAGCTCAGCTAATTCATTCTTAAGTTCTTCGTTAAGGTCTTCCCTAATCTTAAGCTTGTGTTCTAAAACGTCTACCTGATTCATTAACTGCCTTTCTTTACTTTCTCCTGATTCTAATTCCTCTACCTTGGCCTCGAGAAGTCTATTCTTAAGGGAGAGTTTAGCATTTTCCTCATTAACAACGATTAGATTCAGTTGGAGATTGTACATGTCTTTAGTCATGGCAGCTAATTCATTTTGGTACTCAGAAATAGACATTTCATTTACGGTTAGAATTGGTACCTCTGATTTTTCTGAAGATTTTGCCATTAAAGCGAAGTTGCATAACTCCTAATCTTCATCTTCATCAGACTCGTCCCAACCCTTCCCTTCAGTCACAACATACGCCCGGCTTCCCTTCTGTTGCTTGCTAACCAAGGCGTCATATTTCTTTTTCAGATCAGCATAGGATTCCTTGGGATGAACGTATTTGGGCTTCTTGCACTCTGTTGCAAAGTGTCCCAATTCATTGCAGTTAAAGCATCTGAACTTGTTCTTGTCTACCAGGTTAGGTCTGTAGCCACTACTAGATGTGCTACCTCGACCGCTGTAATTTCCCCGGCCACTCACACTACTACCTCTACTGCTGCTGCTGCTTCTTCGGCTGAAAGAACTACCAAATCGTCCTTTACCTTTTCTTGGCTTCCTGAAGCTGATATGAGCAAATTCTCGAGCAATACAGGCATATGACTTGTCTCCTAATTTGTCCAGCTCTTCAAGGGTATAGTATTCATCCTCACTTTCTTCGGATGGATCTTCAATATCTAATATCACCCTTTCAGGATTAGCAGTTTTCAATGAGACAGCTGCAAGTGCCTTTGCAGTAGACTCTTCAGCTACAAGTCCAGATTCACTTACCGCTTTGTATTCTCCACTATTGTAGGATCTTCTTTTGTCATTTGGTTCTTTCTCCAGCTCGTAGGTCTTTAAAACACCATACAGCTTTTCGAGAGAAGTATTTTTCAAGTCTCTTGACTCTCGAATGGCAGTGATCCTGTGTTCCAGATGTTTAGGCAAATTCAAGAGAAACTTGATATTTGAATCGGCCAGTGGATAGACTTTATCTCTTATACTCAGCTCGATAAGCAATTTACTGTAACGTTTGTAAACATCCGCTACCCTTTCTCCTCATTCGCATCTGAACGATTCATATTCAGATATCAGAATGCGCTTGTGATTATCTCTAACTTCCTCGGTCCCCTCCATCACTACAGCCAGTTTATCCCACATGGCTTTAGCTGTTTTTAATCCCTTTATTTGAACATAGTACTCTGAGTTTAGGGATTCAATTATGACGTTGCGTAACGACGCATCCATACCAACCAATTCTTTATCTGCGTCTGAAAAGTCCATTTCCTCTTTAGGAACAGACCGGGATGGTATTAGTATCCCTCCTTCCATTCGCTCTGGCTCAATTCTCATGGGTATGTATGGACCGTTCTCCAATATTCTCAAGTATACCTTGTTTATTGATTCAAGGTAGGCTTTCATCCTTCCTGTCCATTCGTCATAATGTTGTGCATCAAACAGAGGTATCTTAAATCTGTGTGCGGCGGCCATTTTAATAAAGTTTAAAATTAAGATAATACACTTTTCAAATTACAATAAATTATATTTACTTGAAAAATTAATTATCTCACTTTAAATATCCAACACTTAATATCCAATGGGTTTTGCACTTAAGATTCAAGCAAGTTAGTTCTAATCTCAGGAACAGTAGTAGGGTCCACCACTTTTTCAAGTCCAAACAAAAAATTGTCCACTCTCTAGTTGACAGAAGTTCGAATATGTACTTTTTGTTTAGTCAAACAGTTGATTCACTTTTGGCCAAAAGAAAACCCACAAAGCTCTAAGGTACAACGTTTTTAATGTTGTACAAATATTCCTTACACCATGACTCAGAACTTTTTAGATCTATGAACTTTTCAAGAAGAAACAAATAAAAGCTTTCAGCACAAACTTCAAGAAAAATGGATCTGGGATTTTCAAGAACCAACTCAAACAACACAGTAGGATCTCTGTTAGATGTGTTTAACAGGAGCTCTGATACCAATTGTTAGGTCCAAAAGTGTTGTAGAGGGGGGTGAATACAATTGTTTTGAATAATGAGAGAAAATGAAATAAATGCAGGTAATAAATGATGACACAGAATTTCAAGAATATATCTTTATATTCATTGAAGGATTTGCTACAACATTCATAAAAGCATCATAATCAGTTGAACAATAAATACAGCAATTAAGGCTTGATTCAACTGATTCTCTCTCACTTTCTTTTTACAGTAAATGCTCTCTTTTTAAAATATACTGTAGAAAATACAGAGATTGCTTAAAAGTACTTTACAAATAAAACAAAGTGCTGCTTTTATAATGTCGTGTAGACTTGATCTTGTCCTTTTTGTGTACGTGGCCCAATCAGGACTCGTCAACAAAAAGTACTTTCCAACCACTCTGGATCAACCGTTCACAATAAGCCACTTGTCCCTTGAACATTAAATGCTACATATCGACCCGCATCTCGATCTAGGCCTGGACCCATCTCGATCTCGATCTTGGTTGACAATCTCGATCTCGATCTCGATCTGTGAAAATCTCGATCTCGATCTGTGAAAATCTCGATCTCGATCTGTGAAAATCTCGATCTCGATCTATGAGAATCTCGATCTCTATCTCGATCTACCGTGGATAGAGATTTGCCTTGTAATGTTTTACTTCAATTATAAATCTCGACCCGCATCTCGATCTGCTGTGGATCGATATTTGCCTTAGCAAATATGCACTCATCCAATGTTGACCTTCTTTAGTGACTAATTGTGGATTAACCTTTATGAGCAAGTTTCCCTAGCTTCTTCAATTTCTTTTCCTCACTCAATTCAAATGAGATCTTCTATTACTGACATGAACTTGCCTCCAATGTCCTGACACTTGATGCAATGGTCTGGTTCATAAGTGACTAGTCTTGTAGGGGTTCTTGCTTCTGAATGTCAGTTCTCATTTGTTGATTAACCTTTACATTATCCAGATGTTGATATACATTACATGAAATCACTTTGGTCTTCTTGATACTTCTTTGACATTAATTTGATTCTCCATTAGATAAGTTAGGGCATGAGCAATACTGAAATTGAACTTCTTCTCACTTATGCATCCTTGATTAACCAAATTAGTTACTTGTAGTTACCAATTATCATTACCATTTCTTCAGTTGATTGATTCCATGTGCTTCTTCAGTTTCTCTTGTTTTTGCTGTTGTTTTATCTTTTACCTAGTTGAGTTACATAATAATTATGTGTTACAAGTTATTACACCTATGCCTTTCAGTAACCTTTGGAGATGACAGCAAAGGACGTACAAGGGATTTGGCGATCATAATTTAAGAACTGTCATCATTGGAAGAATCTTTCTTGTGGAAGGACTTAAACACTATCTACAGGGAACTACGGAATTCTTTGTTAAGGGTTTTCTGGAAAAGCATTGAAAAGGAAAAGTGTTTGATCTCAAACAGGAAGGTTAGAAGCTCGCTCAGCTGAGAGTGAGGAAATTTGTTCGTAGCTGACATGGAATTCAATATGCAAAGGTGAAGTGAACTTTTCAGTAAAGCTTCATCAGTAAAGAGTTAGCTATGACATAAGAAGCTCTCACACTTGGAGAACAAGACAATGAATTCTTTGATAAAGAATAAATTGGTGAGAGGACTGCTTCTAATTGAATTCTATCTAGAAGGACATTTTGAAGTATGTCACATAGGGAAGTCAATTAAAACATCACACGAAGCAAATTATGTCATGGAAGAAATATGCTTAGTGGTGGTTGATGATAACTCTAGTTACAAGTTGGTGTTGTTCGTGCATTCAACAGACAAAATGTCACATATGGTAATTGATCACATCAGGTAGATCAAGTTGGAAGCAAAGTAAGCTGTGAGAATTTTGAAGTCAGATAATGGAACTGAATTTCGCGAGTGAAGTTCTATATGAATTCTGCACTGAAAAAGGTACTTTAAAGCTGAAGCAATTAACACAGCATGCTACTTTAATCAACAAGATCGTGAAAAGACATCATATGAGTTAATGGCCAACCAGAAGCAAACCACTGAAACTCTTTCGTGTGTTTGGAGGAAATTGATATTTACTGAAGATTTAGATGAGTATCTTGGCAAGTTTGAAGTTAAGGCTTATGAAACAATTTTCCTCGGCTACTCATTAAAGTCAAAAGCCTTCAGGGCATATGTGATGTGAAAACAAAAGGTTATTAAAAGTCTGAATGTATCGACCCACTACACCAATCTCCCAAGCATTCAAATGAATGACTATTCTGAATCTTTGAAGTATGACATCTTGTCAGAGTCAAATTCAGATACTGAGGTTGCAGAAGGAAACAATGATAATGATGTTGATTCAGATCCTATTAGTGGAAATGGTAGTGAAACTACACAACTCGTGGACTTTAACAGAATCCACTAAAAAAGGTGAAGGATCCTCAACACATCCTAGCAGCAACTCAGGGGGAGCAAATAATAAAACAAGGATCTACTAGTAGTACTCAACACAATGAAGATCAAAGGAATACATCAAGAACACATCTGCCAAGACAAAAGGTTTGAAGTCAAAGTCAATCCTGGAGTCTAGTTCTTAGTAAACCAGATTTTGAGTAAAGGCTAGAAGTGATAATCAAGAAGAACATATATTTTTCGGGACCCAACAATCAACATTTGGTATCCCAATGAATAGTGAAGATGCACTGATTGATCCAGATGGGGGATTGCAAATGCAAGATGATCTCAATCAGTTCGAAGGCAGAAACTACTGAAGCTGGAACCCAGACCACTAAAGTCGAAGCTGAAATTGGTACAGTAAGGGTTCTCAGAGACTGGAAGATTTTTGGCATTGTTATGAGGGACAAAGCCAAACTGGTTGCTACAGGTTACTATAAAGTAGAAGGTATCGACGATGATGGAAACATAATCTTCGGGACTTTCAAGATCTAACAGCAAACAACAGAGACGAGACTTGATCCTCTTAGGACCTAACAATTGTTTCTAACAAGATGAGGACCTAACAGAGTTAGGGATTCAAGCAAAACGTCAAGGACATGGTATGACACTCTAACTGCTTATTATATGAAAATGATTTTATATTAGAGTAGTTATACACATATATATCTCTAGAATACTAGGCACACACAATGTAATATATGTGCAAGTATACCATGATTATATTATATGGGGGTCTACTAATGAAAATTTGGCAAGAGATATTTACTAAGTTAATGCAGGGTAGGTACATCATGAGCATGTTGGAAGAGTTGCAGTTCTTTTTGAATTATAAGTAATTCGAAAGAATGATGGAAATTAAAGTAAGTCAAGGATCTTTTGAAGATACGCAATTTGGAAGATTCTAGAACTGCCAAGACTACTTTCCAACAGACCACTAAGCTTGATCAGGGCAAATCAGGTATATGAACTGAAGTGACAAGCTATAGAGGTAACCAGCTCACTACTTATTCAAGTGCATAAAGACCATATATTTTATTCTCGATATGTCTATGTGCAAGTTTCCAAGTGGATACTAGAGAATCTTATCTTATAGCTAAGTTATGAATTGTTAGATATCTTAGGGGATCACCAATTCTTGAAATCTGGGACCCTAAAGATACTAGGTTTAAACTAACTGGCTATATAGATATAGATAATGCAGGTTGTAAGAAAGACAGGGAAGTCATTCCTAGAAGCTGTCATTATTTCCAGCAACTCTGTTGATCTCTTCACACCACGTATAGAACAAGTGCATGGACACCAGGTATCATTTATTTTGAGATTGTCCTTAGTAGAATAAATTGCAGATATTTGTTAAACAACTTGATGAATTCATTTTATCTAAGTTGGTTAGTGAATTTGGGATATTATTTATATGAATATTTGTTAAAAATCCCATCTGTAAGGAATTCTTAAATGAGTTCACAAGTATTAAATTTTCAATATTTAAAGGACTTGTGAATTTATTTGAAATCCAGCACCTCGTACTTATTGCTACTAGTTTAATTATCATGCTTACAATGCAATATACATAAGTGGTAGTGAAATTATTTAGCATAAGTTAGAAGCATAATTACTTGCATGTTAAATATTTAATGAGTGTGAGTCAAGATGTCTTGCTTAATTGCTCTGATATTTTGCTCTGACATTCTTAAATATTTTGTTACAAATAATTGTGATACTTTTGATATTAGTGACAGTATTTAGAATTTCTGTTCTAAGTAATTAATTCATATTTCAAAACTCACTAATATTGGAAGCTGAAGTATTTTCCATGCAATGTGTATAAAATTCTCAATATTTATATACTTAGGAAATATTTCTAAATTTGATTTTGTTTGCGAGAAGTTGCAATTAGGAACACAAGTGTTAAATGTCTATATTTAAAGGACTTGTGAATTTTTATTCAACTATTTTCTCGAGCTTATATATATCAATAATAATTATTATGAGTATAATTGTAATATGCTAGAGTGACAATTATTAGATATAGTGTAGGAAGTTAGATGCTAATATTCAAACCTATGAATATTTTAGTATTTAGCGAAATTATTTTATCTTATTAAAATTATGGATTGAAGTAATTCAATGATTATCAGTTTCATAATTTTGATTTGATAAAATATAAGAAGCACAATTTCTTGCATCTTGAAATTATTGATAAATATCAAATAATTGGTATCAGCATGCAATTAATTGTGATATTTTTAATATTAGTGATAATACAAGTTGTTTATCTGAAATCACTAATAATAAAAATATGTCTAAATGTTTATTGTTCTATTGAAGGATTGCCATGTTTATTTGATATATATGCATGTCTCTGGCAATTGTTTAGTACAATATAAGTATATAATTTATTTTGATTTATTTAAATTATGATGATATAAAACAATTCAGTGATATATTGGTTCCATGATCTAAGTAAATTAAAATAAATTCGCAGCATAATTATTCGTAGTATAAATATTCTCTTTTATTACTTTATGATAATTGAATAATATTTTATTACAAAATAATTGTGATATATTGATACTAATGGATTTGCTTAGTATTCTAAGTAAAAATTAGTGTTTGAAAAAGCCGTTAGTATTAGTATATTTAGTTTTCTTTCTTTGACTGAATTTTAAACTTGAATGTATTAAAAAGAAACTCTTTTCTATTTCTTTTTCATAATGTTTTATTCGAAGATACATTCATCTTTTTATCAGTTTTAGATAAGAAAACATCAAAATTCATTTTCAAAACTTCTCTTTTGAAAATCTTTTGATTTACAGCCCTACTTTATTTTCCCAAACCTAGGGTGTGAATCAAATTTTTCTTGAGGATAATTTTACTCCAATCTCAAAATCTATTATCCTCTCTCAAAAGCTGTTTTTAAAAGTTTTATATTTAAAAGCTTTTTCTCTCTTAATTTTTCTTTTTAAAGTGGCAGAAACTTTGTGACTGCTATTTTATTTGGAGAAATTATTTTTAACTTCGAGGTACCAATCACGTGTAAAATGATTTATTTTTAAATACTTGTTTCAATGTATGTTTTACATTGATTCAGAGTACCAAAACAGTGGTTGTTGCTTTGAAGGCCTAGTACTGTATTGTTAAGCATTCATTCACCCCAATTGTCATGTTTTTATTTTAAGTCGGGGATACTATCAGGCAGACGAAAATGATGTAAATCATAATTGCATTATGAGTCGGAAAATCATTGTCTTCTATCTGATAAAGATGTTTTGCAAAATTGTTTTCAAAACTTACAGTACTTAGGTTATAAAGAAAAAGAGTCATTTTAATTTATTAAGATTTAATTTGGTAGAAGAGTTGAATTTCTTCTTTGGTATAAATTCCCGCGTTTTATTATGGACAGTTTGCCTTATAAGAAATTCATAAGGGATATAATTTTTCTCTGATACACTTTCCCGCGTTTTATTATGGGATAAGTATCTTAAAGAAAATTTCTATTGTTATCATGTTCTTAAATGATAAATCTTTAAACCCGACAAAACTCTTTTACTAAAAGTGCTTCCATTCCTTATTATATTTTTCCTTCTCTTTAGGATGAAAAATATATTTTAGAATGTTAAGGTGATTATCTTTTAATCTTGATTGATTCTTTCCGATTAGCCCCCAGTGGCTACAGAAGCTGGCCAAGAGGTTGAAAACCCATCAATCTCTTACCCAGGCCATAATACCAAACAATGATTCATCCACTTCCATATATTAACCCGTGGAGATATAAGGAACTTATGTAAGTTAGAGGTTGATAAGGGAGAAACTGCACTTGATGCAGCAAATAAGGATGAAGTCGGAAGTGCACCCACAGCTCTACCTACAGAGAAGAAAAGTAGTATATAACTGAGGTAACTGTAAGCTCATCTGTATCTTCTCAAAAGGATGCAGAGCTGAAAAGGCAATAAAACTATCTCTGGAATCATTCTCTCAACAGGATGAGTCCATTGAAATTCGCTCGTCAGCCAGAGCATCTTGTAATGAGTCAAGCACACCACTAGCACTCATGCTGATGGTAAGCCCAAACAGATAAATTCTAGAAACACATTGCAAGGCGTGCACAGTGAGAGGTATATGCATTCAGAGGAGAAACAGACTCTAGCCATGCAGTACATTGTCCAAGGTATCTACCTCAAACAGAAGTTAATCTTCTGCATCCCGAAAGGGAGATCTCTTGTTCAGATTTATCTGGGCTTGAGAGGCAACTGCTTAGCAGGAATTCTTTGGATTAGTCAACTAGGGTATTTATATAAAATTCCTATCATAGGGTTACGAGGGAAACGTAGGCTCTAAATTGCCATTCATTACATTGTCTACTACACTGACCCTCCTGGAAGGAACATTTCCATATCCTGAAAAGGAATGTCCACCTCCCGTTTATGGAGAAGGTGTGAGGCAACTCCTTGATAGAACAAGGCAGGATTCCCTAACATATATTAATATCTTGGGATAACCCATCTCAAAGAGGTGAGGCTCCACTAGACAGTGATTTAGCAATTGCTATTGAGTCTGGTGTTGAGACAATGCTTATGCATGAAAGATCAAGAACACCTCTACGAGGCAATTATCCACTTGATAGTGATTCAGTTGATTCTGATGAATCAGGTGTTGGGAATATATATGAATTGACGGATTTCACTTGCAGGTACAGAAGGCTATTTGAAATACAGAGTGAAAGTGAAAGAGAGAAACACTTAAGTGAAAGTGAGGGAAAGATACACTTAAGTGAGAGATAGGGAGAGAAAGAGTGAAACACTTCTAAGTGCTCGACACTTGAGTGTAAACACTAACAGAACGTAGTAGAAGTGAGGAAACCATAGACCAAACACTTACCCTTGCTACTTCTGAAAGAAAAGCTACTATGTTTTCCCAATCAATGCCAGATGAGAACCTTTTTTGGAAGACAAACCATTCAAAAGATGGGCCATTGGAGGATTCTTCAACTAAGGGGGAGAATTTAGTAAGAAAAAGGAGAAAATGAGAAGTTAATAAAAAGTCTTATCTTCGTACTAGTGAGAAGTTAATATCATTAGGGGAGATTTTAGACATGAAAAAGAAGAAAATCTTATCTTCTGATCCTGATGGGAAACAACAGAATATGGGAGAATCAATGAACTGTATCAAATACTTGAAAGGAGTTGTTAGTAGAGGATTCCTCATCCAAGTGAGAAGTACAAAAAAGAATTGACATTTCTATTGATTATCTAAAGGGAGAAGAAGAAAAAGAAGAAGAATCACATTCTTAGGGGGAGAACATTATTTGAGTTGTGTTCTATGTTCAACAGAAGACGTTCCTGGGAATTTGAATTCTTATGAATCTTTGTTCATGATAAGTTCTTTAAGTTCAAACTATGAAGGATTTTGAAGCAGAGAAAGCTCAATCAGGCAGAAATGAAGATGATACTACATGAATATCAGTTCAGTGCTAGAGGAACATACATCTTTCATTTCAGTTACACAAGAAATCTGGAAATGCAGAATCTGATCCAGAAAAACCAGTAGCATTATTTACAAGTCTCGGACGATTACTTTTTCTAGTTGTTAGTTGAGTTATCCTCTCTATGGGATTTGTTTGCTAAGTTTAACAATCAAATAGGGGGAGATTGTTGGTGAGATTACGAAGCTGTATGAATAGTAATCATGATAACTCAACACTAGAACAGGACAGGTAAATAATACTACATCTACACAGAAATTAGGAAGAAATGAAGACAAGGCAGATACAGTGAATCAAGACATTAGAAGAAGTTTTGAAGTCTACTACAGGTCACTGAAAGAAGTTCATTAATATGTTCAAGCCTCAGTGAAGAATAATGTGCAAAGACTTTCAGGGTTTCAGAAGTGTTGAAGATTAAGTGTAGAAGTGCCACTAGAAGATTTCAGTGTAAATGCATTGATTGAAGATAGACAGTGTTCGAAGCATAGGAATCTAGAATGGTGAAGACAAAGGTTATAGAAGACAGCTGCAGTCTTGAAGTTATACTCACTGAAAGAAGTTCATTCATATGTTCAAACGTCAGTGAAGAACAGATAATGAAGTATTCAAGATTGTAGAAATAATGAAGGCGTTGTCGAAGTACCAGAAAAGATTCTAGTGAAAGTACTATGTTTATCAACAGTCAGTGTTTGAAGCAATGCAACAGTCCAAGGTTAATCAGTTGAAACAGAACAGAAGTCAAGGGAATTCAATTCTGTGTTAGTCGTTTGTGAACCAGACCAGTGCACTAAGCGTCAGCACAACAAGAAAATAATTGTCTTGTTTAATCAGAAGAAATTCAGTTGATCAAGCCAGAAGAGTAAAAATCAAGTGGTAAATATTTCAAGCATTTCAAGAAATTGATCAAGGCAAGTATTACTACATTTAGTGGCTCTTATACTCTTAAAGCAATGTAGAGGCGCAAAGAAATACTTGTGGAAGTAGTTCAAGTGTTTTGTGGCGCCTGCACTAGGAACTCAGTGTGCAGGCATAACAAAATAAGTTCAAGGCAAGAAATTCTCCAAGGCAAGGTTTTTGTGGTGCCTACATACTGGAATTGGTGTAGAGGCGCAACAAAAACATTCCAAAGCTCATCAAAGTCCAAGGGGAAGATTTCGTGGTGCATGCACAAGGAACATAGGAATGTAGGCGCAACAAATCTCAAGCCGAGGCGCAAGGAAAGTCAAGGCATAGTTTAGTGGCGCCTACACACTGCAACAAGAGTGTAGGCGCAACAAACAACAACAAAGGCGCAAGAAACAACTCCCAAGTTTGTGTTAAGTGTTTACTGGCGTCTATACAAGGTGCATGGTGTAGAGGCGCAACAAAGAAGCTCCCTAGGCGCAACAAAAGTTTAAAGGCTCAACAAAGGAACTGTGATGGCGCCTACACTCCATAAGCACTCTACAGGCGCAAGAAAGGACTTACGCATTGAAAAGAAACAAATCAATTTAATTGATTTGAAAGTCTACACCATATAAAAACAAAATGACTAGTTCATTTTGGTTCGTGGATTTTGTGGAGACACACAGCCAACCAGAGAGATACAGAGAGATATTTAGAAGCTGGAGAAGAAGAAGTCACATTGCCATATTCATACCTTCTTCACCGGAGTTTTATAATCTAGCCGGTTAATTATGTTACAAATACATAGGGCTAATATAAAACACTATCTGTTAGCTTGATTCCATTAGTACAAACACATAGTCAAATATTGTATAGGGATTAAGCTTTATCTCTTTGTAGAAGCAAAGAACTAATCTGTTCTTTGGAAATCAGTTATATTTTTAACTGGGTGTAGCAACCTCAGGGATTATATACGAAAGATATATTCCCCGAAACCTGTCTCGTTAAATTACTTGCTAATTTTCTAGAACATTTTTGTTTATTCCTAAACATAGAAAATTAGTAAGCCAACCTCTCTAACACTATTCACTTCATGAACTCGAACCACTAACCGAACTCTAAATTATTTATCCGCAAAAGATTCGAAAGATTTTTTTTTAAAATTAGTGAGTATCGTATTCAACCCCCCTTCTACGATACTTCAGGACCTAACATTAACCTTTATTCTTGACTCATATTTACACACTAAATCACAGTAAAAACATGCTTATATCTGCAAGTACATTAAAACATACTAAGTACCCATCCTAATACAAAAGTTTTACATGTGTTACATCAAGACAAATAATTAATCATGATAGGTTTGATTTGATCCAACAATATTTATGGTTATATAAAGTTCTATATACTTGTTACCAAAATAATGTTTTATGATTGCTATGTTATCATGCTTTAGGTCCATTTTTTTACACATCTTGTACATTGTTTGTATGACTGATGAACTAGATGTTTATTTTCTTTAATTATCTCCACCATTTCCATTGAGACACTCTAATGTCATTTTAATATTGATTCAGTTATTAATATTCTAGTGTCTAAGTGGTGCAAATTAGATGGTACACTTGTATTTTATATGTTGGATATCATGTATTAGTACTAGACATGTATTCAAATTTGTTTAATTATTATCAAAATTATGTATACATTATATTTACTGAAATTATTATTTTTCATATCTATAATTATTATTAATTTTAAACTGATATTTATGATTAAATAAAATATTAGTCCCTCATAAAATTCTTTTAATTAAATTTTTTTGGACTAATATAATGATTTCTTAATTTTTAAAATATTAGATGTGCCAACGAAAATCTTTTATTTTAATTATTTAAGAGGATGATAAATCACATAATGCACGTGTATAAATTAATGTATAAATCGACCAAACGGAAGATTCAATATATTAATTTTGTAAAACGGAATTTTTAAATTTCAAATTGTAGGATTTAAATTATTTTTTACCCACCGATAATATAATTTAATCTTTTACTTTTTGTAATCTTATGTTTAATGTTAAAAATTAATTATATATTAATAGTCGACCCACCAGTAGATTTTAATATTAAATTAATTTTTATGGAAACATTTTGTGTATTTAAATTTGTTATTTAAATAAACTGTTCATCCCTTGATTTATTTAATTGATGTTTTATTTGGTGAAATAATTATTTTTCATCATGTGGATTAAATTTATTGTACTTATATGAATATCTCGATAACCTAAACAAAAATGCAGAAGTGGCCGTATTGTACTGTAAAGCATAATGTAACGTAGTATGTAATATAGTATCAATAACTCAACAGAACAAGAAAGACAAATAAACAATATTAATGTGAAGCACAGGAATCCACGAGGATAATAAAAAAGAAGACATTTATACACTACTATAGAGCATCAAGGACTGAATCATCTAAAGCATCAAATAAAGAAGTTCATTAATATGTTCAAGTCTCAGTGATGAATAAAAGGTCAGAAGCAATTCTGAATCATGCAATGAAGTAGTACAAATATAAGAATCATGATTTCAGTGGAAGAAACAAAGGAATAGATGTGGATATGTTAACTGACATTAGTTGAAATTGAAGAACATTCTTATCAGTGTTAGTCGTCTGTGAACCAGACCAGTGCACAAGATGTCAACACGACAAGAAAAGAATCGACTCTACATAATAAAGGAATCAGTTATCTGCAAGAAAAATTGCTGACAGACAAAGAAATAATTTCAAAGAATAAATTACAGGTATTTCTGAAGTCAAGTCAAGTCAAAATTCAAGAGTAGTTAAGGTCAAGTGAAGATAAATAGAAATCGGTTGATTTATTTATATAAGTCAAAAGACCATCTATACTCAAAAGCGCCCATAAGCTTATCAAAGCTCAAAAGCGCCCAATAAGCTCATCTATGACTGCAAGTGCCTAATAGGCCAATCAACAACTGCAAGCGCCTAATAGGCCAATCAACAACTGCAAGTGCCTAATATGACAATCAACAACTACAAGAGCCTAATAGGCCAATCAATAACTACAAGGGCCTAATAGGTTAATCAACAACTGCAAGCGCCCATAAGATTCAATCAACTACTTGAAGCGCCCACAAGAAACTCCTTTGTTAAGCCTACACTATAAATACAACTCATTCAATTCAGAATGAAGTGTGTGAGAGAATTTGCATTCACTTCTGTCAACAACCTATGATGAGCATTCAATGCCATAAATACCTAGATAGTATTTTGTTGAATCGAATTGATTGTAATTCATTGTAGCTAATCATTTATTTGATTAGATTGTAGCACCTCATGGATTTATTAATATACCAATATTTCCCTAAATTTTTTGTGATTGTTTGTCTACTCATACTCATATATCAAGAACACAAACATACGAATACTAATCCGCATTTAAAAGTGAAAAATTACCATCATATTCAACCCCCGCCATTCTATGATAATTTAGGACCTAACAATTTGTTAGGTCCAAATGTGTTGTAGAGGGGGGGGGGGTGAATACAACTTTTCGAATTTAAGAAGCAATAAATACCATGTAATAAATGAACACAATGATTCAAGGAATATATGTCTTATATATAACTTGTAAGGGTTGCTACAACATTCATTACAAAGTACACCAGAAGTAAAGAGGGTAGTAAATGATACTAAGCTCTGTGAATGCTCTCTCTCTCTTTTACAAGTGTTTATCTCAAAAATATTGCTCTCCCTAAAATAATACACAAGTACTTCTATTTATACTACTTGTAATCTATGTCCTGTAGTCTTCAAAGATTAAGATATACGTGGCCCAATGATGTCCACATAAATCTTATCTTATCTTGAAAGCTTGGAAATCTGCCAATTAGATGATGTCATGTGTCATGTTGAAACTGCCCTCTATGTAGAACATCTACTTGAGAATTTCTACTTGGCCATCTCGAATATTTAAGTCGAATATTCTACATAGAAATATTCTACTTGGCCATCTCGAACATTTAAGTCGAATATTCTACATAGGAATATTCTACTTGGCCATCTCGAACATTTTATACTTAAAGAAATTCTGGGCTTCAACTTGAAACTTCAATGCAACATCTTGAACTTGTGATTTCTTTATGTCTTCCATATTCTTCAACAAGCTCTTGAACCTGGATCTCTATTACTGACATAAACTTGCTATCAATGTCCTAACACTTGATGCAATGGTCTGATTCATAAGTGACTAGTCTTGATAGTGTCTCTATTTCTTGAATAGATTACCATATTCAATTAGTAATGTGGCTTTCCAATTATTGATTTCCTTCTTGTTCACTTGAAATCAATTAGTCTTATTGATACTGATAGTTATGATCTTGAATCTATAAGTGAAAAATCACTGAGGCATGAACAACTATGTCTTGAACTTCTTTCAATGATTTCTTCTTTGTTTGATCATAGTTAACATGTTGAATTGTATCAATTACCTTGTCTTCATTTAACATTGATTTCTTTGTGGCTTCATATTCTTGATTGTCTTCTAATTAAGTATCTTTTCTTTTAGTTGAGTTACATAAGTTATAGTGTTACAAGTTTAGACACTCTTCCTTTCAATCTCCCCCTATTTGATAGTCTAACAGTGACATTCAAATTAACAAGGGATAACTCAACTAAACAATGAGACGAGAAAAAGATAAATAACATTACTGTCTTGTTTAAATTATAACTGAAATAAACCTGGAAAACAATTCAAAGAACTAGAATAAATAAAACTTAAGGTAGACAAAGAATTCAAACTTCGAATTAAAGACCATTTGAGTGATTCCTATCACCTGGATTATTTCATATCTTTCAGTCAAACTTATATCACCTTATTGGATCCACTCTGATTCACGGTTACAGTATGGTAAGTTAGCCTATCTCGCATACCGTGATCAGGTGAATTTTCCTCAAGTGAGTTAAAGCAACCAACAGATATGAAGTTTTTCCAACTTCAAGTTCACACCACTCTGACCTTTAATTCTAATTCTGTCTCCTCTTCCTAGCTTCTTCAGCTTGGCACTTCTTTTCTTTTAGCTTTCTGCGCCTTTCCTTTTGCTGTTGTTCTCTCTTATAGACTGGATCATGAAGTTGCTTTCACCTTGCATTCAACAAACTTACCGCTTCCATTTCTAGAGGATTCCTGGGCTCTGGATAAGGATGCTTGAAAAGCCTTCTGAGTTTGTCCACCTCCTGAGTAGTTCTGATCTTTGGAATATCCTCAAAATTCTTCATTATGAGCTGAGATTTCCAATGTGATTTATCAGCCTTGAACTGACAATAGATCATTTTGGGGTAGCCCTTGACACGGTTAGTATTATAGACACTAACCGCATCTCGCTCCATTCGCTTCTTCTCCACCACTACTTCAGACAAGTACTTCAGAAGTCTCTGCTTCTCATCCACATTCTCATTCTCCACTTCGCCCCATTTGAACACTTCTAAAACTCTTTCCAGAAATGCGGCATCTTGAGTCTGCAGCAGCCATTTCCTACTCATATGCAATAATGTTTGATTCTGGTCTGCATCTATGAACGCCAAAGCATCAGCTGTGTCATCGTCATACGAGTGTATCCAGTATACACTATCTCTTCCTGGAACACCAATTGCTTCCCTTGTCTCTCCTTGTTCCAGTGATCCAGAAGGAAGAGTCAGAGATTCATCTACATTTTTAACAGCTTGTAGAATATTCCATTTTCTTTCAATTAGCTCCGGCTCAACCTTTACATTGTCTAGAGAGTTTGGAGCAATAATGTCGCACTTCCAAATCTTATTGCTCATCTTGAATATGATCCTCTCAATAAACTCCACTGACTTCTCCTTAATGTCAGAGGTGAATCCCTTACTCATCATTTGTCTACATACAGCTTTTAGGGATTCTACCGATAGAGCCATTAGGTCATTTTCTTCTAAACTAACCCTCTTCATCTTCCCATCAACAACCATCCGAACAACATCAGGATTCGCTGAGAATTCTGGTCCCTTGTCCTCTGCTAGCTGCATTAACTGATCTCTATACAGAATGCTAAGCTCCTCAGCTTGAGAATATTGAATTTTTGTTGCTAGCAAGAACAACTCTGACGCAGATCTTCTCGAGATGAATTGATCATCCACATACAAGAAAGATGTCGGGACTCTTTCGACTAAAGACAAGATGACCTGCCACTCCTTAACCATCGAATTATATCCAACTCTGACTTTAGAGATCAACCTTTTCAATGCACTTATATAGTCAACAATCAGTGGATTCTGCAAGTTCAAGTTGTAGAATAAGTCTTCCGCCTCTTTGTTATTATTTCCTTTCGCACAAACTCCCAATAGAATCTTCCTTGCTTCATCCCATTTCTATCCGATCCTTCTCTTGTCCAGATCAACTTGAGGATCAGCTAACCTTGCAAGCTCATGATCATACTGTTTCTCCTTGAGCTCCGCTTATTTTTCAAGGAAAACAGCCTCATCCTGCATCATCTTCATTTTATAGAACTGAGTTTGTTCCAAGGCCAACTGCTGAGCTTCCAGGGTCTCTTTATCAACAGGTATCTCTTCAGGCTTTCCGGAAGACATTCCAGCACCTCCACCTTGTTCCATCAAAGATCTTTTAATTGCATGTGCTAAAGGTACATCCTCCATATCAGAATCTGAATCAAGTACCTTATGTAATTCTTCCCGATGATAACTCAAGTCAATGAATGGCTCTTCTTGCTCAGCCACCACTGCCTTACTCTTTCTCCTCCTCTGAGCCTCCTCTTCAATTAATGGCTCATTTTCTTTGACAAAATCAGTAGCCTGTTCTTCAACCTCCTCAATAATTAATGACTGTTGTCTTGTCTCCTTTGTACTCTTCCCCTTAGGTGAGTTATCCTGAACACCACCCTTCTCTCCAGATCCACCAGTAGCATAGGAACCACCAAAACCAGAACCCGAGGGTCTAGCTCCATCAGCACCTCCAGCACCACCATCACCATCATTATCAGGGGGAGGCTGAGTATATTGATCGTCAAAGCACTCTGAGGGAACAAAGCTCCTAACTGCATACATCAGTCTGCTTATCTCCGTTGCCATTGTATGCATTATGCCTTCCACTGCTCCCATTCTTTCATAAAGAGTACTGCCCAAGACACCATCAGCATGACCCAAGTCATTTACCTTGTTTGTCAATTCATCGAATGCTGTTGCTTGACTTGCCATTCGTGCTGTGTAGTCATCAATAGCTCGCTTGTTGTCTCCAACATTGATCCCTAACTGCCCCATCGACTGCCCGAACTGCTTTATTTCATTTTCAATTGCTGTCATACGAGTGTCAAGATTTTCAAGATTAAGGGACGGTGTTTGGCTTGGGTGTCCTCGCTCTAAAAATCGTTCTGTTACTGTTTGTCGCTCGGTTTCGGGCCTTGAAAATGAAGGTCCCTCACTCCCTAAACGCTCACACACACTCCCTGTCTCACGCTCGTGTATGTCTTCAACAATATTCCTGAAAGAGAAAGCAGTACCTGCAGAAACTGGATAAGCAAAGTGAGTAGCAGTTATGGGATCTGTTCCTGTCATATCCTGAGGTGGAATCTCAGGTTGAGAGGCTGCAGAGTGTTCTAGTACAACATCAGAACCGATCCTCTCTGCAGCATCAGTAGGTACCGGTGAAGGTATTTCGAAAGCAATGAACGCTTCTTGCCTTTCTGAAGTAACAGGCTCTTCAGAAGGCATAAAATCCTCACCAAAATCCCTATGTGTAGAATGTGCAAGGGGCGAACCACTCACGTGAGGTGGAGTGGTTGTGATAGACACACTAGGTTTGGACTGGGCTTGTGAAGTTGCAGCATGTGAAAATTTGGCTTTCTTCCGAATAAGAGGCTGCACTTCGGGGTCACTCTCAGAACCCTCACCTAAATCTACAGGTGCCTGCCTTTAGACTCCCGTCAGCGAGGGTGAAAGAGATGAAGCAAGAGTATCAGACACAGAATCAGAAATATAGCTCTCGCCCTGGGATAGATCCTGCGGGTTAGCAGAATCTTGGGCCACAGAATCAGATTTAGATGAAGAAGTATTAGTAGTGTGAACAGAGAGTTGCTCTTGTTCAAAGAAATTACCTTCTTCATTACCTTGTCCAGCAAAGGAAGCAGAATCAGCATGTGG
Organism: Oenanthe sinensis; assembly: GCA_028671895.1. Classification (NCBI taxonomy): domain Eukaryota; kingdom Viridiplantae; phylum Streptophyta; class Magnoliopsida; order Apiales; family Apiaceae; genus Oenanthe; species Oenanthe sinensis. The sequence continues at coordinate 27,974,818 of CM053801.1, forward strand.
AGTAGGTTGTCTGTCCCTTTGACCGACAGAAGATTGACCGTGAGAATGCCCATCATCATCTTCATCACCAAGATTGTCGTCAGGAATCCCCTGGAATGCGTCAGCATGGGCAGATGGATTCTGAGCATGTGATGAAATGTGGGAGGTCCCCGCCATTGAAGTAATACCTGCATCATACTTAATCCACACTTGAATGTTATCAGGAATAGACTTTGCTTTACCGTGATGTTTATCTTGATTAACAATCGTTGTGAGGGACTTGGTGCCCATGCCCAGTGATGCAGATGTTGCACTTATGGCAAATGCCTGTCTTACAGCTAAAGCATCAGTCGGCACTAAGTGATTAATAAGCATCTGTAAGAAGCGAGGATATCAGCATATAACATCAGTAGTTGAATGGTCTCTGCTTGCAGATGATCCCGTTGCAGCCACGATCTCTGAAAGAACGATTCTGCCATAATTAATATCTAGTTCACGGGCTAGGGAAACTGCAAAGACCTGCATGGGAATTGGAATCTGATGATAATCTTTTTCGCGTGCCCGAAAACATCTTGTGATGGCCTCGAAAAAGTAATTCCATTCCACATGGAAGTATTGTTTCTGGATGGCGCCAGTTGAGATCCGTCTAGAAGGAGGATAGCATCCAATCTCCTCAAAGAACTTAATACGCTCTGCCGTTGTAGGTTCGGGGTCATAAACATCCTTGATTGGGAATCCCAGAACCTTGTTGAACATTTCCTCTGTAACGTGATATTCCTGACCCGCCAAGGTAAACCTGAAACCATAGGGGGCAGATTTACTCCCAAATGTAACCGCACTAGTCCATAATTGTTGTAAAGCATCATGGACTAGTGTTGATTTGAGAGTAAAATCAACACTAGCCTTGGAGTATAAATTAAGAAATCGTACCCAAAACTTGAAGCGCGGGAGTTGATCACCAATTTTCGTAGAAATATTATAAAAATTGTTTTTGGCAAGGAAAAATTGGTGAGCCATGTTTGTAAATATTTTCCTGTGAATTAATTGGATTTGATAAAAAAAGGAGCAACTAGCACAGACAATTAAGCACGGAAAAAAAATAGAATAATCCATTTTAATTAAACAAAGTACTTACTTTGAAATTAAACTACGGAATTATAATCAATTAAGTAGGCAAAATCAAACACACTAACCAAGTATGTAATCAAACACACCACTATTTAATCAATACCACATATTTGCGTGCGTGTATAGATATGTGTGTATATACCAAACACAATTAAGAACAGTTATAGATGCACAGAAACACACAATAATGGGATGCAAATAATGATGGAAGATTAAAAACGGGCAGCAATTCGAGATATTTATGAGTTTGAACACAAATCGAATGAACAGGGCGATGAAGGTTTGAAATCGCAGGGAGGGAGGGTGGGGGGCTATAAAAATATAGGGTTAAAACAATTAGGTAAAAGTGAAAACTGATGCGAGTTAGAGATGTATATATAGGCATATATGAGCAAAGACAAAAATACCCCTGTGAAAACAAGAAAAAAAACTAAGTACGCACTAGGGAACATCAAGTCGAACACTATCTCGAACATTTAAGTCGAAATTGGAGATGAGGTTCGAGATAGAGACTATCTCGAACATCAAGTCGAATATTCAAGATAAAGTTCGAGATGACACTAACTCGAACAAATAATCATTTGATCAATTAAAACAGCATAAAAACCCCCTGGTAATCCCATCTCGAATTGAAAGTCGAATATTCGAGATAATGTTCGAGATAGCGACTAACTCGAACATCAAGTCGAATATTCGAGATAATGTTCTAGATAGAAACTAACTCGAACATCAAGTCGAATATTCGAGATAGAATAACTCGAATGCTATCCCAGACTTGGAATTTTGATCATGCATACTAGGAATTGAAATTCGAAATTCAAGTCAAATTTCGAGATGAACTTCGAGATAGACCGTATCTCGAATATTCGTCCCAGACTTAGAATTTTCAAAATTTTGAATTTTGAAGATAGTTAGAATGATTTGGCAATATTTGTAATCATAGTAACAAATAAATTTTGCCAAAATAATATAAATATCAATTCAAGGATTTTTAACAAAGCAAATAATTAAAAACGTTCCTTGACAATTCTAAGGCATCTAGATTGATAAAAAATTACATGAAAAACACAGGTAAATTCATCTAAAAATCATTAAAAATTTAGAATAATATGAATTTAACTCCCCCTATGATCATGCAATCTAACTAAAATAAATTCAAAGATTTAACCAATAATTACACATAAAGCTCAATGAATTTATGTAAAATAACACAACATGCATCCTATAATACTCATTAATTAACCATTTTAAAGTGTAAGTCCATAATGATTAATTAGTATGCAGAAGTGATATTTTGAGCAATTGTAGAGATTATTTACATATGTTTTCAACTTTGCACAAATAAAATAGGCAATTGACAAGACTAAAAACATATGTACATGATTAAAACTAGAATTTTACAGATAGGAGAAATCACTAACTTGTGTTAAGCATCCCCAATTCACCAACCAACCTATTGAAAGTTACTTCATCAAGAGGTTTAGTGAATATATCTGTAATTTTTTTCATTGTGGATACAAAATGTAACTCCACAGTCCCCTCCTCGACATGTTCTCTAATGAAGTGATACCTGATATCTATGTGCTTGGTTCTTGAGTGGTCTACAGGATTATTGGTCATGGCAATGACACTTGTGCTGTCACACATGATTGGAATCTTTTTGTGCTCCATGCCATAATCTTTTAATTGGTTCCTCATCCACAGTATTTGAGCTACACAGCTTCCAGCAGCAATGTACTCGATCAGCTTCAGCAGTAGAAGTAGATACTGTGTGTTGCTTTTTACTTTGCTAGGACACCAATCTTCTGCCAAGAAATTGACAAGCACCAGATGTGCTTTTCCTATCAATCCTGCAACCTGCATAGTCTGAATCCGAATAGCCAATTAGATTAAAACCTGTATCTCTTGGGTACCAAATCCATATATTTGATGTGCCCTTGAGATACCTAAAGATTCGTTTGACGGCTATGAGATGTGATTCTCTAGGAACCACTTGGAACCTTGCACACAAACAAGTTGAGAACATAATATCGGGTCTACTTGCAGTTAAATAGAGGAGTGAGCCAATCATACCTCGATAGCTTGTGATGTCAAATGGTTTACCTGATTTGTCTTCATCAAGCTTCGTGGCTGTTGCCATGGGAGTCTTAGCTGTTGATGCATCTTCTAGATTATACTTCTTGAGTAAATCTTTGATGTACTTGGACTGACAGATAAAGATTCCATCTTTTCTCTGACTGATCTGTAATCCAAGGAAGAAGGATAGCTCCCCCATCATGCTCATCTCATACTTATCCTGCATTAACTTGGCAAATTTCTCGCACAAGTGCTCATTAGATGACCCAAAAATAATATCGTCCACATAGACTTGAACAAGTATTAAATCACCTTTTATATTTTTATAGAACAATGTTTTATCAATTACTCCCCTAGTAAAACCACTTGCAATTAAGAACAAGGATAGGTTTCATACCATCGTCTTGGGGATTGTTTGAGGCTATAGACATCTTTGAAGAGAAAGTACACAAAATCTACAAGTTCTGGATCAACGAAGCCAGGTGGCTGTTCCAGATATACTTCTTCTAGCTCTCCATTTAGGAAGACACTTTTCACATCCATCTGAAAAACTTTGAAGTTTTTCTGTGCTGCAAAGGCCAAGAACATCCTGACTGCCTCAAGTTTTACAACTGGAGCGTAGGTCTCATCATAATCAATACCTTCTTTTTTAGAATAACCCTTTGCTACCAAATGAGCCTTGTTTCGTGTTACAAGTCCGTCTTCATCCAGTTTATTTCTGAATACCCACTTAGTTCCAATTACTGATCTGTTCTTCGGTCGGGGTACCAGTTTCCAAACTTTCTGCCTTTCAAACTGATTGAGCTCCTCTTGCATTGCAACCACCCAATCAGCATCACCAAGAGCTTCTTCTATTTCTTTAGGTTCCAGCTTGGACAAGAACCCAGAGTATAAACATATATTAGCCATGTCAGCTCTTGCAGTTCTTCTAGTAGTCACACCAGCATCTGGATCACCAATAATTAATTCAAACGGATGGTCTCTACTCCATACACGTTCTCTTGGAAATTGTATTGATGATTCAGCTTGACTTTCTGAATTGTTGTGTTGACTACTTGTGTTATTTTCACTAACTCCCCCTGAGTTAGTGCCAACTCCTACAGAACTAGTGTCATCTCTTCTTGAGCTTTGACCACTTGTCCTTGAGCTGCTATTTACTCCCCCTGAGTTGTTGCCATACTGTGCTGAAGAAGTTTCTTCTGATCTTACACTAGACTCAGGTATTTCTTCTCGAACACTTGGCATATTTGAAGTAACAACCAACTCAGGTTCATCTTCAATTTCATCTAAGTCCAGATTTTGAAACTTTAGGGACTCAAGTCCACTATTATCTTTAGAAATTGATGGGAGTTTGGTATCATCGAATCTGACATTATAACTTTCAATCACTTTTCGATCACTCACTAAGAATACCCGATAAGCTGCCACCACATCTGTAGAATAACCAACAAAGATTCCTTCACGAGCTTTTGCTGCAAACTTGCCTAGATTTTCATCGTCTATAAGCACATAGCATTTAGCTCCAAAGACATGAAAGTAATTGACTGTTGGTCTCCTGTTGTTCATCAGTTCACATGGTGTCTTTCTTTATCTTTTATGATCAGGGTTCTATTCTGAGTGTAACACACTGTACTCATTGCTTCGGCCCAAAAGTATAGGGGAAGCTTTGATTCAAACAATAAAGTTCTTGCTGCTTCAACCAATGTTTTGTTCTTCCTTTCAACTACTCCATTTTGCTGTGGAGTTCTCGGGGCTGAGTACTGACGACGTATTCCTTTAGATACACAAAAGTCATTCAGCACTGCGTTTTTAAATTCAGTGTCGTTGTCTGTTCTAATCGTCTTCATAGTAAGTGTTGAAACATTCTCAATTTGAGTGATGTGATCAATGATTAGGAAAGGTACTTCGTCTTTCGTCATTGCGAACAATACCCATGTATACTTGGAGAAGTCATCCATGATTACCAATGCATATCTTTTCCTAGATAAGGATAAGACGTTCACTGGGCCAAACAAATCCATATGAAAAAGTTGTAGAGACTTAGTGATACTAGAAATTTCTTTACTTTTATGCGATGCTCGCTTTGACTTTCCCATTTCACAAGCTTCACAGAGTCCTTTAGGAGCAAACTCCTTCTGAGGTAGATCTCTCACTAATTCTCGCCTCGCGAGAGCATTCATCGTTTTGAAGTTTAAGTGAGATAGCTTTTTGTGCCATAACCAACTTTCATCATCCGAAGCTTTGCTGTAGAAACAGGAGACTTCATTCTGATTTTCCTAATCCATGTCCGCAACAAAAAGATCTACCTTTCGAACTCCTCTTAAAGCCAACGAACCTTCCTTGATGTGAGTTATTGATACACCTTTCTTATTGAAGACAATTTCATAACCTTTGTCACAGAATTGACTGATACTCAACAGATTGTGCTTCAATCCCTCAACATAAGAAATATCTTCAATGATGACATTACCAGTCTTCAGTTTGCCATATCCCTTTGTCATTCCTTTGCTGTCGTCTCTAAAGGTAACATAAGGGCCAGCCTTCATAACCAACTCTGTAAGCAGGGACTTGTTTCCTGTCATATGCCTTGATGCTCCACTATCTAGCACCCATATAACTTTATTTTTGTTCCGCTTAATGCCCTGCAATGACAGATGGATTAGGCGTTCTTCGGAACCCAACTTTGATTGGGCCCGGCTTTTTTATAAGATCGAGAATTATCAGATGTAATAACAGGAGATTCACTTTTCTTAACATTACTAGAGCTTTTGACTTTGTCTTTTCCTTTTTCAGACTTGACAGATTTATCAGTCTTAGGAGAAGGCTTGTCACTCCTTACTTTAGGAGGACTAGCAGTGTTAGCTCTCACATGCTTCTTCTTGACATTAGAACTAGTAGCAGTATTTAGACATGTTTGACTAGTTGCATTCATCAAGTTCACAAATTTTTGCATGACGTTAAAAGTGCATGGCATACAATTAGGTTGACCACATTGTGAATGATTCTGATGCATGTTATTCATTGAGTGTGGTACAGGCATGGCATGTGCAACAGGAATTTTCATGTTAGATTTACATGCATAAGAAAGATGTTCAGTAGATTTACAATGATAACATGCTTTCTTTACTCGTTCTGCCTTAACCTCTTTTATGTCTTTTTCCTTTTTACTATGTTGTTTATCAGCCTTACCTCCTAATCCTGGTCTAGATTCTTCTCTAGGGGATTTGATTTTAACTTGCTTAATAGGAGTTACCGGTTTTTCTTTCTTGCGATCTTCCATTTCTATCTCATATCTAACTAATAATTCAGTCTCTTCTTCTTCACGGGGAATGAAGTGTTTAAAGATAGGTTTGACAGCAGATTTAAGAATAGCAGGTATTTCCTTATTAATCTCACTGGAACTAGTGTCTACAGGCCTTTTTCCTTCTTTCTTAGATAAGTTAGAATAGTCAAGTCCTACACCGACTCCAGTTATCTTCTTAACTGTGCCACTATCAACATTCACTTTACTAGCTGCTAGTTTATAAGCTTCGCATTTAGTTTCTAGCTCAGCTAGTTTATTCCTAAGACATGCTTCTATTTTATCCTTAAGGTTGAGCTTGTATTCCAAAGTTTTAATAGAGTCTCTTAGGGAAGTATCTATAGTGCAAGCAGCCTCTAATTCTTCGACTTTTGCCTCAAGCATTCTGCATTTGGCAACACGTGTTTTATGTTTCTTTTGAGAAGTATTTAGGCTTTTTCACAACATATAGATCTATTCGCTAAGAGCCCCGTTCTGCACCTTATAATCATCAATAGACATTTTCTCTTTAAGGGTTATAACTGGTACCTCTGGTTCATCTGATGTCTCAGCCATGAGGGCAAAGTTTGCTGTATGAGTAACTTCTTCCTCATCTGAATCATCCCAAGCTCTGCCTTCTGTCACAACTAAAGCTCTTTTTCCATGTCTTTCCTTTACCAGGGATTCATACTTAAATTTGAGGGCTTCATATGTTTCTTTGGGATAAGTCTGTTTCGGCTTTTTACAGTCGGTAGCAAAGTGTCCAGCTTCACGACATTTATAACATTTGAACTTCATTTTGAAATCCAAAGGAGATTTATAGCTGGTACTCTTGCCTTTCCCTTTGTAACCTTGGGAACTACCACCACCCCTAGTAACCCGATAGTAAGATGAAGATTTACTATGTGGTCGGTTATTCTTTCTGAATCTTATATTGCTGAACTTCCTTTCCATGTATGCCACGACACTATCATCCATGTTGTCCAGCTCTTCTTGGGTGAAGTAGTCATCATCACTATTTGACGTACACTCATCATCATTTTGATGTGATGCAGGTGATGATCTAGGCTTTTCTGCAACCATTGCCTTTTTAGACTCTTCCTCATCAGTAATTCATCCTGATGCCGCTTCCTTTCCTCTTGAATCATTATCCCATGCTTGATCTTGAAGGGTCTCCAGCTCATAGGTCTTCAGAATTCCATAATATTCTTCGAGAGTAGTTGTATGCAAATCTCTGGTTTCTCTAACAGCGTAGACTCTATGTTCAATGCTTTTTGGCTGGTTCCTTAATTATCTCGTGTTGACTTCAACCACGGGGAGAGTTACACCTCTCGGATTCAAATCCAAAACCAACTGACTGAATCTTAGATAGACATCTGTTATACTTTCACCTTTTCTTATTCTGAAGGGGTCATACTCCATCTTGAGTATAACTGTTTTGTTGCTTCTGACCTCAGCGGTACCTTCCATGACGACCTCTAGCTTATCCCAAATCTTCTTTGCTATAGTTAGTCCTTTAACTACATTAAACATCTCATGATCTAGGGATTCCATCAGTGTTTGTCGAACGGATGTATCGAAAGCTATCTGCTCCTTGTCAGCATCTGAAAAGTCTACTGCCTTCTTAGGCTCAGACCGTTGTGGTACTACCACATCTCCTTCCATATGCTCAGGAACAACAACCATTGGTACAAATTTACCTTTGTCAAGGACTTCCAAATATTCAGGATTGACGGACTCAAGGTAAAGTTTCATTCTCAACACCCATTCTTCATAATGATCTCGGTCGAACATTGGAATCTTGAAATTGTTTTTAGGTGCCATCTTAATGTGGATTTAAAGTAAAGATAATAAACTTTTCTTACTACTTGAGTAGTAATTAAAAAAAAATTAAATTATCTCAAAATAAATCAAAGTTCAATTTCTGGACACCAAAAATTTCTAAGTACCCAAGACTAGGCTATGTAGAACTTCTCCAAGTAGAATATTCAAGTCGAATATTCAAGTAGAATATTCAAGTCGAATATTCAAGTAGAATATTCAAGTCGAATATTCAAGTAGAATATTCAAGTCGAATATTCAAGTAGAATGTTCAAGTCGAATATTCAAGTAGAATATTCTATGTAGAACTTTTATCCTTGGAAGAAATTTGTTGCAGGTCACTTTTAATATTGTATAAACAATATTATTTTTCACACTTTGACTTTTGTGGCTTTTCTCACATAACTCACCTAACACACGTGCTAGGTACTGAATATCTTCTGTAATACTTTTTTTTGTGAGATATATGTCAAATCAAAAGCCAATAACACCTTTTTCACTTTTTGTCTTTTGAAAAGGTAATCAAAAGTTGTTGGGATTGTCTTCTTTATCAAGAACAATGATGACTTCTTGAAGAATACCAAAAATCAAAGTACCCAGAATAATTCACAAAAATTATCTAAAGTCTACCCAAGCAAAATAATCATACCTGGAGTATTTAAATAATTTTTAAACTGAGTTTTCTCTGTCAAACAAATTAAAACACACTTTCCAAGAAAAACTTGACAAGTAGATCTGTAAAACAAAACTCACGAATCTTCTACCAAACACAAGGATCTATGTTTTGTATGTTAAACATGAAGCTCTTATACCAATTGTTAGGTCCAAATGTGTTGTAGAAGGGGGGGTGAATACAACTTTTCAAATTTAAGAAGCAATAAATACCATGTAATAAATGAACACAATGATTCAAGAAATATATGTCTTATATATAACTTGAAAGGGTTGCTACAACATTCATTACAAAGTACACCAGAAGTAAAGAGGGTAGTAAATGATACTAAGCTTTGTGAATGCTCTCTCTCTCTTTTACAAGTGTTTATCTCGAAAATATTGCTCTCCCTAAAATAATACACAAGTACTTCTATTTATACTACTTGTAATCTATGTCCTGTAGTCTTCAAAGATTAAGATATACGTGGCCCAATGATGTCCACATAAATCTTATCTTATCTTGAAAGCTTGGAAATCTGCCAATTAGATGATGCCATGTGTCATGTTGAAACTGCCCTCTATGTAGAAAATCTACTTGGCCATCTCGAACATTTTGTACTTAGAGAAATTCTGGGCTTCAACTTGAAACTTCATTGCAACATCTTGAACTTGTGATTTCTTTATGTCTTCCATATTCTTCAACAAGCTCTTGAACCTGGATCTCTATTATTGACATAAACTTGCTATCAATGTCCTGACACTTGATGCAATGGTCTGATTCATAAGTGACTAGTCTTGATAGTGTCTCTGTTTCTTGAATAGATTACCATATTCAATTAGTAATGTGGCTTTCCAATTATTGCTTTCCTTCTTGTTTACTTGAAATCAATTAGTCTTATTGATACTGATATTTATGATCTTGAATCTTTAAGTTAAAAATCACTGAGGCATGAACAACTCTGTCTTGAACTTCTTTAAATGATTTCTTCTTTGTTTGATCATAGTTAACATGTTGAATTGTATCGATTACCTTGTCTTCATTTAACATTGATTTCTTTGTGGCTTCATATTCTTGATTGTCTTCCAGTTAAGTATCTTTTCTTTTAGTTGAGTTACATAAGTTATAGTGTTACAAGATTAGACACTCTGCCTTTCACAATTGGTATCAGAACTTGTTGATTGAAGTTACAAATCAAGATCAAAAAATAGATTTTCAAAAAATGTATTTTTATATCTAGAAAAATTCATATTAAAATTTCCTTATTTTTAAAGAAAATTCAATTTCAAATTTTTTAAAGATTTTAAATCCACTAATTTTTAAAAGGCTTTCAATCGTCAAGAATTTGAATTAAAATTTTATTTCTCAAAATTTAATTTTTATTCGAATTGATTTTATTTTTTTAGAAATTACTTATTTCTTTAGATTTAGAATTCTTCCTAACCATGAGTACCCAAAAACTTAGTAGCATCAAAATCCCAGCCTTTGACAAAAATGAATACATTTTATGGAAGAAGAAGATGTCCACTTTCATCAAATCACCTAATTCTCAATAAATGGTGATTTTGGAAAATGGACCCTATGTTCCTCAGAAGCTTACACCAGAAACTGTCTCAGATGACGGAGACCGAATTCCTCAAGGATTTACCCTAAAGGAGCCTTCAGAGTACACTGACACTGAAAAAAAAGAGTAGAATTGGAAAATCATCTTTAATGTATCATAATGGATTCACTGGATACTACAATGTTGAATCAAGTGATAAATTACACTAGTGCCAAGTAAATGTGGGATACGATTGATCTGCTGAGAAAGTATCACTCAAGTCTTTGAGAGATACAATAAATTATTGAATGACTTGTCACTGTACGGAAAGGCCTATTCACGTAAGGAGATCAACAGAAAATTTATATTGACACTGCCAGTACATCTTGAACACAAAATCTCTGCTATCAGATAGAGAAGTGACATAAATGACATGTCTATCGAAATTCTATATGGGAAGCTCAAGACTCATAAAATGGAGTAAGAACAAAGACAGATCAGTTATGGTTCATGAATAGTGGACAGTAAGAATACAGCTTTGTTAAAGACAACAGCACTTATAGCCAGAGATTCTGCTGCTACAGAGACCAACACAGAAAATCCTGTAATTGAGAAAGAAGAAATTCTGGAAGCTGAATTTACAGAAAATGCTCAACCAGGTGATGAAGATGACTTCTATTCAATAGAAAAACTTGAACAGTTGAAAAACAAGACAATTACCTATATGACAGGAAAGTTCAAGAACCTCAGGTTTAGAAAGAACCCTAAGTACAAATTCAAGAGTAACACCAGTTACAGTGGTTCCAGCTTCAGAAACAACTGAGGTGGTTCATCTTCAGGGTCTTTTAGCAAATGAGGTTATAAGACTGGAATGGTAGACGACAGCAAGTTTAAGTGCTATAACTGCAATGAACCCGGACATTTTGTTACAGAATATCGGAAGCCTAAGAAAGGAAAAGAAAGAAAGGAGTCATATGATGAATTAAAATAGAAGTATGATTCACTAGTAAAGAAGCATCAAGGCAGAGCTTACATAGCCGATGGAAAGAGCTGGGATGATTCAAACAATGATGAAGAAGTGACATATGGAAATGTTGCTCTAATGGCAGACTATTTAGAGGCATCACCTCAGTCATCGAAGGTATCATTTCTTTCCACAGTTGACATGTCTAATTCTGAGTACAAGAAAATTGTAGAAGATCTAAGTATAGAAATGTTTAACATACATAAAAGCATGCTAGCATCAGAGGAAGAAAATGATAAACTAGTTCTAAGAAATAAAATGATAGGAGCTAGAAATAAAGAACTAGAGCTTGCATGTGTTAACTCAGAAGATCTTAGACAGAATGTAAAATACCTGCAGAATAGAGTCAAATTAATGCAACCAAGAAGTAGAAACTGCACTTAGGAATAAAATTTCTGAGTTAGAGTTAAAACTTCAGGCTTATAAGAAATCTGATAATGTTGTTAAGGAGGCAATAGATAAACAGGTCATACGTCAAAAAACTAGAATATGATTTGACTATGATAAGAAGGCATGAAAGAGAAATGAGGAATCAATTGCTGAGGAAAGTCCTGTGAAGCAAGACATTCCACATGTGTTAGAAAATGTCCCTAAGCCCCTATACAAAAAGTTTGTCATACAATCCGTAGATGAAGAACAGATCTTAATGAAAGAAGAAATCCTTGCTGAGGATAAAAAAAAGAGGAAGAAGATAAAGAGAAGTTGCCTAAGAAATTTGTAAAAATTGAAGAACCTAAGGAACAGATTAAAAGTGATTCATGCAACAAAAATGAAAAGAAGAAAGCTAACAGAAATGGCAAGATAGGTGTTAATAAGAAAAATGATTATGAATATTCTCCGAAATCTATTAAGAAAGTTTGTAACAATTGTAATTCTATTGGTCATCTTGCGCATGCATGCAAAAAAATAAAAGTAGTGAAAACAGAAATTTCTAATATGCCTGCCATACCTACCATATCTATCCCTCATCAACCATGTGGTAAAGTAGGATGCATGCCATATGATTTCAACATCATGTCTGCATATATAAACTTGATGAATACATCATCTAGTACCTGCATTAATTCAAATATGAACATGAATAGAAAGCATGTTAGGGCAAAGACTGCTAGTCCTCCTAAGTCTAGGAAGGAAGCCCATATTCTTAAGCCTAAAGACACACCTGTCAAGGCTTACCCAAAGGGAAAGGGCACAGTCAATGAGAAAGACTAGGACAAAGAAATTTTTATAGCTAAATTTATTAAATTATTTAAGCCTCTTGGACCCAATCAAATTTGGGTGCCAAAGAAGAAGTAATCAATCTATGGTTGCAGGGTATAGCAAAGAACAAGCGTGTCATATGGATTCTAGAAAGCGGTTGTTCTAGGCATATGACTGTTGATAAAGCCCTACTATCAGATGTGATTGAAAAAGATGGCCTGATAGTGACCTTTGGAGATAACAGCAAGGGAATCACAACGGGATATGGCAATTTGGAAATCAGAAATGTTATCATTAAAAATATCTCTCTTATGGACGGATTAAAGCACAACCTCCTAAGTATCAGTCAGTTCAATGACAAGGGCAACAAAGTTACGTTAGAAAAGGAAATGTGTGCAATCCAAAACAGGAAAGATGCGAAGCTTGCTCTTCAAGGAGTGAGGAAAGGGAATCTCTTTGTGGCTGACTTATTCTCTATAAGAAAAGGTGAAGTTCAATGTTTTTATAGCAAATCTTCAACAGAGGACAATTGGTTATGACATAAGAAACTTTCACACCTGAACTTTAAGGCAATGAACTCGTATATTAAGAGGGAATTGGTTAGAGGTCTACCTGAGATGGAATTCTTTCAAGAAGGTTTGTGTGAAACATGTGAAAAAGGGAATTCAAAGAAAGCATCTCACCAAAGCAAAGACTCATCAGACATTACTGAACCACTACAACTTCTGCATATGGATTTATTTCGTCCAGTCAACGTCATGTCTATGTCAATGAAGAGATATGCACTAGTAATTGTAGATGACTACTCTAAGTACACTTGGATGTTGTTTCTAGCCTCAAAAGATGAAGCCCCTCAAACAATTATTGATCACATAAAGAAGATTGAGTTGGAAGCTGATTTGCCTGTTAGGAAAATAAGGTCTGACAATGGAACAGAATTCAGAAATGTTACCTTGAATGATTTCTGTATTGAGAAAGGAATTTTAAGACAATATTCAGTGCCCAGAACTCCACAACAAAGTGGAGTAGTAGAAAGGAAGAATAGAACGTTGGTTGAAGCAGCAAGAATAATGCTGAATGAAGCTAAGTTACCTTTGTACTTTTGGGTTGAAGTAGTCAATACAGCTTGCTACACTAGAATCGTACTCTGATTAACAAAGAAAATGATAAGACTCCATACGAGTTAATGGCAAACAAGAAACCAATACTGAAATACTTTCATCTGTTTAGAGCAAAGTGTTTTGTACCGAAAGATGATGAGCATCTTGGAAAGTTTGAATCCAAGGCTCATGAAGGCATATTTCTTAGCTACTCTCTAGAATCTAAGGCATACAGGGTTTATGTGATTGGACACAAAAAGGTCATTGAAAGCATGAATGTAAATTTTGATGATCTCAGGCTCCCACGTCTGTAAAGAACGGATGACACTGAAACTCTGCAGTTTAAAAATATGAACTCAGATGAAGGTGAAGTATAACCTGAAGCTCCAATACATCATCAAGCACCAATTGAGAATAACATCAATGATGATTCTGACCCTAGTAGCGGAAACAGTTGAAGACTCACAAAAACTACTACTAGTGGCAGAGAATATCATTATAAACCCAATAGCAGCTCAGGGGGAGCAACTGAAGGATCAACTACCAGAACTCAGCACAATAATGACAATCATGCTGAATCATCAAGGGCAAATCTGCCTAGACATGGGTGTGGAGTAGAAATCACCCCTTTGAATTAATTCTAGGAGATCTAGATACTGGAGTTCAAACTAGACGTGCTTCCTAGAATGGATGTTTATTCTCTGGTTTTCTCTCTGAGATAAAACCAAAGAAAGTTAAAGAAGCTCTAGAAGATCTAGATTGGGTTATTGCGATGCAAGAAGAACTCAATCAATTTGAAAGATAAAAAGTCTGGAAGCTGTTACCTAAGCCAAAGAACAAGTCTATAATTGGCACAAAGTGGGTATTCAGAAATAAACTGGATGAAGATTACGAGGAACAAAGCTAGGCTGGTTGCTAAAGGTTATTCCCAAGAAGAAGGAATAGATTATGATGAAACATATGCACCAGTGGCAAGACTTGAACCTATTAGGATGTTTGTGGCATTCGCAGCACATACCAACTTTAAAGTATATCAAATGGATGTGAGAGTGCATTCCTGAATGGAGAGCTTGAAGAAGAAGTGTATGTGGAACAACCCCTAGGGTTTGAAGATCCAGAATTTGCTGATTTCGTATACTTTCTCTTCAAGGCACTCTATGGCTAAAAGCAAGCACATCGGACATGGTATGACACTCTATTTGTATTCTTACTTGAAAATGGTTTCACTAGAGGTGTCATAGATAAGACTCTGTTTCATAAAATGCATAAAAATGACATGATATTAGTACAATTATATTTGGATGTCATTATATTTGGTTCTATTAATGATTAGTTGTGTAGTAGATTTACTAAGTTAATGTAGAGTAGGTATGAAATGAGCATGATGGGGGAGCTGAATTACTTCTTTGGACTCCAAATAAGCCAAAGGAAAGATGGAATATTCATTTGCCAGATCAAGTACATCAGAGATCTTTTGAAAAAGTATGGTCTTGAAGATGCATCACCAGCCAAAACCCCAATGGCAACTGCCACCAAGCTTGATAAAGATGAAGCTGGTAAGAGGGTAGACATCACAAGTTACAGAGGTATTATCGGCTCATTACTTTACTTAACTGCAAGTAGACCATATATTATGTTTGCCACATGCTTGTGTGTTAGGTTTCAGTCTAACCTTAAAGAATCACATCTTATAGCTGTTAAATGCATTTTTAGGTATCTTAAGAGAAGTCCGAATCTTGGAATTTGGTACCCTAAAGATACAGGTTTTGACATTGTTGGTTATACAGATTCTGATTATGCAGGTTGTAGGATTGATCGAAAGAGCACATCAGGGAGTTGCCAATTCCTTGGTAGAAGATTGGTGTCCTGGTATAGCAAGAAGCAGCACTCAGTTGCAATGTCAAGAGCTGAAGCTGATTATGTTGCTTCTGGAAGCTGCTGTGCTCAAATCCTATGGATAAGAAACCAGCATCAAGACTATGGATTGTTGCTGAGCAAAATTCCTATATTCTGTGACAACGCAAGCGCCATAGCAATCACAAACAATCATGTTCAGCACTCTAGAACCAAGCACATTGATATCAGGTATCATTTCATTAGAGAGCATGTCATGAGTGGTACTGTAGAGTTACATTTTATACCTACAGAGCAGGAAATTGCAAACATCTTCATTAAATGACTCGATGAAATCACGTTTACTAGATTGGTTTGTGAATTTGGGATGTTAAATTCAACCAACTGACTAGTTAGTAATCA
The DNA here is from genome assembly GCA_028671895.1 of Oenanthe sinensis. Lineage (NCBI taxonomy): Eukaryota > Viridiplantae > Streptophyta > Magnoliopsida > Apiales > Apiaceae > Oenanthe > Oenanthe sinensis. Next base: position 27,990,877 of record CM053801.1, read on the forward strand.
AAAAATTGTTATTTGAAGCTGATAAATTCACTAGTTGATTAATTTCAATCTTTTTAGGACTTGTGAATTTATTTACCAAAAATAATTCCAGTACTTGAGATTATAAGTTAGATAAATACATTGTGCATGCCTGCTAATTTATTAATCTAGTATTTATGTAACTTTAATGTTAATAAGAAAATATTTAAGTGCTTTTATTTAATGTAATAAATTCTTAAGTACTTAGATAGTTTAATATTATTTGAAATTATTTTAAATAGAAGGGATAAATAATTATATTTATTCTCATGTTTAAAATAAATATAAAATAATAAGAAGCATAAATTATTTATTTTGATAATTTTAACAACTCATGTTAATTTTATTAATAATAAATATTTTGTGAGAATTTAATTTTATTGAACTTAATCATATTTAATATTTTTTGAGTTCATAAAAATTAAATATAGAAGCATAAATAATTCTATAATTTATTGTGATTTATATTAATTAATGATATAAATTATTATATTTTATAAATATTATTTTTGATAATTGATATGCATCAATTGTTTGTTAATTTTTTGAATTTAATTTTATAAATTCGAATATAAACTAAAAATTAACATTTTCTTAGAAAATTTTCTAAGTACCAAGATCTAAAGGGCGATTTTCTATCTAATATACTAAGAGCCCCTTAAATCTTACATAGAAATCGCCCCTTAAAACTTGTATTCGGAGCGCCCTTTAAAACTAAAACTATTTACGCCCTATTGTTCTAGAATCATTTGCGACGCTTAGTTCATGAACTAAAAGCGCCTCTTAAATCTAGAACTAAAAGCGCCGCTTAGATCTATTACTAAAATTGTCAGTTAGAAACTATAGGTAAAAGCACCCAATAGAGTAATATATATATTCTTGCGCCCATTAACGTATTTCATTTATTTTATTTCTTAAAGGTGATAGCAGTGTTAGTTCTAATAGGCCATACTTACACTCGTAGCACCATGAAGAACTGTTGATCTCTATTTGTTTTGATTTTGTGTTTAAGGACTAATTAAGTATTATTTGGGGACTTAATTTTTGGTTAATCATCTTAGTAATTGTGTTTAAATAGTTAAATCAATCAAGTTAATCCTAGATTATCAATTTCAGATCTAAGTTCTTAACCCTGGCTACTCACTGAGTCAACTCGGTTCGTGTGTTAGTATCCGTAAGGTTAGGGTTTGTTTGGTTGAATTAGTTAAAATCTTAACATAGTTAATTCGTAGCCTAATATTAGTTTGCATGTAGGCTTAATTAATTAAATTAAATAATTTAATTCAATTTAGAGTGGTATTTGGCTTTGTGATTATTTGAATAGCTTAGTATTAATTGGGTTAACTAAATTAATTTGATTAATATTTGGAGTGTGTTTCTCTGTGGTGTGGAGTAACTTATGTTCTTGTTTAATTAATTTAATAGATTTTTTCTTTTCTTCGAAAATTTGCCATAAATTGAAATTAATTAATTTTATTACTAAAAATGACCGGTAATTTTGAGATTAAAAAGACCAACTTTCTTTCTATATTAGATGGGGACTTGAGTAGATCAGATTTTCTTGCTAAGTGGATTCATTTTTTAAATAATGGATCAATTGTTACATATGCTCTAACCACTTCAGTGTAGTTAAATTTTGATTTGCTGAGTCATCTTCGCACTACAACAATAAACACTTCGAGACGAGGTTTATTGGGATTCTCTTTTGAAATACAGGGGACAAAGATCAAAATCACTGAAGATGATTTGAATAGAGCTTTACATCTCCCAAAAGATAATTTCATAGAACCACTATCAAAAGCTATTTTGACAGAATTCTTTGATTGGATGCAATGTTCTTTGGATGAAAACAATGAAGTGCCAACAAAACTTAACAAATTGAGTCTCCCTAAAGAATAGAATCTCTTCTTCACCATCATATCTCATGCCTTTGCTCCCAAAATCAGAGGATTTCACGGTCTTCCAAAGCTTACACAAATAATTGGATATGGGATTGCTCATGGACTGAGGTTGAATTATGGTCATTTCCTAATGGAAGAGATCTTACTCAATCTGGAGTCAACAAAGGATAATTATCTTGTTTATCCAAGGTTCCTTCAATTGACTCTGAATAATAAGTTGTCACCAGAACAGAGGAATGCATTTCATAATAGAATAGTGGTTGACCCTCCAGCCATAACATTTAAAATTGCCATGCTATGAAAAAATGTTAATCATTATCCAAACAATGTATTTTATGCACCTGTTACTGACACAATTCAAGCTTTCTTTGCTACTCTTCTTGTTGAAGTTGCAAGAGCAGAAGTCCAAGGTGCTGAAGAACAACAACCACATCAGGCTGAGGCTGAAAATCAAGTCATACCTAAAAATGAAAACCCAGTTGATGGAGAGATGCTTGTGGATGATCAAATATACATTCCTGGACCACCAAAAGGAGCTGAAGCAGAATCTACTGATCCACTACTTGAAAATATAGGTTTTAATCTAAACACTCTTTTGGATCCTGAATTTATCAATTTCTTAGATAATGTACAACCACAAGGATCTCACACACAAAAGCCCCTAATGGCTTTAGGACAGAGCAATGAACCTGGCCACCAACCAGTTCTAACACATGCTCTAGAACAACAAACAATATCCCCTACTCCTCTATCACTTAAAAGAAAACAACCAGATGAAAGTGAGGGAGTCAGTGCCTCAAGTGCACCAAATAAGGGTAATACAAGTATTGAATCCCAAGCAGCTCTGCCTCCTCGTAAATGAAGGCTTATTTTTTCTGAAATTAAGGCATCTACTAATCTTGAAACAATTTCTTCCAAACCTTTAGACGGTCAGTCGATGACCACTTTGAATGTGAAAATAGATTTAGCTCTGAGAGGTGCATTTCATGATGCAGAATTGACGGAAATTAAGACTACTCCGGTTCATCACTTGCATCGGTAGATCCAATGTAAGTAATGCCTTCACAGGCTATAGGGTGCATCACAGATTCTCAAGAGCTGTGCATTACATTGTGTAATATGGTGACCCCCCTGGACTTAACACCTATAGGTCCTGAAAAGGATAGTTTCCCTCCCCATATGGGTGAAGAAGAAAGGGAACCGCTCTTTAGAGGGAGTCAGGACTCCATTCAGGGAGTAGCTACGTCAGTAGCAGTTCCACCTCAGGTTGATCCTATTATAGACATGCCTTTAATGGCTTTAGCTGGCACCACTGATTCTCCACATTAGCCAATCAATACAGAATCAAATGTGGTGACCACACTGTATCTAATTCCTCCAGTTACTGATACAGGAGATCTCCTCACCCTAAGTGGTTCAGCGGGGAGGAAACCTACTTATAGAGGAGGAAGGGGTTTCCAAGAATTTATTTCTTGGAAAGACCTATCTCTGGCAGATACGGCTCTACTAGGTGATGAAATAATTACTGAGCCTGGTGATGAGTTAGTGTTTCGGCATGATAGACCCAAAAATCCTCTTCGAGGTAATTCTCCACTTGGTGGTGATTCAGATAGACCTGATGAACTAAGTGCGAAGACTTCTCTAGACACTGCTGTTGCCATGGAAGCTCAATAAGAGAAGAGTAAAATAGTAACAGTAAGACTGAGTGATCATTCTTCTTTCACATCCAAACGGCTGAGAATGAGTGTCGAGGGTCAAGATCAAACAGTATCAGAAAGAGGTGAGACACCTAGTAGCCCATTAGACACCATACACTCTGAACACACACATGCACAAAGCCAAAGGGTGTTATACCTAGAGGCTAAAGTCAATGGGATGCAAGGAATAATTGATCATCTTCTCACAGTTTAAATGAATCAACAATAACTTAATGATGCTCAATAGCAAGAGATAAAGGAAATCAAAACTCTTATCAATCAATTAATGTCTCAGAAAGTAACAAATGATGCTCCTCCTCTTCAAACTTTAGTGGCTAACTCAACTGAGGGGAGAAAGTAAAACAAGAAAAATTTGAAGCTGATGCAATAATAATGAAGTATACAGCTAAGGGAAAATCTCATATCTTCTACAGGCCTGATGCAAGAATATTAGAAGAAGGAGGGATATATGAACCCTTTGTACCGCTAGAGAAAGTTGTTGAAGAAGAAGAAAAAGGAGTTCATGAAGAAGATTAGTTTGCTGATGAATTTGCATTATCAAGTGATTGCTTATTTAGTGGTGTTGATGAAATTGTTTCTCAGAACTTCCAAGATTATCAAGATATGCTAAAAAGGAAGCTGGTTAGAGTGAGAAGGGCAAAACTGAGAAGAGACAAAGAAAATGATACTCTCACAAAAAAGGCCCGGAATGGGATAAAGCCATAGAGATATTCCAGAAAAAGGAGCTATGCCTGGATGAATGTCAAGACAGATATCCACTTGACAAGATAAGAGATATGAGAAAATTATTTCCAGATATTCACACATTCTATGAGAAGCTCGGTGATGAAGTGTCAAATGTGTCTATAAGCACTCAGAAGAATGGATAGACTATGTAAATAAATTTCTCTTCTATGGGATCAAGGGTTCTGACAAAAAAAAGCTTTGATAAGATGAACATAGTGGAGTTGTATGTGTTAATGAGGAAGGTTATCAGAGGAGGGAACAAAGTGAATGAACTGATGAGAAGCAGAATTCAAGACAAATTGAATGAGATCAGTGTTGAAGCTTTTCTGGAACCTCCAGTGGTCAAATATTACAAACCTACAACTCTACACAACATGACCTTGACAGATGAAAGTTTAGAGAGATGTCATCTTGAGCACATCAAGCTCGTCGAAGGAAGACTAAGATGCAAAGCAACAGAACTGTCTTAGATCAAAATGCAGCTGAATTAATCTATTCCTTAAGGTTAAATTGAGCAATTACAATTTCCAAGGCATATCTCAAGGATGTTGAAAGATATTATCTGTGGCCTATAATGGTGAAGAATGTTTATGGCACAGAAAGTCCTGAGATAGTGAAAGATTCAGAACCCTGCATAAAGTATAAAAATGTGGTTCAGGTTTATGAAAAGGAAATGAGGCAGATCTAAAATTGAAGTCAGAGACTTTGCAGAAAACAACTCAAATGCCATCAGAACAGCGCTGTCAATTATCAAAAGGTCAACTTATAAAAGTGATAAACATGCCTTAGCAGAAGCCACTCAAGCTCTGATAACTAGAGAAATATCAGAAAAGGTGAATGATATTGTACAAGGGTTTCCAAAAAGAATCACTGTGTTTGTATTCTCAAAAAGACATCTCTGGAGTTTAAAGGAATTGCATCAATCAACAGCACTGCTTATCTTGAAGATTTGTTGGAGAAGCTTGAAGATCCTCTTCCAAGAAACACACTAGAATTCGAAGCAAGGGATTTAGTGAAGAACAGGTTGAAAGAGAAAAAAGAGGAAATCAGAAAGCACATTCAAAAAAGGCAGTCAAAGAAGAAATAAAGTACAAGTCAAAGCAGGCGAAAATAGAATATAAGTTCAGGACTAGTGGAACAAAAGCTTTGTAATTGTAGAATTGTTGAAATATGGAACATGTCTATTCAATCTAGAATGTAATTAATATTATTTCCAGTCTTCCTGCACTTTTCTTTTTCTTGTATAGTCAGTTGAGTTATCCTCTTAAAGGATTTGCTTGTCGAACTCTAACAAACAAATAGTGGGAGATTGTAAATACAGTATCGATAACTCAATAGAACAAGAAAGACAAATAAACAATATTAATATGAAGCACAAGAATCCACGAGGATAATAAAAAGAAGACATTTATACACTACTATAAAGCATCAAGGAAAGAAGTAGTACAAGTATGAGAATTAGGATTTAAGTGGAAGAAATAAAGTAACAGCTGTGGATATGTTAATTGGCATTAATTGTAATTGAAGAACATTTTTATCAGTGTTAGTCGTCTGTGAACCAGACGAGTGCACAAGACGTCAACACAACAAGAAAAGAATTGACTATACATAATCAAGGAATCAGTTATCTACAAGAAGAATTGATGACAGATAAAGAAATAATTTTAAAGAATAAATTAATGGTATTTCTGAAGTCAAGTTAAAATTTAAAAGAAACTATGGTCAAGTCAAGATAAATAGAAATCAGTTGATTTATTTATATCAAGTATTGGAAATACTTGATATAAATATAAGTCAAAAGACTATTTATACTCAAAAGCACCCATAATATTATCAAATCTTAAAAGCGCCCATAAGCTTATCAAAGCTCAAAAGCGCCCAACAAGCTCATCTATGATTGTAAGCGCCTAATAGGTCAATCAACAACTACAAGCGCCTAATAGGCCAATCAACAACTATAAGTGCCTAATAGGCCAATCAATAACTGCAAGCGCCTAATAGGCCAATCAATAACTGCAATCGCCTAATAGGATAATCAACAACTGCAGGCACCCATAAGATTCAATCAACTACTTGAAGCGCCCACAAGAAACTCCTTTGTTAAGCCTGCACTATAAATACAACTCATTCAATTCAGAATGAAGTGAGTGAGAGAATTTGTATTCACTTCCGTCAATAACCTATGAGGAGCATTCAAAGCCATAAACACCCAGATAGTATTTTGTTGAATCGAATTGATTGTAATTCATTGTAGCTAATCATTTATTTGATTAGAGTTTAACATCTCAGGAATTTATTAATATACCAATATTTCCCCGAATTGTTTATGATTATTTGTCTACTCATACTCATATCTCACGAACATAAACATACGAATAATAATCCGCATTTAAAAGTGAAAAACTACCAACATCATATTCAACCGCCCCTTCTATGATGATTTAGGACCTAACATGTACTTATATGGATGATTGTGATTAACCTTGATTCAACATTTGTTCATGCTTCACTTACCAACTACTTTTCGCACATTGAACCATTGAGTGGCTCTAATTTTATGAAGTGGAAAGAGCAAATTGATCTTATGTTAGGAGTTACTACCCTTGATTATGCCATAAGTGTTGCAAAACCTGTAGTCATTACGATTGAAAACTCTTCTTAGCGAAAGGCCGATCATGCAAAATGGGAGCATAGAAACCATGTTTCCTTGATGATCCTTAAGGGCTCCATTACTAGTGCAATTCGTGGAACAATTCTCGAATTTGAAAATGCAAAAAATTACCTAACGAGCATTGATGAACAATTCAAGGCTTCCACTAAGACTCAAGCCACTATATTAATCTCGAAAATGGTTACTCTCAAGTATAATATTGGTTCAATTGGTGTTCGTGATCATATATTGAGAATGAATAATATGGGTGCTCAGTTAAAGGGCATGTACATGGAAATCACTGAAGGTTTTCTCGTTCACTTCATAATGGCTTCTCTTCTAGCACAATTTGGTCCCTTAAGATCAACTACAATACGTAGAAGGAAAAGTGAAAGATGAGCGAGCTGATTTCTATATATGTTCATCAAGAAGAACTCATCAAGTCTAAGAAGCTAGAAAGTGCTCATGTTGTGACCACGATACCAACTAAAGGAAAAGGAAAAAAATATAGCTATAATAAAAAAGGAATATAATAAAAATATCATGAAAGAAAAGGGAAAGACTTCTAGCACAAAGAACTTTAGAGGTCCTAATTATAACTTATGCAGGATGAGGGGACATATCAGGAAAGAGTGTTCCAAATTTTGCCAGCGCTTAGACAAGAAAGGTAATGCATCTATGCATGTTTGTTATCAGTCTTTTACATCTGTAGCTCCTTTAATTATATGGTGGATATATACTGGTGCATCTGTGCATATAACTAATTCATTGCAGGGATTCCTTTATGAGAAGAAGCTAAATAAAGAAGACTGATATTTTCTCATTGAAAATAGAGAGAAAGCTCAAATTGAAGCTGTAGGAACTTTTCGACTTATGTTGGAAAGTGGTTTTTGTTTTCCCCGAACAATGTCAATATTTGTAGAAGGGGGGGTTGAATACAAATATCAAAACTTTTTGTTTGTTTTACTATTTGTTCTTGATGTTTGAGAGTTCGAGAGAATATGTTTAAACAAAATAAAACTGAAAATAAATTTAACAAAGAGATTTTAAAATTACTGATGGATTGGTTATTCCATCAGTGTATATTTTTGCTCAATGTTCGTAGGTTAAATAAAAACCTAGCTTCGTTTTTACAAGGTTAGAAAATAAATCAACTGTTCTTACAAAGTGCTCTAAGGCTGAGCAGTTGATTCAAAAAATATTTTCTAACTTATACATTTTCTAACAATGCTATCACACTTGTTTATATACTACAAGTGTGTTTTTACAATTCCTATTTTTGGATTGTTTCTACCTATCTTCCCTTTTACCTTTTTCCATTTTAGAAAAAGGTTTGAAAGACAACTTTAGATTGAGTCTTCACAGTCATCATAGACTGTCTTCCATAGGCGTACTTTTGTCCTTTGGATCTTCAACATATAGCCTTGCTGTGTTCTTTCCCTGTTAAGCATATCAATTGATCTTTCCTTTTATTCATCAACTGATGTTCTTCTTCGATTGATCATTATATCCATCGATTGATAAATAGTGACTTATAGATTGATAGATGTTATCAATCGATATATCAATAGATGGGTCTTCATATGAGTTTATGTTCTTCAATACTTGACTTGGTTTCTTCGATTGATCTTCTATCCATCGATACTTCAATATAAACTGATCATCCTTCACTTGTATAATTTCCTGTCTTCAAATAATTATAATTTGAGAGTCTAAGTTACACATCAGTTGATGATCTATATCAATCGACTCTAACATCAATTGATGGGAATAATATCAATTGACTTACACCTTATCGATTGAAATAGAATAAGTACACCTATGCTACAATCCAAATTATTAGTTGATTCACATAAACATTTCAACTGATAAATGGTTTCCTGATCAATTGATATTTATAACTTTCATATCAATTGATCAGTTACATCAATTAAAATTTGTATGATTTTAAGATTAAAGTTATCATCAAATTACATGTAGATTCCTAACAATCTCCCCCTATTTGTGTATGTGACATGAACATGCATAAATCTACTTGATGATAACAAAAACCCTTAATTATTTCCATTCAGATAGAATCAAGAAATTTAAATAGCACTTTGAATTTTGGAAGTACCAGGTTAATGAATAACTTTTAGGCTTGATCATGCCAATCATCAACAACAACAAAATAGGTAGGCTTGATATCTTGTATTAATTTGTGAAATTTATTCTTTCCCAAAATGGGGGAGATTGTTGGACCAAATCTAGCCTACTCTATGTAATTATCTGTCTTGCTGTAACATTTGTATACTTTTGTAATATGTTAGTGACTTAGATAATTCAATATATTGTTGCAGTTAAAAGTGTAATCAAATTGTAATTCCCTGATATAATATAAAGCCAAAGAATAAAGTCTGTTAGAAGATTCAAGTTGAATCATGCAACTAGACAAAGAAGGCTACTTGAAGAATAAGGAATACAGCTTGAATATTTTTCTAAGGCAAACAGATCATTCGAGAAGTCATAAAATTCGAGAAGTCAAAAGTACAACTGGTTGAGAAGTCTTGTTAAACGAAAAGAGTGTTGCAGAAGGGGGGGTTGAATGTAACTTGATAAATTATCGCTAATCTTGCGTAACAACAAACAAAAAATGATAATATCAAGTTAAGAAAGCAGACAACAGTAAGCATATGAAAGACACAAGGTGATTTACTTCAAAAATTAATTTTATTATTTTTGCTTTTGCTACAACTGACTGGAAAGGTTTTTCTAGCTTCAATAGATACAATAACAAGAGAATGCTAATATTTCTATGCTTGAGAAAAGTTAATCTCAGTTGCATAAGGGAAAGTGTTTGTGAGATGTGTGTATTTATACTAAAATATATATCTCACTTACAAGTGTACTTTCCCTTATTTCCTGGACAATACTTGATATAGTAGTTTCACTTTTTCTTCATAAATCTTATATTCATTCCATTTGTAGATAAAGTTGCTCTGAAAGGATTTGAAATTCTTGACTCCATGAGCACGCTTCATCTTTTTGCTTGCTTTTTCTCAAGTTGCAGTAGTAGACTTGACTGACTAGGTAGAGTCGTTGAGATCAATCAGTGAATGAACTTTACCTGGACTGCTTCTTGAAACAGACTGTCATCTTCATAAAAGGTTACTGTCAACCTTTAGCTTCTCTTTGGTGACAACATCTTTGATTCTGCATACCTTACTATCAGGCTCACCAGTCTTCTAAAACATGCTATCGTCCAAAGGTACTGTCAACTATTCCACCAAACATGCTGTCGACTATCCCGCCAAACATGCTGTCAACTATCCCCGCCAAATCTATTGTCAGAAAACTTGTTGTCTTTGATTCTTCAATCTCCTCCAAGTTTACTGTCAAAGGATAGCTGCTGTCAGTAAAACTTGCTGTCGTAGAGTCTTCATTCTCCGCCAAGTTTACTGTCAAAGAATAGTTACTGTCGTCTGTTCCAAAAGTTGTTGTCACTTGAATGTGCTGTCGTAGGCTCCAGTTTGTAGAATGTTACTGCCAATGAATTGATCTATGTTGTGCATGAACACTTTGTGAACTTCTACTTTATGGATCATTTGTTACATTTGTACAAGACAGTAACTATTGATACTTACTGTCACCTACTTGACTATTTGTGCATCCTATTACAAGTGGCATTGTAAACATACTGTCAATGTATATATTACAGTATGTTTTACTTAGTTAATGATCAATTAATCTAAGTATTAGTTGATTACATTGATTATACCACAATCCCTAACAATCTCCCCCAATTTGTTTTTATGATAAATAAAGATAAATTTAAAGAAAATTGAAGATGCTAACTCAACTAATAAAAGGTAGAAGTGTTTGTACAGAAAATAAATGAAATTACAAGTACAATCATATCTCAATTTTAGCCCCTCTAGACTGAACAAATCTTCAACTTTGACTTGAGCTTCATTTTCACTTCTTATCTGCTGTCATCCTTCCATATAAACTCTCAAGAGCTTTCAGTTCCTTCTTCTCTTCATCTATCTTGGCATGATCAGAGACACAATCTAGGACTAGCTTCACCATCTCGTAAGAAAGATTCCTCAACTCCCTATAGGTGTAGTAGTTCTCAGTTAGCCCTTTAGTTATGCATAGAAACTTCATTCCAAACATGTCTTTGATAAATCTTTCTTTTGTAGAAGAGTAGACCTACTTCACCCTGAGTTTATCTATAGATTCATCCTCTTCTTCTCATGATTCAATGATCTCCCAGACTACCTTGTTTAAGTCTCTTTCAAATTCCAGGAATGAACCTAGAGTCAGTCTGAAAATCATCCTCACGTTTTCATTGTTGAGCACCCTGAAATTGACAATCTCCACTTCAATTCTATCAACAATGATTCTCAAGGGCCCAAAAAGAACTAGAGAAATATAGTTGGGCCTTTTAGAGAATTGATCATTCAACATTGCATACTTCATGTCAATCTCAGCCTCCTTGATCCTTTTTGAAATTTGTTCCACCTTCTTCTTAGCTGCTTCAACTTCTTCTTCAAATTTTTTCCTCTTCTCCTTCTCCTCTTTCTTCTTAGAGTCACATATCTCCAATGCTCTATTCTTTAGATAAAAAATCTCATAATTTGTGATGTTGAACAGTTGCTTCTTGATTAGCTCAGTGATGCGAGGGTCATTCACAGCCAGATTTTTCAAGTCCTCAAAAGTGATTTCTTCAGCAAAACTACCAGAATTGTAGAAGATAATTTTGTCAGGGTTTTTGAGAAGACATTGTTGTGTCCTCTCATACTCAAACTTCTTCTCAATTTCTCTCTTTTTATTAGCTTGAATAATTCTCATAACACTTGACATGTATTTGCATTCCTCAGGATAAGGATATTTCTCCAACTGCTTCACCAACTTTTCAAGTAGATCCAGATTTTTGTCCTATAGAGACTCTATGCTCCAAAACTCCTTGATTCCATCTTCACCTTCAAACATTACCCCATCTGAGTAGACAATAGTCTCAGGCTCTTCAACATCAGTGAAATCCAAGGGGTGAGGCTTGAAGGAATCCATCAACTCCATAAACTTCTTTATTAACATTCCTCTCACCACTTGTGTTCCCATATCTGTTCCTTCAGTTAAGGGCAACATTTTTCTGACCAGAAAATAATTCACATCTTTCATCTCATAACTCAATTCTTCTGCTGCTCCATTTGAATAAAAGAGAATCATCTTGTTGAGATAATTTACTTCAGACCATTCAACCTTCACCTTGACTAGAGATTCTGCCTTTGATTATGTTATGTTATTTATTGTTGGTCTTCTAACATCTAGACAATCCTCATGAAGCACCTCAGACATGAGCTTCCATCTTTTCCTACTAGGCATCCTACTTGAATGAGGTTTAGGCCTTTCTGTCGTTGCCTTCATGTACCTCTTTGGAATTGATATCTTCTTTGACAGTAACTTTTGAGAGGTTACTGACAATATAGGTTCGACACTAGGTTCTGTGACAGTATGTTTCACCTTATCACTCCTGACAACATCTTTTTCGTCATTTTCAAATCCAAGTACTACTATCTTCATAACCTTCCCTTCAACACCATCTCTATACTCCTTCTCATCCTTCTCTTTATTTTCCTCCACCTTGTTCCCAGTTCTAGATGATTCTTCACCATTATTGTGTTGGCTAGAACTACCTGCACCTCTATCAGGCTTTTCATTATCATCTACATCCCTTTTCTCCTGGGTTTTCTTCTCATTCTTCCTCAATTTCAATTATTCAAGTCTTCTCAATTCTCCTTCCAACACCCTTAACACTTCATCTCTCTCTTCATTTCTTGGAATCTTCTTGAAATAGTCAAAAGCTTTTTTAACAAATCTAGGCCTACACATGCTCACCCTTTCAAGGTTCATAGATCTGTATTTTCCATCTGTGGAGCTGCTGAATTTAATGCTCAATGGATCATGAGTTACTTCTGGTAAGTTCTCAACTATCAGCTTCTGCAATGTCCTCTTCAGATTTTCATTGAGCCATGACTTATTTTTTTTGATTTTGAGTTTGATTGTTTCTATAACTGCAATCTCTTGCCTGCTCAGATAAGCCAAGCTCACACACCAATTGAAACCTCATTCAATTCTGACAGAGATTACCCACTTGTTGCTTTTAGACACCATTACAGCTGCTCCCACTATTGATTGTCTCATTGAATCAAAAATTTTCTTTGGGTCTCTGTTAGATGAGGCTTTTAGATCATTAATCCTCTTGTTGAACTTTGCATCCTCAAAGACTCTACTGTTTTCATTCTTATCTACCATCAGAATTGCAGCCTACCTATCATCAAAATCTTCTCTTTCTTCTAATTATCAAATCATCACTTCCATCTTGAAAGAGCTTCTCCTTTCCTTTTCCTGCTACATGAACCACAGAATCCTTCTTCACTGCACCTTCCTTTATCATAACACCTTTCTTCTTAGGTCTCTCCACCTTATCACCACCAAGCTTTGTAGCAATCTCAGCAGCCACACTAGACAACAATGTTAATTGAATCTCCCTAAAAGATGCAGCTTGAGTTGTCTCCTTATTACTCCTTTCTGCAAACACTTCAGCCTTATCACTTTTCTCCCCCTTAGTTGAGGTAGCAACTGCAGGGTTTGAAAACTTTGCATTAAACTCCTGAAGCTTGTCAAAGATGGCCTTGAACCCTTCATTCATTGATTGCTCCAGACTAGCCATCATGTTCACCAACTTCACTTGATTCCTGCCCACTGTATCCAAATTTGTTGACAACTTTATGACCTTATATGAAAGGGATTTCAACCTTTCATCAGCTTGTTTAGTGGATTTGGAGGCTGTGGTGGTTCTCACACTTTCTTATTTTTTTCTGAGTGATCTCATCACTCCTTACCAAATAACCCTCAAGGCCTATTGCCTTAGATGTTTGGGCTCCCACATTTTGTTTTTTAATATGGCCTTGCTCATGGTCCTCTCCTTTTTCCTGGGTTTTTCCCAGACCCTTATTTTTATGTTCACTTTTCTTTTCTTTTATCTCTCTTTTTCTTTTCACACCCTCACTCATCCTAGGTGCAAGAGATTGAGCAGGTACATCTTGCATAAGAGTTTTAGATTTTACCTTTAGCAGGGTAGAAATAAGAGCAGAGTCATCATCTTCATTCTGCTGAGATGTGGTGGCCATTAGAGAGCTGTTGTCTAGATTTTGAAGGTTGACAGCTTCTGCAGAAGCTTCTGTAGGAAAGTTGTTGTCATGAGGATTGACAGCAACTTTGTCATTAACAGCTACAAAGGTTGTAACATCAATCTCTTCCACCCTTTGAGTAGAAGGTTCTTGTGAATTGCTATGATCTGTCTCATCCAATTGTTGGAATAGTGCATCAATATTTTGATCTTCAAAGTTGGTAAAATGAGATGCACCATAATTGAATGAGCTGTGTTCCACATTTTCTAGCCCTACAGTGTGAGTATCTTCAAGTGTGGGCTCAGGTTGAGTATGTTCAACCTGTTGTGTAGACTCTTTACAGAATGCCATGGGAGACTGGCCAAGTTTAATAGATGCCTCCTGTTGAGAGGAGACATCTAAAGATGTGTTTTTGTCCCTTTAAAGAGATGTGCCCTTTTGAGAAGATACGCCCTGACTAACAGAGGTTGATACCCTTGCCTTCTTTCTCTTAGGCTCACCAGGGCCCTCTGTGGGTTCTGTGGACTGTCTACCTCCCTTATTTGCTGCATCTAGTGCAGTTTCACCACTACCTGTAGAAAGGCTTCTATCCTAGGTTGAGTGGTTCTCGTCCTTTTAGAAGCCTAGTCCTTTTGAGAGGAACCAGACCCTTGCCTAACATACTTGGTGACTCTAGAAGGCCGGACTCCTTCAAAAGTTTTAGAGTGTGGGTTAGGAATGGAGACATCAATACCATTCTCATCACTCAAAGAAAATACATGGTAGTCCCCAACAATTTTTAAATTCAATCTATTTATTGTAGAAAGCATGAAATCTGTTATAAACAAACTCAATTCAATGTTAAGAGGTTTGCTTGTTAACAAGGAATGAGTATTTTTCTTTAGAGTAGGGGACTCCATGCATTGTACACTATCTAAATTAATTATGCATACAACAGAGTTAATTATAAGCATAAAGAATCTAGGATAGTAAATTACTGATTTCCTGGCTTCTTTCTTTCCCAGTACCAGCTTGAACAGGGATGAAAGGCATATGTCAAGGCCTATTTGTAATTAGTAGATGACAACTCAACTCATGTAAGAAATTAAAGTAAGTAATAAATTCTGAGGATGGAATCAAATCGAAGAATGTCAACTAGACACAAAGAATCAACTTGTCAGAAGAATTATAATGAAGTTGCTACTCTACACCGGAAGAAGTTCATTTATATGTTCAAGCGTCGGAGAAAAATAGAGAAGCAGTTGTTCAGAAGATTCAGAAGATTCTAAGTGGCTACTACAGAAGATTCCAGAAGAAGAATGAAGACAGTGAAGTAGAAGAAGAACAGAAGACCACAGCTTAATGTTAAAGATTAAGAATATTTATTATAGTATGACATAAATGAACTAGACAGTACATTTGTGTGTCAACTAAAATAATAAATATTCATCATCTAGCTCAAGTGGTTTTATGACAAAAGAGACAACGAAGACTGGAAGACTTCAAGACTGATAGCACGGTAATACAAGACGAAATAGTATTTTAATTCTACTATCAAATGTTAATTGATTATTTAATTTATCTAATTAAATTAATTCAAGTTGAATTTAATTTAATTTGTAAATTAACTAATTAATTTAAGTAGAATTAATTTATTATAAAAGATATGACTTAATATGACTTTTAATATAATTCAAATGACTAATAAATAAGTCATACCGACTGTTTATTAATAAGTCATACCGAATTATATTAATAAAAGTCATACCGAAGCTGTTAAAGAAAAGTCATACCGGAGCAGCCGACTGATAAGTCATACCGAAGCTGTTAAAGAAAAGTCATACCGGAGCAGCCGACTGATAAGTCATACCGAAGCTGTTAAAGAAAAGTCATACCGGAACAGCCGACTGATAAGTCATACCGAGCTCAGTGGATAAGTCATACCGAGATTTCTGTGCTCAAAAAGTCATACTGAACCTATTTTGTTTAATTAAAATAAGCCATACCGATTTATTTTAATTAGATAAAATCTGAATATGACTTTAAATAAGTCATACCGAGATTCAGTAAGTCATACCGACCATTCAGAAGTCATACCCAGTTTTTAAATGTCATACAAGGGTTAAAATAAGTCATACAGACTTATTTTCTTGAAATTAAGTCATACTGAAAAAGGTCATAGCAGCCTTTTTCAATCTCTATAAATATGAGATGAGCACTTCACTTTTTCAGTAGTTCTCAAGTTAGAAATCAGATCAAATTCAGTAATTTATCTGCATTGTAATATTCACAGATTTCTGTGCTGAGTTTGGATATAATTGTTAAATACGAACAATTCATGTCAAATTTGTTCTAGAACTTTTAATCAATTATATAACTGTTTTCTTAATATTAATTTTGTAATACTAATCAAGTTAAAATTATATCTTTCACTTGAACATTATTTCATTCCAATTAATATTTCGCGAGTAATTAAAATAATATTTTTAATCCAAATTATTCCGCGATTAATTTTCAGATATTGTATTCAACCCCCCTTCTACAATATCAGGGACCAACAATTGGTATCAAAGCTGGTTGATATATTTTCATATCAGATCCAAATCAAATTCCGCGAACTCATACAGATCTCAAAAATTATTTTAAATTCGAAATAATTTTTTATTCGAAATAATTTTTTTTCCGAAAAATTATTTTTGATCAAAAATTGTTTAAGTCAAAAATTAAAATATTTTTTGAAACACTTAATTTTTAATCTTATTAAAGATGAGTACCCAGAAAGTGACCAATATCAAAATTCCACAGTTCGACAGAGAACACTACAATTTGTGGAAACATAAAATGCTACTGTTTATCGGGATTGCAAATCCCAAGTATGCAAATATTTTGGCCAATGGTGTTGAACCCCCTATATCAGTTATTCTCGAACATATAGTAGATGGGGTCGTAATTCCTCACAGACAGTTTCCAAAAAGTCTATCTGACTATACAATTGAAGAAAAGGAAGCTGTGTCCCTCGACAACAATCTCAAACTGATATTGATTGAATCACTAGACTACGTCATGTACAATCAAGTAGTCAATTGTAGAAATGCAAAACAGATTTGGGATACAATAGAGATTATCAACGAGGGGACTGAGGAAGTCAAAGAGAATAGACTCGAAATCCTGATCACCCAGTACGAGCAGTTTAGGTCCAACCCTGGTGAGGGTATCTCTGAGGTGTTTCAGAGATTGAACAAACTGATAAACGAGCTCAACATGAATGGGAAGTATTATCAGAATCAGGAGATCAACAAGAAGTTTCTACTAACCCTACCCGAGCATCTGGAGCATAGGATCGCAGCAATCCGTGAGTCTAGGGACATGAAGGAGGTAACCCTAGAAAGACTCTACGGAGTATTGAAGACATATGAGCTGGAACAGATCCAGACGAGAGAGATGTATGGGAGAGGCAAGGTTCAGAGTTCCTCCAAAGCACTGTTAGTGGAAGCACCACAGAAGATGGAAATGAAGGCTGTTGTACCTTCACTGGAGTATGTTGTTCCAGAAATTGGACATACTTCAGATAAACAAGAAGGTGGTGAATTCTACTCTCTGGAAGAACTAGATCAGCTAGAAGATGAGTCTCTAGCTTTGGTTGCCAGGAAGTTTGGCAACATGAGATTTCGGAGAAATCCCTCCTATAAAGTTAAATCAAATTTTGGGAGATTCCAAAGAGGAGGGTCTTCAACAGCTGAATCAAAGAGCGGCTATAAGACCGGCTTAGTGGATAGAAGCAAGTTTCGTTGCTTCAACTGCAATGAACTAGGCCACTTTGCAACGGAGTGCAAGAAGCCTAAGCAAGGGAAGAAGAGAGAGTCTTACGAAGAGCTCAAGGAAAAGTACGATGCATTTTTGCAAAAGCATCAAGGAAAGTCCTATCTGGCAAAGGGAAAAAGCTGGGATGACTCAGATGATAGTGATGGGGAAGAGCTGGGAAATCTTGCTCTTATGGCTTCATCCGAAGAATCAAGGTCTCCTAATAGTCAAAAAGGAATAGAGGTAAATCCTTATTGCCCTAAAATGTTTAATTTAATAGGTAAAGAACTAGAGGGTGAAAGAAGTAAGGTTAAGCAACTAAGACTCGAAAATAAAGATCTAGTTGATGAGCTCGAAGTCTTAAAACAGTTAAAACGAAACAGTGACAAGTTGACTAAGAAATTAACTGAGGACTTAGCTTTTCAAGTCAATAGAGTCAGTTGTTATGTTGAAGTTGAGACCTACCTCAGAAACCAGATAGAGGAAGAAAAGAAAAGGTGTCTAGCATATAAAAATTCTTCGTATATTGTAAAGAACCTAGTTGACCAACAGGTAATAAACAGAAAAGTTGGAATAGGCTTCGAGTACAATGAATCTGTAGGAAAGCCAAGCAACATTACCCCATTCAAGCAAAGCGCTGAAGAAAGGGGTATTCCTCATGTTGTTAAAGACACACGCAAACCTCTTTTCATTACACCTGTAGCTGAACCCATCCTCGAGAGCTCTATACTGATCGCTTATGAGATGCAATTAGAGGATCAAGAGGAAGAGAAGAAAAGAGGGGAACAAGCAAGGGACATAAAAGGAGTAAATGTCCAAAAAGAGAAAGCTACACCCAAGACACTAGTGAAAGTTGTGGGAACTTCTGATTTCCACAAACCTGGTATAGGTGCTAAGAACTTAAAGAATAATTTGAACAGAGCTAGCAATAAGTTTGTTAGAAGTAGGGATAGTAACAATAAATGTCATTCTACTGAAAACTTTAAAACTGCTGAAAAAGTTAAAGTAGAAAGTGTTAAAACTCCTACTGCTGTGAATAACATGCCTGCTATTGATGTATGCCATAAACCTTGTGGTATGTTAAATTGTATGTTATGTGCTTTTAATGCTATGACTGCTTATTTCAAACGCATGACTGCTAATAAAAAGAACATGACACCGAGACAATACATCAATAATAAATTTGCTAAATCCAAGACTGCTATTCCTTCACCTGTCAAGAAGGAAAAATATATTCCTAAGTCTAAACAAAAAGTTGTTAAGACTATTTATAGGAAAGTAAGTACAGTCAAGGAGGATGCAGCTGTTGTTCGAAGAGGATCTGTTGTCAAAGCTGACAAAGGTCAATTCTTTAAGTATGCCGGGCCCAATCAATTTTGGGCTCCGAAGATGATATAATCCGTTTGGTATGTGCAGGGAGTTAAACAGGTAAACCGAGTTGTATGGATCCTGGACAGCGGATCTTCAAGGCATATGACCGTAGATAGAGCCCTGCTATCAAATGTGGTTGAAAGAGCTGGCCCAATCGTCACCTTTGGAGATAACAGCAAAGGAATGACTACGGGATATGGCAAGTTAAATACTGGAAATGTTATCATTGAAAACGTCTCTTTGGTGGAAGGACTTAAGCACAATCTACTCAGCGTCAGTCAATTCTGTGATAGAGGTTACCAAGTAAACTTTATCAAGGAGAAGTGTTTAATAGCTCATTCTAAAGAAGACAGACTAGCCTTGCGTGGAGTAAGAAAAGGAAACTTGTACGTAGCTGATTTCAACTCGGGAACTGAAGCTGAAGCAAACTATTTTTATTCAAAAGCTTCAACAGAAGAAAGTTGGCTATGGCACAAGAAGCTCTCACACCTGAACTTCAAAACAATGAACTCTCTAGTCAAGAGGGATTTGGTGAGTGGACTGCCTCCGATGGAATTCTCACAAGAAGGTTTGTGCGAGGCATGTTAAAAAGGGAAGTCAAAAAGAGCAACTCACAAAGGCATAGACTCTACTAATATTACTGAACCACTGCAACTGCTACATATGGATTTATTTGGTCCAGTCAATATTCTGTCAATGTCAAGGAAAAGATATGCCTTAGTGATTGTAGATGACTTCACAAAGTACTCGTGGGTTTTATTCTTGAACTCTAAGGATGAAACTCCACAATTGGTGATTGGTCATGTAAAGTTGATTGAGTTAGATTCAAAGCTACCTGTCCGGGCAATCAGATCAGATAATGGAACAGAATTCAAGAATGAAATTCTAAATAGCTTCTGCTCAGACAAAGGGATAACAAGACAATTCTCAGCGCCAAGAACTCCGCAACAGAATGGAGTAGTAGAAAGGAAGAATCGAACCTTGATTGAAGCTGCAAGAACAATGTTAAGTGAATCAAGGTTGCCTATCTACTTCTGGGCTGAAGCAGTGAACACGGCTTGTTATACCCAGAATCGAACTTTAATCAACAAGGATCATATGAAGACACCCTACGAATTAATGGCTGGCAAGAAACCAACACTCAAATACTTTCATGTATTTGGAGCCAAATGTTTTGTGCTAAAAGATGGAGATGAACATCGTGGCAAATTCGAGGCCAAGGCACATGAAGCAATTTTTGTCGGCTACTCAAAAAGAGCATATAGGGTGTACATAATTGATCAGCACCAAGTAAAAGAAAGTGTCAACGTATCATTTGACGACACTAAACTCCCAAGCATCCAAACTGAAGATCCTTCTGAGTCATTAAAATTTGACAATCATCCAGACTCAGATTCGGATAATGAAGAAGAGCCTGATGTTGCAACAGGAAATGATGATGACAACAATGATGGTAATGATCTAGGTAATAGTGGTGGAAACAATGGCAACACTAGAGATACTACTAATACCAGTGGTGGATCAACAAGTCATCCAGGCAGCAACTCAGGGGGAGATAAAGGATCAACTGGCACAACACAACATCACAATGAATATAAAGGCGAATCATCAAGATCAAACCTACCAAGGGAAAGGATATGGAGCAAAGATAATCCTTTTGAATTGATCATAGGTGATCCAGATGTTGGTGTTAGAACCAGAAGTGCAACTTCAAATGAATGTTTATTTTCGGTTTTTCTATCTCAAGAAGAACCAAAGAAAATTGAAGATGCTCTAACTGATCCAGATTGGGTTCTTGCCATGCAAGAAGAACTCAATCAGTTCGAAAGGCAAGAAGTATGGACACTGGTACCCAGGCCTAAAGATAGATCTGTTATTGGCACGAAATGGGTATACAGGAACAAGTTAGACGGTGATGGCATTGTTACAAGGAACAAGGCCAGACTGGTTGCAAAGGGTTACTCTCAGGAAGAGGGAATTGATTATGAACTTGCGCTATCTAAAATTCCAATACTTTGCGACAACACAAGTGCCATAGCTATTTCCAATAATCCTGTACAACATTCAAGGACCAAGCACATAGACATAAGGTATCATTTTATCCGAGAACATGTCATGAACGGAACTGTGGTGTTACATTTTGTACCCACAGAAGATCAAATTGCCGACATCTTCACGAAACCACTTGATGAATCCACTTTCTCTAAGTTGGTTAGTGAGTTAGGGATGTTAAACATGAACTAATTATTGCATGTTGTTTTAAATTGCATATTTATTTTGAAGCACTGTAAATACACTGTATATATTCCTTAAAAAATTATCAAAAACAAACAAACAAATTGAAAAAGAAAACTCAAAAAGATTTTCCTCATTTTGTACAGTTGTTATTTCATTGGCATCTTTACTGTAAATATTGTTTATTATAATTGTTTTCCAACAATTGGCATATATTTTATATATATATATAAGTATGTATAGTGTTATTTGTTTTTCAACTTTGACATCCTTATCTTTATTATTTTTATATATATACATAAATATAAGCTGATTATTTCGCGTCTCTTTTGAGAAGTAGGAAAGATCTATGAGCTTGATCATCCAATTGTTTCTAATAGTTAGATCCCAAACATTGGCATCAATCTCTATCCAAGATCTTAGAACCAAACACACAAACACAATCACATCCGTCTCTCTAACCATTAAACAGAATACCTAATTGCTAAGAATGAGGGAGTCAATGCCTTGAGTGCATTTGATAAGGTTGGTAATGTGAGGGAACCAACAGCTCTGTCTCCAGAAAGGTGATTCAAATACATATAAACTGAGACAACTGTTAGCTCATCTGTGTTCTCTCAAAAGGATACAGACTTGGAAAAGGCAAAACTGTTACTAGGTTCATTCTCTCAACAGAGTGAGCCTATTGAATTCAGCCTGTCAGCCAAGGCTATCAGCAAAGAGTTAATTTCATCTGACATTTTTCAAGAAACCACAAATATTGTCTTATTTTTAGGGACAACAATGGACCAACTCAATTGGCATTTTGGACCAACAATTTAAGAACTTACTTGGGACCAAAATGGACCAAGAAAGAACAATTGAAATGTCACAGGAAGGATGAATTGACGGTAGTATATCCGTTGATGAGTTCTCGATTGATAAATATCAGTTGATGACTTGAGTTCTCGATTGATAAATATCAGTTGATGACTTGAGTTCTCGATTGATAAATATCAGTTGATGACTTGAGTTCTCGATTGATAAATATCAGTTGATGACTTGAGTTCTCGATTGATGAATATCAGTTGATGACTTGAGTTCTCGATTGATAAATATCAGTTGATGACTTCTCGATTGGCTTTATCAGTCGATGGCTTACCATCAGTTGATGACTTATCGATCGATATTTATCAGTCGATTGATTCTTGCAGATAGACTGAATTGCTATTTCTGAAGCAATTCAGTTTTTTTTTTCAAAGTCAAAATGTTTTATAGATTCAATTGAGGACGGGGATTTGCGAAACCCCATTGCACCACCAGTGACCTCTCTTGAAGGGGCTATGGTGATCTTTCTTGCAGGTACAAAAGGCTGAGTCATCCGTACTGAGAGAGATATAGTGATGTGAGAAAAGAGTGAAACACAAGTAAGGAAGAGTGAAAATATATATTCTATGAGTGAAACACTTAGAGAGTATATGAGCGAAACACTTGTGAGGACACAAAGTAAAATCACACACTAGCACACTTACCGAATCCCTTTCCCCATTCCCTGTTACAGATTTCAAATGTTACTTAACCAAGATGGAAATTTCTTCAGAAAAGGACCAACAATTGGGGGAGAATTATTAAGAGGATTACTCAACTAAGGGGGAGAATTATTAAGAGGATTACTCCAAAATGTTAAAGTGTTCAACTAAGGGGGAGTAGATCAAAAGGGGAGAAGTAAACAAAGGCTTTTGCTAGAAGAGGATTACTCAATTGTTGAACAAGAAAAAGGGGTATATAACAACATGCTTGGATTCTGTTCCATTTGATTTTAGAAGATTCTTGTAAATATGATTAACCGGATTTTCTAAAATGCATAACATGTCATAGTTTGTATTTTTTATATCTGCGATGGTTTAATGCTGTATGTATGCCATGTTTGTTACCTCTATTAAAATGGTTGGATAATTCAAGTAAGGGGAAATTGAATTCACCTTGGAAGAGAAGGGAAGAAAGGAGTTGGAGAAATAGAGGAGAAGTGGTAAGAAGAGAACAGACATCATCTCTGACATCCTAAGGGGGAGTAGTGATGAGTCTGAGAAATGAAGATAATACTACATGTATAATATGTTCAGTGCTAGAGGAACAAACATCTTTCATTTCAGTTACTCAAAGAAATCTGGAAATGTATTATATGATCCAAAGAACAATTTATTTACTTACAGTTCTTAAATGTCATATTAGTTTCTTAGTTGTTAGTTGAGTTATCCTCTAGGAATTTGTGTGTTAAATGTTTAACAACAAATAGGGGGAGATTGAAAGGCATATGTCAAGGCCTATTTGTAATTAGTAGATGACAACTCAACTCATGTAAGAAATTAAAGTAAGTAATAAATTCTGAGGATGGAATCAAATCGAAGAATGTCAACTAGACACAAAGAATCAACTTGTCAGAAGAATTATAATGAAGTTGCTACTCTACACCGGAAGAAGTTCATTTATATGTTCAAGCGTCGGAGAAAAATAGAGAAGCAGTTGTTCAGAAGATTCAGAAGATTCTAAGTGGCTACTACAAAAGATTCCAGAAGAAGAATGAAGACAGTGAAGTAGAAGAAGAACAGAAGACCACAGCTTAATGTTAAAGATGAAGAATATTTATTATAGTATGACATAAATGAACTAGACAGTACATTTGTGTGTCAACTAAAATAATAAATATTCATCATCTAGCTCAAGTGGTTTTATGACAAAAGAGACAACGAAGACTGGAAGACTTCAAGACTGATAGCACGGTAATACAAGACGAAATAGTATTTTAATTCTACTATCAAATGTTAATTGATTATTTAATTTATCTAATTAAATTAATTCAAGTTGAATTTAATTTAATTTGTAAATTAACTAATTAATTTAAGTAGAATTAATTTATTATAAAAGATATGACTTAATATGACTTTTAATATAATTCAAATGACTAATAAATAAGTCATACCGACTGTTTATTAATAAGTCATACCGAATTATATTAATAAAAGTCATACCGAAGCTGTTAAAGAAAAGTCATACCGGAGCAGCCGACTGATAAGTCATACCGAAGCTGTTAAAGAAAAGTCATACCGGAGCAGCCGACTGATAAGTCATACCGAAGCTGTTAAAGAAAAGTCATACCGGAACAGCCGACTGATAAGTCATACCGAGCTCAGTGGATAAGTCATACCGAGATTTCTGTGCTCAAAAGGTCATACTGAACCTATTTTGTTTAATTAAAATAAGTCATACCGATTTATTTTAATTAGATAAAATCTGAATATGACTTTAAATAAGTCATACCGAGATTCAGTAAGTCATACCGACCATTCAGAAGTCATACCCAGTTTTTAAATGTCATACAAGGGTTAAAATAAGTCATACAGACTTATTTTCTTGAAATTAAGTCATACTGAAAAAGGTCATAGCAGCCTTTTTCAATCTCTATAAATATGAGATGAGCACTTCACTTTTTCAGTAGTTCTCAAGTTAGAAATCAGATCAAATTCAGTAATTTATCTGCATTGTAATATTCACAAATTTCTGTGCTGAGTTTGGATATAATTGTTAAATACGAACAATTCATGTCAAATTTGTTCTAGAACTTTTAATCAATTATATAACTGTTTTCTTAATATTAATTTTGTAATACTAATCAAGTTAAAATTATATCTTTCACTTGAACAGTATTTCATTCCAATTAATATTTCGCGATTAATTAAAATAATATTTTTAATCCAAATTATTCCGCGATTAATTTTCAGATATTGTATTCAACCCCCCTTCTACAATATCAGGGACCAACAAGGGGCATCAGGAGCTTTCCAACGTCAATTCTGTAATTGTGCACCATAGAATGCACAATCCTCCTGATGTATGCTGGCACTTTATTCCAGCCATTTGTTTTACTGGACATGGACCTTGAGACTGCATATAGCATCATGTTCCATTCTTTATTCAGATATTTCATGTCCATGCCTCCCGAAGGATACCATTCATCACCATTTGCATTAAGCTTGGGTCCAGCATACCCAACCATCATGAAGAACTTAGCGAGTTGTTCTTCACTTGCAGGCTCATCAAATAGCGAGCCTTCAGCCTCTTCCACTTGAAGAGCTTCATTGATGTGAGAGGAATCAATGGTGTAAGAGGTACCATTGATTTGGAAAGAAATAGAACTAGCATCTTGCTCCCCCTCACATATTGCAGAGGTTCAGAATTGAGAAAGTCTTGGGATTTTGAGATAAGGACTTGCGGTTAGGACATAGGTAAGATAGGAGTTGTTCATGAATCCAACAAAGGGTTTGAAGGCTTCACCGGCTTCACTCACTGAAGCCATGGTGGTAAAGTTGGTTTGAGCAAGAGTGCAGATGATTTGAGGTCCAGACATGGTTAAAGGTTGTTTAAGTTTAAGAAACAAAGAAAGGTTTAAGGATTTAAAG
The DNA here is from genome assembly GCA_028671895.1 of Oenanthe sinensis. Classification (NCBI taxonomy): domain Eukaryota; kingdom Viridiplantae; phylum Streptophyta; class Magnoliopsida; order Apiales; family Apiaceae; genus Oenanthe; species Oenanthe sinensis. Next base: position 28,016,887 of record CM053801.1, read on the forward strand.
AATGGTTTAGAGAAGGAAGTTGTAGAGAAAATGGAGAGTTTTTTTTAGGGTGTAAGAGAGTAAAGAAGTTAAGAGAGAAATAAAGTAAAGTGAAGAGTGAAAGAAATTTTAGTTGTGTTTATATATGATGTGAAAAAGATACTGTCAAGAAAGAATTTTAAATGATTTTAAGTGACAGTTGTCTTCTAGTTCCATTCCTTGACAGTAACTCATGCGCTAGAAATTATAAGCACTCTTGATAGTAATATTAGCGGTTAAAGAATATAAAATAAATGAATAACCCTAATGTTGATTTTTGACAGTATGTTATGCGGGGATTTTAGAAAACTGTGATACCAAAAGATACTGACCAGTAAGTTTCAGAATTTGACAATAAGTTTCAATCCCGCACATTATGTTGTCACTATTTCTCAATCTTTTGACAATAGGTTTCACAGGATTCGACAATAAGTCTCAATCCCGTGAAACATACTATCAAGGCTTCTCAGCCTTTTGATAGTAAGTTCCACAGGGTTCGACAGTAAGTTTTAATCCCGTGAACTTTACTATCAAGACTTCTTAACCATGTGACAGTAAGTTTTCACATATTTTGACAGTAACTTATCATTATGCGACAGTATGAATAAAACATACTGTCAAGTAACTTGACAGTATCTTTTATTAGTCACATTAGAATTAAGTTACTTAAAAATAAATTAGTTAACCTCTCAGTTAAATATAATCATGTCTTTCCACTGTGATAGAAATAAAAACACCTCTATAGGCCATTAATTCACAGTGAAATTTAGTTAACTAAATTTTTGATCAACTAAGCAGAATTACATTAACAGGTTAAATTTAACATACCCAATTCACTCACTAGGCTGTTAAAAGTCTTTTCATCCAATGGTTTGGTGAAAATATCTACAAGTTGTTTCTCTGTGGGCATATAGATTAGCTTGATTGTGCCTTCCTCCACATGCTCTCTAATGAAATAATGTCTGATGTCAATGTGCTTAGTTTTGAAATGTTGAACAGGATTCTTAGAAATTTCTATGGCACTAGTGTTGTCACAGAAGATAGGAATTCCTTGTAGAGTCAACCTATAGTCCAATAGTTGGTTCTTCATCCAAAGTAACTGAGCACAGCAACTACCAGATGCAATGTATTCAGCCTCTGCAGTTGAATTTGACACTGAATGTTGCTTCTTGCTAAACCATGAGACCAATCTTTCTCCCAAAAACTGACAGCTTCCTGTTGTACTCTTTCTGTCTATTCTACACCCTACATAGTCTGAGTCTGGATATCCAATCACGTCAAAACCAGATTCTTTAGGATACCAAATGCCAAGATTTTGAGTGCCTTTCACATATCTAAGAATTCTTTTTACTGCTATTAAATGTGACTCATTTGGACCAGACTGAAACCTTGCACATAACCCTGTTGCAAACATGATGTCAGGCCTGCTAGCTGTTAGATAGAGAAGAGAGCCAATCATTTCTCTGTACATTTTGTTGTCCACCTTCTTTCCTTTTGGATCCTTATCAAGTTGAGTTACTTTTGAGACTGGAGTTTTTGTAGGAGATGAGTCTTCCATATCAAATCTTTTCAAAAGATCTTTAACATACTTAGTCTGGCAAATAAATATTCCATCTTCTTTTCGATAGACTTTGAGTCCAAGAAAGAATAATAATTCACCCATCATACTCATCTCATATTTGTTCTGTATCAACTCAGAGAATCTCTTGCATAAATCTTCATTTATTGAACCAAAGATAATGTCATCAACATACACTTGAACTAGAATGATATCCTTTCCATGCTTTTTGTAGAAAAGATTTTTATCCACAATCCATCTTGTAAAGTTGTTATCAAGAAGAAACTTGGAAAGAGTATCATACCAAGCCCTTGGTGCTTGCTTCAGACAATATAATGCTTTGAGTGGTCTGTACACAAAGTTTCCCATTTTTGGATCTTCAAAGCCTGGAGGCTGTTCAACATACACTTCTTCTTCTAACTCTCCATTAAGGAAAGCACTCTTAACATTCATTTGAAAAACCTTGAAGTTGTTGAATGAAGCAAAAGCTAAAAATATTCTAACTACCTCAAGTCTAGCAACAGGAGCAAATGTTTCTTCATAATCAATCCCTTCTTGTTGACAGTAGCCCTTTACCACCAACCTTGCTTTGTTTCTTGTGATAGTACCACTATCATCCATCTTGTTTCTATAGACCCATTTGGTGCCTATTATGGATTTGTTCTTTGGTCTAGGCACCAACTCCCAAACACAGCTTATTTCAAATTGATTCAGCTCTTCTTGCATGGCATTAATCCAATCTGGATCAACCAAAGCTTTTTCTAGAGTTTTGGGTTCTATTTGAGAGAGGAAACAAGAGTACATGCATTCATTAGCAACATTTCTTCTTGTTTTGACTCTAGTTCCTGGATCACCAATGATTAAATCATTTGTGTGATCTCTATTCATTCTTTTTCCTCTTTGAGAGTCACTAGAGTCTTCAATATTTTGATTGATTGAAGACATCTTTAGCTCTTGCACTGTTGACATCATCAATTTCTTCAAGTCCACTATTCATTGGAACATTCCTAGAAAAATCAGTTGTTTGGAAAGTTCCTTCATTTTTTCCAGATTGGTTAGGAACCATTGTTGGACCAGAAATTGTGTGATTAATTCTTGTTGAATCATCTTCAATCTCTTCTAGATATCCTTGATTTTTAAAGGCTAAAGATTCTGTTACTTGACTTCCTTCAATTCCAGGGAATTTTGTTTCATCAAATGTGACATTTACACTCTCCTCCACAGTCTTGTGATCAATGATATAGACACTATATGCAGTCCTGTCAGTACCATATCCCATGAAGATTCCTTCAAGTGCTTTAGTATCAAATTTTCCTTTGATTTCAGTTGAATCTTTCATGAAGTATCACTTGCTTCCAAAGACATGAAAATAGTTGACAGTTGGTTTCTTTCCTGTGAGCAATTCATAGGGTGTTTTTCTATAGGTTTTGTTGACTACAGTCCTGTTTTGAGTGTAATAGGTTGTATTGATTGTTTCACCCCAGAAATAGGTAGGAATTTTTACTTCACTTAACATTGTTCTTGCAGTCTCAATGAGAGTTCTGTTTTTCCTTTCCACAACACCATTTTGCTAAGGTGTTTTTGGTGCAAAGAATTGTTGAGTGATTCCATTGTCTTTGCAGAAGTCATTCATGATACTATTTTTGAACTCAATACCATTATCACTTCTTAAAATATGCACTTTATACTTGGGATTCCTGTCAAAAACCCTAACCAAATCAATTATTTCTTGTGCAGCTTCATCTTTGGATGCTAGAAACCTCACCCATGTATATCTTGAAAAGTCATCAACCATTACTAGAGCATATCTTTTTTTATCAAGCGATTGCACATTCACAGGACCAAATAAGTCCATATGAATTAGTTGAAATGACTCATTGATTAAACCAATAGGAGTGCTTTTGTGAGCAGCTCTCCTTAGCTTCCCTTTCTGGAAATCCTCACACAATCCTTCTTGATAGAATTCAAGTTGAGGCAGCCCTTTCACCAACTCTCTCTTTATTAAATGATTCATTGCTTTGAATTTCAAATGAGAGAGCTTCTTATGCCACAACCAACTTTCAAATGGAGAATCCTTACTGTAAAAACAGTAGACTTTATCTTTCCTTATAGATTCTAAGTCAGCTATGTAGAGGCTTCCTTTCTTTACTCCTTGAAGAGTTTCTTCTCCTGTCTTCTTGTTGACAATGGAGCATTGAAAGGGGAGATAGGAGTGAAGGGATGTAACTCACTGCACTTTCATGTGTACTAGAAATGCTAAATGTAATCTCTATGTAATGGTTGATGATAACTCAACAATAGAACAGGACATGTAATAATATGCAGGTGCACAGAAATCTTGGATCACAGAGTTCAATTAAGACAAAGTATCAAAGGATCATCTACAGACTTGAAGCCCACTGGAAGAAGTTCATTAACATGTTCAGGCCTCAGTGGAGAATAAAAGATGTTGACATATATTCAAGGATGTGGAAGCTACAGAAGATTGTCTTAGTCTATGAAGATTTTAGTGCATTACAATCGAAGCAACAAGTAAGGTTTGCAAAGAACAATGTGGAATCATGTTCGGAATCAAGAGCCCCTATCAAGACTAGTCACTTATGAACCAGACCGTTGCATCAAGTGTCAGGACATTGGAGGCAAGCTCTCGTCGGTTAATATGGTTTTAATCATTCTAAAGTTGTTGGTTTTCTTGAGTCAAGTGGAGGATCAACAAAGGTGGTAAATCAGTGTTGGAGAAATGTCAGCCTAATGGATAAGGGACAGACGGCACAACCTGATTGGATCTTACTAAAGCTTCACAGATTAGAATGCCAAATACTTGGACGTGATGAAGTCACGTATACGGGGTCAAGTATTTGGATAAGGAAGTCTACACAAATTGAAGAGTGGAATGGAAATATTTAATTTAATTAAATAAAGTATTTATTTAATTATTTATATATTTTATAAATAAAGATATTCTTTATTTATATTTTATATATTTATTAAATATTATTTTTACATTAAATATTTCCAAAGGCATGCTTGGCACATGACTTTAAAGAAAAGATTTGAGTGGACAAGAGTAAAAGGTGGAAAAGTAAAAAGCAACATCTTTTTGAATATACTAAAAGAAACCAAGTCCTCATATTCATTACAACATATGCAGTAGTATTCGGCAGAGAAAAAATGGGGAGAGAGAGAAAATTATTTTCTCTCTCCCCCATGGCCATACTCCATATCTTGAATATTATGGGGCCATGAATTTCTTTGTTTCACCACTCATCTATTCTTCTATTGTAAACATTGCTAAATCTTGTTTAGAAGATAGGTTTGATTTTTGTCTCCTAGATCTAGAATTTGTAATATTTTTAGAGGAGCCAAAAATCATTTCTTTGTTGTGTTCTTGAGCTTATGTTCTTGAACTTGTATGTAGCATCTACCCCACTTCAATGAATATAAAGTTATATTCTTGGATCTTGTTGTGTTGTGTGTTTTGGATGATTTACCGTTCATTATCTTGGTTATTTTAATGGTGTTCTTGAGGTTGAAGAAGATGATGAACAGTACCTGGGTTTGAACCAAAGTAATCTTTATGTTGTCCCAAAAATAATTAAAAGTCATAATTTTAATTTGGGAATCGTATTCACCCCCCCTCTACGATCTCCGGGACCCAACAATTGGTATCAGAGCTACTCGATTGACATACAAATCGATTGGATCTATTTTTATTTTTGAGATTAAAGAGGGTACAATAGGTTCACTGGGCATCCAGAATTTTTTTTGAAGCCCGGAATTTTTCTAAGTACAAAATGTTCTAGATGGCCAAGTAGAACATTCCTATGTAGAATATTCGAGATAGATATTCGAGATGGCTAAGTAGAACATTTCTATGTAGAAATTCTACTTAATGTTCTAGATAGAACCTAAGTAGAAATTCTGGAGTTAGAAATATTTTCTAAGTCAGAAGTTCTACTTAATGTTCTAGATAGAACCTAAGTAGAACATTTCTATGTAGAATATTCTACTTAATGTTCTAGATAGAACCTAAGTAGAAATTCTGGAGTTAGAAATATTTTCTAAGTCAGAAGTTCTACTTAATGTTCTAGATAGATGTGACGCCCCCAGATCCGGGGTCAGGAATCTAGGTTGTCACTATCCAATTTTCACCACAATAACATCATTCACCTGCTTTAACCATTATAATAACCAAACATAAAAGCAGTGACCCCAAACCAAACACACAACTCGAGTTATAGTCTCAGGGAATGAACTTAAAATAATAACGGTTATTACAAACCAATGTAACCTCAGGATCTCACACTACTAATATAACTTCCACATGATGTTACATTAGAAGTAAACATTACTCCAAGATCTATTGTCACATTACATATTTTTCAACAAGTCTAGGATTCTAATCTGGAATCCTGTCTTTCTTGCACCATTTATCGAAGTCCGGAACTTGACTAGCTCAAGCTCGGAGCTTCCTGTTCCTTAACATAATACTCGAGGTAGACAATTCATAGCCATCTCTTTCTGCAAGATATAAGATTTACAAAAAGCAAGAATGAGCCAAAGAATGCTCAGCAAGTTATATATATCAGAATATTTCAAGGAAAAGGTGATAGCCATATTTATCCCAACTGGATATTCAACAATAAAATACATAACTAGCAATCTAATTGAAGATGTATAGCTAGTTATATCTCGACAATAAATGACTCAAGATTCACGATGCAAGAAGATATTCACAACAATAATGCAGTTCACGCTACTGCAAAACAACAATTTAAGTTCATAACTTTTGAGACTGACAGTATCCATAACTTAGCACAATGGCCTCAATCACCGAGCGCCATTCGTTTGAGTACCAATAAGCAAGCAGTTCAATATACTGCGAAAAGAATGAATGAAAGTTCAACAATTCTCATTAACACTATCAGTAACTTAGCATCATGGCTTTCGTTATAGTGTAGGAACAATGAAACTGATATATATGAATAAAACGGTACTCAAAACAACCAACCAACTCAGAGTGGATTACATTCCCGTTGACACTATCGGTAACTCAGCACCTAGGCTTTCGTTACAGTGCAACGTCAAATTCCAATTGGAAGAAAAGGGATTAATCTGGAGATTTTTCAACGCCCTATTGTACGCGATGATCAGTCGCCTTGTACAATAGAAAAACCAGTCACTTTCTCTACTAGTAGAAGGACAACCCCTTATCGGGACGTCACCCTAGGCAACACATGGGCCTTTAGTTTACGGCTGGGTCGTGCGTCACCGACCTCTTACGCAACCTTACTCCAGTCCCTGATGAATACTTAAACATTCATTAAACCTAGAAGGAAATTTAATCAAGCCTTCTAGAATAACAACAATCCACTCTAGGATTTCAATCAACTGTTAAGGAAGGGAATTCAATACCACCTTCCAGAACAACAACAATCCATCATAGGATTTCATCAACAGATAAGGAAGGGAATTTAATACAACCTTCCAGAACAACAACGACAATCCATCACAGGATTTCAATCAACAGATAAGAAAGGGAATTTAATACAACCTTCCAGAACAACACAACAATCCATCACAGGATTTCATCAACAGATAAGGAAGGGAATTTAATACAACCTTCTAGAACAACAACGACAATCCATCACAGGATTTCATCAACAGATAAGGAAGGGAATTTAATACAACCTTCCAGAACAACACAACAATCCATCACAGGATTTCAATCAACAGATAAGGAAGGGAATTTAATACAACCTTCCAGAACAACACAAAAATCCATCACAGGATTTCATCAACAGATAAGGAAGGGAATTTAATACAACCTTCCAGAACAACACAACAATCCATCACAGGATTTCAATCAACAGGTAAGGAAGGGAATTTAATACAACCTTCCAGAACAACAACAACCTATTGTAAGATTTCAATATCTGACAATAGTTTGGCTCCCGAAACGAGGTGGGAGTACTCTCGAAACATCTGGGTTGACTCTCAGTCAACGAATTTAACAAGACAGAAACCCTTGAATGAAGGAGGCTCAAGAACGCGACCGGGGAGCCGCTAATACTGGTTGAAATAGACTCCACAAAATACTATATTTTTGGAGTAAGATAATGGGCCTTAAAGGCACCAATACAACTGGGAGTAATATCGGAGCCAGACGTTACCTCCCGAACCTGGAGTTATTGACTCAGAATAAGTATAAATTATCCGAGTCATCGCTCGCCATTTATTATTTAATGAAAAATAATAATTGAAGAATTTTAGACAACTCCAGAATATTTTTAAAGAACAAATAAATATTTTATTAATATTTAGGAGGCCCATAATAGTCTTCGAAAAATATTAAAAGAATTTAAAAGAATTAAAATATTTAATCCCAATATAATCAAGATTATTTAATATTTAAATAATCTTAAACGATTCACCATATTTAAATAGTATTTAATCAACATTAAATAATATTTAAATAATTTCAAATACCCCGAAAGTATTTATTTAACATTTAAACACTTTCCATATCCTTTAAATAATATTTAATAAACTAAATATTATTTAAAACACCGATGGGATATTAACCCAAATCCACTAATCCCATCTCATACTAGACTACTCTCGGTCGACCATCGAGCACCAAAAAGATATACTCGATACCAGATTCAGTTATACAAAACTGAAAACAAACATCCTCTAACTTTTTGAGAAGTTCAGAGGCATCTCAAAACTAGGTTGAAAAGATCTCATTCTACTCTCAAGAAACAATCTTAAACAACCTACGCATACTTGTGTCCTACATCAGAATAATAGTGATGAAGCGTCGGACACTTGCATACTCTAACTTTTCGAGAAGTTCAGAGTAGCAGAATAATCAAGTTATAAATGAACAAGACAGTTCCAAACACAACAAAAGTGTATAATCGAAGAACTCATCATTAAATCAAAGAGTTCAAAAATTTTGGCATCACCAAGAATTAACAATATTCTGATATGGAATAAAACAATAGAGTCGGAAACTTGCCTGGAGTCCAAGGAACGCTATTCCAACTTCTCCACGTTCTACACTTAAAACTTTTGTTTTCAAAATTTATCGACCCAAGACGCTTATTAGGCCTAAGCGACTGTCTTTTCTGCAGAAAATCGGGCATGACCTTTTCGTAAATCGGACTATCCACCTGTTTTCAAACCAAGCCAATCAACAATTCATTCTACTATATATAAAGTCAAACTCACTTTAAAACCAATTCTTTCACCATACTATAGTCAATTCCGGTTTTAATCATAACATTTTGAAAACCAAGTCCAACCCGCCCTAACCGACGGTGACCAACTACTATTTTAGAAAAATCCAGAATGACTAAGTAGGTCTAACAATTCCAAACCATTAGTAATCAATCCTCGAATCATGTCATTTAAGCGAAACTAAATTGTTTGCTCAAATTAAATCATTTTCGAATCATAAGATTACTCCACCAACTCATGTAAACTCATTGCTGGTGGTGGGGAGTTCAAGCGATTTCATTAAAATCCAAAACTCTTACACTCAACCCAAGTATCCAACAATTACCCAACTTGCACTATTTTTAACAAATTGAGTTTTAATCTCATGAATTTGATAATCTAGGACCTCGATACTAACCCACAAACTTATATCGAGTCCATTTATGGTCCTTACAATTTGCACTTGATAGTTTTATTAACTCTTCTTTTGCCCGACATTTCACCTTCTCGGGCCTACTTTAGCTACTCGTAAAACTATCCTCTCAATAGTTTTTAATCAAGTTCTTTGCACCTACGTATAGTCATGATATTCCTCAACAACTTCCGTTACTGGGTCGACTCGAGACAAGTTCTCTATCTTGCCCGAAATCGTTTCCCAAAACGATTGCTTAACCTTTTCCTCAGGTTCATTTCACTTAACACCCTGTTTTCCGTCATTTTTAATAAATTAGAAATTAATCGTTTTGACACGATTTCTTCTCTGGGGTCTTATATGACTGTCAAACAATCTCCCATAAAAGTTTCGGATTTTATTAAGCTCCGTAGCTAGTCCAATCATAGCCTCAAAGTTGGACAAAAACAGGATTTTCATTTCCTGCGCTACCGTTACTAAAACGTCCATAACTTTTGACTCGTAACTCCGAATGACGCAAAATTAGCGCTCAAACGATCTAGAGACAATCTACTATCTAACCATATCAGCCATAAGCCAAGAACAGTGACTGAATGTTCCCAGATTTTCTGGACAGTGGGCAGCAGATAGGTTCAAAAATAAATTTGCATGGTTTCGTTTGTACGTTCATCGTTTTCCATTTTTATTCTACTCCAAATCAACCAACAAACAATCCCAAACTCCTCAACCAACACCAACAATCAACATACTACAACCCCAAGCAACAAAAATCAATTTAGCTCAAGAATTAAGAGTTTAACAATTATTAACCAAACACATGCATCCATGCTTAAACAATGCTACCCATGGCTTGTATAACCTTAAACAATCATCAACCAAGCCAAATGAACTCAAGAATCAAAGAAAATAAATTTTTAATTTTCGTAGTTACTGTTCATCGCAGCTTCTATGGATCATAAGTGAAGATTTCATGGATGGAAGATTGAAATAAGGTTGGATAAGTAATGGGTTAGTGATTACCTTCGATTTGAGCTATTAAACTCAATGAATGATCAAGTCTTGCTAGGGTTCCTTCTTCCTCCTTCTTGCTTGGCCGATGGTCCTCTTGGAAATGGGGGAAAAAAACTGATTTGTTTTGTGTGGTGTGTGGTGGAAGCTCGATATTTAATAAGGTTTGCGCGGTAGTCGCGTAATTTCCCGATAACGTTTTAATCTCTCGTTATCGTACTCTTTTTCTTTCGTCCCACCAAAGTTTTAAAAACTTAAAATCTCATATTATGATTCTAATATATTTTAGAATCATTAAATTAATATTCTTTAATTGTTTCGAGAATTTACGAAACAATTCTCTGAGTAAACACTTTTCACTTACACCATTTCTCAAATTCTGTTACGACTTCCATCCGGACTTCAAATTCATTTTTGTTAGACCAAAAATAATTATAAGTCCCATATTGATTGCATATGCTACCGTAACACCGATACGCATATTTTCGAATATCCCGTATATTAAGAATACGGTCTCACACTTCAAGTACCTTATCAAAAAAATAAATCAATAAAATCATTTATTCATAAAATGAAAAATTTTATCCAAAAATCGTAATAACCCCAAGCGTCAAAAATACGGGTTATTACAGTCTCCCCTCCTTAAAAGGATTCCGTCCTCGGAATTCATACGAGAACAACCGAGGTTACTATTTTCACACCTTGCTTTCTAATTTCTAGGTTGAGACTCCAACCTTCTTGGTTTCGTACAACAACCTCATCAGCGTTATTGTTTCACTTCTCAAAACTTTCTTTATAAAGTCGAGGGTCTTTATACACCTCCTTAATATACTCTGAGACCTGGAAGGATTCAATACTCCTCGAGCTTAAGTTCTCTTGCTTACTAAATCTCGTTACTTCTTTCCACGATAATGCTTTAAGCAACATGAAGCCTCTCGCTTCATACTCCCCAGTTATCTATCATTCATCAGTTTTGCCCTTAACACAAAGTAGATCAATATGCTTATTTTCGAATGTATTTGATAAATAAGAACGAAAATAATTTAGATATGACTGAGAACAACCATATTTGTACTCAAGATGGCCAGTCTTTAGTACTTTCTGGTTTATAATACATAATCGAGTGGTTGCCCACCAGACTTTTGCCACACAGACAAGAAGTCACACCATATGCATTATTCATCTCAATCGGATGAAAAATAGTTAACATTTAGAAGAAAATGATTTTGAAAGGGAGAGAAAATATATTTTGAAATTCTCATTCCTCAATGCGTTACGAACTCAATATATAACAGTCCCTACTCATTTAGGAACCTGTTGCCAAAATCCCCAAATTTCTTATTTCCCATTCCTATTCTTTCCGAATGAATAAATCCTTAAGACTTTTAGGGTCTTTGTACCTTCTCCGCTTCTACTCATTCAAGTGATGTTTCCACAGGTTAAGTGCAACTGTTAAGGCTATTTCCTCCAATTCATGATTAGGATACTTTAATTCATGTTTCTCCCGTTACTTCGACGTATATAAAATTATTTCTACTACGTTGCTTCCGTGTACAAGCAATCCCTCAAAAGACATATAATTATTAATTACAAGATTCACCTTTCATCATCTAGTACTTACCATATCAGGACAATTACTCATATTTGTCCTTTATTTTCCTCAACTTTCTTCACCACTTACTGTATGTCTCCCAATTTAGACTCATTTTACCCAAACTCATTCTTATGGGATTTGTCATCCAACCTCTTTTCTCTTAAGATTTTCCAAGGCTATATACATTTCTCCCTTCGGGTTCTTCATCTGTAATCTTCGAGCAGATCGAAATATCCACTATGAAGACTTCGACAACTTGTCAAATTATTTCTTACCACTCCCATTAATCCTTGGAAAGTACAGGTGCATACATTAATATAACCTACCTCATCAAAGACTCATAATGTCCTTATCGCGTTCTCAATGCCATCCTTGGCATATTATATAGGTAATTCTTTAGTTGGTGATAACCCATCCTCAACATATTTTCTCCAGTAGACTAATTTCTTCGAGTGGTCTATCCATATTATGGATAACCAATATTGATTGCTAAATTAACCAATTCACTTAATCCATTCTCACCAATGTATACGCAGTCTCATGCCGCTGTCCGTTTCCTTTACAAACAACCCACGTGCACCTCTCAGTAACACTTTCAATAAATAGTCTTTATAACTGAGGGACTAACCCTCTTAGGCTGCCAGGTGCCATCTTTTAAGATGCCTCCAATGCTAAAGTTGCTCATAACACTAGGTCAATGATAAATGACGTGATCTCTGATGGTGGTAACCCCAAAATATCACTAAGGGTTATTTTTCCCAATTCTTTAACTACTCTCTTTATTGAATAGTTCCTTTTTCATATCCATTACTGGTGCCCCATAACTTAGCATCCAAAGCGTAATGTACTTTTTATTCGAATCTTAATTCGAACCTTCTCAATTTATCTCTCCATATTTAAAACATGTCATCCCTTCTTTTAAGGCAATCATTAACATAACATCTAGACTTTACAATTATAGCTTCTTGCTGTCCATTTCACATATTATCCCATTTCAGGCTCACTGTTTAGTAAGTGAGGCCTCGATTGGCTAGGGTGAACCATAATTAGCAGTACACCAACCCGCTCATATTTCTTAATCCACTGTTCTTCCAGAAGTAGAACTCTGGTTCCTTGTTAAAAGTTCATGGTATTTCCATATGTGTAGCCACTTCATTTTCATATTCTGTCATAGTTGATTATTTCCAACACTGTGACTTTATTCTCAATTCACTACTTTTGGGACAATCTTGACAATTCCCAAAGACTTTGATTCATGATCTGACACACTCTTGTTTCAGGTCTAGAACTTTAATTACATCTGAATTTCCCGATACTTAGGAAACAGTTGCATAATGCAAGATATAGCTATGGCTAAAGAATTCTTTGTTCAACCAAGTTCATAAGAATTCTTGCTGAATCAACGACCTTATTAGGCCTCGACCAAATACTTTTCAGAACTTTAGGTTCATCAATGACTACTCGGACCGCTCTCTAGTCCGGAATTCCACTATCAAAACAAGTAACTTCATATAAGCCTTCATGCCATAACTCATTTATACTAGTTAATCCAACCACCATATTTACAATGTGGCGGTCATCTCTACCCCAAGGCTTACTTTAATCCAACACCCTTAATATATTCAAAAATTATATCAAGTGTGGATCTCACCTCTTTGTTACGACTCTACATTGTATGCATACCATACACCATTTAAACTAGGGCTTTACTTTTTACTCTCAGAGAATCCTCAACAGAATCCTCAATATTACTCATATATAGATGGCTATATTCTTTAAACCATACTACTCCATTTTACCCTGAAACATTCCATTTACACGTCCTCTTATTTCAAAATTTCATTAAACTAATGGGAACGTATTTTTCACAGACAATTGGGCATGACCTATTCATATGTCGGACTATGCCCGGTGTAAAAACACCTCAATTATAATCCCAAAACATTCACAGTTCCCAAACATCAACATCTCATCGGTCCCTTATAACATAATGTATTCCAAAAGGGGAAATAACTATGAGTCACTATATATAAATATACCCACTCTCAAGTATCCACAAGTCAGTCAACAACAATATTAATGGTCAATATCATGGACCATCAATCACATCCGCTCCATAACATTAATAAGGGTTTACTGAAATGTAGACTATCTCTTCGGCTTATCACCAATAGATGAAAGATTGGTGAAGATTTGACACGCCATCAATTTGAACATGGTCATCTTAATGATTGTGCCAAGAATGAAGTGGTTTTTCTTCTCTTAGTAATGCTCCCCTCAGTCCTGGGGTACTAGCATACTTAGTGCTACACTTATAGCATATCTGAGCTCCTTTACAAGTGCTCCATAATTCTCAAACTCTCATTCTCAATCATAAATCCTCTTACTCAGATGAGTCTCCTCGGCTAGTGTTCGACATCTTTGTAAGGAAAGTTCTTATTATCTTTCCTAACTATCCTTATATGAGTATATTAGTCTCATAATATAAATCACTGCTTCTTCCGATAGCCCGAATATGACTTCGATAGGAGCTCGCTCTCTATTAATCTTATCCAAACATAACCCTTAACTCTCTCGTTCCTGAGTACTATAATCTAGAGCTCTGATACCATCTCTGTGACGCCCCCAGATCCGGGGTCAGGAATCTAGGTTGTCACTATCCAATTTTCACCACAATAACATCATTCACCTGTTTAACCATTATAATAACCAAACATAAAAGCAGTGACCCCAAACCAAACACACAACTCGAGTTATAGTCTCAGGGAATGAACTTAAAATAATAACGGTTATTACAAACCAATGTAACCTCAGGATCTCACACTACTAATATAACTTCCACATGATGTTACATTAGAAGTAAACATTACTCCAAGATCTATTGTCACATTACATATTTTTCAACAAGTCTAGGATTCTAATCTGGAATCCTGTCTTTCTTGCACCATTTATCGAAGTCCGGAACCTGACTAGCTCAAGCTCGGAGCTTCCTATTCCTTAACATAATACTCGAGGTAGACAATTCATAGCCATCTCTTTCTGCAAGATATAAGATTTACAAAAAGCAAGAATGAGCCAAAGAATGCTCAGCAAGTTATATATATCAGAATATTTCAAGGAAAAGGTGATAGCCATATTTATCCCAACTGGATATTCAACAATAAAATACATAACTAGCAATCTAATTGAAGATGTATAGCTAGTTATATCTCGACAATAAATGACTCAAGATTCACGATGCAAGAAGATATTCACAACAATAATGCAGTTCACGCTACTGCAAAACAACAATTTAAGTTCATAACTTTTGAGACTGACAGTATCCATAACTTAGCACAATGGCCTCAATCACCGAGCGCCATTCGTTTGAGTACCAATAAGCAAGCAGTTCAATATACTGCGAAAAGAATGAATGAAAGTTCAACAATTCTCATTAACACTATCAGTAACTTAGCATCATGGCTTTCGTTATAGTGTAGGAACAATGAAACTGATATATATGAATAAAACGGTACTCAAAACAACCAACCAACTCAGAGTGGATTACATTCCCGTTGACACTATCGGTAACTCAGCACCTAGGCTTTCGTTACAGTGCAACGTCAAATTCCAATTGGAAGAAAAGGGATTAATCTGGAGATTTTTCAACGCCCTATTGTACGCGATGATCAGTCGCCTTGTACAATAGAAAAACCAGTCACTTTCTCTACTAGTAGAAGGACAACCCCTTATCGGGACGTCACCCTAGGCAACACATGGGCCTTTAGTTTACGGCTGGGTCGTGCGTCACCGACCTCTTACGCAACCTTACTCCAGTCCCTGATGAATACTTAAACATTCATTAAACCTAGAAGGAAATTTAATCAAGCCTTCTAGAATAACAACAATCCACTCTAGGATTTCAATCAACTGTTAAGGAAGGGAATTCAATACCACCTTCCAGAACAACAACAATCCATCATAGGATTTCATCAACAGATAAGGAAGGGAATTTAATACAACCTTCCAGAACAACAACGACAATCCATCACAGGATTTCAATCAACAGATAAGAAAGGGAATTTAATACAACCTTCCAGAACAACACAACAATCCATCACAGGATTTCATCAACAGATAAGGAAGGGAATTTAATACAACCTTCCAGAACAACAACGACAATCCATCACAGGATTTCATCAACAGATAAGGAAGGGAATTTAATACAACCTTCCAGAACAACACAACAATCCATCACAGGATTTCAATCAACAGATAAGGAAGGGAATTTAATACAACCTTCCAGAACAACACAAAAATCCATCACAGGATTTCATCAACAGATAAGGAAGGGAATTTAATACAACCTTCCAGAACAACACAACAATCCATCACAGGATTTCAATCAACAGGTAAGGAAGGGAATTTAATACAACTTTCCAGAACAACAACAACCTATTGTAAGATTTCAATATCTGACAATAGTTTGGCTCCCGAAACGAGGTGGGAGTACTCTCGAAACATCTGGGTTGACTCTCAGTCAACGAATTTAACAAGACAGAAACCCTTGAATCAAGGAGGCTCAAGAACGCGACCGGGGAGCCGCTAATACTGGTTGAAATAGACTCCACAAAATACTATATTTTTGGAGTAAGATAATGGGCCTTAAAGGCACCAATACAACTGGGAGTAATATCGGAGCCAGACGTTACCTCCCGAACCTGGAGTTATTGACTCAGAATAAGTATAAATTATCCGAGTCATCGCTCGCCATTTATTATTTAATGAAAAATAATAATTGAAGAATTTTAGACAACTCTAGAATATTTTTAAAGAACAAATAAATATTTTATTAATATTTAGGAGGCCCATAATAGTCTTCGAAAAATATTAAAAGAATTTAAAAGAATTAAAATATTTAATCCCAATATAATCAAGATTATTTAATATTTAAATAATCTTAAACGATTCACCATATTTAAATAGTATTTAATCAACATTAAATAATATTTAAATAATTTCAAATACCCCGAAAGTATTTATTTAACATTTAAACACTTTCCATATCCTTTAAATAATATTTAATAAACTAAATATTATTTAAAACACCGATGGGATATTAACCCAAATCCACTAATCCCATCTCATACTAGACTACTCCCGGTCGACCATCGAGCACCAAAAAGATATACTCGATACCAGATTCAGTTATACAAAACTGAAAACAAACATCCTCTAACTTTTTGAGAAGTTCAGAGGCATCTCAAAACTAGGTTGAAAAGATCTCATTCTACTCTCAAGAAACAATCTTAAACAACCTACGCATACTTGTGTCCTACATCAGAATAATAGTGATGAAGCGTCGGACACTTGCATACTCTAACTTTTCGAGAAGTTCAGAGTAGCAGAATAATCAAGTTATAAATGAACAAGACAGTTCCAAACACAACAAAAGTGTATAATCGAAGAACTCATCATTAAATCAAAGAGTTCAAAAATTTTGGCATCACCAAGAATTAACAATATTCTGATATGGAATAAAACAATAGAGTCGGAAACTTGCCTGGAGTCCAAGGAACGCTATTCCAACTTCTCCACGTTCTACACTTAAAACTTTTGTTTTCAAAATTTATCGACCCAAGACGCTTATTAGGCCTAAGCGACTGTCTTTTCTGCAGAAAATCGGGCATGACCTTTTCGTAAATCGGACTATCCACCTGTTTTCAAACCAAGCCAATCAACAATTCATTCTACTATATATAAAGTCAAACTCACTTTAAAACCAATTCTTTCACCATACTATAGTCAATTCCGGTTTTAATCATAACATTTTGAAAACCAAGTCCAACCCGCCCTAACCGACGGTGACCAACTACTATTTTAGAAAAATCCAGAATGACTAAGTAGGTCTAACAATTCCAAACCATTAGTAATCAATCCTCGAATCATGTCATTTAAGCGAAACTAAATTGTTTGCTCAAATTAAATCATTTTCGAATCATAAGATTACTCCACCAACTCATGTAAACTCATTGCTGGTGGTGGGGAGTTCAAGCGATTTCATTAAAATCCAAAACTCTTACACTCAACCCAAGTATCCAACAATTACCCAACTTGCACTATTTTTAACAAATTGAGTTTTAATCTCATGAATTTGATAATCTAGGACCTCGATACTAACCCACAAACTTATATCGAGTCCATTTATGGTCCTTACAATTTGCACTTGATAGTTTTATTAACTCTTCTTTTGCCCGACATTTCACCTTCTCGGGCCTACTTTAGCTACTCGTAAAACTATCCTCTCAATAGTTTTTAATCAAGTTCTTTGCACCTACGTATAGTCATGATATTCCTCAACAACTTCCGTTACTGGGTCGACTCGAGACAAGTTCTCTATCTTGCCCGAAATCGTTTTCCAAAACGATTGCTTAACCTTTTCCTCAGGTTCATTTCACTTAACACCCTGTTTTCCGTCATTTTTAATAAATTAGAAATTAATCGTTTTGACACGATTTCTTCTCTGGGGTCTTATATGACTGTCAAACAATCTCCCATAAAAGTTTCGGATTTTATTAAGCTCCGTAGCTAGTCCAATCATAGCCTCAAAGTTGGACAAAAACAGGATTTTCATTTCCTGCGCTACCGTTACTAAAACGTCCATAACTTTTGACTCGTAACTCCGAATGACGCAAAATTAGCGCTCAAACGATCTAGAGACAATCTACTATCTAACCATATCAGCCATAAGCCAAGAACAGTGACTGAATGTTCCCAGATTTTCTGGACAGTGGGCAGCAGATAGGTTCAAAAATAAATTTGCATGGTTTCGTTTGTACGTTCATCGTTTTCCATTTTTATTCTACTCCAAATCAACCAACAAACAATCCCAAACTCCTCAACCAACACCAACAATCAACATACTACATCCCCAAGCAACAAAAATCAATTTAGCTCAAGAATTAAGAGTTTAACAATTATTAACCAAACACATGCATCCATGCTTAAACAATGCTACCCATGGCTTGTATAACCTTAAACAATCATCAACCAAGCCAAATGAACTCAAGAATCAAAGAAAATAAATTTTTAATTTTCGTAGTTACTGTTCATCGCAGCTTCTATGGATCATAAGTGAAGATTTCATGGATGGAAGATTGAAATAAGGTTGGATAAGTAATGGGTTAGTGATTACCTTCGATTTGAGCTATTAAACTCAATGAATGATCAAGTCTTGCTAGGGTTCCTTCTTCCTCCTTCTTGCTTGGCCGATGGTCCTCTTGGAAATGGGGGAAAAAACTGATTTGTTTTGTGTGGTGTGTGGTGGAAGCTCGATATTTAATAAGGTTTGCGCGGTAGTCGCGTAATTTCCCGATAACGTTTTAATCTCTCGTTATCGTACTCTTTTTCTTTCGTCCCACCAAAGTTTTAAAAACTTAAAATCTCATATTATGATTCTAATATATTTTAGAATCATTAAATTAATATTCTTTAATTGTTTCGAGAATTTACGAAACAATTCTCTGAGTAAACACTTTTCACTTACACCATTTCTCAAATTCTGTTACGACTTCCATCCGGACTTCAAATTCATTTTTGTTAGACCAAAAATAATTATAAGTCCCATATTGATTGCATATGCTACCGTAACACCGATACGCATATTTTCGAATATCCCGTATATTAAGAATACGGTCTCACACTTCAAGTACCTTATCAAAAAAATAAATCAATAAAATCATTTATTCATAAAATGAAAAATTTTATCCAAAAATCGTAATAACCCCAAGCGTCAAAAATACGGGTTATTACAATAGAACCTAAGTAGAACATTTCTATGTAGAATATTCTACTTAATGTTCTAGATAGAACCTAAGTAGAAATTCTGGAGTTAGAAATATTTTCTAAGTTAGAAGTTCTACTTAATGTTCTAGATAGAACCTAAGTAGAACATTTCTATGTAGAATATTCTACTTAATGTTCTAGATAGAACCTAAGTAGAAATTCTGGAGTTAGAAATATTTTCTAAGTCAGAAGTTCTACTTAATGTTCTAGATAGAACCTAAGTAGAACATTTCTATGTAGAATATTCTACTTAATGTTCTAGATAGAACCTAAGCAGAAATTCTGGAGTTAGAAATATTTTCTAAGTCAGAAGTTCTACTTAATGTTCTAGATAGAACCTAAGTAGAACATTTCTATGTAGAATATTCTACTTAATGTTCTAGATAGAATCTAAGTAGAAATTCTGGAGTTAGAAATATTTTCTAAGTCAGAAGTTCTACTTAATGTTCTAGATAGAACCTAAGTACAACATTTCTATGTAGAATATTCTACTTAATGTTCTAGATAGAACCTAAGTAGAAATTCTGGGGTTAGAAATATTTTCTAAGTCATAAGTTCTACTTAATGTTCTAGATAGAGCCTATGTAGAACATTCATATGTAGAAGTTCTACTTGGTGTTCCAGATAGAGTCTATGTAGAACATTCCTATGTAGAAGTTCTACTTAGAGGGCTGTTTCAACATGACACATGGCTACATAGTTTAATTTTTATTTAAAATAAAAATTGTTTTTCTCTCAAATTGTTTTTAGTTTAATAATTAATTTAATAATTAAATTTGAATTTAATTATATAAAATATTTTGAAAATAATTTTTAAATTTAAATAATTTATTTTTCAAGTTTATCTTACATCTTGGAAAATATTTTATTTTCTTTTAAATTTTAGAGTCAAATATTTAATATTTTTAATATTCTTAGTTAAGAATTTTATTAATTTGAAAACTAAAATTAATCTTAAAATCCAATTTAATTTCTTTTGAGTTTAATATTCTTAAAAGTATTTTGAGAATTATTTTTGAGGTTTAATAATTTATTTTTCATAAAACTTTAATTATAAATTTTATAAAACTCTTTGGAAAATATTTTTGGATTGAAATAATTTATTTTCATGAACATTTTAAATGTTTTGAGAATTTAGTATTTCTATTTCAAAATTATGTTTTCGAGTTGTTTTATTTTAATTATAATTTAAGCTTGGAAGTTTTAATTATAAATCTCATAAAACTTTTTGGAAAATCATTTTGGTTGAAATAATTTATTTTCAAGAATATCTAAGATGACTTGAAAATTTATTATTTTTATATCAAACTTATATTTTCAATCTGTTTTATTTTAATTATAATTGAAACTGTTTTGGATTATAAATTCTATAAAATTCTTTGGAAATTAATTTTGATTTGAAATAATTTCTGTTTCAGGATTATTTAATATACCTTGAAAATTTTGTTATCTCTATATCAAAACTTTCTTTTCGAATTTTATTTTATTTATAATTTAAAATTGAGAAATTTATTATTATTTATCAAAAATACATTTTTAATTTATTTTGATTATTTAAATTCCTAAAAAATTAAATACTTCTGTTTGAACAAAATGTTTTATTAAACGAAACAACAGGAGTTGATTCTTCGTTCGTTGAGGACAAACGAACTGACTGAAGAACATTCTAATGGAGTTGAGACCTGATCTTACCATTGGAGATGTATTTCTACATCGATCTACTCAGTGGATCATTTGGTTATTGAAAGGGGATTAGTTCATTTAGGGAAGAGTCTTCGATCAGTGGTTTTCGAATCAATATCTGAAGAATTTGGGATTTTGAAAAGGAATTCAGTTTATCGGTCAAAGAACCAAAACAACAATTGAAGATTTGGTTAAAGGACATCAGTGGCAGAAATACACAAGGTTTGATTATCACTGACATATGATAATCAAGGGGTTATTGCTACACATACAAAGAAGAGTGATCTTTTCAAGCATAACATGAGACATTCTATGTCGGGGTCTTTAAGCAGAACAATCAGGTATCAGTTTGGGTTGAAGCAGGAACATCATTGGTTATTGAGGTCAAATGCAAGGATACTTCCATGAGTGTCAGTAGAATGGAAATTGATTTGGATCAATTGATTATCACTCGAGATGGAATGCTAAGCATCGCTCAGGTATACTTTCTAACTAGTTTATACTTGTTTGATTCAATTATAGAGTATTAAGTGCTGAACTGCATTATATTATAAGTTTGATGTAATGCATGTCTCACCTTGATTTCTATATAAATTAGATAACTTATTCTAGTTTGTTAGTGTTGCTTGTTTATCAGTGTTTGACTTCATGATTAGATCTTGTGTGATTTAATGCTTGCTTTACGATAATTGATCATGTTAGCATATAGAGTCTTAGGTATCTGTAGGGGTACATTTACCGGAAAGAGTATTTGCTGCATGCTAAGTGCCTTGATGTTTACATTGTCTATAATCTGTTTATACTCGCATGGTTGTATTAAACGCTATATTTGATCATGTGCTTGTTAAGATGAGTTTGTTTCTAATTTGGGAATTGCCTAGGGGTCAGTATAATAAACCATGAATTAAATTTTTAAATTTAAACTGACTCAGGTAATTAGAGATAATATAATGTTAAAGTGAACGACAAAGGTGATTTAGAAGAATTAGGAATCTGAGTGATTGATTCTTCTATGACTACATATATGTACGACATGATTATTATAGACTGCTAGTCCACCTTAAGTTAGGTTGGGATCACTGAGCTCATAGCCAAGACTACTTATTGAGGCTGATATAGATGAGGAGTGATCAGTCAGATAAGAATGAGCATGTTGAACTTGAATGCTTTGTTGTTAACTATGTTTAGAAATATCTCTAACCCTTGGACTCAATCAAATTGAGGACCACGTGTCTTAATCATTTGTGAATGCAGAGTATCTTTCAACATGTACAAGTTATATATCTCTAACATTTTCATGTTCGAGGCATGTAACTACTTTTACTTTGGTATTCAAATGGTCAAGCAAGGTTACCTATTTTTTCTTGAATGATCTGAAGCACAATATTAAGAAAGACCTAGGGGATTCTTTGTGAAGGGTTTCCTAATATCAGTTCGACGATGAACAGTATTGATCGGGGTCAAGAGAAATAGAAGCTCACTCTACTGGAAGTGAGGTTACTGCTGACACGAAATTTAATGCTTATGATGAAGTCAACTATTCGTTGAAGTTTATCAGAATGGAGTTAGCTGCAACAACAAGTGATGCTCTCACACTTGGTTTATCAACTAATACTTGGTTTATCAAGATAACGGATTCGACGATAAAGATGAAGTTGGTGAGAAAGGACTACTTCTAATGAAATTCTTTTAAGAAGGACATTAGTGAAGTATGTCAGTTGAAGGGAAGTCAAGTCAAAGGCTACCCTGTTTAGTTTTGGTGTTTGTTCATGCATTCGATAGATGAAGCATCTCAGTGATTAATCACATTCAAAGGATTAGGCAGATTGCTGTAAGAACACTTTGAGGGCAGGTAATGAAATTTGTTGACGAATAAAGTTCTATGTTATGTCTGCACTGAAAGGAGTATTCTAGAGTAAAGTTCAGTTTCCGGACTTCATGACCAAATGGAGGAGTTGATAGGGAAATCCAGACCTTGAGTGGAATTACAATGATAATGGATAGAGTTAAGGTTTCCTATTCACTACGGCTGAATCAGTTGACACAGCAAGTCTAATCAGCAAATGTAAAGAGAAGACATCAAGTAAGATTAATCATGCCTGAAGTCACATGGTGTGATAGAAGGATATCTTATTTGGAGTTAAGAGCTTACACAGAGTCTGTGATTGATTTAAGATGATCTAGATGCAGTGAACAACATCATCAAGCTCCCTAGCATTCGTTTGATTTTAGCTCTGAATTTCTAAAGGTTGACATCCTGTTTAGGGCTCAAGATCAGATGACACCAGATGAAGAAAAGCTGCAAGCAGCATCACAAGGGGAGCATCAGTAAGTTGGATCAACTAGTCGTGTTTGATGCTTAAAGGCTAGCAGTACTCATTGAGTAAGAGTTGAGATTCTTAGGAGCACTGAGTGATCCAGATTGAGTGATTGCATATTAGAAAGGAAATTGTCAATTTAAAAATAATGCAAGATGATCTCAATCATATTTGAAGAAGACTACTCTACCCACTGAAAATCTAAGGAAACATTAAGGACACATCTGTCATGACAAAGGGTTTTGTGTAACAACATTTCCTAGAGTCAGTTCTTGATGAATCTGGGTAGTAGAGTAGTGATTGGTAGTGCCGTGCATGTATAAGAGTATTTCATTAGTTTTTCTGAGTGAATTCAATGAAGATTGAAGATGTACTAACTAATCAAGATTGAGTAGGGTTCGAATCAAGGAACTAACTCAATTGAACCAGAGGCAGATACACTTAGCACAAGGAATCAATCCACATGAAGACTTGGTATTGATACAGAAGCTGAAGGGTAGTTCGGAGTTTTTGAAGGTTCTACTCTGCTAGTGTCAAGACTACTGGTTTCTAGAGTGCTGAGTTTAGTGAAGCTGCTGCCAAGACCAATATCTACAAGAAAATATTTGGGTGCTGAAGGTAATGCAGTTTCCGTCTGGATGAGCGTGGTATTGTTTCGAGAAACAATGTTAACTGGTAGCTGAAAAGTTATTCCTGTCCAAAAGGAGTAAACGTTCAATCTCGAAAGGAGTAAACGTTCGATCTCTAGGGCAAAAAGGAGTAATTGTTCATTCAACGATCATACACCAGTAAAAGGTATGTCACTCTAGTCTAATATTGATTTATAAACATAATGTTTATAGAGAGTGTTCATGCTATTTAGATGTCTACGATATCTAGGAACTGATTAATGTTTGGCGTGTGACCACCCGGGACTCAATATTATCATTATGAGATTACCTATGATCACTCGGGACCTAGGGACCTAACATTGTAGCATCTCTTTGTATAGTCAATTTATATCCAGGATCTCGTACTTTGTGCTGTCATATGTTATTCATGCTATATGTATCAAATGTTTCAGCATAAGTATTTGTATATATTAATTAGTTGTAATTTTATTTACTTCTAATTGTTTAATGCTAATATTAATGGAACCACTTAATATGTAGTTTAAGTGATGTAATCCTTGTCTTTTGCAAAATTCATTAATATTAGTTGTCATTCTTTTGATATTAGTGATGTCACTTAGAATTTCCACACTAAGTGACAAAAAGATTATTTCAAAAACACTGATATTAAAAGTAATTTACTACATCGCGAGGGGTTGTCAAAGATCATAAATTTTAGCATTAATATTTAAAGGTATTTGATCCTTGATGCAACTAGTACCTCGAGCTTACATACATTCTGATTGTCATGAGTATTTTCAATATGCTTATGTGATAATTATTGAGATGTAGTGTAAGAAGTTAAATGCTGTCATGCGGTCAATGTATGTTCAGTGTTTAGCGGATGCTTATGTTTTATGCTTTAGAATTACCATGATCAATATTGCAATATGTGTTTGTTTCAAGTGACAAATGGTAATTGTCTAGCATAATGTAAGTATCATATGTGCTTGATTGTTTTGTAGTAACATGCATTTTATTACAAAATGATTGAATGATGTTAGTACTTTTGAATGTCTTGTCATTCATATCTTTGATAATTCATTAGTATTAACATATGTTTTTCATTCTTTAGAACTTGAATGCATAAAGAAATTTCTTGTCTATTTTTTGTGAAAAATGTTTTATCTAAACATGCATTAATTTGCCAGAGAATGAAAAGCCACTAAAAGTTTTTTTTAACTCCCTTTGAAAGAGAAAATTTCTTGAGGATTATCTTTCTATTTCAAAATCATATATCCTCTCCCTCTCTAAATTTTTTTTGTAATGAAAACTGTTTTCTCTCCACGATTTGTTTAAATAAAGTTACTTGATAACTTGTAACTTAAGTTGCATGGTATCAGGTTATTTTATTTGAGTAAATTGTTTTGATCTTAAAGTATCAACCATTGGTAAAACGTTTTTCAAAACTCTTGTTAATGTCTGTTTCACATTGACCTGTAGTATTAAAACAATGGTTGTTTGCTTTGGGATTAGTGCCTTGGACTGTATGACTAAAGCATTCATTCGATTTTTTTTTAAAAATGATTTATGTTTTAAGTCGGAGATAATATCCGATAAGAATGAATTGCAAAACAATTTCTGAAAACATACAGTGAGCAAGATGAAATAGATTTGAGTTATTAATCAAAATGTTTTTGTTAAAAGAGTTGAATTTCAATTGGATATTTGTCTAAGAGAAATTCAAAAGAACACTTTTCTTAATCTATTAAACTTTTTTTCAAAGTTATGAGTTTATGAAATTTGGCTTAATATTCTTTTACCTATTCTTTATTAATTCCCACATTTTAGCTCTGGTGCATTGTTTCTTGAGGACACATTGCTCCGATGCTATATTTCTGAGAAGGAATAGAGAATAAGTTTAATCATACTCTACCAGATTTTATATAGCTCTGATCAACTCTATCTATTTAGCCGTAATGGCTTGGCCTAAGTGGCTATAGGGGAAGGTCAAGAAGTTGAATAATCCATCAATTTCTAACCAAGGCCTTAGTACCAAACACTATCATTCTAATTCAAACTTTCAACCCTTGGTGATATAAGGAACTTATATAGATTAGCGGTTGTTAAGGGAGAAACTGCACTTGATGCAGCAAATAAGGATGAAGTCGGAAGTGCACCCACAACTCTACCTCTCGAGAAGGAAAGAAGTATACAAATTGAGGTATCTGTAGCTCATCTGTATTCTCTCAAAAGGATGCAGAGCTGAAAAGGCAATTCAACCGTTTCTGAATGAACTCTCTCAACGGGGTGATTTTATTGAAAATTCGCTCGTCAGCCAGAGCACCTTGTAATGAGTCAAGCACACCAAAAGCATTCACGCTGATGGTAATCCTAAAGTTTTTGCTTCTAAGGGATGTTATAGGACCTAACAGTTCTCTAGCCTCTCTTGGGACTAACAATTGTGAGGACAAATTATAAGAAGTGCACATTGTGAGGTATAGGTAAAACCCCTAAACTTCTGTGTTTACCATTCATGGTGAATGAAGTTGTTGAGCCGCCTTCACAGGCATTAGAGGGAAACTTGGATTTCTTGCCATATATTAGAATCCTAGTCAACCTTCCTAGGAGGAACAGTCCTAGTTCCCTAACGGGATTTCACATCCGCAGAGCAATCTGTTGATGTTGAGAGGCAATCACTAACAGTTTTCCATGACTGAAAATAGTGAGTTAATTCATCTTCACAGGTGATTGAGAGAGATGTTTGTACACGTCTACTCTCCCAGGAATTCAAGTTCTGAAATACATGGATTGCTCAAAACTTAAAGGCATATCACCGTCAACGATCCAGTGCATGGATTTGCATATGGGGAGTCGGTTGATGCTTAGATAGCTGCTAGTACGCATACCACATTCAACGATCCAGTGCAGGGATTTGCATATGGGGAGATTGTTGATGCTGAAAGTAGCTGAGCAACAACTCGTAGACTATGATTCAGTTGGTTTACCAATTTGATGAGTCTTTTGAGGATCAGGGTGTTGGGATTTCAGTCACTCCTGGAATGGAGGAGATTCCAATTTCAGAAGGGTTATTCCCCGACGACGAGCCACGTGTGCATGGATTTGCTCATGGTGAGTTGGGTGACGGCCTAACTGAAACCCTGTCTGAGATTCCATCTCAGAACCTAGATCTTTAGTGATCGACAACATGCTACAGTCAACGATCCATAATATCTTGGTGAGACTAGCATGGATTTACTTGCAGGTACAAATTGCTATAAATGGAATGAGTGCAAGTAAGGGAGAGAAACACTTGAGTGAAGTGAGGGAGTGATACACTTGAGTGAGAGAAATAGGGAGAGAAATGAGTGGAACACTTACGCTTGAAAGTGTAAACACCAACAGAACGTAGTAGAAGTGAGGAAACCATAGACCAAACACTAATCTTGCTACTATGCTTGAATCCTGTTACTGAATTTTCCAGCTCTGGAATGTTGAAAAGATTCTTTTCTGGAAGACAAGCTGAAGAAGAGTCTAGCTGAAGCTTAGTGGGAATGTCCAAACTATTACCTTTGGGTCTATTAATTCATGTTGTTCTCAATCTCAAAGGGGGAGACATTAATTTTTAGGCCTAAGGAGGATTTTATGTTCAGTTGGAGGAGAGTTTCTTATTCGATTGGATGTAGATGATACTTTTATTGTTTTAACGGATATTCTCAACTAAGGGGGAGAATTTGGTGATACAAGAAACGAGATCTACAAGAAACGAGATCTACAAGAAACGAGATCTGTCAATCCTATCTTGTGGAGGTTACTTAGAGGATATCTAAAGACACAAGGGTGGATTGGAGCTTGCATGAACTAAGGGGGAGAATTAGATAAAATTGAAACCTTAGTGATGCAAGGGAGAAATTACTAAGGGGGAGTTTCTTAGTAATTGGTTGGAGCCTAATTCCTAAAGGTGTTATAGATTTAACTGATTTTTCGTCTGAAGTGGAGAAGTTACTTTTTGTCAATTGGGAAGAAGTTACTTGTTGTACTAAGGGGAAGAAGTTATGGAGAATCTTAACATCTTGGTTTGCAATGCTATATCTTATTCTGAAAAGATATCTAAGGGATTTTGCTCTATTTGTTTGAAGATCTGTCCTTGGAACATTCTTAGGAGGGGTTCGGCAGAAGAATTCTTTCTAGCACGATCAATGAATGAAAATGAAGATTTCTTTGAAGAGTATCAACTCAGGGGGAGTTTTTGCTAAGTAGAAGTTTTCTGGGTAAAGAAGAATGTGAAGGAGATTTTCAAGGGGCATCTGAGAAGTGTCCAAGTGTGTTCTATTTCTTGTTTCAGTGATAGATGAAGTCAGTGGAATAGTGCAGGGAATAAAGAAAAATATGTTTCCTGGAAATAGAACATCCTGAAGAAAAAGAAGAAGTGACTTTCATTCCAAGAGAGAACAACCTTAAGGGGAGAATGAGTTGACCTCTTATGGGGAACATAGAGAGCTGTATGTTCTAGTTCGAATTGCAAGATGAACGAGAATGATTGTTCAGAAGTCTTTACTAATGATTTGTTTCTTTATTGAAAGAACCCCATCTTTGAAGAACATTGAAGTGGAGAAAGCTAAAGGAAAATGAAATTCAGAAATTCATCATTCATTTTCAGCAACTCAGGAAATCTGGATTTAACTGATTATATCTTTCCAGAACCTTTTGTATATTATTTTCATGTCCAATACTTTAATTGTTTCTTGTATGTTAGTTGAGTTATCCTCTAGTAGTTAATTTTATTTAATTGCTTTTGGGGGAGATTGTAAAGGGAAATAGTATTTGATTGCTATTACATATCAACCAAATAGGGGGAGATTGAAAGGGGAGATAGGAGTGAAGGGAAGTAACTCACTGCACTTTCATGTGTACTAGAAATGCTAAATGTAATCTCTATGTAATGGTTGATGATAACTCAACAATAGAACAGGACATGTAATAATATGCAGGTGCACAGAAATCTTGGATCACAGAGTTCAATTAAGACAAAGTATCAAATGATCATCTACAGACTTGAAGCCCACTGGAAGAAGTTCATTAACATGTTCAGGCCTCAGTGGAGAATAAAAGATGTTGACATATATTCAAGGATGTGGAAGCTACAGAAGATTGTCTTAGTCTATGAAGATTTTAGTGCATTACAATCGAAGCAACAAGTAAGGTTTGCAAAGAACAATGTGGAATCATGTTCGGAATCAAGAGCCCCTATCAAGACTAGTCACTTATGAACCAGACCGTTGCATCAAGTGTCAGGACATTGGAGGCAAGCTCTCGTCGGTTAATATGGTTTTAATCATT
This sequence comes from Oenanthe sinensis, assembly GCA_028671895.1. Taxonomy (NCBI): domain Eukaryota; kingdom Viridiplantae; phylum Streptophyta; class Magnoliopsida; order Apiales; family Apiaceae; genus Oenanthe; species Oenanthe sinensis. The sequence goes on from CM053801.1 coordinate 28,046,456, forward strand.
CTAAAGTTATTGGTTTTCTTGAGTCAAGTGGAGGATCAACAAAGGTGGTAAATCAGTGTTGGAGAAATGTCAGCCTAATGGATAAGGGACAGACGACACAACCTGATTGGATCTTACTAAAGCTTCACAGATTAGAAGGCCAAATACTTGGACGTGATGGAGTCACGTATACGGGGTCAAGTATTTGGATAAGGAAGTCTACACAAATTGAAGAGTAGAATGGAAATATTTAATTTAATTAAATAAAGTATTTATTTAATTATTTATATATTTTATAAATAAAGATATTCTTTATTTATATTTTATATATTTATTAAATATTATTTTTACATTAAATATTTCCAAAGGCATGCTTGGCACATGACTTTGAAGAAAAGATTTGAGTGGACAAGAGTAAAAGGTGGAAAAGTAAAAAGCAACATCTTTTTGAATATACTAAAAGAAACCAAGTCCTCATCTTCATTACAACATATGCAGTAGTATTCGGCAGAGAAAAAATGGGGAGAGAGAGAAAATTATTTTCTCTCTCCCCCATGGCCATACTCCATATCTTGAATATTATGGGGCCATGAATTTCTTTGTTTCACCACTCATCTATTCTTCTATTGTAAACATTGCTAAATCTTGTTTAGAAGATAGGTTTGATTTTTGTCTCCTAGATCTAGAATTTGTAATATTTTTAGAGGAGCCAAAAATCATTTCTTTGTTGTGTTCTTGAGCTTATGTTCTTGAACTTGTATGTAGCATCTACCCCACTTCAATGAATATAAAGTTATATTCTTGGATCTTGTTGTGTTGTGTGTTTTGGATGATTTACCGTTCATTATCTTGGTTATTTTAATGGTGTTCTTGAGGTTGAAGAAGATGATGAACAGTACCTGGGTTTGAACCAAAGTAATCTTTATGTTGTCCCAAAAATAATTAAAAGTCATAATTTTAATTTGGGAATCGTATTCACCCCCCCTCTACGATCTCCGGGACCCAACAAGCATCTATCTTGATCAAAACCAACCTTGAAACCTCTTTCACAAAATTGATTGACACTCAATAAATTGTGCTTCAATCCATTCACTAGAGCAATTTTCTCAATTTTCAAATTTCTAACCTCCAGTATGCCATATCCCATTGTGAAACCAATGTTGTTGTCACCAAAGGTTACATAAGGGCCAACCATTTCTTTAAACTGTTATAGCAGGGCTTTATTACATGTCATGTGTCCTGAGCATCCACTGTCAATGATCCACATGATTCTTTTTTTTCCTGTTGCCCTGCAAAGCAAAATATTTCAAGTTACTTTTGGTACCCAATTCACATTGGGTCCATCTGGTTTAGCTTGATCACAGTTTGAAGTTGGATTAGTTGAATTTTCTTCTCTTGCTTTTAGCAAGACTCCTGTAGCTACCCATTCAGATTTGATTACTGGTTTAATAGCTTTTCTCTTGGGTTGCTTGTATCCATCTTAACTTTAGATGGACTTGGAGTCTTTGCCTTTTCATTTTTAGCATTCTTATGCAGACATTCTTGATTATTAGCAAAAGACATGTTTAAGCAGATACTCATCAAGTTCATTTTATAAGAAATACAATTAAAGTCACCACAGTGAGTTACTTGTATGTTCTTTAAAGGCATGCTGTATAAATTTCCATTACTAGAAGTAGCATTCTTAACATTTGACTTGTCCTTATTACAAACATGAGTTAGATGACTAGAAAACCCATAATTATTGCACAACTTTCTAGGAGCATTAGGAATATAATCATAATTATTCTTCTTGTTAATTCCTAATTTTCCATTTCTGTTTTTCTTGGTCTTCATGACAGTATGTTTAGAAGTTACTGTCATGCTGGTGTTGACAGTAGGTTTAGATGGAGTTGTCTTGACAGTAAGTTTGGATCTTACCATCTTAACAACAGCTTCTGAACTTACTGTCTTGCTAGTGTTGACAGTATCTTTTAAATACAAGTTACTGTCAGGGTCAAACTAACTATCTAGGGGATTTTGACAGTATCTTTTGCCTTAAAGGACTTACTGAAAACATCATTATCCTCATCATCTATCCCTTGTTTGATCACTAATGCTTCCACATCAAATTCAAATTCAGCCTTCTTGAACAAGGGATTCTTAACTTTCTTTAGAATGGACTGTTTGACAGTATGTTTGACTTCTTCTTCTACAACATGTTTCTTTCCATTTTTCTTCTCATAGTTAAAACTTATACCTACCTTTTGATTTTCAGTATTATCATCATGGTAAGATTTTAACAAGGAAGAGGAATTCTTGTACGCCTTGATTTTTAATTCATTCTCAGAAATTTGTTTTCTAAGAAATTCCTCAATCTAAGAAGCACAAACAATCTTGTTCTTAAGAATCTAATTTTCTTGTTATAGGGACTCAAAAGCATTCTGTTTCAGTTCAAGTTCATGATTCTTACTTTTTAATAACTCATTAGCACTAGATAATTTAACTATCTCCTCATTTACAGCTAACATGCTTGTATGAATATTAAAAATCTCAGAACTTAAACTTTCAACAGTTTTCTTATACTGAGATGTAGTCATATCAACAGTAGTAAGAAAAGGTACCTAACTTGATGAAGTGGATGAACCTTCTCCTGAGCTTGCCATGAGAGCAAGATTTCCATATTCTTCTTCTTCCTCCTCATCAGAGTCTTTCCAACACTTTCCTTTAGCCACAAAAGCTCTTCCTTGTTGCTTTTTCAGCAAGACTTCATACTTTGCTTTGAGTTCCTCATAGTCATTATCATTTCTCCTCACTTGTTTTGGCTTCTTGCATTCTGTTGCAAAATGCCCCATTCCACTACAGTTGTAAGACCTTATCTTGGATCTGTCCACCATACCTGTCTTATATCCACATTTGCCACTTCCTCCAGGTTTTGAGATATTTGGCTTGTTGTACCTGGAGCTTTGTCCTCTTGGTTTGAAAGCTTTGTTATTTTTGAATCTCAAGTTGGAGAACTTTCTTGCCATTTAGGCCATTATTTTGTTTTCCATGTTGCCCAGTTCCTCCAAAGTGTAGAACTCATCTTTTTCACCATCCTTGAGTTCCAGAGTCACACCTTCATCTTCATCTGTAATTTTTTCAATCTTGATTTACTATTGATGCTGAGATTCTTTGAGCTGCATTAGCTGTGAATCCTGAGCTACTAGAGCATTTGATCTGTTAGTCATATTTCCTCTTTGACCAGCTTGGATAGCTCTCTTTTGCATCAGCTCTAGCTCATAGGTTTTAAGGATGCCATGTAAAGTTTCAAGAGAAACTTTTGATAAATCCCTTCCTTCTCTTATGGCAGAAACCTGGTACTCTATGTGGTCAGGAAGTGTCAACATGAATTTCATATTAACCTCCTTTTTCTCATAAAACTTTCCATGCAACTGCAGTCATTTATCAGCCTATTAAACCTCTCAAACATCTCAGTCAACCCTTCACTTGGTTTAGCCATAAAGGCTTCATACTGAGACACCAGAATCTGTCTTTGATTCTCTTTAACTTCATCTGTCCATTCACAAAGTATCTCAATGGTTTCCCATATTTTCTTTGCACTAGTGTAGTTAAAAATATTATTATACATGACATTGTCAAGTGCCTCAATGATAATAAATTGCAAGCAATCATCTAGAGATATTTTTCTTTTTCAGTGTCAGTGTACTCTGAAACCTTTTTAGGAACCCAGTAGCCTGGTATAGTTTCACCATCTACTGTGGTTTCAGGTACATATGTTTGAGGTATGAAGGTACCATTCTCTAGGATTCTAGGGTAGAGTGGGTTGGCTGTTTTTATGAATAACATCATCTTTCTTTTCCAGAGGTTGTAGTTTTCTTTGTCAAAGGTGGGTATTTTTATACTGCTTACTTTCTGTGATCTCATTTTTAGATCTTTTCAGGTTATGTATGTCTAACCTACTGCTCTGATACAAGTTGTTAAACGAAAAGAGTATTGTAGAAGGGGGGTTGAATGCAATTTGATAATTTATCGTTAATCTTGCTTAATAACAAACAAGAAATGATAATATAAAGTTAAAAAAGCAGACAACAGTAAGCATATGAAAGACACAAGGTGATTTACTTCAAAAATTAATTTTATTAATTTTTGCTTTTGCTACAACAGACTGGAAAGATTTTTCCAGTTTCAATAGATACAATAATAAGAGAATGCTAATGTTTCAATGCTTGAGAAAAGTTAAGCTCATTTGCATAAGGGAAAGTGTTTGTGAGATGTGTGTATTTATACTAAAACATATATGTCACTTACAAGTGTACTTTCGCTTGTTTCCGGGACAATACTTGAAATAGTAGTTTCACTTTTTCTTCTCAAATCTTGTCTTCATTCCATTTATAGATAAAGTTACTCTGAGAGGATTTGACATTCTTGACTCCATGAGCACGCTTCATCTTTTTGCTTGCTTTTTCTCAAGTTGCAGTAGTAGACTTGACTGACTAGGTAGAGTCGTTGAGATCAATCAGTGAATGAACTTTACCTGGACTGCTTCTTGAAACAGACTGTCAGCTTCACAAAAGGTTACTGTCAACCTTTAGTTTCTCTTTGGTGACAACATCTATGATTCCGCATACCTTACTGTCAAGCTCACCAGTCTTCTAAAATATGTTGTCGTCCAAAGGTACTGTCAACTATTCCTCCAAACATGTTGTCGACTATCCCGCCAAACATGCTGTCAACTATCCCCGCCAAAGTTACTGTCAGAAAACTTGTTGTCTTTGATTCTTCAATCTCCGCCAAGTTTACTGTCAAAGGATAGTTGTTGTCAGTAAAACTTGTTGTCGTAGAGTCTTCATTCTCCGCCAAGTTTAATGTCAAAGAATAGTTGTTGTCGTCTATTTCAAAAGTTGTTGTCACTTAAATGTGCTGTCGTAGGCTCCAGTTTGTAGAATATTACTGTCAATGAATTGATCTGTGTTGTGCATGAACACTTTGTGAACTTCTACTTCATGGATCATTTATTATATTTGTACAAGACAGTAACTATTGATACTTACTGTCACATACTTGACTATTTGTGCATCCTATTATAAGGGACATTGTAAACATACTGTCAATGTATATATGACAATGTGTTTTACTTAGTTAATGATTAATTAATCTAATTAAGTATTAGTTGATTACATTGATAATACCACAATCCCTAACAAGTCTCAAAGTGCTCAATTGGCTCAGTATTCGATCGATAAGTGGTATAGATGAACCATTCGAGAAGTTAAAATATGGAAGTCAATCGAGTAGTGTGAAAAAATACACATTTAAGAAGTCCTGTAAAATAATTCAAGAAGTCAGCCAAAGAAACATTCGAGAAGTAATAAGGTTGAACCAATGGAGAAGTCTCAGTTCAAGTGATCATTCCAAAAGTCTAGTGTAATCGAGAAGTCATCAAATATAGTATACGATCGAGAAGTCTAAATATTCAAGAAGTAAGACATTCAAGGACTAATCGAGAAGTCACAGCTTGTACCATATCGAGAAGTCAATCACAATGACTTCTCGAAGCAATTTCAACAGAGTACTCGATTGTTCCAAAGAGCTATTTTCAAGGAGAATTGCAGAAGAACAAGACAGATAATTTGCAGCTCTATCTTTGCAGGATAAGTCAAGCATGTGAAGATAGAGACAAATCTACAATGAAGCTAGAAAGATAAGTAAGACAAATGACAGAAGATATAAAGCTGAACATAGCAGACTATCAAAACAAGTGTTAGCTAGAAATAGATAGTAGTCAAATGTAAAGTATTTCTTATCTATTTCTAGTTTTAGCTAAACTGTCTTATGTGAGCATGTGCCATATGACATGTTGTATATATATTTTATGCACATCCTCATTAGACAGAGTCTTTGAATTTGTATCAAGTGTATTCATACCTTGTATTCTTCCTAGAACAAGAAGCTGAAATTCAATTTGAATTTCAGATTATAGCAAAGTTCATTCTAATACAATTAGATTGAAAGTTACATCTAGTGTTTACTTTACTTATTACTTTATGTTCTTACAAACACCAAGCTTGTTTTAACAGACTCTCATTCAAATAACAAATAGTTCATCACAATTTTAAAAAGATTAAAAATCTTTGAAGTATACATTCATCCCCCCATCTGTAAACTTCTGGGACTCTTAATTCCTAACAATAAGCGTTCCACTTATAATAGTAGTTGTAAATAACACTAACACAAGATGGTATATAAACTCATTATCTTTACTTTACAGTATCAATGTGGGACAAATCCCGCATAACTCATTTTAAACTCGCAACTTCAACTCAATTTATTTATGGATTTCACTAAAAATTATCTTAGATTTCAAGAAAGTTTAAGTCCTTCTGCCAATGAACAACCTCTAATTGTTAGTTTCTGAAAATTACATAAAGAAAATATATAAAATATGTTTTAAATTTTCCATTTTCTAACACTTAATTCATTGTGCATCCTTTCTTTCATCTCGAAACCAAGAGTATTCCCCCTTTAAGTACCAACTCAATATCATGAGAAGTGAGCTTCTCATTAACGATTTCAAATATTGAGAGAATTTACCGAACAAACATCATTAACTTAATCCTTTGATAGGTAAAACAAAAATAATATCCTCATATAGAAGAATTGAGAGGGAGAGAGAGAGAGAATGATGAGAAAACATGTATGATTAACAAATTTGAAGAAAAAATGGTCGACAACAAAGGTGGGAAGAAAAGGAAAGGGAAAAAAAGATAAGAGAGAGAAAGCGGAGTTAGTACGGGGAGAAAGTCTGCTCTCATTTAAAAAGTTCTACACTGAATTTATTTTCTATATTTTATTTAAACTATAGTATGTAGTTAAAATTTTTAAATATGAAATTAAGCAATATTTCAATGTATAAACTAAAATTACCAACGAGTACAATGTACTCGATACTGAAATATATTATTTGATAAAATAAAAAATTTAAAATATATTGAACTACATGAATACTATATAGACCAAGTCATGAAATCGTAGCTCTTCGATTTCTTGTACCCATAAAGACGAAAAATATATAGGCAAATAATTTAAGTCCGGTCCTACAATCTCGATCTGTGCTGTAACTTTAATCGAACCATACACGCGTCCCCATCCCACGTAACTTACAACGACACCCATCCCAACCAATCACACGCTTCTAATCTTTTCTTGTCGAAACCTAACTAAACCTTTCACTCTCGTAATCAGCGCGTGTAATTCACCCAATACGTCCACGCAACCAGCTTTGGGAACCTCCCAAGAAAAGTTTGATACCACTTAGTCTAATTATAGAGTCATACGTGCCCTCCTTTTATTCAAAAATAAATACATACGTGTTCTTACATGAATCGATCACAGGTACCCACCAATCACAGCCCTCCATTCACTGTGATGCCTATACTTTAACTGGGCCCCACTTGTTTTAATGCTCCCATCCAATGTAACCCTAGACATGTGGCAGTCCATCCCACACCGACCGTACTGTTTCAAATTTCGTCGAGAAAATGACTCCCCGAAGAGAGATAATAGAATTACAAACATAAACATAAAAGGATAAAAGTTGTTCAAAGAGAGAGAGTCAATAAACAAACGACTAAGTGTAGAGAGAGAGGGATGGTAGATGGACGGTGGAGATGATCGTGATAAGACGATAATGAACCATATTATGCTTAGGTTCCGGCCGATTGCACCTAAGCCGATGATGAACGGTTCAGATTCGAGTAACGTAGATCTGGGAAAGAAGGAAGTGATTTGTAAGAAAAGAACAAAGAGAAAGTACGTCAGGGTTAATAAAAATGCGAAAAAAAATAGTGTAGAGGAGAGTAACAAAAAACGTGGTAAAAGCATGTCAGTGGAAGAACCGGGAGGTTCTGTGATTATGGAACACGAATTATCGGATCGGATACCAGTAGAGTCATGGATAACTTTAGAGTATGTGACGGGAGGTTTTGGGCACGGGAGGATATTAGGGTGTACGGATGTGGAGAAAATTAAGAGTTTGGAGAGGGACACGTGTCCAGGGTTTGTATCGGACGGAGAGGGAGGGGTGAGTTGGGTGAATCTGGCTTATAGAAGGATGGTTGGGCCGGGGAAAGGGGAGGAGCTGGTGGCCCGTGAGGCTGTGGTATGGTTGATGCAAAAGGAGAGGATTCCGGTTGGATTGGAGGCTTTTTCATGCAGGGTTAGGGTGGATTATGGTGGAGGTGGGAGGGGAAAGGTGGTGCCGTGTGATGTGTGGAGGATGGATGGTGAGTTGGGTTTGTATGCATGGAGATTGGATTTGGAAGCTGCTCTTAGCTTGGGTCGTTGATTAATAACTAATCACTTCCCCGTATCACGCACCCGCACTCGTGCTTCCTAACTCTTCCTTAACAGGTATATTGTAAAAATATATATCTGTTTAATTATCTAAATGTGTTTGTGACCCTAAGCCTAAGTGTTTATATATATAACTCATCTAATAAATGGATATATGCAGCTTTTAAAAGCAGCACTACATTTGAGCAATATTGTTCAAACTCCGAAAATGGGGTTTAGATTTGTTGTAGAACACTTGTTGTATATATATTCAGGTGTGCCCGGAAGTGTAACTAATTTAACTACTGCAATGCGAATTGGACATGAACCAGATTATGAAGGTGTGTTTGTGTGTGCTTTACATGTATACATATATTCTACAGAATCAAAGATTTTCTATTATCGATATATCTGACTCGTAAGTAGGGTCTAAATAAGATGAGGCTCTATCTTCTTAAAATATAAAAATGTATTGAAATAGTGAAGATAAAATAAACTCGAAACATAATATTTGGTTGTGTTGGCAATGGCAGTATGGCACAACCCCCGAGTAGCGTCTGCAGCTGCGGATGAATTATTGAAGCCCCATCGAGTTATATTCTCCATATTAATACTCTCTCTGGTCAAAAAAATAATAGTAGCTTTGATTTTTTCCCCATAGTTTAACGTGTAAAAAAAAGTTATTTGTATATATTATTTTTTTATGATTTTCTTTTTTTAATAATAATTTAAGTATTATATTTTTATTCAAAAAAAATTAAAAAAAATTATATATGCAAGTAATTAGTATTTTTTACACCTCAAATTAAGTGTAAAAAATCAAAACGACATTATTTTTGGACAAAGGGATTAATCAAAATTAAGTGTAAAAGAATGGAATTAACATTCTTATCCCACATCATTGATATCCCAATGTCATTCCATTCCCTAACTTATTCTCATCTCAACTCATTCATATCTTTCTAACCGAACAGACCTATAGATTATTTAGTTTTGCGCATATAGAAAGCATGCATAGTCAAAGAATGCAGATCCATGCCTATATTTAATTTTGCTCAGCCTAACGAGTAAGAAGAGAAAACATGACATTGGTCATATAGGTTAGAGATGTGCATGATACATATTGTGAAGAAATTTGACCAACACCCCCAGAAAATATGACAATGATAGCGTTGATCTCGACTACGAAAACAGGTTCACAACCGAGTTTCCACAATGCATGGGAAGGTGAATTTGGATTGTGTTTGGACTGAATTCGTCAGGATTCCGTTAGATTAGGGGTGGTGCAATTCCATGCAAGTCTCCCTAGATCACCGAAAAATAGATCTCACAAGTATCTAGGGTGCTCTCGTCCTTACACGAATGATCATCCCCGATAAATGGCCTATATATATGTATGTAGTTCTATGGGTTGTGGGCTTATGATTTGTAGTTATCAGCAATGTATCAAGTAGTTTGAAGTAATCTAAATGCATATTTGTAGTTGTTGTAGCTGTTTAGGACACTATCAGGGGATTCTCATAGAGTTCCAATGTCACTGAACATCTATTCTGGTCACTAGAATGCATGTATATGCATATATAATCATATATATCGTATATATGATATATAGTTATTATCAGGACATATTTATCTTCATAAAGTCCATATTTATCCTCAATTTCATGCTCCTAACGTTTAGGAGGTGATCATTATCCGTTAAGGCTGCCTGCTATCAAATGCCTGAACCTCGAACCTCAGAACCTCGAAACTCGGACCTCTAGAACAAATGAACCTCAATATTCTACACCTCAGACACTTGTGATCCTCGACCATGGATGAACCTCATTCATATGCACAGACCTCATGCTTCAGGCATTCTTAAAACTTCCTAGGAAGAACCTCTGTCAGTTAATGAATCTCTTTATATTAAGGTTCTAACTTAGTCATGGCCCAAATTATACCCATATCAAAATTAGGGTACAACAACTACCCCTAGTTCCTCGAAGTCATGGAATGCAAGGGGAACCTTATACCCAATCTCCAACTGCAGCTCCTTAGAAACTCACATGATAAATTAAGAAATGAAAGTTTCAGTACTTCATCCCTAAGACTACATGAGCAAACACGCCGTAGGAAACAAGGGAATCATCATAGAACTTCCATAAACATGTTCTACTATGTCAATTGAAACAGGTTATCCAAATAGCTTCACATGCGAACCTTTTAGGTTTAGGTATCAAAACCTCACACTTTGTTAGGCTTCATCCGTATTTGCTTAATTCTGAAATAACTCGGTGTTAGAAAAAAGAGACATAATGTCAAGACGTACACCTCACAGAAGCATGATTTACTTCTTCCATATGCTTCTTTATTCTCAAAGTTGAGCTTCATGTGAAGACCTCTCCTTAGCGACTAGCGTAGAGCTCTTATTGTGGTGAAGATGCTTCAAGCTTCAGGTTCTTGAGCTACTAAGACAACTAGAATAATGAGATGAATATTACGAGCTAAATAGCTCACATATATGTGATACATATGTGCATGTATGAATGATTTTATAAGAACATATATCCTGCCTATTCCATCAAGTAATAGTTTGAGGAACACACTTTCCAAGACATAGTATTATAATTTTAGAGGTCATAAATCAAGTAACTCATTTATGCTCAGCTCCGTGGGGCTTATAAAACAGTGCCCCAGGTTCGTGGGGCTTATGAGATAATGCCCAGGTGTGTGGAACTTATGAGATGGTGCCCAACATGGTGGGGCTTATCAGATGTTGCCCAGCTATATGTGAGGCTTGTGATTTAGAGAAAGTTTTCATAGACCCCCTCAATTACAGCTATGCCTTTCAAAGTGGTAACATTATAAGGTATAAAGAGTGCCTAGGTTACCTACTTGACAGTTTCGGCTAGAAAGTTTGAAAACAATTTCGAAATGTATGTAGAGTACAAAGGGTAAACTTGTATGAGTCGCTGACCTCCCAGGTCCATGTTCATACATGTTTCATATTTTGAGATCATGTGGCATGCATGTTAAGTAATGCACAAATTTATGCATAATAGAAGATAATGAGGTATCATAGTAGACATGATCATGCTAGTGATTCAAATGAATGATATGGAGTTTTTCATATGCATGCATAGAAATAAGAATTATAATGAATATGTAAATGCATGAATGTAGAACTTCTCTGTGTTTTTCTATTGTCAATTCTAGTTCAGGTTGTTACGGGAACCTTTTGGGTAAGAGCTTCTTTGTGCCTTCCATCATGAAGCTCTTCCTCATTCAGTAAGATTCTCAATAATAAGTTACTTGTGAATTGAGCTACCCCCGGGCCGTTAGATTGCCTTAGGTGAATATCCATGAACTTGTAAGCTTAAACTGTTAGATATAGATGAATATCGAGGAACCTGTAGGTTGTAAGCTTGTATTCATCACAAAAGAAGTATAAGAGCTTCATTCCTCAAATCTTGCTTTTCATGAACCTTGAACCTTATATAGGTTTGGAACCTCAAGTTTCACGCAAACTTAAAGAGGTTAGCAAACTTGTAAAGGTTTAATAGAGGGATTCTTCAGTTTCACTACATATGAAGGCTCATTCCTCTAAATAGATTATGAATTTCCGATCAAACAAAACTTCAAGATACAAGAACCCGCAAGTGTATGACAAAAAGTAGGTATTCACGAGATGTTAGGCATGATTTGAACCTCATATTTCATTCATAAGGTAAAGGAAGTGACATTCTTCCTTTTTGAACCTTTAATATACTTGGATTGAGGAACCTCAAGAGCTTCTAGAACCTCTTAAGTTGCAGGGACCTCTATAACCTTGGAACCTTCAAAGCGGCTGAGACCTCTAGACCTAATCATTTTAAATGTGTTATTTTATAAACCTAGTACATAGAAAACTTATAAGTAAAAAATGTTGGAATATCAGGAGCCATATTAGGATCCTCCCCGGTTATATTATGTCAGCAACCTCAAGAGCCATGATAGGATCCTCCTGGGTGGTATGTAATGAACCACACGAGTCATAGAAGGATCATAATGGTTTATGAGTTAGTAACCTTGAGCGCTAAGACATGCACCTCATAGGTTAATGAATATGGAACCTCACGGATCAGTCGTCCAAGGTGGCAGAGTTTTAGTAGAAGGTGGAGAACCCCAACATAGCAGTCAGCACCTAAATTGTTCCTTGATGGTGATGAGGCCATAACCATGGTGATAGACATACAGAACAAGAAGGCCATTAAATGAACTCTCAAGCTTTCTACCCATGCTGTGAAGATTCCGGAGAAGGTCATGCAAGAACCTAAGGTGTAAGCTCCAACCTTAGAGGCTGGGGACAAAGCTCTTCCTTTTTACCCAGAGGTTTAGGTGCCAGCCATTGGCGAACCTAAGGTGAAAGCTTCTCCCTAGGCCTAGTCCCCCTAAGCTTCTCTCCTATTAATCTGTAATATCTTTGATTAATTTACAATCATAGACTTTGTTATTGATGGATAATATCTAGTGATGCCACATAAACAATTTGAATGAGGGTGCGGACTCCTCGAAAAGTCTCGCCAGTTATCTTGGATATGATTTTCTTTGCTTTTCTTTCAATCAAATGAATGATTTCCTTAACTTGAATGTTGTAATGACTGGCTTAGTATGGATAGAATCAGGTTGATCAAGTGATGGCCTTGGTAGATGCCTGGGTAGACCCTAGGTTGCCTTGTTCTAGTTTATGAATGCATAAATTCCAGAGCCTCGAACCTTTTCTAGATCTGCTTCGTGGGACCTCGTTGAGGTTCGTCTATGAGAAGCTCATCTTAGTCGGTGAACCTTCAACCTCTCAGGTTCCTTTTTCACTCCCTAAAACTCACTCATTCATGAACCTTAAACCTCAAACTTCATAGAGTCAAACCTCGTGGTCTTTCTTGGATAGCTCATTCATTGTGATGGCTTAATATAAGATTTTTAATAGAATTCTTCACATGTCATTGCTATCCAGAGACACCTGTGAACTAGACTTTACAAAATTATCACAAGTGTAATTAATAAGAGGTAACTTACGTACCTCATATCTCAGAGTTCATATGAACCTCGAATATTAAAAGAAGGAATCTCATAAACCCTGTGTCTATGGGTTTTTGTAATCCTTGAAAGTCGAGAGGTGACTCATGAACTTAGTATCTCATAAGCTTCATGAACCTTGAATAAGCTTAGAAGGTACCTAGAGAACCTAGTGTTTCAGGGTTTTATGAACCTCTAGTATTATGAGAGATAGAAAGCTCACGAACCTTGTGTCTAGGGATCTTCGTGATCCTCGATCAGAGAGAGGTGACACATGAATCTCAAATATGGTAATGAGGTGATTCATGAACCTGGTGCTTAGGGTCTTCGCGAACCTCTGGTATTATGAGAGAGAAGAAGCTCACAGACCGGATGTGTCAGGATCTTCGTGATTCCTAATCAGAGAGAGGTGTATCATGAACTTGGTATTTCAGGATCTTCATGAACTTCGAATGCACTAATGAGGTGAATCGTGAACTTAGTGTCTCAGGGTCTTCGCGAACCTCTGGTATTATGAGAGAAAGGAAACTCACAAACCCTATGTCTATGGATCTTCATGATCCACGAATACTCTTATGAGGTGACTCGCAGACCTGGTGTCTCAGGGTCTTCGCGAACCTCTAGTATTATGATAGAGAGGAAGCTCACAAACCTTGTATCTATGGATCTTTGTGATCCTCGAATACGCTTAGGAGGTGACTCACGAATCTGGTGTGTCAGGGTCTTCACGAACCTATGGTATTATGAGAGAGAGGAAGCTCATGAACTATGTGTCTAGGGATCTTCGTGATCCTCGAATATGCTTATGAGGTGACTCACAAACCTGGTGTCTCAAGGTCTTTACGAACCTCTTGTAATATGAGAGAGATGATACTCACGAACCATGTGTCTAGGGATCTTCGTGATCCTCGAATGCACTTATGAGGTGACTCACGAATCTGAGGTCTCAGGGTCTTCACGAACCTATTGTCTCAGGATCTTCGCGAACCTGATGTCTTAAGGTCTTCATGAACCTCTGGTATTATGAGAGAGGGGAAGCTCACGAACCTGGTGCCAATGGATCTTCGTGATCCTTGAATATGCTTATGAGTTGACTCATGAACCTGGTGTTTCAGTGTTTTCATGAACCTGGTGTATGAAGGTCTTCGCGAACCTCTAGTATTATGAGAGAGAGAAAGCTCACAAACCCGGTGTCTGGGGATCTTCATGATCCTCGAATATGCTTATGAGATGACTCACGAACCTAGTGTCTCAGGGTCTTCACGAACCTTTGGTATTATGAGAGAGAGAAGCTCATGAACCCTATGTCTAGGGATCTTCGTGATCCTCCAAAATGCTTAGGAGGTGACTCGCGAACTTGGTGTCTTAGGGTCTTCACGAACCTATGATATTATGAGAGAGAAGAAGCTCACGAACCATGTGTCTAGGGATCTTCTTGATCCTTGAATATGCTTATGAGGTGACTCGCGAACCTGGTGTCTCAGGGTCTTCGCGAACCTCTGGTATTATGAGAGGGAGGAAGCTCACGAATCTGGTATCTAGGGATCTTCACTCTCCTCAAAATTTTTGAAATCGGGAATTTTCATCATTCCTAATAGCATATGTATTACCCCCGAGTTCTTTGATAGAGGTACCTCTCTGAAGAAGAACTCAGTACAAGCATGATTCACATTCCTCGTGAGTATAATATGCAATTTATTTAGAACTTAATGAAGGAGACTACAAGTTCTACAATGCTTCAAAGAAAATGTTTACTTTGACAAAAATAACTTTTTTGGTGAGGTTTGTATGTGCTACCCCCGGGTATCAATTACGAATCAGAGCTTTGTATTCAGCATCATTATTATTGGGGTTGAAGGAAAAATGAATTGAGTTTTGAAGTCGATGCCTTTCTAGACTTATAAACTCAATTTCAACACCTACTATATTTCCGTTAACTGCCCCATTTACATATAAGCTCCACCAGTTGCGTAGCTTTCCTTGTGAACCTCTTCTTTGGGAAACTCGGATGATTCATCGAGCGAACCCTTTTCCATACTAGGAGGAAATTCTAGTAAAAATTCTACTAAGGCTTGCTCTTAGATTGTGGTTCTTAGCTTGAAGTCAATGTCAAATTGCCCAAGTTCGATAACCCACTTCATCATTCTACCTGAAGCTTCAGGTTTATTCAGAAATGTCTAAGGGGATATAAGGTTTGTAGCTCAACCTTAGGAGGTTGGAAATATGGTATGAGCTTCTGGGATGCGAGAATTAGAGAATAGGTGAGCTTCTCCATGTTCGTGTATTGAGATTCTGCATCAAGCAAATTCTTGATCACATAGTAAACGGGGTATTTAACCTATTCTTCTTCTCGAACTAAGACATCACTGATTGAATATTTTGACACGGCCAAGTAAATTATAAATGATTCTCCATTTAGGGGTTTAGAGAGAAAATGTCGGCCCTCTAGGTGTTTCTTGAGTTTCTGGAAGGCAACCTCACATTCAGAGGTTTCTCTATGGTTTATAATGAAACCCAAGAACTTTCCAGATTTGATCCCAAAGACACATTTCTGAGGGTTGAGCTTCATCCGGAACCTCCTTAAGATATCAAATATTTCTGACAAATGAGCTACATGATCAGTTGCTACCTATGATTTGACTAGCATGTCATCCACATGAACCTCCATTATCTTGCCAATTTGATCCTTGAGCATGAGGTTCACCAAACTTTGGTTCGTCACTCCAACATTGAGCAACCCAAATGGCATTCCAATATAGCAATACAAGTCCCTATCAGTTATGCAAGAGGTATCTTCTTGATCAGGTTCATACATAGGAATTTGATTATACCCGGAATAAGCATCCATGAAGCTCAGCAAATCATGTTCGACAGTAGAATCTACTAGTTGATCAATTCGTGGTAAGGGGAAGTTATCTTTCGGGCAAGCTTTATTCAAGTTAGTGAAGTCCACATAGGTTCGCAACTTCCCATTGGGCTTCTTGACTAAGACTAGATCTGCCAACCACTATGGCTAGAAAGACACCTGTACCAAGCCAGCTTCGAGCAACCAATCAATCTCTTCTTCAAGTGCAGAAGCTCTCTCTCCACTAATAGCTCGGCGTTTCTGCCTTATAGCTCTATTTTCTGGATCAATATTTAGTTTGTGGCAGATGACCTTCGGGTCTATGCCTATTATATCAGAATGACCCCAAGCGAACATGTCCAGGTTGTCTTTCAAGAACGTAGTCAGAGCTTCTCTTATGTTGAGCTTTAACTATTTCCTGACTTTGAGGTTCTTGGTAGGATCAGATTCATCTACCATAATTCATATGGTATCTTCAGCGGCTCCAACCTTTTTCTTTGTTTCTAGCATTCTAGGATCTAGATCAATTTCCACGAGAACCTATTGATTTTGAGCTTCTAACATAACAACCTCAGGAGCTCCCTTAGGAGTTTTCAAGTTTTCGAGGTTTCCATCATATGGAGCTTCCAACATCAGCACTGGTATAGGGGTACCTACCCCTCGAAAAACAGCACCATCGTGATAGGGTTCTTCGCCTGGATGATGTACATATATAATCACATTATAAAAATATTTATTCATCACCTGTTTTTTAGGTTCACTCTCACTGTCGTAAGTCAGTTGCAAATGCTTGCATGCATTTTCAGCAGAATGTAGAGCATTACAGTATTGTAGGAGCTATCTTCATTGACAACCATAAATTATGCAAACTATGTAGCAGCCAGAGGTTCCACGCCTTGGGTAATAGGGAGGTTCACGCGTCCCACTATCTGGACTGAGTTGCCAGTAAATCCATAGAGCTCATTGTAAGATGTTTTCATTTCCTTATCCAAGTATCCCATTTTTTAGTAAGTGTTGTAAGCGAGTACATTAATAGAGCTTCTATTGTCCACGAGAACCCTGTGTACATTCAACCCTCTAGTAGAAATCATAATGACTAAAGCGTCAATGTGTGGGTGGTTAATCCACTTAGCATCATCTTCAGTGATGGTTATGTCTATAGATTCTCCTTTGAACATCCTTTGAAGTTTCTCAGACAGGTTAAAAATATTGGTGAGAGGACGACCTCGAGCTTCGAGAGCATACATGTACCTTGCATTTTGGCTATTTCCACCAATATGTGAACCTTCAATTATTGTTTGAATAATTTAAGCCCTGGTTGGATTACTTTGATTCTCTTTCTCAGTTTCTTTCTGGGTTCGAATTTCTTTGAACCTCTGAGCTTCTTTAGCAATGATTCTGTCAAGTATCCCCTTCGTATTAAGTCCTCAATCTGATCCTTGAGGTGTCAACAATCTTTCATTTCATGGTCATTGGAATCGTGGAACGCATAGTACTTTGCCATATCTTTTCGAATAGGAGGTTCAACTCTACCGGGCTTCTTGAATACTCCAACTTTGCCGGCAAGTTCAAAAATATGTTGGATTGAAGATAACAGAGGAGTGTATTCCTCATATATGTTGATACTCATATGGGGAGGGCTCCTACCTCATTCTGAGGTTCAAGCTTCAATGGTGTTCACCGTTATAGGAGCCATTTTATCGTCATGAGCTACAGTCTTTGAACCTAAGGTTCTGATATTTAAGGTTCGCTTACTGGAACCTCCATTTTTGGGACTGTGGGAACGATTCCTTTTATAATTTGAATGTATATGTTAGAAATGGAAGATTCATTTGTTTGAAGCTACCTATTTCATACTTTGACTGCATAATTCTTTCTCATCGCTCATGCCAAAAACACGAACAGTATACTTCATGTTATAATAAAATATAAATTTCTACGATTTTTTTTATAAAACTTATTTGTTTAAATTAAATTGTATTGTTACTTTATTTGATTGATTTGTGTTCGCTAACTTGGCATGTGATTTGAGTGATTGTGAAATACCCACCTTTTTCTTTATAAATGGACTTGATTGACTGCACGTTAGACCTTCTCCAACGCGAGCCCGAGAGCTACGTTGGAGATTGTTCACCGGATCCATGTAATAATTTTGCAGTGGAGGTCACACTTAGACTAGGTCAGGCCCAGCAAGTTGGGCTAGCTAAGTTAGTCAGCTTGTTAGTCTTAAAAATATAATATGCAGCACTTTATGTCAACTCAAGTAATCATTTTTGTCATTTTTTTGCGCATGATTCAAAAACCTAACGATAATAATATAACATTAATATGGAAGTTCAAATTATAACATTCAAAAATTTTAAGCCTATAAATACTAAACTTAAGAATCTATTTTTTCATTCTTCTTTGTTTTCTTCAAAATAAGCTTATATTACTCACATTTTCTTATTAGAAAATGAATTCAAAAAAAGTTTTATCTTCAAACTCACAAAAATCGAACCCATAAAATTCCCAATTTTTGAATACTCAATATCAATATTCATTTTCAAATCCGTATTATCCATATACCCAAAATATTAATATCAAAAATTCTCAATTTTCAAACCTATAAAATCCAAATTACAATTCTCAAACTCCAAATTTCCAATTTTGGTTTCCAAATCATTATTTTATGTATCCTCATAATTCTCAATCTCAGTTTGTTCCTCATAATTCTCAATCTTAGTTGTCCCAAATTCCAAACTATGCATCCACAGTTAGGAACTCAACAAACAACTACTAGTAATAAAAATTCTCCACACTCATAAACTTTTTGTTTAGATACTACTAACCTTATCAATCTTAATGATGATGTTAACGAAGTTAAAATTGTGCGAGAAGGTATAACTCAGTGGAAGTTGAGTGAAGATAAACTTTTAATTAGTGATTGGTTAAATATATCGACTGATCCAATAACTAGTACCGATTAAAAAAAGAAATATTTTGGGATCAAATTCGTGAGTATTGTGAAGAAAGTAATCTTGGAGTTATAAATAGGGGAACTATTGCTATAAAAAAGATAGCAACTAATAAACGAAGGGGCGCAATGGTTTGGCGTGTGTTTCGAAAAAGCTGAAAGAACTGTGAGTAGTGATTAAAACTTGAATAACATAATTGCACATGCTCACAATCTCCACAAAACTAAATACAACAAGAAGTCAAATTTTGACAAGCATTGGAGCAAGCTTCGAATAATGCCCAAGTGGAGAACTCCAACTTCAAGCTATGAAAGTGGAAAGAGAACTAAATTAAATGATTCTAAAGATTATTCGGTGAATGATGAGACATATGAAAATATTGCAGAATCTCCTGTTCGTCCTAAAGGTAGAAATGCGGCTAAGAAAGGAAAGTGAGAGGCAAAAAATGAAAAAGAGGAAGAGTACAAAGATTTGAAGACCGATACAACTAGAAAATTATATTTAATAGAGAAATTTAATGATGTTCGAGAGAAAGATATAAATTTAAGGATCTTGATGGCTGATACAACTATAATGAATGATACTCAACGGGAGATCCATGCGAAGTTGCTTGCTGAAGTAAAATCAAAGATTATGTAGTCATTGTGGAAGGTAGTACTTGTTTTTTCTTGTATTGTAACCGTTGGAAATCAAATAACTCGGAAAAGTTGAGTTTGGCTCATTGCATTAGAGTAACACGGACAAGTTTTTGACAAAATCAAATTCTGCTCATGTGGCATGAAAATGGGACCCAACTAAATTGGACTCGGGCTCTTCTGTTGTGAATGGTCTTATTAACCCTTTTCATATCGGTCAGGATAACTATTTGTCATGATATGAATAAGTAAAATAGAAAATAAAAGTATTTAAGATAATCAAGAAGAAAATACTTGCCTTTGGGTTTTACCAATTATAACATTCCTAATTTCCAGTACTTTTTAAAACTTTTGATAATGAATAGTAAAAATGTGTTAGAAGTGAAATCGACCACGTCGCCTTATTTACATGTCGAAAATGTTTAATTTCGAAGCCGCGGTACTAATATACGTTATAAATAAGTGTATGTAAATCACATCAGATATCGAAAATTTATAATTCTGCAAATTGATATATTGCGGGCGAGATATTTAAGTGTTTGTAAATCTCATCATAATTCAGAGACTAGTAACATTAGAATGTTTCATGATTCGTATTTCTAATTTAGTATACGTAATATACGTAATACTTCCTTAGTATATTTTATCTGGTGAATCATATCCCAACTCTTTTTAATAAATAGAACAGAGTTTCAGGAATAGGATATAATGAATAATAATTAAGGAATGGTGTTTTGGTGGATATTAAATTTATTAGAATTTCCGGAGCGAGTAATAGTTATTAAACTCGTCATAGCGGATCGTTACAAAAACGTATCTTAAATTACTTTCTTAAATTATTAAACAACCAAAATTTTAAATAAAACAAGTGAGAATACTTGCCTTATTTGGTGTATGATGAAGCTAGTATGCTTGACCAAAGTCAAAAAGACCAAAGTTGACTTACCCTTTTATTTAGTCAAAAAGCCAACTAATAAATTAACATTCATCAAAAATAGAAAAATCAAGCAAAAATCCCCTTTTTTGAAGAGAATCTCTCGGCCAAGGTGAAGAAGAAGGAGAGAAAAATTCAAAGCTCATCTAACTCTTGCTAGGTCATCTTGTTTAGTAGCTCAAAAGAAAGGTATACATTAGCCTAACAACAATCCTTTCTTGTTTCAAGTTCCCATCCATACATACTCTTGTTTTTCTATGAAATACAAGATGATGAATAGTAACTTTTCATATAGATAAAATCCGAAACTCATGATTTATGATTCCTTAAGCTTGGTTAGTATTTGATAAGTGTTATTTGGAGTATGGGTAGTTGTTATTATGCATACAAAGCCATGGAAAATCATGTGTTAGCCATTTGGTGATTACATCATTTTGTATCCTATGTTTTGGTTATGGTCATAGTATAAAACTTTATTATTTTGTTGATTATAGTTGTGAAATGAGGAGATTATTTGATTAAGGTATGGTGGATTAAAATGGTATGGAATGGATATGAAATAAGTTAGTTGTTATGAAGTGGTATAATGGTTTTGGAAATGAAATGAGTTGGTGGATGAATTTTCATGAATTTTTGGTAACAACTGGATGATTGGAAAAATGAGAAATCATTTGGGATTTCTTGATTATATGTTCAAGTATTAGTGTAAAATGTGTTGGAGTTTCTTGGGTTGCATTTGAGTAGTTTAAAAATTGGAAAACATTGAGTGTACATTGAGCCTACCTTTCTAGACCAGTTCTGGGCATGATTGGGTAGATGATGGTCTCTAGATCTTTTACGCGCAAATATCATGTCAATTGGAGTTACGAGCGAAAGGTTATGAATTAATTAGTAACGGTAGCGCAGAATCTTAAAAATCTGTTTTCACCGATTGGAAGCTATGATCACCCTAGCTAGGCTACTCCATAAAATCTAAAACTTTTATTTAAAATACTAGAGATATCCTGGAGTATCTGGGAAAAAGTTTTGGATTAAAATAATAAAATCAAATTTGTTAAAATTTTTAGAGTGAAGTAGATGCAAATAGGAATCCTTGTAGAATTTGTTTGTTTGACCTTAGCCAAACTACGGCATAAGTAAGGTTTCGAGGCTAGATTAGAAAAGGAACCCTTAACGAAAGTTGTTAAGAAATGTTATGAGATCATAACTAGATAAAGAATCGGGCTAAAACTCGTTATCAAAATAAGCTAATGTTCTTTCTGTTAGTATTGGTGTCCTAGAGACAATACTTTTAATGTTTTATTGAAAACAATTAAGGATTATGTTTTATGTGATTATTTAATTAATATTTATTATGTCTTTCTTTACTGCGTCATAAATTGAAAGAATAATAAATGTCCTTGGAATATTAATACGTAATATATATCTTTAAGTATGTGACTTAAAAATGAGATTATATGAATAATATTTTATTCCTAAAATTCCCTAGTCAAGTATTATTATTTAAGGACAGTAATAATGCAATAAGACTAGTATGTTTGTTGACAGATGACCACATCTCATTAGTCATAGGTATGGTGATACTAAAGTCAAGAACATAAGTGTATGTATCAATACATGACACTGGAAAGACCCGCCGTGAGATTATACATGTTAATAAGTGTCATAAGAAATCTCACAGTGATAATGATGTAATGATCCTCTGACTTGAAATCATTATATTTCTATACGAGAATTAATATACTTTGATTACACTCAAAGTTACCTTTAACCGGGTAATGATAAAGGTGTACATTGGGTATGCTATGAATGGTATGAGGAATATGAATGATAGATATATGATTTAACCCTCCAATTCTAGGAGTGATATTATTGGCCTCTTGATTGAGTGAGACTATGAAATGCATGGCCATGCTCAAATATTGATTTGTTTAAATAGTCTACTCATTGATCAAGGAAACCGAGATTAAACGTTGAAGAGGATGACACTATACATGCCTCGAGTTTTATCTATAATATAAGGTTAAAGGGATTATATTACATTGCACATTATTCACGAAAGGTTTAATTGAATCACCAATTATTATTGTTACTTGGGTAGCAATGATGTATTACTAGATGCCGCTCATTGTTTATAATTTTATTATTAGATAATAAAATTATTGCCAACGTAATAATAACCTAAAGGGTCACACACAAAGAACGTCAAAACGGAGGTTTATTTAAATTACGAATTTAAATATATTATTGTTTATTCGAATTTAATTATTAAATTAATTAAGTGGGACTTGATTAATTATATTAGAATTTGGATTTAATATGTATTATTATTATTCGAATTTAATTATTGAATTAATTAAGTGAGACTTGATTAGTTATATTAGAATTCAGATTTAATAATAATAATAACCCAAAGTCATAATGGGTTTTGGAAACCACATGGATTAGGGTTAGGCCCAAAATCTCTCTCTCCCCTATATATACATAATGATGTATAGTATTAGGGTTTAATCATCAAATTTTGTTTTAGAAAAAAACCCTAGCTGCTCAACATCAAGAGAGGCTAGAGAGAGAGAGAGAGAGGCAAACAATTCGGCTAGTACCGACTCCGGTGATCGTAGGACGATCGGGCGTTTGTGTGGACTTCTTTAGAGAGCAAATCTTTGCAACAAAGGACTGCTGTGATTCATCTTTCTGGACCTCCATTAAACAGCATACGAAAGCTTTGTTAAGGTACGGACTTCTTCACCATAATCATCCAACGTTATACATGGATCATGCGATTGGGTTTCCATTTTTTTTATTGTTTTTACGTTAATTCCGCTGCGTTTTCATGCCCGAAACCCTTCACTTTCAAGAGTATGTATAAGTAGAGTTAGAACTCTATAAGTTTTATAACTAATTTTGAATTATGTTTTCATTTCATAGCGACTCGTACCAAGCAAGGACCAACCACTCATCACACTAACTACTCATGCAGGTATCTTGACTCCTTGATATCTTGACTTCTTGACTTTATAATAAGTCATGTTTATAAAACCTTGTGGTATATGAATATTGTTATATCAATTCGAACTGCTTTTACCCCCCTTACTACTTAGTTCTTTCGCGACTCTGAACTTCTTGAAAAGTTAGAGTACGCATATCAGTAGATAAGGATAGTCGAACTGTCTATCGAGTTACGTCCTTCGATATACTCGATAGTTGACCGGGAGTAGTCTATTACTTTCTCGACTTTAGTCGATATTATTCAAGGATCTTTTCTTAAAAAATATTTGATATTTATTGATAATAAGTATGGATTATTTATTTATGAATTAATATCCCTGAGAATTATTGGAATAACTATTTGAATATTGATTAAATACTTCCAGTTCATTTTGAATTATTTAAATATTATTTAGTGATTGATTAAATATTATTTAAATATTTTAGTTCATTTAATTTTTTTTAAAATATTGAATAATCTTAATTAAATCCTAATTAAATATTTTAAACATTCTTTTATCCTTTTATTATTATTAGAGGATTATTTAAGGTCTCTTAATTAATAATCAAATATTAATTGATCTTTAAAAATATTCTGGAGCTATCTAAAGTTTTTTTAATATTACTTTCCATTAAATAAAAATTACTGAGCTATGACTCAAATATTCCGCAATTATTTTTGAGTCGATAACTCCAGATTAGAAAAGCAATATTCAATTTTGACGTTCTTCCCGTATATATACTTATACTGTTAGGGGCTAGTAGCAAACTCTATTGAAATTCTTCACTAAGGTTATTTTATTTTTTTATAGCGACTCCCCGGTCGTTTTCTTGAGTCTTCTTGATTCAATTGCCTTTATCTTATTGATTAGTCGACTAAGAGTCAACCCACCTATCCACGAGATTACTTCCACATAATTCAGGAAGTGAATCCATTATCTGATGTTGAAATCTTACAAAGGATTGTTGTTATCTTGGAAGGTTGAGATAAATTTCCCTCCCAGTCTTGTTGATTTTAATATATTCAAAAAGGGGACCGGAGATATAAGTGTAAGAGGCTTGTGTGCGGCACAATCCATCATAGTGTAAGAGGCCGAGTGACGCACTGTCCAGCATTTAAAAACCCATGTGTTGCGTGGTGTGATGACCAGTTGAGGATCATCCTTCTACTAGTAGAAAAAGTTACGTATTTTCTATTATACAATACGACTAATCATCGTGTACAATAGGACGTGGTGAATACTCCAGAATAGTCTCATTTCTTCCGATTAGAATTTGACATTGCACTGTAACGAAAGTCTAGGTGCTTAGTTACCGATAGTGTTAACGGGAATTACAGGAATCTATTATTCTTTTGTACAGTATCTAGAACTGTCCACCATTCAAACACAAGTTGCAATTATTAATCTGATACACATATTATTATTGTCTCTCTGCCATATTATATTGTTGATTATTTACTTGTTGAGCACTCATAGCTCATTCTTGCTTGTTTTACCTTTCCAAACACAACAACTGAAGACCATGTCACGCCTCGTGCACCGTACCCTCCGAAAGAGCATGCCAATGGCAAGGACCCCATATGATAGGCCTCGCAGTCTCATTCCCGAGGCAGGGAAAATGAGCAGGCTAAGCATTCAGCTTTTGATAGTCAGATTCATCTATAAGTACTGTTTATGTAAATATATGTAACCTTATGCAACATAATCACCTTTTGGCTGCTATTATAGTTTCTTGCAGAAGCTATACTCAGTAGCACGAACTCAAGAATGTCATAACTGGAGATGTAATGAAAAGGACTTAAGTATGTAAATTAGTGTAATTCCATTTCCTGAGACTATGGCTCGCGTGTGTTAACGTGTTTGGGGTCATCAGCATGTCATTTATTTTAAGATTATTAAACTATTATTATATTATCAATGATCACAAGTGCATATATACTAGAAATTGGACCATGACAACCTGGATCTCTGACCCAGGGTCTGGGGGCTGTCACAGAAATGGTATCAAAGCCCTAAGTTATAGTACTAAAAAATGAGAGACATAATTGTAAAAAAAGTAATTAAAATAAATGACTAAAAACTTTAATAATAATAAATTAACAGATATTATTCATTATCTGTTAGTGACGAGTTATTGTTGTAATGTAAATACCCAACCTGAGGCATATGAGGCCCAACATGAAAGAGTGTTGCTATGAGAGGAGGAGGATCCCGAGGAGGATCCTATGAAGGCTCTAGCAGAGGTGGACGCAGTACCAACCGTACCAGCACCCACCCTCTCCGTTACTGATCAGGTTGGGCCATTAGAGGTTGTCTACAGAGATACCCATATGATACCATCACCCGTACTGATTCCACCTTTACCTCTACTTAGTCCCATACCGTCCGAGGATGAGGGGTTCGAGGGACTCACCCCAGATCTCTCAGAGCCAGAGGATGCTCCATTTGACACGCCATCACCATCTCCACCACCACCAGCCGCTGAAGAGTCAGTGCCGTTATGGGTAGTGTCTTCCCTCATGAGAGATCATGATGTCTCAACCAGTCGTATAGACGAGTTGAGGCGCATTGTGGATATGATAATTTTAGGACGTGTTGGACCCTAGGGTGGCCTACCTCCGGGTGGCATTTCCCAGAATGGCATTCCACAAGACATTGAAACTAGCCTTACCGGGATCCAGATGTGGGCCCGATTCTTTCGGGAGTTGAGGACACCCTTAGGTGGAGGACCGATGGGGAGTGATGAGGTGGACATGATGATGGATAGCTTGATGGGTCAGGTCAGGGACTTGGTGCGTGGTAGGATTCAGTGACTCCTATGGGATGAAATAGCCTTCTAGTATCAGATTTTGGCATTATGTATAGATGTGCCATTTTTGGGGGAGTAGTATTTTGTGTACATAATAGTAGTCCCACTCTGACTAGAAGATAGCCTAACTGACTTACTTTTGTTGTAATCAGAACTTGTGACAGATGATGTAACCTAGAAATTATGTATATATATGACGTTTCAGTTCTCTTAAATGCAGTCTTATTTTGTTTACGGTATTTATGCACATTCTTATTCTTGATATAGAAATTTTATAGAAACCACTTTTGGAAAGGCATAAAGTGTATTATATGTTCTGTACAATTAGAACTTTGAGCCCTAAAATTTTATATGTTATATAGACAGGGTTTAAATGTAAATAGAAATTATTACTTATATGATTGTTTAATATAATGAATAATATGGTGAGTTAGGCTAATAGATGGTTGACCAATATTATTTGATTGTATCAGAAAAATGCCACTAAGGAGGAACACCAGGTTGCACCCTATGGATAGTGAGGACTTGAATGGACAAAGTATTCATGAAGAGGAAAGTGACCTGGAGGACTACAATGAGTTTGATGAGGAAGAGTATGAGGAGGAAGATTATGTGAATTCAAGCACCTCCGGTCATAGCCAAAACCAGAATGAATAGGAAGAAAACAAGAGCCAGGATCGCCAAGGGAAAAACCAAAATGTAAACCCAATGAACTTGTTCATGGATTTTCTTATGCAACATGTTAACTCCAATTCAATCTAGCCACCACCAGGTCCTCGCAACACCATTGCCAATTCCTTCCGGGCCTTTAAGTCCTTGCGACCACCTAAGTTTCAAGGAACTCCAGACCCAGTAGAGGCTAGGGTCTAGTTGAAGGAAATGGAAAAGTTATTTGAAATACTGCATGTAGAGGAGGAACAAAAGACATTCTTCCCCATTTACCTCCTGAAGGGGAGGCAAATTTCTAGTAGGAAGCTAAGAAGAATTTGGAAGGGGAAGGGCTAGTAGCATGAGAAAGGTTCTCCTAGCTGATTTAGGGAAGTATTTCCCCAAATTCATGGAAAACCAGATGGAGATGAAGCGGAATAACCTAACTGTAGCCGAGTATGAAGCAAAGTTTACTGAACTGTCTAGGTTCGTGCCAAACTTTGTGAACACGGACGAGAAAAGGGCGAAGAGGTTTCAACAAGGATTAAAACAGTGGATTCAGAATCGTGTGGCAATACTTGAATTGAATGATTATTCCATGTTGGTGTAGAAAGCTTCGATCGTAGAGGTTGGAAGTGATCAGATCCAAAAGGAAAGAGATGGGAAGAAGAGGAAGGTAGATAGCCAGCGGGGAGGTTCATCAAGTGGGAACTTTCCAAGTAAATTTAATCGGGGACAAGGATCTCAGTTTTGGAAGAGCTTCGGGTTCAAGAGAGCTGAAAATGTGAGTGTCAACCAGGTAGGAAGGCAGTCAGGGGCGTCATACTTCAATCAATCACGACCCCCACTGCCCGATTGCAAGACATGTGGGAAGAAACATATGGGCATGTGTAGTAAGACAAGGATTACATGTTTCAAGTGTGGACGGGTAGGCCATTTCTCAACTGATTGCCCTCAGAATAGAATTGTTTGTTACAATGGTGGACAGCTGTGACACGTGAAGAGGGACTGTAAGTCATCTGGACCAGCAGTATCAAGACAAATCGGGGCCGCTTCCAATAAGACCTCTACTGCCAGGACCTTCAACATGATTGTGAGAGATGTAGTGAGAAATGCAGATGTTATTGCAAGTACACTTTTACTCAATTCCGTCAATGCAAATATTTTGTTTGATTCCGGAGCAACCAAGTCCTTTATATCGCGAGATTTTACGCATAAATGGAACCTTGAGACAAAACCATTAAAAGATCCCTTATGCGTAGAAATAACTCATCGGGAGGTCATTCCTGTCAATCAGATATGTACTAATTGTGAACTAGAAATCAAAGGGCAATGATTCATTATAGACTTGATTCCTTTTTCACTAGAGAATTTGATGTCATTTTGGAAATTGACTGCCTGACAAGTTGCGAAGCTAGTATTGATTGTAAGGGACAGAAAGTGAGGATAAAGTTTCCCAACCAGAAAAAAGTGGTGTTTGAAGGGAAAAGGCAGACTAATAAGTTCTTGATTATGATGCAAGTAAAGAGGCTGTTACGCCAAGGGTGTTAAGCTTACTTAGCCTATGTAGTAGACACATAGAAGAAATTAACCAGTATAAGTGACATAGAAGTTGTCAATGAATTTGAGGATGTATTCCCCGATGACCTTCCGGGGTTACCACCTGATAGAGACATAAAGTTTGCCATCGAGTTAGCGCTAGGGACGGCATCAGTGTCAAAGGCTCCTTACCGGTTAGCCCCTGTAGAGATGAAAGAATTAGCCACCCAGCTACAAGAGCTATTGTAGAAAGGGATGATTCGACCAAGTGTGTCTTCACAAGGCGCACCAGTGTTGTTTGTCAAGAAGTAATATGGAAATATGAGATTATGCATAGAGTATCGAGAACTCAACAAACTAACCATCAAGAATAGGCACCCCTTACCAAGAATAGATGATTTGTTTTACCAGTTAAAGGATGTCATTTACTTTTCAAAGATCGACCTAAGAACCGGATATCACCAACTGAAGATTAAACTTGAAGATGTTCCAAAGACGGCATTTGGTACCCGATATGGGCACTATGAGTTTTTGGTAATGTCCTTTACCAATGCCCCCGCAGCCTTTATGGATTTGATGAATCAGGTTTTCAAGAAGTATCTAGACAAGTTTGTCATAGTCTTCATAGATGACATATTGATTTACTGAAGGACAAAGGAAGAGCATGAAGAACATTTAAGGATAGTACTGGAAATATTGAGAAATGAGAAGCTCTACGCTAAATATTTAAAATGTGTGTTTTGGTTAAAAGAAGTTCAATTTTTGGGACAGTGATAAGTAGTGAGGGCGTGCTAGTCGACCCTGCTAAGATTGAAGCTGTGTCAAATTGGGAAAGGCCAACGACGCCAATTGAAGTAAGAAGTTTTGTGGGATTAACAGGATATTACAGGAGATTCATCCAGGACTTTTCTAACATAGCTACCCCATTGACCAAACACACCCGTAAGACCGAGAAGTTTGAGTGAACTAAAAAATGTAAAGAGAGTTTTCAAGAGTTGAAAAAAGGTTAATTAATGCGCCAGTTCTAGCACTACCAGATGAAAAGAGTGATTTCGTGATTTATAATGACGCGTCTCATAAGGGGTTAGGCTGTGTATTGATGCAACATGGCAAGGAAATTGCTTATGCGTCCAGACAACTGAAAGAGTATGAGATAAGATATCCAACCCATGACCTAGAATTAGCAGCGATTGTTTTCGCATTGAAGATATAGAGGCATTACCTTTATGGAGAGAAGTACAAGATTTACATCAATCATAAGAGCCTTAAGTAGATCTTCACCCAGAAAGAGCTAAACATGAGACAAAGAATGTGGTTGGAGCTGATCAAAGATTACGACTGTTCGATTAACTTCCACCTCGGGAAGGCCAATATGGTGGATCTGAGAGAGCACTATTGGTGGCCGAATATGAAGAGAGACATTGTCGATTGGGTAAATAAGTGTTTGACCTGTCAGAGGGTGAAAGTATAGCACCAAAGACCGAGTGGACTTTTACAACCCATGGAAATTCTGGAATGGAAATGGGAGCACATTGCAATGGATTTTGTGGTGGGGTTACCAAGGACAAAAATTAACCATGATGCTATTTGGGTAATAATTGATCGATTAACAAAGTTAGCACATTTTCTTCCTATCAATGAGAGGTATTCAGTTGACCACTTAGTCGAGTTATACTTGAAAGAAATAGTGGTATGTCATGGAGTTCCACTAGGCATTGTGTCAGATAGAGACCCAAGGTTCAATTCGAGATTTTGGAGGAGCTTCCAAGACTGCTTAGGAACCAGACTGAACATGATCACCGCCTACTACCCCGAAACTGACGGACAGAGTGAGAGGACCATCCAAATAATAGAATATATGTTGAGAGTCTGTGTCATAGACTTCAAAGGCAGTTGGGATGATCACTTGCCATTAATTGAGTTTTCCTACAACAATAGTTACCATGCCAGCATTGGAAATCCCCCTTACGAAGCTTTGTATGGAAGGAAGTGTTGACCATCACTGTGCTGGGACGAAGTAGGTGAACGTAAGATGTTGGGACCCGAATTGGTCCAAAACACCAAGAAGATAATAGATCTTATCAGAAAGCGACTAGTGGCAGCCCAGGACAGACAATGCAAGTATGCGGATCAAGCTAGAAAAGACAGAGAGTATGAAGTGGGAGATTTAGTGTTACTA
This sequence comes from Oenanthe sinensis, assembly GCA_028671895.1. NCBI lineage: Eukaryota > Viridiplantae > Streptophyta > Magnoliopsida > Apiales > Apiaceae > Oenanthe > Oenanthe sinensis. The sequence continues at coordinate 28,077,321 of CM053801.1, forward strand.
AAAGTGTCCCCGTGGAAAGGTTTAATGAGGTTCGGTAAGAAAGGGAAGTTAAGCCCCATATTTATTAGACCATTTAAGATTCTGAAGCGCATCGGGAAGGTAGCATATGAGTTAGCCTTACCTCCAAACCTGCAACAGGTCCATAACGTATTTCATGTGTCCATGTTGCGACAACACCACACGGATGCCAGACATGTGATAGAGTACGACAACATAGAAATCCAACCAGACTTGTCTTATGTAGAGCAGCCAGTGGAGATCATGGATTGAAAAGAACAATTGTTGAGATACAAAGTCGTTAAGTTAGTATGAGTACTATAGAGGAATCAGAATGTAGAAGAATTGACCTGGGAATTAGAAAGTGACATGCTAGAAAAGTACCCTCACATGTTTTCAAATTAGATTCCGGGACGGAATCCTTTTAAGGAGGGGAGACTTTAACATTCCTAATTTTCGGTACTTTTTAAAACTTTTGATAATGAATAGTAAAAATGTGTTAGAAGTGAAAGCGATGGCGTCACCTTATTTACGTGTAGAAAAAGTTTAATTTTGAAGCCGCAATACTAATATACGCTATAAATAAGTGTATGTAAATCACATCAGATTTTGAAACTTTACAATTCTGTGAATTGATATATTGTGGGTGAGATATTTAAATGTCTGTAAATCTCGTCAGAATTCAGAGACTCGTAACATGAGAATGTTTCGTGATTCGTATTTCTAAGTTAGTATACGTAATATACGTAGTATTTCCTTAGTATATTTTATCCGGTGAATTGTATCCCAACTCTTTTTAATAAATAGAACAGAGTTTCAGGAATATGATATAATGATTAATAATTAAGGAATGGTGTTTTGGTGGATATTAAATTTATTATAATTTCCGGAGCGAGTAAGAGTTATTAAACTCGTCATAGCGGATCGTTACGAAAACGTATCTTAAATTACTTCCTTAAATTAGTAAACAACCAAAATTTTAAATAAAACAAGTGAGAATACTTGCCTTATTTGGTGTATGAAGGAAGCTAGTATGCTTGGCCAAAGTCAAAGAAGACCAAAGTTGACTTGCCCTTTTATTTAGTCAAAAAGCCAACTAACAAATAAACATTTATCAAAAATAGAAAAATGAAGCAAAAAACCCCTTTTTTGAAGAGAAGCTTTCGGCCAAGGTGAAGAAGAAGGAGAGAAAAATTCAAAGCTCATCCAACTCTTGCCAGATCATCTTTTTAGTTGCTCAAAAGAAAGGTATACACAAGCCTAACAACAATCCTTGATATCTTGACTTCTTGACTTTATAACAAGTCATATTTATAAAACCTTGTGGTATATGAATATTGTTATATCAATCTGAACTCTTTTACCCCCTTACTACTTAGTTCTTTTGCGACTCTGAACTTTTTGAAAAGTTAGAGTATGCATATCAGTACATAAGGATAGCTGAACTGTGTATCGAGTTACGTCCTTCGACGTCTCGATAGTTGACTAGGAGTAGTCTATTTCTTTCTCGACTGTAGTCGATATTATTCAAGGATTTTTCCATAGAATATATTTGATATTTATTTATAATAAGTATGAATTATTTATTTCTGAATTAATATCCCTGAGAATTATTGGAATAAGTATTTGAATATTGATTAAATACTTCCAATTTATTTTGAATTATATAAATATTATTTAATGATTGATTAAATATTATTTAAATATTTTGGTGCATTTAAAATTATTTAAAATATTAAATAATCTTAATTAAATCCTAATTAAATATTTTAACCATTCTTTTATCCTTTTATTATTATTCGAGGATTATTCGAGGTCTTTTAATTATTAATCAAATATTAATTGATCTTTAAAAATATTCTAGAGCTATTTAAATTTTTTTAAATATTAATTTCCATTAAATAAAAATTACAGAGCTATGCCTCAAATATTCTGTTGGGTTCCGAGGCATAAAACGCAGCGGATTAAACGTAAATATAACGAAAATTTCAGAACCCTAAACGCAGGATCATGTATAAGCGGACTGATTATTGTGAAACGGAATCATACCTTTACTTGGTCTTGACTTTCACGAACTCAACGGAGATCCTAGCTTTCACGACTTGTGTCTTCCTCTCGAAAACACCTCTATGGTATCCACACGAGCACCTTCAAGAACGTCTCACGATCTTGATTACGGAATGGATGTACTAGCCTCCTTTGATGATTTCGAATTCTGCCTTTTCTCTCTGCCTTTGCTGCTGCTAGGGTTTTGTTTTTCTCAAAAACGTAATCCTGATTAACCCTACATTATCTATTTATAATGGTTGGTTAATAGGCCCATAATAGCAACCCATAATAGCAAAGCCTAACCCATGTAGGTTTAGGATTAAATAATAAAACCGAATTTTATTATTTAATTAATAACTAAGTCACACTTAATTATTAATGGCAGAATTCAAATTCGAATTTATATTATTTTAATTAATTAAGTCTCACTTAATTAATATAATAAAATTCAAATAATCATCAATTAATTTAAATCTATAATTTAAATTAATTATTCCTTTAAGTACTCTATGTGTGTGACCCTATAGGCTATTATTTAATTAGCAATAATTTTATTCTCCAATAAAATTATAAACAATGAGCGGTATCTAGTAATACATCATTGTTACCCAATTAAATAATAATTAAATCGTGATTCGATAAAACCTTTCGTGATTAATGTTTCAGTGTAATATAATCCTTTTAACCATATATATTATAGATTAAACTCGAAGCATGTATTTAGTCATCCTCTTCAACATTTAATCCGGGTTTACTTGATCCATGAGTAGACTATGAAAACAAATCATTATTTGAGCACGGCCATGCATTTTATAGTCTCACTCAATCAAGAGGCCAATAATATCTCTCCTAATTATAGGAGGGTTAAATCCTTTATCTATCATTCATATTTCTCATACGACTCATGATATACCCGATGTCCACTTTTATCATCACCCGGTCAAAGGTAACTTTTAATGTAGTCAAAGTATATTAATCCTCGTATAGAAATATAATGATCTCAAGTCAAATGATCATTACACCATTATCACTGTGAGTCTTTCTTATGACTTTATTAAACATGAAGAATCTCACTGTGGGTCTCTCCAGTATCATGTACTCCTACATATACCTATGTATTAACTTTAGTATCCCCATACTTATAACCAATGAGATGTGGTTATCAGTCAAACAACATACTAGTCTATTTATGTATTATTATTGTCCTATAATAATAATACTCGACTAGGGACATTTAAGAATATGATATATTATATAATCTCAAGTTCAAGTCATGTACTAAACTATACAATGTGTATCATGATTCTAAGGACATTTATTATGCTAACAAATATATCGCAGTAATTAAAGTCATAATAAATACGTTTATTGAATAATCAATTGACATAAAGGTTTATCAAAATAAACATTGTATTGCCTCTAGGGCACCTACACCAACATATTCCACAATTATTTTTCAGTCGATAACTCCACAATAGGGAATGAATATTCAATTTTGACGTTTTTCACGTATATATACTCATACTGTTAGGGGATAGTAGCCCACTCTATTGAAATTCTTCACTAAGGTTATTTTATTTCTTTATAGCGACTCCCCGGTCGTGTTCTTGAGTCTTCTTGATTCAATTTCTTTTATCTTATTGATTAGTTGACTGAGAGTCAACCCACCTACCCAGGAGATTACTTCCACATAATTCAGGAAGTGAATCCATTATCTGATGTTGAAATCTTACAAAGGATTGTTGTTATTCTGGAAGGTTGGGATAAATTTCCCTCCCAGACTTGTTGATTTTATTATATTCAAAAAGGGGACTGGAGATATAAGTGTATGAGGCTTGTGTGCGGCACAGTCCATCATAGCGTAAGAGACCGAGTGACGCACGGTCTAGCATTTAAAGGCCCGTGTGTTGCCTAGGGTGATGACCAATTGAGGATCATCCTTCTACTAGTAAAGAAATTTACGTATTTTCTATTGTACAATGCGACTGATCATCGCGTACAATAGAGCGTGGTAAATGGTCCAGAATATTCCCATTTCTTCCAATTGGAATTTGACGTTGCACTGTAACGAAAGCCTAGGTGCTTAGTTGCCGATAGTGTTAACAGGAAACACAGGAACTTATTATTCTTTTGTACGGTATCTAGAACTGTCCATCATTCAAACACAAGTTGCAATTTTTACTTTGATATACATATTACTGTTGTCTCCCTGTCATGTTATATTGTTGATTATTTACTTGCTGAGTACTCGTAGCTCATTCTTGCTTGTTTTACCTTTCCAAACACAACAGTTGAAGACCATGTCACGCCCTGTGCACCGTACCCTCCGAAAGAGCGTGCTAAGGGAAAGGACCCCATATGATAGGCCTCGCAATCCCATTTCCGAGGTCGGAAAAATGAGCAGGCTAGGCATTCAGCTTTTGATAGTCAGATTTATCTAGAAGTATTGTTTATGTAAATATATGTAACCTTATGCAACTTAATCAACTTTTGGCTGCTGTTATACTTTTTTGCAGAAGCTATACTCAGTAAAACGAACTCAAGAATGTCATAACTAGAGATGTAATGAAAAAGACTTAAGTATGTAAATTATTGTAATTCTGTTTCCTAAGACTATGGCTCGCGTGTGTTAAAGTGTTTGTGGTCATCATCATGTCATTTATTTTAAGATTATTAAATTATTATTATATTATCAATGATCATAAGTGCATGTATTCTGGAAATTAGACTGTGACAACCTGGATCTCCGACTCCGGGTCTGGGGGCTGTCACACCAATTATGTACGGTTTAAGTAACACAAACTATCTTTTTCTTCTGTCTTAGGGTACCACCATCTAATAATTCTTCAATCTGACGTTTATGCAATTGTTACGAGTCTGAACTATCAAGATCGAGTCTGCGTGTCTACTTCTATAGTCAAATATAATGTGGTACTTTAGTCCTTGAGGTACATCGCTATATTCTACGAGCTTTTATAACTTAACTATACTTATATAATTATCTCAGACATATTCCTATTAACAAGAAAACTCACATCAAACCCAACAAACCAATAACTAAAATATAAACTCAATTATCAAATTACCTCAAACAACCAATTAACCCTAGAGACTCGATTATAAAATAATAATTAATCCTCGAGACACAAATATAAATAAATAATTAATCCTCGAGACTCGAATATAAAATAACAATTAATCCTCGAGACAAATAATTAATCCTCGAACAAAAGGAATAAAAACTAACAATTATAATTCATACTTTAAAACTTATAACATCTACCCTTGATGACGTTATCAAATTAAATAATTAAACATATCATTAAACAGTTTTTAAATATTTTTAATAAATAATATAAGAAATCTGAAATAAATATCCTATTATAAGAAAAAATTTCGAAATAAGGTCTTTGTAAAATTAACTTTTCCAGGGGTCACAGCCCCTCAAAATCAGTCTCAAATAATACAATCCAACTATAATAAAATAAAACTAACAAATTTAAAACACAAATAAAATTATACACGTACACATAAACTTGACAGAAACGAATAATACAGTAACCTAAACCCAAAAATCTGGTCAACATGAAACTTTTTGAAGTATAAAAATAATCTCTAAAAATTATGAAATTAATATATATAAACTAACATACCCGAATATTTACAAGTGTGAAGTCAGGATTTTAAAAGACTTACTATAGGATCAACTATGGACATCTCACGAGTCTTTTCTGATGGCCGAAAAATATGCCCAGAAAAATCTGAGATTAATACTCATGCAAAACCACATACTATATTGTCTCATACCTTGATCCCCATCATCAAATCTCATTTCAATACTCATAAATAAATTAAAAAGGAAAACTTGCCCAGAAAATAATCTTCTCAAAATTTATCCAAATTTATACTTATGCGTAGGTCTTAAAGCGCTGAATATTTATATATATAGATATCGAATATTGGATGAATAGTTTATAAATAATGAATTTTAAAAGATTTAAGTATATATAAATACATATTGCAAAAAGACATACGACGAAGAAGACAAACCACGCAGAAGGAGAGGACAAAGAAAAGAGGGAGAGAGGTGCAGCGTGTGGTCAACAGGAGGGGGGTTGCGGCTCAATTAACAAAGAGGAGGAGAGAAATGTTTAGGAGAAAAAGGGGGTGGGGTTACAGGGTAGTTTAGGATTTTATATATATATATATATATATATATATATATATATATATATATATATATATATATATATATATATATATATATATATATATATATTAAATCGTTTAAAAATTATTAAACATATTTTTAAAAATTATTTTAATATCACATTTTGTGAGATACAGTCTTTTCATTAGATTTTGATTAATCTTGTCTTAACGCTAAGTGTAAATTAAATTAGGGTTAGGAAGTTACTAAATAATATAGTAATCCTCCCTTAAATTATTCGAAGTGACAGTCAACGAGTGGAAAGTCAAACTTGGTCAAACTGTTTTATAAATGAAATAAAATGATTTTCTCTCGACATATAATTAGACTATCAAAATAATGATAAAATCAAATCTAATTTATATATGTGATATTTCGAGGCAAAGACTGAAGACGAACAAACATTTTATTTTTGACACTGCTTTTACGAGATAGAAAATGCGATATATAAATTAAAAGAGTACCTGTTTTTAAGGGTTTTCAAGGGAATATACTATGAATATATTTTCTAAATTTATTTGTTCAAATTATCTTCAACAAAGTCCTGCCCAAATGTAAAATGCAGATTATATCCTGAAAGTCTCTAACTGGCTTATTTATTCGGATAAAATGTGTTTTAATTCAAGTATAAATATTCATTGGACTTCATTGTTATTATTAATTTAGAAATATTATATTTAAATTCAAAACTTTAGTCCAAACGTCGACAAGTTCCGACAAATGGCTATCGAATATTGTTTCGGGCTATAGGGACAACAAAACGATCTTTTTCTCAAAATAATAGATACACATGTCCAATTGACTTGAAACTTGGGGAATGTCACTATAATATTTAAAAAGAATTTTAGAAATTTGTTCATGATTTTTGGGTGACTTTTATTTTTGGCATGTACTATCGATACGTAATTGATTGTTCGGTCAACTAAAAGTTAATGAAGGTCAACTCCAAATTGAGTAGGATTTTGACCATGAACTAATTGGAATATTTCCAGATGGTTCCCAAACTTTCATAAGTTTTGGAGCATGTTTTGAAAAATGTCATATTCGTCATTGTATCGTTCAGTTTCACATTTATTTGCTTTATTTATTAACTGAATGTTGTTTGCACATTTTTCCATGCTTGAAAGTGGGCTAGTACTGATGAGGGAATACAAAATTCAATTTGTGTACATTTCCCTTATTTTAAGGAAGTTTTGTCACCTCATCCCCCACTCAAAATCCTAATTTTTTTCTTTAAATACCCCTCACCCCCACTCTTTTTCTCAAGCCATTTGAGCCAAGTAAATGCTGCATTTTTCTATCCAAGAACACTCTCTAATCCAGAAAAATTTCATCTCTTAGAGTTCTTGAGTTATAAGCTTAGTTCTTTCATAGATCTAACCCCTACCAAGCTTATAAACACATTTACATGCTCATAAAACACACACACCACACAAATATCTTTTGGCTACCAAAATGCCCTATCTTAGCAGCCCCTAGACTTGACTTGTTTCCCCCAAAGTTGTAACCAAATTTGATATTCCGACCATTTTCCGGCGACCCATTTTTGTGTGTTTTAGGTTTCAAACTAGCTTTTTCTCTTGCTTTCTTCCTAGATCTCAAGGGTTATAAGTTGGTTAGTTATATTATATATATAATATCCGTTGGTACATGTATAGTAGTATTGTTAGGAATATATTCATTTGATGATGTACAAAATACTAGAACAGGGTCTAGATTAGTTTATCTGTAATAAGTCTTTCTAGTCTTTGAAATATATAATCAGAGTCTAGATAGTCAACATTCATGTTACTTGTACTTAGAAGAATTTCTGAAGCAAGTGAAACCAGAGTCTTCATGAAGATCAGAGTCTGGAAGGTGGTCAGAGTCTATAGACTATCAGAGTCTATGATCTATCAGAGTCTACATATGATCAGAGTCTGAAGATCATCAGAGTCTAAAGATTTCAGAGTCTATACAGTTGAAGTTAAATTTGGAAGAAGATCAAAGGAATGAAAAGTCTTCGAAGATCAAGATAAATATATTGCAGATATGCTATGGGAAAGAAAGAGAATTCTATAAGGAAATTGTCAACTAATAATTAGGAATTATATTACTATTGTAATTTATCTTTATGTTATTAGTTGATAGGTAGCTCTCTATATAAACTCTATGTAACCTAATTGTAAAAGTGGAAAAAAAAAGTCGAAGCATAATTTGTCTGAGTGATATTTTTGTGAGAGCATAGAGATAGAGAGAGTTGATGTGATAAACACAGAGAAGCTGCTAGGGTTTGTGTACACCCTAGGAGAGTTTTGTATTCAATCATCAATAATACAAACAGTACTTATTCATATCTTTTGTTTGATCTTTGTTCTTAATTCATATCGAGTTGGTTTTAAATCAGGCATAAAAGTAACACAAGTATTCAACCCCCCCTTCTACTTGTGCAACAAGGAAAATAATTGGTATCAGAGCCTAACGTTTAAAATCGATCAAATATATCTAGAAACAAAGATGGCAATTCTAAGATTCCTATGCTTAAGAGAAACGAGTTCACCCACTGGAAGGTTAAGATGATGCACCATCTGGAAGCAACAGACCCTGACTATCTTGAAAGAATTCATGAAGGACCCTATGTGCCCTTAAAGCTTGTGCCTCAAATCAATGAAGAAGGCAAAGTAACTGAAGAACACTTCATTGAGAAACCAAAGGCTGAATGGACAAAAGAGGACAAGGAGAATGTCCTTAAGGAGGCAAAGGTCAAAAACATACTCTTCAACAGTTTGGATTCTGTTCTTACAAATGTGTTATATCATGTCAAACTGCTAAGGAGATGTGGACAAAACTTGAAGTGCACTGTCAAGGGACTAAAGATGTCAAGAAGAATGCTAGGTCTTTGCTAATTCAAGAGTATGAGTATTTTGAAGTAAAATATGGAGAATCTATCACTGAGATGTATGATAGGTTTACAAAACTCTTAAATGAGATGGCTATGCTTGGTAAGGTTTATGATTTTGAAGATACAAACACCAAGTTTCTGAGAGCACTTCCTGAAGAGTGGGACAATAAGACTACAACCATAAGGGAAGCTAGAGATTTGGATGAACTAACTCTAGAAGAATTGTATGGCAGACTCAAGACATATGATTTGGATATGCAACAGAGAAAGAATAAGAAGTCTGTAAAGACAAAATCTGTGGCACTCTTGATGGAGTCTGAGAAAGAACAATAGGAACAACCCACAGAAGCTAGAATCAAGGATTCAAGAAAGAAGGATAAAGCTGTTGTGGAGTCAGAGTCTACTGACACAGACTCTGATTCTGATGAAGAGATTGATCTAAGTCAAATGATGGCTATGTTTGCTAAAAATTTCAAAAGAATGAAATTCAACAAAAGAACTGGCAAATTTAGCAAGAGGTCATCATTCAAGAAGGAAGATGAGAAGGTTGAGAAGAGCAAGAGTACTATAATCAAACTTGACAAAGAAAAGGTCAAATGTTTCAACTGTGGAATATTGGGGCACTTTGCCAGTGAATGCAGAAAGTCAAAAAGTCAAGGAAAAGGAAAAGCACTTCTATCAACAGGAAAGGATTGGGCAGATTCAAGCTCAGAGGATGAAATTGATTATGAAAATCTAGCATTGATGGCATCCTCCTCAAGAAAATCACAATCTCCTAAAGAACCCTCATCTCCTAAAACTCAGGTATCAATCTTTACTCCTGAATCCTTAATTAATTTAGACTCTGATGGTATAGAAATTGTGCAAAGTGAGGTTAATAAAATAATGACAACATGTAGGTCTCTCACTAGTGAAAGTGAAAGGTTGAGAGAGGAAAATTCAACCTTGACTAAAAGGAATAATCATTTAAAGTCTGAGTTAATATTATTGGAACAATACAAAAAGGATTCTGAGAAACATAGTCATAACTACACTGAAATCTTGAAAGCCTATGACTATGTTAAGAGAGAACTAGAAGAAGAGAGACTCAAGTTTAGAGTCTGGACAGACTCTAGTAGAAAAGTTCAAGAAATTCTCAATAATCAAAATGTGTGTCAAACTGCTGGTCTAGGCTATGACAAGAGTCAAGACAAAAGACCTATTGTTGAGAATGATAACAATGAAGAAGCTAGCCAATTTAATAAGACTAAAGACAAAAGTACATTTGTTCTTGTTAAGTTTGTGATCCCTAAAGAAAAATCTGAAACCACAAACTCATCTGTCAATAGTCTCCTTGTTGTTGACAAAAAGACAGATGAAACAGGAGAAAATAACTCTAAGAAAAATATTAACATAGGGTACTTGTCTAAGTCTAAGTTGAAAGAAAGGCTAGAGAACTTATCAGAGTCCACCAAAGCTAGGAGAAATAGGAATGGTAAGGAAGGCATTAATAAGGCTAATAATTATCAAAAAGATCCTAATGCTCCTAGAAAGAAGTGTTATAGATGTGGCAACCACAACCATTTAGCTATATATTGTAAAACAAAAATTGAGATGAAATCAGAGTCTAGCCCTTCTCACACTCTGAAAAGTCACTACATACCACAAAAACCTTGTTATCACTGTGGTAGCATATTTCATTCTATTTATATGTGTAGGGACTATCATGATTTGTATTACAATTTTTATGAGCTAAAATCTTCTATTGATAAAAGTTGGTATGACACTGTTAATACTCCACCAGAGTCTAAAGCAACAAAAGAGACAGGTAAACCAAAGGTGAAAATTGTTAAGCCTGTTTCTCCTAAAGTTAGTAGAAAAGGATCCAAAACTGTTTGGGTCCTCAAAACATCTAACTAGCTGCTTTATGTATGCAGGGAACCAGGGTAAAGAAAGTAACCCTAATCCTGGACAGTGGATGCTCAGGACACATGACTGGAAAGAAATACCTGCTTACAGACTTTGTGGAAATGGTTGGCCTAGAAGTATGTTAGTATTGGTGTCCTAGAGACAATACTTTTAATGTTTTATTGAAAACAATTAAGGATTATGTTTTATGTGATTATTTAATTATTATTTATTATGTCTTTATTTACTGCGTTATAAATTGAAAGGATAATAAATGTCCTTGGAATATTAATACGTAATATATATCTTTAAGAATGTGACTTAAAAATGAGATTATATGAATAGTATTTTATACCTAAAATTCTCTAGTCAAGTATTATTATTTAAGGACAATAATAATGCAATAAGACTAGTATGTTTGTTGACGGATGACCACATCTCATTGGTCATAGGTATGGTGATACTAAAGTCAAGAACATAAGTGTATGTATCAATACATGACACTAGAAAGACCCGCCATGAGATTCTACATGTTAATAAGTGTCATAAGAAATCTCACTGTGATAATGATGTAATGATCCTCTGACTTGAAATCATTATATTTCTATACGAGAATTAATATACTTTGATTACACTCAAAGTTACCTTTAACCAGGTAATGATAAAGGTGTACATTGGGTATGCTATGAATTGTATAAGGAATATGAATGATAGATATAGGATTTAACCCTCCAATTCTAGGAGTGATATTATTGGCCTCTTGATTGAGTGAGACTATGAAATGCATGGCCATGCTCAAATATTGATTTGTTTAAATAGTATACTCATTGATCAAGGAAACCGAGATTAAACGTTGAAGAGGATGACACTATACATGCCTCGAGTTTGATCTATAATATAAGGTTAAAGGGATTATATTACATGGAACATTATTCACGAAAGGTTTAATTGAATCACCAATTATTATTATTACTTGGGTAGCAATGATGTATTACTAGATGCCGCTCATTGTTTATAATTTTATTATTAGATAATAAAATTATTGCCAACGTAATAATAACCTAAAGGGTCACACACAAAGAACGTCAAAACGGAGGTTTATTTAAATTACGAATTTAAATATATTATTGTTTATTCGAATTTAATTATTGAATTAATTAAGTGGGACTTGATTAATTATTTTAGAATTCGGATTTAATAAGCATTATTATTATTCGAATTTAATTATTGAATTAATTAAGTGGAACTTGGTTAATTATATTAGAATTCAGATTTAATAATAATAATAACCCAAAGTCATAATGGGTTTTGGAAATCACATGGATTAGGGTTAGGCCCAAAATCTCTCTCTCCCCTATATATACATAATGATGTATAGTATTAGGGTTTAATCATCAAATTTCGTTTTAGAGAAAAACCCTAGCTGCTCAACATCAAGAGAGGCTAGAGAAAGAGAGAGAGAGAGAGAGAGGCAAACAATTCGGCTAGTACCGACTCCGGTGATCGTAGGACGATCGGGCGTTCGTGTGGACTTCTTTGGAGAGCAAATCTTTGCAACAAAGGGCTGCTGTGATTCATCTTTTCTGGACCTCCATTAAAGAACATGCGGAAAGCTTTGTTAAGGTACAGACTTCTTCACCATAATCATCCAACGTTATACATGGATCCTGCGATTGGGTTTCAATTTTTTTTATTGTTTTTACGTTAATTCCGCTGCGTTTTCATGCCCGAAACCCTTTAATGGCATCAGAGCTACGTGTATAATGGGATGATTTGGTTATGTGTTTAACAGTTTTCGATATATGTAAACATATATATGATATGCCATGACTATATATTGATATATATGTTTTATATGATTTTGAATATATGATATTCATGTGTAGTATAATCATGGGATGATTGTGTGTATTGCTGTATGTATATGATACATGTTTGTTCTTGTTATGGAAATCGTATTCGATACGAATTCTGAAACGGCTTCGGTAGATTTTCTGAAATCTGTGTTCAGTGTCCGATTTTCGCAAATGATATGTGTTTTCTGACTGGAATCGTGTCACTGAGCAATACTGACAATGTCGGCTTCACGTCTGTAAGCCGTTTGACGACGTTACAGGCCCCGAAACGGCGATTTATCATTTTCTGAAATTTATTTGATTTTCTGAAATTTTGAAATTTATTATATATGATTATATGATATGTTTATATAATCTGAGATATATTACATGTGTTATGTGATAACATGGTGGATGGTTATGGCCTAAAGACCCATAGGATAGTGGTTTTGTTTTATGGTTTTGGTTTCTAAATATGACTTGCATGTCGTTTACATTGAACAATGTAATTGTTCAATGGAGACTTGGAAGCAAGGAAGCTAGGAGGCAATCCAGATGATAGAGCAATGAAGAAGATAAAGACATGTAATAGTGTAGTATTTGAAACCACCATAGATTGACCTTGATAATTCCATTAGCTTGGAAATATCACATAGGATGGGGCCATAACCAAACACGTTTAAATTATGCACAATACATATATGTATATGAATGCATGTGTAGATATGTATGTGTTGGAATGATGTATGTATTAGATACGACACCCATGCCATGTCTGCTTAAGAAAGATAAAATCTGTAACGATTCAAGATTTTAAAATTAACAAACGATCATGAGATTCTTGTGTTTATGAAATATGGATTTTTAAAATACGGAATTAAATATTGATTTTTGATATCTATAACTGGGATTTTCTGACAAAAACGGATATGCGTATTCGTAAGGCTGATGGGTTTTAAGTGTGACCACTGGTATCCTCCATCTACCTGGGAAATGAACAATTTAAGATGTCAATTTGAAATATTTGGTTCAAGGAAAAATTGAGGATCTTTTTATGATGTGATCATGATCGTTATAAATTTTCTAAACCCCTTAACAAAATATTAAGTTTTACTCGGATGCTTTCCAATGAATGAACACTCATCGAATCCTAGATCGATTAGGGGAAGGACTGTCAGTGGCAGGGGACTCCTATCTATCGTGGTGAGATGCGACGAATATAAACGGTTATATTTGGCCGTTGTATCATTGGGTTTAACTTAATTGAGTCGTCATAATAAGGTGAAAATAAACGGTTATATTCAACCATTATGAACTTAGAAGCATAGAGTTTGGTTAAAAGTCTATTAGATAGATAAGATCAATCGTTGTTCACCAAACTATCCAAGAATTATATATGATATAATTGACAACTGTTGTCTACCTAAATAATCATTTTTCCAGGACTTCCAGTGGTTGACTTAAGACATGACGAAATATGGATCTTGGCTCACTAGAAAGAATTATGGGATATACTTTCCAAATTAATAGTAAGGGCTATTAATTTAATAAAAATAGTGGGAGATATATTATGAATATATCATAATCATTTGAACATAATAAAAAACTCAGACAATCTATAGTTTATTTTATGCATTTTAAACAATGTAGATATTTAAATGGCAAACAATACAAATACTTTCTCCGTACGAGCAACCCTTGAGAAAGACAAGCTGACAGGAACTAACTTCCTGGATTGGTATAGGAATTTGAGGATTGTCCTCAGGCAAGAGCGTAAGCTCCATGTCATTGAAATTCTTTCACCTGCTCCTCCTGCTGAGAATGCAACTAGCGTTCAGCAAAATGCTTATTAGAAGCATATTGATGATGTGAATGATATTGCATGTCTCAAGCTAGCAACCATGAGTGTTGAGCTTCAAAAACAACATGAGCATATGGATGCTTATGAGATGATTGAACACCTTCAAAGAATGTTTGAGGGACAAGCTCGTCAAGAAAGGTTCGACACGAGCAAAGCACTGTATGCTTGCAAACAGGGAGAGCGTGAACCTGTTGAACCACATGTTCTGAAGATGATAGGTTATATTGAGTATCTTGATACTTTGGGTTTCCCGATTGGTTTGGAAGCTCAGATTGACTTAATCTTGCAATCTTTGAACCGCAACTATACTCATTTTGTTATGAATTACAATATGAATGAGATAGACAAAACACCCACTGAATTGTTGGCCATGTTACGAACTACTGAAACCAACATTAAAAGGCTGAACCTGCTGCCATGTTGATGGTAGATAACAAAGGTAAGGCTAATAGGAAAGGCAAATGGAAGGGAAAGAAGAAGATTGGATCTGCTTCTGGTCCCAAGCCAAAGGCTAATCCCAAACAGGCTTTAAATCTTAAGGGTGTTGTTGCAAAGGGTGATTGTCACTACTATGGTAAACCAGGTCATTGGAAGAGAAACTGTGATGCTTATTTAGAGGATCTGAAGAAGAAGAAGGCAGGTCAAGCTTCTGATTCAAGTATTTATGTTATAGAGGTCAATTTGTCAACTTCTACATCATGGGTATTGGATACTGGATGTGGTTCTCACATTTGTATAAATGTACATGAACTACAAATGAGTAGGACTTTGGCTAAAGGAGAGGTCAACCTACGAGTTGGCAATGGAGCAAAGGTTGTTGTTTTAGCTGTAGGGACTTATTATTTATCATTGCCCACTGGGCTTATTTTAGAACTTGAGAACTGTTTTTACGTGCCTGCAATTTGCAGAAACATTATTTCAGTTTCTTGTTTAGACAAGAAAGGTTTTGCATTTTTAATTCAGAACAATAGTTGTTCCTTTTCTTTAAATAATGTTACCTATGGGGTAGCACGTTTATTTAACGGTTTATATGTTCTTGATTTAGACACTCCTATCTATAATGTGAATAACAAACGTCTTAAAATAAATGACTCAAATCAAACATACCTCTGGCACTATCATTTAGGCCATATAAATGAGAAGCGCATTTCCAAGTTACATAAGGATGGATACTTGGATAAGTTTGACTTTGAATCATACGAGGCATGCGAACCTTGTCTCATTGGAAAAATGACTAAATCTCCTTTTACTGGAAAAGGTGAAAGGGCCACTGAACGATTAGAACTTATACATAGTGATGTATGTGGTCCTATGCGTACTATGACAAGAGGTGGCTTTTACTACTTTATCACGTTTACTGATAATTTCAGTAGATATGTGTATCTTATGAAGAACAAATCCGATTCTTTTGATAAGTTCAAAGAATACAAAGCTGAAGTAGAAAAGCAAATTGGCGGAAGTATTAAGACTCTACGATCTAATCGTGGAGGTGGATACTTAAGCCATGAATTTAAGAGTTTATTAAAAGAATGTGGTATTGTATCACAACTCACTCCTCCCGGAACACTACAATGGAATGGAGTTTCTGAAAGGAGGAATCGTACTTTGTTGGACATGGTACGATCGATGATGAGTCATACAGATCTTCCAATTAGTTTATAGGGCTACGCCCTGGAGACGGCTGCTTATACACTTAACTGAGTTCCTACTAAAACGGTTCAGAAGACTCCATATGAAAATAGCATGTCATTTATGAAAATATGGGGATGTGAAGCGTTTGTGAAACGTTTAACTTCTGACAAGCTAGGACCTAAATCAGACAAATATAATTTTGTGGGATACCCAATTGAAACAAAGGGTTATTCATTCTATAATCCTTCCGAGAACAAACTGTTTGTTGCTCGAACTACAGTTTTTCTTGAAAGAGAAATGCTTTCGAAGAAAAACAGTGGGAGGATAATGGATCTCGATGAAGTTCGAGGCCCACAAGATAACATTGAACCAATGGAGGAACTTGAGCAGGATGTACAAGACCACAACACTGCTCAAGAAACACAGGTTATTCGTAGGTCTAGTAGGATTCGCCATGAGCCTGAGAGACATTATGGATTTCTCTTAACTCAAGATGGTGATGTGATGCTTAACGACGAAGATGAGCCTCTCACCTACTAAGATGCTATGAACACTCCAGAATCCAAGAGATGGCTGGATGCCATGAAATCTGAGATGGAATCCATGTATACTAATCAAGTATGGACTTTGGTTGATCCACCTAAAGGGGTAAAACCTATAGGGTACAAGTGGGTTTTCAAGAAGAAGACCGACATGGATGGTAATGTACAGACCTATAAGGCACGATTGGTGGCAAAAGGTTTCAAGCAAATTCATGGTATTGACTATGATGAGACTTTTTCACCAGTGGCTATGGTCAAGTCCATCAGGATTTTGCTTGCTATAGCTGCTTACTATGATTATGAAATCTGGTAGATGGATGTCAAAACCGCTTTCTTAAATGGGAGCCTTGAAGAAGATATGGATGTGTATATGACACAGCCTGAAGGTTTTGTTAATCCAAAGAATGCTGTAAAGGTATGTAAGCTGCGTCGATCCATTTATGGATTGAAATAAGCCTCAAGGAGATGGAACATTCATTTTGATGAAACTGTCAAAGAGTTTGGGTTTATTCAAAATGAAGATGAACCATGTGTTTACAAGAAGGTAAGTGGGAGCAATGTGGCATTCCTAGAATTATATGTTGATGATATATTAATAATAGGGAATGACATTCCTTCTTTACAGGCTGTTAAGACTTGGTTGAGTAAGAATTTCTTAATGAAAGACTTAGGCGAAGCGACCTATATTTTAGGTATCAAGATCTATAGAGATAGATCAAGAAGAATGATCGGCCTAAGTCAGAGTAGATACTAGTCTAATCTAGGTGAAGGTCACTGGACAGCAGTTAAGAATATTCTTAAGTACTTGAAGAGGACTAAAGATTAATTCTTGGTATATGGAGGAGAAGATAAGCTGGTAGTAAAAGGTTACATCGACGCTAGTTTCTAGACAGACAAGGATGATTCGATTTCTCAGTCTGGATTTGTGTTTTGTCTAAATGGAGATGTTGTATGCTGGAATGGTTCACAGCTGAGACAGTTGTTGATTCTACAATAGAGCCTGAGTATATTGATGCTTGTGAAGCAGCCAATGAGGCTGTTTGGGGATGTACTTAGGAGATATCACCTAATTAATAAGATTAATAATCGAGGGGATATACATATATGTAAAGTGCATACAAATGATAACATTGCTGATCCACTGACTAAGGCTTTGTCGCAGCAGAAGCACGAAGGTCATACTAGTTCCATGGGTATTAGATACATGAGAGATTGGCTCTAGTACAAGTGGGAGATTGTTAGTATTGTGTCCTAGAGACAATACTTTTAATGTTTTATTGAAAACAATTAAGGATTATGTTTTATGTGATTATTTAATTATTATTTATTATGTCTTTATTTACTGCGTTATAAATTGAAAGGATAATAAATGTCCTTGGAATATTAATATGTAATATATATCTTTAAGTATGTGACTTAAAATTGAGATTATATGAATAGAATTTTATTCCTAAAATTCCCTAGTCAAGTATTATTATTTAAGGACAATAATAATGCAATAAGACTAGTATGTTTGTTGACGGATGACCACATCTCATTGGTCATAGGTATGGTGATACTAAAGTCAAGAACATAAGTGTATGTATCAATACATGACACTGGAAAGACCCGCCGTGAGATTCTACATATTAATAAGTGTCATAAGAAATCTCACTGTGATAATGATGTAATGATCCTCTGACTTGAAATCATTATATTTCTATACGAGAATTAATATACTTTGATTACACTCAAAGTTACCTTTAACCGGGTAATGATAAAGGTGTACATTGGGTATGCTATGAATGGTATGAGGAATATGAATGATAGATATATGATTTAACCCTCCAATTCTAGGAGTGATATTATTGGCCTCTTGATTGAGTGAGACTATGAAATGCATGGCCATGCTCAAATATTGATTTGTTTAAATAGTCTACTCATTGATCAAGGAAACCGAGATTAAACGTTGAAGAGGATGACACTATACATACCTCGAGTTTGATCTATAATATAAGGTTAAATGGATTATATTACATGGAACATTATTCACGAAAGGTTTAATTGAATCACCAATTATTATTGTTACTTGGGTAGCAATGATGGATTACTAGATGCCGCTCATTGTTTATAATTTTATTATTAGATAATAAAATTATTGCCAACGTAATAATAACCTAAAGGGTCACACACAAAGAACGTCAAAACGGAGGTTTATTTAAATTACGAATTTAAATATATTATTGTTTATTCGAATTTAATTATTGAATTAATTAAGTGGGACTTGATTAATTATTTTAGAATTCGGATTTAATAAGCATTATTATTATTCGAATTTAATTATTGAATTAATTAAGTGGGACTTGGTTAATTATATTAGAATTCAGATTTAATAATAATAATAACCCAAAGTCATAATGGGTTTTGGAAACCACATGGATTAGGGTTAGGCCCAAAATCTCTCTCTCCCCTATATATACATAATGATGTATAGTATTAGGGTTTAATCATCAAATTTCGTTTTAGAGAAAAACTCTAGCTTCTCAACATCAAGAGAGGCTAGAGAGAGAGAGAGAGAGAGAGAGAGAGAGACAAACAATTCGGCTAGTACCGACTCCGGTGATCGTAGGACGATCGGGCGTTCGTGTGGACTTCTTTGGAGAGCAAATCTTTGCAACAAAGGGCTGCTGTGATTCATCTTTTCTGGACCTCCATTAAACAACATGCGGAAAGCTTTGTTAAGGTACAGACTTCTTCACCATAATCATCCAACGTTATACATGGATCCTGCGATTGGGTTTCAATTTTTTTATTGTTTTTACGTTAATTCCGCTGCGTTTTCATGCCCGAAACCCTTCAAAATATCCTTTGGAGATGGCAACAAAGGACAAACACTGGGATATGGCAAAATTGTACTTGGGAATGTCATCATTGATCAAGTAGCTCTAGTTGATGGCTTAAGGCACAATTTGATAAGCATAAGTCAACTTGGAGATAAAGGTTACCATACTGGCTTTGACAACAAAGAGTGTCTTGTGACTCACATAGAAACAGGCATTTTGGTTTTCAAAGGACACAGACATGGTAACATTTATGAAGCCAACTTGGAGGATTGCATACACATTGAAGTCACATGTCTATATAGCAAGGCCTCAACTGAAGAAAGCTGGAAATGGCACAAGAAACTGTCACACATCAACTTCAAAACACTCAACAAGTTGGTTAAACAGAATCTTGTAAGAGGATTACCACAGGTTGATTTTGTGCAAGATGGACTTTGTGAAGCATGTCAACTTGGAAAACAAAGGAAATCATCATTCATGAGCAAGACAATAAACACCATTTCTGAACCCTTTTATTTATTGCATCTTGATTTATTTGGTCCAGTAAATGTTATGTCAATTAACAAAAAGAAATATACTCTTGTTATTGTAGATGATTTTACAAGATTCACATGAGTTTTCTTTCTACATTCAAAGGATGAAGCTCCACAACACATAATAGACCATATCACTTTTCTTGAAAGAAAATCAAATAAAACAGTTAGAGTTCTAAGGAGTGACAATGGTACTGAATTCAAGAATTCAATCATGGAGGACTACTGTGCATCAAAGGGAATTACTCAACAATTTTCTGCGCCAGGAACTCCTCAACAAAATGGAGTTGTGGAAAGAAAGAATAGGACACTCATAGAAGCTGCCAGAACAATGTTGGCAGAGTCTAAGCTGCCAGTATATTTTTGGGCTGGGGCAGTCAATACAGCATGTTTCACTCAAAACTGCACTCTAATAAACATGCATGGAAAGACTCCCTATGAAATGATAAAGGACAAGAAGCCAAGTGTGAAACACTTTCACATATTTGGATGCAAGTGTTATGTACTGAAAGTACATCCTGAAAATCTAAGCAAATTTGAAGCCAAGGCAGATGAATCAATTTTTCTTGGATATGCATCGAACACAAAAGCATTCAGAGTGTTTAATTTCAGAACCAAAATTGTTATAGAATCTAATCATGTTGCATTTGATGATAAAAAGTGTACAGGATTGCAGGATGAGTCAGAGTCTACTACACTAGAATTTGATAATCTAAAAAGTTCCGAGATAAATGAAGAAGAAGAGGATGAAGACCCTCAAATAAATCCTGAACTAACACAGGAACCTGCACACTCTAAGGGGGAGCCAGAAAATTCAACTCCAAATAATTCAGAGTCTAACAAGTCAGGGTCTACCCAGACAGAGTCTAGACAGACAGAGTCTAACTCATCAGGGTCTGGATCAAGCAACTCTGAACCACCCTTGTCAGAGTCAAGTAATTTAGGGGGAGCCTCTTCATTTGAATTTCACTCAAATACAGAAGATGCAAATGACTTAGGGGGAGCTTCAAGTTCAAGAACCAATCTTCCACCTGCTAGAAAATGGACAAGGAATCACACTCCTGACTTGATAATTGGTGATCCTGAGAATGGTGTACAAACAAGAACAACCACTCAAAATGAATGTCTTTATAGCTGTTTTCTCTCAAAGAAAGAACCCAAGAAAATTTGGGAAGCCTTGCAAGACCCTGATTGGATTATTGCAATGCAAGAAGAATTGAATGAATTTGAGAGAAATAAAGTGTGGAAACTTGTACCAAGACCTAGAGATAGATCAGTGGTTGGTGCAAAATGGGTGTACAGAAACAAACTTGATAAGAATGGAACTGTAATCAGAAACAAAGCAAGGCTAGTTGTAAAAGGATACTCACAGAAGGAAGGAATTGACTATGATGAAACTTTTGCACCAGTAGCAAGATTGGAAGCTATTAGAATGTTTCTAGCCTTTGCAGCTCATTCAAAATTCAAGGTGTATCAGATGGATGTGAAAAGTGCCTTCTTAAATGGAGAATTGGAAGAAGAAGTCTATGTGGAGCAACCACAAGGATTTGTTGATCCAAAGTTTCCTGATTATGTTTACAGGTTAGACAAGGCACTATATGGATTGAAGCAAGCACCTAGAGCATGGTATGAAACTCTTTCAAAAATTTTTCTTGAAAATGGATTCACAAGAAGTACAATTGACAAAACTCTCTTTATTAGAAAATATAAAGGTGATATTTTGCTTGTTCAAATTTATGTTGATGATATTATATTTGGATCTACTAATGATAATCTCTGTGAAAAGTTTAGTCAACTAATGCAGTCAAATTATGAAATGAGCATGATGGAAGAATTAAACTTCTTTTTGAGGCTTCAAGTCAAACAGAATGATGATGGAATTTTCATCAATCAAACAAAGTATGTAAAAGAACTGTTGAAGAAGTTTGATATGCAATATTCTGCAACTGCTAAAACTCCCATGTCAACAGCCACTAAGCTAGACTCTGACCCAAAGGGTAAGAAATTTGACAACACTAGCTACAGAGGTATGATTGGCTCATTGTTATATTTAACTGCTAGTAGACCAGATATAATGTTTGCAACTTGTCTGTGTGCCAGATTTCAAGCTGAACCTAGAGAATCACATTTAATAGCTGTGAAAAGAATTTTTAGATATCTCAAGGGGGCACAAACTCTTGGACTTTGGTATCCTAGAGAGTCAGATTTTTCACTAATTGGCTATTCAGATTCTGACTATGCAGGATGCAAAGTAGATAGGAAAAGCACAATGGGACAATGTCAGTTTCTTGGCAACAGATTAATTTCTTGGTTTAACAAGAAACAACAGACAGTATCAACCTCAACAGCTGAAGCTGAATACATTACAGCTGGAAGTTGTTGTGCTCAAATTCTGTGGATGAGAAATCAATTACTTGATTATGGACTAACATTCTCAAATATTCATATGTATTGTGATAATACTAGTGCTATTAAAATTGCAGAGAATCCAGTCCAACACTCCAGAACAAAGCACATTGATATCAGGTATCACTTTATTAGAGAACATGTTGAAAATGGTACTGTGACACTTCACTATGTTCCAACTGACAGACAGATTGCAAACATTTTGACAAAATCACTTGATGAGTCTACCTTTCTCAAACTGGTAGGTGAATTAGGTATGTTAAATATGTAAGTGATCAATAATTACAAGAAACAAGGTATGTACTTTAATTATAGTCCCTGTCTTAACACACTGTGATTAATTATTATTGCAAAATTTTATTTGGTACTTTATCTTGACAGAGTCTAGTTTTTAGACTCTTCTGTAGACTCTGAGAGTCTGTAGACTCTGAGAGTCTGTAGACTCTGAGAGTCTGTCGACTCTGAGAAAAATATCGCCTAGACTCTGAATCGGTTAAAATTCGCGCCTGCAGACTCTGATTGCGTTTAAATTGTTCAAATGACTTGAAATAGGCGGTGACAATTATTTTTGACTGGAAATAGGCTGTAGACTCGTGTGTATAGTATGCAACTTGAACAAAATAGATTTTTTCATACAATTTACTCACTTGTTTATTGCAATTATTTTCTAAGGCAAAAATATTCACAGAGCTTTTTTACGAACCCTAGCTAAATTCTTTAAGCTTTTCCATCACTTTCAACTCAACAACTTCAATGGCTGCCATTTCTACTGTCATGAGGGGACCCAAGGCAATTGCTTTCACATTTGGGGATTTCGAGTTCATGACCACAAATCATGTTGCCGCCCTTGGAGAAAAGAAAGAGGTAGACGCTGACTACTACCCTATGATGGATTTCTTGGAGCAATCCGAGCTCCACTACATTCTCAAGGCATCACCAGTCATTCACATGGATGCTGTGTCACAAGCCTGGAGCTCTGCAAAGGTAGTTGATCCTTCTCAGGATCAACCAGGTAAAATAATGTTTACCTTTGGTGATTTTACATTTGATGTTACTGCTGATGTTATTAATTCTGTGTTTAAATTACCAGTTAAACAATCTTTTGATGAAACTATTTCTGATGCTGAAATTAAAGATATGTTTAAATCACTAGGTTATTCTGGTAGTCTAGAAAATATGAGTAAGTTAACTAGGCCCTATTTGAGAAAAGAATGGTCCTTTTTCTTTGATCAAATTGCTAAGTATTTTACTGGTAAGTGTAGTGGATTTGATGCTATTACTGCTATTACTTATCAAATTGGTCACAGTCTCCTATTTGATAGAGTAATCAACATTGGTGATATGTTGCTCACTCAAATGGGAGCAAAATTAAACAATGTGCATGAGGGGAGGAAGAAAGTCTACTATCATAGATTTCTTGTGATTCTCCTCAACCACTTCATTCCTGACATGTCAACCAAGTTGGCAGATGATTGCTGTGTGCCGGCATATAAACAACAAAGGAGGATATTCTCTGATATTAAGAGAATTGATGACAAGAAGAAGAGTCTACCTGTCATGACTTATCCACAGGTAATGCAGGTAAAACTCTCAACCTACAAACCTTCTCTCTACAATGCTTCATTTTTTGGTGGTGAAATGGTGCAGGAATAAGTAATGGAGAGTCCCGCTGTACCTACCCAAGTCACCCAATCCCCTTCAATTACACAATCTTCTAAACCAAAATCCAAAAAGAAACCAACCTCTAGTGTCTCTCAATAGGCACCAGTTGTAAAGAGGAGAAAATTGATTCAATCTAGGCTTATAGATGAGCACAGTGATGAGGAGCTCAACCCTTTAGAGAAACAAGTTGTTGAAGGTCTTTCTTTGCTAAAAGAAGGTCATGAGACACTTGATTCTAACCTTCAAGCCAAGTCTGCAGTCTCTGAAAAGGCTACAGACTCTGAAACACCTAGGAATGCACCTCAGGATTCTCAAATTGAATCTCCTGAAAAATCTTTTGCTCAGAAGTACAGAAGGTTAAGGAAGGCTTATTTTGCACACACACACAAGCCTATTATTATTATTAACCCTATTTTGCAGGAAACAGATGCTCCCAAGGCTCCTGCAGAGCCAGACTCTGATAGCAAGAAATTACCTGAACCAGAGTCTAATGTTGAGTCAGAGTCTAGGCTACCTATTCAACTCTTCATTTCAAGAAAAAACAGCTGGGCTCATAGAAGGCAGAACAAATGCAGTTCTCAAAGCACTAGGTGTGCCAAACTCTGAACAGCAAATCACAAAGAAGCCTAAAAAGCTTAGCATCTACAAAAGGAGAAAATCAGAGCCTGTTGCTGAGTTGGGAACTGAGATTGAGCAACCAGTTTTTGACTATGAAGCAATTTGGGATCATGGGATTACCTACATGACAGCTATTGATTGGATCTCTACCATTCAACCATTTTCAAGGGAGGTGGTTGATTTTCTTGTCCAAAATGTAGGTAAGGTGGCCAACAAATACATCTATCCGACCTATGAAAGTAGATTGGATCAACTTAAGGGCTCACATTATCACAAGATTGCAAGGGAACTGCAGGATTCCTTTCACTTGACTTTTGCCCAGGCCATCAATGCACTCCATGCCAGGATGTTTCTTAATGGACACTTGGATGCATTAACTATGGTAGAACCACAGGAGGTAGTAGGTGATGCAAGGCAGTTGGAGGTTGGGACTAGTGCACCAGTGGTGACTAGTGCTAAAGATGCTCAGTTTGCCTCAACCACACAAGAACCACCTAGTCAGAGGTTTAGTGATAGTGGGGCAGGGGAGTATGCTGTTAGGCCCTCCTTGATAACTCACCAAAAAGCTGATGAGAACCTCAGTGATATGGGAGGACGACTCTGATGGAGGCTCATGTAGAAATTTTCCAATCTATTCTATCAGAGTATATCCACCTTGAGGGGGAGTCTCATACACAAACAGTCAAAGATGGTAACACTCAGACTCTGGCTTCTAATGAAGTCATACTGAAGCAGTCAGAGTCTAGAGTAGACCCTGAGACTGGAATACTGGAGCCAATAGACTCTGGAAAGAAAGAAGATGCTTGTAAGGGTTCAGAGTCTGTTGATGCTCACCCCTTGGTGGAAACCCCTATCCTTAAAGACATTTGAAGGGGTTCCCCTCCATCAAGGTGTTTTAGGTATTGAAGCACCTTTGTTTTCTCTCAACCCCTCTTCTGTAGGATTATTGAGTGCACCCTCCCAAATGAGTGACAAAATATCTGAGAGGCTGGCACTGGACCAGGCAAAAGGAGAGGTAGAAAAGGCTGTAGGGAGCCTGAGTGAGATTGAGAAAGTGGGTGCCCAACCCCACTGTGAGCATGAGAGATTAGGGTATCCTGAACCTAGCTTTACTTATTGGGATCAAGATTTTTCAAAGAGTTGGTCCAATGAGTTGGAGCAGGGGATGGATGACAATTCACTATGTCTGATTGTGCAGATTGGCAAACAGGAGGAGGCTCTTGCTGCTCAGAAGTCATTTACCCAGAGACCACAACTTCATCTGGTGGATTCTCTAGCAGGGAGAGCAGATAGAGTCATGGAGGCTTTGGTGGATAACACTGCATTTTAACTGAGGCTGCAAATTTGGAGTCAGAACCACTTTTGATTATGCCTATAAGGGCTAGACTTCCAGAGTCTACAGTCTCTGATCACTCTCAGGAGGAGTCAGGGTCTATAGTCCCGTTTGCAGTTTCAGAGTCTACACCACCAGAGTCTACACCTCCAATCACAAAGCTTGAGTCTGTTGCTGAGGAGTGCACTTCTGAAGATGATGATCACGTTACTCCTTCTTTTGTATATTTTGATCAGGTGTTTCCTCAGTCTTGGGAGTCTGCACAGCAAAGAGGCATATCTGATAAAGATTCTTTTGAGTGTATTTTGGCTATTCATCAGTCTGAGAGACTTAAAGCTTTTCAGAAGAAATCCTTTCAACAGGAACATGGTTACTATCCTGTGAAGAAGATCATGTTTTGGATGGAGCTGTTAAAGCTGAATTACCTGATGTTGCTGCTCAATTAGCCAGTGTGGTCCAGGACATTTCTCATATTAAAATCAAGCTCACTGGTGTTGATAATACAACTTCTCTGCTCAATACAAGATTTGACAGAATTCACTCCCTTCAATTATCCAAAGAAGTAGCTTTTAAAGATGCTCTAGCTGCTATCACTACAACTCAAGCCTCTCTTCAATCTACAGTCTCTGATTTGACCACCAAGGTTGATTCAGTCATTGCAGCACAGGCCAATATCTCTACAGTTCTTGAGCAGATTCTTTTGGCTGTCACCAATAATAAGGATGATGATGTCAAAAGGGGGAGAAGGAGAGGCAAGGTGAATCCTCTAGGAGAAATAAGGATGATGGATGCAAAGATAGGTCAAAGGGAGTTAAAAGGAGTAGAGATGGTGATGATGGTGATAGTTCTCATGGTCCTAGGGGTCTTGATGATGTGCAACAAAAGCAATCTAGAGTAGCAAAAACTCAAACACATCAGTCAGGGACTAGACATGGGAAATCAGAGTCTAAGTCAGACTCTGATAAGCAAAGAAAGAAGTCAGACTCTGATCAAACTCAAGAACCTTCATACTGGAAGTGCAGTCAATCAAATCTGCAACTTAGAGCTAAAAAGAAGATAGGTCTTGGAGGATTTGAAGAATCTGACATTGACAGAACATCTACTCTAACCAGGGATCCTCAATCCTTGACAAATAGGCAGTTTGAGAAGATAACTCAGAAGCACTTAAATAAAGTGGTGTCTGCTCAAATTGTTTATAATGTTTTTGAAACAAAGATACAAGGAGGTCAGGGAGGTACAGAAAAGGTGAAGAATGAGATGCTGGTTTACTTCTTAGAAGGTGGAAGTGTAAGATGGATTAGTCAATCAAATTTTATCTTTTTCAAACAGGATGAGGAACTACAGTATATCAGATTTCTTCTTCAAATTGCTTATGAAGTTAACAAGAGCAAAGAAGCTGTCACACACAAATGGTTCAAGGAGATTGATAGGAAGCTGACTTTGCACAGACAGGCAAATCGACAAATGGGTAAATTTTCTTTAAAATATGTTGATACTGAGGGAAATGATCAAGTCATGCCATTGGAAGAAAAACAGATTAAATTTCAAGAAGGTGTGGATCATTACTTTGGGTTTCAGCCTATGAGTGGGAAAGTTAGTGTTCTGATGTTGAAGGACTTAAAAGATCAAGAAAGCAGTGCAAATGATCTGAGAGCAGCTTACTGTCAAATCAAATGTTCAAATGAAGAAATTAAAGAAGTTTGTTGGTGAAACTCTTGCAATTGTGGAAGAAAATATGCTGAACTCGTTTTTGAAGAATAATCCAGCTTTTGAGAAGATTAAATAAGAAGTAATTCTTTTTCCTTTATAATTCTTTTATACTGTTCTAGATTAATAGTGTTATTCTTTAGTTTTGACATCATCAAACCTTGATTTATGCATACATTTTATAAAGCATAAATAGGGGGAGATTGTTAGGAATATATTCATTTGATGATGTACAAAATACTAGAACAGGGTCTAGATTAGTTTATCTGTAATAAGTCTTTCTAGTCTTTGAAATATATAATCAGAGTCTAGATAGTCAACATTCATGTTACTTGTACTTAGAAGAATTTCTGAAGCAAGTGAAACCAGAGTCTGCATGAAGATCAGAGTCTGGAAGGTGGTCAGAGTCTATAGACTATCAGAATCTATGATCTATCAGAATCTATGATCTATCAGAATCTACATATGATCAGAGTCTGAAGATCATCAGAGTCTAAAGATTTCAGAGTCTATACAGTTGAAGTTAAATTTGGAAGAAGATCACAGGAATGGAAAGTCTTCGAAGATCAAGATAAATATATTGCAGATATGCTATGGGAAAGAAAGAGAATTCTAGAAGGAAACTGTCAACTAATAATTAGGAATTATATTCCTATTGTAATTTATCTTTATGTTATTAGTTGATAGGTAGCTCTCTATATAAACTCTATGTAACCTAATTGTAAAAGTGGAAAAAAAAAAGTCGAAGCATAATTTGTCTGAGTGATATTTTTGTGAGAGCATAGAGATAGAGAGAGTTGATGTGATAAACACAGAGAAGCTGCTAGGGTTTGTGTACACCCTAGGAGAGTTTTGTATTCAATCATCAATAATACAAACAGTACTTATTCATATCTTTTGTTTGATCTTTGTTCTTAATTCATATCGAGTTGGTTTTAAATCAGGCATAAAAGTAACACAAGTATTCAACCCCCCCTTCTACTTGTGCAACAAGGAAAACAATTGGTATCAGAGCCTAACGTTTAAAATCGATCAAATATATCTAGAAACAAAGATGGCAATTCTAAGATTCCTATGCTTAAGAGAAACGAGTTCACCCACTGGAAGGTTAAGATGATGCACCATCTGGAAGCAACAGACCCTGACTATCTTGAAAGAATTCATGAAGGACCCTATGTGCCCTTAAAGCTTGTGCCTCAAATCAATGAAGAAGGCAAAGTAACTGATCTATCAGAATACAAATCGAGTTGGTTTTAAATCAGGCATAAAAGTAACACAAGTATTTAACCCCCCCTTCTACTCGTGCAACTGGGAAAACAAGTGTATACACCTTGCTTTCTTGATTTTTAAGTGTATATACGAACTCGTGTTCCCGATCCTAACTTGTATCCTTTGATTTTGTAAGAAATATTATTGTCTCTCACTATAGAGCACAAGGGTCATAATTTAGTTATTTCTTGCCTATATTATATATATAATATTCGGCTATACTATATATATAGAGAGAGATAGATCTTGCTTCGTTTGATTTTTGGTTTATATATATATAGTTAGTCTTGTTTACGATTTATATATATACGAGCTATATTCATTTATCTTCTTCTCGTATATATAAAGAGTGAACTAAACCAAGAGAGGTAATAGCTCTTCTCTCTATTTGGTTAGTTGTTAATATCCTTAATTTATTTAAGGATTAGATACAACTCCTATTTACTTTAATTCCGAGTCGAAGCTACTTTGTATAAGTCGATATATACGACATAAGCAAAAGGCTTACTTGTTAAGTTTTAGTATCTAAACCAAGCTCTTATTACGAGTTTTAGTCGATTAGTGTAAATCTCATATAGAGATTTAAACTAAAGACTCCTCGAATATTTGCAAGGTAACTCACTTTAATTTCAAGTTGAGTTTTTGTGTATAAGTCGAGGTACGACATAAACATAAATACTCCTTGATTTATAAAATGTAAGAAACTAACTCACATTCCGAGTCATATTTGTGAGTTTGTTTTGTGATTGTTTTATGGCCATAGTTTAGTAGTAGTGTTAAGGCCTTATAAACAAAGTAGTTCGAAAACATATTTGATCACATTCAAGTCAAAATATATTTGGTCTATATCTTGACCTTATATATCCTATATATCCTATATATCCTATATATTATATATTATATATATTACGTTCTTGCATTGCGTCATACACTTTACATATCGCACTTTACTTTAGCATATTTACTTTAAGCGCTTGCATTTCATTCATACGTTTTACATATCACAATTTACTTTAGCATACGTATTTAATTTTGTGAATTCATACACTTTAATTTCCGTACCTTACTTTAGCATACGCACTTAATTTTTTGCATACACATTAGCACACAATGCGTGGTTCATCCTTTTGACTAAGTGACTTACCATTTCGAGTGGTTCGTCCTTGTCTCTAGATGACTTATCCCAAATCACATTTATATATACTGTTGCTTCGATTATTTTATATATATTTGTTTGTCTCTTTGGTCTAGTGCAGTAATATACTAATCCATAACCTTTCTTTTCTAAAACAGGGATATTTAAGTCGTAGTACTTGTTGTCTAGACTTTGTTGTGAGGTGAAAGTGAAGTAAGGTGATCCTTGTTCTAAGACCCAAGTCCTGGATACGCCGACGGGGAGTTGGGTGTCTTTTCACCGTGAGGAAAAGGAAAGACCCAAGACCTAAGACCCTGATCTAAGACCTACTTTGTTGTAGAGGAACATAGTCTACGCATGATTTTTACGTATCTTTGAGGAGTTAACGGGGAGTTACGCTATAAGATAAGGTCGTATGGGATACTACTTGCCTGTGAAGAGGTAACAGGAAGTTACGCTTTAAGACCAGCTTGTAGGGGATACTACTTGCTTGTGAAAAGGGAACACAGAGTTGCGCTCTAAGAACAACTTTTAGGGGTTCTACTTTGATTGTGAGGAGGTAACGGGGAGTTACGCTCCAAGATAAATTAAGTAGGTTTGCTATTGTATTTTGAGGGGTTAACGGGTAGTTAAGGTCCAAGATAGATACATAGTATTGTAAAAGGCTTATCCGCCACTATAAGGAGTACATCTTTTTATAGTGCATAATCTCGAGTTTAGGGAGGGATTCAGGGACTGGACTAGGGGTGAGTGGATCCGTTAGGGGATTGCGTCATCGCAAACCAGAATAAAAATTCTGTTGTGTTCTCTATTTATTTTCTCTTCTTTTACTTTCCGCATTTTATTTACTAGTTGTCTAGTGATATTTTTAAAAGAGAAAATAAAATTTTAACACACCAAACTCAAATTTTAAAATGATATTAAGTTATTCAACCATCCCTTCTAGCTAATACCGCCCATTTCAGACCTAACACATTTAATCTCTAAATAATTTTAAATAATCTCAAATCTATAAGCATATTTTGAGGGAAAAAATAAAATTTATTATTTTTGAAAAGAACTAAAAATAATAACTTTTTAAAATATTTAAATATTTGGGATATTCAAAAATTAAATATACTAAATTGTAAATATTAAAATAATTTACTCATATAGAATTTTCACCCGAAAAAAATATCGACTCGAGATACTCACCCGATCAATAAAATAATAAAAAACAAAAAATTCAAATTGAACTCAGCCCCACTGAACCAAAAATAATTTCCAAAATAATAATAAAAATATGAAAATGCATCTAACTTGAATAAAATAAAATAAAAATTCATTCCTCCTCATTTTAGAAAATCAATAAAATATTTAAATACTAATAATAAATGTTAGAAAATATCCGGGTTTTCAGATTAATTATTTATGATTTTTCATATTTGAATTGAATTAATTTCTCAAATCAATACAAAAAATTGAAAAATTAGGAATGGGACCAAGAAATCTTTGCAAAGATACGGAGGAGATAATTTTTTTCTTGACCAGGATAAGAAGCCATGTGTGCGAATTAGAGAAGAGTAATGTAGTAGGATTTCCCCACGTGTTTTCGGCTTATGGAGTCCAATCACATTGAATCATTACTCACTCTCTCTCCACCCAAATAAAAGCTTTTGAATTTTTGGCATACATGTGACGATTAAAAAACAAATACATATATTTAATAAAATAAAAGTTATATTAAATTAAAATTTAATATTTAAGTTTTTATATGATATAAAAAATAAAAACTAATATTAATTATAAATATGTATTTTTGACTTGTAAATATTTGTGTCAAAAAAATAAAAATCTATTATTTAATACGAGAAGGCGTATTAAAAGTACATAGGGTGTTCATGGGTGATGATGGGTTTATGTCATTTTAACAAACCAATCCAATTATATACTTTTGCCTACTCAAACTCGCCTTTAGCTTACATTTTACTCATTTGGTATATTATTATTAAGAATAATGCTTGAGATCCGGAATCGGTTCTCAAGGGTTGTCAATATATTATTGGTCATTTTTTTAAAAATAATATAAAGTCAGCGTACATTAATATGCGTCCTACCAATAAAAGATTGTCATATGTAATTTGATAAATTTTTTGGGATCCAATTCGGGATCTCTAGCATTACTCTATTATTAATACTAATTTATATTTGTGCGATGCACAAATAGAATTTTTTTAGTATTTTATTTTTTAAATTTTAATAATTTTTTTATAAATAATTTAAATTTTATTTGATGTTATACATATGTATTTTATATAATTTTTTATATTTTTATATTTTAATAAGATATTATTTATGTTTTCTGTTTAGAAATCTGTTTTAATTAGGTGATTAATGTGAGATTTATTTTAGTTAAGAGTATTTGTAACTTTATAGGATAATATTTGTGTGTTTTGTTTAAGAGTGTGTTTTAGTTAGAAAATTAATGTGAGATGTGTTTTAATTGAAAGATTAATGTTAAAAATGTTAAAGCCTAATAATAACTATCTGGTCCAAATAAATACGAGAAAATGCCTTAAATAACGATTTTTTTAATATAGATAGTGAACACATCTTACATATGCGTATTCGGACATACGCCTACACAACATGCACATAATTTGAGTTATTTTGGACAAACTTCCCACCAAACGTTATATTGGTTACTATTGTATGCAAATGTGTTACATACGTATTCACCCATCAAATACGGACAAATTACTAGTTACCAAACTTTTTAATACTTAGATTTTAACTCGTGCGATACACGGATATTTCGTTTTATTAATTAAATTATTTATTTTAAAATTATTAATAGTTTTATAATTTTAAATGGTCTTAATATATTATAAATATAAAGTTTTTTTTAACTTACTTAAATTATATATATTTACATCAATCAACTTAAATATAAATAAATATAAATATTAAAAATAAATATGCACATAGTACAAAATATATATTTATATCGTTAATATATAAAAATGTAAAATTTTGTGATTCGAAATATTATGAACATAAGTTTCTTAATATATCAAAGATTAAACATATTAGATTTAAATATATTTTTGATAAAATCTCTATTATGTTTATTTTATATAAAATTTAATCGATATTGTTAGGTCCGTAAGGATGAGTATTAGCTAGAAGGGGGGTTGAATAGCTTAATACCCTTTTAAAAATTAGAGTTTGGCGTTTTAAAATTTTCTATTCTCTTTTAAAATTGTTATTAGTCAACTAGTAAATCAAGTGCGGAAATTAAAATAGAGTAAAGAAATAGAGCACAACACACAAGATTTTTATCCTGATTTGCGATGACGCAATTCTATAACGGATCCTCTCACCCCTAGTCCGATAAAAAAATACACTCCTTATAGCGGCGGAGAAGTCTTTTACAATCATTACATATTTATCTTAGACCTTAACTACCCGTTAACCCCTCAAAATATAATAACAACCCTACTAGATTTACCTTGGGGCGTAACTCCCCGCAACCTCCTCACAATCTAAATAGAACTCTTACAAGTTTATCTTGGAGCGTAACTCCCCGTTACCTCCTCAAATACAAATAAGAAAAATAAATTTTGTGTAGACTATGTTCCTCTAACACTTTGTAGGTCTTGGATCTTAGATCTTAGGTCTTGGATCTTTTCTCTTCTTCACGGGGCAAAGACACCCAGCTTCCCGTCGGCATGCCTAGGACTTGGGTCTTAGAATAAGGATCACCTCACTAACAAAGTCTAGACAACCAGTATTACAACTTAATAACCCTGTTTCAGAAAAAAAGATGGTGGACTAGTATATTACTGTACTAGACCGGAGATAAACAAATATATATAGCATAGCCGAAATAACAGAATATATAAATATGAGTTGGGGTAAGTCGCTTCGTTAGAAGGACGAATCACACGTAGTGTGTGTACGTGTATGCAGGTATATAAGTGAATATGCTAAAATAAAGAGCGATATGTAAAGCGTATGAATGCAAGTACTTAGAGTGTATATATATATATATATATATATATATATATATATATATATATATATATATAAAAGGCCGAAAGTAACTTATCCAAATATATTATGAGTTGAATAAGATCAAAAATGTTTTATAAATGGGTTGTTTATAAGGCCTTGAAAATTAAAATAACTAAACTGTAGCCTTTAAACGAACACCGAAAATGTCACTAAGATTCAACGAGGATGTTTCGTTTATGTCGTACCTCAACTTATACGAATATTATCTAACTCAGAATCGAAGTTGGCTTTAATGTGAGACTTATACGAATAACACTTTAACTTGGTGTTCGAAGCTAATTAAACTTACAAATATTCTACGAGTTTACTTTGTTTATAACTCTAAACAAATATATGAGATTTATACAAAGGAAAACAACTCGGAATATGAGTAAGTTTTTTCACTTTATAATTCAACAAGGGGTCCCCTTTTGTTTATGTCGTACCTTGACTTATACAAATTGGTCTCGACTCGGAATTAACGTGAGTTTAAACTTATAAATATTCTACGAGAGAGCGTCGTTTATATCTCTACATAATATATAAGATTTATACGAATATTCTAATCTCGGAATATAAGTTAGTTTATGCCTCTATTTATTTCAAACAAGGAGATGTTCGTTTATGTCTAATAATAATGATTTATATGAATTTTATCTCAACTTGGACATAAATTGAGTGGACTTGAAAATATTCAGCAAGAAGTCCTTTTGTTTATGTCTCTATATAAGACTTATACAAATCGATCTCGACTCGGAATAAAATCTAGTTTAATTACCAAATTCAACAAGGAGTCCTTTTGTTTATATCTCTATATGAGATTTATACAAATCGGTCTTTACTCGGAACTTAAGTAACTTGGAGTCCATATTAATCCCGGAAACCTACAACGAGCATATAATCAACTTGGTTGAGAAGAGCAAGAGATGAAAAGAAAGCACTTCCAACGGTTACAACAATTTATATATAAGGGAAAGAACATATATAATATTAATATATATAACTAGAACCAACTTGTAACCCTTGAGATCTAGAGAGAAATCAAGAGAAAAAAACTAGTTTTGAAGCCAAAACACACAAAAAGTAGTCATCGAAAAAAGTCATCAAAAAATCGCTGGAAAGTGAGCTTTTGGTATGAACTTGTGGGAAACAAGACAAGTCTAAGGGTAGTAGATATATTATCTTTGGGTAGTCTAAAGGGACTTGTATGGTTGGTGTGTTGTAAGTGCAAGCATATGGGTTTATAAGCTTAAAAGGGGTTAGATCTAAGAAGAAACAAAACTTAAAACTCAAGAACTCTTGGAGATAAAAACCTAATGGTGTTAAGAGCTTCTTGGGAGAGAAATTTGTAGCATATATTTGACACTAAAAGTCTTAAGAAATGTTACGGGGGGAGGGGGCTTTATTTATAGGCAAAAAATGGGGCATTTTTGATTTATTTAATTAGGGGACAAGGGGAAAAAGGTTTACATGGAGCAAAGAGAGCTATAACAATTCATAAATTTACATTAGTTGAAAGAGGCCACATAGGTGCTTGGAAAAACGTGTTAATCTTGTTCAGAGAATTAATTAAACTAATAATTCCATAACCGAAAGATTAGTTTATAAAAATGACATTTTTCAAAATATGCTCCAAAACTCATAACAATTTGGGAACCATCTGGGAATAAACCCAATAGGTCATGATCAAAATTATACTCAATTTAGAGTTGACCTTCATTGAATTTTAATTGACTGAACAAAAATAATCACCCTCCATAACGGGAATACATGTCGAAAATAAAATTTTAAAACATCAAACTCAATTTTTAAAACGGTATTAAAGTAATCACCCCCCCCCCCCCCCCCCCATCTAGCTAATACCGATCCATTTCGGACCTAACACATTTAATCTCTAAATAATTTTAAATATTCTCAAATCAGTAAGCATATTTTGCGGAAAAATAAAAAAATTATCATTTTTAAAAAGAACTAAAAATAATAACTTTCCAAAATATTTAAATATTTCGGATATTCAAGAACTAGAAATGATAATTTTGAATATTCAAATAATTTACTCATGTAGAATTTTCACCAGAAAAAAATACCGACTCGAAATACTCACCCGATCAATAAAATAATAAAAACAAAAAATTCAAACTGAACTCAACCACACTAAACCGAAAATAATTTCCAAAATAATAATAAAAATATGAAAATGCATCTAACTTTAATAAAATAAAAAAATTCATTCCTCCTCATTTGAGAAAATTAATAAAATATTTAAATAATAATAATAAATTTTAGAAAATTTCCAGGTTATCGCATTAATTTTTTTATGATTTTTTATATTTAAATTGAATTAATTGCTCAAAATCAATAATAAAAAACTAAAAAAATTAGGAATGGGACCAGGAAATCTTTGCAAAGATACGGAGTTACTTTTTTTTCTTGACCAGGGATAAGAAGCCATGTGTGCGAATTAGAGAAGAGTAATGTAGTAGGATTTCCCCACGTGTTTTCAGCTTATGGAGCCCAATCACATTTAATCATAACTCACTCTCTCTCCACCCAAATAAAAGCTTTTGAGTTTTTGGCATACATGTTACGATTAAAAAATAAATACATATATTTAATAAAATAAAAGTTATATCAAACAAAAATTTAATATTTAATTTTTTATATGATATAAAAATTAAAAGCTAATATTAATTATAAATATATATTTTTTACTTCTAAATATTTGTATCAAAAATCAAGAATCTATTATTTAATACGAGAAGGTGTATTAAAAGTACATAGGGTGTTCATGAGTGATGATGAGTTTATGTCATTTTAACAAACCAATCCAATTATTTACTATTGCCTACTCAAACTCGCCTTTAGCTTCCACTTTACTCATTTGATATATTATTATTAAGAATAACGCTAGAGATCCGGCATTGGTTCTCAAATCCGGAGCTGTGAATATGTTATTGGTCATTTTTTTAAAAATATTATGAAATAACTGTATATTAATATGCGTCCTACCAATAAAAAATTATCATGTGTAATTTGGAAAATCTTTTGGGACCCAATTCAGGTTCTCTAGCCTTACTCTATTATTAATACTAATTTATATCTATGCGATGCACAAATAGATTTTTTTTAATATTTTAATATTTTACTTTTAATAATTTTTTTAAAAATAATTTAAATTTTATTTAATGTTATACATATGAATTTTATATAATTTTTTTTATATTTTATATTTTTATATTTTAATAAGATATTATTTATGTTTTTTGTTTAGAAATCTATTTTAATTAGGTGATTAATATGAGATTTATTTTAGTTAAGTATATTTGTAATTTTATAGGATAATATTTTTGTGTTTTGTTTAAGAGTGTATTTTAATTAAAAAATTAATGTGTGATGTGTTTTAGTTAAGAGATTAATGTTAGAAATGTTAAGGCCTAATAATAAATATCTGATCCAAATAAATACGAGAAAATGTCTTACATAACGATTTTTTTAATATAGTATGCCCGCTTTAACTAATATCCGTATGTGTATCCTTTTTACTCAGTCCTATCTGCATTTTGTAGATGCGTATATAAGTCTTCAAGGAATATCACTTTGCAAGACATTAATCCACTCATACAATACATGGCTACTGTAATGAACTTCATCTTCGGCTGCTTGTGATTTTCGAAATTCATCTCTATGTATCAGCCTTGTCACCAACGACAAACCCACTTTCAATTATAACTACAGGTCATTTTCAATTTCTATATAAATTTACTCCCAATTTTAGGCCGGGTTTGATTTTTATAGAAGTTTGAATGAATTTTGTGCTTATGATCAACTGAAGAAGTCATTTGAGGCTTCTTATTGCCATGATTAATGATTCATTAATTTTAGTTGGAGTTGTATATTACTCCCTCTATTTGGAAATAATTGACATATAAATTTTTGACACACATTTTTAGGAGTTTTGACTACATATCTAAAATTATTATTTTTTTTGTGAATTAAAATATGAAACTAAATTTTTTATTCAAAAAAAGAATTTTTTTAAAATAATAACTTTTATTATGTACTCAAAACTCTTTAAAATGTGTGCAAAAAAGTCAAACTTTTATAAAATCAAACTTTTTTAAATAATAGGACCAAGAACACAAACATATTTACTTGTTTAAAGAGGTTGTATTTACTTGTTTAAAGAGGTTTACACATGCACTACGAAAGCCCGTATCCCCAAAATGCAGCAGGCAACTCAAAATAAATAAACCGAACTTAGGCATACCTTGTATACGTAAATAAAGTCTCGCATATAGAGGATGTGTATGCTGCAGGTTTTATTCAAATAACACAATATATAGATAGTGAACGCATCTTACATATACGTATTCAGACACAATAAATAGATAGTGAACGCATCATACATATGCTGATTCGGACATACGCCTATAGAACATGCACATAACTTGAGTTAATTTGGACATACGTCCCGCCAAACGTTATATTGGTTACTATTGTGTGCAAATGTGTTACATACGTATTCACCCATCAAATACCGACAAACTACCGGTTACCAAACTTTTTAATATTTTGATTTTAATAATACTTAAATTTTAACTTGTGCGATACACGAATATTTTGTTTTATTAATTAAATTATTTATTTTAAAATTATTAATATTTTTATAATTTTAAATGGTCTTAATATATTATAAATATAAAGTTTTTTTAACTTACTTAAATTATATATTTTTATATCAACCGAATTAAATATAAATAAATATAAAAATTAAAATATTAAAAATAAATATGTACATTGTACATTTTAAACAATATGAGTGTTGCAGAAGGGGGGTTGAATGCAACTTGATAATTTATCACTTATCTTGCTAACAACAAACAAGAAGTAATAATATCAAGTGACAAATACAAACAACAGTAAAAAATTAAATGAAGAAAGGTGTTTTACTTCAAAAATTAATTTTATTATTTTTTGTTTTTGCTACAACTGACTGGAAGAAATTTTCAGCTTCAATATATACAATAACAAGAGATTGCTAGTGTTTCTATGCTTGAGAAAAGTTAAGCTCAGTTACATAAGGGAAAACGTTTATGAGATATGTGTATTTATGCCAAAACACATATCTCATTTATATGTGTATTTTCCCTTGTTCCTAGGACAATGCTTGAAATAGAAACTTCACTTTTTCTATTCAAATTTGTCTTCATTCCATTTGTAGATAAAGTTGCTCTGAGAAGATTTGACATTCTTGACTCCTGGAGCACGCTTTATTTTTTTGCTTGTTTTTGTCAAGTTGTAGTAGTAGACTTGACAGACTAGGTAGAATTGTCAAGATCAATATGTGAATTAACATTACTTAGTCTGCTACTTGAAACAGACGGTCAGCTTCACCAAAAGGTTACTATCAACCTTTAACTTCTTTTTGGTGACAACATCTTCGACTCCGCATACTTTACTGTCAAGCTTGCCAGTCTTCTAAAACATGATGTCGTCCAAAGTGACTGTCAACTATCCCGCCAAACATGCTGTCAACTATCCCCGTCAAAGTTTCTCTCAGAGAAACTTGTTATCAATCTCCGCCAAGTTTACTGTCGAGGAATAGTTGCTGTCAGTAAAACTTGTTATCTTATAATCTTCATTTTCCGTTAAGTTTATTGTCGAGGAATAGTTGCTGTCAGTAAAACTTGCTGTCTTAGAATCTTTATTCTCCGCCAAGTTTACTGTCAAAGGAATAGTTGTTGTCATTTATTTGAAAAGGTGATGTCACTTGAATATGCTGTCGTAGGCCTTAGTTTGCAGAATGTTAGTGTCAATGATTTGTTCCATGTCGTGCATGAACACTTTTTGAACTTCTACTTCATAGATCATTTATTACATTTGTACAAGACAATAACTATTGATACTTACTGTCACCTACTTGGCTTTAGTGCATACTATTATAAATGACATTTAAAACATACTGTCAATATGTATATGACAGTATGTCTTACTTAGTTAATTTCTAATTAATCTAAGTAAATATTAGTTGATTACATTATTAACACCACAATCCCTAACAATCTCCCCCAATTTGTTTTTATGAAAAATAAAGAAAAATTCAAAGAAAATTGCAGATGTTAATTCAACTAATAAAAACAGAAGTGTTTGTACAGGAAAATATTCAAGAAAAATTACAAGTACAATTGTTTTTTTCAACTAGGCTCCTCTAGACTGAGCAAATCTTCAACTTTAGCTTGAGCTTCATTTTCACTTCTTTACTACTGTCATCCTTCCATACAAACCTTCAAGAGTTTTCAGTTCCTGTTTTTCTTTATCTGTCTTGGCATGATCAGAGACACAATCTAAGACTAACTTCACCATTTTGTAAGAAAGATTCTTCAATTCTCTGTAGGTGTAGTAGTTCTCAGTTGGCCCTTTTGAGATGCATAAATATTTCATTCCAAACATGTCTTTGACAAATCTTTTCTTTATAGAAGAGAAAACCTGCTTCACTCTGAGTTTGTCAATGACTTCATCTTCATCTTCTATTGACTCAATAATCTCCTAGACAATCTTGCTAAGATCTCTTTCAAATTCTAGGAATGAACATGTAGTGAGTCTGAAGATTTTCCTCAAGTTTTCATTGTTAATGTTAGGGATATATTCATTTGATGATGTACAAAATACTAGAACAGGGTCTAGATTAGTTTATCTGTAATAAGTCTTTCTAGTCTCTGAAATGAATAATCAGAGTCTAGATGGTCAACATTCATGTTACTTGTACTTAGAAGAATTTCTGTAGAAAGTGAAACCAGAGTCTGCATGAAGATCAGAGTCTGGAAGGTGATCAGAGTCTATAGACTATCAGAGTCTGTGATCTATCAGAGTCTACATGTGATCAGAGTCTGAAGATCATCAGAGTCTGAAGATTTCAGAGTCTATACAGTTGAGGATAAATTTGGAAGAAGATCACAGGAATGGAAAGTCTTCGAAGATCAGGATAAATATATTGCAGATATGCTGTGGGAAAGAAAGAGAATTCTAGAAGGAAACTGTCAACTAATAATTAGGAATTCTATTCCTATTATAATTTATCTTTCTGTTATTAGTTGATAGGCAGCTCTCTATATATACTCTATGTAACCTAATTGTAAAAGTGTGGAAGTCGAAACAAAATCATCTGAGTGAAATTTTGTGAGAGCATAGAAATAGAGAGAGTTGCTGTGATAAACAGAGAGAAGCTGCTAGGGTTTGTGTACACCCTAGGAGAGTTTTGTATTCACAAATCAATAATACAAAACAGTACTTATTCATATTTTTGTGTTTGAGTTTGTTCTTAATTTGATTTTAAATCGGGCAGAAAAGACATACAAGTATTCAACCCCCCCTTCTACTTATACGACTGGGAAAACAATTGGTATCAGAGCCTAACGTTTAAAATCGATCAAAGATGTCTGGAAACAAAGATGGCAATTCTAAGATTCCTATGCTTAAGAGAAACGAGTTCACCCACTGGAAGGTTAAGATGCTGCACCATCTGGAAGCAACAGACCCTGACTATCTTGACAGGATTAATGAAGGACCCTTTGTGCCCTTAAAAATTGTGCCTCAAATTAATGAGGAAGGCAAAATAACTGAAGAACACCTCGTTGAGAAACCAAAGGCTGAATGGACAAAAGAGGACAAA
Organism: Oenanthe sinensis; assembly: GCA_028671895.1. NCBI lineage: Eukaryota > Viridiplantae > Streptophyta > Magnoliopsida > Apiales > Apiaceae > Oenanthe > Oenanthe sinensis. The sequence goes on from CM053801.1 coordinate 28,119,404, forward strand.
GAAAATGTCCTTAAGGAGGCAAAAGTAAAGAACATTCTCTTTAACAGTTTAGATTCTGTTCTAACTAACTGTGTCATATCATGCAAGACTGCTAAGGAGATGTGGACAAAACTTGAGGTGCACTGTCAAGGGACTAAAGATGTCAAGAAGAATGCTAGGTCTTTGCTCATTCAAGAGTATGAGTACTTTGAAGCAAAATCTGGAGAATCTATCACTGAGATGTATGATAGGTTTACAAAACTCCTGAATGAGATGGCTATGCTTGGTAAGGTTTATGATTCTGAAGATACGAATACCAAGTTTCTGAGAGCACTTCCTGAAGAGTGGGACAATAAGACTACAGCCATAAGAGAAGCTAGAGATTTGGATGAACTAACTCTAGAAGAATTGTATGGCAGACTCAAGACATATGATTTGGAGATGCAACAGAGGAAGAATAAGAAGTCTGTGAAGACAAAATCTGTGGCACTCTTACTGGAGTCTGAGAAAGAACAACAGGAACAACCCACAGAAGCTAGAATCAAGGATTCAAGGAAGAAGGGTAAAGCTGTTGTGGAGTCAGAGTCTACTGACACAGACTCTGATTCTGATGAAGAGATTGACCTAAGTCAAATGATGGCTATGTTTGCAAAAAATTTCAAAAGAATGAAATTTAACAAAAGAATTGGAAAATTTAGCAAGAGGCCATCATTCAAGAAGGAAGATGAGAAGGTTGAGAAGAGCAAGGGTACAATAATCAAACTTGACAAAGCAAAGGTCAAATGTTTCAACTGTGGAATATTGGGCCACTTTGCTAGTGAATGCAGAAAGTCAAAAAGTCAAGGAAAAGGAAAAACACTTCTATCAACTGGAAAGGATTGGGCAGATTCAAGCTCAGAGGATGAAATTGATTATGAAAATCTAGCACTGATGGCATCCTCCTCAAGAAAATCACAATCTCCCAAAGAACCCTCATCTCCTAAAACTCAAGTATCAATCTTTACTCCTGAATCCTTAATTAATTTAGACTCTGATGGTATAGAAACTGTGCAAAGTGAGGTCAATAAAATAATGATAACATGTAGGTCTCTCACTAGTGAAAGTGAAAGGTTGAGAGAGGAAAATTTGACCTTGACTAAAAGGAATGATCATTTAGAGTCTGAGTTAATATTAATGGAACAATACAAAAAGGATTCTGAGAAACATAGTCATAACTACACTGAAATCTTGAAGGCCTATGACTATGTTAAGAAAGAACTAGAAGAAGAGAGACTCAAGTTTAGAGTCTGGACAGACTCTGGTAGAAAAGTTCAAGAAATTCTCAATAATCAAAATGTGTGTCAAACTGCTGGTCTAGGCTATGACAAGAGTCAAGACAAAAGACCTATTGTTGAGAATGATAACAGTGAAGAAGCTAGCCAAGTTAATAAGACTAAAGACAAAAGTACATTTGTTCCTGTTAAGTTTGTGACACCTAAAGAAAAATCTGAAACCACAAACTCATCTGTCATTAGTCCCCCTGTTGTTAACAAAAAGACAGATGAAACAGGAGCAAATAACTCTAAGAAAATTATTAATATAGGGTACTTGTCTAAGTCAAAATTAAAAGAAAGGCTAGAGAACTTATCAGAGTCTACCAAAACTAGGAGAAATAGGAATGGTAAGGAAGGAATTAATAAGGCAAACAATTACCAAAAGGATCCTAATGCTCCTAGAAAGAAGTGTTATAGATGTGGCAACCACAACCATTTGGCTATAGATTGTAAAGCAAAGATTGAGAAGAAATCAGAGTCTAGTCCTTCTCAGACTCTGAAAAGTCACTACATACCACAGAAACCTTGTTATCACTGTGGTAGCATATTTCATTCTATATATATGTGTAGGGACTATCATGATTTGTATTACAATTTTTATGAGCTAAAATCTTCTATTGATAAGAGTTGGTATGACACTGATAAGACTCCACCACAGTCTAGAGCAACAAAAGAGACAGGTAAGCCAAAGGTGAAAATTATTAAGCCTGTTTCTCCTAAAAATAGTAGAAAAGGATCCAAAACTGTTTGGGTCCTCAAAACATCTAACTAGTTGCTTTATGTATGCAGGGAGTTAGGGTAAAGAAAGTAACCCTAATCCTGGACAGTGGATGCTCAGGACATATGACTGGAAAGAAATCCCTGCTTACAGACTTTGAGGAAATGGTTGGCCCAGAAGTATCATTTGGAGATGGCAACAAAGGACAAACACTGGGATATGGCAAGATTGTATTTGGGAATGTCATCATTGAACAAGTAGCTCTAGTTGATGGCTTAAGGCATAATTTAATAAGCATAAGTCAACTTGGAGACAAAGGTTACCATACTGGCTTTGACAACAAAGAGTGTCTTGTGACTAACAAAGAAACAGGCATTGTGGTTTTCAAAGGATACAGACATGGTAACATTTATGAAGCCAGCTTGGAGGATTGCATAAACAATGAAGTCACATGTCTATACAGCAAGGCCTCAACTGAAGAAAGCTGGAAATGGCACAAGAAACTGTCACACATCAACTTCAAAACACTCAACAAGTTGGTTAAACAGAATCTTGTAAGAGGATTACCACATGTTGATTTTGTACAAGATGGACTTTGTGAAGCTTGTCAACTTGGAAAATAAAGGAAATCATCCTTCAAGAGCAAGACAATAAATACCATTTCTGAACCCTTTTATTTACTACATCTTGATTTATTTGGTCCAGTAAATGTTATGTCAATTAACAAAAATAAATATACTCTTGTTATTGTAGATGATTTTACAAGATTCACATGGGTTTTCTTTCTACATTCAAAGGATGAAGCTTCTCAACACATAATAGATCATATCACTTTTCTGGAAAGAAAATCAAAGAAAATAGTAAGAATTCTGAGGAGTGACAATGGTACTGAATTCAAGAATTCAATCATGGAGAACCACTGTGCATCAAAGGGAATTACTCAACAATTTTCTGCGCCAGGAACTCCTCAACAAAATGGAGTTGTGGAAAGAAAGAATAGGACACTCATAGAAGCTGCCAGAACAATGTTGGCAGAGTCTAAGCTGCCAGTATATTTTTGGGCTGAGGCAGTCAATACAGCATGTTTCACTCAAAACTGCACTCTAATAAACATGCATGGAAAGACTCCCTATGAAATGATAAAGGACAAGAAGCCAAGTGTAAAACACTTTCACATATTTGGATGCAAGTGTTATGTACTGAAAGTACATCCTGAAAATCTAAGCAAATTCGAAGCCAAGGCAGATGAATCAATCTTTCTTGGATATGCATCAAACACAAAAGCATTCAGAGTGTTTAATCTCAGAACCAAAATTGTTATGGAATCTATTCATGTTGCATTTGATGATAAAAAGTTTACAGGATTGCAGGATGAGTCAGAGTCGACTACACTGGAATTTAAAAATCTAAAAAGTTCTGAGATAAATGAAGAAGAAGAGGATGAAGACCCTCAAACAACTCCTGAACCAACACAGGAATCTGCACACTCTGAGGGGGAGTCAGAAAATTCAACTCCAAATAATTCAGAGTCTAACAGGTCAGGGTCTACCCAGACAGAGTCTAGACAGACAGAGTCTAACTCATCAGGGTCTGGGTCAAGCAACTCTGAAGCCTTGTCAGAGTCAAGCAATTTAGGGGGAGCCTCTTCATTTGAATTTCACTCAAATACAGAAGATGAAAATGACTTAGGGGGAGCTTCAAGTTCAAGAACCAATCTTCCACCAGCTAGAAAATGGACAAGGGATCACACTCCCGACTTAATAATTGGTGACCCTGAGAGTGGTGTACAAACAAGAACGACCACTCAAAATGAATGTCTTTATAGCTGTTTTCTCTCAAAGAATGAACCCAAGAAAATTGAGGAAGCCTTGCAAGTCCCTGATTGGATTATTGCAATGCAAGAAGAATTGAATGAATTTGAGAGAAATAAAGTGTGGAAACTTGTACCAAGACCTAGAAATAGATCAGTGGTTGGTGCAAAATGGGTGTATAGAAATAAACTTGATGAGAATGGAACTGTAGTAAGAAATAAAGCAAGGCTAGTTGCAAAAGGATACTCACAGGAGGAAGGAATTGACTATGATGAAACTTTTGCACCAGTAGCAAGATTGGAAGCTATCAGAATGTTTCTTGCCTTTGCAACTCATTCAAAATTCAAGGTGTATCAGATGGATGTGAAAAGTGCCTTCTTAAATGGAAAATTGGAAGAAGAAGTCTATGTGGAGCAACCACCAGGATTTGTTGATCCAAAATTTCCTGATCATGTTTACAGGTTAGACAAGGCACTATATGGATTGAAGCAAGCACCTAGAGCATGGTATGAAACTCTTTCAAAATTTCTTCTGGAAAATGATTTCACAAGAGGTACCATTGATAAAACTCTCTTTATTAGAAAATGTAAAGGTGATATTTTGCTTGTCCAAATTTATGTTGATGATATTATATTTGGATCTACTAATGATAAACTCTGTGAAAAGTTTAGTCAACTAATGCAGTCAAATTATGAAATGAGTATGATGGGAGAACTAAACTTCTTTTTGGGGCTTCAAGTCAAACAGAATGATGATGGAATTTTCATCAATCAAACAAAGTATGTAAGAGAACTGTTGAAGAAGTTTGATATGCAAGACTCTGCAACTGCTAAAACTCCCATGTCAACTGCCACAAAGCTAGACTCTGACCCAAAGGGTAAGAAAGTTAACAACACTAGCTACAGAGGTATGATTGGCTCATTGTTATATCTAACTGCTAGTAGACCAGACATAATGTTTGCAACTTGTCTATGTGCTAGATTTCAAGCTGACCCTAGAGAATCACATTTAATAGCTGTGAAAAGAATTTTTAGATATCTCAAGGGGGCACAAACTCTTGGACTTTGGTATCCTAGAGAGTCAGATTTTTCACTAATTGGTTATTCAGATTCTGACTATGCAGGATGCAAAGTAGACAGGAAAAGCACAACAGGACAATGCCAGTTTCTTGGCAACAGATTAATTTCTTGGTTTAGCAAGAAACAACAGACTGTATCAACCTCAACAGCTGAGGCTGAATACATTGCAGCTGGAAGTTGCTGTGCTCAAATCCTGTGGATGAGAAATCAATTACTTGATTATGGACTAACATTCTCAAATATTCCTATGTATTGTGATAATACTAGTGCTATTAAAATTGCAGAGAATCCAGTCCAACACTCCAGAACAAAGCACATTGATGTCAGGTATCACTTTATTAGAGAACATGTTGAAAATGGTACTGTGACACTTCACTATGTTCCAACTGACAGACAGATTGCAGACATTTTGACAAAACCACTTGATGAATCTACCTTTCTCAAACTGGTAGGTGAATTAGGTATGTTAAATATGTAAGTGATCAAAATTAAAGAAGCAAGGTATGTACCTTAATTATAGTCCCTGTCTTAACACACTGTGATTAATTGTTAGTGCAACATTTTGTTTGGTATTTTACCTTGACAGAGTCTAGACTCTGACGAGTCTGTAGACTCTGAAAGTCAGTAGACTCTGAGAAAATTATCGCCTAGACTCTGAAACGGTTAAAATTCACGCCTGCAGACTCTGATTGCATTTAAAATGTTCAAATGACTTGAAATAGGCGGTAACAGTTATTTTTTTTTGACCGGATATAGGCTGTAGACTCGTGTGTATTGTATGCAACTTGAACAAAATAGAATTTTTCATACAATTTACTCACTTGTTTATTGTAATTGATTTCTAAGGCAAAAATATTCACAGAGCTTTTTACGAACCCTAGCTAAATTCTTCAAGCTTCTCCATCACTTTCAACTTAACAACTTTAATGGCTGCCGTTTCTACTGTCATGAGAGGACCCAAGGCGATTGCGTTCACATTTGGGGATTTCGAGTTCATGACCACAAATCATGTTGCTGCTCTTGGAGATAGGAAAGGGGTAGACGCTGACTACTACCCTGTGATGGATTTCTTGGAGCAATCCGAGCTACACTACATTCTCAAGGCATCACCAGTCATTCACATGGATGCTGTATCACAAGCATGGAGCACTGCAAAGGTAGTTGATCCTTCTCAGGATCAACCAGGTAAAATAATGTTTACCTTTGGTTCGACTACATTTGATGTCACTTCAGATGTGCTTAATTCTGTGTTTAAACTGCCTGTTAAGTCTACTTTTGATGAAATTGTATCTGATGATGACATTAAAAACATGTTTAAGGCAATAGGTTATTCTGCTAGCTTAGATAACATGAGCAAGATAACTAGGCCTTACTTAAGGAAAGAATGGTCATTCTTCTTCGATCAAATTGCTAAGTGTTTTACTGGTAAGTGTAGTGGATTTGATGCTATTACTGCTATTACTTATCAAATTGGTCATAGTCTCCTATTTGATAGAATAATCAACATTGGTGATATGTTGCTCACTCAAATGGGAGCAAAATTAAATAATGTGCATGAGGGGAGAAAGAAAGTCTACTATCATAGATTTCTTATGATTCTCCTCAATCACTTCATTCCTGACATGTCAACCAAGTTGGCAGATGATTGCTGTGTGCAGGCATACAAACAGCAAATGAGGATATTCTCTGACATTAAGAGAATTGATGACAAAAAGAAGAGTCTACCTGCAATGACATATCCACAGGTAATGCAGGTAAAACTCTCATCCTACAAACCTTCTATCTATAATGCTTCATTTTTTGGTGGTGAAATGGTGCAGGAACAAGTAATGGAGAGTCCCCCTGCACCTACCCAAGTCACCCAATCCCCTTCAATTATACAATCTTCCAAACCAAAATCCAAAAAGAAACCAACCTCTGGTGTCTCTCAACAGGCACCAGTTGTAAAGAGAAGAAAATTGATTCAATCTAGGCTTATAGATGAGCACAGTGATGAGGAGCTCAATCCACTAGAGAAGCAAGTTGTTGAAGGACTTTCTTTGCTAAAGGAAGGTCATGATACACTTGATTCTAACCTTCAAGCCAAGTCTGTAGACTCTCAAAAGGCTACAGACTCTGAAAAACATAGGGGAGCACCTCAGGATTCTCATATTGAGTCTCCTGAGAAATCTTTTGCTAAGAAGTACAGAAGGTTAAGGAAGGCTTCTTCTGCACACACACACAAGCTTGTTATTAGTACTAACCCTGTTTTGCAGGAAACAGATGCTCCCAAGGCTCCTGCAGAGCCAGACTCTGAAATCAAGAAAACACCTGAACTAGAGTCTAATGTTGAGTCAGAGTCTAGACTGCCTTTAGACTCTGATCATGACACATTTTGGGAAGGAATGCCATTGGATGCAGCCTCGTGCCTAATTGATGAGATCATTACTCCAAGTGATGAGGCACTGATATTCTTATATCCTTTGGTGGAATCAGTTGAAGATCCAGAGCAATATCAGACTAAATCTCAAGTCTTGGATTTTCTTTCAACCTATGAAGCCCTAAGGAAGAGAATGGAACAGGAGCTACAAATGTCTGCACAGGATGTGGTCAAAAATCTTTATAGCTACCTATTCAACTCTTCATTCCAAGAACAAGCAGCTGGGCTCATAGAAGGCAGAACAAATGCAGTTCTCAAAGCACTAGGTGTGCCAGACTCTGAACAGCAAATTCCAAAGAAGCCTAAAAAGCTTAAGGTCCACAAAAGGAGAGCCTCAGAGTCTGTTGTTGAGTTGGAAACTGAGAGTGAGCAACCAGTTTTTAACTATGAAGCAATTTGGGAAAATGGAGTTACCTACAGGACAGCCATTCAATGGATCTCTCAAATTCAACCTCTGTCAAGACAGGTGGCTGACTATCTTGTCCATAATATAGGTACAATTGCCAACAAATACATCTATCCAACCTACCAAAGTAGACTGGATCAATTTAAGGGCACATATTTTCAAAGAGTAAGAAGGGAACTGCAGGACCTCTTCAATCTCACAGATGCCCAGGCAATCAATGCAATCCATCTCAGGGCTTTTCATCACAAGTTGGATGCTTTTATTCTTGAAGAACAACAGGAGGTAGCAGGTGGTGCAAGGCAGTTGGAGGATGGGACTAGTGCACCAGTGGTGACTAGTGATAGAGATGCTCAGTCTGCCTCACCCTCACAAGAACCACCTAGTCAGAGGTTGGGTGATAGTGGGGCAGGGGAGTATGCTGTTGAGCCCTCCTTGACAACTCACCAAAGAGCTGATGAGAACCCCAGTGATATGGGAGGACAGACTCTGATGGATGCTCATGAAGAAATTTCCCAATTTATTCTATCAGAGTCTATCCACCTTGAGGGGGAGTCTCATGCACTAACAGTCAAAGATGGTGACACTCAGACTCTGGCTTCTAATGAAGTCATGCTGAAGCAGTCAGAGTCTAGAGTAGACCCTGAGACTGGAATACTGGAGCCAACAGACTCTGAAAAGAGAGAAGATGCTAGTAAGGGTTCAGAATCTGTTGATGCTCACCCCTTGGTGGAAACCCCTAGCCTTCAGACATTTGAAGGGGTTCCCCTCCATCAAGGTGGTTCAGGTATTGAAGCACCATTTTTATCTCTCAACCCTTCTTCTGTAGGTTTATTGAGTGCACCCTCCAAATTGAGTAAAAAAATTTCTGAGAGGCTGGCACTGGACCAGGCAAAAGGAGAGATAGAAAAGGCTGTAGAGAGCCTGAGTGAGATTGAGAAAGTGGGTGTCCAACCCCACTGTGAGCATGAGAGAATAGGGTATCCTGAACCTAGCTTTACTTATTGGGATCAAGATTTTCCAACGAGTTGGTCCAATGAGTTGGAGTAGGGGATGGATGACAATTCACTATGTTTGATTGTGCAGATTGGCAAACAGGAGGAGGCTCTTGCTGCTCAGAAATCATTTACACAGAGACCCCAACTTCACCTGGTGGATTCTCTAGCAAGGAGAGCAGATAGAGTCATGGAGGCTTTGGTGGATAACCCTGTCATTTTCACTGAGGCTGCAACATTGAAGTCAGAAGAACCTCTTTTAATAATGCCTATAAGGGCTAGACTTCCAGAGTCTACAGTCTCTGATCACTCTCAGGAGGAGTCAGGGTCTGTAGTCCCGTTTGCAGTTTCGGAGTCTACACCACCACCAGAGTCTACACCTCCATTCACAAAGCCTGAGCCTGTTGCTGAGGAATGCCATTCTACAGATGATGATCTTGTTACTCCTTCTTTTATCTATTTTGATCAGGTGTTTCCTCAGTCTTGGGAGTCTGCACAGCAAAGAGGCATCAATGATAAAGATTCTTTTGAGTGTATTTTGGATATTCATCTTTCTGAGAGACTTAAGGCTTTTCAGAAAAAATCTTTTCAACAGGAACATGGTTACTATCCTGGTGAAGAAGATCAAGTCTTGGATGGAGCTGTTAAAGCTAGGCTGCCTGATGTTGCTGCTCAGTTATCCAGTGTGGTTCAGGACATTTCTCATATTCAAACAAAGCTCACTGGTGTTGATAATACAACTTCTCTGCTCAGTACAAGATTTGACAGAATTCACTCTCTTCAATTATCCAAAGAGGTCGCTTTTAAAGATGCTCTAGCTGCTATCACTTCCACTCAAGCCTCTCTTCAAACTACAGTTTCTGATTTGACCACTAAGGTTGATTCAGTTATTGCAGCCCAGGCAAATATCTCCACTGTTCTTGAACAGATTCTTTTGGCTGTCACTAGTAATGATGATGTCAAAAAGGGGGAGAAGGTGAAGCAAGGTGAGTCCTCCAGGAGACATAAGGATGAGGGATGCAAGAATCAATCAAGGGGAGTTAAAAGGAGGAGAGATGGTGATGATGGAGATAGTTCTCATGGTTCTAAGGGTCCTGATGGTGTGCAACAAAAGCAATCTGGAGTATCGAAAACTCAAACACATCAGTCAGGGACTAGACATGGGAAATCAGAGTCTAAGTCAGACTCTGATAAGCAAAGAAAGAAGTCAGACTCTGATCAAACTCAAGAACCTTCATACTGGAAGTGCAGTCAATCAAATCTGCAACTTAGAGCTAAAAAGAAGATAGGTCTTGGAGGATTTGAAGAATCTGACATTGACAGAACATCTACTCTAACCAGGGATCCTCAATCCTTGACAGATAGGCAATTTGAGAAGATCACTCAGAAGCACTTAAATAAAGTGGTGTCTGCTCAAATTGTGTATAATGTTTTTGAAAAGAAGATACAAGGAGGTCAGGGAGGTACAGAAAAGGTGAAGAATGAGATGCTGGTTTACTTCTTAGAAGGTGGAAGTGTAAGATGGATTAGTCAGTCAAATTTTATCTTTTTCAAACAGGCTGAGGAACTACAGTATATTAGATTCCTACTTCAAATTGCTTATGAAGTTAACAAGAGCAAAGAAGCTGTCACACACAAATGGTTCAAGGAGATTGATAGGAAGCTGATTTTGCACAGACAGGCAAATCGACAAATGGGCAAATTTTCTTTAAAATATGTTGATACTGAGGGAAATGATCAAGTCATGCCATTGGAGGAAAAACAGATTAAATTTCAAGAAGGTGTGGGTCATTACTTTGGGTTTCAGCCTATGAGTGGGAAAGTTAGTGTTCTGATGTTGAAGGACTTAAAAGATCAAGAAAGCAGTGCAAATGATCTGAGAGCAGCTTACTGTCAAATTAAATGTTCAAATGAAGAAATGAAGAAATTAAAAAAGTTTGTTGGTGAAGCTCTTGCAATTGTGGAAGAAAATATGCTAAACTCATTTTTGAAGAACAATCCAGCCTTTGAGAAGATTAAATGAGAAGTAATTCTTTTTCTTTTTCTTTTATACTGTTCTAGATTATTATTTTTATTCTTTAGTTTTGACATCATCAAACCTTGATTTATGCTTACATTTTATAAAGCATAAATAGGGGGAGATTGTTAGGGATATATTCATTTGATGATGTACAAAATACTAGAACAGGGTCTAGATTAGTTTATCTGTAATAAGTCTTTCTAGTCTCTGAAATGAATAATCAGAGTCTAGATGGTCAACATTCATGTTACTTGTACTTAGAAGAATTTCTGTAGAAAGTGAAACCAGAGTCTGCATGAAGATCAGAGTCTGGAAGGTGATCAGAGTCTATAGACTATCAGAGTCTGTGATCTATCAGAGTCTACATGTGATCAGAGTCTGAAGATCATCAGAGTTTGAAGATTTCAGAGTCTATACAGTTGAGGATAAATTTGGAAGAAGATCACAGGAATGGAAAGTCTTCGAAGATCAGGATAAATATATTGCAGATATGCTGTGGGAAAGAAAGAGAATTCTAGAAGGAAACTGTCAACTAATAATTAGGAATTCTATTCCTATTGTAATTTATCTTTCTGTTATTAGTTGATAGGCAGCTCTCTATATATACTCTATGTAACCTAATTGTAAAAGTGTGGAAGTCGAAACAAAATCATCTGAGTGAAATTTTGTGAGAGCATAGAAATAGAGAGAGTTGCTGTGATAAACAGAGAGAAGCTGCTAGGGTTTGTGTACACCCTAGGAGAGTTTTGTATTCACAAATCAATAATACAAAACAGTACTTATTCATATTTTTATGTTTGAGTTTGTTCTTAATTTGATTTTAAATCGGGCAGAAAAGACATACAAGTATTCAACCCCCCCTTCTACTTGTACGACTGGGAAAACAGTTAAGCACCCTGAAATTGACAGCCTCCACTTCAATGCTATCAACAATGATTCTCAGGGGCCCAAAAAGGACAGGGGACACATATATAGCTCTTTTTGAGAATTGATCATTTAGCATTTCATGCTTCATGTCAATCTCAGCCTCCTTAATTCTTCTTGTCATCTTCTTTACCTTTTTCTTGGCAGCTTTCATTCACTCTCAAACTTCTCCCTCTTCTCCCTTTCTTCTTTCTTCTTAGAGTCACATTGCTCTATTTTTTAGATAAAAAATCTCAAGGTTAGTGATATTGAGCAGTTGCTTCTTGATTAACTCAATGATATGAGGATCATTCTTTGTCATACTTTTCAATTCTTCAAAGGTGATTTCCTCACCAAATCCACCAGAATTATAGAAAATTATTCTGTCAGGGTTTCTGAGAAGACATTGTTGTGTCCTCTCATACTCAATCTTTTTCTCAAATTCTTTCTTCTTCTTGGCTTCAATTATTCTCATAACACTTGACATGAGATTACTTTCCTCAGGATAAAGATACTCTTTCAAATGCTTCACCAATTCTTCATGTAGATCCATATTCTTTTCTTTTAGAGATTCCATGCTCCAAAACTCCTTAACTCCATCTTCACATGCAAACATCACCCCAACTGAGTAGACAATTGTCTCAGGCTCTTCAGCATCTGTAAAGTCCAAAGGGTGAGGTTTGAAAGAATCCATCAGTTCCATGAACTTTCTAATTAACATCCCTCTCAAAACCTGTGTCCTTATGACTGTTCCTTGAATTATGAGTAGCATCTTTCTTATCAGAAAATAGTTCACATCTTTCATCTCATAACTCATTTCTTCTGCTACTCCATTTGAATAGTAAAGGATTAGCTTGCTAAGTGAATTGACTTTAGACCATTCAACATCCACCTTAATCAATGATACTTCCTTTGATTGTGCCAAGTTATTTATTGTAGGTCTTCTAATGTCAAGACAATCCTCATGTAGCACCTCAGACATCAGCTTCCAACCCTTCCTACTGGGCTTCCTACTAGAGTGTGACTTTGGTCTCTCAACCCTTGCAATCCTGCATTTCTTTGATATGAGGATTTTTCTTGACAGTAACTCTTTCATGACAGCATCTTTCTTGACAGCATCTTTCTTGTCTTTTTCAAAGCCAAGGAATACAGTTTTCAATATTCTTCCTTCAACACCATCCTTATAATCCTTCTCATCTTTCTCCTTATATTTATCCACCTTATTTCCAGTTTCAGATGATCCTTCACCATTGTTATTGTGTTGGCTGAAACTACCTGCACCCCATCATGCTTTCCTTATAAGAAGACACCATTTCCATCATTATTTCTTCTCATTCTATCAGCCCTCAATTTTTCAACCCTTTCAATTTCCTTCCTTAGAATCTTCACCACATTCATCACCTCCTCACTTTGCTCCAATTTGCAGAAGTAATTAAATGATTCTCTCACCAACTTTAGCCTGTACTCACTAACTCTTTCCAAGTTCATGAATCTGTATTTGCTATCATTTGAGAAACTGTATCTAATGCTCAGAGGGTTTTAAGTTATTTTTGGAAGCTTTTCCCTTATCAATTTCAACAGGATTCTTTTGAGATTTTTATTGAGGAATGATTTCTCAGCCTTGATTTTGAGTCTAATAGCTTCAATAACTGGAATCTCCTGTCTGCTGAGAAATCCTAGGCTGACATACCAACTTAATCCTCCTGTCAGTCTTACTGTTGTCACCTATTTATTACTGACAGATATCATCACAACAGCTCCCACTATTGACTGTTTCAACTGTTCATAGAATTTCTCTGGGTCTCTGTTGGATGACACCTTGATTTCTTTAATTCTTTAATAGAAGCTTGCATCTTAAAATGCATTACTATTTTCATTTTCATCATCATCAAAATAATAGCTTCTTCTTCAGTAAGATCCTCCCTCTCTACCAGAATAGTATCATCAGCATCTATTTGATGTAGCATTTTTTTTCCTTTTCCAGCTGCATGAACTATTGGAGCCTCCTTAACACCACTTTATTTAATCACAATGCCTTTCTCCTTAGGCCTCTCAACATGATTCTGTTTCTCCATCTTATTACCACCAAGCTGTGTAGCAATCTCAGCAGCCACACTAGACAACAATGCTAGTTGACTCTCCCCCTGAGATGCATCTTGTGTTTTCTCCTTCTCTTTTTCAGCTTCACCTTCACCACCAACAAACACTTCCTCACTTCCACTTTTCTCCCCCTTAGTTGAGGTAGCAGCTGTCAGCTTGGAGTTGAACTCTTCTAATTTGGCAAACACAGCCTTGAACCCCTCATTCATCATATTCTCCAAGGAAGACATTGTGTTAATGAGCTTTACTTGGTTTCTGCCAATTGTATCAAGATTTTAGAGAGTTTAGTAACCTTATGTGAAATGGATTTCTACCTTTCATCAGCTTGTTTAGATAAATTGGAGGCTTTGATGGTTCTCACACTCTGTTGTTTTTTCCGAGTGATCTCATTACTCCTCACCAACTCACTCTCAAGGCTTAGTGCCTTAGATATTTTGGATCCCACATTTTATTTTTTCATTTGGCCTTGCTCAGGGCCCTCTCCTTTTGCCTGGAATTTTCCTAGCCCCTCATTTTTTAACTCACTTCTCTTTTCTTTTATTTTTCTTTTTCTTTTCACATCCTCACTCATCCTAGGTGCAAGAGACTGAGTATGTGCATCTTGCACAAGAGATTTAAATTTTACCTTGAGTAGAGTAGAGATAAGAGCAGAATCATCATCATTGTTCTGTTGAGAAGATGCAGCCATTGGAGAGTTGTTATCTGGAGTTGAAATGTTGACATATTTTGAAAAGTTACTGTCATGAGGATTTACATCAATTGTGTCATTAATAGCTACAGAGGCCGTGACAGCAATCTCTTCCACCCTTTGAGTGGAAGGTTCTTGTGGATTGCTATGATCAGTCTCATTCAATTGTTGGAATAGTGCATCAACATTTTGTTCTTCAATTGTGGCAAAATGTGATGCACCATAATTGAATGATCTGTGTTCCACATTTTCTAGCCTTATTGTGTGTGTATCTTCAAGTGTGGGCTCAGGTTGAGTGTGTTCAACCTGTTGTACAGACTCTGTACAAGTTGTCATGGGAGACTGACCAATTTCAATAGATGCCTCCTATTGAGAGGAGACATCCAGAGATGTGTATTGATTCCTTTTAAGAGATGTGCCCTTTTGAGAGGACATACCCTGACTAACAAAGGTTGATACCCTTGCCTTCTTCCTCCTAGGCTCATCAAGGCTCTCTGTGGGTTCTGTGTTTATACTACCATCCTTATTTGCTGCAACTTGTGCAGTTTTACCAGCTACCTGTGGAAAGGTTTCTAGCCTAGGTTTATTTGTTCTGCTCCTTTTATGAGCCTGCTCCTTTTGAGAGGAACCACACCCTTAGCTAACAGTTTTGGTGACTCGAGAAGGCCGGATTCCTTCATAAGATTTAGAGTGTGGGTTAGGAATGGTGAGGTCAACACCATTCTCATCACTCAAAGAAAATACATTGTAGTCCCTAACAAATTTTAAATTTAAATCATTTACAGTAGAAAGTATGAAATCAGTTATAAACAAGCCCAATTCAGTGTTAAGTGGTTTACTGATTAACAAAGAATGGGTGTTCTTTTTCAGTGTTGGGGACTCCATGCATTGAAAACTATCTAAATTTATTATGCCTACGACAGAATTAATTATAAGTATAAAAAATTTTAGATAATAGATTATCGGTTTTCTGGCTTCTTTCTTTCCAAGCACCAATTTGAACAGGGGCGTCATGAGCTTTCCAATATTGAATCTGTAGTTGTGCACCATGGAATGAATAATTCTCCTGATGTGGGCTGAGACCTCATTCCAGCCACTGGTCTTGCTCGACATGGACCTTGATACAACATCCAACATCATACTCCATACTTTGTTCAGATACTTTCTGTCCATGCCGCCAGATGGATACAATTCATCGTTGTTTGGGCTTGACCTGAGTCCAGTATACCCAACCATCTTAAAGAACTTTGCAAGCTGAATGTCACTTACAGGCTCCTGAAAAAGTGAGCCTTCAACTTCTTCCACATGAAGAGCTTCATTAATGTGAGAGGAATCAATGGTGTAAGAGGTACCATTGATTTGGAAGGAGATAGTGCTAGCATCTTGCTCCCTCTCACATATGGCAGAGGTCCAGAACTGAGAAAGTCTAGGTATTTTAAGATAGGGGCTTTCGGTGAGGGCATATGTGAGGTAAGAATTGTTCATGAAGCCAACAAGCAGTTTGAAGGCTTCTCCAGCTTCACCCACTGAGGCCATGCTAGTGAAGTTGGTTTGGACAAGAGAACAAATAAGTTGAGGTCCAGACATGGTTGAGATTTTGTAAAATTTGAACTGAGGAACAATTTAGAATTTAAAAAATGGTTTAGAAAAGAAGAGGTTACAGAGAAAATGGAGAGTTTTTTTTAGGATGTAAGAGAATTTGAAGTTAAGAGAGAAATCAAGAGAAGTAAAGAGCGAGAGAAATTTTAGCTGTGTATTTATATGATGAGAAAAAGATACTGTTGGAAACGACGAAGCTGTATAAATAGTAATCGTGATAACTCAACACTAGAACAGGACAAGTAAATAATACTACGATTACACAGAAATCAGCAAGACATGAAGAGAAGGCAAATACAGTGAATCAAGACATTAGAAGAAGTTTTGAAGTCTACTACAGGTCACTGAAAGAAGTTCATTTATATGTTCATGCCTCAGTGAAGAATAATGTTTAAAGACTTTCAGGGTTTCAGAAGTGTTGAAGATTCAGTATAGCAGTGCCACTAAAAGATTTCAGTGTAACAACATTGATTGAAGATAGACAGTGTTTGAAGCATAGGAATCTAGAAGAATTGAAGACATGGTAAAGACAAAGGTTAAAGAAGACAGCTACAGTCTTGAAGTTATACTCACTGAGAATCAGTGAAGAACAGAGAATGAAGTATTCAAGATTGTAGTAGTAATGAAGACGTTGTCGAAGTACCAGAAAAGATTCTAGTGAAGTTACATTGTTTATTAACAGTTAATGTTCGAACCACTTATTGGGAAGCCACATTACCAATTGAACATGGTAATCTATTCAGAAGCAAGTACCCCATCAAGACTAGTCACTTATGAACCAGACCGTTGCATCAAGTGTCAGGACATTGATAGCAAGTTTATGTCAATAGTAGAGATCCATGTTCAAGAGCTTGTTGAAGAATATTGAAGAAGCTAGGGAAACTTGCTCATAAAGGTTAATCCACAATTAGTCACTAAAGAAAGTCAACATTCGATGAGTGCATATTTGCCAAGGCAAATGTCGATCCACAGCAGATCGAGATGCGGATCGAGATTGATTATTAAAGGTAAAACATTGCAAGGCAAATGTCGATCCACGGCAGATCGAGATGCGGGTCGAGATTTACAATTGAAGTAAAACATTGCAAGGCAAATCTCTGTCCACGGCAGATCGAGATCGAGATCGAGATTCTCACAGATCGAGATCGAGATTCTCACAGATCGAGATCGAGATTCTCACAGATCGAGATCGAGATCGAGATTGTCAACCAAGATCGAGATCGAGATGGGTCCAGGCCTAGATCGAGATGCGGGTCGATATGTAGCATTTAATGTTTAAGGGACAAATGGCTTATTGTGAACGGTTGATCCAGAGTGGTTGAGAAAGTACTTTTTGTTAACGAGTCCTGATTGGGCCACGTACAAAAAAAAAAGGACAAGATCAAGTCTACAAGTCATAGATTACAAAGTAGTATAAATAGAAGTACTTGTGTAACATTTCAAAAGAGAGCATAGAACGCAATGTAAAGCAATATTGAGAAAAACACTTGTAATTGAGAGGGAGTATATTCACAGAGCTTAGTATCATTTACTCCTCTCTCTTTACTTCTGTTGTACTATTGTAATGAATGTTGTAGCAAATCCTTCAATGAATATAACGATATATTCTTGAAATTCTGTGTTGATTTATTACATAATATTTATTGCTTCTCATTGCTTCTCATATTCCTTAAATCGTAAAAAGTTGTATTCACCCCCCCTCTACAACATATTTGGACCTAACAATTGGTATCAAAGCTTAATGTTTGACATACAAAACATAGATCCTTGTGTTTGGTAGAAGATTAGGGAGTTTTCAAGTCCAGATCTACTTTTTAAGATTTTCTTGAAAAGTGTACTTAAATTAATTAAACAATGAAAACTCGTCCTAAAATTATTTAAATACTCCAGGTGTAATTATTTAGCTTGGGTGTATTTTAGATAATTGTTGTGAATTAAACTGGGTACTTTGGTTTGTGGTGTTCTTCACGTGTTCATCGCTGTTCTTGTAAAGAAGATAAACCCAGCAACTTTTTGATTACCTTTTCTAAAGACATAAAGTGAAAAGGGTGTTATTGGCTTTTGATTGGACAAACTCACTGCACAAAAAGTAATTATCAGAAGACTCTGTACCTAGCACGTGGTTGTTTGGTGAGTTAGGTGAGAAAAGACACAAAAGTCAAAAAGTGTGAAAGTGACAGGCAGCAAATTTCGACCAAGGACAAAAGTTCGACTTGAGAATATCTACTTTGAGAATTTCGACTTGGTGAAATTTTGACGCAGGCAAAAGTTTTGTAGATCGAGATCGAGATCGACTTGCGAAAATGGCTTAAAATATGCTGAGGTAAATCTCGATTTGTCGACATCGAGATCGACATCAAGATGTAGATCAAGACTAACATCGAGATCGACATAGATTTTCTACATAGCCTAGTGTCGGGTACTTAGAATTATTTTTGGTGACCAGTTTTGGAACTTTGATTTATTTAGAGATAATTCAATTTTCTTTTAATTACTACTCAAGTAATAAGAAAAGTTTATTATCTCTATTCTAAATCTATATTAAGATGGCACCTTAAAATCAATTCAAGATTCCAGTGTTCGACCGAGATCACAATGAAGTATGGGTTTTGAGAATGAATTTGTTCCGATGGTTGTTGTTCCTGAGCATATGGAAGGAGATGTGATTGTATCACATCGGTCTGAGCCTAAAAAGGGAATGGACTTTTCAGTTGCTAATAAGGAGAAAATAGCTTTCGATACGTTCGTTCAACAAACCTAGAAATAGAGGTCGTCATGGAAGGTACAGCTGAGGTCAGAACAAAACACTTTTACTCAAGATGAAGTATAGCACCTACAAGATCAGAAAAGGAGCAAGCAAAAGATGAAGACACTATGTTGGGTTGAAGTATGAATCTCAAATATTAGTGAGGATGCAGCAAGGGAGAGCATTTGTTGGTGAAGTTAAATGCAAGGATGATTCTAACAGTGATGCACCAAATGGATATCTGGCATCAATGACCAACACTGAAGATGAATCAATAAGCACTTCACAGGTATACATTCTAACTAGTATACGTTTATCTAATTCAGAACTGCATGTTTATTAAGTTTTGAAATGTATTATATTCATGATAGCATGTTAGCATCTTAGGTCTTAAATGCTCAATTGATTGCTAAGAATAAGATTGCATGCTAGGATTCATGAGTTTAATTAGTACATTTTATACTTGATTTTATATGCAGTAAAATGAATATCTAGAATTAGATAGGGTGTTCTAGACGGTTAAGTGTATTCCCAAACATTTGCTGAAACTTGAGTTAAATCTGATATGATTTAATACCTCTGCTAATGTTGTGAAAATTGCTAATAGACAAACAGGTCATAGATCAGATTTTATTTGTTCTTAATAGCAAATGACTTGTTAATTGTTTATGTGCTTATTTTCATATGATTTGCTTTTACTCACATAATTGTACTTAAATGCTATATCAGTTCATGTATTGCTTGTTAGGGATAATTGGATAAAAGATGGTAGAATTATCTCAAAGTCAGTAAGTCATGTAGATTCGAAGCTTAATCTAAAACTGACTTAGGTAATTAGAGATAGTTAAAAACGTTAGACAACGACAGAACGGATTAGACAGAATTAGTAATTAATTTATTAGTTCTTCTATCCATGTGCTTTTATGCAGTGAAGCTGAATATTTACCATGTGTTCTTATTTCCATGCTTGTTTAGTTAAATTTGAAAATGCATATCTTAGGACTTGCATAATCTTAGACAAAGTATGTATAAGAGTCACAATAGGGTAAAGACTGCTAGTTCACCTTAAGTTAGGTTGAAATCACTAGTCTCATAGCCTAAAGACTACTTTGTCAAGGCTGCAGTATATGAGAAGTGATCAGTCAAAGATTAGCTTGTGCATATTAAGGTTGAAGCTGTTGTTACCTCTGAAAATATCTCTAACCCATCTGGACTCAATTGAAGTTGAGTACCAAGAAGCTTAATCTTTTGTGATCGCAGAGTATGTTATGAAAGCGAAAAATTATGTGACTTCGTAACATTTATTGTTCGAGGCATATGATTAAGATTAAAGCTCTTCTATCACAACTGGTTGAGAAGGCCTCCCCGACGGTAACCTTTGGAGATGACAGCAAAGGATGTACAAGGGATATGGCTATCATGAGTTAAGAACTGTCATCAGTGGAAGCATCTTTCTTGTGGAAGGACTTAAGCACTTTCTAAAGGACACTAGGGAATTCTTTATCAAAGGTTTTCTAGAGAAGTGTTTGATCTCAAACAAGAAGGTTGGATGCTCACTCAGCTGCGGTTGAGGAAGTTTGTTCGTAGCTGACATGAAATTTGGATGTAAAGATGAAGTGAACTTTTCAGTAAAGCTTTATCAATGAAGAGTTAGCTATGGCAAAGGAAGCTCTCACACTTGTTAGTCTGCAAGGCAATAGATTCTCTGATAAAGATGAAATTGGTGAGAGGACTGCTTCATATGGAATTCTATCAAGAAGGACATTTTGAAGTATGTCACATAGGGAAGTCAATGGAAACATCACATTGAAGGAAAGTCATATGCTTAGTGGTGATTGAAATTGATAACCCTAATTACAAATTGGTGATGTTCAAGCATTCAACAGACAAAATGTCACAATGGTGATTGATCAAATAAGGAAGATCAAGTTGGAAACAATTGGTAAGCAGTGAGAACTTTGAAGTCAGATAGTGGAACTGCATTTCGCGAGTGAAGTTCTAAGTGAAGTCTGCACTGAAAAAGGTACTTTGAAGCTGAAGCAATTAACACAGCATGCTGCTTTATTCAACAAGATCGTGAAAAGACATCATTTGAGTTAATGGCCAACCAGAAGCAAACACTGAAACTCTTTCGTGTGTTTGGAGGGAATTGATTTTTAATGAAGATTTATTTGAGTATCTTGACAAGAAGTTATGGCTCATGGAACAATTCTCCTCGGCTACTCAGAAGTGATTAAAAGTCTGAATGTGACGACCAACTACACCAAGCTCCAGTGCATTCAATCGAACGACCATTCTGAATCATTGACAAATTCAGATACTGATGTTGAAGCTGAGGTTGCAGAAGGAAACAATGACAACGATGATGATTCAGATCCTTAGTGGAAATCCACTGTAGAAGGTGAAGGATCTTCAACACATCCTAGCAGCAACTCAGGAGGAGCAAATAAAAGATGGATCTACTAGTCATGCTCAACAATGAAGATCAAAGGATTTCATTAAGAACATTTCTGCCAAGACAAAAGGTTTGAAGTCAAATTCTATCCTGGAGTCTCGTTCTTAGTGATCCGGATTCTTGTGTAGAGGCTAGAAGTGCTAATCGAAATGATCATATATCTTTCGGGACCAAGTTGGGAAAGAGAAATTGTCAACTTATAATTGGTATCAACAATTGGTATCACCCATCAATTGGTATCCCAAAGAATATTAGAAAAGCACAGATTGATCCAGATTGAGTGATTGCAAAGCAAAATGATCTCAATCAGTTAGAAGGCAGAAACCATTGAAGCTGGAACCCAGACCACTAAAGTCGAAGCTGAATCTGGTACAGTAAGGGTTCTCAAAAACTGGATGACTTTTTGGCATTGCTATGAGGGGCAAAGCCAAACTGGTTGCTACAGGACTTTAAAGCAGAAGGTATCGACGATGATGGAAACGGAATCTTCGGGACTTTCAAGATCAAGCAGTAAGCACCAGTGACAAGACTTGATACCTTGGGACTCATCAATGGGGACCTAACAATTTTCAGGGACTCAACGATTAGGACCTATCACATGTGGAGCATTCAAGCATGAAGATCTATCAGATGAATGTGAACAAGTGCACTCCTGAATGGTGAGCTAGAAGTTAAAGTTGATGTACATCATTTCCTGGACTTTGAAGTTGCAGATCCATTGGAATTTGTATATCATTCTCTTCGCAAGCTCTTCTATGACGGAGATAGGGATTCAAGCAAAACGTCAAGGACATGGTATGACACTCTGACTGTTAATTACTTTAATATGATTTTACAGTAGAGTAAGTTATACACACATATCTCTCCAGAATGCAAGGCACACACAATGTTATATATGTGCTAAGTATACCATGAGTATATTATATGTGGGTCTACTAACGAAAATTTGGCAAGATATATTTTTGCTAAGTTAATGCAGAGTAGGTACAAAATGAGCATGTTGGAAGAGTTTCAATTCTTTCTGGATTATAATTAATTCGAAAGAATGATGGCAATTAAAGGAAGTCAAGGATCTTTTGAAGATGCGCAATTTGGAAGATTCTAGACCTGCCAAGACTACTTTCCAACAGACCACTAAGCTTGATCAGGGAAAATCAGGTATATGAACTGAAGTGACAGGCTATAGAGGTATGATAAGCTCATTACTTATTCAAGTGCACAAAGACCATATATTTTATTCTCGATATGCCTATGTGCAAGTTTCCAAGTGGAAATTAGAGAATCTTATCTTATAGCTAAGTTATGAATTGTTAGACATCTTAGGGGATCACCAATTCTTGGAATCTGGGACCCTTAAGATAATAGGTTTAACCTAATTGGCTATATAGATATAGATAATGCAGGTTGTACGAAAGACAGGGAAGTCATTCCTAGAAGCTGTCAATTTCCAGCAACTCTGTTGAACTCTTCATACCACTGAAGGAACAAGCTAATGGACATCAGGTATCATTTCTTTTGAGAGTTGTCCTTAGTCGAATAACTTGCAGATGTTTGCTAAATAACTTGGTGAATTTATTTTATCTAAGTTGGTTAGTAAATTTGGGATGTTACTTATATGCATATTTGTTGGAAATCCCATATGCAAGGAATTCTTAAATAAGTTCACAAGTATTAAATTTTCAATATTCAAAGACTTGTGAATTTATTTGAAATCCAGTACCTCATGCTTTTTGCTATTAATTTAATTATCTTGCTTGCAATGTATTATGCATAAGTGATAGTTAAATTATTTAGCATAAACATTTAATTTATTTTAATTTATTTAAATCATGATGATATATAAAACCATTCAGTAAAATATCTGTTCCATGATTTAAGTAAATTAAAATAAATTAGAAGCATAATTATTTGTATATTAAATATTAGATAAGAATTAGTCAATGATATCTTGCTTAATTGCTTTGATATTTTGCTCTAAGAGTCTTAAAATATTTTATTACAAGTAATTGTGATGCTTTTGATATTAGTGACGGTATTTAGAATTTCTGTTCTAAATAATTAATGCATATTTCAAAACTCACTAATATTGGAAGATGAAGTATTTTCCAAGTTACGTGTATAAAATTCTCAATGTTTTATATACTTAGAAAATATTTCTAAAATTGATTTTATTGCGAGGGGTTGTAAAAAGAATCACAACTATTACTTTTTCCCTATTTAAAGGACTTGTGAATTTCTTTTCAACTATAACCTCGAGCTTACGTATATCAATTAGTAATTGTTATGAGTACGCTTACAATGTGCAAATTGACAATTATTAGATATGGCGTAGGAAGTTAAATGCTAATATTCAATCTAATGAATATTTTAGTATTTAGCGAATTTATTTTATCTTAATGAAATTATGGATTGAAGCAATTCAATGGTTATTAGTTTCATAATTTTAATTTGATAAAATAACAGAAGCACAATTTCTTGCATCTTGAAATTATTGATAAATATCGAATAATTGGTATCAGCGTGCAATTAATTGTGATATGCTTATTGTTCTACTGAATAATTGCCATGTATAGTTTTTATAAATGCATGTGATTGGCAATTGCTTAGTACAGCATAAGTATTTAATTTATTTTGGTTTATTTAAATCATGATGATATAAAACAATTCAATGAAATATCTGTTCCATGATTTAAATAAATTAAAATAAATTCGAAGCATAATTATTAGTAGTATAAATATTTTCTTTTATTACTTTGTGATAATAGAATAATATTTTATTACAAAATAATTGTGATATATTGATACTAATGGATTTACTTAGTTTTTATTTTTAGAAACAATTGGTATCAATATATTTAGTTTTCTTTCTTTGACTGGTTTACAATCCTGAATGTATTTAAAAGAAATTTTTGTCTATTTCTTTTTCAAAATATTTTATGCAAAGATACATCCATTTGTCTATCAGTTTAAGTTAAGAAAACTTAAGAATTCTTTTTCAAAACTTCTCTTTTGAAAAACTTTTCTTAAGGATAATCTTTCTATTCTATCGAAACTTTATTCCCT
The DNA here is from genome assembly GCA_028671895.1 of Oenanthe sinensis. Classification (NCBI taxonomy): domain Eukaryota; kingdom Viridiplantae; phylum Streptophyta; class Magnoliopsida; order Apiales; family Apiaceae; genus Oenanthe; species Oenanthe sinensis. Next base: position 28,143,695 of record CM053801.1, read on the forward strand.
CCCAAAAGCTTGTTTTAAATGTTTTATCTTTAAAAGCTTTTTTCTCTCTTTTGAAAATGTGTTTTAACTTCGAGGTACCAATCACTTGTAAAATGATTTGTTTTCAAATACTTGTTTCAATGTATGTTTCACATTGATTCATAGTACCAAAACAGTGATTGTTGCTTTGAAGGCCTTGTACTGTATTGTTAAGCATACATTCAACCCCAATTGTCATGTTTTTATTTAAAGTCGGGGATATTATCAGGCAGAAGAAAATGATGTAAATCATAATTGAATTATGAGTCGGAAAATCATTGTCTTCTATCTGATATGGATGATTTGCAAAAATGTTTTCAAAACATGCAGTGCTTAGGTTTAATGGAAAAGAATCATTTTATTGAGATATAATTTGGTAGAAGAGTTGAATTTCTTCTTTGGTGTAAATTCCCGCGTTTTATTATGGGAAGTTTGCCTTATAAGAAATTCATAAGAGATAGAAACTTTTTCTCTGATACTCCCGCGTTTTATTATGGGATAAGCATCTGAAAGAAATTTCTATTGGTGTCATGCTCTTAAATGATAATTTTTTTTTTGATCTGACAAAACTCTTTTATTAAAGTGCTTTAATGCAATCCATTACCATTCCTTATTATATTTTTCCTTCTCCTTGAGTTGAAAAATATGTTTTGGAATGTTAAGGTGATTATTTCTTTATCTCATTTATTGATTCTATCCGTTTTGCCCCCAGTGGCTACAGAAGCTGGCCAGGAGGTTGAAAACCCATCAATCTCTGACCCAGGCCTTAATACCAAACACTCATTTCATCCACTTCCATATATTAACCCTTGGAGTTATAAGGAACATATGCTTGTTAGAGGTTGATAAGGGAGAAATAAGGATGAAGTCGGAAGTGCACCCACAGCTCTACCTCCAGCGAAGTAAAGAAGTATATAAACTGAGGTATCTGTAAGCTCATCTGTATTTTCTCAAAAAGATGCAGAGCTGAAAAGGCAATAAAACTGTCTCTGGAATCATTCTCTCAATAGGGTGAGTCCATTGAAATTTGCTCGTCAGCTAGAGCATCTTGTAATGAGTCAAGCACACCACTGGCATTCACGCTGATGGTAAGCCTAAACAGATATATTTTAGGGACACATTGCAAGACGTGCACAGTGTGAGGTATAGGCATGTTAACAAAACACCCGTCATTGGGTTACGAGGGAAACATAGACTCTAATTTGCCATTCATTACATTGTCTACTACGTCGCCCCTCCTGGAAGGAACATTTCCAGATCCTGAAAAGGAATGTCCACCTCCCGTTTACGGAGAAGGTGTGAGGCAACTCCTTGATAGAACAAGGCAGGATTCCCAAAAAGATTTTAAAATCTTGGGATAACCCATCTCAAAGAGGTGAGGCTCTACTAGACAGTGATTTAGCAATTGCTATTGAGTCTGGTGTGAGACAGTGCTTATGCATGATAGATCAAGAACACCTCTACGAGGCAAATTCTCCACTTGATAGTGATTCAGTTCATTCTGATGAATCAGGTGTTGGGAATATGTATGGATTGACGGATTTCACTTGCAGGTACAGAAGGCTACATTTGGAATGCAGAGTGAAAGTGAGAGAGAGAAACACTTAAGTGAAAGTGAGGGAGAGATACACTTGAGTGAGAGATAGGGAGAGAAAGAGAGAAACACTTAAAATGCTCTATGCTAAAGTGTAAACACCGACAGAACGTAGTAGAAGTGAGGAAACCATAAGCCAAACACTTACCCTTGCTACTTGCTACTTCTGGAAGAAAAGTTACTATTTTTTCCCGATCAACGACAGACGAGAACCTTCTTTGGGAGACAAACCATCTAAAAGAGGACCTAACAATTGGTATTAACAATTGGTATCTTCAAAAGTGGGCCTTTGGAGGATTCCTCAACTAAGGGGGATAAGTTATAGTAAGAAAAAGTTATAGTTATAACAAGTTTATAAACAGGGAGAAGTTATAGTGTTATAGTTATAACAAGAAAAAAGAGAAGTTAATAAAGTCTTATCTTCATAACCTTCGGAAAAGCTAATATCCTAAAGGAGTCGCATGATTCTAAGGGAAGAGGCCATTGGAGGATTCTAAGGGAAGATCCTTGAAGAAAGGGGGTTCGTATCCTTAGGGGGAGATTTTAGACTGGAAAAAAAAATCTTATCTTCGGATCCTGTGGGAAAACAACAGAAGATGGGAGAATCAAGAAACTGTATCCTAGACTTGAAAGGAGTTGTCAGAAGAAGATTCCTAATGCAAGTGGGAAGAACAGAAAAGAATTGACTATTCCATGGATTTTCTAAAGGGAGAAGAAGAATAAGAAGGAGAATCACATTCTTAGGGGGAGAACAGTATGAGCTATGTTCTGTGTTCTATTGAAGATGTTCCCAGGAATAATGATTCTTATGAAGCTCTGTTCATGATAAGTTCTTTAAGTTCAAACTGAAGGATTTTGAAACGGAGAAAGCTCAAACAGACAGAAATGAAAATGATACAATTTGAATATCAGTTCAGCGTCAGAGGAACAAACATCTTTCGTTTCAGTCACACAAGAATTCTGGAAATGCAATATTTGATCCAGAAAAACCAGTAGCATTATTTACAAGTCTCGGACATTCTTTTTCTAGTTGTTAGTTGAGTTATCCTCCCTAGGTTATTTGTTTGCTAAAAGTTTAACAATCAAATAGGGGGAGATTGTTGGAAATGACGAAGCTGTATAAATAGTAATCGTGATAACTCAACACTAGAACAGGACAAGTAAATAATACTACGATTACACAGAAATCAGCAAGACATGAAGACAAGGCAAATACAGTGAATCAAGACATTAAAAGAAGTTTTGAAGTCTACTACAGGTCACTGAAAGAAGTTCATTTATATGTTCATGCCTCAGTGAAGAATAATGTTTAAAGACTTTCAGGGTTTTAGAAGTGTTGAAGATTCAGTATAGCAGTGCCACTAAAAGATTTCAGTGTAACAACATTGATTGAAGATAGACAGTGTTTGAAGTATAGGAATCTAGAAGAATTGAAGACATGGTAAAGACAAAGGTTAAAGAAGACATCTACAGTCTTGAAGTTATACTCACTGACAATCAGTGAAGAATAGAGAATGAAGTATTCAAGATTGTAGTAGTAATGAAGACGTTGTCGAAGTACCAGAAAAGATTCTAGTGAAGTTACATTGTTTATTAACAGTTAATGTTCGAACCACTTATTGGGAAGCCACATTACCAATTGAACATGGTAATCTATTCAGAAGCAAGTACCCTATCAAGACTAGTCACTTATGAACCAGACCGTTGCATCAAGTGTCAGGACATTGATAGCAAGTTTATGTCAGTAGTAGAGATCCATGTTCAAGAGCTTGTTGAAGAATATTGAAGAAGCTAGGAAAACTTGCTCATAAAGGTTAATCCATAATTAGTCACTAAAGAAAGTCAACATTCGATGAGTGCATATTTGCCAAGGCAAATGTCGATCCACAGCAGATCGAGATGCGGATCGAGATTGATTATTAAAGGTAAAACATTGCAAGGCAAATGTCGATCCACGGCAGATCGAGATGCGGGTCGAGATTTACAATTGAAGTAAAACATTGCAAGGCAAATCTCTGTCCACGGCAGATCGAGATCGAGATCGAGATTCTCACAGATCGAGATCGAGATGCGGGTCGAGATTTACAATTGAAGTAAAACATTGCAAGGCAAATCTCTGTCCACGGCAGATCGAGATCGAGATCGAGATTCTCACAGATCGAGATCGAGATTCTCATAGATCGAGATCGAGATTTTCACATATCGAGATCGAGATTTTCACAGATCGAGATCGAGATCGAGATTGTCAACTAAGATCGAGATCGAGATGGGTCCAGGCCTAGATCGAGATGCGGGTCGATATGTAGCATTTAATGTTCAAGGGACAAGTGGCTTATTGTGAACGGTTGATCCAGAGTGGTTGGGAAAGTACTTTTTGTTAACGAGTCCTGATTGGGCCACGTACACAAAAAAAAGGACAAGATCAAGTCTACAAGTCATAGATTACAAAGTAGTATAAATAGAAATACTTGTGTAACATTTCAAAAGAGAGCATAGAACGCAATGTAAAGCAATATTGAGAAAAACACTTGTAATAGAGAGGGAGTATATTCACAGAGCTTAGTATCATTTACTCCTCTCTCTTTACTTCTGTTGTACTATTGTAATGAATGTTGTAGCAAATCCTTCAATGAATATAACGATATATTCTTGAAATTCTGTGTTGATTTATTACATAATATTTATTGCTTCTCATTGCTTCTCATATTCCTTAAATCGTAAAAAGTTGTATTCACCCCCCCTCTACAACATATTTGGACCTAACAGATACTGCCAAAAATGAATTTTAAATGATTTTAAGTGACAGTTGTCTTCTAGTTCTATTCCTTGACAGTAACTTCTGCGCTAGAAATCACAAACACTCTTGATAGTAACATTAGCGGTTAGAGAATATGTAAAATAAATGAATAACCCTAATATTAACTGTTGATGGTATGTTATGCGGGGAATTTAGAAAACTATACTGTTAGTTGTTAGACAGTAAGTTTCACAACATTTGATAGTAAGTTTCAGTCCCGCATACTATACTATCAAGACCTCTCAAACATTTGATAGTAAGTTCCACAGGATTCGACAGTAGGTTTCAGTTCCGCGTACTATACTGTTAAAACTTCTCAAACATTTGACAGTAAGTTCCACATGATTTGACAGTAAGTTTCAGTCCCGCATACTATACTGTCAAAAATTCTCAAACATTTTACAATAAGTTTCACAGGATTCGAAAGTAAGTTTCAGTCCCGCGTACTATATTGTCAAAACTTCTCAAATATTTGACAGTAAGTTTTCACAGAATTTTGACAGTAACTTAAATACTATATGACAGTATGAATAAAACATACTGTCAAGAATCTTGACAGTATCTTTTATTGACCACATATGAATTCAAGTTACTTAAAAATAAATTAGTTAACCTCTCAGTAAAATATCATCATGTCTTTCCACTGTGATAAAAATCAAAACACCTCAAGAGGCCATTAATTCATAATGAAATTCAGTTAACTAAATTTTTAATCAACGAAATAGAATTACATTAACAGGACATATTTAACATACCCAATTTATTCACTAGCCTGTTGAATGTCTTTTCATTCAATAGTTTGGTAAAAATGTCTACAAGTTGCTTCTCTGTGGGCACATAGATAAGCTTGATTGTGCTTTCCTTCACATGTTTTCTAATGAAGTAATGTCTGATGTCAATGTGCTTAGCTTTGGAATGTTGAATAGGATTCTCAGAAATTGCTATGGCACTGGTGTTGTCACAAAAGATAGGAATTCCTTGCAGAGTCAACCCATAGTCTAATAGCTAGTTCCTCATCCAAAGTATCTGAGCACAACAACTACCAACTGCAATGTATTCAGCCTCTGCAGTTGAGTTTGATACTGAATGTTGCTTCTTGCTAAACCATGAGACCAATCTTTCTCCTAGAGATTGAAAGCTACTTGTAGTGCACTTCATGTCTATCATGTACCTTGCATAATCTGATTCTGAATATCCAACTAAGTCAAATCCAGAATCTTTAGGATACCAAAGGCCTAAGTTTTGAGTGCCTTTTATGTATCTAAAAATTCTTTTTACAGCCATTAAATGAGACTCCTTTGGATCAGACTAGAACCTTGCACACAACCCTGTTGCAAACATGATGTTAGGCCTGCTAGTTATTAGATAGATGAGAGATCCAATCATTCCTCTATACATTTTGTTGTCCACCTTATTTCCTTTTGGATCCTTGTCAAGTTGAGTTGCTGTTGAGTTTGGAGTTTTTGCAGGAGATGAGTCTGCCATATCAAATCTTTTCAGGAGATCTTTAACATTCTTAGTTTGGAAAATAAATATTCCATATTCTTTTTGATAGACTTGAAGTCCAAGAAAGAATACCAATTCACCCATCATACTCATCTCATATTTGTTCTGCATCAACTCAAAGAATTTCTTGCATAGATCTTCATTTGTTGAACCAAAGATAATGTCATCAACATACACTTGGACTAGAATGATATCATTTCCATGCTTTTTGTAGAAAAGAGTTTTATCCACAATCCCTCTTGTAAAGTTGTTATCAAGAAGGAACTTGGAAATAGTATCATACCAAGCCCTTAATGCTTGCTTTAAGCCATTCAATGCCTTGAGTAGTCTGTACACAAAGTTCTTCATCTTTAGATCTTCAAAGCCAGGGGCTGTTCAACATATACTTCTTCTTCTAATTCTCCATTAAGGAAGGCACTTTTCACATCTAGTTGGAAAACTTTGAAGTTGTTGAAAGCAGCAAAAGCCAAGAAGACTCTTATTGCCTCAAGTCTGGAAACAAGTGCAAATGTTTCTTCATAATCAATCACTTCCTGTTGACATTAACCTTTTACCAGTAGCCTTCATTTATTTCTTGTGACAGTACAACAGTCATCCATCTTGTTTCTATAAACCCATTTGGTGCCTATTACGGATTTATTCTTTAGTCTAGGCACCAATTCCCAAACATAGCTTCTTTCAAATTGATTAAGCTCTTCTTGTATGGAATTAATCAAATCTGGATCAGCCCAAGCTTCTTCTAGAGTTTTAGGTTCAGTTTGAGAAAGGAAACAAGAGTACATACATTAATTGGCAATATTTCTTCTTGTTTTGACTCTAGTTCCTGGATCACCAATGATTAAATCATTTACGTGGTCTCTATTCCATTTTGTTTCTCTTAGAGAATCACTGGAATCTTTAACACCTTGTTGATTGACAGCATCTTTTGCTCTTGCACTATTAACAACATCAATTTCTTTAAGACCACTATTCATGGGAACATTCTCAGAAAAATCAGTGGTTTGAGCAGTTCCTTCGTTATCTCCAGACTGGATAGGATCATTTATTGGACCAGAAATTGTGTGATCAACTCTTGGTGAATCTTAATCAATCTCTTCTTGATAGCCTTGATTTTCAAAGAACAGTGGTTCTATTTCTTGACTTCCTTCAACTACAGGAAATTTTGACTCATCAAAGGTGACATTTACACTCTCCTCCATAGTTTTGTGATCAATGATGTAAACTCTGTATGCAGTCCTGTCAATGCCATACCCCACAAAGATTCCTTCAAGTGCTTTAGTGTCAAATTTTCCTTTGATCTCAGTTGAATCTTTCATAAAGTAGCACTTTCTTCCAAAGACATGAAAATAATTGACAGTTGGTTTCCTTCCTGTAAGAAATTCATAGGGTGTCTTTCTATAGGCTTTATTGACTACAGTCCTATTTTGAGTATAACAGGTTATATTGATTGCTTTCCACAACACCATTTTGCTGAGTTGTCCTTGGTACAGAGAATTGTTGAGTAATTCCATTGTCTATGCAAAAATCATTCATGATACTGTTTTTGAACTCAGTACCATTATCACTTCTTAAAATCTGAACTTTGTATTTGGGATTCTCATCAAGAACCCTTACCAAATCAATGATTTCTTGTGTAGCTTCATCCTTGGATGCTACAAACCTCACACATGTGTATCTTGAAAAATCATCAACAATTACTAAAGCATATCTTTTTCTTGCCAGTGTTTGCACATTCATAGGACTAAATAAGTCCATGTGAATCAGTTGAAATGCTTCATTGATTGAGCCACTAGGAGTGCTTTTGTATGAAGTTCTCCTTAGCTTCCCTTTTTGGCAATCCTCACACAATCCTTCTTGACAGAATTCAAGTTGAGGAAGCCTTTTCACCAATTCTCTCTTCATTAGATAATTCATTGCTTTGAAGTTCAAATGGGAAAGTTTCTTGAGCCATAACCAACTATTAGATGGGGAAGCCTTACTGTAGAAATAGTAGACTTTGTCTTTTCTTACAGAATCCAGTCAGCTATGAAAAGGCTTCCTTTTCTAACTCCTTGAAGAGCTTCTTCTCCTGTCTTCCTGTTGACAATGGAGCATCTGTCTTGATCAAAGCTCACTAGAAATCCTCTTTCACAAAATTGAGTTACACTCAACAAATTGTGCTTCAAACCATTTACTAGAGCAATTTTCTCTATTCTCAAATTTCCAACTTCTAGAATGCCATATCCCATTGTGAAACCATTGCCGTTATCACCAAAAGTTACACAAGGGCCAGCCATCTCCTTAAACTATGATAGCAGGGCTTTATCACCTGTCATGTATCCTGAGCATCCACTATCAATGATCCACATGATTCTTTTATTTTTCCTGTTGCCCTACAAAGAAAATTTTTCAAGTTGCTTTTGGTACAAATTTTTATTGGGTTCATTTTGCTTAGCTAAATCACAGTTTGAAGTTGATTCAGTTTTAATTCTTTGTCTTGCTTTTAGCAAGACTCCTGTAGCTACTCATTCAGATTTGATTATTGGTTTGATAGCTTTTCTCTTGAGTGGTTTGTCCATCCTAACTTTAGGTGGACTTGGAGTCTTTGCCTTTTCAGTTTTATCACTCTTATGCAGACACTCTTGATTATTAGCAAAAGGCATGTTAAAGCACATACTCATCAAGTTAATTTTACATGAAATGCAATCAAAATCACCACAGTGAGTAACTTGTTTGTTCTTTAAAGACATGCTGTGTAAGTTTCCATTAACAGAGGTAACATTCTTGACATTTGACTTGTTCTTATTGCAAATATGAGTTAGATGATTGGAAGACCAACAATTGTTACACAACTTTCTGGGAGCATTAGGAATATAATCATAATTGTTTTTCTTGTTAATTCCTAGTTTTCCATTTCTGTTCTTCTTGGTCTTCATGACAGTATGTTTAGAAGTTACTATCATGCTGGTGTTGACAATAGGTTTAGATGGAGTTGTCTCGACAGTAAGTTTGGATCTCACAGTCTTGACAGCATCTTCTGAACTTACTGTCTTGCCAGTGCTGACAACATCTTTTAAACACAGGTTACTGTCAAGGTCAAAACTAACTGTCTTGGGGATTTTGACAGTATCTTTTGCCTTAAGGGACTTAATGATAGCTTAATTTCCCTCATCATCTAACTCTTGTTTAATCATTAAAGCTTCCTCATCAAATTCAAATTCAGCCTTTTTGAACATGAGATTCTTAACTCTCTTTAGAATGGAAGGTTTGACAGTATGTTTGATGTCTTCCCTTTCAACATGTTTCTTTCCAGTTTTCTTCTCACAGTTAAAACCTATACATACCTTTTTATTTTCAGTATTATCATCATGGTATGATTTTAACAGGGAAGAAGAATTCTTGTATGCCTTGATTTTTAGTTCATTTTCAGAAATCTGTTTTATGAGAAATTCATCAATCTGGGTAGCACAAACTCCTTGTTTTTAAGAATCTCATTTTCTTGTTGTAAAGACTCAAAGGCATTCTGTTTAAGTTCTAGTTCATGATTTTTGATTCTCAATGATTCATTAGCACTAGATAGTTTGACTATCTCCTCATTAGCAGCTAACACACTTGTATGAATATTGAAAATTTCAGAACTTAAACTCTCAACATTTTTCTTATACTGAGATGTAGTCATATCAACAGTAGTAAGAATGGGTACCTGATTTGATGAAGTGGATGAACCTTCTCCAGAGTTTACCATGAGAGCAAGATTTCCATATTCTTCTCCTCTTCAATATCATAGTCTTTCCAACACTTTCCTTCAGCCACAAAAGCCCTTCCTTTTTGCTTTTTGAGAAAGGCTTCATATTTTACTTTGAGTTCATCATAATCATTGTCATTTTTTCTCACTTGTTTTGGCTTCTTGCATTTTGTTGCAAAATGCTCCATTTCACTGCAGTTGTAGCACCTTATCTTGGATCTATCCACCATATCTGTTTTGTATCCACCTTTGCCACTTTCTCCAGGTTTTGAGATATTTGGCTTGTTGAACCTGGAGCTTTGTCCTCTGGATTTGAAAGCTTTATTCTTCTTGAATCTCAAGTTGGAGAACTTCCTTGCCATATAGGCCATTGTTTTGTTTTCCATGTTATCCAGTTCCTCCAAAGTGTAGAACTCATCTTCTTCACCATCCTTGAGTTCCAGAGTCACACTTTCATCTTCATCTGTGATTTCTTCAATCTTGATTTATTATTGATGTTGAGATTCCTTGAGTTGCATCATCTGTGGATCCTGAGCTACTAGAGCATTTGAAGTGTTAGCCATTTTTCCTCTTTTACCAGCTTGAATGGCTCTCTTTTGTAGTAGCTCTAGCTCATAAGTTTTAAGTATGCCATATAAAGTTTCAAGAGAAATTTTGATAAATCTCTTCCTTCTCTTATAGCAGAAACCTTGTGCTCTAGATGGTCAAGAAGTGTCAACATGAATTTCATGTTTACCTCCTTTTTATCATAAAATTTTCCATGCAGCTGCAAGTCATTTATCAACCTATTAAACCTCTCAAAGATCTCAGTTAACCCTTCACTTATTTTGGCCATGAAGGCTTCATATTGAGACACTAGAATCTGTCTTTGATTTTCCTTTATTTCTTCTGTTCCTTCATAGAGTATCTAAATGGTTTCCCATTTTTTCTTTGCACTGGTGCAGTTGATAATGTTGTTATACATGACATTATCAAGTTCCTCAATGATGATAAATTGTAAGCAATCATCTAGAGATACTTTTTCTCTTTCAGTGTCAGTGTACTCTGAAACCTTTTTAGGAACCTAGTAGGCTAGTATTGTTTCACCATCTACTGTTGTTTCAGGTACATATGTTTGAGGTCTGAAGAGACCATTTTCTAGGATTCAAGGGTAGAATGGTTTGGCTATTTTTATGAACAACATCATCTTTCTTTTCCAAAGTTTGTAGTGTTCTTTGTCAAAGGTGGGTATTTTTATGCTGCTTACTTTCTTTGCACTCATGTTTAGATCTTTTCAGGTTATGTATATCTAACCTGTTGCTCTGATATCAGTTATTAAATAATATGAGTGTTGCAGAAGGGGGGTTGAATGTAACTTAATAATTTATCACTTATATTGCTAACAACAAATAAGAAGTAATAGTATCAAGTGACAAATACAAACAACAGTAAAAAATTAAATGAAGAAAGGTGTTTTACTTCAAAAATTAATTTTATTAATTTTTATTTTTGCTACAACTGACTAGAAGAAATTTCCAGCTTCAATAGATACAATAGCAAGAGATTGCTAGTGTTTCTATGCTTGAGAAAAGTTAAGCTCAGTTGCATAAGAGAAAGCATTTGTGAGATATGTGTATTTATGCTAAAACACATATCTCACTTACAAGTGTACTTTCCCTTGTTACTAGGACAATGCTTGAAATAAAAACTTCACTTTTCCTATTCAAATTTGTCTTCATTCCATTTATAGATAAAGTTGCTCTGAGAAGATTTGACATTCTTAACTCCTTGAGCACGCTTTATCTTTTTTCTTACATTTTCTCAAGTTGCAGTAATAGACTTGACAGACTAGGTAGAATTGTCAAGATCAATCTGTGAATTAATATTACCTAGTCTGCTACTTGAAATAGACTTTCAGCTTCACCAAAAGGTTACTGTCAACCTTTAGCTTCTCTTTGGTGACAACATCTTTGACTCAGCATACTTTACTATCAAGCTTGCCAGTCTTCTAAAACATGCTGTCGTCCAAAGGTACTGTCAACTATCCCACCAAACATGCTGTCAACTATCCCCGCCAAAGTTATTGTCAGAGAAACTTGTTGTCAATCTCTGCCAAGTTTATTATTGAGGAATATATGTTGTCAATAAAACTTGCTGTCTTAGAATCTTCATTCTCCACCAAGTTTACTGTCGAGGAATAGTTGCTGTCAGTAAAACTTGTTGTCTTAGAATCTTCATTCTCCGCCAAGTTTACTATCAAAGGAATACTTGCTGTCAGTTGTTTCAAAAGGTGCTGTCACTTGAATATGCTGTCGTAGGCTTTAGTTTGCTGAATGTTACTGTCAATGATTTGATCCATGTTTTGCATGAACACTTTGTGAACTTCTACTTCATAGATCATTTATTACATTTGTACAAGACAATAACTATTAATACTTACTGTCACCTACTTGGCTTTAGTACATACTGTTACAAGTGACATTTAAAATATACTGTCAATATGTATATGACAGTATGTTTTACTTAGTTAATTTCTAATTAATCGAAGTAAAATACTAGTTAATTACATTCTTAAGACCACAATCCCTACCAGTAAAAAATATATATTTATATTAGTAATATATAAAATGTAAAATTTCGTGATTCAAAATATTATGAACATAATTTTTTTAATATATCAAAGATTAGACAAATTAGATTTAAATATATTTTTGATAAAATCTCTATTATGTTTATTTTATATAAAATTTAATCGATATTGTTAGGTCCGTAAGGATGGGTATTAGCTAGAAGAGGGGTTGAATAGCTTAATACCCTTTTAAAAATTAGAGTTGGCGTTTTAAAATTTTCTCTTCTCTTTTAAAAATGTTACTAGTCAACTAGTAAATCAAATGTGGAAATTAAAAGAGAGTAAAGAAATAGGGCACAACACACAAGATTTTTATCCTGGTTTGCGATGACGCAATTCTCTAACGGATCCGCTCACCCCTAGTCCAGTGTCCGAGTCCAATAAAAAGATGCACTCCTTATAGCGGTGGAGAAGCTTTTTACAAACACTATATATATATATACATATATATATATATATATATATATATATATATATATATATCTATATATATATATATATATCTCAGACCTTAACTTCCTGTTAACCCCTCAAAATACAATAGCAACCCTACTAGATTTACCTTGGAGCGTGACTCCTCGCTACCTCCTCACAATCTAAATATAACCCTTATAAGTTTATCTTGGAGCGTAACTCCCCGTTACCTCCTCAAATACAACTAAGAAAAATAAACTCTGCGTAGACTATGTTCTTCTAACACTCTATAGGTCTTGGATCTTAGATCTTAGGTCTTGGATCTTTTCTCTTCTTCACGGTGCAAAGACACCCAACTTCTCGTCGGCGTGCCTAGGACTTGGGTCTTAGAACAAGGATCACTTCACCTCACTTCACCTCACTAAAAAAGTCTATACAACCAGTATTATGACTTAATAACTCTGTTTCAGAAAAGAAAGACAGTGGACTAGTATAATAATGATTTATATGAATTTTATCTCAACTCAGATATAAATTGAGTGGACTTGAAAATATTCAACAAGGAGTCCTTTTGTTTATGTCTCTATATAAGACTTATACAAATCGGTCTCAACTCTGAATAAAATTTAGTTTAATTATCAAATTCAACAAGGAGTCCTTTTGTTTATAGCTCTATATGAGATTTATAGAAATCGGTCTTTACTCGGAACTTAAGTAACTTGGAGTCGTTATTAATCCCGGAAACCTACACCGAGCATGTAAACAACTTGGTTAAGAAGAGCAAGAGATGAAAAGAAAGCTCTTCTAACGGTTACAACAATTTCTATATAAGAGAAAGAACATATATAATATTAATATATATAACTAGAACCAACTTGTAACTCTTGAGATCTAGAGAGAAATCAAGAGAAAAATCTAGTTTTGAAGCCAAAACAAACAAAAAGTAGTCGTCGAAAAAAGTCATCGAAAAGTGAGCTTTTGGTATGAACTTGTGGGAAACTAGACAAGTCTAAGGGTAGTAGATATATTATCTTCGGGTAGCCTAAAGGGACTTGTATGGTTGGTGTGTTGTACGTGCAAGTATATGGGTTTATAAGCTTAAAAGGGGTTAGATCTATGAAGAAACAAAGTTTAAAACTCAAGAACTCTTGGAGATGAAAAACTAATGATGTTAAGAGCTTCTTGGGAGAGAAATTTGTAGTATATACTTGGCACTAAAAGGCTTAAGAAATGTTGTGGGGGGAGGGCTTTATTTATAGGAAAAAACTGAGGCATTTTTGATTTATTTAATTAGGGGACAAGGGGAAAAAGGTTTACATGGAGCAAGGAGAGCCATAACAATTCATAAATTTACATTAGCCAAAAGATGACACATAGGTGCTTGGAAAAACATGCTAATCTTGTTCAGAGAATTAATTAAGCTAATAATTCCATAACCGAAAGATTAGTCGATAAAAATGACGTTTTTCAAAATATGCTCCAAAACTCATAACAATTTGGGAACCATCGGGGAATAATATCATTAGGTCATGGTCAAAATTATACTCAATTTGGAGTTGACCTTCATTGAATTTTAATTGGCCGAACAAAGAATTCCGAAAACGGGAATACATGTCAAAAATAAAAGTCACTAAAAAATTATAAAAACAATTCTAAAATTCTTCTTTAATATTTTAGTGACATTCCCTAAGTATCAAGTCATTTGGACATGTTTAGCTAAATGTTTGAGAAAAAGATCATTTCGTTGTCCCTATAGTCCGAAACAATAATCGATAGCCATTTATTGGAACTTTTCAACGTTTGAACTAAACTTTTGACTCAAAACATATTCAAATATAATATTTCTAAAATAATAATGACAATAAAGTCTAAGGAATATTTAATTTGAATTAAAATACAAATTATCCAAATAAATAGGATAATTCAGGGCTTCTGGGATAAAATCTGTATTTTATATCTAGGTAGGACTTTGTTGAAGATAAATTGAACAAATATATTAAGAAAATATATTGAAAATATATTCTCTTGAAAACCTTTAAAACCAACACATTTTTAAACAGATAACACATTTTCTGTCTCGTAAAAGCAGTGTTAAAAATACTGTATTTGTTTATCTTCAGTCTTTGCCCCAAAATATAACATATATAGATTAAATTTCTTTTTATCATTATTTTGATAAATATTATCTAAATTTATGTAGAGATAAAATCATTTGGTTTCGTTTAGAAAAGTTGTTTGACCTAGTTTGACTTTCTTCTCGTTGACTATCACTTTGAACAACCTAAGGGAGGATTACTATATTAATTAATAACTTTCTAATTCTAATTTAATTTACATTTATCGTTAGGACAAAATAATCAAAACTTAATCCATAAGACTGTATCTCACATATATTATGGTATACGAGATATAATATATATGTATCAGTTAATAATATGATAATATAATTATCCATTTGAATAAGTTTTTTTTATGTTATTAGATTTTCTACAATTTATAAATAATTATATAAAATATATAATTTAAACCTTGCATCAATAAATAATAGATGTTACTATATTACTAATGAGATTCAAACTTTAAGTTAATATTAAAAAATGACATGATCCATAACAATTAGCTTCATAATAATTTTTACATCTCACTTTCTCATACTAATATATGGCAGGTTCTTTATTGAACCAAATATATTACTCCATATTAATACTGTAACATACATCATTTTCATTAGGTTTTGATTAATTTTGTCTTAACGATAAGTGTTAATTAAATTAGGGTTAGGAAGTTATTGATTAATATAGTAATCCCCCCTTAGTTTATTCGAAGGGACAGTCAACGAGTGGAAATTCAAACTTGGTCAAAATATTTTATAAAAGAAACAAAATAATTTTTTCTCGACATATAATTAGATAAAATTTATCAAAATAATGATAAAATCATATCTAATTCATATATGTTATATTTTGAGGTAAAGACTGAAGACGAACATATATTGTATTTTTTATACTGGTTTTACGAGACAGAAAATACTTTATTAAATCAAATGAATATATATTTTAAAGGTTTTCAAGAGAATATATTTTTAATATATTTTCTAAATATATTTGGTTAACTTATCTTCAACAAAGTCCTGCCTAGATGTAAATTAAAGATTTTATCCCGGAAGTTCCTACCTGTCTTATTTATTAGGGTAAAATGCATTTTAATTCAACTATAAATATTCCTTGGACTTCGTAGTCATTATTAATTTAGGAATATTATGTTTGAATATATTTTAAGTCAAAACTTTAGTTCAAACGTCGACAAGTTCTGACAAATGGCTATCGAATATTATTTTGGGTTGTAGGGACAAAGAAATAATCTTTTTCTTGAAATGATAGAATGTTACTAGAATATTGAAAAAGAATTTTAGGATTGTTTTCATGATTTTTGGGTGACTTTTATTTTTGGCATGTACTTTCGATACGTAAGTGATTGTTCGGTCAATTAAAATTCAATGAAGATCAACTCCAAATTGAGTAGGATTTTGATCATGATCTACTAGGAATATTTTCAGATGGTTCCCAAATATTCATAAATTTTGGAGCATGTTTCGAAAAATGCCATATTCACCAATGTATCATTCCGTTACACATTTATTAACTTTATTAATTAACTGAATGAGCCTAGCACATTTTTCTAAGCACCTATGTGGGTTAGTATAGCTGAGGGAAACAAAATTTTAATTTATGCACATTTCCCTTATTTTAAGGAAGGTTTGTCCCCTCTCCCCCCACCTAAACCCTATTTTTCTTCTTTAAATAACCCCCACCCCACTCTTTCTCTTTAGCCGTTTGAGTCAAGTAAATGCTGTAATTTTCTCTCCCAAGAATCTCTCAAGTCCAGAAACTTATCATCTCTTAGAGTTATTGAGTTATAAACTTAGTTTTTTCATAGATCTAACCCCAACTAAGCTTATAAACACATTTACATGCTCATATAACACACACACCACACAAGTATCTTTTGGCTACCTACTTACCATATCTTAGTAGCCCCTAGAATTGTCTTATTTCCCCCAAAGTTATACCCAAAGTTGTTATTCCAGCCATTTTCTGGCGACTTTTTCCGGCGACCCCTTTTTGTGTGTTTTAGGCTTCAAACTAGTTTTTTCTCTTGATTTCTTTCTAGATAACAAGGGTTATAAGTTGGTTAGTTATATTATATATATAATAGCAGTTTGGTTCATGTTTAGTAGTGTATAAACATTGCTTGCTTGATTTTTAAGTATATACATGAACTCTTATTCCCGATCCTAACTCGTATCCCTTGATTTCGCAAGAAATATTATTGTCTCTCACTATAGAGCATAAGGGTCATAAGTTAGTTATTTATTTTATATTATATATATATATATATTACTCTGCCCTAATTGAAAGTCATATGACTAGGCCTATTTATAATAAGTAGATGACAACTCAACTCAGATAAGAAAGTGAAGTAAATAATAAATATTGAAGAAGGAATCAAAACGAAGAATGTCAACTAGACATGAAGAATCAGAATATGAGAAGAATTCTGACAAGACTACTACTCAACACTCAAAAGAAGTTCATTTATATTATCAAGTGTCAGTGTAAAATAAAAGAGTATTATCTCAAGGAGTTTAGAAGATGCAAAAGGTTTTAAGTGCATACTACATAAAGATTCCAGAAGAAGAAAATTATAGAGGAAAAATAAAGAACAGAGAAAACATGACAAGACAAGATATAAATATCACTACAGTAGAAATGAGATTCAACATTGTACCTAGTCATCCGTGAACCAGACCAGTGCACAGGGTGTCAACAATGTCAGTGGAGATTCATCATCAAAAAGTTCAAGTGGTTAGACAGAAAACAGAGCAAAAGTGGAAAGATTTCGGAGCTAACAAAAAGGTTATACAAGTCAAGATAGTATTTTAATTTCACTATCAAAAGTTAATTAATTATTTAATTTATTTAATTAAATTAATTCAAGATGAATTTAATTTATAAATTATTTAATTAAATTAATTAGAATTAATTTATTATGAAATATATGACTTGGTATGATTTTTAATAAAATCTAAATGACTTTATTTAAAAGTCATACCGAATTCTGTTGAAAATAAAGTCATACGAACAGAAACAGAAAAGTCATACCGAGCTTCTAGAAAAAGTCATACCGACTTTTGTTCAAAAAAAGTTATACCGAGCTACTCAGAAAAAGGTCATACCGAATTGATTTAAGAAAAGTAATATCGAGCAAATCAAAAGGTCATACCGAATTATTTAAAAAGTCATAACGACTTTTTAAATAAAAGTCATACCGAGCTTCTAATGAAAAGTCATACAGAGTTTCTGAACGGTCATACCGAATGAAAAAATCATACCGGACACTTTCAGAAAGTCATACAAGTCTTAAAAGATGTCTGAAAAATGTCCTGAATTGAAAAGTCATACGATCTTCTCATCCTCTATAAATATGAGGCTCGTGCTTCATAATTTGAAGTTGAAAAACCATTTAAATTCAGTAATTTGTCTGATTGTCATATTCAAAAACTTTTTGTACTGGTTTGAATTTAATTCCTTAAGTAGAACATTTAATGTCAAATTTGTTCTAGGAATTAAGGAATATTCTATGAAATATTGTAACACCCATTTCAAGTTTAATATAAGTATTTAACTTGAATCTTGTTTACTTACTTGTTAATTTTCTAGATCTTAATTATTTATTCATTAAAATAGAATGCTACTAAGTCAGCCTCTCAAACACTACAAGGACTCGAACTCTCAGCCAAAACAATAATTTAATTCTGTAAATCCTGAATAAAATTTTAAATTATTGTGAGTATCGCATTCAACCCTCCTTCTACGATACTTCCAGGACCTAACACTAACATATACTCGTAGTGCTTGCTTGGTTCAATTTTTAACAAGTATATATATTTGGCCTTGTTCCTCGATTTATATATACATGAACTTTCTCCGTCTCTACTTCTTCTCTTATATATAAAGAGTGAACTAAACCAAGAGAGTTATTAATGTTAGGAATGAGTTTGTTGAAAACTATGCAGAGGGGGGGGGGTGAATGTATAGTTGAAATCTATATTTCGATTTCCCTTTGATTAAATAACTGATCAAGTATTGTAACTTTGTTTATTCTTAACAATGTTTGAATGAGATATATAATTTTAGTAAAACACACCACAGATAAATATCAATCTAATCTTTTTATTAGAATGATTTGCTACAATATGAGAATGTCAATGAAAAATACAATTTTTCTTCATACTGTCTAGTGAAGCTTTCTTCTAACTATATAGACACAAGTCTTGCTTGCACATGCTCTCACTAGACAGACATGCTAAAACTAGAAACAAACAAAAAATGCTTTACTTTTGACTAGCATCTATTTCTAGCTAACATAAATCTATGATAGTCTTTTCATTCTATTTTATTTCTTCTGTCTTTGTCTTCTCTTCCTTTCAAGCTTCATTGTAGAGTTGTCATTATATTCACAGGATAATCTGTCCTGATCATGACAATGCTTTAGATAATTTGTCTTATACTTCTGCAAATTTCCTTGAAACTAGTTGTTTGAATCAACCGAATACTCAACTCCTTTATGCTTTGAGAAGTCAGTCTTTGAACTGTTTAATCAAGTACTTGTGAGACTTCTCGATTGATCTTTAACTTGAGACTTCTTGAGTGTATAGACTTCTTGATTGGTATGTCTGTTGATGACTTCTCGATCAGACTATAATTCTCGATTGAGTTAGACTTCTCGATCAAGCTCGATTTCACACTTCTCGACTGACTTGCTTTACAGACTTCTCGATTGGGTTACTCAGCTGACTTCTCGATTTGTTTTGCTGGACTTCTCGAATGAACATTCCTTGATACTTCTTGAATGACTCTATGTTCATGACTTCTCGACTGAGTAGACTTGTCGACCAGCTTGCATTCATGACTTCTCTATCAAATGTGACTTCTCTATCAGTAAAATGCCTTAGAAACAATCTTCTTCTGCAAATCCTTAATTGATGTAAAACTTTATTTTCCTGATGCATGATTCATAGAATCTTCTACCAGAATATTTTTTTGATATTACTTATTTACAATTGAAAATGCATTAGAATTAAGCTTCTAACTGCAAATGCATAATTAAAATAACCAAGTCACTATTTAATATATTACGCATTTGAATGTTACAATAAGACAAATAAATACAATAATGGTTGGCTTGATTTGGTCCAACAATCTCCCCCAATTTGGGAAAAGACTGTTTCACAAATTTATGCAAGATATCAAGCCTACCCTTATTGTTTTTGTTATTGCTGCTGTTGTTTTCTGAAATGATCATATTTATCTGTCTCTTCACTTCTTGTTCCCTGGAGTTGATTTCATCAATTGCCTGAAGAATTTTTTGTCTGACCATAACTTCTTCAATCAAAATTGCATCTTTAAGCATGTCAGCAGCAACATTAAGAGTTTACAGGGGATAATTATGGATAAATTTGAGTCTGATCTTGGATGTTACTCCATTTTTAAGCTTGACCTCAACTCTATCAGGATCTTTGAAAACTCTGCACTTTCCCTATTTCCTTAGCTCTTCAGATAATCTCTCAATCTCTTCATCTTCCTTCAACTTCCTTTTCACCATTTCTTTCAAGTACTTGACTTTGTCAATTTTCTTTTGATACTTCCTAGTCAAGTACTCAGCAATTTCAACCATCTTCAATTTGTCTATCATGAACTTCTTGTCAAACAGACTTATCACTCTCTTAATGTCCTGAATAGTTAAAGTTGAGTTGTCATGGTAGTAGGCTCTCTCTTCTCCATCAGCAGTGGTCACAAACATTCTATTCTCTCTCAATTCAACCTTTACAATTCTGTCTGCCTTCCATTGCTTGATCTTTGACTTGTCATTTTCAACAATTTCTTGGATGGGCTGAACTGATAGACCTTTGCTAGGGACAACAATCCCCTTTCTCCATTTAGGGTATCTAACTAGCAATGAGCTAGTAGATTTCTTGAATTTAGTTCTTGTTACAGTGTTGACCTTGACCTGTTGATATGGCTTCAATCTTTAAAGTTGATCTTCTTTCACTTCCCTCCTTATTACTCCATGGGCAATCACCTTGACAAGATATCTTTTTGGTGATTTGGATTTTGGAATTCTAGCAGTTTCAGAAATTGTTGGAGTCCTATTAGTGTCCTAAATTTGGGTAGGCCCACTAGTATGAGTACCAACAACCTGCTGCTTGGATGGCTTTTTCCTTTCATACTTTTTTCCTTGCTTGACTCATCTCTTCTCTTTTTATCTTCTCTATCCTTCCTTCCCTCGTTATCTTTCCTTCCACTCTTATCACTCATAGGTGCATGTTGACTATCTTTCTTTCCCTGACCTTTGTCTTCATCATCCTTCTTCTTCCTCCTTAATTCTTCATTTGCAAATTCTGATACTTGATCATTTATAAACTTCTTCAACTTTTTCAGGATCACTTTGTCTTCTTCCTGTTTACTAGGCTTATTTTCTAGCAGATCAATCAGACTTATGACTTGATTTCTATTCCCTTTGTTCAAATGTCTGGGGAGCATGAAGTGTGCTAGCTTTTTTGTCTTGGTCATGTACAACACTCCATCTGGATTGCAGTAGGCCTCAGGAAGAGTCATAGGCAGGTGAGGGCCTAAGACAATTTTCTTCAATTCCTCATCTTCTTGGGTCACTGTTTCAACTGCCTTGTGCAAGCATTCCAGTTCAGTGTATGATAGATGTTGAAATATCCCAATAGATAATTTGAAATAGCCAGATTCCATCTGCACTATTGTCTCTTTGCAAAAATTCTCATTCCTTTCATACTTAACTCCCCTTATTGTTATGACATCATTTTCCAATATCTTTTTGTACTCCCGGTGATGGCCCTTAACTTGTGCTTTGAAATGCTTTAACTAAAGCAGAAATTCCTTGTCTACATAGGGTTTTAACACCTCCAATCTTAGAATGTCCAAGACAACTATTTTCCTTTCTTCCTCAATCTCATACCTTCTTTCTTTCTCCCCCTTAGGGTTGATATCTTGTTGTTGCCTGAGAAAGGAAGAATGAATAGGCCTGATTTAAGAAGCAACTTGGACTTGAGGAGCTTGGGTGGATGCAGGAATTGTGGAGAGAAGACTTTGAATATTGGTCAGTTGATTGGAGACTTGTTGGATTGAAAAACCTTGTGTAGCCATGGAGGAGTGTACTTCCTTTTGTAGGGAGTTGACAGTTGCAACCACTTCATTGACAGTGGTGGAGACGTTGTGTTGTTCTACAGTCAAATGCTCTACCTTTTCAGCTAGCTTAGCAATTGTTGAGGCTTGAACCTATTCATCTTTGGCCTTGGATTGATAGTACAAGTCCACTTTAAAGGGAGTCATTTCATTCAACTTAACATCCCTTTGCAGCATATCAGCATGCATATTCTTGTAAAGAACCTCCACCATATTATTTGTTCTTGTTTGGCCCTGTTGAAGGTTGGCATTTGTCTCAACCATGTCCTTGAAGGCTCTCTCCATTTTCTCCATTTTATCATTTAGTTCTTTCATGTGAGGCCTGGACAAAAATGATTATGATCTTGAAGCATGCGTTCCACTAGGCATGAATTTGGTATCAATTGAGGTCATCATGCTCTCCATCTTATTTCTGTGATCTACAATTTCAGATTGGAGGCCCCTAGCTAGGTAGTGGTTTGTTTGAAGTTGGACTTTGACAGCTTCATAATTGGCATCATAGATAGTTGAGGGAGTGAAGGTCCTTTCACATGACCCAAGAGAAGTCAGATATTTTTCCTTCATCCACTGCAACATCTCCTCCATCCTCACAGTTTGACTTTTATCTAGCCATGCATCCACATTGCCTTCACCTTTTTAGTAGTTTATTCATTTTTATCTTTAATCTTCTCCTGATCTTTGGCATATTTCAAAAGAATAGCTGCATAATCTTGATTTAGTAGATGTACAGTGAGGAGCTGTTGAGCAATGTGATAAAATCCATCCATTTGATCTCCATAAAGTTCCTTTAACTTTTCCTCAGAAAGTAACCCATCAGTAGATGGTTTTGAAGAACTGCCATGGTGCACAGACTTCAGCCATTGAGACATAAAGTCAGAGCTATGGCCACTTGTTATAGTGGTCCCCTCAATATCAATTTTCTCATCCAATTTCTCAGATGAGTCCATAGACAATGAATGAATAGGTGAATTCTCCTTAGGAGATAGTCTTTGAATGACTGGGGAGTTTCAAGGGGATGTCATTTGTAGGTTCCCCAGATTTCCCAATGTCTGTGAAGACAGGGTCTCCAAAGGCGCATGAATGACACTAATGGGTGATGTAGCCATGACCCCCTACAGAGTTTGAAGTGAAAACTTCTGCAGCCTCTGTGGTTGTGATGATGTCATTAGGATATACCCCAGCTTGTATTCCCTGACTATCTAGATGTGTGTCCTGGGTGATGAGCAAAGTGTCATGCACTAAGTCACTTGAGATTGGCTCACCAGGAGAAGTAGATTTCTGGTGATCAATAAACTTTTGTGTTTGGCCAAACACAATTGGTTGAGAAGAAATTTAAGGTGAGAAAGAAGTGTTTGAAGTAGAACTGAGTGTTGGCAATTCCCCCTGAGAAGGTGGGGAAATTTCAATGGACATGCCTAAGTGTTGTTGTATCTCATTTTCTACTAAACTTCTTTCAATGACAGGAGTGAGTTCCTGTACTGGTGCAGACTCTGTACAGCATGGAGTAGGCTGACTCCTAATTTCAATAGATGCACTTTGTTGAGAAAGTGCACCTGTTAGTAGGTGTAACCCCTTTGATTCAGTTAACAAATCATCTGCATCTGTTCAAACTGCTATTACAACATCTCAACACTCTCTAGAGCTAAAACTCAAAAATGTTTCAGCAAAACAGGATGCATTGGAAGCTAAGGTTAATAATCTTTCCACTTTTGTCAGTCTTATGCAGGGAATACTACACACTATTGTTGAAATTCTTACTGTTAGACAAGATAATGATGTCAAAAAAGAGGAGAAGGGTTCAGACAAATGCAAGGAGGATATTAGACAAAAAATTGACAAACTTGATAATGAAGATCAAGGGAGTCATAAGGATGGGAAACAAACTCTGAAGCAGCAAACTCTGATTGATCAAACTCTAATGACAAAAAACTCTGACAAGAAGATAAACACTGAGAAAAAGCAAACTCTGATGGAAGCTGACATTGAACTGGCCAAAAGGCTTGAAGAGGATGAAAAGCCTGAGAAAATTGAAGAACAAAATTTAAAGGATGCATAACTAGCGAAAAAACTTTTTGAAGAAGAAAATCAAGGAATGGATCCAGTTCGTGTTGAAGAAGAACTAAAGAAATCTGGTACTGAAAATACTCAAGTCTAGAAGAAAAGAAGTGCAAGAACAAGAAAGACTTCAATTTAAAAGAAGAAAACTACTCAAGAAAAATCAAATATAACAAATCCTGATCAAGCAAAGAAAATTGAAGCAAAGCCTGTTCAAATTCAAAAGCCAAAACCAACTCCTACAATCCAAACAAGGCCAACTCAAGCAAAGGAAATCATTCAAACAAGATCAACTTCTACAAATCAGAAGAAAGCCCCAGCAAAAGCAAAGACTCCTCTCACTATGTCATGAACAACTTTTCTTCCAGGTGGATCTAGTTTTGATGATGAAGAAGAAGAGCAACAACAATCTCTGATAAGAAAGAAAAGGTCTGATCTTCTGTGGACTAATACACAAACTCTGACTCTTAATGCCGAACTTAGTAAAGACAAAGGTGGTATTGGTGATTCACATACCAAA
Source organism: Oenanthe sinensis (assembly GCA_028671895.1). Classification (NCBI taxonomy): domain Eukaryota; kingdom Viridiplantae; phylum Streptophyta; class Magnoliopsida; order Apiales; family Apiaceae; genus Oenanthe; species Oenanthe sinensis. The sequence goes on from CM053801.1 coordinate 28,168,206, forward strand.
GTCTACAGGGGTGAAGCAAATATCTTCAAAGATCCTTTCTCTTTAAAAGATAAGCCTGAAGAAGATTTGAAACAAGAGCATATTGACAAAGTGATATCTGTCAACATAGTGAAATATATTTTTGATGGAGCTTAAGCCAAGGAAAAACTTATATATTTCTTAGAAGATGGGAGAGTTTTGAAGATTGCTGAAGAAGATCTGATTCAAAAAGCATCTAAAGAACTTGAGCATGTTCTTTATCTACTCAATGATGTAAATGAAGCAACTTCCAGGTAGGTGAAAACTCTTGAAGGAGTGATATCTGAAAGGAAAAATAATGAGAGGCTACTAATGATAAACTCTGAAGAATATGAGCCTGGATATATACTTAAAGATGGAACAGTGAGAGCTATGAGAAAAGGAGATGCAAAGGTCAAGATGGTGTTAGGGATTCCCACACTAATTTTAAATCCTGATGGTTTGAAGGACTGTTGCATTGCCTTGGATGAAAGAATGGAGAGATCATCTATCTATGCTTTAAGGGCTGCTATATGTCAAATTGATGATTCTTCTGAGTAGATGAAAGATTTGAAGGAGAAGCTTGTTAATTTATTGAAGAATGCTGAAGAAAAGCTTCTTGATCAGTTTCTTAAAGAAGAGTTCTCATACAGAAGAATCTGAGACTTAAAGGAAAAATAAAATATGATGCATTTGACTTTATATTTCTGACATCATAAGAAGAATTTATGTTTTAATTCATAAAGCATAAATTGGGGGTGATTGTTAGGAATACAAAAACTGATGATTGTCCGAGAATACCAATCAGAGTTAATGCTGACGTCATCAGAGAATGAAGGAGTTGTCGGTCAGAGTTTACTCTATCAGAGAATACTCAATCAGAGTTTACTCTAACAGAGAATACTTCATTCAGAGAATATTCAACTGACAGAGTTTATTATCAGAGTTTGTGAGGAAACAATCAAATTAGAGTATGATTAGGATAGTCAGAAGGAATCCGAATGCAAGTCTATTTCCTTATTTAAAGTCGTTCTTTTCTTAATCTGATTTGTAATTGAATTGTGACTGTGTCTATATAAACACAGACATAGGTTAACTTAATTAATTGTATCTTTACAGGTCATATCTTTCATAACCTAGCATCTCTTGAGAACAAAGAATTTCTTGAGAGAGTTTTGTATTCTATTCATTATATTTAATACAAAACATTGTTTCTTTTATATACTTGTGTTCTTGATCGATTATTAGGTACTATTACATTCAACCCCCTTCTGTAATAGATTATTTTTTTGAGCAAACATTTTTTATTTTCCTTTTAATTTTATATTTCATATAAAACTTATTTTATAGCTGTTTCTTTTTTCTTTTTTCCCCTTATACACCTTATATATCAAATCATTTTCTCTAAAATTTTGATGGCTGAAAAGGAAGTTTTAATTATTAGTATTTAAAATTGTTAAAATCTGAAAAAATTTACAAAATCTCTGTATAGAACTTATTTCTTACCATCTCTAAAAAATAGTTATTTCTTATTTTCCTTTTAAGTTTTATATTCCATATAAAACTTATTTCATAGGTATTTCTTTTTTTCCTTTTAAAACTTATATATCAAATTTTTTTAAATATTTTTTTTCTAAAATTTCGATGGCAGAAAAGATTTTAATTATTAGTATTTAAAATTAGGAAAATCTGAAAAAATAAAAAATGGAACAAAGCGATATTCGGAGTGCCACCTCACTGCTCTCGTCTTCTTATATATACATATTGATGGGATCTTGGAACCAAGATTTCAACTAATCAAGAAACTCTTACCTGTTTATTAAGTGTCTGGACAACGGTTTGTCATCGCGGTGATGGATTATGTTCACCTGGTGATTTATTTTATCTTTCCGTCAAGGGTTGACTTGGACCAGGTATTTTTTGGCCCAGATGTATTTTTTGGGTTAATTCTTAGATGGTTTCTATGATATTTAAATGAGACTGAATTAACTAGGTTTTACAAGCCTAATGAGTGACATATTGTATACATACAAAATATATACGTATCAATATATACAAGGAAAAGACTCTTTCACTTGGCCAACAAAAATACTTCTTTGTGTTTCTCGTTTTACTTATTACTTTGTTTCTTGTTTGTGTTGAAGCTTATAACTTGTGGTGATAGAACTCAGAGGGATTTCTAGACATAAAAGATTCTCATCAGGTGTTATTCCCCAACGTCACGGTTTGTCCCTAGATTGAGACTCAACAATTGGCATCAGAGCTTGAGTTCAAATTTGGGTGGTAAAGCTCCAATTTGAGGTGATTCTGGGTTGTATCTTGTGTATTGCAGACAAGGTGTTCGCTAAAATTTATGAGAAAGATTGGGTGTGAAACAAGTTAGGGATAAATTCTACAAAGAGTATAGTTAAAGTTGGAAAGTATGAGATTGACAAATTCAATGGGAAGAATGTTTTTTCCTATTGAAAGATGAAGTGTTTAAAGTGTGGTGAGTCTGGGCACTTTAGAGTAAGTTATCGCAACAAAAGTGTAACTTGGAAGAAGAAAAAGAACAACAATAATACTATAAAAGTACATGAGAAAGAAGAGGTTGGTTATGCTTTAGAAGAAGGGGGCAGTGATGATTGTCATTTTGTCACTTGTGAATGAGATATCATTAATATGTTGATTCTTGATTTTGGTTGCTCTTATCATATGTGTCTGAACAGAAAGTGGTTTACTACTTATAGAAGCGTTGAAGGTGGAACCGTATTGATGGGGCATAATCATTCTTGTTAAACGGTGGGACTTGGTTTTATAAGGATTAGGATTCTTGATGGAGTGGTAAGAACATTGACAAATGTGAGGCATGTCCCTGAATTAAAGAAAAACCTAATTTCTGTTGGTACTTTATATTTCGGTGGGTGTAAAATGATTACATGAAATGTTGAGATGAAAGTTGTTCGCAGTTCTTTGGTAGTGATGAAATGTACGTATTCATCACGGGAATCTCTATGCTCTTTTGGGTACCACGGTGACTGATAGTGCAGCTGTTACAGCAACATGTAGCGGTGGAGACCCATGTGAATGCACTCGGTTATGGCATAGGTGGCTTGGGCATATGTCGGAGAAAGGTCCAAATTATCTTGGTGATGAGGGCTTGTTGAAGAACTTGAAAAAGGCTTGCATGGACTTTTGCAAGCATTGCGTATACGGTAAAGTACAACGGGTTCAGTTCAAATCAAGTAAACATAGAAGAAGAGGTATATTGGACTATGTGCATACAAATGTTTGAGTCCAGCTACAGTCATTTCTGATGATTATTCTAGGTATGTTTGGGTTTACTTTATGAAACATAAGAATGAGGTATTCAACACATTCAAGAAGTGTGAAACAATGGCTAAGAAAAGAAATGGTAAGAAATTGAAAACACTGCAATATGATAACAGCACATAGTATACAGATGGTGCTTTCAATTTGTATTGTGACCAGGAAGGCATTGTTAGACACTGGGCAGTTAGAAAAATACCACAGTAGAAATATATACAAGAAAAGGCTCTTTCACTTGACCAACAAAAATACTTCTTTGTGTTTTATGTTTCTCGTTTTACTTATTACTTTGTTTATTGTTTGTGTTAAAGCTTATAACTTGTGGTGGTAGAACTCAGTGGGATTTTTAGACATAGAATTTTCTCTTCAGGTGTTATTCTGCTGCATCACGGTTTGGCCCTAGACTGGGACTCAACATATTATATATCTTTTGATCCAAAACAAATGAGCAAAATTCTTTTGTATACTCCATCGGGTCCTTATTATAGTCATTTGACTTTTTACACAGTTAAAAGTCTTTTTATTACATAATTAACATTAATATTTTTAATTTTTTTTCTAACTAAAAATATATACTTAATATTTTAATTCAGAGAAAAAGAATTTAAATAAGAACATATTTAACTAGGTGATCAAAACACCTTGAGTTATGTGCAAAAAAAATCCAACGATATATAAAAAGGAGCGGATGAGTAATATTTCATCTCAAAACGTGTGTTAACAATACATATCTTGTAAATTGTCTCAGCATTTCGGGTCCTTCTTAGATACATATATTAGTTTAGGCGAAAAAAATATAGATATTTATAAATACACAAATCCTGATCTTTAATAAATCATCCTTCTTTTGTGAGGTGAGGATTGTTAATGCACCCTATTTTTTGAGTGTTTATTTGTCCTTCTTTTGGAGTGGTTGATATGTTTGGGTTTTTCTTATTTTGTTATTTTGCCTCTCTGAGAATGATTCAATTTGTGTTTTGGGAGATCTGAATAGCCCGTATCGAGGCTGGGTCGGTGATGGAAATCGCAAAAACTCACCTTTTCCAACGGAAGAATGTTCATATTATGAGGACATCAGTTGCACCAATTTCAGTTGGTGCAACTGAAAGTTCTGAACACTGGAATTAATTGTGTGAAGGTCAATTGAGATGCTGCTGATTTCAGGGATGATGTATGTTGGATTTCTCGGAAAGCCATTGTAATCCTATTTAATTCAAATAATATTTGTATTCAGTATGTTAAGCGATTTGGAAACAAAGCGATTATTTGTTTGGTTCATTTGTTTATTTTTCAACCAGGTTGTATTACCAGTTTGGGGGTTTGTCTCGGCTATATTCAGGCTTTTCATTGAAATGCATAATATTTTTATTAAAAATATTTGTTAAATATCTACTACCTATTTATTACTCCCAGGGCCGTTCCTGACTTACCGGAGGCCCCGGTGAGAAAACTTTAAAAGGGCCCCCTTAAAAAAGAATTCATCGCAATTATAAAAAAATCGTATGATATAGTCAATAGAAAATAAGTAACAAAATCTCATTAGTATCATTAATATAAGTAACCAACAATATAAAATTATATATTATAAAAAACAACTTCTTCAAGCATTTTTAGATACAAAATCCTTGATAATGGTTTCTGCATCAATGTTCTTCAACATGTATTTATCAATACATAATACAACAAGACCATTCAATCCTTCTTATGAAATGGATGATCTCACCTAGTTTTCAATAATTTTAACTTAGAGAAATTCCTCTCAGCTGATGCCATGGTCACAGGTATTGATAATAGAATTTGATAAGCTCAACTGATGCCATAGTCACAGGTATTGATAATAGAATTTGATAAGCAACTGCAACATTTGAATTAGGTAGAGTTTCATCCTCATTATCTACGTAAAATTCTTCCAAATCTTCACTTATTTCCCATAAATTTTTATTAATTTTGCTAGAAGAGTCTACCTTTTTATAACAAAATTATCCATAATTCCCCCTTGTGACTCTTCTAACTTATCAGATCATTTTTTTTGCTAATTGATATATATATTAGAAAGGAAAGAATATACAGGGGCATGCCCACTTCAAGACAGGCCAATGAGGGACTATCTAGGCACAAACTAAAAGGATCAGTTTGAGCATAGAAAGAACATCAAAAAGGGCAGAACAACCCCTAATCAGAAAATAACCAAATTATAAGAAAAATATTACAAGCATGTTTTTGAAACCATAAAGAAGGCCTAAGCCTATATTTAATGTCAACAACAATTCCTTCAAGGAGCTTCTAAGGTATGAAGTGGCCTTTATTATGAGCCCTAACATTCCTTTCCCTCCACATATGATAAGCATAGACATGCACTGCTAGAAAAGCCAAGGCCCTGTGTGCCCATGCAAGAAATTCAAATAAAGAGACTAAGAAGTCTGTCCAGGTGGTGTCCTTTAAAAAGAAGTGCACCATCTTGGCCAGGCTTTCTAAAATATGCCTACTAAAGGGGCACTGAAGAAATAAGTGATGGGTAGACTCCCTTCCTCCAACAAAAAGAAAACATTGATCAAGAACTGTAATGCCAAAAGAGGCCAACCTCTGCAGAGTATGCAACCTTCAAAGATAGACAAACCAATTGTGATGAGCATATCTATGCACATTAATCTTTTTCCAAACAACAGGAGCCCAAAGCACCTCAAGGCCCCTATGCCTGATTGAGTCTCATATGTGCCAAGCCTTAACCTTCTGCAAAGGTACAGTATCTCATAAAATGAATTCATTACCTGTTAGGTTAAAAGGAGGAAAATCAAACTCCAGGAGCCAACTCAATAAACCCTCATCAACATGGTGTAATTGTTATTCCTTAGAATAATGTCAATATTTGTAGAAGGGGGGGGGGGTTGAATACAAATATTAAAACTTTTTGTGTGTTCTAATATTTGTTCTTGATGTTTGATAGAATAAGAGAATAAGTTCGAACAAATTAATGCTGAAAAATAAAACTGAACAAAGAGATTTAAAATTATTGATGGATTGGTTTTTCCATCAATATATATTTTTGCTCAATGCTCCTAGGTTAGAAGAAACCTAGCTTCGTTTTTACAAGATTAGAAAACAAATCAACTGTTCTTACAAATGTGCTCTCAAGCTTGAACAGTTGATTGTAAAATAACGTCTAACTTGTATGTTTTCTAATAATGCTACTACACTTGTTTATATACCACAAGTGTTCTTTTACAATTCCTATTCTAGGATTGTTTCTACCTGCCTTCCTTTTACCTTTTTCTATTTTACAAAAAGGTTTGAAAGACAGCTTCTGATTGAGTCTTCACAGTCACTCTAGACTGTCTTCCATAGGAGTGCTTTTGTTCTCTGGATCTTCAACAGATATTCTTTCTGTGTTGTCACACTCAATTGATAATTTGTTGTTAAGCATATCAATTGATCCATTCTTTAATCCATCAACTGATGTACTTCTTCGATTGATCTTTATATCCATCGATTAATAAAAGATGTCTTATCGATTGATAGATGTTATCAATCGATATATCAGTCGATGGGTCTTCACATCAGTTGATGGTCTTCAATCCTTGGCTTGGCTTCTTCGATTGATCCTTCATCCATCGATGCTTCAATATCAATTGATCATCCTTCACTTGTGCAATTTCCTGTCTTCTCATAATTACAATTTAACAGTTTAATTTACACATCAATTGATGATCTATATCAATTGACTCTAACATCAATTGATGAACAAAATATCAATTGATTTACACCTTATCGATTGAAATAAACTAAGAAAACCTATGCTACAATCCAAATTATCAGTTGATTCATATAAACACTTCAACTGATAAATGGTTTCCTGATCAATTGATATTTATAACTTTCATATCAATTGATCAGTTACATCAAATAAAATTTCTATGATTCTAAGATTAATGTTATCATCAAATCACATGTAGATTCCTAACAATCTCCCCCTATTTGTGTCTATGTCATTAACAGGCATAAATCTACTTGATGATAACAAAAACCCTTAAAAAAAATTTACATTTAGATAGAATCAAGAAACTTAATTGGCACATTAATTTTGGAAGTACCAGATTGATAGATAACTCCTGCAAGTAGCTTCAAGGTCTTCATAGTCTCCTTGATTTAAATTAGCTTTTCTTCCCTCTCTTCTTAGCATTTTCCTTTAGTTGTCTCATGAAAGAACTTCTCAAGATTGCTTCATCCCTGTCAGTTTCTCCAAGTTGCCTCATAAGGTAATGTATTTCTTCATCTGTGATTTTGTCCAGATATTTGCAGATATCAAAGAACTTTGTATTGCCCTCTATATCTGTAAAAATCATAGCATACTTTGGCTCCAACACCACCTTTTTGACCTGTGACTTCCATAGCTTTTGAGGTGAATCAGGTTCAGCTTCAGCCTTGGATCTCCTTAACTTTGATATTTGCTGTTGAATCTCCTGAGCAATTGTAATGTTGAGTTTGTACCTTCTGTTGAGTAAAGGAAGAATAGTCTTTAAAACATTGTAGCTTTGCTTCATTATCACCTTCAATGAATAGATTGTTTTCACTCCATTTTCATACTCCAACCTCATTGATTCTTCATGGTTAGAGGTTGCAGGGTGAGTCCTTACTCCAATTAATCCTTTTTCATTGATTACTGGTATTCCCTTCAAATCATATCCTTCAATTGTGACCTCCTCCTTGATTTCTTCTTGTTGACCCTGGAGGTTTTCCTGAACCACTATTTCTTGAGTAGAACTTGACCTTTTCTTGGCCATAGTAACTTTTCTCTTTTTCCTCAGTTGTTGAACTATTAGTTGATCTTCCATATCCCATTCCATTTTCATTTGCCTTGCTATTTCCTCATTTTCTTTTTCTTTCTTTTTAGCATCTGACAATCCTGATGAAATGGCTTCTTGAAGAAGCTTCTGGCCAACTGGCTCTTTTGTCTTCTTCTTTTCTTCAATCATTATGGCTTTTCCCTTTTTCTTCTCTTTAAGGGCTTCTTGATCAACTGATAAAAAGGCTTCAGCATCTGAGTTGCTTTCCTTGGCAGCCTTTAGTGCATCTTCATTTATTTTTCTTGTTTGAGCAATGAACTCATCCAAGTCTCCTTTTTCTACTGCCTCTGTTACTAACTCAGTGTTTCTCCTTAGATCTTCAATTCTCTTCTTTTCTCTCTCAATCATTGATTGAGTTTCTTTCTCCCTAGAAATTCTCCTAGCTTCAAGATCATCATCAAACTTCTTGTAATCTTTCTTTTTCTGTTCTAAATTATCTTTTGGAGAATTAGATGACTTAGATTTCTTTGAAGATTGATTGTCCATGTTACTTCTGCTTTTATCTCTTCTGGGTGCAGAACTACCAATGCCACTTGACTTATCCATACCAGAACCACCTTTACCATCACCACCATCACCATCATCCTTCTTCTTTGTATTCTCCCCCTTTTTGTTATCATCAATTGGAGGGGGTGGTGGAAGTCTGTCAAGAAACTTTTGAAGAATGGAAGCATGGAGATTTTGACCTCTGATAATATCATCCATCTTCTTTTCCAGAGAACCTACTCTTGTCTCCAAAGATGTAAAATTTTTGGATTCTTTGAAAAGCTTGTCTTTGATGCTATTCATGGTGTTGAATGGTAGCTTCTCATCCAATCTCCTTTCCATTGCATCCTTGTTAGATGAGATAGAGTCCTTAATCCTCTCCAGTTCCCTCCTTACTCCTGTTACTGTCATCTTTTGTATTTTCATTGATTTTCTCATATAGTGAGCAATTCTCCTGTGAGTAGGATCTTCAATGTCTCCTTCCACCATTGTTCTTCTATATTGAGAGAGAATTTCAGTCTCAGCAGCTTTTAAGGAACCATCAATAGTGCTCATCCATGGCTCTTCATCAGAATCACTCTCTAACTCTTCAGGTGCCATATAACAAGTGTCTGTTGTATTGGAAATGCTTTCCTTCAGATTCCTGGTCCTTTGATCTGTATGATCAATGCCCAAGAGTTGTTCTGCATTCCTGTTACTTGAAGTAGCCAACCCTTGATATTGTGGATCAGGATGAATGAAATTCTTTAGATCCAATTCACCAGCATCTATTTCCTCTTCAAAGTCTTTAGCAATTCCACTCCCACTAGCTTCAGCATTATTTGCTCCCCCTATCTCCTTTACTCCTTCTGCCATCAGTTCAATTTCCAATTCCTGTGCAAAAAGTAGAATGTTTTTATCACTTTCACTCATCTCTCTATTTTGCATCAGGATCTCATCCTGGAATCTCACATCTCCCTCACTCATTTCTTGTGCACCTACTAAGGTGGGGCCCTCAAGTGTTTCACTCTCATTCCTGGAAGAAATATGAATGTTTTTACTCACTTCCTCTCCTTTTGCCAGGTTACAATCCTGCCTCTCACTCAACTCACTCAATCCTAAGAGTGTTTGTGCAACATCAATTGATTGAGCATCAATTGATGTATTGACATTATCAGTTGAAGTGGTGTTTGGGATATCCATCAATTGATGCATACCCATCGATTGATCTTGAGTATCGATCGATGGCTTATCAGTCGATGGCTGAATATCAATTGATGAAGGAACATCAATTGATGGAGAAGAAACAGTTGAGATAATTTGTGAAGTTATGTTTAAGATGATATTGGAAATAGAATCCTGAAAATTCTGAGAAGAAGATTCAGGAGAGAGTGTTGGCTTCTCCTTGAAAAACAAAGAAGGAGAATCTGAAAATGTTCGATAATCTATCAAAACATTTTCTGAAGAAGTTTGAGATGGGGAAAGAAGAATAGAAGAGATAGGAATTGAAAGAGAATGGGGTTGCATCTCATCATTTATATGAGATGCATCAAGCAGACTTTGTGAAGGCTCCTCCACAGTTTCCTGTGATTTTGCAGTATGTGATTCCCCAAGTGCAAAGGTGACTTTCTTTTCTCTTCTTTTGTATGGTGTTAGTGTTTTGGCTTTTGTGTCCCCAACTTGATTCTGTGCCCCTGGTTGTGGGCTATTTTTAATACTGTCATCCTTTTGAGAGGATGGCAATAGGGATGTGGTATTTTCCATGTTAACATCCACAGTATTTTGGGAGACTATGGAGTGGCTTGGTTGAGGTTGCACACCCTCACTCTCCTTATCCTTCTGGGTTCTTTGATGTTCCCCAGTTCCCTCACCACCTACATCCTCCTCTAATCTATCTACCACAATAGTTGATTTTCTTTTCTTGGTTTTTACAACAGCAGGTTTTTGAGAACCTGTTGAGGTTGGTTTCTTAGATTTGGATTTAGAGATTGGTTGTGTGGCTTGGGTAGGAGGGTTGGGGTCATTACTACCACCCTCCATAGTCACAGAAGGCAAAGAAGAATTAGGTTGAGAAGAGTTTAAAGTAGAGATAAATACCTGAACAAAAGGGGGATAGATCAATTCCACATTGCTGTGAAGATTGATCCTAACCAAGTCTTTAAAGACCCTTTTGTTTTGAGTCCAGCAATCCAAAATTTCTGTATTCCTGTCAATCTCAATATCCTTGACAAAGTGGTTAATAATAATCATAATAAATCTTGCATAATAAATATGATTAGATCTATTTATTTTATTCCCCAATTTGGCAGATATTTCATTGACTTCCCTAAGAGACTCTATTAAAACTTTGGAACACAAGCTCAACCTTAAGGAAGAAATAGAAGCATGTCTAAGGAATAAACTAGCTGAGTTAGAAACTAAATGCGAAGCTTATAAACTAGCAGCTAGTAAAGTGAATGTTGATAGTGGAACATTTAAGAAGATAACTGGAGTAGGTGTAGGACTTGACTATTCTAACTTATCGAAGAAGGATGGAAAAAGACCTATAGATACTAGTTCAAGTAAGATTAAAAATGAAATACCTAGCATTCTTAAATCTACTGTCAAACCTATCTTTAAACACTTCGTTCCTCAAGAAGAAGAAGAGACTGAATTATTAATTAGATATGAGTTAGAGATGGAAGATCGCCAGAGAGAACAACCGATAACTCCTATTAAGCAAGTTAAAATCAAATCCCCTAGAGAAGAATCTAGACCAGGATTAGGAGCTAAGGCCGTTAAGAATCAGGGTAAAAAGGAAAAGGGCATAAAGGAGGTTAAGGCAGAACGAGTAAAGAAAGCATGTTATCACTGTAAATCTACTGAACATCTTTCTTATGCATGTAAATCTAACGTGAATATTCCTGTTTCACATGCCATGCCTGTACCAGATACAATGAATAACATGCATCAGAATCATGCACAATGTGGTCAACCTAATTGTATGCCATGCACTTTTAACGTCATGCAAACTTTTGTAAATTTGATGAATGCAACTAGTCAAACATGTCTAAATACTGCTACTAGTTCTAATGTCAAGAAGAAGCATATGAGAGCTAAGACTGCCAGTCCTCCTAAAGTTAGGAGTGACAAGTCTTCTCCTAAGACTGACAAATCTGTCAAGTCTGAAAAAGGGAAAGACAAAGTCGAAAGCTCTAGTAATGTTAAAAAGAGTGCATCTCCTGTTATTATACCTGATAACTATCGATCTTATAGAAAAGCCGGGCCCAATCAAAGTTGGGTTCCGAAGAACGCCTAACCAATCTGTCATTGCAGGGCATTAAGCAGAAAAGAAATAAAGTCTTATGGGTGCTAGATAGTGGAGCATCAAGGCATATGACAGGAAACAAGTCCCTGCTTACAGAGTTGGTTATGAAAGCTGGCCCTTATGTTACCTTTGGAGATGACAGCAAAGGTGTGACGAAGGGATATGGCAAACTGAAGACTGGCAATGTCATCATTGAAGATATCTCTTATGTTGAGGGATTGAAGCACAATCTGTTGAGTATCAGTCAGTTCTGTGACAAAGGATATGAAATTGTCTTCAATAAGAAAGGCGTGTCAATCACTCACATTAAGGAAGGTTCATTGGCTTTAAGAGGAGTTCGTAAGGCAGATCTTTTTGTTGCAGACATGGATTCGGCAAATCAGAATGAAGTCACCTGTTTCTACAGCAAAGCTTCAGATGATGAAAGCTGGTTATGGCACAAAAAGCTATCTCACTTAAACTTCAAAACAATGAATGCTCTCGCGAGGCGAGAATTAGTGAGAGATCTACCACAGATGGAGTTTGCTCCTAAAGGACTCTGTGAAGCTTGTGAAATGGGAAAGTCAAAGCGAGCATCACATAAAAGTAAAGAAATTTCTAGTATCACTGAGCCTTTACAACTTCTTCATATGGATTTGTTTGGCCCAGTGAATGTCCTATCCTTATCTAGGAAAAGATATGCTTTGGTAATCGTGGATGACTTCTTCAAGTATACATGGGTATTGTTCGCAATGACGAAAGACGAAGTACCTTTCCTAATCATTAATCACATCACTCAAATTGAGAATGTTTCAACACTTACTGTAAAGACGATTAGAACAGACAACGGTACTGAATTTAAGAATGCAGTGCTGAATGACTTCTGTGTATCTAAGGGAATACGTCGTCAGTACTCAGCCCGGAGAACTCCACAGCAAAATGGAGTAGTTGAAAGGAAGAACAGAACTTTGGTTGAAGCAGCAAGAACATTGTTGTATGATTCAAAACTTCCTCTTTACTTTTGGGCCGAAGCAGTGAGTACAGTGTGTTACACTCAGAATAGAACCCTAATCATAAAAGATAAAGAAAAGACACCATGTGAACTAATGAATAACAGAAGACCTACAATCAAATACTTTCATGTCTTTGGAGCTAAATGCTATGTGCTTATAGATAATGAAAATCTAGGAAAATTTGCAGCAAAAGCTCGTGAAGGAATCTTTGTTGGCTATTCTACAGATGTGGTGGTAGCTTATCGGGTATTCTTAGTGAATGATCGAAAAGTGACTGAAAGCTACAACGTCAGATTCGACGATACCAAACTCCCATCAATATCTAAAGATTCTAGTGAACCAGAGTCCCTTAAATTTCAGAATCTGGACTTAGATGAACTTGAAGATGAACCTGAGTTGGTTATCATTTCAAATGTTCCAAGTGTTCGTGAAGAAACATCTGAGCTTAATGAACAATCGAATCCTACAAGATCAGAAGAAACTTCTTCCGCACGATCCTGCAACAACTCAGGGGGAGTAAATAGCAGCTCAAGGACAAGCGTTCAAGGCTCAAGACGAGATGACACTAGTTCTGTAGGAGCTGGCAATAACTCAGGGGGAGTTAGTGGAAGTACCACAAGTAGTCAACACAACAACTCAGAAAGTCAAGCTGAATCATCAAGACAATTTCCAAGAGAACGAGTATGGAGTAGAGACCATCCGTTTGAATTAATAATTGGTGATCCAGATGCTGGTGTGACTACTAGAAGAACTGCAAGAGCTGACATGGCTAATATTTGCTTATATTCTGGGTTCTTATCCAAGCTTGAACCTAAAGAAATAGAAGAAGCTCTTGGTGATGCTGATTGGGTAATTGCAATGCAAGAAGAGCTCAATCAGTTTGAAAGGCAGAAAGTTTGGAAGCTGGTACCCCGACCGAAGAACAAATCAGTAATTGGAACTAAGTGGGTATTCAGAAATAAACTGGATGAAGACGGACTTGTAACGCGAAACAAGGCTCGTTTGGTAGCGAAGGGTTATTCTCAAAAAGAAGGTATTGATTATGATGAGACCTACGCTCCAGTTGCAAGACTTGAGGCAGTCAGGATGTTCTTGGCCTTTGCAGCACACAAGAACTTCAAGGTTTTTCAGATGGATGTGAAAAGTGCCTTCCTGAATGGAGAGCTAGAAGAAGAAGTATATCTGGAACAGCCACCTGGCTTTGTTGATCCAGAGCTTGTAGATTTTGTGTACCTTCTCTTCAAAGCTGTCTATGGCCTCAAACAATCCCCAAGACGATGGTATGAAACCCTATCCTTGTTCTTAATTGCAAGTGGTTTTACTAGGGGAGTAATTGATAAAACATTGTTCTATAAAAATGTAAAAAGTGATTTAATACTTGTTCAAGTCTATGTGGACGATATTATTTTTGGGTCATCTAATGAGCGCTTGTGCGAGAAATTTGCCAAGTTAATGCAGGATAAGTATGAGATGAGCATGATGGGAGAGCTGTCCTTCTTCCTTGGATTACAGATCAGTCAAAGAAAAGATGGAATCCTTATCTGTCAGTCCAAGTACATCAAAGATTTACTCAAGAAGTATAATCTAGAAGATGCATCAACAGCTAAGACTCCCATGGCAACAGCCACGAAGCTTGATGAAGACAAATCAGGTAAACCAGTTGACATCACAAGCTATCGAGGTATGATTGGCTCACTCCTCTATTTAACTGCAAGTAGACCCGATATTATGTTCGCAACTTGTTTGTGTGCAAGGTTCCAAGTGGATCCTAGAGAATCACATCTCATAGCCGTCAAACGAATCTTTAGGTATCTCAAGGGAACATCAAATCTAGGGATTTGGTACCCAAGAGATACAAGTTTTAATCTAATTGGCTATTCGGATTCAGACTATGCAGGTTGCAGGATTGATAGAAAAAGCACATCTGGTGCATGTCAATTTCTTGGCAGAAGATTGGTGTCCTGGCAAAGCAAAAAGCAACACACAGTATCTACTTCTACTGCTGAAGCTGAGTATATTGCTGCTGGAAGCTGTGTAGCTCAAATACTGTGGATGAGGAATCAATTGAAAGATTATGGCATGGAGCACAAAAAGATTCCAATCATGTGTGACAACACAAGTGCCATTGCCATGACCAACAATCCTGTAGACCACTCAAGAACCAAGCATATAGATATCAGGTATCATTTCATTAGAGAACATGTCGAGGAGGGGACTGTGGAGCTACATTTGGTGCCCACAATGCAACAAATTGCAGATATATTCACTAAACCTCTTGATGAAGTAACATTCAATAGGTTGGTTGGTGAATTGGGAATGCTTAACACAAGTTAGTGATTTCTGCTATCTGCAAAATTTCAGTTTTTAATCATGAACATATGTTTTTAGTCTTGTCATTTGCCTATTTTATTGATACAAAGTTGAAAACATATGTAAATAATCTCTACAATTGCTCAAAATATCACTTCTGCATGCTAATTAATCATTATGGACTTAGACTTTAAAATGATCAAGTAGTGAGTATTTTAGGATGCATGTTGTGTTATTTTACATGAATTCATTGTGTCTTATGTGTCATTATTAGTTAAATCTTTGAATTTATGCTGGTATGATTGCATGATCATAGGGGGAGTTAAATTCATATTATTCTAATTTTTTTTTTTTGGATGAATTTACCTGTGTTTTTCATGTAATTTTGTTTAATTTAAGAGACCTTAGAATTGTCAAGGAATGTTTTTATTATTTGCTTTGATAAAAATCCTTGAATTGATGTTTATCTTAATTTGGCAAAATTTTAATTGTTGTTTTTATTGCAAAAATTGCCAAATTATTATGACTATCTTCAAAATTAAAAAATTTTGAAAATTCTTAGTCTGGGAAGAATATTCGAATTTTTTTTTTTTCAAGTCTGGGAAATTGTTCGAGTTAATCTCTATCTCGAACATTATCTCGAATATTCGACTTGATGTTCGACTTGAGTCCCATCTCGAACATTATCTCGCATATTCGACTTGATGTTCGACTTGAGTCCCATCTCGAACATTATCTCGAATATTCGACTTGATGTTCGACTTGAGTCCCATCTCGAACATTATCTCGAATATTCGACTTGATGTTCGACTTGAGTCCCATCTCGAACATTATCTCGAATATTCGACTTGATGTTCGAGATAGTATTCCCAGGTTTGTACTTGAAATTTTACTCACTTTCTTTGGAATTTTGTCTTAATATTCGAGATAGGATTCCCTGGTGGGTTTATTCTGCTGTATTAATTGATCCAGTGATAATTTGTTCGAGTTAGTGTCATCTCGAACTTTATCTCGAATATTCGACTTGATGTTCGAGATAGCTCCTATCTCGAAACTCATCTCGAATTTCGACTTAGATGTTCGAGATAGTGTTCGACTTGATGTTCCCCTGTATGTACTTAACGTTTTTTTCCTTTTTCACAGGGATATTCTCGTCTTTGCACATATATGCCTATATATACAACATTAACCCGTCTTTCTTTTCACTTTTACCTAATTGTTTTAACCCTAAATTTTTACAGCCCCCACCCTACCTCCCTGCGATTTCAAACAGTCATTGCTCTGTTCATTCGAGTTGTGTTAAAACTCTTACATATCTCGAACTGCTGCCCGTTTTATATTTACTATTCTCTGTTTGCCCTGTTATTGTGTATTTGGACCCGTCTGTTCATCTGTTCAGTTTGTCATATACACACATATACACACAACTATCACGGTTATTTACAAACATAGTTTAGTTTTTATATCACTGCTTTGGGGTTGCATTATTTACTGGACTGGATTTTGGTTGTTTTGATTTTGATTATAATTAATTCCGTAGTTTAGTTCACATCGGCTGTTCATCTTCTCGATTCTCTAAAAGGAATTAATTAGATTAAATTTTTTCCTTACGTATTTACGTTACTTGTTTCTTTTCAAAATATCACATTAACTCAAGGAAAATTATTTTACAAATGGCTCACCAATTTATTCTTGCGAAAAATAATTTTTATAACATTAGTACGGAAATTGGTGATCATCTCCCGCGCTTCAAGTTTTGGATACGATTTCTTAATTTGTACTCCAAGGCTAGTGTTGCTTTTACTGCTAAACCAACACTAGTCCATGATGCTTTACAGCAATTATGGACTAGTGCGGTTACTTTTGGGAGCAAAAATACCCCCTATGGTTTCAGGTTTACCTTGGCGGGTCAGGAATATGAAGTAACGGAGGAAGTGTTCAACAGGGTTCTGGGATTTCCAGTTAAAGATGTTTATGACCCTGAACCTTCAACGGCAGATCGTCTCAAATTCTTTGAGGAGATTGGATGTTATCCTCCTTCTGGACGGATCTTAGCTGGCGCCATCCAGAAACAATACTTCCAGGTGGAATGGAATTACTTCTTCGAGGCCATCACGAGATGTTTTCGGCCGCGCGAAAAAGATTATCATCAGATTCCAATTCCCATACAGATCTTTGCAGTTTCCCTAGCCCGTGAACTGGACATTAATTATGGAAGAATCGTTCTTTCCGAAATAGTGGCTACAATGGGATCATCTGAAAACAGAAACCTTGCAACTACTAATGTTGTATGCTGGTATCCTCGTTTCTTACAAATGCTCATTAATTATTTAGTTCCAACTAATGCTTTAGCTGTAAGACAGGCATTTGCATCGAGTAAAACATCTGCATCACTTGGCATGGGCACCAAGTCACTCACAACAATTGCGAACCAGGATAAACATCACACTAAAGCACTGATTATTCATGCTAATATTCAAGTGTGGCTTCAGTATGATGCAGGTATTACTAGTATGGCGGGAACCTCGCACGTATCTTCACATGCTCAGAATCCATCTACACATGCTGACGCATTTCAAGGGATTCCTGAAGAGCCTCAAAGTGATGAAGATGATGATGGCCACTCTCACGGTCAAAGGGAAAGACAAACTACTCCTCATGCTGATCCTGATCCCTTTGCTGACCAAGGTAATGAAGGAGGTAATTTCTATGAACAAGAGCAACTCTCTGTTCACACTACTGCTACTTCTTCATCTAAATCTGATTCCATTGCCCAAGATTCTGCTAGCCCGCAGGATCTATCCCAGGGTGCGAGCTATATTTCTGACTCTGAGTCTGAAACTCTTGATTCTTCTATTTCACCCTTGCTGACGGGAGTTAAAAGGCTGGCATCTGTAGATTTAGGTGAGAGCTCGGAGAGTGACCCCGAAGTGCAGCCAATTATTCGGAAGAAAGCCAAATTTTCACATGCTGCAACTTCTTCAGCCCAGTCCAAACCTAGAATGTCATTCACACCCACTCCACCTCACGAGAGTGGTTCTACCTTTGCACATTCTACACCTAAGAATCTTGGTGAGGATCTGGAGCCTTCTGAAGAGCCTGTTGCTTCAGACAGGCCTGAAGCTTTCATTGCTTCTGAAGTACCTTCACCGGTACATACTGATGCTGCAGAGAGGATCGGTTCTGATGTTGTACTAGAACACTCTGCAGCCTCTCAACCTGAGATTCCACCTCAGGATATGACAGAAACAGATCCCATAACTGCTACTCACTTTACTTATCCAGTTTCTGCAGGTACTGCTTTCACTTTCAGGAATATTATTGAAGACATACACGAGCGTGAGACAGGGAGTGTGTGTGAGCGTTTAGGGAGTGAGGGACCTTCATTTTCAAGGCCCGAAACCGAGCGACAAACAGTAACAGAACGATTTTTAGAGCGAGGACACCCAAGCCAAACACCGTCCCTTAATCTTGAAAATCTTCACACTCGTATGACAATAATGGAAAATGAAATAAAGCAGTTTGGACAGTCAATGGGGCAGTTAGGGATCTATGTTGGTGACAACAAGCGCGCTCTAGATGACTACGCAGTACGAATGGCAAGTCAAGCAACAGCATTCGATGATTTGGCAAACAAGGTAAATGACTTGGGCCATGCTGGTGGTGTCTTGGGCAGCACTCTTTATGATAGGATGGGAGCAGTGGAAAGCATAATGCATACAATGGCAACGGAGATAAGCAGAATGTTGTATGCAGTTAGGAGCTTTGTTCCCCCAGAGTGCTTTGACGATCAAACTACTCAGGCTCCCCCTGATACTGATGATGCTGGTGGTGCTGGTGGTGCTGGCGGTGCCAGTGGAGCTAGACCCTCGGGTTCTGGTTTTGGTGGTTCCTATGCTACTGGTGGATCTGGAGAGAAGGGTGATGGTCAGGATAACTCACCTAAGGGGGAGAGTGGAAAAGAGACGAGACAGCAGTCGCTAATTATTGAAGAAATTGAAGAACAGACTGATCTTGTCAAAGAAAATGAGCCAGTAATTGATGAGGAGGCTCAAAGAAAGAGGAAGGGTAAGGCAGTGGTGGCTGAACAAGAAGAGCCATTCATTGACTTGAGTCATCATCAGGAAAAGGCACATGCAGTACTTGATTCAGATTCTGATATGGAGGATGTTCCGTTAGCACATGCTATTAGAAGATCTTTGAAGGAACAAGGTGGAGGTGCTGGAATGTCTTCCGGACAGCCTGAAGAAATACCTGTTGATAAGGAAACTCTAGAAGCCCAACAGCTGGCCTTGGAACAAGCTCAATTCTATAAAATGAAGATGATGCAGGATGAGGCTGTTTTTCTTGAAAAGAAAGCGGAGCTTAAGGAGAAACAGTATGATCATGAGCTTGCAAGGTTAGCTGATCCTCAAGTGGATCTGGACAAGAAAAGGATAGGACAGAAATGGGATGATGCAAGGAAGATTCTATCGGGAGTTTGTACAAAAGGAACTCATAACAAAGAGGCGGAAGACTTGTTCTACAACTTGAACTTGCAGAATCCACTGATTGTTGACTACATAAATGCTTTGAAAAGGTTGATCTCAAAAGTCAGAGTTGGATATAATGCAATGGTTAAGGAATGGCATGTCATCTTGTCTTTAATCGAAGGAGTCCCGACATCTTTCTTGTATGTGGATGATCAATTCATCTCGAGAAGATCTGCGTCAGAGTTGTTCTTGCTAGCAACAAAAATTCAATATTCTCAAGATGAGGAGCTTAGCATTCTGTATAGAGATCAGTTAATGTAGCTAGTAGAGGACAAGGGACCAGAATTCTCAGCAAATCCTGATGTTGTCCGGATGGTAGTTGATGGAAAGATGAAGAGGGTTAGTTTAGAAGAAAATGATCTAATGGCTCTACCGGTAGAATCCCTAAAAGCTGTCTGTAGGCAAATGATGAGTAAGGGATTCACTTCTGACATCAAGGAGAAGTCAGTGGAGTTCATTGAGAGGGTCATATTCAAGATGAGCAATGAAATCTAGAAGTGTGACATTATTGCTCCAAACCCTCTAGACAATGTAAAGATTGAGCCGGAGCTAATTGAAAGAAAGTGGAATATTCTACAAGCTGTTAAGAATGTAGATGAAGCTCTGACTCTTCCTTCTGGATCTCTGGAACAAGGAGAAATAAGGGAGGCAGTTGGTGTTCCAGGGAGAGATAGTGTATACTGGATACACTCATATGATGATGACACAGCTGATGCTTTAGCATTCATAGACGCAGACCAAAATCAAACATTGTTGCATATGAGTAGGAAATGGTTGCTGCAGACTCAAGATGCTGCTTTTCTGGAGAGAGTTATAGAAGTATTCAAATGGGGCGAAGTGGAGAATGAGAATGTAGATGAGAAGCAGAGACTCCTGAAGTACTTATCTGAAGTAGTAGTGGAAAAGAAGAGAATGGAGCGAGATGCGGCTAGTGTCTACAATACTAACCGTGTTAAGGGCTACCCTAAAATGATCTACTGTCAGTTTAAGGCTGATAAGTCTCATTGGAAGTCACAGCTCATAATGAAAAATTTTGAGGACATTCCAAAGATCAGAACTACTCAGGAGGTGGACAAACTCAGAAGGCTTTTCAGGCATCCTTATCCAGAGCCCAGGAATCCTTTAGAAATGGAAGCGGTAAGTCTGTTGAATGCAAGGTGGAAGCAGCTTCATGATCCAGTTTACAAGAAAGAACAACAACAGAAGGAAAGGCGCAAAAGGTTGAAGGAAGAGAAGCGCCAAGCTGAAGAAGTTAGGAAGAAGAGACGGAATTAGAATTAACGATCAGAGTGGTGTGAACTTGAAGTTGGAAAAACTTCATATCTTTTTGGTTGCTTTAACTCACTTGAGGAAAATTCACCTGATCACGGTATGCGAGATAGGCTAACTTACCATACTGTAACCGTGAATCAGAGTGGATCCAATAAGGTGATATAAGTTTGACTGAAAGGTTTGAAATAATCCAGGTGATAGGAATCACTCAAATGATCTTTAATTCGAAGTTCGAATTTTCTGTCTAGCTTAAGTCTTATTTATTCTAGCTCTTTGAATTGTTTTCAAGTTTATTTCAGTTGTAATTCAAACAAGATAGTAATGTTATTTATCTTTTTCTCGTCTCATTGTTTAGTTGAGTTATCCCTTTGTTAATTTGAATGTCATTGTTAGACTATCAAATAGGGGGAGATTGAAAGGCAGAGTGTCTAAACTTGTAACACTATAACTTATGTAACTCAACTAAAATAAAAGATACTTAACCAGAAGACAATCAAGAACTTGAAGCCACAAAGAAATCAATGCTAAATGAAGACAGTGTAATTGATACAATTCAACATGTTAACTATGATCAAATAAAGAAGAAATCATTGAAAGAAGTTCAAGTCAGAGTTGTTCATGCCTCAGTGATTTGTAACCTAAAGATTCAAGATCATAGCAATCAGTATCAATAAGACTAATTGATTTCAAGTGAACAAGAAGGAAAGCAATATTTGGAAAGCCACATTACTAATCGAATATGGTAATCTATTCAAGAAGCAGAAACACTATCAAGACTAGTCACTTATGAATCAGACCATTGCATCAAGTGTCAGGACATTGATAGCATGTTTATGTCAGTAATAGAGATCCAGGTTCAAGAGCTTGTTGAAGAATATGGAAGACATAAAGAAATCACAAGTTCAAGATGTTGCATTGAAGTTTCAAGTTGAAGCCCAGAATTTCTCTAAGTGCAAAATGTTCTAGATAGCCAAGTAGAACATTCCTATGTAGAAATTCTACTTAGATGTTCGAGATAGCCAAGTAGAACATTCCTATGTAGAAATTCTACTTAGATGTTCGAGATAGCCAAGTAGAACATTCCTATGTAGAAATTCTACTTAGATGTTCGAGATAGCCAAGTAGAACATTCCTATGTAGAAATTCTACTTAGATATTCGAGATGGCCAAGTAGAAATTCTCAAGTAGATATTCTACATGGAGGGCAGTTTCAACATGACACATGGCATCATCTAATTGGCAGATTTCCAAGCTTTCAAGATAAGATAAGATTTATGTGGACAACATTGGGCCACGTACATCTTAGTCTTTGAAGTCTACAGGACATAGATTACAAGTAGTATAAATAGAAGTACTTGTGTTTTATTTAGAGAGAGAGCAATATTTTCGAGAAAAACACTTGTAAAAGAGAGAGAGTATATTCACCAAGCTTAGTATCATTTACTACCCTCTTTACTTCTGATGTACTTTGTAATGAATGTTGTAGCAACCTTTTCAAGATATATATAAAACATATATTCCTTGAATCAGTATGTTCATTTATTACATTGCATTTATTGCTTCTTAAATTTGTAAAGTTGTATTCACCCCCCCTCTACAACACATTTGGACCTAACAAGTAACAGGCTTCCTAAATTATGATATCTATCATATAAAATGCTATACCCTACTTGTTGCATACTTGTTGTTATTGCATCAAAATTACTAACCTTACCAGAAAAACACTTTATTAAAGCATCAAAGAAATATGACCATTCTTTTCTTAGATTCTTTCTAACAATACTACCTAGACTAGCATCAGGAGCAGTATAATTGATTTCCCTAAGCATGTTTCTAATATCTGTGTCAGTGGGTGCATTTTCGGTATTATTTGCAGGAATATTTAAACACTCACCCAAGACCACAGTGGTTAGAATATACCTTTGTCCTTTGCATTCAAAGGAGATTGTAGAAAAATTATCTGCTACTTCTGCTGTTGTCCAGAATTCTTCAACTAGATTGCACACTATTTTTGGTGCTTCTGAGAGGGCCTTTGCAATTTTTGAACTCCTTAGAAATTCCATTAGGGGATGAAATTCTGTTGGGGCTTCCTCCACCATAGTGCAAGCAACGAAGTTGTTGAGCTCATAGTAGAATCCAGATTGTGAGACTTTCTTTGAAGATGCCATTATCGAGTTTGAAGATTTATAATATAATTAACTGGCAAACTTGTTAGTAATTATAACAGAAACAATAATTAGACAGTAGCAGTTTAGGGTTCTTAGCAAGAGATAGATACAGAGTAAGTTCAAAGATTGATAAAGAGAAAGAGATAGAGAAGTCGTTAGTAAAAATTGCAAGTAAGAATTAAAAGATGTTTTAATCTCACTATTTATATTTACTGATTTCTCAATCAATTACTTACTCAAAATAGAACAAAATTGACTGTTGGAAGAGTATTTAAGAGTAAAAGTTACCAATTTTGGCAATCGACTGATATACATACAGGAGTGTATGTATTAATCAATTGATAAAATAAGTAATCAACGGCTAGAGTTTGTACAGATCGATTAATGACTTGGACTATTAAAATTCCAGGTCATCGATTGATAAATTGCTTATCCATCGACAGGTACAATTATCCATCGATAGACAAATTATATCATTGATTGATATATCTATCTGTCGATAGTTACCCCTATCCATCGATAAACAAATATATCATCAATTGATATATTTATCTGTCGACAGCTCCAATAATATCCATTGATATGTACAATATTTATCAGTTGATTATTGTGGAATCAATAAATTAACATAATCAATGGCTACAATCAATATAATTACATAACTTGTCAGACATTTAAAGAATTAAATATAATTAAGCATTCCTAAATCACAGATCAATCTATTGAAGGTAGATTCATCTAATGGTTTGGTAAAAATGTCTGCAAGTTGTCTTTCACTAGGGACAAAATGTAATTCAACTGTATCATTCATTACATGTTCCCTAATGAAGTGATACCTTACATCAATGTGCTTGGTTCTAGAATGTTGCACAGGATTTTCTGTTATAGCAATGGCACTTGTATTATCACAGAAAATAGGAATCTTGTTCAAGTTGAACCCATAGTCAAGTAGTTGATTCCTCATCCATAATATTTGTGCACAGCAACTTCCAGCTGCAATGTATTCAGCCTCTGCAGTAGATGTAGACACTGAATTCTGCTTCTTGCTAAACCATGAGACAAGCTTATTTCCTAGAAATTGACAGGAGCCTGTTGTACTTTTTCTGTCAATTCTGCAACCTGCATAATCTGCATCTGAATAGCCAATTAGATCAAATCCAGAATCTCTAGGATACCAAATTCCAAGATTTGGAGTTCCTTTGAGATATCTGAATATTCTTTTTATTGCAATCAAATGAGATTCTCTAGGATCAGCTTGAAACCTAGCACAAAGACATGTAGCAAACATTATATCTGGCCTACTTGCAGTTAAATAAAGTAATGAGCCAACCATGCCTCTATAACTTGAAATGTCCACTATTGCTTCCTTAGTGTTTAATTCAAGTTTAGTTGCAGTGGCCATGGGAGTTTTAGCAGAAGAACATTCACTTAAATCAAATCTCTTTAATAAATCAGAAATATATTTGGTTTGATTTATGAAAATACCATTTTTGACTTGTTTGATTTGCAAGCCAAGAAAGTAGGTAAGTTCTCCCATCATGCTCATTTCATATTTACTCTGCATCAACTTAGCAAACTTTTTACAAAGTTTTTCATTAGTTGAGCCAAAAATAATGTCATCTACATAGATTTGAACAAGAATCATAGAGCCATTTACATTTCTATGAAAGAGAGTTTTATCAACAGTACCTCTTGTGAAGTGATTCTCAATCAAGAATTTAGACAAGGTGTCATACCAGGCTCTAGGTGCTTGTTTTAATCCATAAAGTGCCTTGAGAAGATAGTATACAAATCCAGGATGAATAGGATCAATAAAACCAGGAGGTTGTTCTACATATACTTCTTCTTCTAGTTCTCCATTGAGAAAAGAACTTTTCACATCCATCTGATACACCTTGAAATTTGCATGAGCAGCATATGCTAAGAAGATTCTGATTGCTTCCAACCTTGCAACTGGTGCAAAGGTTTCATCAAAATCTATGCCTTCTTCTTGTGAATAGCCCTTTGCCACTAATCTTGCTTTATTTCTTGTCACTGTACCAGATTCAACCATTTTGTTTCTGAACACCCATTTTGTACCAATGATAGACTTGTTCTTTGGTTTGGGCACCAGCTTCCATACCTTGTTTCTTTCAAACTGATTCAACTCTTCTTGCATAGCAATTATCCAATCAGGATCATTCAAGGCTTCTTCAATCCTTTTTTGTTCTTCTTGAGACAGGAAGCTACTATACAAGCATTCATTTTGAGTTGCACTTCTATTTTTGACACCATCATTTGCATCTCCAATTATTAATTCAAATGGATGGCTTTTTGTCCATTTCCTTTGTGATGGTAAACTTGTCCTTGAAGATGATGCTTCATGATCATTGGAAGTGTTATGATCATTGTGATGTGATTGACCATTTGAGAACCCTCCCCCTGAGATGGACACTCTTCTTGAAGATTGTTGAGCAGAGTTAATATCCATCGAATTATTATCAATTGATGTATTATCAGTCGATTGATGATTGTCAACTGATAAGTTATCTGTTGATGCATTGACATCAATTGATGGGAGGATTCTAGGTACTTGAACTCTTGTGTTTTCCACATCATCATCACTATCTTCAATATTACTTGAGGATTCATTTTCAAACTGCAATAGATCATGAAATCCTTCATCAAACAACCCTTGAATTTTCTTGTCATCAAAGACTACATGCATAGATTCCATAACAATGTGTAATCTAAGATTGTAGACTCTGTATGCTTTGGTTGTTATTCCATATCCAACAAATATAGCTTCATCAGCTTTGGCTTCAAATTTTCCTAGATTTTCACCTTGATTTCTCAGTACAAAGCATTTGCAGCCAAAGACATGAAGAAAATTAACTGTTGGCTTCTTGTCTTTCTTTATCAATTGATATGGTGTTTTGCCTTGAAATCTATTGACCATGGAGATATTTTGAATGTAACAAGCAGTATTAATTGCTTCTGCCCAGAAGTATGTAAGTAGTTTTGCTTCTTCTAACATAGTTCTAGCAGCTTCAATTAAGGTCCTATTTTTCCTTTCAACTACTCCATTTTGCTGTGGAGTTCTTGGAGCAGAGAAATGATGAGTGATACCTTTTTCTTCACAGAATTCTCTCATGGTTGAATTCTTGAATTCAGTACCATTATCACTTCTAAATTTCTTGACCTTCCATTCAGTGCCATTGTCAACATTCTTCACATGATTGATAATTAATTTGCTTGCCTCATCCTTAGAATGTAAGAAATATACCCATGAAAATCTTGTGAAGTCATCCACAATTACTAAGGCATATTTCTTTTTGGCAATTGACATGATGTTGACTGGTCCAAATAAGTCCATGTGCAGTAATTCCAGAGGCTTATCAATTGATGATTCAGACTTTGACTTGAATGATGCTTTTCTTTGTTTTCCCTTTTGATAGGCATCACATAGTCCATCCTTGGTGAATTCCATCTGTGGAATGCCTCTAACCAGATTCTTTCTAACCAATAAATTCATGGCTTTGAAATTCAAGTGGGCTAGTTTCTTGTGCCAAATCCAACTTTCATCTGTATTGGCTTTGCTAAGTAGACATGTCATTGAATTTGCTTTTAGAGAGAGAAAATCAGCCACATAGACATTTCCTTTTCTTTCTCCCGTTAAGAGAATTTCACCAGATTCTTTGTTGGCTATGATGCATGATTCAGTTGTAAACCACACACCATTACCATTATCACACAGTTGACTTATACTGAGCAGATTGTGCTTCAATCCATCAACCAGTGCTACAGTTTCAATGATAATATTTTCTTTTGCAATTGAGCCATATCCCAGAGTAAAACCTTTGCTGTTATCTCCAAAAGTAACTCCTGGGCCAGCCTTTTCCACAAACTTTGTGAGCAGGGACAAATCTCCAGTCATGTGCCTTGAACATCCACTATCCAAATACCAGAGATTTTTCTTCCTATTTCCCTGCACACACATAAAACAATCAAGTTGCTTTTGGTACCCAAGTTACCTTGGGTCCTCTTTTATTAGTTGCAGCTTGAGCCCCTGTTGTCAACTTAGGTTCCTTTTGTTTTGGTGGGTTTAAATCCACTTTATCTTTGGGAGTTGACTTTTGGGGCTTTGACACCTTAGAACTCATGGCAGAATTTCCATGGATTTCATCATTTACATTAGGCATGTTCCATGGCATACCAGGCATGTTCATATTAGGATATGCAAAGAAGGGATTATACATGTATGGAACTTGTGCATAAGGCATATGAACATTAGGTGCAACCAAATTAGAAGACATGGCATTCATGAGCATAGGACTGGTAAACATGGCATTTGCAGTCATGGCATGTATATTTAAATCATTTGTAGATATAGATTTCTTTTCATTCTTGCATTGCATGGACAAATGATTTACACTACCACATTTAGCACATACCTTTCTAGGGGCATACATATCAGGAGTGTAGTTGTTGTGCTTATTTATGCCTACTTTACAATTCCTATTATTTTTCTTTTTCTCAGACTTGGGTTGAGTAATTTCCACAGGTGCTATCTTTTCTAATTTTTCTTTTAGTTGTTTCTTGGATAAGCTTCCTATATTGATTTTCTCAGCCTCAGCCTCAACTTGATTTTTGGTTTCCTTAACAAACTTAATAGGAGTGCTAAATTTGTTCTTTTTATTAGCCATTGATGATTTACTTGTCGATGGATGCTTATCGATTGATTCAGCATCAATCGATTGATAATCCTTATCAGTTGATGAAGGATTAGCAGTCGATTGATCTTTATCCATTGAAGTATCAGCCAATGACTTGCCTATTGATTTGGGGAGTTCTCCTAGAGTATCTACACCCTGAACATCAATAATTTGTTTGGCAGTTTTAGCATACCTATTCCATTTGCTAATGGTTTCAATTTCTTCAGCCAATTGTTCTTTCAACAATTCTTCTCTTTTCAAATTGTTTACTAGTTCATTCCTAGCATCCTTTCTTTCCTGCTTAAATCTTTCTAAACAAACAAGTTCATTTTCAAGAAAAATATTCCTCTCAGTTAAGGCATCAATGGTGCTCTTTAACTTGAGATTTTCTTTGTTTAGAGATTTTAGAGTGACATGCAAATTGTACAATTCATTGGACATTTCATTAATAGTACTATTGCATTCATCAGCTGAAAGCTCAGAAAAGTTTGTAGCTAATACCTGATTAGATGCTGAACTAGCTTCTTCATCTTCATGGTTGGCCATTAATGCTAGATTGATATATTCTTCAGAATCACTATCTTCAGCAGCCCAGTCCTTCTCCTCAGTGACACAAGCCTTTTCTTTCTGTTTTAAAAGGTCAAAGTATTTCTTCTTATAGTCAATACCCTCATATGACTTTGCCTTTTCTTGTTTTGGCTTCCTGCACTCATTTGAGAAATGACCAGCCAATCCACAGTTAAAACATTTGAATTTAGATCTATCAACCAAATTTTTTATTTTGATTGTTACTTCTAAACTGGGATCCAGGCCTTTGAGCATATGGATTCTTCTTGAATTTTAGCTTTGAAAATTTCCTTGATAGAAATGCAAGGTGCTCATCAATCTCATCCAAATCATCCTGAGAGCATGTTTCATCTTCTTCACACTTGCTCTTTCCTTTTCTCTTGAATGATTCTTCAACAGCATCACCAGCCATCATGACAGACTCTTCTTCATAGCCATTTTCTTTCTTCTCTTCATTTCCCTTGACTACAAAAGCCACAGTTTTCTTTTTTCTTTGATTCTTCTCAATCTCTTCATCTTGTTGGATTTCCAACTCATATGTCTTGAGAATACCATAAAGTTTCTCTAGTGTAAAATCCTTGAAGTCCTGAGATTGTCTAATGGAAACAGTCATTGGTTTCCATTCTTTTGGAAGAGATCTAAGAAATTTTAGATTTGTATCCTCAGTTGCATAAACCCTACCATATAGCTTCAGTCCATTTAACAACTTCTGAAATCTGCTATAGGTGTCATTGATAGATTCTCCACTCTTGAAATGAAATGATTCATATTTTTGAATCAAGAGTTGCATCTTGTTTTTCCTTACTTGTTCAGTTCCTTCACACAGAGTTTGAAGTGTATCCCATACTTCTTTTGATGAAGTACAGTTTATAACATTGTCAAACATATCTTTATCTAGGCCATTAAACAGAATGTTCATAGCCTTCTTGTCTTTGAGTACTTCTTTTTCATCCTCTTCTGTGAACTCAGAAATGAGTTTTGGAACATGTCTGTCAAGTGCAGGAGTTCCATCAGGGTTTACACCTGTGACTAGCTTCATGGGAACATGAAGACCTTTCTCTATGCAGTGAACATAGGAAGGGTCAAGAGAAAGAAGATGCAGATGCATTTTGATCTTCCATGAAAAATATTCATCTTTCTCTAAAACTGGAATTTTCACACCTGAATCTTTTTGGCCCATATTGACTGTTCTTGATCTTTAAACTTTCTGTATGTTGAAAGCCGGCTCTGATTCCAATTGTTATTCCTTAGAACAATGTCAATATTTGTAGAAGGGGGGGGGGGTTGAATACAAATATTAAAACTTTTTGTGTGTTCTAATATTTGTTCTTGATGTTTGATAGAATAAGAGAATAAGTTCGAACAAATTAATGCTGAAAAATAAAATTGAACAAAGAGATTT
The DNA here is from genome assembly GCA_028671895.1 of Oenanthe sinensis. Taxonomy (NCBI): domain Eukaryota; kingdom Viridiplantae; phylum Streptophyta; class Magnoliopsida; order Apiales; family Apiaceae; genus Oenanthe; species Oenanthe sinensis. The sequence goes on from CM053801.1 coordinate 28,198,062, forward strand.
AAAATTATTGATGGATTGGTTTTTCCATCAATATATATTTTTGCTCAATGCTCCTAGGTTAGAAGAAACCTAGCTTCGTTTTTACAAGATTAGAAAACAAATCAACTGTTCTTACAAATGTGCTCTCAAGCTTGAACAGTTGATTGTAAAATAATGTCTAACTTGTATGTTTTCTAATAATGCTACTACACTTGTTTATATACCACAAGTGTTCTTTTACAATTCCTATTCTAGGATTGTTTCTACCTGCCTTCCTTTTACCTTTTTCTATTTTACAAAAAGGTTTGAAAGACAGCTTCTGATTGAGTCTTCACAGTCACTCTAGACTGTCTTCCATAGGAGTGCTTTTGTTCTCTGGATCTTCAACAGATATTCTTTCTGTGTTGTCACACTCAATTAATAATTTGCTGTTAAGCATATCAATTGATCCATTCTTTAATCCATCAACTGATGTACTTCTTCGATTGATCTTTATATCCATCGATTGATAAAAGATGTCTTATCGATTGATAGATGTTATCAATCGATATATCAGTCGATGGGTCTTCACATCAGTTGATGGTCTTCAATCCTTGGCTTGGCTTCTTCGATTGATCCTTCATCCATCGATGCTTCAATATCAATTGATCATCCTTCACTTGTGCAATTTCCTGTCTTCTCATAATTACAATTTAACAGTTTAATTTACACATCAATTGATGATCTATATCAATCGACTCTAACATCAATTGATGAACAAAATATCAATTGATTTACACCTTATCGATTGAAATAAACTAAGAACACCTATGCTACAATCCAAATTATCAGTTGATTCATATAAACACTTCAACTGATAAATGGTTTCCTGATCAATTGATATTTATAACTTTCATATCAATTGATCAGTTACATCAAATAAAATTTCTATGATTCTAAGATTAATGTTATCATCAAATCACATGTAGATTCATAACAAGTGAGGCCTAGGCCTAGACAGGGCCCAACCAGTGTCAACAAATATAGCTGAAACTGGAGCTGTAGAAGGGAGCCCAAAATGAGTAATAATAAGGTCCCTTTTGTTCTGAGCCAGACATTCACCATGCCACCAAGGATCAAACCAAATAGAAGTGTTGAGGCCATTCCCAATCTTATATTTAATGTGCTGCAAGGTAATGGGATGAAGGCCCAAGACTGTCCTCCAAATTCAGGAATAATCAGTAGGAGTTGACATAGTCCAGAAATTGTGCATGTAAAGAACAATTGTTTTTGCCCACTTGGCCCATAGAGAATGTGAAGGCCCAACCAGATGACACAAATGCACCAAGATTTAAGTTTATTCCATGCCTTGGGGTCCTTGAAGCCCAGGCCCCCTTCAAACTTGGGCAGTCACAGAGAGTGTTAACTCACCTTGGCACCAACAGTGGGAGAGATTTTTCCTTTCCATAAAAACCTTGTTAGAAGATGTTGGATTTTCTTGTGCACCACACTAGGCAATTGGAAATGAGAACAGAAAGCCTGTATAGAAAAAAGCACTGCTCTAATTAGTTGGGCCCTGCCTGCAAATGAAAGAAGAATAGAAGTCCAAGCCTGAATCGTGCTAGAAATTTTGTCAATCAGAGGCATGTAGTCATTATAGCACAATTGGGAGGAGATCAAAGGCACACCCAAAAATTTTACTGGCAATATCCCATGAGGTATGTGAAAGGCCTCATCAAATGAAAGCCTTAAGGAGGGCTCACAATTATAATGGAAAACAGTACTCTTATGCACACTGGGGAGCAAGCCACTAGTAGCAGAGAAGGTGGCAAGAATAGATATAATATGAGAAATGAATGCCTTATCACCATTACAAAACAACAGGACATCATCATCAAAAAACAAATGGGTGAGGCGCAGCTCCTTGCACCTCCAATAGTGCTTGAATCCTGCAGGCTTTACACTAAACAGTCAAGACAGAACATTCATTGCAATAGAAAAAACGTAAGGAGAAAGCGGATCCCCTTGCCTTAAACCCCTGGCCCCTTTGAAATAACCATTGAGAACACCATTAACCTTAACTGAGAACATGGTAGCAAATATAGAAGAATGCACCCAGTTACAGAAAGCTAAAGGAAATTGCATTTTGTGTAAGGCATGCATAAGAAACTGCCAACTTAAAGAGTCAAAAGCTTTATGCAAATCAATTTTGAGGTCACACTTAGGCATACCTGTTTCCCTGGAGTAACCTCTAAAGAGCTCCTGAGCTAGAAAAATGTTGTCTAAAATGGATCTTGTTGGGATTAAGGCTGATTGAGCTGGATCAAGAATTTTTGACATTAGGTGTTTCAGTCTTCCTGCCAACAATTTAGAGATGCATTTATAGGCCATAGAGAAAAGAGAGATATGACTAAAATCCTTCATAGAATTAGGTGTCCCCCCCTTAAGAATCAAGGAAATTCTAGTTGAATTAATGTCTTGGTGCATTTTGGAAGTAGAGAAGAAACTATGCACTACTTCACAGAAGCAAACTCCCACAATGTCCCAAGTAGCCAGAAAGAACTACACTGTGAAACCATCAGGCCTAGGTGCCTTATTCTTCTTCATAATTTTCAAAGTACCCAGAATATCTGCATTAGTGAAAGGCCTCACCAGGGCACTAGCATCAACATCAATAATAGTATTAGAGTGAAAATTAGGAAAATAACCAACAATGGAAGGAGTACCAAAGGCTTCCTTGAAACACTCAACTATAATAGAGGTTAACCTACCTAAGCAGAAGCAAGAGTGCCTGAATCATCCTCAGTTGCAAGAATTTTGTTGTGGTTCCAGTTGGCCTTTGTTTGATTGAAAAAGAAACTATTATTACCATCCACATGCCTAAGTCACTTTACTCTAGATTTTTGAAGTAACAGGGCCTCTTCCTCCCCAAGGTCCAATTCAAGGGCCTTTGTTGCCAAATGATCCCTAGCAAGAATATCATCATTTTGAGGATCAAGGGCTAAAGAATCTTGTAGCTAATGAAGTAGAGCCTAGCTGAGGTCACTCTAGTATGTAAATTGCCATGTTTCCTGTTAAGCTCTGTGAGACCAACCTTAACAAGCTTTAATTTTTTGCACAATATGGCCATAGGCTCCCCAAACCAAGGAGTGGCCCAAGCCTTAGTGATCACATCCCTAAAGCCATCAATATCTGCCAAAAAGTTAAAATATTAGAAAGGCTTTGGAAACTTTTCCAATTGCATTGTCACATGAAGAACCAAGGGCGCATGATCCATGAGACCGCTAGGCTTGACCAGAACCAATGCTTCAGTGTAAGTTAGGAACCAAAAACTATTGGCCAGCATTCTGTCCAACCTTCTTAAGATGGGGTTTTGATCCCTTTTGTTAGTCCAAGTATAAAGAGGGCCAACTGTTTTGATATCACCTAAACCAGCTGGGAAGGCATAATCCTTAAATTGCTGCATATCAGGTTCCCAATGATCCCTACCTCCCAAAACCTCATTAGTATGCAACATACAATTGAAGTCACCACAAAAAACCCAAGGCACAGATAAGGCACTGATCTGAATAATCTCATTCTAGAGAGAGAGTCTTTAATGTGGCTTGTTGAAAACATAAACAAAGGTGACTACAAAGTGAATGTGCTTCTCCAAAAAAGTAACATGGCATGTAATATTTTGAGCAGTTTTAGACAATAAATCCACCTTCCAGATTGAGGGGTCCTAACCCACCCAAATTCTATCATTATAATGTTCATCATAATTAAGCAACTAATTCTAGGATTTTTCGATTTTCATGGAAATTCTAAAAGCATTATCTACCTTGACCTTAGTCTCTAAAACACCAATAAGACCAATTTTATTAACAGAAAAGAAATGAATGAGTTCCTTTTGACGAGGACTCTTATTCAACCCCCTCACATTCCAGGAGGCACAATTCATTTAAATAGTTTGGGTCTGGCTGACTTACCTGTCAGCCTAAGGCTTTTTTTATGGTTGGAAACCATGATAAAGCCTTTAGTATCCACTTGCTTCTTTCCTGGGCTTGGGCTATCTAGGGTCTGGGAGGGAATAAGAATATTATGTGCCTCTAGGCCGAGAATAATTCCTGAACAGTCTGTTAGAACAGCATGAGCGCCTTGAACAATTTCCTCCTCTTCAACAACATTGGTAATTGGCATAGAATCAAAATCATCAAAAAGCATCTCAGGCACTAAGAGGGCCTCATGGGCCTGCTCATCTGTAACCAGGGTCTCTCCTGAACAAACAGTATTAGCCAATGGCTCCAGAGTTGACAAAGGTGTTTGTGCCTATGGTGTCATCACCTAGGCCTCTATAGCATTCATAAGAATCTCATCATCATCCATCACAACATCACAACCTAAGAAATTTCCAACCACATATGGAACCATGCCCATGTTGGCCTTAAATTTTTCCTCAATAATTATTTCTGATTCTATGATCACATGGTGTGCATCAACTTGGGCATTTGAGTTTTTCTTTTTAGGAGATCCCTGACTCCTAGATCTCTTTTATGTGGCCTGTATGGGTTTAGGACTAGGCTAAGCATCAGGATTATTGGCACACCTTGCCAAAGAATGACCAAAAGCTTTACAAAGACTGCAAGAATGTGGTAGTTGAGAATATTCAATCTCAACTTTGACCTTTTCTTCATGACCCAATTCATCCAAAATAGGTACCCAAACAAAGTCAGGCATTGAGGCATCATACACCAATTCCACCTGCACTCCAGCATATTTCAAAGGCTCAAACTTAGTGGTGACTTCATCAAATTTAAGTTGCTTGCCAACAGCCTTGACAATATAACTCAGGCTCTCAGCACACCAGTAGGAGTGAGGCACCTCAACCAATCTAATCTAACAAGACACATTGTTAAGAACATTCCTTTTAAACTGAGAAGCTTTCATCTAAGGCCTCAAATACATTATTCTTCCCCCAACCTGCACTGTATGTCTAGCAAGAACCAAGTCATTTTCTGCTACTGAATTAAATTTAAAAGTATAGACCCCCTTGGAGCTGTAATAGACCTTATACAAACCCAAATTTGACCACAATTTGAATGCTTGTTCTTCAAAAATTTTAAAAGCATAATTACCACCAATAAAGTGGTCAATCAAACTAACATACCATCGTTTTCTAGAATTGACTAAAAAATCCTTATGAGGATTAATAGTGTTGGGAATGAGTTGAGCCAAAACTATACAAGGGGGGGGGTGAATGTATAGCTTGAAATCTTTTTGTTTATCCTTTGATTCTTTGTTCTGTTTAAACTGATAACTTATATTGTTGCTTTATTAACTTTATCAGTATTTATCTTAGAGATGCGAAAATTAAATAAACACTTCGCAGTTAACTATCAATCTAAGTTTATATTAGAATGATTTGCTACAATATGAGAATCTTTGTGTGATTCTCAGCTTCTTGTTCTTGAAAGAAAACAAGGAAAATAGATGAACATAATTTTTCACTCACTACTATTTAGTGAAGTTGTGTGATATACTATATAGACAACATGTCTCATTTGTACATGCTCTCACTAGATAGTTATGCTAAAACTAGAAATAGATAAGAAATACTTTACATTTGACTGCTATCTATTTCTAGCCAACATAGTTCTTTGACAGTCTTTTCCATTCTGCTTTCTACCTTCTGTCTTTGCCTTCTTTTCCTTTCAAGCTTCATTATAGACTTGTCATTATCTTCACAGGTTTGACTGACCTTATCATGACAATGCTTCATATTACTTGTCTTATTCTTCTGCAAATTTCCTTGAAAATAGATGTTTGAAACATTTGAATTGATCAATTGCCTTAGAAATAATTTGTTCTGTAACTTTTTAGACTTCTCTAATAATTTGTACTTGTGACTTCTCTATCAGTGTGACTTCTCTATTGATCAATTGCCTTAGAAACAATTTGTCCTGTAACTCCTTATTTGATGTAATCTTCATTCTCCTGATGTATGATTCATAGAATCTTCTACCAGTACAATTATTTTTGATATTACTCATTTACATTTAGGGATGCAGTAGAAATAAGCTTCTAACTGCAAGTACATAGTTAAATAAATTGTCATTATTTAATATAAGAAGTACTAGAATGCTAAAATATGATAAATAAATATAATATGGTAGGCTTGATTTGGTCCAACAATCTCCCCCAATTTGGGAAAAAACAATTTCACAAATTAATACAAGATATCAAGCCTAACTTTATTTTTGTTATTGTTGTCGGAATTGATCATATCTTGCTTTATTTTCCTTTTCCTCCCTAGAGTTGATCTCTTCAATAGCCTGAAGAATTTGTTATCTGACCATTACTTCTTCAATTAGAATTGCATCTTTCAGCATGCCAACAACAATTTTGAGGGTTTACAGGGGATAATCAATGACAAACTTGAATCTGATTTTGGTTGTTACTCTATTCCTCAGTTTGAACTCAACTCTATCAGGATCTTTGAATACTCTGCATTTTCCTTGTCTTCTCAGCTCTTCAGACAATCTCTCTATCTCCTCATCTTCTTTCATCTTCTTTTTCACCATCTCTCCCAAGTACATGACTTTATCAATTTTCTTTTGGTACTTCCTAACCAATTACTCAGCCACTTCAACCATTTTCAATTTATCTATCATGCATTTCTTGTCAAAAAGACTGATCACTCTTTTAGTATAATGAGTGGTTGAAGTTGAGTTGTCATGGTAGAAAGGTCTTTCTTCCCCATCAACAGTGGTCATAAACATTCTCTTGTCAAAGTAACCTCCTCCCAATTTGCAGTGTTCCAGAACTGCTCTAGTATGTCCAAGTATAATGGTGGGTTGTTTAACAGATCGTACTTCAGGTATGCTTCAATGAGAAATTTGGTGAAGCACTTATTCTGAGGCTTGGCATCCGCATCTCTGGCTATAACTAGAAATTTGGTTTCTAGAATGACATACACCTCAGTTGCAGGGATGAAACTAGAAGACGCCATTAGAGTAGTGTGTAGAAAAAGAGAAGTGAAGAAGCGAATGTTTTAGAGAAAATAAACAAGAGAGTTTGAATATAACTATTGAGAGCAAAGGATTCTATAAGTTTGTGATTAAGTGTAGAAATGAAATGTTAGATCCACTTTGCTATTCATATGACTTAGACAACTCGACTTGAATTGTAATCGATTTTGAGTGATCGAGAACTCAGAAGATTAATAAAGTTGCTTTAGTAGAGAACTGTCAAAATATGATCGAGAACTCTTGTTTGTATGTATATTCGAGAAGTGTAACAATCGAGAACTCAATAAAACAAAATAAACCATTCGAGAACTCAGTGTTAAATTGACCGTGAACTCTAGTGATCGAGAACTCAAATATCAAATTGATCGAGAACTCACTAAAGAATAATTCGAGAACTCTATTTGAGACTAACCGAGAACTCAAGACTTGTACCTTGTCGAGAAGTTAGAAAATGATGGAAACTTAATCACAAACTCCAGTTTTGAAAGTTTACCCTATTTCCACTTGGAAAATAAAGTAAGAAAAATTTATCAAGCACACATTTTTCAGACTAAATACAAATCAAATTAATTTAATTTGGAAAGAAAAATGCATTTATTAAATATTCCTGCAGAGTTGAATGACACAATTGTTATTTAAAGATGCACAAGTATAATAATTCTTTTCAGGTTTACATATAACATGAAAATAGTTCCAAGCTATAATTTTAATTTTTCAGAAACAATATACAACAATATGACTGATATATTTATAAATATACATCAGTTTACTTAACTTAGATAAATCATTGAGAATTCATGTCTATGAAGTAATTGTTGTAACAGTTGGTGAGATATATTTATGTAGCCACTAGCTAGAATAATTTAGCATCCTAATCTCACTAACCAACCTGTTAAAGGTGGCTTCATCTAGTGGTTTAGTAAATATATCAGCCAGCTATTTTTGTATAGGAACATAGAATAATTCAATCACACCATTTTCTATATGTTCCCTTATGAAATGGTACCTTACATCAATGTGCTTTGTCTTTGAATGATTTACTGGATTTGCAACAATGGATATAGCACTAGTGTTGTCACACATGATAAAAATTCTTTCCAAAACTAGTCCAAATCCCTTAACTGATTTCTTATCCAAAGCACTTGAGCACAACAACTTTCAGCAGCTATATATTCAGCCTCAGCTATGGAAGTTGAAACTGATTGTTGCTTCTTGTTATACTATGACATCAATCTTTGTCCAAGGAATTGTCAACTACCAGAGGTGCTCTTTCTATCAACTCTGCACCCAACAAAATTAGCATTATAATATCCAACTAGATTGAATTATGTTTCCTTTAGGTACCATAATCCCATTTGAGTAGTTCCTTTGAGATATCTCAGTATTCTCTTCACAGCAATGAGATGAGATTCCTTTGGATTGACCTGAAACCTTCCTCACAAATATGTAAAGAACATAATGTATGGTCTACTAACTATTAAATATAGTAGAGATCCAATCATTCCTTTATAGGTCTTCATTTCTACACTCTTTTCCATCTTTTCTTCATCAATTTTGATAGCTATAGACATTGGAGTTTTTGCATGTGAGCAATCTTGCATGGCAAACCTTTTGAGCAAGTCATTAATGTACTTGGTTTGGCTTATGAAGATACAATTTGTTCTTTGACTTATTTGAAGGCCTCGAAAGTAATTGAGCTCTCCTATCATGCTCATTTCATATTCACTTTGCATGAACTTTGAGAATCTTTGACACAAATTTTCATTTGAAGAGCCAAAAATGATATCATCCACATAAATTTAAACTATGATGATTTCCTCACCATGCTTCTTGTAAAAGAGATTTTTGTCAATTGTTCATCTAGTAAATTAATTTTCCATTAAAAACTTTGATAGTGTGTCATACCATGCTCTTGGGGCTTGTTTGAGTCCATACAATGCCTTGAGAAGTCTGTAGACAAAATCAGGAAATTTGGAACCTCCAAAGCCAGGTGGTTGTTGTACATAAACCTCATCTTCCAATTCACCATATAGAAATGCACTTTTAACATCCATTTGATAGACTTTGAAATTTGAATGTGCTGCAAATGCTAGAAAAATTCTTATTGCCTCTAGTCTTGCAACTGATAGTCAATGCCTTATTCTTGTGATTATCATTTTGCCACCAATCTTGCCTTGTTCCTTATGACAGTTCCATGTTCATCCATTTTATTTCTATAGACCCATTTAGTGCCAATAATTGATCTGTCTTTTAGAGGTGGTACTAATTCCCAAATATTGTTCCTCTCAAATTAGTGTAATTCTTCCTACATGGCAACAATCTATTCTGGATCCAACAATGCTTCTTCAATCTTTTTGGGTTCATTTTGAGAAAGAAAACAAGCATACAAACATTCATTTATGGTTTCCCTTCTTGTTCTCACACCTTCATCAGGATTTCCAATGATTTGATCTGTAGTGTGAGCTCTATTCCATTTTGTTTCATGAGCTGTACCTCTTGCATTTGAACTAGTTTCCTCCTAATTCAAGTTGTTTGAATTTGTTATTGATCCTTGAGAGGCTCCCCCTGAATGCATGTTAGGGTTGTGAGGAGCATTCTCAAGTTGAATGTGGCTGAAATCCTCAATAATTCTCTATCTATTTTTACCATGTGAAATATCCACATGTGAGCTTTCATGTGCATTTTCATCCTTTTCATTTTCTGATGCCTCCATTTCCATTTCATTTTCAAATCTCAAGGTGTCACAGTTTTCTTCGACTCATGGAAGGAAACTTGATGTCATCAAAAGTCACATTTGTGCTTTCCATCACTTTCTGTTGATCAATGACATATACTCTATAGACAATCTTGTCCAAGGAGTAACCTACAAAAACTATTTCATATCCTTTGGCTTCAAATTTTCATAATAGATGATCAGCATCATCTTTGAGGACAAAACACTTTGCTCCAAACACATGCATATACTTGACAAATGGTCTTATGTTTGTCATTATATGATAATGAGTCTTTCCAAATGGTTTTGTAATGAGTGTCCTGTTTTGGGTGTAACATGCAGTCCTGACAACTTCGGCCCAAAAAGTAGTTGGTAGACCTATTTTTGCTAACATGGTTCTTACAGTTTCAATTAAAGTCCTTTTTTTCCTCTCAACAACTCCATTTTGTTGTAGAGTTCTTGGAGCTGAGAATTAGTGATTAATTCTATTTTCTTTATAGAATCCACTCAATGTAGTATTTCTAAATTATGTTCCATTATCACTCCTTATAGACACAACAAGTGTTGGGCCTTTATCCAGTCTCCTCGGATTTTCAATGATAAGCTCATGAGCTTCATATTTTGAGTGCAAGAAATCTACCCATGTGTATTTGGAAAAATCATCAACCATGAGAAATGCATATCTCTTCTTGGACATTGACATAACATTTACTGGTCTAAACAGTCCATTTGAATTAATTGTAGAGGCTTTGTGATTGAGGTAAATTCTTTACTTCTGTGACTGGACCTCTTCATCTTTCCCTTTTGACATGCCTCACACAATCCTTCTATACAGAATTTAAGTGAGGGAAAGTCCTTTACTAACTCTCTTTTGACTAGAGAATTGAGATTCTTGAAGTTCAAGTGTGACAGCCTCTTATGCCAAAGCCAACTTTCACTTTCAGAGGATCTGGTGTCGAAACAACATATCTTATCCTTGTTTGCAGAGTCTAAGTCAGCTACAAACAGGCTTCCCTTCCTTACTCCTTGAAGAGAAATTTCTTTGGTTTTTCTGTGAGATATGAAGCACATTTCTTTATCAAACTCCACCTTTAAGTCTTTGATACAAAATTGAGTGATTTTTAATAAGTTGTGCTTTAAAACATTTACCAAGGCTACATCTTCAATGACAACATTTATATGAATCAATTTGCCATATCCCATAGTGAAGCCAATGTTGTTGTCTTCAAAGGTCACCATTGGGCCAGCCTCTTCCTTGAATTGTGACAGTAGGGCTTTGTTACCAGTCATGTGCCTTGAGCATCCACTGTCGAAGATCCACATAACCTTCTTCTTCTTACCTGTGCCCTGCAGTCAAAACAGTATCAAGTTTTCTTTGGTACCCAAACAAGGTTGGGTCCTTTTTGCTTAGTTATATAACTGTTATTCTTCTTCTCAACAGTCCTAGTCATCTTGTCATGCATAATTTCCTTTTTCTGATGTTCAGTTTTAGTTTGGTTGATGCTACCTGAACTAGATGCATTTCTAGGTCACATGGAATGTTTTCTTCTTGTAGTTGGACTAGTGGATTCGAGTCTAGCAGTTTTGTTGTTTTCATTTTGACTGATGCATCCTTCAACAAGTTGTTTTCTTAATCTAAAGCAGGTATTCATAACATTCAAGTTGCATGGTATACAGTCAAATTTGTTACAGAATTTATGATTATCATGCATCAAAGGTTTAACATAACCACAAGTAAATTCAGCATTATCAACAACAGGTTTCTTGCACACATGAGTAAGATGATTTGTTGAACCATAATTTTTACAAATCTTTCTAGGACAATTGTGAACAAGAGCATTGTGGTGTTTGTTAATGCCTATTTTTCAATTTCTATTTGCCGTTTTCTTCTTAGCATACATGGAGTCATTTTTCTAGACATTTTCCTTGATGTCATTTTTCTGGACATTTTCATTGATGTCATTTTTCTGGACATTTTCCTTTTTTTCAAGCTTAACAGGGGTCGAATTGGCATTGACTGTTTGCTCTTCTATTTCAATACAAGGCACATCATTCTTAGCCTCTGGCTCATCCTCATCATTTAACTGTTGCTTGATGATCATACTTGCTTCATCAACTCAACAGTTGCCTTTTTAAAAATTGGAGCTTCAACATTTTTTAAAATGTGAGGATTGTCAGGGAGTTATGTTGGTCCCTGATATTATAGAAGGGGGGTTGAATACAATATCTAAATTTATCATGGAATTTTAGATTTAAAATATTATTTTAATTAATCACGAAATATTAATTTTAATGAAATATTGTTCAAGTAGAAGATATAATTTTTAACTTAAAAAGTATTACAAAATTAATCTTAATGAAAAGTGTATATAATTGATAAAGTGTTTTAGAACGATTTCGACATGAATTGTTCGGGTTTAACAATTATATTCCAAACTTGCATAGAAATCTGTGAATATTACAATGCATACAAATTTCTGAAATTTGAATATTTTCAATCACTTGAAATTGAAATAATGAAAACCTTGGCCATATTTATAGAGGAAAATGCTAGCAAGATTTTTGAATAAAACTTATTTAAAAAATCAAAAGACTTTATAAAATAGTCTTTAAGACTTTTGAAATAAGTTGGGTAAGACTTTTAAAACTCGGTAAGACTTTTCAAAATTCAGTAAGACTTTTAGAAAGTCTTACCGAGATAATTCGGTAGGACTTTTAGAATGTCTTACTGAGTTAATTTGGTAAGACTTTGAATAATAATGCAACAAGACTTTGTTTCAATGTTAAATTAAATATTCTTTTTAACTTAATTAATTCCACCAATTTTAATTAAAGAATTAATAAATTAAATCAATTCAAGATGAATTAATTTAAGTAGATAAATTAAATAATTAATTAACTTTTAATAGTAGAATTAATTTAGTTTCTTCACTGCACAACCACTGTAGATTTGCCTTGAATCTTCCTGTCTTCTGTCTGAAAATCACTTGAGTTAGGTGAAAAATATTTATTAATTTAGTTGACACACAAATGTACTGCTTAGTTCATTTGTGCCATACTAAATAAATATTTTTCACCTTTTAACTTGGAATCTTTCTGTAGTAGCCACTTGGAATCTTCTGTATTTTCTGAACTCTTCTGAAATACTACTTCTTTATTTTTCGCCGACGCTTGAACATATTAATGAACTTCTTCCAGTGTAGAGTAGCAACTTCATTAACACTTCTGATATTTATGATTCTTTGTGTCTAGTTGACTTTCTTCGTCTTGATTCATGTTATCATATTTATTATTTAATTCTATTTCTTATCTGAGTTGAGTTGTCATCTATTTCTAGTTTTGAACCTTTTTGCACTGGTGTCCTTAGTACCTCTTCAGATTCTGCTTGTTCTGTTGTAGTGGATTCTCCATACAACCTTTATTAACTGAAACATCACTTTCTGCTCAACAGGATCTATTGCTTCTTCTTCTACATCAAATGGTTGAGTTGAATCTATCTTCTTCATTTCCTTGATGTAAGATGAAATCTTTTTAGATAAATAGTAGCTTCTGATCTTCTGTGCATCATCTAGCTTGGCTTGGGATCTGAACCCTTTCGACCTCAACATCTTCTCAACTTCAATCATATACTTGACTGTATATCCCTTCAATGACTCCTCATCTAGTTTCATGATCTGATAAAACTTATTTGAGTAAAATCCTACTTCATGAGGATCATATATGATTTGAGGACTAACAGCTCTTGCGAAGTCTGGGAGTCCGTCTCTGAGAAGCTCATTTTCTTTTGAACTCCTTTTGACCTTGTTCAACAGGGTCCATATCACTGATAATGATCTTTGTCTGAATAACTCTAATGAGATTCTGAATGTGCCAGTCCTGTGTGGTAGACTAAGATCTTCCAATCGTCTAGAATGTTATCAACTATCACAGTGATATAGTCAATTTCTTCTTTCAGAGCCTTCATGAAATTATCTAGGCTGTCATTTGAATTATCCAAGTGTCCAATCAATGACTATAATTTATAGTTTTCAAATGGTCATTTCTGAAGTGTCCATGATTTCTCTGGTAGTGTCCTATTTCTTCCATATCTTCAACTGCACATCCTTCTTCTTCTCTCTGACTACAATAGCCCATAAATTTTGCTTCTCTAAGCTTGCTTTTCTTTCAGCCCGTGTTCTTTCCTTGACTAGAGCTTTCAGTTTCTCAGTTTTAGCATTACTTACCTTGATGTCTTCTTTTAACTTCCTCATGACCTCTTCATAGGCAGGATCACACTCTTTTTCTTTAGGAAACAAAAATTACTCATCAAAGGCAGCTTCTTCCTCAACTCTACAATAGTCAAGATTGAATGTTTCATTATGAGAATTTGGATCAATGAATTATTCTTCAGGATAGTACTGTTCTTCTAGAACATAAGATTCAAACTGTTCTTCAGAATACAGCTTGGCTTTGCCTTTATCTCTGGAAGCCATTTCTTCTTCAGCTCTAGTTTAAATTACTTTTTCCTTCTTTTTCTCCCCCTTAGTTGAGAGATCATTTATAGCTTTTAAAGCCTCGATAGATTTTATAATTTTAGCCATAGTCTCATAGACCTGCTTCATTCCTTCATTCAGATGAATCATTCCTTCATCAAATTTTTTGAATCTCTTGGTTGAGATCTCTTCATTTTCAATTATTTTTTGATTCAGGCTCCTCTCAAAATCATCAATTCTTTCGTTGATATTGGAAATCCCTTTCATATCTTCAGTAATTGAACTTTGTACATTTTAGATATCTTCGGTTTTGAGGAGAATGGTTGACTTGACATTTTTAACATCTTTCCGCACGATTGTTAGCTGTTTTGTTACAGAGGCAAACTTGGATTCTTCTTGTGCTTTTTCTTTTGTTAAGTCAGCCTGAACAATCTGCATTTCTTGCTAGAGAGCTTCCATTTTTTAAAAAATTTCACTGTGTGTGTGCAGTCATCTCACTTGCACTCCTGTTGGTTTGACTATCACTATGTGCATGTGTTTCACTCTCTGTTTACCTCACTTCATTCATGTTTAGCTCCTTTTCTTCTCCTGATATTGTACATGCATATACTATTATATCTTTTGAAGACTCATAATGTTTTTCTGATGTCGGTGAAGGCGCGTCCACAATAAGATTAAATTGAAGTGGCTCTGGTACTGATATAGTTGCTCTATGAATGGAGTCTCAACTCCCTTTAAAGAGTGGTTGCCTCTCAAATCCATTAGTGGATAAGAGAACTTATGTTAGTGAGATTACGAATCTTTATGAATAGTAATCGTGATAACTCAACACTAGATCATAATAAGTAAATAATACTACGTCTACACGGAAATCAAGAAGAAATAAAGATAAGGCATATACAGTGAATCAAGACATTTTAAGAAGTTTTACAGTCTACTATAGGTCACTGAAAGAAGTTCATTAATATGTTCAAGCGTCAGTGAAGAATATTGTGTAAAGAGTTTCAGGGTTTCCGAAGTGTTGAAGATTCAGTATAAAGTGCCACTAAAAGATTTCAGTGTATTAGCATTGATTGAAGATATAGAGTGTTCAAGCATAGAAATCTAGAAGGATTGAAGACAAGGTAAAGACAAAGGTTAAAGAAGACAGTTGCAGTCTTGAAGCTATACTACTTAAAGAAGTTCAGTTATATGTTCAAGCGTTAGTGAAGAACAAAGAATGAAGTATTAAATATTGTGGTAATAATGAAGACGTTGTTGAAGTACCAGAAAATATTCTAGTGAAAGTACAGTGCTTATTAACAGTTAGTGTTTGAAGCAGTGCAATAGTCCAAGGTTAATTAGCTGAAAAAGAATAGAAGTCAAGAGAATTTAATTCAGTGTTAGTCGTTTGTGAACCAGACTAGTGCACTAAGCGTCAGCACAGCAAGAAGAGAATTACCTTGATGTATCAGAAGAAAATCAGTTGATCAAGACACATGAAGAACTTTGAAAGTTGTACTTAAAAGATTCATGAAATAAGCTAAGGCAAGTACAAGTTATGTCGTTCCTACACAAGGGTACAAGAGTGCAAGAACAACATAATCACAACCGAGCCTCAAGGAAATATTCTAAGTAAGGGTATTGACTTATGTGGCACATACACTAGGTAACAAGAGTGTTGACGCAACATAAGTTGATAAAAAATGTTCTAAGGAAAAAGTAACTCTACAAGGCTTCAAGGCAATGATATGTGGCACCTGCACTCTATAAAAAGAGTGTAGGTGCAACATAATGAAGAATAAAATTTCTTCTAAATCAATAAGTGGCTCCTGCACATGGAGTATAGAGTGTAGGCGCAACATAGGCTTATTGGCATAACTTACTCTCTACACTCTCATTCCCCTGTAGAGGAACAACATATGACTTAGCATTGGGAAGAACAAGTCAATTTTAATTGATTTGAAAAGTCTAAACCATATAAACAAAATGACTGCTCATTTTGAAGAGAGATATACAACCAAACAAAGAGATACAGAGAAAAAATTGAAGTCGGAGAAGAAGAGGATACAAATCCATACACATACCTTTTTCACTAGAGTTTTATATTCTAGCCGGTTTAATATGTTGCAAATAGATAGGGCTATTTTAAAACACTATCTGTTAGCTTGATTCCTTTAGTACAAACACATAGTCAAATATTGTATAGGGATTAAGTTATATCTCTTTGTAGAAGCAAAGAACTAATTTGTTTTTTGGAAACCAATTATATTTTTAACTAGGTGTAGCACCCCTCTTGGTATATATACAAAAGATATATTCCCCGAAACTTGTCTCGTTTATTTACTTGATAATTTTCTAGATCTTAAATGATTATTCATAAAAATAAAAATTTAGTAAGCCAGCCTTCTAAACACTATTCACCTCATAAATTCGAACCCACTAACCGAACTCTAAATTATTTATCCATAAAAGATTCGAAATATTTTTTTTAATTTAGTGAGTATCGTATTCAATCCCCCTTCTACGATATTTCGTGACCTATCTAGAAATCTTATTACTAGGAGACTTGGTTGCCAAGTCTCCTAACCCTAACCTAATTCGTAGGCCCTCGAGCACCTATATAAAGGTTCTAACCCTTTAACATTAGAACTAAATTTTGTGGCTAGTTTCTCAAACACTATTGAGATACGAGGAAACTTACGAGATCATGATTAGTCATGAAAATTAAGTGCAGCCATTAAAGCTCAAAAGCTCTCACTATTCATTAATTATAATCTAATTTTGATGCATAACACAGGGCAACTTGATGTAACAACTTTTGATCATCTAATTACTTACTTCTGTTTCTTATCTGAGTTGAGTTATCATCTAATTATTACAAATAGGCCTAGTAATACGACATGTAAGAACTGTAAATAATAAACAAAGTTCTCGATTTATATTAAAAAATTTCGAGATTCATGTTTTGAAAGATAAATCCAAGATAGATGTTCCTCTAGACTGAAAAAGTATTACATTGTCTCTATCTTGACCTATATAATCTTCAAACTTCAGACGTATCAAATTCACCTTCTTCTAGGTTTGAACCTTTATGCACTGGTATCCTTATTACCTCTTCAGATTCTGATTATTATGTTGTAATGGATTCTCCATACCACCTTCTTTATTTAGCCTTTGCTAACTGAAACATCACGTTCTGCTCAACAAGATCGACTGCTTCTTCTTCTACATCAAATGGCTGAGTTGAATCTATCTTCTTCATTTGCCTGATGTAAGATGAAATCTTTTTAGATAAACAATAGCTTCTGATCTTCTGTGCAACATCTAGCTTGGCTTGGGATCTGAATCCTTTCGACCTCAGCATCTTCTTAACTTCAATCATATATTTGACTGTATAGCCCTTCAATGACTCCTCATCTAGTTTCATGATCTGATAAAGCTTGTTAGAGTAAAATCTTACCTCATGAGGATCATATATGATTTGAGGACTAACAGCTCTTGCAAAGTCTCTGAGTCTGTCTCTGAGAAGCTCATTCTCTTCTGAACTCCTTTTGACCTTATTCAACAGGGTCCATACCACTGATAATGATCTTTATATGAAGAAATCTAATGAGATTCTGAATGTGCCATTCCTGTGTGTGTAGACTAAGATCTTTCAATCGTCTATAATGTGATCAACTATCATAGTGATATAGTCAAATTTTCTTTCAGAGCCTTCATAAAATTATCTAGGCTGTCATTTGAATTTTCCAAGCATCCAATCAATGACTGTAAATTATAGTCTTCAAATGGTCCATTCTGAAGTTTGTCCATGATTTCTCTAGCAGTGTCCTATTTCTTCTATATCTTCAACTGCACGTCTTTCTTCTTCTCTCTAACTGCAATAACCCATAAATTCTGCTTCTCTAAGCTTGCTTCTCTTTCAGCCTGTGTTCTTTCCTTGACTAGAGCTTGCAGTTTCTCAGTTTTAGCATTGCTTACCTTGATGTCTTCTTTTAACTTCCTCATGGCCTCTTCATAGGCAGGATCACACTTTTTTTCTTTAGGAAACAAAAATTCCTCATCAAAGGCAGCTTCTTCATCAGCTCTACAGTAGTTAGGATTGGATGTTTCATTATGAGCATTGTTATCAATGAATTGTTCTTCAGGATAGTACTATTCTTCAGGAACATAAGATTCAAACTGTTCTTTAGAATATAGCTTGGCTTTGCCTTTATCTCTAGAAGCCACTTCTTCTTCAACTCCAATTTCACTTACTTTCTCCTTCTTTTTCTACCACTTAGTTGAGGGATCCTCTACAGCTTTTGAAGCTTTGATAGATTTTAGAAGTTTAGCCATGGTCTCGTAGACCTGTTTCATTCCTTCATTCAGATGAATCATTCCTTTATCAAATTTATTGAATCTCTTGGTTAAGATCTTTTCATTTTCAATGATTCTGTGATTCAGGCTCATCTTAACATCATTAATTCTTTCGTTGATATTGGAAATCTCTTTCATATCTTCAGCAATTAAACTTTGCAAAATTTAGATATCTTGGGTTTTGAGGAGAATGGTTGAATTGATATTTTCAACATCTTTCTGCATGATTGTCAGCTATTCTGTTATAGAGGCAGACTTGGATTTTGCTTGTGCTTTTTCTTTTGCTAACTCAGCTTAAAAAATATGCATTTCTTACTGGAGAGCTTCCATTTATGAAGATAATTCACTGTGTGTGTGTGCACTCATCTCACTTGTACTCCTGTTTGTTTGACTATCACTATGTGCATGTATTTCACTCTCTGTTTACCTCACTTCACTCATGTTTAGCTCCTTTTCTTCTCATGATGTTGTACCTACATATATTATTATAGCTTTTGAAGACTCATAATGCTCTTCTAATGTAGGTGAAGGCGCGTCGTCAACAAGATTAACTTTAAGTGGCTCCGCTACTGATGTAGTTGCTCCGTGAATGAAGTCCCAACTTTGTTTAAAGAGTGGTTTCCTCTCAAATCCACTAGTGGATAAGAGAACTTCTATTTCTGATATTATGAAACTGTATGAATAGTAATCGTGATAACTCAATACTAGAACATGACAGGTATATAATACTACGTCTACACGGAAATCAAGAAGAAATTAAGATAAGGCAGAGATAGTGAATCAAGACATTAAATGAAGTTTTGAAGTCTACTACAAGTCATGAAAAGAAATTCATTAATATGTTTAAGCCTCAGTGAAGAATAATGTATAAAGACTTTAAGGGTTTCAGAAATGTTGAAGATTTAGTATAAAGTGCCACTAAAAGATTTCTGTGTATTAGCCTTGATTGAAGATAAACAGTGTTCGAAGCATAGGATTCTAGAAGGATTGAAGACAACATAAAGGCAAAGGTTAAAGAAGACAGCTGCAGTCTTGAGGTTATACTCACTGAAAGAAGTTCTTTTATATGTTCAAGCGTCAGGGAAGAACAGAAAATGAAGTATTCAAGATTGTGGTAATAATGGAGACATTGTCGAAATACCAGAAAAGATTCCTGTGAAAGTATAGTGGTTATTAACAATCAGTGTTTGAAGTAACGCAACAGCCCAAGGTTAATCAGCTGAAAAAAATAAAGTCGAGAGAATTTAATTCAGTGTTAGTCATTTGTGAACCAGAACAGTGCATTAAGCGTCAGCACAGTAAGAAGAGAATTAACTTGATGTATTAGAAGAAAATCAGTTGATCAAGCCACATGAAGAACTTTTAAAGTTATACTCAAAAGCTTCATAAAATAAGCTAAGGCAAGTACATGTTATGTCGTTCATACACAAGGGTACAAGAGTTAAAAAATAACATAATCATAACTGTTAGGTCCAAATGTATTGTAGAGGGGGGTGAATATAACTTTTTGAATTTAAGAAGCAATAAATACCATGTAATAAATGAACACAATGATTCAAGGAATATATGTCTTATATATAACTTGAAAGGGTTGCTACAATATTTATTACAAAGTACACCAGAAGTAAAGAGGGTAGTAAATGATACTAAGCTCTGTGAATACTCTCTCTCTCTTTTACAAGTGTTTATCTCGAAAATATTGCACACACTTAAAAATAATACACAAGTACTTCTATTTATACTACTTGTAATCTATGTCCTGTAGTCTTCAAAGACTAAGATATACGTGGCCCAATGATGTCCACATAAATCTTATCTTATCTTGAAAGCTTGGAAATCTGCCAATTAGATAATGCCATGTGTCATGTTGAAACTGCCCTCTCCTACTTGGCCATTTTGAACATTTAAGTCGAATATTCTACATAGGAATATTCTACTTGGCCATCTCGAACATTTAAGTCGAATATTCTACATAGGAATATTCTACTTGGCCATCTCGAACATTTTGTACTTAGAGAAATTATGGGCTTCAACTTGAAACTTCAATGCAACATCTTGAACTTGTGATTTCTTTATGTCTTCCATATTCTTCAACAAGCTCTTGAACCTGGATCTCTATTACTGATATAAACTTGCTATCAATGTCCTGACACTTGATGCAATGGTCTGATTCATAAGTGACTAGTCTTGATAGTGTCTCTACTTCTTGAATAGATTACCATATTCAATTAGTAATGTGGCTTTCCAATTATTGCTTTCCTTCTTGTTCACTTGGAATCAATTAGTCTTATTGATACTGATAGTTATGATCTTGAATCTTTAAGGTACAAATCACTGAGGCATGAACAACTCTGTCTTGAACTTCTTTCAATGATTTCTTCTTTGTTTGATCATAGTTAACATGTTAAATTGTATCAATTACCTTGTCTTCATTTAATATTGATTTCTTTGTGGCTTCATGTTCTTGATTATCTTCCAGTTATGTATCTTTTCTTTTAGTTAAGTTACATAACTTATAGTGTTACAAGTTTAGACACTCTGCCTTTCAATCTCCCCCTATTTGATATTCTAACAATGACATTCAAATTAACAAGGGATAACTCAACTAAACAATGAGACGATAAAAAGATAAATAACATTACTCTCTTGTTTAAATTACAACTGAAATAAACTTGGAAAACAATTCAAAGAACTAGAATAAATGAAACTTAAGCTAGATAAAGAATTCGAACTTCAAATTAAAGACCATTTGAGTGATTCCTATCACCTGGATTATTTCATACCTTTCAGTCAAACTTATATCACCTTATTGGATCCACTCTGATTCACGGTTACAGTATGGTAAGTTAAGCTATCTCGCATACCGTGATCAGGTGAATTTTCCTCAAGTGAGTTAAAGCAACCAACAGATATGAAGTTTTTCCAACTTCAAGTTCACACCACTCTGACCTTTAATTCTAATTCCGTCTCCTCTTCCTAGCTTCTTCAGCTTGACGCTTCTCTTCTTTCAGCTTTCTGCGCCTTTCCTTCTGCTGTTGTTCTCTCTTGTAGACTGGATCATGAAGCTACTTCCACCTTGCATTCAAAAGACTTACCGCTTCCATTTCTAGAGGATTCTTGGGCTCTGGATAAGGATGCCTGAAAAGCCTTCTGAGTTTGTCCACCTCCTGAGTAGTTCTGATCTTTGGAATATCCTCAAAATTCTTCATTATGAGCTGAGATTTCCAATGTGATTTATCAGCTTTGAACTGACAATAGATCATTTTGGGGTAGCCCTTGACACGGTTAGTATTGTGGACACTAGCCGCATCTCGCTCCATTCGCTTCTTCTCCACCACTACTTCAGACAAGTACTTCAGAAGTCTCTGCTTCTCATCCACATTCTCATTCTCCACTTCTCTCCATTTGAATACTTCTAAAACTTTTTCCAGAAATGCGGCATCTTGAGTCTGCAGCAGCCATTTTCTACTCATATGCAATAATGTTTGATTCTGGTCTGCATCTATGAATGCCAAAGCATCAGTTGTGTCATTGTCATACGAGTGTATCCGGTATACACTATCTCTTCCTGGAACACCAATTGCCTCCCTTATTTCTCCTTGTTCCAGTGATCCAGAAGGAAGAGTCAGAGCTTTATCTACATTTTTAACAGCTTGTAGAATATTCCATTTTCTTTCAATTAGCTCCGGCTCAACCTTTACATTGTCTAGAGGATTTGGAGCAATAATATCACACTTCCAAATCTCATTGCTCATTTTGAATATGATCCTCTTAATAAACTCTACTGACTTCTCCTTAATGTCAGAGGTGAATCCCTTACTCATCATTTGCCTACAGACAGCTTTTAGGGATTCTACCGATAGAGCCATTAGGTCATTTTCTTCTAAACTAACCCTCTTCATTTTTCCATCAACAACCATCCGAACAACATCAGGATTTGCTAAGAATTCTGGTCCTTTGTCCTCTGCTAGCTGCATTAACTGATCTCTATACAGAATGCTAAGCTCCTCAGCTTGAGAATATTGAATTTTTGTTGCTAGCAAGAACAACTCTGACGCAGATCTTCTCGAGATGAATTGATCATCCACATACAAGAAAGATGTCGGGACTCCTTCGACTAAAGACAAGATGACCTGCCATCGCATTGTATCTAACTCTGACTTTAGAGATCAACCTTTTCAAAGCATTTATATATTCAACAGTCAGTGGATTCTGCAAGTTCAAGTTGTAGAATAAGTCTTCCGCCTCTTTGTTATGAGTTCCTTTAGCACAAACTCCAAATAGAATCTTCCTTGCATCATCCCATTTCTGTCCGATCCTTCTCTTGTCCAGATCAACTTGAGGATCAGCTAACCTTGCAAGCTCATGATCATACTGTTTCTCCTTGAGCTCCGCTTGCTTTTCAAGGAAAACAGTCTCATCCTGCATCATCTTCATTTTATAGAACTAAGCTTGTTCCAGGGCCAACTGTTGAGCTTCCAAGGTCTCTTTATCAACAGGTATTTCTTCAGGCTTTCCGGAAGACATTCCAGCACCTCCACCTTGTTCCATCAAAGATCTTTTAATTGCATGTGCTAAAGGTACATCCTCCATATCAGAATCTGAATCAAGTACCTTATGTACTTCTTCCTGATGATAACTCAAGTCAATGAATGGCTCTTCTTGCTCAGCCACCACTGCCTTACCCTTTCTCTTCCTCTGAGCCTCCTCTTCAATTAATGGCTCATTTTCTTTGACAAAATCAGTAGTCTGTTCTTCAACCTCTTCAATAATTAACGACTGTTGTCTCGTCTCCTTTGTACTCTCCCCCTTAGGTGAGTTATCCTGAACACCACCCTTCACTTCAGATCCACCAGTAGCATAGGAACCACCAAAACCAGAACCCGAGGGTCCAGCTCCACCAGCACCACCAGCACCATCATTATCAGGGGGAGGCTGATTATATTGATCGTCAAAGCACTCTAGGGGAACAAAGCTCCTAACTGCATACATCAGTCTGCTTATCTCTGTTGCCATTGTATGCATTATGCTTTCCACTGCTCCCATTCCATCATAAAGAGTGCTGCCCAAGACACCACCAGCATGGCCCAAGTCATTTACCTTGTTTGTCAATTCATCGAATGCTGTTGCTTGACTTGCCATTCGTGCTGCGTAGTCATCAAGAGCTCGCTTGTTGTCTTTAACATTGATCCCTAACTGCCCCATCGACTGCCCGAACTACTTTATTTCATTTTCAATTGCTTTCATACGAGTGTCAAGATTTTCAAGATTAAGGGACGGTGTTTGGCTTGGGTGTCCTTGATCTAAAAATTGTTTTGTTTCTGTTTGTCGCTCGGTTTCGGGCCTTGAAAATGAAGGTCCCTCACTCCCTAAATGCTCACACACACTCCCTGTCTCATGCTCGTGTATGTCTTCAACAATATTCCTGAAAGTGAAAGCAGTACCTGCAGAAACTGGATAAGCAAAATGAGTAGCAGTTATGGGATCTATTCCTGTCATATCCTGAGGTGGAATCTCAGGCTGAGAGGCTGTAGAGTGTTCTAGTACAACATCAGAACCGATCCTCTCTACAACATCAGTATGTACCGGCGAAGGTACTTCTGAAGCAATGAAAGCTTCTGGCCTTTCTGAAGCAACAGGCTCTTCAGAAGGGACAAAATCCTCACCAGAATCCCTATGTGTAGAATGTGCAATGGGTGAACCACTCACGTGGGGTGGAGTGGTTGTGATAGACACACTAGGGTTGGACTGGGCTTTTGAAGTTGCAGCATGTGAAAATTTGGCTTTCTTCCGAATAAGTGGTTGCACTTCTGGGTCACTCTCAGAACCCTCACCTAAATCTACAGGTGCCGGCCTTTTAACTCCCGTCAGTGAGGGTGAAAGGGAAGAAGCAAGAGTGTCAGACGCAGAGTCAGAAATATAGCTCTCTCCCTGGGATAGATCCTGCGGGCTAGCAGAATCTTGGGCCATGGAATCAGATTTAGATGAAGAAGAAGTATGTTCAAAGAAATTACCTCCTTCATTACCTTGTCCAGCAAAGGGATCAGAATCAGCATGAGGATTAGGTTGTCTTTCCCTTTGACCGGCAGAGGTTTGACCGTGAGAATGGCCATCATCATCTTCATCACTAAGAGGCTCGTCAGGAATCCCTTGAAATGCGTCAGCATGTGCAGATGGATTCTGAGCATGTGATGATACGTGCGAGGTCCCCGCCATTGAAGTAATACCTGCATCATACTGAAGCCACACTTGAATATTAGCAGGAATAGTCATCGCTTTACCGTGATGTTTATCCTGATTAACAATTGTTGTGAGTGACTTGATGCCCAAGCTCAGCGATGCAGTTGTTTTACTTGTTGCAAATGCCTGTCTTACAGATAAAGCATCAGTCGGTACTAAATGATTAATAAGCATTTGTAAGAAACGAGGATACCAGCATACAACATCAGTAGTTGTAAGGTCTCTGCTTGCAGATGAGCCCATTGTAGCCACTATTTCGGAAAGAACGATTCTGCCATAATTAATGTCCAGTTCACGGGCTAGGGAAACTGCAAAGACTTGCATGGGAATTGGAATCTGATGATAATCTTTTTCGCGCGCCCGGAAACATCTGGTGATGGCCTCGAAAAAGTAATTCCATTCCACATGGAAGTATTGTTTCTGGATGGCGCCAATTGAGATCCGTCCAGAAGGAGGATAGCATCCAATCTCCTCAAAGAACTTGAGACGATCTGTCGTTGGAGGTTCAGGGTCATAAGCATCTTTGACTGGGAATCCCAGAACCCTGTTGAACACTTCCTCCGTAACTTCATATTCCTGACCCGCCAAGGTAAACCTGAAACCATAGGGGGTGGATTTGCTCTCAAAAGTAACCGCACTAGTCCATAATTGCTGTAAAGCATCATGGACTAGTGTTGGTTTAGTAGTAAAAGTAACACTAGCCTTGGAGTACAGATTCAGAAATCGTACCCAAAACTTAAAGCGCGGGAGTTGATCACCAATTTCCGTAGTAATGTTATAAAAATTATTTTTCGCAAGAATAAATTGGTGAGCCATTTGTGAAATAATTTTTCCTTGAATTAATGTGTTTTTTTTTAGAAAAAAAACAATGAAGGTAAACACTTAAGCAAGGAAAAATACGCAAATTCCTTTTAATTACGACAAGAGACACTCGAATGATTAACAGGAATAAAGCAAGTGACTGATCGGAATTAAACTACGGAATTTAAAACAATAATTACGAAATCAAAACACAGCCAACAAACTACCAAGTGAGAATCGATCCAAATAACAACGTTTGCAAAGAACAGGGCTTTGTGCGTGTGTGTATAGTCGTGTGTATGTCGCGAAGAAAGAGATGAACAGGTACAAATCTAAACACAGAAACACACAATCAAAAGTGATGCAAACAAGTAATCAAGACAGAAAATGGACAGTAGTTCGAGGTATGTACGAGTATTAACAAGTAATCACTCGGAGTTTTGAAATCACCTGAGAGGGAGGGTGGGGGCTGTAAAAGATTAGGGTTAAAAACAATTAGGCAAAAGTGAAAAATTTACACGAGTTAGAGATGTATATATAGGCATGTATGAGCAAAGACAAAAATACCCCTGTGAAAACAAGAAAAAAATACCAAGTACGCACTGGGGAACCTAAGTCGAACACTATCTCGAACATTTAAGTCGAAATTCGAGATGAGTTTCGAGATAAAGGCTATTTCGAACATCGTCGAAATTCGAGATAAAGTTTGAGATAGACACTAACTCGATCAAATAAATACTTAATCAATTAAAACAGCATAATAAACCCACCAGGGAATCCCATCTCGAATATCAAGACAAAATTCGAGATGAAATTCCAAGTACAATCTTGGGAACTCTATCTCGAACATCAAGTCGAAATTCGAGATAATATTCGAGATAGAAACGAACTCGAACATCAAGTTGAATATTCGAGATAATATTGGAGATAGAGACTAACTCGAACATCAAGTCGAATTTCGAGATAATGTTCGAGATAGATCTTAAGTCGAACATCAAGTCGAAGTTCGAGATAATGTTCGAGATAGAGACTAACTCGAACAATTTCCCAGACTTGGAATTTTGAACAGGCACATGGGGAACTGTAACTCGAAATTCAAGTCGAATTTCGAGATGAATTTCGAGATAGACCTTATCTCGAATATTCTTCCCAGACTTAGAATTTGCAAAACTTCACTCCTGGAAGCCCAACTCGAACTTCAAGTCGAATTTCGAGATGAGTTTCGAGATAGACTCTAACTCGAAATTTTGAAGATACTTGGAATAATTTGGCAATTTTTTGCAATAAAAACAATAATTAAATTTTGCCAAATTAATATAAATATCAATTCAAGGATTTTTAACAAAGCAAATAATGAAAAACATTCCTTGACAATTCTAAGGCCTCTAAATTAATAAAAATTACATGAAAAACACAGGTAAATTCATCTAAAAATCATGAAAAATTTAGAATAATATGAATTTAACTCCCCCCATATTCATGCAATCTAACCAACATAAATTCAAATATTTAACCAATAATTACACGTAAAGCACAATGAATTTATGTAAAATAACACCACATGCATCCTATAATACTCATTAATTAACCATTTTAAAGTTTATGTCCTTAATGATTAATTAGCATGCAGAAGTGATATTTTGAGCAATTGTAGAGATTATTTACATATGTTTTCAACTATGCACAAACAAAATAGGCAATTGTCAAGACTAAAAACATATGAACATGATTAAAACTGGAATTTTACAGATAGGAGAAATCACTAACTTGTGTTAAGCATCCCCAATTCACTAACTAACCTATTGAATGTTACTTCATCAAGAGGTTTAATGAATATATCTACAATTTGTTGCATTGTGGGCACAAACTGTAACTCCACAGTCCCCTCCTCGACATGTTCTCTAATGAAGTGATACCTGATATCTATGTGCTTGGTTCTTGAGTGGTCTACAGGATTGTTGGTCATGGCAATGGCACTTGTGTTGTCACACATGATTGGAATCTTTTTGTGCTCCATGCCATAATCTTTCAATTGGTTCCTCATCCACAGTATTTAAGCTACACAGCTTCTAGCAGCAATGTACTCAGCTTCAGCAGTAGAAGTAGATACTGTATGTTGCTTTTTACTTTGCCAGGACACCAATCTTCTTCCTAAAAATTGACAGGCACCAGATGTGCTTTTCCTATCAATTCTGCAACCTGCATAGTCTGAATCCGAATAGCCAATTAGATTAAAACCTGTATCTCTTGGGTACCAAATCCCTAGATTTGAAGTGCCCTTGAGATACCTAAAGATTCGTTTGACAGCTATGAGATGTGATTCTCTAGGATCCACTTGGAACCTTGCACACAAACAAGTTGCGAACATAATATCGGGTCTACTTGCAGTTAAATAGAGGAGTGAGCCAATCATACCTAGATAGCTTGTGATGTCAACTGGTTTACCTGATTTGTCTTCATCAAGCTTCGTGGTTGTTGCCATGGGAGTCTTAGCTGTTGATGCATCTTCTAGATTATACTTCTTGAGTAAATTTTTGATGTACTTGGACTGACAGATAAAGATTCCATCTTTTCTCTGACTGATCTGTAATCCAAGAAAGAAGGACAGCTCTCCCATCATGCTCATCTCATACCTATCCTGCATTAACTTGGCAAATTTCTCGCACAAGCACTCATTAGATGACCCAAAAATAACATCGTCCACATAGACTTGAACAAGTATTAAATCACCTTTTACATTTTTATAGAACAATGTTTTATCAATTACTCCCCTAGTAAAACCACTTGCATTTAAGAACAATGATAGGGTTTCATACCATCGTCTTGGGGATTGCCTGAGGCCATAGACAGCTTTGTATAGAAGATACACAAAATCTACAAGTTCTGGATCAATGAAGCCAGGAGGTTGTTCCAGATACACTTCTTCTTCTAACTCTCCATTCAGGAAGACACTTTTCACATCCATCTGAAAAACCTTGAAATTTTTGTGTGCTGCAAAGGCCAAGAACATCCTGACTGCCTCAAGTCTTGCAACTAGAGCGTAGGTCTCATCATAATCAATCCCTTCTCGTTGAGAATAACCTTTCGCTACTAGACGAGCCTTGTTTCGTGTTACAAGTCCGTCTTCATCCAGTTTATTTTTGAATACCCACTTAGTTCCAATTACTGATCTGTTCTTCGGTCGGGGTACCAGCTTCCAAACTTTCTGCCTTTCAAACTGATTGAGCTCCTCTTGCATTGCAATCACCCAATCAGCATCACCAAGAGCTTCTTCTATTTATTTAGGTTCAAGCTTGGATAAAAACCTTGAATATAAGTAAATATTAGCCATGTCATCTCTTGCAGTTCTTCTAGTAGTCACACCAGCATCTGGATCACCAATAATTAATTCAGACGGATGGTCTCTACTCCATACACGTTTTCTTGGAAATTGTCTTGATGATTCAGCTTGACTTTCTGAATTGTTGTGTTGACTACTTGTGTTATTTCCACTAACTCCCCATGAGTTAGTGCCAGCTCCTACAGAACTAGTGTCATCTCGTCTTGAGCCTTGAACACTTGTCCTTGAGCTGCTGTTTACTCCCCCTGAGTTGTTGCCGGACTGTGCTGAAGAAGTTTCTTATGATCTTGCACTAGACTCAGGTATTTCTTCTCAAAAACTTGGCATATTTGAAGTAACAACCAACTCAGGTTCATCTTCAATTTCATCTAAGTCCAAATTTTGAAACTTTAGGGACTCAGGTTCACTATTATTTTTAGAAATTGATGGGAGTTTGGTATTGTCGAATCTGACATTGTAACTTTCGATCACTCACTAAGAATACCCGATAAGCTGCCACCACATCTGTAGAATAACCGACAAATATCCCTTCACGTGCTTTTGCTTCAAACTTGCCTAAATTTTCATCGTCTATTAGTACATAGCATTTAGCTCCAAAGACATGAAAGTATTTGATTGTAGGTCTTCTGTTATTCATTAGTTCACATGGTGTCTTTTCTTTATCTTTTATGATCAGGGTTCTATTCTGAGTGTAACACACTGTACTCACTGCTTCAGCCCAAAAGTATAGGGGAAGTTTTGATTCAAACAACAAAGTTCTTGCTGCTTCAACCAATGTTCTGTTCTTCCTTTCAACTACTCCATTTTGCTGTGGAGTTCTAGGGGCTGAGTACTGACGACGTATTCCCTTAGATACACAGAAGTCATTCAACACTGCATTTTTAAATTCAGTGCCGTTGTCTATTCTAATCGTCTTCACAGTAAGTGTTGAAACATTCTCAATTTGAGTGATGTGATCAATGATTAGGAAAGGTACTTCGTCTTTCATCATTGCGAACAATACCCATGTATACTTGGAGAAGTCATCCACGATTACCAATGCATATCTTTTCCTAGATAAGGATATGACGTTCACTGTGCCAAACAAATCCATATGAAGAAGTTGTAGAGGCTCAGTGATACTAGAAATTTCTTTACTTTTATGTGATGCTTGCTTTGACTTTCCCATTTCACAAACTTCACAGAGTCCTTTAGGAGCAAACTCCTTCTGAGGTAGATCTCTCACTAATTCTCGTCTCGCGAGAGCATTCATCATTTTGAAGTTTAAGTGAGATAGCTTTTTGTGCCATAACCAGCTTTCATCATCCAAAGCTTTGCTGTAGAAACAGGTGACTTCATTCTGATTTGCCGAATCCATGTCCGTAACAAAAAGATCTGCCTTTCGAACTCCTCTTAAAGCCAATGAACCTTCCTTTATGTGAGTTATTGATACACCTTTCTTATTGAAGACAATTTCATAACCTTTGTCACAGAATTGACTGATACTCAACAGATTGTGCTTCAATCCCTCAACATAAGAAATATCTTCAATGATGACATTACCAGTCTTCAGTTTGCCATATCCCTTTGTCACACCTATGATGTCATCTCCAAAGGTAACATAAGGGTCAGCCTTCATAACCAACTCTGTAAGCAGGGACTTGTTTCCTATCATATGCCTTGATGCTCCACTATCTAGCACCCATATAACTTTATTTTTGTTCCGCTTAATGCCCTGCAATGACAGTTTGGTTAGGCGTTCTTCGGAACCCAACTTTGATTGGGCCCAACTTTTCTATAAGATCGAGAATTATCAGATGTAACAACAGGAGATGCACTTTTCTTAACATTACTAGAGCTTTTGACTTTGTCTTTTCCTTTTTCAGACTTGACAGATTTGTCAGTCTTATGAGAAGGCTTGTCACTCCTTACTTTAGGAGGACTGGCAGTCTTAGCTCTCACATGCTTCTTCTTGACATTAGAACTAGTAGCAGTATTTAGACATGTTTGACTAGTTGCATTCATCAAGTTCACAAACGTTTGCATGACGTTAAAAGTGCATGGCATACAATTAGGTTGACCACATTGTGCATGATTCTGATGCATGTTATTCATTGAGTGTGGTACAGGCATGGCATATGTAACAGGAATATTCATGTTAGATTTACATGCATAAGAAAGATGTTCAGTAGATTTACAGTGATAACATGCTTTCTTTACTCGTTCTGCCTTAACCTCTTTTATGCCTTTTTCTTTTTTACTCTATTGTTTAACAGCCTTAGCTCCTAATCCTGGTCAAGATTCTTCTCTAGGGGATTTGATTTTAACTTGCTTAATAGGAGTTACCGGTTATTCTTTCTGGCGATCTTCCATTTCTATCTCATATCTAACTAATAATTCAGTCTCTTCTTCTTCACGAGGAATGAAGTGTTTAAAGATAGGTTTGACAACAGATTTAAGAATAGTAGGTATGTCCTTATTAATCTCACAGGAACTAGTGTCTACATGCCTTTTTCCTTCTTTCTTAGATAAGTTAGAATAGTCAAGTCCTACACCGACTCCAGTTATCTTCTTAAATGTGCCACTATCAACATTCACTTTACTAGCTGCTAGTTTATAAGCTTCGCATTTAGTTTTTAACTCAGCTAGTTTATTCCTAAGGCGTGCTTCTATTTCATCCTTAGGGTTGAGCTTGTGTTCCAAAGTTTTAATAGAGTCTCTTAGGGAAGTATCTATAGTGCAAGCAGCCTCTAATTCTTCCACTTTTGCCTCAAGCATTCTGCATTTGGCAACAAGTGTTTTCTGTTCTTTTTGAAAAGTATTTAGGCTTTTGCACAACATATAGATCTCTTCGCTAAGAGCCCTGTTCTGCACCTTATAATCATCAATAGACATTTCCTCTTTAAGGGTTATAACTGGTACCTCTAGTTCATCTGATGTCTCAGCCATGAGGGCAAAGTTTGCTGTATGAGTAACTTCTTCCTCATCTGAATCATCCCAAGCTCTGCCTTCTGTTACAACTAAAGCTCTCTTTCCATGTCTTTCCTTCACCAGGGATTCATACTTGCTTTTGAGGGCTTCATATGTTTCTTTGGGATAAGTCTGTTTTGGCTTCTTGCAGTCGGTAACAAAGTGTCCAGCTTCACCACAGTTATAGCATTTGAACTTTATTTTGAAATCCAAAGGAGATTTGTAGCTGGTACTCTTTGCTTTCCCTTTGTAACCTTGAGAACTACCGCCGCCCTTAGTAACCCTATAGTAAGATGAAGATTTACTCTGTGGACGGTTACTCTTTCTGAATCTTATGTTGCTGAACTTCCTTGCCATGTATACCACGACACTATCATCCATGTTGTCCAGCTCTTCTTGGGTGAAGTAGTCATCATCACTATTTGATGTGCACTCGTCATCATTTTCAACTTGATGTGGTGCAGGTGATGATCTAGGTTTCTCTGCAATCATTGCCTTTTTAGACTCTTCCTCGTCAGCAATTAACCCTGATGCCGCTTCCTTTCCTTTTGAATCATTATCCCATGCTTGATCTTGAAGGA
This sequence comes from Oenanthe sinensis, assembly GCA_028671895.1. Classification (NCBI taxonomy): domain Eukaryota; kingdom Viridiplantae; phylum Streptophyta; class Magnoliopsida; order Apiales; family Apiaceae; genus Oenanthe; species Oenanthe sinensis. The sequence continues at coordinate 28,230,467 of CM053801.1, forward strand.
TCTCCAGCTCATAGGTCTTTAAAATTCCATAATATTCTTCGAGAGAAGTTGTGTGCAAATCTCTGGTTTCTCTAACAGCGTAGACTCTATGTTCAATGTTGTTTGGCTGGTTCCTTAGATATCTCGTGTCGACTTCAACCACGGGGAGAGTTACACCTCTCAGATTCAAATCCAAAACTAACTGACTGAATCTTAGATAGACATCTATTATGCTTTCACATTTTCTTATCCTGAAGGTATCATACTCCATCTTGAGTATAAGTGTTTTATTGCTTCTAACCTCAGCGGTACCTTCCATGACGACCTCTAGCTTATCCCAAATCTTCTTCGCTGTAAGTAGTCCTTTAAATACATTAAACATTTCATGATCTAGGGATTCCATCAGTGTTTGTCGAACGGATGTATCGAAAGCTATCTGCTCCTTATCATCATCTGAAAAGTCTACTGCCTTCTTAGGCTCAGACCGTTGTGGTACTACCACATATCTTTCCATATGCTCAGGAACAACAACCATTGGTACAAATTTACCTTTATCAAGGACTTCCAGATACTCAGGATTGACGGACTCAAGGTAAAGTTTCATTCTCAACACCCATTCTTCATAATGATCTCGGTCGAACATTGGAATCTTGAAATTATTTTTAGGTGCCATCTTAATGTGGATTTAAAGTAAAGATAATAAAATTTTCTTATTACTTGAGTAGTAATTAAAAGAAAATTAGATTATCTCAAAATAAATCAAGGTTCAAATTCTGGACACCAAAAATTTCTAAGTACCCAAGACTAGGCTATGTAGAATATCTATGTAGAACTAATGCCTAAGTCGAAATTCTCTAAGTAGAACTTCAAGTCGAATATTCAAGTAGAATATTCAAGTCGAATATTCAAGTAGAATATTCAAGTCGAATATTCAAATAGAATATTTAAGTCGAATATTCAAGTAGAATATTCTATGTAAAAGTTTTGTCCTTAGAAGAAATTTGCTGCAGGTCACTTTAATATTGAATAAACAATATTACTTTTCACACTTTGACTTTTGTGACTTTTCTCACCTAACTCACGTGTTAGGTACTGAATATCTTCTGTAATACTTTTTGTTGTGAGATATATGTCAAATCAAAAGTCAATAACACCTTTTTCACTTTTTGTCTTTTGAAAAGGTAATCAAAAGTTGTTGGGTTTGTCTTCTTTATCAAGAACAGTGATGACTTCTTGAAGAACACCAAAAATCAACGTACCCAGTATAATTCATAAAAATTATCTAAAGTCCACCCAAGCTAAATAATCACACCTGGAGTATTTAAATAATTTTTAGACTGAGTTTTCTCTGTCAAACAAATTAAAGCACACTTTCCAAGAAAAACTTGAAAAGTAGATCTGTAAAAGAAAACTCACGAATCTTCTACCAAACACAAGGATCTATGTTTTGTATGTTAAACATGAAGCTCTGATACTAATTGTTAGGTCCAAATGTGTTGTAGAGGGGGGGTGAATACAACTTTTCGAATTTAAGAAGCAATAAATACCATGTAATAAATGAACACAATGATTCAAGGAATATATGTCTTATATATAACTTGAAAGGGTTGCTACAACATTCATTACAAAGTACACCAGAAGTAAAGAGGGTAGTAAATGATACTAAGCTCTGTGAATACTCTCTCTCTCTCTTTTACAAGTGTTTATCTCGAAAATATTGCACACACTTAAAAATAATACACAAGTACTTCTATTTATACTACTTGTAATCTATGTCATGAAGTCTTCAAAGACTAAGATATACGTGGCCCAATGATGTCCACATAAATCTTATCTTATCTTGAAAGCTTGGAAATCTGCCAATTAGATAATGCAATGTGTCATGTTGAAACTGCCCTCTATGAAGAACATCTACTTGAGAATTTCTACTTGGCCATCTCGAACATTTAAGTCGAATATTCTACATAGAAATATTCTACTTGGCCATCTCGAACATTTAAGTCGAATATTCTACATAGGAATATTCTACATGGCCATCTCGAACATTTTGTACTTAGAGAAATTCTGGGCTTCAACTTGAAACTTCAATGCAACATCTTGAACTTGTGATTTCTTTATGTCTTCCATATTCTTCAACAAGCTCTTGAACCTGGATCTCTATTACTGACATAAACCTGCTATCAATGTCCTGACACTTGATACAATGGTCTGATTCATAAGTGACTAGTCTTGATAGTGTCTCTGCTTCTTGAATAGATTACCATATTCAATTAGTATTGTGGCTTTCCAATTATTGCTTTCCTTCTTGTTCACTTGGAATCAATTAGTCTTATTGATACTAATAGTTATGATCTTGAATCTTTAAGTTATAAATCACTGAGGCATGAACAACTCTGTCTTGAACTTTTTTCAATGATTTCTTCTTTGTTTGATCATAGTTAACATGTTAAATTGTATCAATTACCTTGTCTTCATTTAATATTGATTTCTTTGTGGCTTCATGCTCTTGATTGTCTTCCAGTTAAGTATCTTTTCTTTTAGTTGAGTTACATAACTTATAGTGTTACAAGTTTAGACACTCTGCCTTTCAACAACCGAGCCTCAAGGAAATATTCTAAGGATATTGACTTATGTGGCGCCTACACTAGGTAACAAGAGTGTAGGCGCAACATAAGTTGATATAAAATTTTCTAAGGCAAAAGTAACTCTACAAGGCTCCAAGGCAATGATATGTGGTGTCTGCACTCTATAACAAGAGTATAGGCGCAACATAATGAAGAATAGAATTTCTTCTAAGTCAACAAGTGGCTCCTGCACATGGAGTACAGAGTGTAGGCGCAACATAGGCTTATTGTTACAACTTACCCTCTACACTCTCATTCCCCTGTAGAGGAATAACATATGACTTAGCATTGTGAAGAACAAGTCAATTTTAATTGATTTTAAAGGTCTACACTATATAAACAAAATGACGTGCTCATTTTGAAGATATATATACAACTAAACAAAGAGATACAGAGAAAAAATTGAATTCGGAAAAGAAGAAGATATAAAGCCATACACATACCTTCTTCATGGGATTTTTATATTCTAGCCGGTTCATTATGTTGCAAATACATAGGGTTATTGTATAACACTCTCTATTAGCTTGATTCCTTTAGTACAAACACATAGTAAAATATTGTATAGGGATTAAGTTATATCTCTTTGTAGGAGCAAAAAACTAATATATTCTTTAGAAACCAGTTATATTTTTTAACTGGGTATAGCACCACTTTGGGTTTATATACGAAAGATATATTCCCCGAAACTTGTCCCGTTTATTTACTTGATAATTTTTTAGATCTTAAATGATTATTCATAAAAATAGAAAATTAGTAAGTCAGCCTCCTAAACACTATTCACCTCATGAATTCGAACCCACTAACCGAACTCTAAATTATTTATCCGCAAAAGATTCGAAAGAATTTTTAAATTTAGTGAGTATTGTATTCAACCCCCCTTCTACGATACTTCCAGGATCCAACAATTGACATCAGAGCTTGTTGATTGATATATACATTAAGATCCGTAACTCAGTGAAGTTCAGGGTGTCAAAACTGGTTGGACTCCAAATGTTTAGAGGCTCTGTCAAATAAGTTTAATTATAAACTTCTAATAAGTTTATTTTATAAACTTTTAAAATTTATTTTATAAACTTTTATTAGTTTATTTTAGAAATTTTAATTAGTTTATTTTATAAATTTTAAATTAAATTTATTTTATAAATTTTTATAAAATTTATTTTATAAATTTTTATAAAATTTATTTTATCAACTTTTATTAGTTTATGTTATAAATTTTTATTAGTTTATTTTATAAATTTTAAATTAAATTTATCCTATAAACTTTTATAAAATTTATTTTATAAACTTTTATTTGTTTATGTTATAAATTTTAATTAGTTTATTTTATAAATTTTATAAAAGATTATTTTTAAAACAAAAAAGCAGTGGTCCATTTTTCTTTGTTTGATCACTCGGCCAACTTGTACGTGAATTGTAACTTTAAACTACACACGATGATGACTAGTTTTCAAATCAGCGATTTGTTTGCCAAGTGGTGAAATGTTTTTCAAGTCATATATTGTGCCACTAAGTTTATGTTGCGCCTATACATGGCCTATACGGTGTTAGCGCCACTTGAAAGAATGCATGTCTAAGTTGCGCTTATACAAGGTAACACCTATACAAGGCGCCACCAAAAAGACTAGGTGACACTAAGACCAAATTATTATTTGGTACCCCAATTTTTGTACCCTTTAATTTTTATTTTAGATTTATTTATTTTTTCAGAAAATTTAAAATTCTTGAAAACTAAAATTTTTCATAAATATTAATTTACGATATTTTAATTTTTATGAAAATTCGAAACTCTTAAAATTAATTTGTTGTATATTTTTATTTTTGATTAATTTATTTTCTAAGAAAATTAAAAATTCTGTAAATTTAATTGAAGACAACTAAAATTGACTAAAGAAAACCCAATGAGGTTAGTTTTGAAACAGGTTGAAGAAGAAGTGGTATTAATTTCCTCAGAGATTTACTCCATAGGATCCCACTGGTTATTCAGATGCTGGAAAAGAAGAGATTAATTTGGGTACAATTTTTGGTTGGTTTGAGTTTAATTTTTGGATGAAAAATCTTAGGGGTTGAAGTAGTGAAGGAGAACAGACTGGATTACTTGACATCTTAGTACAAACCTTAAAGTTTATTCTACAGGGAGATTACAGGAAGTTCGTGTAAACACAACAGATCATCTGGAACGTAGGGATACAGCCATCGGGAATCTAAGGATACGACCACATCATCCTTAGAGAAACTATTGTGTGCTAAAGACCTCTGAACTAGAACAAGAGCTGAAGAAGTTAATATTTAATAAAGCAGGTTGTTAGCATATCCACTGTATTTGTGACCTAGGAACCAAATTTCATTGAAGTCAAGGTTGAGAACCTCTGAACCGAAACAAAATGATCCGAGAAGCTGAATTCAAGATGTAGTAGCTCAAGGTAGTGGTCAAGGTGTTATAATTTAATTTTACACTTTGGAATAACTTGAGAACTACAGCGCAAGTCAAGCCTGCAAGGCAACTAGGAGTTCAGTGACATCAGATTCAGCCGGAATCCCAATTCTTAATCTAAGGTCCTTGCCTATAGATTCCAAAAAGGAGATTTTCAGGACCAGTTCAAGAGGCGGTTACAAGACATGGATGGTTTGGAATAGAAAGACAAGATTGAGGTGTTGCTACAGAGTTTGAAGAAGCCTGCACAAGCAAAAGATGACAGATAATGTGTTGGGTTGAAGCAGAAAACTCAAGCATTAGTGAGGATGTAGCAAAGGAAAACATTTGTTGGTGAAGTTAAAAGAAAGGTTGATTCTATCAGTGACAGTGATGAAGCAAATGGATATATGGCATCAATGACCAACACTGGAGATGAATCATTACGCACTTCACAGGTACACATTTTAACTAGTATACATTTATCTAATTCAGAACTGTAGAAGTTTTAAGTATTGAAATGTATTATATTCATGCCAACATGTTAGCATCTTGGGATTTATATGTTTAAGTGACTGCTAAGAATGAGATATTGAATGCTAGGATCTAGAAGTTTAATTAGTACATTTTATACTTGATTTTCTATGTAGTAAAATGAATATCTAGAATTAGATAGGTTGTTCTAGACGGTTAGGTGTATCTCTAAACATTTGGTTGAACTTGATTTAAATCTCATGTGATTTAATACCTCAACTAATGTTGTGAAAATTGCTAATAGACAAACATGTCATAGATCAAATATTTTATATTTGTTCTTACTTGAAATTGTTTATGTGCTTATTTTCATATGATTAGCTTTCACTCACATAGTTGCACTTAAATGTCATATCATATCATGTATTGCTTGTTAAGGAGTAGAAGATTAAAATATGGTAGAATTATCTAAGTAGTTAGTAAAAATTTTAGATTCAAGGATTAATCTAAAACTGACTTAGGTAATTAGAGATAGTTAAAATGTTAGACAACAGAAATGGATTAGAAAGAATTAGTAATCAATTTGTTAGTTCTTCTATTCCATGTGCTTTTAAAAAATTATTGAATATCTATAAATCTGCTTGACACCTGTCACATTTGTGTAGAGTGGTTAAAGTAGATAGTACTGAATTTTCTAATGTGCATAACATGCCTGAATTTGTGCATGTAACGTCCCCAAATCTGGGGTCAGGGATTTGAGTCGCCACGTAATCATCCAATCATTTACAACCTGCAATAACTCAATAATCCAATATAATTACATCGTAGACCCCTCTCTCTCTCACACACATAAGTTATAGTCTTAGAAACGATATACAACAAGTATCATTAGTTATTACAAACCAAATGTACTTATCCAGGATCTCATACTGTCAATGCTAACCTCTTCACGAAGTAACATTAATAACTAGCTCAATACTGAAACTTATCCAACTTACTTTCGTAGAATATGGTTGAACTGAACCATCTCAAAGGTGAATCTTCTAATTTCCTCTCTTTCTAGGCATGAAGCCAATCGAACATTTTATCACTTTTTCTGAAAAATATAATATAAGCAAGAATGAGTGAAGGAATGCTCAACAAGTTATTCACCCAATTAACTATGTGACTCTCATTTAAGAATATGATAATCACCACTATCTCAATAGTATAATCATAAGGTTTAACAGTATATGGTAAGCATAATAAAGTATCTTTCAACGATACACAAGATCAGAGTTTTTCTGTTAAAAACATTTGTACTCAACATAAAGTTTAGAAAATATCATACGAACAATTTGGTTCGGTATATAACATAAGACACTATCAAATATAGTGTTACCACACTTTCATATCTCCTCTAAAACTTTTTAAGATAAACCTCAATGAACTTATTACGTTCATAGTTTTAAAATAATCTTTCCATAACTTAGCAAAATAGCTTCAACTATAGTTTTGCTAAACTCCCCTAATATACGGGGTACACCATTCAAGATACAACAATCATAGTTGCTTATCTTTGAGAAAATTAACTCACTTTGAACCATACCATTTATAAGGTTTAAAATCCTATAAAATATCTTTAAAGATCCTGTTGTGTTGTGATATATAAAGAAAACAAGAGTGAGCAATATAGCCCCACTATAATCATAACTTCTATAAATATACTTTCTGATAAACATTTCAAAAGTTTGTAAGCTTTTCATACATCAGTTACCTTCTGAAGTTTCCATATAACTATCCGTTAAATCATACGAATAACAAGATGACATTTCAAATTATTAAAAAACTTTTTCTGATCATATCCCATTTGAAGTTTTCCTTTCTATTCGTCAAAATATTTCAACATTTCTTTCGCTAATCAACACCATCGGTAACTCAGCTCATAGGCTTTCATTACGATGTGAAGCACAATTCCAATTGGAAGAAGGGACTGTAACTGGAGCATCAACACGCCCGCTACCACAGATCCACGATGATCAGTCGTAGCACGTGGCAACCTTCATCAGCAACCTATGGAAGCCTTCCGTTTCTCATGTAGAATGGGGAGCCCCGGTACTCGCTACCGTTAATGGGTAATCACCCTAGACCTCATACGGGCCAAAGTGCTGGGCCCGTGCGTCACTCGGCCTCTTACGCTAACTCCAAGTCCACTGAATCAATCTATAAATCTGGAACTGGAATTTAATCCTAGTTCCCCAAGTATATCATACTTGTTAATAGATTCGTCTATCTGACCTGGAATCGGATTTTAATCCTAGTTCCCCAAGTGTATCATACTCGTTAATAGATTCATCTATCTAAAATAGAACTGGAATTTAATCCTAGTTCCCCAAGTATATCATACTTGTTAATAGATTCATCTATCTAATATGGAACTGGAATTTAATCCTAGTTCCGGAAGTATAACATACTTGTTAATATACCTCATAGCTATGAGTAGTCACTGATTAGATTAGTTAGGCTGTTCTCTCACCACACAAGTAAGTGACCTTCAACCACTAATCTCTTTCATCAAGGAATGATAACCTTTATAAAACCATGACCAGGGAGTTACTGAAAACTTTTCTTTATTTTGATTAGTAAATCTCTGACTACTATAAGCCATTAATGTTAAATTGTAAACTATTTTTGATAAGTCGGAACGTATTTTATTCTTATTAAAAGAATAAAATAAAATATAATTAAATACTAAGGAACCCTTACTATTTGTAAATCAATTTCCTGAAGGTCGGAAAATATTTTAAATAATTATTGAGGGCTTTATATAATTATTAAAGACCCTTAATAATTTTAAAAACAATCTAAAATAATTAATAAATCCTTTATAAATGAATATTCAAAATAATATTCATTAATTAAATAAATATTCAAATAATATTTATTGACTCCATTTAATTCTTTTATCAAAAGAATAACGAAATATAAATATCGAAATATTTATAATCGTCATTTCAAAATAATCTGTCTCCGGCTTCTTCCGGATTACGACAATACTTAACATAACCTTCCGACTCCCGGTCTACGTTCGAAAATACATAATTCGCTATACACTTAGAGCCTTTTAGCTTCACCGACTTATATCTATATTTCTTATAGCATATAATCGAAACATTTATGAAAGCTTTAATAATACATAAAATAATTCGTACTTTTCAATATACAGTTTATATCACAACAACAATCTTTCGACAAAACAATAGTACATTAAGTACAGATGTTTAAAAACGTGCATACGTAGCAATACATATATTTTGATATGTAAAAATGTAGGTTAGAAAACTTGCCTAGAGTCCAAGATACGTTCTCAGAGTCCCCCTCTTTCCGGATTTTCTATCAATAGATATTATAATCCCGATTAGTACTCATAATCCCATCAACTACTTATATTACAAATAAGTATAATCATATATCGATTCCAATTATGACAACCTCAAATTATTTCTTAGTCCCTTTTACTTAACACTTGTCTTACCCGGTATTCACCTCCTTGGGTCTATCTTGACCGTTCGTAAACCATTTCGTCAACAGATTTTAATCTAATCCTTTACTCCAATATGTAGTCATGTTATTCCTCAACATATTTCGTGTTTTAACCAACTCGCACTCTAACATTTCTAGTAAATCAGAAAATTCATAATTAAATATGAAACCACCTCAAGGAGCTTCTTGAGTATTTGTAATATTTATCAAAAATATTTTGATTTGAAACACTTGAGTTTAACTCAGTGAAAAGTATTTTAGAAATCGAGTCAACTACGAAGATTTTGCTATTTGTACCGCTTTTACTAAAATGCTCATAACTCATTAACCGTTAATCCAAATGATGCACCGTTTTCACATTCACGATTTAGAGAATGCCTAGAACATAATCCATCAAAAAAATTTGTCCCTGAAAAGAGGACTCATTTTCTCAATTTACTGAACAAAGCAGTAGCTTCCTGATTGATTAGTGCATCGCACAACTTTGGTTCCGATATTTTTATAAAATCGAAATATTAACATATGCCCTTGAAATTTTGGATAGGCCATATTAACTGACCATATTACTTAACCTCCAAATTTCCAATTTTTTGAAAATGTCTAAGTGGTTCGTTTAAGTCTCCAAAGTGAGTTCAATGTAGCAGTTTGCTCAATCGAACTACTTTAACTAAATCGGTTGTTTCTCCTAAACCGTAAATCGTATCGACATGATTCAAGTATCAAAACAAACTATGAAATAAGGTCTACACATCCATGGTCAGTGGTGTCCAGAAATATTGTGTTGGTGGTATTTATACCTTCCTTGGATACTTAAACATACTAACAAGATCTTGTAAGCCTTAAGAGAGCCTTGATCTATGCTTATCATCCTCAAACTTGCAAGAGAACATCAAGAAACAAGTTAGTAATTTTCAGAGTTACTATTGAGGCTCAACTTCTACAATTTATTTACCGAATCAAAACACTTCCAAAAATTATAAAATTAAATACGTACCTTCTACATATAGGGAAGAAGCTATGGTTAAAATTTGGTAATTTGTGGATGAGTAGAACTAGAGTTATAAATTATTCTTTCCACCTTACTCTAGTTGGGCAGAAAATGGGGAGATGGAAGGGGAGAGCTTTTCTCTCTTTACTTGCTTTTTGTGTTGGTGTATTTGTGTTTGTATAAAGTATATGTATTGATACATGGCTGATTTTCTACACAAGTGTGGCTTAGTGGAGTGAAAGGTCAAGTTCATAAAGCCATGAATTAGGGAACTTGGATTCCACTTTTCCTTTATTTGTGGAACCATGTTTCTAACTAGCACTTTGTCACTTGGTTGGCTTGACTTATTGACATGGTTCCTCATTAACCAACTTGGTCGCATGGTCCTTGCATGGGATTTTCCCTTAGTCACTTATTATCCGACACTTAACCATTAATCCTCCACGTAAGTTCGATTAATTTCTGAAAGTTTTTCATCATAGGAATTCCGAAGCGTAAATCCTTAATATTCCAAATACTCTAATTCGATTATAACCATGAACTTTCTAAATTATAATCCTCTTGGTCACAAGTTAATTCTCTTATTCCTCGATATCTCGTAAATTATGAAATAATTAGTAAAAGCGAAAATCTTCGAATTCCGACGGCTTTTACATACACTCATTTTCTTCATACAACAATATCACATCTTCGGTTTTTCAATGTTCCAACACTTACTTAGTGTGGGCTAAAAAAAATTTCATAACCCGTAGAATCACTATTCATCAGGGTCATTTATAAATAATAAAAAAATGCATCCAAAAATCCGGGTTATTACAGTCTATCCTCCTTAAAAGGATTCCGTCCTCGGAATCTAAACAAAAGTAACTAAGGGTTGTATATTCACCCTTTTTGATTCACCCATACACCCTTTCTGGTGCTATGGTTTTACTTCTCTACACTTTCTCTTTTCGGTCATTGATCTTTACCGGTCGTAAGATACACTTAGTTACCATCTCTTCGATTTCTTATTATAACACATGCCTAGCATTCACATTATTCTCTCATAATATAGACGCAGGGCACGTGAAGTTTTCGTATTATAACTATTGCGAAACAGCGCCAACATATATGCATTTTCCTATCATGCTTCAAGGCTTCCTAGATATAACGCCCTCAAGATTAACTTCTCTCCGTTGCCAAATCTCGTTTCATTAGCGTACCCGCGGTTTCCTTCTCAATACCCAAACATTTCCTCGTTCCTTGACTTAGTCTTACTGTGAAGGAGATCGGCACTTTTTTTCGTACAAAACTTCGTACGGTGGCGTGGCTACATCCTGAATGTAACTATTCTCGAATGAAAACTCTATTCGTAGTACGTTATTTCCCCGACTCTTCTCGATATCCAAGGCATAAACCTTTTATGTAGAGCTAACTTTGCACAAGATTTTAATCGTAGATCCTTTTGTCGAATCTCATTACAACAAAATGATTAGAGTGATTCAAAGATGAATAAACTCACTTCCAAATGTATATGAGAATAGATTTTTTTTTTGATATGAATGAGAACAACCATATATGTACTTGTGATGGAAAGTCTTTAGTATGATTTGGCTTTTCAACACATAATTGGGCGGCGTCCCACCAGACTTTTGTCACACAGACAAGAAGTCACACCATATGTATTGTCAATCCCAATAAGATGACGAATTGTCAAATATAGGAAGAAGGAGAAAATGATGTTGAAAAGATGTGAGGAGTTTTCCTTCCTTAATGTGTTACGAAACTTTAACATAAAACAAGTCCGTCTTTATTTAGGAATCCATTTTACAAGGTCTCAAACTCACCATCCCAACTCTAGACTTCCGGCTTGAATATTTCTATGACACTCATATTCCTCATAAATCCTAAACTCTCATATGCGCAATTTAATGCTTTTATATCTCATGTGCAGATACTATATCTATCGGTTGTGATCATGAGTCGGATACCATAACAAACATTTTTAACGACCTCTAGTCCATAAGTTCTCACCTCCTTTAGTACATTGGGTTATTCCCAATTCCTAACAATTTCAAAACGTCAACACATTTCCTTTGCTACTCAATAATTTCCTAAAATTTAACTTTACTCGGCCAAATCTCACACTTTGGAGAAAATGACATACAATCTTTATTCTCTTTCTAAGGCTAACTACACTTGCTCTTCGTTCTCTCTCTTCATCTTTTGGTAGATCAAAATATCATTTATGAACATTATGGCCATTTGTCCAATCATTTCTTAAAATTCTATTGATTAAATCCATAAAAGTTATAGGAGTATTCATTGATCCAATTAACATCCTAGAACTCATAATGTTCATAACTCTTGTCGAATGCACCTTTTGGCAAATCATCTAGGTCCATCTCTATTTCATGATATCTGATCCTCAAATATATCCTCGAAGGGTAAATTATGATTCTAAAGGATCGGATAATCTCTATCCATGGTTAGGATATTCATTCCTAATTGGAATCTTAATCTTAATCAATTTTGACAATCAACACACTGACTCATGCCGTTATCCTTTTCTTTAACAATCAAACAAGGTGCACCTCATGGTGACACTTTCAATCTCATCATGTCTTTCTCTAATACTCCTTATAATTTAGTAATTAATCCTTTCTATCTTGGTAGATGCAAACTTCTAAATGGATCTGATGCTAGTATTATTCTTGTCACTAGATTGATTTTGAATTATATAATTCTATTAGGTAGTACCTCATAAGGTCGCTAATAATTACATCCTCAACCCATTAACTACTACATACAGTTTTTGTTTTCCATGTATTTCCTCTATGGTACCAATCACGGTTTTCCAACAACCCATCCTCCAAAGTGTAATAGACCTTTTACTTCCATCGTAACCAAAATACCTCAATTTATCTCTATGTCCTTTAACACAACTTCATCATTATCGTGTAATCTTAACTTTTACCACTTTATCTCTATCGTTAGTTTGAACATCCTTATGCAAACGATATTTTTCTCTCGACATTACATCTCTTATCTTTTCTCAAAAGAAATCAAATCTCCATTGAATGACACTAGTAAATATCCGTTCAATATTATTCTTCATGCCTCTGTTTAACATTCTCGAATCATCACTCCTAATGCTTCCACTTTTATTTTTATAACAATTTCCTAAATCATCTCCACTTAATAAGTTATATCCATCACGACAATTTTATTTGGTCACAGCATACGAGACAACCACTCAATATCTGTGGTAAACTTTAATTCATAATATTCCATACTTAGGCTCTTTCATCCTAGTCTTAAATTCCAACTTCATCTAACTTCCCAATTAATTTAGGGAAGTATTTACAAGATACACAACTTAGTCCTTGTAACAAACAGATTCACTTATGAAGTTCATACTTACTCTCGTGAAAGCAATAATTTCTAGGCTTGACTATACACATTGATTATTCCACCGGCTCTGGTTTAGAATCAACTCTGGGTTATATCCTTCCTGGATTTCCCCCTCAATCACAGGTCTTTGATGAATTAAACTTATGGGTGACACTTTCTGAGGGTGAAACAACATGTAGGTGCCAAAATAGGTTGACGTTCATTAAATATATCCTTAACACTGTTCAAATCAGCAGGACTATCATAATTCTCAGCAGGCTATCAAACACAACACATGAGATATGCCGGATCAATATTACCTATCAGGTTGTTAGCTAAGGATAGATTCCTCACAACTTGTACCAATTTCATGTTCGTACATTTATCGTCTGGTCCTTCCGACCGTCACTTTTCAAAACTCATGGTCTACACGACATATGGTTTATTACCAAAAGGATGAGACATACTGTCCATTATGTAGTCTCAATAAATTCACACCTAAGGATCTATAGTTGTATTACGGGACCTCTTTCCCCGAACCATTTATCTCAACTAAACAATTAAATTCTCAGTGAAAGCTCGGAACCCCCTTCTAGCCGTAGTCCCACCACTACCAGAAGGAGCTTTCTACCAACACCTACACACTGGGTCATTCATACTTTTCATTCTGACGATAATATCTGGAATATGTGGGTCACTACACTAAGGGCCCACTTTGATATGAAAATACTTAACATAATTAGAAGATATAACAAATGTGTGTCTTAACTCCTCGTTGTGACTCTATATCGTATCAATACCACACATCGTCTCAACAATTATCCTCGACTTCTTATTTCCAATAGAACCCTCAAAATCTTTATACTTATCATCTTTATACAAAATATATCATTGCCTCTTCCGGAATGGTCTTGCCAATTTCCGTCCAAAATCTATATCCCAAATGTCAATCATAAATCTCCTCACTACTAACTCCAAGTAGATGACTTTTTCTTAACTCATTCATTGGTACTACACCCGGTAGTCCAATACGAACTCTACACGAGTTCTCATGTTATCCTTTTATATATGAATAACTCCTAACACTCTCGTACCTAAGTACTATAACTCATGCTCTGATACCATCTCTGTAACGCCCCCAAATCCGGGGTCAGGGATTTAAGTAGCCACGTAATCATCCAATCATTTACAATCTACAATAACTCAATAATCCAATGTAATCACATCGTAGACCCCTCTCTCTCACACACACATAAGTTATTGTCTTAGAAACGATATACAACAAGTATCATTAGTTATTAAAAACTAATTGTACTTATCCAGAATCTCATACTATCAATGCTAACCTCTTCACGAAGTAACATTAATAACTAGCTCGATACTGAAACTTATCCAACTTACTTTCGTAGAATATGGTTGAAGTGAACCATCTCAAAGGTGAATCTTCTACTTTTCTATCTCTCTAGGCATGAAGCCAATCGAACATGTTATCACTTTTTCTGAAAAATATAATATAAGCAAGAATGAGTGAAAGAATGCTCAGCAAGTTATTCACCCAATTAGCTATGTGACTCTCATTCAAGAATATGATAATCACCACTATCTTAATAGTATAATCATAAGGTTTAACATTATATGGTAAGCATAATAAAGTATCTTTCAACGATACACAAGATCAGAGTTTTTCTGTTAAAAACATTTGTACTCAACACAAAGTTTAGAAAATATCATACGAACAATTTGGTTCGGTATATAACATAAGACACTATCAAATATAGTGTTACCACGCTTTCATATCTCCTCTAAAACTTTTTAAGATAAAACTTAATGAACTTATTACGTTCATAGTTTTGAAATAATCTTTCCATAACTTAGCAAAATAACTTCAACTATAGTTTTGCTAAACTCCCCTAATATACGGGGTACACCATTCAAGATACAACAATCATAGTTGCTTATCTTTGAGAAAATTAACTCACTTTGAACCATACCATTTATAAGGTTTAAAATCCCATAAAATATCTTTAAAGATCCCGTTGTGTTGTGATATATAAAGAAAACAAGAGTGAGCAATATAACCCCACTATAATCATAACTTCTATAAATGTACTTTCTGATAAACATTTCAAAAGTTTATAAGCTTTTCATACATCAGTTACCTTCTGAAGTTTTCATATAACTATTCGTTAAATCATACGAATAACAAGATGACATTTCAAATTGTTAAAAACCTTGTTCTCATCAGATCCCATCTGAAGTTTTCCTTTCTTTTCGTCAAAACATTTCAACATTTCTTTCGCTAATCAACACCATCGGTAACTCAGCTCATAGGCTTTCATTACGGTGTGAAGCACAATTCTAATTGGAAGAAAGGACTGTAACTGGAGCATCAACACGCCCGCTACCACACATCCATGATGATCAGTCGTAGCACGTGGCAACCTTCATCAGCAACCTATGGAAGCCTTCCGTTTCTCTACATGTAGAATGAGGAGCCCCGGTACTCGCTAACGTTAATGGGTAATCACCCTAGACCTCATACGGGCCAAAGTGCTGGGCCGTGCGTCACTCGGCCTCTTACGCTAACTCCAAGTCCACTGAATCAATCTATAAATCTGGAACTGGAATTTAATCCTAGTTCTCCAAGTATATCATACTTGTTAATAGATTCGTCTATCTTACCTGGAACCGGAATTTAATCCTAGTTCCCCAAGTGTATCATACTCGTTAATAGATTCATCTATCTAATATGGAATTGGAATTTAATCCTAGTTCCCCAAGTATATCATACTTGTTAATAGATTCATCTATCTAATATGGAACTGGAATTTAATCCTAGTTCCCCAAGTATAGCATACTTGTTAATAGACCTGTTATCTATGAGTAGTCACTGATTAGATTAGTCGGGCTGTCCTCTCACCACACAGGTAAGTGACCTTCACCCACTAATCTCTTTCATCAAGGAATGATAACCTTTATAAAACCATGACCAGGGAGTTACTGAAAACTTTTCTTTATTTTGATTAGTAAAGTTGTGACTACTATAAGCCATTAATGTTAAATCATAAACTCTTTTTAGGAAGCAAATCACTATTTGTCTCTCTTACCTTGAGTTCCCTATTTTTGAGAAGTCGGAACGTATTTTATTCTTATTAAAAGAATAAAATAAAATATAATTAAATACTAGGGAACCCTTATTATTTGTAAATCAATTTCCTGAAGGTCGTAAAATATTTTAAATAATTATTGAAGGCTTTAAATAATTATTAAAGACCCTTAATAATTTTTAAATCAATCTAAAATAATTAATAAATATTTATTAAATATTTATTAAATATTTATTAATTATAAATAATTAATAAATCCTTTATAAATGAATATTCAAAATAATATTTATTAATTAAATAAATATTCAAATAATATTTATTGACTCCATTTAATTCTTTTATCAAAAGAATAACGAAATATAAATATCGAAATATTTATAATTGTCATTTCAAAATAACCTGTCTCCGGCTTCTTCCGGATTACGACAGTACTTATCATAACCTTCCGACTCTCGGTTTACGTTCGAAAATACATAACTCGCTATACACTTAGAACCTTTAACCTTCACCGGCTTATATCTATATTTCTTATAGCATATAACCGAAACATTCACGAAAGCTTTAACAATACATAAAATAATTCGTACTTTTCAATATACAGTTTATATCACAACAACAACAGTCTTTCGACAAAACAGTAGTACATTAAGTACAGGTGTTTAAAAATGTGCATACGTAGCAATACTTATATTTTGATATATAAAAACGTAGGTTAGAAAACTTGCCTAGAGTCCAAGATACGTTCTCAGAGTCCCACTCGTTCCGGATTTTCTATCATTAGATATTATAATCCCGATTAGTACTCATAATCCCATCAACTACTTATATTACAAATAAGTATAATCATATATCGATTCCAATTATGACAACCTCAAATTAGTTCTTTGTCCTTTTTACTTAACACTTGTCTTACCCGGTATTCACCTCCTTGGGTCTATCTTAACCGTTCGTAAACCATTTCATCAACGGATTTTAATCTAATCCTTTACTCCAATATGTAGTCATGTTATTCCTCAACATATTTTGTGTTTTAACTGACTCGCACTCTAACATTTTTAGTAAATTAGAAAATTCATAATTAAATATGAAACCACCTCAAGGATCTTCTTGAGTATTTGTAATATTTATCAAAAATATTTTGATTTGAAACACTTGAGTTTAACTCGGTGAACAGTATTTTAGAAATCGAGTCAACTACGAGATTTTGCAATTTGCACCGCTTTCACTAAAATGCTCATAACTCATTAACTGTTAACCCAAATGATGCACCGATTTCACGTGCACGATATAGAGAATGCCTAGAATATAATCCATCAAAATTTTTTGTCCCTGAAAAGAGGACTCATTTTCCCAATTTACTGAACAAGGCAGTAGCTTCCTGAATGATTAGTGCATCGCACAACTTTGGTTCCGACATTTTTATAAAATCGAAAAATTAACATATACCCTGAAATTTTGGATAGGCCTTATTAACTGACCATATTTCTTAACATCCAAATTTCCAAATTTTTGAAAATGTCTAAGTGGTTCGTTTAAGTCTCCAAATTGAGTTCAATGTAGCAGTTTGCTCAATCGAACTACTTTAACTAAATCGGTTGTTTCTCCTAAACCGTAAATCGTATCGACATGATTCAAATGTCAAAACAAACTATGAAATAAGGTCTACACATCCATGGTAAGTGGTGTCCAGAAATATTGCATTGATAGTTCATAAATATTTGTCAAAACTAGTCTATATGTAAACGGACATTACGACGGCTATAAACGGAACGTTTACCGAATTTAACTATGTTAATTTCATTAAACTGAAGGAATTTATGCACCAGCGGAAGCATTGAGTAACATTTATTTGCATATATTCCTATGTATACATACATATAGATACAAAAACTATTTTATAAATTGAAGAATACCTCGATTGCTTTCCGGCAACAGCTAGAGAAGATCTTGTTCTTCAATCCTTGCAATCACCCCTCAAGTGTGGAGTGCTCTAAAGATATCCACTAAGAATCAAACTAAAAGATGAAGGAGGAGGCTAGAGAGGAAATTAGGGATGCCTCCCTTTTAAAATATTTCTCACAAATATTAGGGTTGAAGTATTAGGGTTTATAATCCTATATTTATAGGCAAATATCTCAGCTGAGATATTTTCTATAAATATCTTATTATTAATTTCCTTTTTAATTAATTAATCTTATTAATTAATTAGTTAATGATTAAAACTATTTTAATCATTAATTCCTTTTTCTAAACTCTTTTAGAAAATTATTCTCTCTTCATATTTAATTACTTTAATTAAATATTTAATTAATAATATTAAGATCTTATCTTAAATAATTTATAATCAATTAAATCTCATTTAATTAATATATAAAATTTACTAAGTAATTATTTATTTCATAAATAAATAATGACTAGCTATTATTAATTATTCCTTCATCTATAATTTAATCTCTTTTATAGTGTGACTCTTTAGGTTCAATATTAAGCCGGTAGTAGAAATAAATAATAATAAAAATTTTATTTATTATTTATATGAATTCTATTAATTCATTAAATATAATTAATATGATTACTTATATTTATTCTACATCGTGAGTGATGCTTCTCAACATATCGCGACTATCCAGATAATACGAAATCATTGCTTAGAATGCTTAGAACCTGTCAGTAATTAGTTACCGTACAATTAATTCCTTCTACCCTTCAATATCCCGATTAAATACAAGGCATGGAACTCGTGTCAAGCCTATCTAATTTAATCATATGATTTCTTATTCATAATGCAAAGTTCCTTTTAATGCAAATTAGAAACTCTTTCTAATTTCATTCACTCTGGCCAGAGATTCCTGAACTTGTATATCTAAGAATAACATAGAATATTCACTTCCTTTACTGGAAGGGGCATATCCTTTATTGATCCGTTAACTATCTCCATACACAAATCACTATTCCCAGAATGGACCTAATGAATATCCTAGAGACTAAGGACTAAACCAAAGCATAAATCATTGTGTACGAGATTACTCTAACGATCTCAAGTCTAAGGATACTTGTACAACTATTTACTTAATAAACAACTATTGACACGGGAGTAAACTCCATTAGTTGTTCTACTTATCGAGTCATGTTCAGTGAACTTATTCCTTAATAAGCACCTACATATTAGCTATAGTATCACCACACAAATGTCTATGAGAACAGACATCCTCCTAAGAGAGCTAGCATAGTATGTACTGATCTTTTCGGATTTACCAATTTTCAATTAGTTATCCTATGATCAGGAACTGTTTAAGTCTAAAGCTATTATCTTCTAGATCTCATTATTACAATCTCATTATAATTCTAAAAGCTTTTCTCTAAATTATGGAACATCTTATTTAATACACTTCAAATAGATTAAGCCCATAAAATAAATACTTTATTATTATCAAATGAAATCAAATAAGAGTAGCAGAAAGTTTTTCCTAAATCATCATACATGATTGGTTTTAGGTCAAACACTTTCAATCTCCCACTTGGCCTAAAGCCAATCACTCTGGTATCTAATACCCATCCGCTCCTTATGACGATCAAAATTTAACTGAGACAGCGGCTTCGTGAACGGGTCTGCTATGTTGTTATGTGTGTCAACTCTTTCGATCTTGACATCTCCTCTTTCAATGATCTCCCTAATCAAATGAAACCGCCGTAATATATGTTTGGTATTCTTGTGAGACCTCGGTTCCTTGGCTTGGGCTATTGCAGCGTTATTATCACAATATAACACAATAGGCCCCTCTATGCCAGGAACTACTCCCAACTCAGAAACAAATTTCTTCATCCAAATAGCTTCCTTTGCAGCCTCACTTGCAGCTATATACTCTGCTTCTGCTGTGGAGTCAGCCGTCGTAGATTGCTTACGATTTCTCCAACTAATCGCCCCACCATTTAGAGTAAACACATACCCTGACATGGATGTACTATCATCACACTCTGACTGAAAACTAGAGTCAGTGTAACCCTC
Organism: Oenanthe sinensis; assembly: GCA_028671895.1. Classification (NCBI taxonomy): domain Eukaryota; kingdom Viridiplantae; phylum Streptophyta; class Magnoliopsida; order Apiales; family Apiaceae; genus Oenanthe; species Oenanthe sinensis. Next base: position 28,250,952 of record CM053801.1, read on the forward strand.
TATTTTCAACTCAGACCCACCAAAAACAAGAAAAATATCCTTAGTCCTTCTCAAGTACTTAAGGATGTTCTTCACTGCTTTCCAGTGGTCTTCACCTGGATTTGACTGATATATGCTAGTCATACTAATTGAGTGAGCAACATCAGGTCTAGTACATAACATCGCGTACATGATAGATCCTATTGCCAACACATAAGGAATCCTACTCATACGCTCTCTTTCTTCAGGTGTCTTAGGAGACATCTTGTCAGAAAGGGAGACTCCATGGCTCATCGGTATGAGACCTCTCTTGGAGTTTTCCATGCTAAACCTTTTAAGCACTTTATCGATGTACGTACCTTGGGTTAGACCTATCATTCTTCTTGATCTATCTCTATAGTTCTTCATACCAAGAATGTAGGACGCTTCTCCCAAGTCCTTCATGGCGAAGTTCTTTGATAGCCACATTTTTACTGATTGCAACATTGGTATGTCATTTCCTATTAAGAGTATGTCATCTACATATAAAATAAGAAATCTTACTGCTCTCCCACTAACCTTCTTGTAGACACATGGTTCGTCTATGTTTTTGATAAAATCAAACTGTTTGATTGTCTCATCAAAACGGATGTTCCATCTCCGAGAAGCTTGCCTTAACCCATATATGGTTCGTAGTAGCTTACATACTAGATGTTCATTTCCTTTGGAAATAAAACCCTCTAGCTGTGTCATATACACTTCTTCTTCAAGTTCCCCATTAAGGAAGGCCATCTTTACGTCCATTTGCCAGATCTCATAGTCATAGTAAGCTGCAATAGCAAGCAAAATCCGAATTGATTTGAGCAAGGCTACAGGCGAAAAAGTTTCATCAAAGTCAATCCCTTGTCTTTGTTTGAATCCTTTTGCCACGAGCCTGGCCTTGTAGGTCTCTACCTGGCCATTTGCTCCAATCTTTCTCTTGTATACTCACTTGCACCCTATAGGCTGAAGGGTTTCGTGACACAAACGCAGCGGAATAAACGCGAAAAATAAATCAAAATAGCGAAACCCTCCGCAGGATCCATGCGAAAACAAAAGATTTAATTCGGAGATAAAGAATAAATACCTTTAGAAGCTTTAACAGTTCATTAATGGAAGATTAATGGAGGTCCAAAGCTTGTTTAATCACCACGTATCCCGCTCTCGCGATCTACGCTCTACGGTATCCACACGAACACTTTTCATGAAGGATTGATGTGTACTAGCACCCGAAAACTTCTTCTCTCTCTATCTTCCTCCTCTCTCATAGCGGCTAGGGTTTTGTAAAATCTTTTTTTTTTATTAAATCAACCCATAAAGAGATTATATAGAGAGAGGAATAAGTTTTCTAATTATAATCCAATTATAATTAATACTAATCCAAAATTCTAAATTATTTAATTAAGTCTCACTTAATTAATTAATTATTAATTTTGGAATTAGTTTAAGTAATTCATTTATTCTATTTATATAATTAATTAAGTCATACTTAATTAATATCATAAATAAAATAAATTACTTATTTAATTTAAATTCATAATTTAAATTATTTCTCCTTCAAGCGTTCTTTGTGTGTGACCCTGTAGGTTATTATTACGTTGGCAACAATTTTAATATCTAATTAAAATTGTAAACAATGAGCGGCATCTAGTAATACATCATTGCTACCCAAGTAATAATAATAAATCGGTGATTCGATTAAGCCTTTCGTGAATAATGTTCCATGTAATATAATCCCTTTAATCTTGATATTATAGATTAAACTCAAGGCATGTCTCGTGTCATCCTCTTCATAATTTAATCTTTATTTTCTTGATCGATGAGTAGACTATTAAAATCAAATCAACATTTGAGCACGGCCGTGCATTTCTTAGTCTCACTCAAACAAGAGGCCAATAATATCACTCCTAAAATTAGGAGGATTAAATCCCATCTAGATCATTCATATTTCTCATACGATTCATAATATACCCAATGTCCACTTTTATCATCACCCGGTCAAAGGTAACTTTTAATGTAATCAAAGTATATTAATTCTCGTATAGAAATATAATGATTTCAGGTCTAAGGATCATTACACCATTATCACAGTGAGAATTACTTATGACACTTACTTAACATGTAGAATCTCACAGCGGGTCATTCCAGTGCCATGCATTGAGACATGCACTTATGTTCTTGACTTTAGTATCCCCATACCTATGACCAATGAGATGTGGTCATCTGTCAAGAAACATACTAGTCTTTGTGCATTATTATTGTCCTTAAATAATAATACTCGACTAGGGAATTTTAGGAATAAGATACTATTCATATAATCTCATTTTTAAGTCACATACTTAAAGATATAGAATACGTATCAAAATTCCAAGGACATTTACTATGCTTTCAATTTATTACGCAGTAAACAAAACATAATAAATAAATAATAATCAATAAAACATAATCCTTAATAATAAATATTTTCCTTAAAATATAAAAAGTATTGTCTCTAGAGCACAATTACTAACAATCTCCCACTTGCACTAGAGCCAATTACCCAAGTATCCAATACTCATGAAACTAGTGTGACTTTCATGCTTCTGCTGCGACAAAGCCTTAGTCAGTGGGTCTGCAATATTATTATTAGTATGCACTTTACATATATGTATATCTCCTTGATCATTAATCTCATTAATTAGGTGATATCTCCTAAGTACATGCCCAAACAGCCTCCTTGGCTGCTTCGCAAGCATCAATATACTCAGGTTCTATTGTAAAATCAACAATTGTCTTTGCTGTGAACCATTCCAGCAATAAAACACAAAGCCAGACAGAAACATTAAATTATCGTTATCTGTCTAGAAACCAGTATTACTGAAACCTCTTACAACTAGCTTCACATCTCCTCCATATAACAAGAATGAATCTTTAGTCCTCTTTAAGTACTTAAGAATATTCTTGACTGTCGTCCAGTGACCTTCACCTGGATTAGATCGGTATCTACTCATCATGGTTAAAGCATACGAGACATTAGGACAAGTACATATCATTGCATACATTATAAAACCAACTGCTGACGCATATGGAATTTTACTCATGCAGTCCCAATCATCCAATGATTTAGGACAAATTTTATTTTGAGATCACTATCCCATGAGACATTGGGACATATCCATTTTAGTCTCTTTGCATTTGAAATCGATGCAAAATTTTGTCAATGTATGTACTCTAAATTAGGCCGATCAATCACCTTGATCTATCTCTATAGATCTCGATCCCTAATATATATGTCACATTGCCTAAGTCTTTCATTGAGAAATTATTTCTCAATCAAGTCTTCACAGTCTGTAGAGAAGGAATGTCATTCCCTATTAGTAATATATCATCAACATATAATACTAGGAATGCCACATGGCTCCCACTAAACTTCTTGTAAACACAAGTTTTATCTTCATTCTGAATAAAGTCAAACTCTTTTTGACTGTTTCATGAAAACAAATGTTCCATCTCCTCGAGGCCTGCTTTAATCCATAAATGGATCGACGCAACTTACATACATTTCCAGCATCCTTTAGATCAACAAAACCCTTAGGGTGTGTCATGTACACATCCATATCTTCTTCAAGGCTCTCATTTAAGAAAGCGGTTTTGACATCCATTTGCCAGATTTCATAGTCATAGTAAGCAGCTATAGCAAGCAAAATCCTGATGGACATGACCATAACAACTGGCGAAAAGGTCTCATCATAGTCAATACCATGAATTTTCTTGAAACCTTTTGCCACCAATCGTGCCTTATAGGTCTGTACATTAGCATCCATGTCGGTCTTCTTCTTGAAAACCCACTTGCACCCTATAGGTTTTACCCCTTCAGGTGGATCAACCAAAGTCCATACTTGATTAGTATACATGGATTCCATCTCAGATTTAATGTCATCTAGCCATCTCTTAGAATCTGGAGTGTTTATAGTATCTAGGTAGGTGAGAGGCTCATCTTCATCCACAAGCATCACATCACCATCTTGAGTCAAGAGAAATCCATATTATCTCTCGGGCTCATGGCGAATCCTACTAAACCTACGAACACCTGTGTTTCTTGAGCAGTATTATTTTTCTTGTACATTCTACTCAGGTTCCTCCACTGGTTCAACGTTATCATGTGGGTCTCAAACTTCATTGAGATCTATTATCCTCCCACTGTCTCTCAGTAGTTCGAGCAACAAACACTTTGTTCTCGGAAGGATTATAGAAAGAATAACCCCTTGTTTCAGTTGGGTATTCCACAAAATTACATTTATCTGATTTTGGTCCTAGCTTGTCAGAGATTAGACGTTTCACAAACGCTTCACATCCCCAAAATTTTATAAATGACATGCTGTGACGTTGCTCAGTCCATATCTCATAAGGAGTCTTTTGAACCAATTTAGTAGGAACACAGTTAAGTGTATGTGGAGCCGTTTCCAGGGTGCAACCCCAGAAACTAATTGGAAGATTCATTGACTCAACATTGATCGCACCATGTCCAACAAGGTGTGATCCCTCCTATCAAAAAACTTTTCTTTGATATTTTCTACTTCATCTTTATAGTCTTTGAACTTTTCAAATGATTCGGATTAGTTCTTCAAAAGATACATATATCTGTATCTACTAAAATAATTAGTAAATTTTATGAAGTTAATAAAATCTACCTTTTGTCATCGTACACATATGACCACATACATCACTATGTATAAGTCATACCCATTCAATGATCCCTTCACCATGTCCGGTAAAAGGAGCTTTAGTCATTTTACCAAATAAACCAAGATTCGCATCCTTTTGTATGATTCATAATCAAACTTATCCATGAATGCATCCTTATGTATTCTGAAAATGCGTTTCTTATTAATACGGCCTCAACAACAGTGCCAAAGGTAATATTTGATTTGAGTCACTTTAGAACATATAAATTGTTAATTAGATGTGCAACATTATAAGGCTCATCATCAAAATAGAATAAACAACTATTGTTATAAAATGAAAAAGCCTTTCTTGTCCAAACAAGAAACTGAAATAATGTCTCTGCCAATTGCAAGCACGCTATAACAATTATTAAGTTCTAAATTTTCCTTATAGGCCAAAAATTAAGTAACGAGTTCCTCGAACCAGAGCAACTATCTTTACTCCAATTCCAACCAGATACCTTAAGCTTGACCCTTATTGATCATCATCTTCCGATCTTCCAATTAAGCATGACAGTTTAATTTCCAGTCTCCCAACTTTCCACAGAAGTGACAATCGTCTTCTTTATCAACACCTCATTCAGACTTTAGAGTCTGCTTTAGGGATTGGACTTTGGTTTGACAACGGAACTAGATCAAATCTTCTCCTTGCCTTTCCATTTTCCTTTCTCTTTTGCATTCCCTATGTTTACTATCAATATAGTAGTAGTTCATGCATTTATCATATTACTTTCAGCAGTTCTCAACATGCTTAGCAACTCAATGGGTGTTTTACCAATCTTATTCACTTTATTATTCATAACAAAATAAGAATAATATTTGTCCAAAGATTGTAAGATCAAATCTAACTGTCTCCAGACCAATCTTGAAACCCAAAATATCAATGGTATTCATTATACCCTATAATCTTTAGAACATGTGGTGTAACCGGGTCTCACTCTCCCTACTTGTACGTGTATAGTGCCCTTTCAAATATATCTTGTGCTCAATCGTCTCATAAGCATCTATATGCTCGTATTGCTTCTTAAGCTCAGCACATATATTTGCGAGCATGAGACATGAAACATCAGTCGCAACATCAATTTACTTCCAATAAGCACTATGATTTGCACATGTTACATTCTCAACTTTAAGAGTAGGGGAAGAGATTTGACTAATATCGTGGTGCCCGAGGACGATCCTCAAGCTCCTATGTCAGTCAAGGAAATATATTCTCGTCAACTTGTCCTTCTCAAGAACTGATCGCATAGAGAAGTTGTTTGTGTTTATCATTTGATATCTACAATATTAAAGTGCATAAAATAAACTAGGTTGCAAATTTAATATTAATTATGTTTAAGTGATTATGGTATATCATCATATACCTCCCACTATTTTTATCAAACTAATAGCCCTTACTATTAATTTGGAAAGTATATCCCATAATTCTTTCTAGTGAGCCAAGATCCATATTTCGTCATGTCCTAAGTCAACCACTGGAAGTCCTTAGAAAATGATTATTTAGGTAGACAACAGTTGTCAATTATATCATATATAATTCTTGGATAGTTTGGTGAACAACGATTGATCTTATCTATCTAATAGACTTTTAACCAAACTCTATGCTTCTAAGTTCATAATAGTTGAATATAACCGTTTATTTTCACTTATTATGACGACTCAGTTAAGTTAGACCCAATGATACAACGGCCGAATATAACCGTTTATATTCGTCGCATCTCACCACGATAGATAGGAGTCCCCTGCCACTGACAGTCCTTCCCCTTATCGATCTAGGATTCGATGAGTGTTCATTCATTGGAAAGCATCCGAGTAAAACTTAATATTTTGTTAAGGGGTTTTAGAAAATTTATAACGATCATGATCACATCATAAAGAGATCCTCAATTTTTCCTTGAACCAAATATTTCAAATCGACATCTTAAATTGTTCATTTCCCAGGTAGATGGAGGATACCAATGGTCACACTTAAAACCCATCAGCCTTACGAATACGCATATCCGCTTTTGTCAGAAAATCCCAATTATAGATATCAAAAATCCATATTTAATTCCGTGTTTTAAAAATCCATATTTAATAAACACAAGAATCTCATGATCGTTTGTTAATTTTAAAATCTTGAATCGTTACAGATTTTATCTTGTTTAAGCAAACATGGCATGGGTGTCGTATCTAATACATACATGATTAATCAATATTAAGCATGCATCTCAATTATATCTACGCATACATACCAATACATGCAATCATATACATATATGTAATGTGCGTAAATTAAACGTGTTTGGTTATGGCCCCATCCTATATGATATTTCCAAGCTAATGGAAATATCAAGGTCAGTCTATGGTGGTTTTAAAAATACTATCTATTACATGTCTTCTTTCTTCATTGCTCCATCATCCCCTTTTGGATCGCCTCCTTGCTTGCAAGTCTTCATCGATAATTACATTGAATAATAAAAATAAAACTATTCTAATGAAATTACAATAAGAACTCGAGTTACATTCGAGATAATTAAATTACAATAAATAAACGACATGCAAGTCGTATTTAGAAACCAAAACCATAAATCAAAACCACTATCCTATGGGTCTTTAGGCCATAACCATCCACCATGCTATCATATAACACATATAATATATCTCATATTATATAATCATATCATATAATCATATATAACAAATTTCGAAATTTCAGAAAATTAAAAACAGATTTCTGAAGACAATAAATCGCTATTTCGAGGCCCTTAACGACGTCAAACGCCTTACAGACCCGTCGGTGATAGCATAGCTATCAGTTATGTTCATTAGCCCGATTCCAGTCAGAAAACACATATCGTTTGCGAAAATCGGATATGGCAGTCAGATTTCTCCAAATCTGACGGTGTTTCAGAAATCGTATCATATACAATTCCCATAACAAAAACAAGCATATATCATATATACATATACAGAGATACATACAATCATCATATGATTATACATTACATGAATATCATATATTCATAATATATACATACATATACTCAAAATTTTAGAAAATCAAATAATTTTCAGAAAATCATAAATCACTGTTTTGGAGGCTGTAACGACATCTAATGGCTTACAGACGCAGAGCTGATTTTGTCAGTATTGCTCAGTGACCCGATTCCAGTCAGAAAACACATATCGTTTACGAAAATCGGACAACGGACACAGATTTCAGAAAATCAACGGCAGCCGTTTCAGAATTCGTATCGAATACGATTCCCATAATAAGAACAAACATGTATCATATACATACATCAACACACATAATCATCACATGATTATATATCATAAAATATCATATATTCATAATATATATAAACATATACATATTGTATCAATATAAAATCATGATAGATCGCATACATGCTTATATATCAAAAACTGTTAAGCACATAACCGAATTAAAACGTTTCGCAAGTAGCTCTGATGCCATTGAAGGGTTTCGTGACACAAACGCAGCGGAATAAACGCGAAAAATAAATCAAAATAGCGAAACCCTCCGCAGGATCCATGCGAAAACAAAAGATTTAATTCGGAGATAAAGAATAAATACCTTTAGAAGCTTTAACAGTTCATTAATGGAAGATTAATGGAGGTCCAAAGCTTGTTTAATCACCACGTATCCCGCTCTCGCGATCTACGCTCTACGGTATCCACACGAACACTTTTCATGAAGGATTGATGTGTACTAGCACCCGAAAACTTCTTCTCTCTCTATCTTCCTCCTCTCTCATAGCGGCTAGGGTTTTGTAAAATCTCTCTTTTTTTATTAAATCAACCCATAAAGAGATTATATAGAGAGAGGAATAAGTTTTCTAATTATAATCCAATTATAATTAATACTAATCCAAAATTCTAAATTATTTAATTAAGTCTCACTTAATTAATTAATTATTAATTTTGGAATTAGTTTAAGTAATTCATTTATTCTATTTATATAATTAATTAAGTCATACTTAATTAATATCATAAATAAAATAAATTACTTATTTAATTTAAATTCATAATTTAAATTATTTCTCCTTCAAGCGTTCTTTGTGTGTGACCCTGTAGGTTATTATTACGTTGGCAACAATTTTAATATCTAATTAAAATTGTAAACAATGAGCGGCATCTAGTAATACATCATTGCTACCCAAGTAATAATAATAAATCGGTGATTCGATTAAGCCTTTCGTGAATAATGTTCCATGTAATATAATCCCTTTAATCTTGATATTATAGATTAAACTCAAGGCATGTCTCGTGTCATCCTCTTCATAATTTAATCTTTATTTTCTTGATCGATGAGTAGACTATTAAAATCAAATCAACATTTGAGCACGGCCGTGCATTTCTTAGTCTCACTCAAACAAGAGGCCAATAATATCACTCCTAAAATTAGGAGGATTAAATCCCATCTAGATCATTCATATTTCTCATACGATTCATAATATACCCAATGTCCACTTTTATCATCACCCGGTCAAAGGTAACTTTTAATGTAATCAAAGTATATTAATTCTCGTATAGAAATATAATGATTTCAGGTCTAAGGATCATTACACCATTATCACAGTGAGAATTACTTATGACACTTACTTAACATGTAGAATCTCACAGCGGGTCATTCCAGTGCCATGCATTGAGACATGCACTTATGTTCTTGACTTTAGTATCCCCATACCTATGACCAATGAGATGTGGTCATCTGTCAAGAAACATACTAGTCTTTGTGCATTATTATTGTCCTTAAATAATAATACTCGACTAGGGAATTTTAGGAATAAGATACTATTCATATAATCTCATTTTTAAGTCACATACTTAAAGATATAGAATACGTATCAAAATTCCAAGGACATTTACTATGCTTTCAATTTATTACGCAGTAAACAAAACATAATAAATAAATAATAATCAATAAAACATAATCCTTAATAATAAATATTTTCCTTAAAATATAAAAAGTATTGTCTCTAGAGCACAATTACTAACATAGGCTTCATATCCTTGGGTGTCTCTACCAAAGTCCATACTTGGTTGGCATACATGGAGTCCATTTCGGATTTCATGGCACTCTGCCATTTCTCTGAGTCAACACTACTCACAGCCTCGTTGAAGGTCATAGGTCGTCTCCATCAATGACTGCCAATTCATTGTCATTCTCAATGACAAGGCCATAATACCTCTCAGGTTGGTGAGACACCCTTTGTGATCTACAGATGGGCTGTTCTACGGAAGGTTGTTCAATATGAACAGGTGTTTCCTCTTGAACCGTAGTAGTTTGTTCTTCATGAACTTCATCAAGTTCAATCTTGCTCCCACTATTCCCCTCAAGGATAAACTGTTTTTCCAGGAAGGTAGCATGTCGGGAGACAAACACCCTTTGTTCGATGTAAAAGTAATACCCTAAAATCTCTTTAGGATATCCTACAAACCTACATTTCACGGATCGAGATTCTAGCTTATCGGGGTCAACTTTTTTGACATAAGCCGGACATCCCCAAATCTTAACGTGCTTAAGACTCGATTTCCTTTCTTTCCATATCTCATATGGAGTTTGAGGAACAGATTTGGAAGGCACCTTGTTCAATATATATGCTGATGTTTCCAATGCATAACCCCAAAGTGATACTGGAAGATCTGTATAGCTCATCATGGATCGAACCATGTCCAACAAAGTTCGATTTCTCCTTTCGGATACTCCATTCAACTGGGGAGTGGCCGGAAGAGTCCATTGAGAGACTATACCATTTTCTTTGAGATAATTTAGAAACTCGCCACATAAGTATTCACCTCCTCGATCTGATCGAAGGGTTTTAATACTATACTTGGTTTGTTTCTCTACTTCATACTTATATTCTTTGAACTTTTCAAAGGCTTCGGATTTGTATTTCATCAAATACACATATCCAAATCTAGATTGATCATCTGTAAAAGTAATGAAGTATGAAAATCTACCCATGGTTTGCGTGGACATCGGCCCACACAAATCTGTATGTACCAATCCAAGCAACTCCACAGCTTTTTCTCCATGTCCACTAAACGGAGATTTGGTCATTTTGCCTAACAGACAAGACTCGTATGTAGGATATGATTCAAAATCAAAAGGTTCTAGTAACCCTTCCTTATGCAATGTCTTAAGTCTATTTTCACTAATATGACCAAGTCTGCAGTGCCACAAGTAGGTGGAATTTTCATCATCTCTTTTTCTTTTATTACTATGTTCAATTTGAAGTAAACTATGTTCTACATCACATACATACAAACCATTATTTAAAATACCAACACCATAAAGAACATTATTTCAAAAAATTGAACATTTATTATTCTCAATAACAAACGAAAAACCATCCAAGTCTAACATGGGAATAGAAATAATATTCCTCACAATTGAGGGAACAAAATAACAATTATCCAAAATAATAGTCTTGCCCGTAGGCATAAGTAAATCAAACGATCCTACAGCTACAGCAACAACTCTTGCTCCATTGCTCATACATAGGATCACCTCCTCTTCTTCAAGAGTCTTACTTCTCCTTAGTCCCTGCAACGAATTGCAAATGTGAGAACCACATGCGGTATCTAATACCCAAGTAGAAGTTTGATTAAGTGACATATTTAGTTCGATCATGAACATACCTGAAGCAGAAGCGGTAGTCTCACCACCCTTCTTCTTCTTCAATTCTGCAAGGTAAGCCTTACAGTTTCTCTTCCAGTGCCCCACTTTGTTGCAGTGAAAGCGAACAGCTTTTCTTTTGGGATCTTCAGCTTTTGGAGGAACTGGCCTTTTCTCACCTACCTTCTTCTTCTTCTTAGGAAGGCTCATCTTCCTCTTCTTAGGGTTAGAGCCTTCACCAATTAGAAGAACAGAACTCTTCTTTGTGGGAAAATTCGACTCAGCAGTTTTCAGCATGTTATGGAGTTCAGGCAAGCTGACATCCAACTTGTTCATGTGAAAGTTCACAACGAACTGCCAGAATGAATCTGGAAGTGATTGCAAGACCAGATCTTGATTCAACTCCCCATCCATGAAAAATCCAAGTTGTCCAAGACGCTCAATCAAATTGATCATCTTGAGCACATGAACATTCACAGATGATCCCTCAGTCATCCTACAACGGAACAGCTCCTTCGATATCTCATATCGAGCTGTCCTTCCTGCCACATCATACAAATCTTGTAGATGCATAAGGATAGAGTGAGCATCCATATGCTCGTGTTGCTTTTGGAGCTCATCATTCATGGATCCCAGCATAACACACTGTGCAACTCTTGCATCATCTATCCAATTACGATACACAATATGTTCATCATTATGTGCATCCTGAGCAGGTTCAGCAAGTTTAGGTGAGTCTAGTACATATTCCTTCTTTTCAATCCTGAGAACAATTCTCAGGTTTCGAAGCCAATCAGCATAGTTGGGACCAGTTAATTTTTGTGCATCGAGCATGCAACGGAGTGATAGTGCAGAAGACATTATGTATATAGTAAATCTGCAAATAATAAACACATAACAACATTTAGCAAATACTCTATTTCATTATCTAAAACACCATATGAATCGGGTCTTTATTCATAAGTGCCTCCCACTATTCTATCTAATTTCTATATCCCTTATTGAAATTAAGCATTCATAATGATAGTGGGATAGGGATCCTACATTCCATCACACAACCTCGGTTATAGCACAAAACTCCATGTAACGTTCAATAGGCAGACAACTCTTGTCAGTTACATCTCATGTTATTCCCTAATCTTACTTTAGCCTCTTGAATACTTGAGTCACGGCCGTGGCACGACAAACTCAATATTCTATGTCAAGTCAATCCCAACATCTCATATAATTAAACTAGTTTCAAATAGCTCACGGCTGTAGCACGTAACGACCATAAGATTCCAATTCATCATACACATCTCATGTTATAGACAAGTATCTTTTCTTTCAAAAACAACGCCCTCGGCTGTAGCACGAAAAGACAGAGTTTCAAAAACAAGAAATACTTTCTATTATGTTGGAAGGCTATGACCAACACAAGCCCTTTGTGTTTTATATTTTAGGGGATTATATTATGTGTTAGGTCCCGAAATATCGTAGAAGGGGGGTTGAATACGATATTAACAATAATTTAAATTCTTTTCGGAATTTGCGGATAAATAAATTATTGCTTCAGAGTGGGTTTGGCCATTTGTAGTGTTTAGGTGAGCTGCCTACTAATTTTCTGTGTGTCCGAATAAATCAATTAAGTTCAAGAAAATTAGCAAGTAAAATAAATGAGACAAGTTTCCGGGAATATATCTTTCATATATAAACCCAGAGGGGTGCTACATCCAGTTAAAATTATAACTGGCTTCCAAAGAACAAATTAGTTCTTTGCTACTAACACAAAAATATTTGGCTCAGTTCCTATACAAATATATCTAAATTAGTACAAGGAAAAACTGAGTCCGTAGGGAGTGATATCTAGGAGCCCTGAGCATTTTTCGTTTAAGAACCGGGTCCTAATATCTGACCAGGAGCAAGGTATAGATGTGTATAAATTGTATCTCTTGCTCCGGCCATGGCAGTTGCTCTCTACATATTATTTTTGTGTTGAAGAAGACGACTCTTCTTTCTAATTGGTGTAGACTTTAAATCAATAAAGTAGGCTGCTGTAATTTGATTGGCTGAGGGCTGAGTGGCGCCTTACACAGCTGATACCCTGTATTGAATTTAGTGGCGCCTTGAATAAATTGAGTGACTCCATGTATGCAAGTGGCGCCCTATATATCGAGCATAGAGGGGAGGCGCCACTTAGAACATATTTGATTAACATCAAATATGAGTGGCGCTTGATACATGGTTTGCTCTGTAGAAAAATGAGTGGCGCCATGAAAACTATTGGGAGAAACTGTCATGCGCGTGAATAACAATCATGGTCAAAGTGCTGTTTAGTCACTGCACATTGACCCTCTTTTCATTGCTTGACTGAAGTTTCCCAACTTCCATTTCTTGTATCAAAGTCTTGTCGCATTACACCCTGTACCCTGAGCTGTTCCTGTTCTTCGACTGTAGTACAGAAACTTTCACTTTTCGTACCAAGGTTGTGACACTTTGCACCCTGCACCCTTTGAGCTGTTTAGCTGTTTAGCTGTTAGCTGTTTAGCTGTTTTGCTGTAGCCTCTACAAATTACTTTTCGTACCTTAATAAATAACCGTTCTTTTCAAGTACATTCTTCAACTTAACAATTCTTCTGTAGTTAATACTCAGATTCCTTTCACAGACTGCTGACGCCTAGTGCAACTGGTCTGGTTCACAGACGACTAACTTCGATCCAGGTCTTCGTATTATAGCTTTACTTACATTGTTAAGTTTGCAGCAACTTCATTGCTTCGAACACTGACTGTCAATAAACACTGTAACTTCACTGGAATCTTTTCTGGTACTTAGACACTTGTCTTTACCATGTCTTCAATTCTTCTAGATTCTTATGCTTCGAACACTGTCTATCTTCAATCAATGTTGTTACACTGAAATCTTTTAGTGGCACTGCTATACTGAATCTTCAACACTTCTGAAACCCTGAAAGTCTTTAAACATTGTTCTTCACTGAGGCATGAACATATTAATGAACTTCTTTCAGTGACCTGTAGTAGACTTCAAAACTTCTTCTAATGTCTTGATTCACTGTATTTGCCTTGTTTTCATGTCTTGCTGATTTCTGTGTAAGCGTAATATTATTTACTTGTCCTGTTCTAGTGTTGAGTTATCATGATTACTATTCATACAGCTTCGTAATCTCCAACAATCTCCCCCTATTTGATTGTTAAACTTTTAGCAAACAAATCATCTAGGGAGGATAACTCAACTAACAACTAGAAAAAGTAATCGTCCGAGACTTGTAAATAATGTTACTGGTTTTTCTGGATCAGATAATGCATTTCCAGATTTCTTCTGTAACTGAAATGAAAGATGCTTGTTCCTCTGACACTGAACTGATATTCAAGTTGTATCATCTTCATTTCTGTCTGTTTGAGCTCTCTCTGTTTGAAAATTCTTCAAAGTTTGAACTTAAAGAACTTATCATTAACAAAGCTTCATAAGAATCATTATTCCTGGGTATGTCTTCAATCAATACTGAACATAGCTCAAATGATGTTCTCCCCCTACGAATGTGATTCTCCTTCTTATTCTTCATCTCCCTTTAGAAAATAAATGGAATAGTCATTTCTGTTCTTCCAAGTATAGAATTACAGCTTCTTGATTTTCCCATATATCTGTTGTTTCCCTTCAAGATCAGAAGATAAGATTTTCTTCTTCTTGTCTAAAATCTCCCCCTTAGTTATAACATTATAACTTCTCCCCCATAAGAAGAGGAATCCTACAATTTCTTTTTCTTGTTATAACTATAACACTATAAATTCTCCCCCTTAGTTGAGGAATCCTCCAATGGCCCACTTTTGAAGATACCAAATGTTAATACCAATTGATAGGTCCTCTTTTAAATGGTTTGTCTTCCAAGGAAGGTTCTCGTCTGTCGTTGAACGGGAAAAATATAGTAACTTTTCTTCCAGAAGCAGCAAGTAGCAAGGGTAAGTGTTTGGCTTGTGGTTTCCTCACTTCTACTACGTTCTGTTGGTGTTTACACTTAAGTGTCGAGCACTTAGAAGTGTTTCACTCTTTCTCTCCCTATCTCTCACTCAAGTGTATCTCTCCCTCACTTTCACTCTGCATTCCAAATTTAGCCTTCTGTACCTGCAAGTGAAATCCGTCAATTCATACATTCCCAACACCTGATTCATCAGAATGAACTGAATCACTATCAAGTGGGGAATTGCCTCGTAGAGGTGTTCTTGATCTATCATGCATAAGCACTGTCCCACACCAGACTCAATAGCAATTGCTAAATCACTGTCTAGTGGAGCCTCACCTCTTTGAGATGGGTTATCCCAAGATTTTAAAATCTTTTTGGGAATCCTGCCTTGTTCTATCAAGGAGTTGCCTCACACCTTCTCCGTAAACGGGAGGTGGACATTCCTTTTCAGGATCTGGAAATGTTCCTTCCAGGAGGGGCGACGTAGTAGACAATGTAATGTATGGCAATTTAGAGTCTACGTTTCCCTCGTAACCCAATGACGGGTGTTTTGTTAACATGCCTATACCTCACACTGTGCACGCCTTGCAATGTGTCCAATTGTTAGGCCCCTAGTATAACTATTAGGATTGTTAGGTCCCAAAAATTATATAAGGTTCCTAGTATATATCTGTTTAGGCTTACCATCAGCGTGAGTGTCGGTGGTGTGCTTGACTCATTACAAGATGCTCTGGCTGACGAGCGAATTTCAATGGACTCACCCTTTTGAGAGAATGATTCCAGAGACAGTTTTATTGCCTTTTCAGCTCTGCATCCTTTTGAGAAGATACAGATGAGCTTACAGATACCTCAGTTTATATACTTCTTTTCTTCTCAGGAGGTAGAGCTGTGGGTGCACTTCCGACTTCATCCTTATTTGCTGCATCAAGTGCAGTTTCTCCCTTATCAACCTTTAAGTAACATAAGTTCCTTATAACTCCAAGGGTTAATATATGGAAGTGGATGAAATGAGTGTTTGGTATTAAGGCTTGGGTCAGAGATTGATGGGTTTTCAACCTCCTGGCCAGCTTCTGTAGCCACTGGGGGCTAAACGGATAAAATCAATTTAAATGAGATAAAAAGATAATCAGTTTAACATTCCAAAACATATTTTTCATCTCAAGGAGAAGGAAAAATATAAGAAGGAATGGTAAATGATTGCACTTAAGTCCTTTTAATAAAAGAGTTTTGTCAGACCGAAGAATTAATCATTTAAGAGCATGACACCAATAGAAATTTTCCTTAAGATACTTATCCCATAATAAAACGCGGGAGTATCAGAGAAAAAGTCTCTATTTCTTGATGAATTTCTTATAGGGCAAACTTCCCATAATAAAACGCGGGAATTTACAACAAATAAGAAACTCTACTCTTCTACCAAATTTTATCTCAATAAAAATGACTCTTTTCCATTAAACCTAAGCACTGTATGTTTTGAAAACAATTTTGCAAAACATCCTTATCAGATAGAAGATAATGATTTTCCGACTCATAATGCAATTATGATTTACATCATTTTCGTCTGCCTGATAATATCCCCGACTTAAAATAAAAACATGACAATTAGGGTTAGGATGAATGCTTAACATAACAGTACTAGGCCTTCAAAGAAACAACCACTGTTTTGGTACTATGAATCAATGTGAAACATACATTGAAACAAGTATTTGAAAACAAATCATTTTACAAGTGATTGATACCTCGAAGTTAAAATAATTTTTCCAAATAAAATAGCAGTCACAAAGTTTCTGTCACTTTAAAAAGAAAAATTTAGAGAGAAAAAGCTTTTAAAGATAAAACATTTAAAACAAGCTTTTGGGAGAGGATAAAGTATTCTGAGAGAAAAGAAAGATTATCCTTAAGAAAAGTTTTTCAAAAGAGAAGTTTTTGAAAAAGAATTCTTAAGTTTTCTTAACTAAGACTGATTAAAAAGAATGAATGTATCTTTGCATAAAAAAATTTGAAAAAGAAATAGACAAAAATTTCTTTTAAATACATTCAGGATTGTAAACCAGTCAAAGAAAGAAAACTATATATCACAATTATTTTGTAATAAAATATTGTTCAATTATCACAAAGTAATAAAAGAGAATATTTATACTACGAATAATTATGCTTCTTATTTATTTTAATTTATTTAAATCATGGAACTAATATATCACTGAATTGTTATATATCTTCATGATTTAAATAAATCAAAATAAATTAAATACTTATGCTGTACTAAGCAATTGTCAATCACATGCATTTATATAAACTATACATGACAATTATTCAGTAGAACAATAAGCATATCACAGTTAATTGCACGGAATTATTAACAAAATATCATTTCGAGATATTCATCAATAAATTCAAAATGCAAGGAACTATTCTTCTGTTATTTTATCAAATTAAAATTATGAAACTAATAAACATTGAATTGCTTCAATCCATAATTTTGATAAGATAAAATAAATTCGCTAAACACTAAAATATTCATTGAATTGAATATTAGCATTTAACTTCCAACGCCATATCTAATAATTGTTACTTTGCACATTGTAAGCGTACTCATAACAATTACTAATTGATATACGTAAACTCGAGGTAATAGTTGAAAAGAAATTCACAAGTTCTTTATATAGGGAAAAGATGATACTTGTGATTCTTTTTACAACCCCTCGCAAACAAACTTATTTTTGGAAATATTTTCTAAGTATATAAAATATTGAGCATTTTATACACATAACTTAGAAAATACTTCACCTTCTAATATTAGTGAGTTTTGAAATATGCATTAATTATTTAGAACAGAAATTCTAAATACCGTCACTAATATCAAAAGCATCACAATTATTTGTAATAAAATATATCAGAATATCAGAGCAAAATATCAGAGCAATTAAGCAAGATATCATTGACTAATACTCATCAAATATTTAAAACATACAAATAATTATGCTTCTTACTTATGCTAAGTAATTTAACTACCACTCATGCATATACCAATGTAAGCATGATAATTAAATTAATAACAAAAAGTATGAGGATCTGGATTTCAAATAAATTCACAAGTCCTTTGGATCGGGAAAAAGTAATACTTGTGAACTCATTTAAGAATTTCTTGCAGATGGGATTTTCAACAAATATGCATAATAATAATATCCGAAGTTTACTAACCAACTTAGATAAAATAAATTCATCAAGTTATTTAGCAAACATCTGCAAGTTATTCGACTATGGACAACTCTCAAAAGAAATGATACCTGGTGTCCATGCGCTTGTTTCTTCAGTGGTGTTAAGAGCTTCAACAGAGTTGCTGGAAATTGACAGCTTCTAGGAATGACTTCCCTGTCTTTCGTACAACCTGTATTATCTATATCTATATAGCCAATTAGGTTAAACCTATTATCTTAAGGGTCCCAGATTCCAAGAATTGGTGATCCCCTAAGATATCTAACAATTCATAACTTAGCTATAAGATAAGATTCTCTAGTATCCACTTGGAAACTTGCACATAGGCATATCGAGAATTAAGGTATACTTGCACATATATATGACATTGTGTGTGCCTTGCATTTCTAGAGAGATATGCATAACAACTCAAGTGTAAAATTACTTTTAAGTAATTAACAGTTAGAGAGTCATACCATGTCCTTGACGTTTTGCTTGAGTCCTTACCTCCGTCATAGAAAATCCTGGGAAGAGAATGATATACAAATTGTAATGGATCTGCACCTTCATCTTCTAGCTTCACCATTCAGGAGTAGGTCCTAATCGTTGAGTCCCTGAAAATTGTTAGGTCCCCATTGATGAGTCCCAAAGGATCAAGTCTCGTCACTGGTGCTTACTGCTTGATCTAGAAAGTCCCGAAGATTCTGTTTCCATCATCGTCGATACCTTCTGCTTTAAAGTCCTGTAGCTACCAGTTTGGCTTTGCCCCTCATAACAATGCCAATAGTCATCCAGTTTCTGTGAACCCCTACTGTACCAGTTTCAGCTTCGACTTTAGTGGTCTGTGGTCTGGGTTCCAGTTTCAGTGGTTTCTGCCTTCGAACTGATTGAGATCATTTTGCATTGCAATCACCCAATCTGGATCAATCTGTGCTTCTTCAGTATTCTTTAGGACACCAATTGATGGGTGATACCAATTGTTGATACCAATTGTAAGATGTTGACAATTTCTCTTTCCCAACTTGGTCCCGAAAAATATATGATCATTTCAGTTAGCACTCCTAGCCTTTACACAAGAATCCGGATCACTAAGAACGAGACTCCAGGATAGAATTTGACTTCAAACCTTTTGTCTTGGCAGAAATGTTCTTAATGTAATCCTTTGATCTTCATTGTTGAGCATGGCTAGTAGATCCTTCTTCTATTTGCTCCCCTGAGTTGCTGCTAAACATTAATTCCTTTATGCAACCTCAGCTTCTACATCAGTATCTGAATTTGTCAAAGATTCAGACTAGTCGTTCATTGAATGCCTGGGAGCTTGGTGTAGTTGAACGTCACATTCAGACTTTTAATCACCTATGAGTAGCCGAGGAGAATTGTTCCATGAGCCTTAACTTCTTGTCAAGTTACTCAAATAAATCTTCATTAAAAATCAATTCCCTCCAAACACACGAAAGAGCCTCAGTGTTTGCTTCTGGTTGGCCATTAACTCAAATGATGTCTTTTCACGATCTTGTTGAATAAAGCAGCATGCTGTGTTAATTGCTTCAGCTTCTAAATACCTTTTCAGTGCAGACTTCATTTAGAACTTCACTCGCGAAATGTAGTTCCAATATCTGACTTCAAAGTTCTAACAGCTTACCAATTGTTTCCAACTTGATCTTCCTTATTAGATCAATCACCATTGTGACATTTTGTCTGTTGAATGCTTGAACATCACCAATCTGTAATAAGGGTTATCAATTTCAATCACCACTAAGCATATGACTTTTCTTCAGTGTGATGTTTCCATTGACTTTCTTATATGACATACTCCAAAATGTCCTTCTGAATAGAATTCCAAATGAAGCAGTCCTCTCACCAATTTCATCTTTATCAGAATCCATTGCCTTGTAGACTGACAAGTGTGAGAGCTTCCTTTGCCATAGCTAACTCTTTATTGATGAAGCTTCACTGATAAGTTGACTTCATCTTTGCATCGAAATACCATGTCAGCTACGAACAAACTTCCTCACTCTCAGTTGAGCGAGCTTCCAACCTTCTTGTTTGAGATCAAACACTTCTCCAGAAAACCCTTGACGAAGAATTCCCTAATTCCCTTTAAAAAGTGCTTAACTCCTTCCACAAGAAAGATGCTTCCAATGATGACAGTTCTTAACACATGATGGCCATATCCCTTGTACATCCTTTGCTGTCATCTCCAAAGGTTACCATCGGGGAGGCCTTCTCAACCACTGTGATATTAGAGCTTCAATCTTAATCATATGCCTCGAACAATAAATGTCACGAAGTCACATAACTTTTGACTTTTGTTACATACTCTGCAATCACAAATGATTAAGCTTCTTGGTACTCAATTTTAATTGAGTCCAGATGGGTTAGAGATATTATCAAAGGTAACAACAGCTTCAATATGCATATTAGAAAATTCAGTACTATCTACTTTAATCATTCTACACAAGTGTAACAGATATAAAGCAGATTTACAGATATTCAATTATTTTCTAAAAGCACATGGATAGAAGAACTAACAAATTAATTATTAATTCTTTCTAATCCATTCTGTCGTTGTATAACATTTTTAACTATCTCTAATTACCTAAGTCAGTTTTAGATTAAGCTTCGAATCTACAATTTTACTGACTAAGATAATTCTACCATCTTTTATTCCTTTTATCCCTAACAAGCAATACATGATCTAATATAGCATTTAAGTACAACCATGTGAGTAGGAGCAAATCATGTGAAAATAAGCATATAAACAATTTTAAGAATATGAAGAATATTTGAATAAGACATTATGAGCAATATCAAATTCTACATACACTTAACAAGTCATTTATTACAATAAGAACAAATATAAAATATCTGATCTATGACCTGTTTGTCTATTAGCAATTTTCACAACATTAGCAGAGGTATTAAATCACAGAAGGTTTAATCAAGTTCCAACAAATGTTCAGGGATACACCTAACCGTCTAGAACACCCTATCTAATTCTAGATATTCATTTTACTGCAAATAAAATTAAGTATAAAATGTACTAATTAAACTCATGAAACCTAGCATGCAATCTTATTCTTAACAATCAATTAAGCATTTAAGTCCTAAGACGCTAACATGCTGTCATGAATATAATACATTTCAAAATTTAATAGACATACAGTTCTGAATTAGATAAGCGTATACTAGTTAGAAAGTGTACCTGTGAAGTGCTTAGTGATTCATCTCCAGTGTTGGTCATTCATGCCAGATGTCCATTTGGTTCATCACTGTCACTGATAGAATCAGCTTTGCATTTAACTTCATCAACAAGTGCTTTCCCTTGCTGCATCCTCACTAATGCTTGATATTCCTGCTTCAACCCAACATAGTGTCTGTCATCTTTTGCTTGTACAGGCTTCTTCAAATTATGTAGCAAACCCTAAACTTGTCTTTCAAATATGAACCATCCATGTCTTGCAACCGCCTCTTGAACTGATCTTGAAAATCTCCTTCATGGAATCTATAGGTAATGGACCTTAGATTTAGAATTGGGATTCCGTCTGAATCTGATGTCACTAAACTTCCTGTTGCCCTGCAGGCTTGACTTGCAGTCCAGTTCTCAAGTTATTCCAAAGTGTCAAATTAACATACAACACCTTGACCACTACCTCGAGCTACAACATCTTCAATTCAGCTTCTAGGATCAATTCGTTTCTGTTCAGAGGTTCTCAACCTTGACGTCAATCAAATTTGGTTCCTGGGTCACAAATACAGTGGATATGCTAACAACCTGCTTTACCAAATATTATCTTCTTCAGCTCTTGTTCTAGTTCATAGGCTTTCAGCACATACAGGTCTTTTACAGACAATGTGGTTGTATCCTTAAATCCCTGTTGGCTGTATCCTGTGTTCCAGATGATCTGCAGTGTTAGCACGAACTTCCTGTAATCTCCCTATAGAATACTCTTTAAGGCTTGTACTGAGATTCCAGGTTGTCCAGTCTGTTCTCCTTCACTACTTCAACCCCTAAGATTTTTCATCCAAAAATACAACTCAAATTAACCAAAAACTATACCCAAATTAATCTCTTCTTTTGCAGCTTCCAAAATATTAGTGGGATCCTGTGGAGTAAACCTCTGAGGAAATTAGAACCACTATTTCTTCAGTCTGTTCCAGAATAATCTTCATTGGATAACCTTCAGTCAATCTCTGTTGTCTTCAATACCCGGAAAAATCTTCAACTACAAACCCTTTAAGCACCCTCAAATTAATATTTAAGAAAAATTTAGATTTACAGAATTTTTAATTTTCTTAGAAAATAAATTAATCAAAAATAAAAATATACAACAAATTAATTTTCAAGAATTTCGAATTTTCTTAAAAATTAAAATATCGTAAATTAATATTTAAGAAAAATTTTAGTTTTCAAGAATTTTAAATTTTCTGAAAAAATAAATAGATCTAAAATAAAAAAATAAAGAGTACAAAACTTGAGGTACCAAACTGATATTTTGGGTGAGTGGCGCCTAGTCTTTTTAAGGTGTTAAGTGGCGCTATCACAGGAGAGCCCCTGTATTGGCGCAACATGGCTTAACACTTTGACTTAGTAAATTTTCCCCGCGCGTGATTGTTCAAGTGGCGCCTTTACACTGAAGAGACAGTGCGAGCGCAACAAATTTCTCACGCGCGTCAACAAACACCAAGTCCAATTCTGTACTGGTCTTCTGCGCGTCAAAATCAAGACAATAATTGTAATCATTTCTAGTCTTCTTGTATGCAGTAGCCAGTCCATCAAAGACCAACATATTTGCTGAGGAAAAAAAATATGGACCACCAAAATTGTTTAATAAATTTAGATTTTAAACTTTATTAAATTTATAAAATAAACTAACTAAAATTAATTATATAAACTAATAAAAGTTTATAAAACAAATTTTATAAAAGTTTATAATATAAATTTAATATTAGGTTTATAAAATAAACTAATTAAAATTTATAATACAAACTAATAAAAGTTTATAAAACAAATTTTATAAAAGTTTATAAAATAAATTTAATATTAAGTTTATAAAATAAACTAATTAAAATTTATAATATAAACTAATAAAAGTTTATAAAACAAATTTCATAAAGTTTATAAAATAAACTTAATAAAAGTCTATAATTAAACTTATTTAACAAGTCCTCTAAACATTTTGAGTCCAAGCAGTTTCGACACCCTGAGCTTCATTGGGTTACGGATCTTGATTTATATATCAATCAGTAGGCTCTGATACCAATTGTTAGGTCCCGAAATATCGTAGAAGGGGGGTTGAATACGATATTAACAATAATTTAAATTCTTTTCGGAATTTGCGGATAAATAAATTATTGCTTCAGAGTGGGTTTGGCCATTTGTAGTGTTTAGGTGAGCTGCCTACTAATTTTCTGTGTGTCCGGATAAATCAATTAAGTTCAAGAAAATTAGCAAGTAAAATAAATGAGACAAGTTTCCGGGAATATATCTTTCATATATAAACCCAGAGGGGTGCTACATCCAGTTAAAATTATAACTGACTTCCAAAGAACAAATTAGTTCTTTGCTACTAACACAAAAATATTTGGCTCAGTTCCTATACAAATATATCTAAATTAGTACAAGGAAAAACTGAGTCCGTAGGGAGTGATATCTAGGAGCCCTGAGCATTTTTCGTTTAAGAACCGGGTCCTAATATCTGACCAGGAGCAAGGTATAGATGTGTATAAATTGTATCTCTTGCTCCGGCCATGGCAGTTGCTCTCTACATATTATTTTTGTGTTGAAGAAGACGACTCTTCTTTCTAATTGGTGTAGACTTTAAATCAATAAAGTAGGCTGCTGTAATTTGATTGGCTGAGGGCTGAGTGGCGCCTTACACAGCTGATACCCTGTATTGAATTTAGTGGCGCCTTGAATAAATTGAGTGACTCCATGTATGCAAGTGGCGCCCTATACATCGAGCATAGAGGGGAGGCGCCACTTAGAACATATTTGATTAACATCAAATATGAGTGGCGCTTGATACATGGTTTGCTCTGTAGAAAAATGAGTGGCGCCATGAAAACTATTGGGAGAAACTGTCATGCGCGTGAATAACAATCATGGTCAAAGTGCTGTTTAGTCACTGCACATTGACCCTCTTTTCATTGCTTGACTGAAGTTTCCCAACTTCCATTTCTTGTATCAAAGTCTTGTCGCATTACACCCTGTACCCTGAGCTGTTCCTGTTCTTCGACTGTAGTACAGAAACTTTCACTTTTCGTACCAAGGTTGTGACACTTTGCACCCTGCACCCTTTGAGCTGTTTAGCTGTTTAGCTGTTAGCTGTTTAGCTGTTTAGCTGTAGCCTCTACAAATTACTTTTCGTACCTTAATAAATAACCGTTCTTTTCAAGTACATTCTTCAACTTAACAATTCTTCTGTAGTTAATACTCAGATTCCTTTCACAGACTGCTGACGCCTAGTGCAACTGGTCTGGTTCACAGACGACTAACTTCGATCCAGGTCTTCGTATTATAGCTTTACTTACATTGTTAAGTTTGCAGCAACTTCATTGCTTCGAACACTGACTGTCAATAAACACTGTAACTTCACTGGAATCTTTTCTGGTACTTAGACACTTGTCTTTACCATGTCTTCAATTCTTCTAGATTCTTATGCTTCGAACACTGTCTATCTTCAATCAATGCTGTTACACTGAAATCTTTTAGTGGCACTGCTATACTGAATCTTCAACACTTCTGAAACCCTGAAAGTCTTTAAACATTGTTCTTCACTGAGGCATGAACATATTAATGAACTTCTTTCAGTGACCTGTAGTAGACTTCAAAACTTCTTCTAATGTCTTGATTCACTGTATTTGCCTTGTTTTCATGTCTTGCTGATTTCTGTGTAAGCGTAATATTATTTACTTGTCCTGTTCTAGTGTTGAGTTATCATGATTACTATTCATACAGCTTCGTAATCTCCAACATTATGTTACAATCATAATCATATTATAAAGAGATTCTTTTAGATTAGATTAAATATTTCAAATCAACTATTGATACTTGGAGTCATCCCAAGCCAGGGGTGGAGCATTGTCAAGAGGCGTCTCTTACTACCCCCCTTTCTTACAGATAGAACATCTGTTGTTTGACAGAATCATCCTTTCACTTAAGTTGAAAATTCATATTCAATCACGTGTTTCATAAACACAAAAATCTCATGATTGTATTCATAATATGTAAATAAAGGTCACGGAATAATTTCACTATTCTAGATTGTCTAACATACGCCTTATGTTAATTAAGTTCACCTAAATCTATCATCTCATGATAATTCAAGCATATATCACATATATATAATCACGAATAAACATAAGGTAGGCATGTTAAATCATATAAGCATTATACATCTTTATGTATCACATGGTGTATTTAAAAGCAACTTAAAACAGTTAAAACTTGCTTTAAAACACTTTTGGAAGCTCTAAACAGTCCGAAACAATTTCAGAAAAATTATTGTAATATACCAATAGAACCGTCTCGGAAAAAGGAATCCAACGGTATATTACACGCCCCATTCTGAGCTCCCACGCGCCCTGAAAAGTTTCTGACGCATCCCCATGCGAGCACGCGCGTCAGGCGCGTGCAAGACACCCTGTCACGCATCTCGGGTATGCGTTACAAGCCAAAAACCCTTTTTTTTAGCTTGTAACGCACGCGCAGAATGCGTTACCATTGAAGTTTTTCAGATATTATTATTTAATTACGAATTAATTAAAAATAACTTTAAAAAATCCATAATAAATAATCTATTGCTTGGAAAAATATTCTAAAAATACCTGGACGATCTATGACACTTGTAGAACACATGAAAAATATAAAATAAATTTTGAAGAACAGTAATGAATTAATCATAATTAAATCATTATTATTGCTTTCAAAATTCATAATAAATATTCTACGCATCAGAAAATTATCAAAAAATAATTGGACGATCTACAACACTTATAGAACCCAGGAAAATTATCAAAACAATTTTGACGAACAGTATCATATTAAACATAATTAAAACATGATATTGCTTGTATAAATCATAATAAATACATACATGCTCATAAAATTCTGAAACATGACCACGAATCTATATGCATACAACCTATGCTTTGATACCATTGAAGGAATTTATGCACTAGCGGAAGCATTGAATAACATTTATTGGCATATATTCCTATGTATACATACATATAGATACAAAAACTATTTTATAAATTGAAGAATACATCGATTGCTTTCCGGCAACAGCTAGAGAAGATCTTGTTCTTCAATCCTTGCAATCACCCCTCAAGTGTGGAGTGCTCTAAAGATATCCACCAAGAATCAAACTAAAAGATGAAGGAGGAGGCTAGAGAGGAAATTAGGGTTGCCTCCCTTTTAAAATATTTCTCACAAATATTAGGGCTGAAGTATTAGAACCTGTCAGTAATTAGTTACCGTACAATTAATTCCTTCTATCCTTCAATATCCCGATTAAATACAAGGCATGGAACTCGTGTCAAACCTATCTAATTTAATCATATGATTTCTTATTCATAATGCAAAGTTCCTTTTAATGCAAATTAGAAACTCTTTCTAATTTCATTCACTCTGGCCAGAGATTCCTGAACTTGCATTTCTAAGAATAACATAGAATATTTACTTCCTTTACTGGAAGGGGCAGATCCTTTATTGATCAGTTAACTATCTCCATACACAAATCACTATGCCCAGAATTGACCTAATGAATATCCTAGAGACTAAGGACTAAACCAAAGCATAAATCATTGTGTACGAGATTACTCTAACGATCTCAAGTCTAAGGATACTTGTACAACTATTTACTTAATAAACAACTATCGACACGTGAGTAAACTCCATTAGTTGTTCTACTTATCGAGTCATGTTCAGTGAACTTATTCCTTAATAAGCACCTATATACTAGCTATAGTGTTACCACACAAATGTCTATGAGAACGGACATCCTCCTAAGAGAGCTAGCATAATATGTACTGATCTTTACGGATTTACCAATTTCCAATTAGTTATCCTATGATTAGGAACTGTTTAAGTCTAAAGCTATTATCTTCTAGATCTCATTATTACAATCTCATTATAATTCTAGAAGCTTTGCTCTAAATTATGGAACGTCTTATTTAATACACTTCAAATAGATTAAGCCCGTAACATAAATACTTTATTATTATCAAATGAAATCAAATAAGAGTAGCAGAAAGTTTTTCCTAACTTATCTTACATGATTGGTTTTAGGTCAAACACTTTCATAAACAACAACCCAATCCTCAAAATAATAAATTTAACCACAACATCAGTTCATCCTCTTTACAATCTCATCACCATTATCAATCTATAATATTCATCCAACAATATTCATTCATTTACATCCAAACTCCTTAAATCAACATGTACTTAAACATAACGTAAACTCAAACTTATAACTCAAAGTAAATCAAAGGGTGAGTGGTGTTTATACCTTCCTTGGATACTTAAACATACTAACAAGAGCTTGTAAGCCTTAAGGAAGCCTTGATCTATGCTTATCATCCTCAAATTTGCAAGAGAACATCAAGAAACAAGTTAGTAATTTTCGGAGTTACTATTCAGCCTCAAATTCTACAATTTATTTACCCAATCAAAAAATCTCCAAATATTATGAAATTAAATACGTACCTTCGAAATATAGTGAAGAAGCTATGGTTAAAATTTGGTGATTTGTGGATGAGTAGAACTGGAGTTATAAATTATTCTTTCCACCTTACTCTAGCTGGGCAGAAAATGGAGAGATGGAAGGGGAGAACTTTTCTCTCTTTACTTGCTTTTTGTGTTGATGTATTTGTGTTTGTATAAAATGTATGTATTGATACATGGCTGATTTTCCACACAAGTGTGGCTTGGTGGAGTGAAAGGTCTAGTTCATAAAGCCATGAATTAGGGAACTTGGTTTCCATTTTTCCTTTATTTGTGGAACCATGTTTCTAACTAGCACTTGGTCACTTGGTTGGCTTGACTTGTTGACTTGGTTCCTCATTAACCAACTTGGTTGCATGGTCCTTGCATGAGATTTCCCCTTAGTCACTTATTATCCAATACTTAACCATTAATCCTCCACATAAGTTTGATTAATTTCCGAAAGTTTTTCGTCATAGGAATTCCGTAGCGTAAATCCTTAATATTCCAAATACTCTAATTCGATTTTAACCATGAACTTTCTAAATTATAATCCTATTGGTCACAACTTAATTCTCTTATTCCTTGATATCTCGTAAATTACAAAATAATTAGTAAAAGTGAAAATTTTCGAATTCCGATAGTTTTTCATACACTCATTTTCTTCATACAACAATATCACATCTTCGGTTTTTCAATGTTCCAACAGTTACTTTGTGTGGGCTAAAGTTTTTCATAACCCGTAGAATCACTATTCATCAGAGTCGTTTATAAATAATAATAAAAAATGCGTCCAAAAATCCGGGTTATTATGGTGCATGTTATGGCTGAAGCTGTTGTTACCACTATTAAAAGGAATATCTCTAACCCATCTGGACTCAATTGAAGTTGAGTACCAAGAAGCTTAATCATTTGTGATTGCAGAGTATGTAACAAAAGGCAAAGGTTATGTGATTTCATAACATTTATTGTACGAGACATATGATTAAGATTGGAGCTCTAATATCATAGTTGGTTGAGAAAGTCTACCCAATGATAACCTTTGGAGATGACAGTGAAGGATGTGCAAGGGACTTGGCTATCATGATTTTTGTATTGTTATCACATGAATTATCTTTCTTATCAGCGGACTTAAGTGCTATCTACAGGGCACTAGGGAATTCTTTGTCAAGGGTTTTCTGGAAAAGCATTGAAAAGGAAATGTATTTGATTTCAAGCAAGAAAGATGGAAGCTCACTCAACAGGGAGTGAAGAATTTTATTCGTAGCTGACATGGATTTTGTAGGCAAAGGTGAAGTGAACATTTCAGTAAAGCTTCATTAGTAAAGAGTTACCTATGGTATAGGAAGCTCTCACACTTGGTGAACAAGACAATGGATTCTTTGATAAAGAATAAATTGGTGAGATGACTGCTTCATTTAGAATTCTATCCAGAAGGACATTTTGAAGCATGTCATATAGGGAAGTCAATAAAAACATCACACTGACGCAAATTATGTCATGGAAGAAATATTCTTATTGGTGGTTGATGACAACCCTTGTTACAATTTGTTGATGTTCGTTCATTCAACATATAATATATCACAGATTGTGATTGATCACATCAGGAAGATAAAGTTGGAAGCGTAGTAATTTGTGAGAACTTTGAAGTCAGATAGTGGAACTGAATTTCGCGAATGAAGTTCTATAATGAAGTCTGCATTTATAAAGGTACTTTGAAGTTGAAGTAATTAATACAATATGTTGCTTTAATCAACAAGATCATGAAAAGACATCATATGAGTTAATGGCCAACCAAAAGCAAACACTGAAGCTCTTTCGTGTGTTTGGAGGGAATTGATATTTATTAAAGATTTAGATGAGTATCTTGGCAAGTTTAAAGTTAAGACTCATGGAACAATTCTCATCGGCTACTCATTGATGTCAAAATATTTCAAGACATATGTGATTGAAAACCAGAAGGTGATTGAAAGTTTGAGTGTATCGTTCGATTACACCAAGCTCCCAAGCATTGAAATGAATGACTATTCTGAATCTTTGAAGTTTGACATCTTGTCAGAGTCATATTCAGATACTAATGATGAAACTGAGATTATGGAAGGAAACAATGATAATGATGATGATTCAGATCCTATTAGTGGTAATGGTAGTGAATCTACACAACTCATGAGCTTTAACAGAATCCACTGAAAAAGGTGAAGGATCTTCAACACATCCTAGCAGCAACTCAGGGGGATCAAATAAAAGAAGGATATACTAGCCGTACTCAACACAATGTAGATCAAAGGAATACATTAAGAACATATCTGCTAAGACAAAGGGTTTGAAGTCATAGCCATTCCTGGAGTCTAGTTCTTAGTGATCCGGATATTAGAGTAAAGGCTAGAAGTGCTATGCAAAGTAAATGGTTATTCTTCGGGAAAGAACAATTGTTAATAGTTAGCAGCCCAAAGAAGAGTGAAGATGCACTGATTGATCCAGATTGAGTGTTTGCAATATAAGATGATCTCAATCAGTTTGAAAGGCAGAATCTACTAAAGTTGGAACCCAGACCACAAGACAAGACAATATTTGGTATTTTAATGGTTTTCCGAAACTAGATGATTATTGGCATTGTTATGAGAGGCAAAGCCAAACTGGTTGCTACAGGTTACTATCAAGTAGAAGGTATCTATGATGATGGAAACAGAATCTTCGGGACTTTCAAGATCAAACAGTAAGCACCAGTGACGAGACTTGATCATATTAGGGCTGAACAAGTTGATGACCTAACAGTAGGATATCCCTAGCACCTGTTGAGCATTCAAGTGTGAATATCTATCAGATCAAGGTGAACAAGTGCACTCCTGAATTGTGAGTTAAAAGTTGAAGTTGATGTACAACAACTCCTGGACTTTGAAGTTGCATATCCATTAGAATTTTTATATCATTCTCGTCACAAGCTCTCTATGAATGAAGTTAGGGATTTAATCAAAATGTCAAGGACATGGTATGACACTCTAACTGTAATTACTTAAAAATGATATTGGTAGAGTCGTTACATATATATATATATATATATATATATATATATATATATATATATATATATATATATATATATATCTAGAATACAAGGCATACATAATTCAATATTAGTGCAAGTATACCATGATTATATTATATGTGGGTATACTAACAAAACTTATGCAAGAGATATTTTGCTAAGTAAATGCAGAATAGGTACAAGATGAGCATGTTGGAAGAATTGCAATTCTTTTTTGAATTATAAGTAGTTCAAAAGAATGATGGCGATTAAAGTAAATCAAAGATCTTTTGAAGATGCACAATTTAGAAGATTCTAGACTTGCCAAGACTACTTTCCAACAAACCACTAACCTTGATTAGGGCAAATCAGGTATATAAACTGAAGTGACCAGAAATAGAGGTATGATCAACTCATTACTTATTCAAGTACATAAATACCATATATTTTATTCTCGATATGCCTATGTTCAAGTTTCCAAGTGGATACTAGAGAATCATATCTTATAGCTAAGTTATGAATTGTTAGATATCTTAGGGGATCACCAATTTTTAGAATCAGGTACCCTGAAGATAACAGGTTTAACCTAATTGGATATATAGATATAGATGATGCAGGTTGTAAGAAAGATAGAGAAGTAATTCCTAGAAGATGTCAATTTCGTGAAAGAAGTTGATTTCTTGCTGAAATGGGAAGAAGCACTCAATACACAGTTGCAGCGAAGGCGGAAATTAAAGCAACCTGTGAATGTGATGCTCTGATCTTCTGGACAAGGGAACTTCTTCAACTCCAACAACTCTACTGGATATTCTATACACCACGTATGGAACAAGCTCATGGACACCAGGTATCATTTCTTTCGAGAGTTGTTCTTAGTAGAATAACTTGCGATCTTTGCTAAATAACTTGATGAATTTATTTTTTCTAAGTTGGTTAGTGAACTTGGGATATTATTTATGTGCATATTTGATAGAAATCCCATCTGCAAGGAATTCTCAAATGAGTTTACAAGTACTAAATTTTTAATATTTAAAGGAATTGTGAATTTATTTGAAATACAGTACCTCTTACTTTTTGATATTAGTGTAATTATATTGCTTACAATGTTATATGCATTTGTGGTAGTTAGATTTTCTAGCATAACTTAGCAGCATAATTATTTGTATGTTAAATATTTAATGAGTATTAGTCAATCACATCTTTCTTAATTGCTTTGAAGATCAAGATAAATATATTACAGATATGCTATGGGAAAGAAAGAGAATTCTAGAAGGAAACTGTCAACTAATAATTAGGAATTATATTCCTATTATAATTTATCTTTCTATTATTAGTTGATAGGCAGCTCTCTATATAAACTCTATGTAACCTAATTGTAAAAAAGTGTAAGTCAAAGCATAATTGTCTGAATGAAATTTTGTGAGAACATAGAGATAGAGAGAGTTGTTGTGATAATCATAGAGAAGCTGCTAGGGTTTGTGTACACCCTAGGAGAGTTTTGTATTCAATCATCAATAATACAAACAGTACTTATTCATATCTTTGTGTTTGATCTTTGTTCTTAATTCATATCGAGTTGGTTTTAAATCAGGCATAAAAGAAACACAAGTATTCAACCCCCCCTTCTACTTGTGCAACTGGGGAAACAATTGGTATCAGAGCCTAACATTTAAAATCGATCAAAGATGTTTGGAAACAAAGATGGCAATTCTAAGATTCCTATGCTTAAGAGAAATGAGTTCACCCACTGGAAGGTTAAGATGCTGCACCATCTGGAAGCAACAGACCCTGACTATCTTGAAAGAATTCATGAAGGACCCTATGTGCCCTTAAAGCTTGTGCCTCAAATCAATGAAGAAGGCAAAGTAACTGAAGAACACTTCATTGAGAAACCAAAGGTTGAATGGACAAAAGAGGACAAGGAGAATGTCCTTAAGAAGGCAAAGGTCAAAAACATACTCTTCAACAGTTTGGATTCTGTTCTTAAAAACTGTGTTATATCATGTCAAACTGCTAAGGAGATGTGGACAAAACTTGAAGTGCACTGTCAAGGGATTAAAGATGTCAAGAAGAATGCTAGGTCTTTGCTAATTCAAGAGTATGAGTATTTTGAAGCAAAATCTGGAGAATCTATCACTGAGATGTATGATAGGTTTACAAAACTCTTGAATGAGATGGCTATGCTTGGTAAGATTTATGATTCTAAAGATACAAACACCAAGTTTCTGAGAGCACTTCCTGAAGAGTGGGACAATAAGACTACAACCATAAGGGAAGCTAGAGATTTGGATGAACTAACTCTAGAAGAATTGTATGGTAGGCTCAAGACATATGATTTAGAGATGCAACAGAGGAAGAATAAGAAATATGTGAAGACAAAATCTGTAGCACTCTTAATGGAGTCTGAAAAAGAACAACATGAACAACCCACTGAAACAAGAATCAAGGATTCAAGAAAGAAGGGTAAAACTGTTGTGGAGTCAGAGTCTACTGACACAGACTCTGATTCTGAGGAAGAGATTGATCTAAGTCAAATGATGGCTATGTTTGCCAAAACTTTTAAAAGAATGAAATTTAACAAAAGAACTGGCAAATTTAGCAAAAGGTCATCATTCAAGAAGGGAGATGAGAAGACTGAAAAGAGCAAGAGTACTATAATCAAACTTGACAAAGCAAAGGTCAAATGTTTCAATTGTGGAATATTGGGGCACTTCGCCAGTGAATGCAGAAAGTCAAAAAGTCAAGGAAAAGGAAAAGCACTTTTATCAACAGGAAAGGATTGGGCAGATTCAAGCTCAGAGGATGAAATTGATTATGAAAATCTAGCATTGATGGCATCCTCCTCAAGAAAATCATAATCTCCCAAAGAACCCTCATCTCCTAAAACTCAGATATCAATCTTTACTCCTGAATCCTTAATTAACTTAGACTCTAATGACATAGAAATTGTGCAAAGTGAGGTTAATAAAATAATGACAACATGTAGGTCTCTCACTAGTGAAAGTGAAAGGTTGAGAGAAGAAAATTTAACCTTAACTAAAAGGAATGATCATTTAGAGTCTGAGTTAATATTAATGGAACAATACAAAAAGGATTCTGAGAAAAATAGTCATAATTACACTGAAATTTTGAAAGCCTATGACTATGTTAAGAATGAACTAAAAGAAGAAAGACTTAAGTTTAAAGTCTGGACAGACTCTGGCAGAAAAGTTCAAGAAATTCTCAATAACCAAAATGTTTGTCAAACTGCTGGTCTAGGCTATGAAAATAGTCAAGGAAAAAGACCTATTGTTGAGAATGATAACAATGCAGAAGCTAGCCAAGATAATAAGACTAAAGACAAAAGCACATTTATTCCTGTTAAGTTTGTGACTCCTAAAGAATAGACTGAAACCACAAACTCATCTGTCAATAGTCCCCTTGTTGTTGATAAAAAGACAGATGAAACTGGAATAAATAACTCTAAGAAAAATGTTAACATAGGGTACTTGTCTAAGTCTAAGTTAAAAGAAAGGCTAGAGAACTTATCAGAGTCTACCAAAACTAGGAGAAATAGGAATGGTAAAGAAGGCATTAATAAAGCAAATAATTATCAAAAGGGTCCTAATGCTCCTAGAAAGAAGTGTTTTAGATGTGGCAACCACAACCATTTAGCTATAGATTGTAAAGCAAAAATTGAAAAAGAATCAGAGTTTAGTCTTCCACAGACTCTGAAAAGTCACTACATTCCACAAAAACCATGTTATCACTGTGGTAGCATATTTCACTCTATTTATATGTGTAGAGACTATCATGAATTGTATTTCAATTTTTATGAGCTAAAATCATTTATTGACAAAAGCTGGTATGACATTGTCAAGACTCCACCAGAGTCAAAAGCAAAGGAGACAGGTAAATCAAAGGTGAAAATTACTAAACCTGTTTCACCAAAAGTTAGAGGAAAAGGATTCAAAACTGTTTGGATCCCCAAAACAACTAACTAATTGTTTTATGTATGCAGAGAACAAGGGTAAAGAATGTAACCCTAATCCTGGACAGTGGATGCTCCGGACACATGACTGGAAAGAAATCCCTGCTTGCAGACTTTGTGGAAATGGCTGGCCCAGAAGTGTCCTTTGGAGATGGCAACAAAGGACAAACACTGTGATATGGCAAGATTGTACTTGGGAATGTCATCATTGAACAAGTAGCTCTAGTTGATGGCTTAAGACACAATTTGATAAGCATAAGTCAACTAGGAGATAAAGGTTACCATACTGGCTTTGACAACAAAGAGTGTCTTGTGACTCATAAAGAAACAGGTATTCTAGTTTTTAAAAGACACAGACATGGTAACATTTATGAAGCCAGCTTGGAGGATTGCATAAACAGTGAACTCAAATGTCTATATAGCAAGGCCTCAATTGAAGAAAGCTGGAAATGGCACAAGAAACTGTCACATATCAACTTTAAAACACTAAACAAGTTGGTTAAATAGAATCTTGTAAGAGGATTACCAAAGGTTGATTTTGTGCAAGATGGACTTTGTGAAGCATGTCAACTTGGAAAGTAAAAGAAATCATCCTTCAAGAGCAAGTCAATAAACACTATTTCGAAACCCTTTTATTTATTGTACCTTGATTTATTTGGTCCAGTAAATGTTATGTCTATTAATAAAAAGAAATGTGCTCTTATTATTGTAGATGATTTTACAAGATTCATATGGGTTTTCTTTCTACATTCAAAGGATGAAGCTCCACAACACATAAAAGACCATATCATTTTTCTGGAAAGAAATTCAAAAAAAACAGTTAGAGTTCTAAGGAGTGACAATGGTACTGAATTCAAGAATTCAATCATGGAAGACTATTGTGCATTAAAAGGAATTTCTCAACAATTTTCTGCACCAGGAACTCCTCAACAAAATGGAGTTGTGGAGAGAAAGAATAGAACCCTCATAGAAGCTGCCAGAACAATGTTGGCAGAGTCTAAGCTACCAGTATATTTTTGGGCAGAGGCAGTAAATACAGCATGTTTCACTCAAAACTGTACTTTAATAAATATGCATGGAAAGACTCCCTATGAAATGATAAAGGACAAGAAGCCAAGTGTGAAACATTTTCACATATTTGGATGCAAGTGTTATGTACTGAAAGTACATCCTGAAAATCTGAGCAAATTTGAAGCCAAAGCAGATGAATCAATTTTTATTGGATATGCATCAAACACAAAAGCATTCAGAGTGTTTAATCTCAGAACCAAAATTGTTATGAAATCTATTCATGTTGCATTTGATGATAAAAAGTTTACAGAATTGCAAGATGAGACAGAGTCTACTACACTGGAATTTGAAAATCTAAAATGTTCTGAGATAAATGAAGAAGAAGAGGATGAATACCCTCAAGTAACTCCTAATCCAACACAGGAACCTGCACATTTTGAGGGGGAGCTAGGAAATACAACTCCGACTGATTCAGAGTCTAACAGGTCAGGGTCTACCCAGACAGAGTCTAGATAAACTAAGTCAAATTCCTCAGAATCTAACTCATCAGGGTCTGGATCAAGCAACTCTGAACCCTTGACAGAGTCAAGCAATTTAGGGGGAGCCTCTTCATTTGAATTTCACTTAAATACAGAAGATGCAAATGACTTAGGGGGAGCTTCTAGTTCAAGAATCAATCTTCCACCAGCTAGAAAATGGACAAGAGGTCATACTCCTGACTTAATAATTGGTGACCCTGAGAGTGGTGTTCAAACAAGAACAGCCACTCAAAATGAATGTCTTTATAGCTGTTTTCTCTCAAAGAATGAACCCAAGAAAATTGAGGAAGCCTTGCAAGACCCTGATTGGATAATTGCAATGCAAGAGGAATTGAATGAATTTGAGAGAAACAAAGTGTGGGAACTTGTACCAAGTCCTAAAGATAGATCAGTTGTTGGTGTAAATGGGTGTACAGAAACAGACTTGATGAGAGTGGAACTGTAATAAGAAACAAAGCAAGGCTAGTTGCAAAAGGATACTCACAGGAGGAAGGAATTGATTATGATGAAACTTTTACACCAGTAGCAAGATTGGAAGCCATAAGAATGTTTCTTGCCTTTGCAGCTCATTCAAAATTCAAGGTGTATCAGATGGATGTAAAAAGTGCCTTCTTGAATGGAAAATTGGAAGAAGAAGTCTATGTGGAGCAACCACCAGGATTTGTTGATCCTAAATATCCTGATCATGTTTACAGATTAGATAAGGCACTTTATGGATTGAAGCAAACACCTAGAGCATGGTATGAAACTCTTTCGAAATTTCGTCTTGAAAATGGATTCATAAGAGGTACCATTGACAAAACTCTCTTTATTAGAAACTATAAAGGTGACATTTTGCTTGTCCAAATTTATGTTGATGATATTATATTTGGTTCTACTAATGACAAACTCTGTGAAAAGTTTAGTAAACTAATGCAGTCAAATTATGAAATGAGCATGATGGGAGAATTAAACTTCTTTTTGGGGTTTCAAGTCAAACAGAATGATGATGGAATTTTCATCAATCAAACAAAGTATGTAAAAGAACTACTGAAGAAGATTGATATGCAAGATTCTGTAACTGCTAAAACTCCCATGTCAACAGCCACTAAGCTAGACTCTGACCCAAAGGGTAAGAAAGTTGACAACACTAGCTACAGAGGTATGATTTGCTCATTATTATATTTAACTTCTTGTAGACCAGATATAATGTTTGCAACTTGTTTGTGTGCTAGATTTCAAGCTGACCCTAGAGAATCACATTTAATAGCTGTAAAAAGAATTTTTAGATATCTCAAAGGGGCACAAACTCTTGGACTTTGGTATCCTAGAGAGTCAGATTTTTCATTACTTGGTTATTCAGATTCTGACTATGCAGGATGCAAAGTAGACAGGAAAAGCACAACAGGTCAGTGCAAGTTTCTTGGCAACAGATTAATTTCTTGGTTTAGCAAGAAACAACAGACTGTATCAACCTCAACAGCTGAGGCTGAATACATTGCCGTTGGGAGTTGCTGTGCTCAAATTCCGTGGATAAGAAATCAATTACTTGATAATGGACTAACATTCTCAAATATTCCTATGTATTGTGATAATACCTGTGCTTTTAAAATTGCAGAGAATCCAGTCCAACATTCCAGAATAAAGCACATTGATGTCAGGTATCATTTTATTAGAGAACATGTTGAAAATGGTACTATAACACTTCACTATGTTCCAACTGACAAACAGATTGCAGACATTTTGACAAAACCACTTGATGAGTCTACCTTTCTTAGACTGGTAGGTGAATTAGGTATGTTAAACATGTAAGTGATTACAAATTACAAGAAGCAAGGTATGTACTTTAATTATAGCTCCTGATTTGTCAAACTATAATTTGTTAATACAAAATTCTTGAGGTACTTTATCTTGACAGAGTCTAGTTTTTAGACTCTGACGAGTCTGTAGACTCTGACTAGTCTGTAGACTCTGAGAGTCTGTAGACTCTGAAAAACAATTATCGTCTAGACTCCGAAACGGTTCAAGTTCGCGCCTGCAGACTATGATTGTGTCTAAATTGTTCAAATGACTTGAAATAGGCGGTAACAATTGTTTTTGACTGGAGATAGACTGTAGACTCGTGCGTATTGTATGCAACTTGAAGAAAATAGAATTTTTCATA
This sequence comes from Oenanthe sinensis, assembly GCA_028671895.1. Classification (NCBI taxonomy): domain Eukaryota; kingdom Viridiplantae; phylum Streptophyta; class Magnoliopsida; order Apiales; family Apiaceae; genus Oenanthe; species Oenanthe sinensis. Next base: position 28,289,834 of record CM053801.1, read on the forward strand.
TAATTTACTCACTTGTTTCTTGCAATTATTTTCTAAGGCAGAAATATTCACAGAGCACTTTACGAACCCTAGCAAATTTATTCAAGCGAATTCATCACTTTCATCTCAACAATTTCAATGGCTGCTATCTCAACTGTGATGAGGGGACCCAAAGCTATCGCATTCACCTTTGGAGACTTTGAGTTCATGACAACTAACCATGTGGCAGCCCTTGGTGACAAGAAAGGCGTAGATGCTGACTACTATCCTCTGATGGATTTCTTGGAGCAGAGTGAGCTCAGTTACATACTCAAGGCATCACCAGTGATTCATATGGATGCTGTTTCACAAGCTTGGAGCTCTGCAAAGGTAGTTGATCCTTCTCAGGATCAACCAGGTAAAATCATGTTCACCTTTGGCTCCACTACTTTTGATGTAACTGCAGATATAATTAATTCTGTGTTTAAACTACCTATTAAGTCTTCTTTTGATAATACTGTATCTAATGATGACATTAAAAGCATGTTTAAGGCAATAGGTTATTCTGCTAGCTTAGATAACATGAGTAAGATAACTAGGCCATATTTAAGGAATGAATGGTCCTTTTTCTTTGACCAACTTGCTAAGTGCTTTACTGGTAAGTGTAGTGGTTTTGATGCTATTACAACAATAACTTATCAAATTGGTCACAGTCTCCTATTTGACAAAGTGATCAACATTGGTGATATATTGCTTACTCAAATGGGAGCAAAATTAACTAATGTGCAAGAGGGGAGGAAAAAGGTCTACTACCATAGATTTCTTATGATTCTCCTCAACCACTTCATTCCTGACCCGTCAACCAAGTTGGCAGATGATTGCTGTGTGCAGGCATACAAACAGCAAAGGAGGATATTCTCTGACATCAAGAGAATTGAAGACAAAAAGAAGAGTCTACCTGCCATGCACTATCCATAGGTAATGCAGGTAAAACTCTCCATCTATAAACCATCTATCTATAATGCTTCTTTTTTTGGTGGTGACAAGGTGCAGGATCAAGTAATGGAGAGTCCCCCCCCTGCACCTACCCCAGTCACCCAATCCCCTTCAATTACACAATCTTCCAACTAAAATCCAAAAAGAAACCAACCTCTGGTGTCTCTCAACAGGCACCAGTTGTAAAGAGGAAAAAATTGATTCAATCTAGGCTTATAGATGAGCACAGTGATGAGGAGCTCAACCCTCTAGAGAAACAAGTTGTTGAAGGTCTTTCTTTGCTAAAAGAAGGTCATGAAACACTTGATTCTAACCTTCAAGCCAAGTCTGTAGACTCTTCAAAGGCTACAGACTCTGACAAACTTAGGAATGCACCTCAGGATTCTCAAATTGAATCTCTTGAGAAATCTTTTGCTCAAAAGTACAGAAGGTTGATGAAGGCTTATTCTGCACACACACACAAGCCTACTATTATTACTAACCCTGTTTTACAGGAAACAGATGCTTCCAAGGCTCTTGCAGGGCCAGACTCTGAAAGCAAAAAATTACCTGAACCAGAGTCTAATGTTGAGTCAGAGTCTAGACTGCCTTTAGACTCTGATCATGACACATTTTGGGAAGGAATGCCATTGGATGCAGCCTCAAGTCTAATTGATAAAATCATTACTCCAAGTGATGAGGCACTGCTATTCTTACATCCTTTGGTGGAATCAGTTGAAGATCCAGAGCAACATCAGTGTTGGAGATTACGAAGCTGTATAAATAGAAATCGTGATAACTCAACACTAGAACAGGACAAGGAAATAATACTACGCCTACACAGAAATCAGGAAGAATTGAAGACATGGCAAATACAGTGAATCAAGACATTAGAAGAAGTTTTGGAGTCTACTACAGGTCACTGAAAGAAGTTCATTTATATGTTCATGCCTCAGTGAAGAATAATGTTTAAAGACTTTCAGGGTTTCAGATAGGTTGAAGATTCAGTATAGAAGTGCCACAAGAAGATTTCAGTGTATTAGCATTGATTGAAGATAGACAGTGTTCGAAGCATAGGAATCTAGAAGGGTGAAGACAAAGGTTAAAGAAGACAACTGCAGTCTTGAAGTTATACTCACTGAAAGAAGTTCATTTATATGTTCAAACGTCAGTGAAGAACAGAGAATGAAGTATTCAAGATTGTGGTAATAATGGATACATTGTCTAAGTACCAGAAAAGATTCCTGTGAAGTTACAATGTTTATTGACAGTCAGTGTTCGAAGCAATGAAGTTGCTGTAAACTTAACAATGTAAGTAAAGCAATAATACGAAGACCTGGATCGAAGTTAGTCGTCTGTGAACCAGACCAGTTGCACTAGGCGTCAGCAGTTTGTGAAAGGAATCTGAGTATTAACTATAGAAGAATTGTTAAGTTGAAGAACGTACCTGGAAAGAACGGTTATTTATTAAGGTACGAAAAAGTGATTTGTAAAGGCTACAGCCAAACAGCTAAACAGCTAATAGCCAAACAGCTAAACAGCTAAATAGCTCAAAGGGTGCAGGGTGCAAAGTGTCACAACCTTGGTACGAAATGTGAAGGTTTCTGAACTACAGTCAAAGAACGGAAACAGCTCAGGGTACAGGGTGTAATGTGACAAGACTTTGGTACAAGAAATGGAAGTTGGGAAACTTCAATCAAGGAATGAATAGAGGATCAAAGTGCAGTGATCAAATTGCAATTTGACCATGTGAATAGTGGAGCGCCACTCAGTTTTCCACGCGCCACATATTTGATGTAAATCAAATATATTCTTGAGTGGCGCCTCCCCTCTTAACTCCCTGTAGTGGCGCCACTTGCAGCTAAATAAATATATTAAGTTAAAGTTTTAAGTGGCGCCTGCCCAGTATACTCCCTGTACTGGCGCCACTTACTTTCCTTTATATATTAACTGGTAAGTTGCGCCTCCCCTGTATAACCACTGTATAGGGCGCCACTCAGCCCTTAGCCAATCAAATTACAGCAGCTACTTTAATTGATTTAAAGTCTACACAAAGAAAAGGAGGTCAGCCACTCATTCGAGGAGTCGTCTTCTTCAACACAAATAATATGTAGAGAGCTACTGCCATGGCCGGAGCAAGAGACTTAAATTTATACACACTCATACCTTGCTCCCGGTCAGATATTAGGACCCGGTTCTTTAACGAAAAATGCTCAGGGCTCCTAGATATCACTCCCTACGGACTCAGTTTTTCCTTGTACTAATTTAGATATATTTGTATAGGAACTGAGCCTTATATTTTTGTGTTAGTAGCAAAGAATTAATTTATTCTTTGGAAGCCAGTTAATTTTAACTGGGTGTAGCAAAACCCTCTGGGATTAATACGAGAGTAATATTCCCGGAAACTTGTCTCCATAATTTACCTGCTAATTTTCTTGAACCTAATTGATTTATCCGGACTCACAGAAAATTAGTAGGCAGCTCACCTAAACACTACAAATGGCCAAACCCACTCTGAAGCAATAATTTATTTATCCGCAAATTCCGAAAAGAATTTAAATTATTGTGAATATCGTATTCAACCCCCCTTCTACGATATTTCGGGACCTAACAATTGGTATCAGAGCACGCTGATTGATATACAAATCAGGATCCGTATCTCAGTGAAGCTCTCCGTGCCAAAACTGGTTGGACTCAAAATGGAGGCCTTAGTTAAATAAGTTTAATTATAAACTTTTAATAAGTTTATTTTATAAACTTTTATAAAATTTGTTTTATAAACTTTTATTAGTTTATATTATAAATTTTAATTAGTTTATTTTATAAACTTAATATTATATTTATTTTATAAACTTTTATAAAATTTGTTTTATAAACTTTTATTAGTTTATATTATAAATTTTAATTAGTTTATTTTATAAACTTAATATTAAAGTTATTTTATAAACTTTTATAAAATTTGTTTTATAAACTTTTATTAGTTTATATTATAAATTTTAATTAGTTTATTTTATAAACTTAATATTAAATTTATTTTATAAACTTTTATAAAATTTGTTTTATAAACTTTTATTAGTTTATGTAATAAATTTTAATTAGTTTATTTTATAAATCTAATAAAGTTTAAGATTTAAATTTATTAAAACATTTAGGTGGCCAATTTACTCGACCACGACCATGCAGAGTAAGAGTACATGTACTTTGTGTGTGAACTCAGCAGGAATTGGCAAGTCACGTGCCTAACTCAAAAATGTGAATTGTACTTGAGAAATTTACAGAACTTTGAGTTGCGCCTCTCCACGGTAAGTCCTGTGTCAGCGCCACTTATCTTTGGACTTAGCAAATTCAGGGCTTTGTTGCGCCTGCACTGTGTCTTCAGTGTAGTAGCGCCACTTAACACCTTAAAAGACTAGGCGCCACTCACCCAAAATATCAGTTTGGTACCCCAAGTTTTGTACCCTTTATTTTTTAATTTTTATTTTAGATTTATTTATTTTTTCAGAAAATTTAAAATTCTTGAAAACTAAAATTCTTCTTAAATATTAATTTACGATATTTTAATTTTTAAGAAAATTCGAAATTCTTGAAAATTAATTTATTGTAAATTTTTATTTTTGATTAATTTATTTTCTAAGAAAATTAAAAATTCTGTAAATCTAAATTTTTCTTAAATATTAATTCGAGGGTGCTTAAAGGGTTTGTAGTTGAAGATTTTTCCGGGTATTGAAGACAACAGAGATTGACTGAAGGTTATCCAATGAAGATTATTCTGGAACGGACTGAAGAAATAGTGGTTCTAATTTCCTCAGAGGTTTACTCCATAGGATCCCACTAATATTTTGGAAGCTGCAAAAGAAGAGATTAATTTGGGTACAGTTTTGGTTAATTTAAGTTGAATTTTTGGATGAAAAATCTTAGGGGTTGAAGTAGTGAAGGAGAACAGACTGGACAACCTGGAATCTCAGTAAAAGCCTTAAAGATTTTTCTACAGGGAGATTACAGGAAGTTCGTGTTAACACTGCAGATCATCTGGAACACAGGATACAGCCAACAGGGATTTAAGGATACAACCACATTGTCTGTAAAAGACCTATATGTGCTGAAGGCCTATGAACTAGAACAAGAGCTGAAGAAGATAATATTTGGTAAAACAAGTTGTTAGCATATCCACTGTATTTGTGACCCAGGAACCAAATTTGATTGACGTCAAGGTTGAGAACCTCTGAACAGAAATGAAATGATCCTAGAAGCTGAATTGAAGATGTTGTAGCTCGAGGTAGTGGTCAAGGTGTTGCATGTGAATTTGACACTTTGGAATAACTTGAGAACTGGACTGCAAGTCAAGCCTGCAGGGCAACAGGAAGTTCAGTGACATCAGATTCAGACGGAATCCCAATTCTAAATCTAAGGTCCATTACCTATAGATTCCATGAAGGAGATTTTCAAGATCAGTTCAAGAGGCGGTTGCAAGACATGGATGGTTCATATTTGAAAGACAAGTTTAGGGTTTGCTACATAATTTGAAGAAGCCTGTACAAGCAAAAGATGACAGACACTATGTTGGGTTGAAGCAGGAATATCAAGCATTAGTGAGGATGCAGCAAGGGAAAACACTTGTTGATGAAGTTAAATGCAAAGATGATTCTATCAGTGACAGTGATGAACCAAATGGACATCTGGCATGAATGACCAACACTGGAGATGAATCACTAAGCACTTCACAGGTACACTTTCTAACTAGTATACGTTTATCTAATTCAGAACTGTATGTCTATTAAGTTTTGAAATGTATTATATTCATGATAGCATGTTAGCATCTTAGGAGTTAAATGCTTAATTGATTGCTCAGAATAAGATTGCATGCTAGGTTTCATGAGTTTAATTAGTACATTTTATACTTAATTTTATTTGCAGTAAAATGAATATCTAGAATTAGATAGGGTGTTCTAGACGGTTAGGTGTATCCCTGAACATTTGCTAGAACTTGAGTTAAATCTTATGTGATTTAATACCTCTGCTAATGTTGTGAAAATTGCTAAATAGACAAACAGGTCATAGATCATATATTTAATATTTGTTCTTAAATGGCTTGTTAAGTGTATGTAGAATTTGATATTGCTCATAATGTCTTATTCAAATATTCTGCATATTCTTAATTTGTTTATGTGATTATTTTCATATGATTTGCTTTTACTCTCATGGTTGCACTTAAATGTCATATCATTTCATGTATTGCTTGTTAAGGATTAAAAGATGGTAGAATTATCTAAGTAGTCAGTAAGTCATGTAGATTCGAAGCTAAATCTAAAACTGACTTAGGTAATTAGAGATAGTTAAAAATGTTAGACAACGACAGAATGGATTAGACAGAATTAGTAATGTAATTGTTAATTCTCCTATCCATGTGCTTTTAGAAGATTAAGTACTGAATTTTCTAATATGCATATTGAAGCTGTTGTTACCTTTGATAATATCTCTAATCCATCTGGACTCAATTAAAGTTGAGTACCAAGAAGCTTAATCATTTGTGATTGCAGAGTAGGTAACAAAAGTTAAAAGTTATGTGACTTCGTGACATTTACTGTTCGAGGCATATGATTAAGATTAAAGCTCTGACATCACAGCTGATTGAGAAGGCCTCCCCGATGGTAACCTTTGGAGATGACAGCAAAGGATGTACAAGGGATATGGCCATCATGTGTTAAGAACTGTCATCATTGGAAGCATCTTTCTTGTGGAAGGAGTTAAGCACTTTTTAAAGGGAATTAGGGAATTCTTCGTCAAGGGTTTTCTGGAGAAGTGTTTGATCTCAAACAAGAAGGTTGGAAGCTCGCTCAACTGAGAGTGAGGAAGTTTGTTCGTAGCTGACATGGTATTTCGATGCAAAGATGAAGTCAACTTATCAGTGAAGCTTCATCAATAAAGAGTTAGCTATGGCAAAGGAAGCTCTCACACTTGTCAGTCTACAAGGCAATGGATTCTGATAAAGATGAAATTGGTGAGAGGACTGCTTCATTTGGAATTCTATTCAGAAGGACATTTTGGAGTATGTCATATAAGAAAGTCAATGGAAACATCACACTGAAGAAAAGTCATATGCTTAGTGGTGATTGAAATTGATAACCCTTATTACAGATTGGTGATGTTCAAGCATTCAACAGACAAAATGTCACAATGGTGATTGATCTAATAAGGAAGATCAAGTTGGAAACAATTGGTAAGCTGTGAGAACTTTGAAGTCAGATATTGGAACTACATTTCGCGAGTGAAGTTCTAAATGAAGTCTGCACTGAAAAGGTATTTAGAAGCTGAAGCAATTAACACAGCATGCTGCTTTATTCAACAAGATCGTGAAAAGACATCATTTGAGTTAATGGCCAACCAGAAGCAAACACTGAGGCTCTTTCGTGTGTTTGGAGGGAATTGATTTTTAATGAAGATTTATTTGAGTAACTTGACAAGAAGTTAAGGCTCATGGAACAATTCTCCTCGGCTACTCATAGGTGATTAAAAGTCTGAATGTGACGTTCAACTACACCAAGCTCCCAGGCATTCAATGAACGACTAGTCTGAATCTTTGACAAATTCAGATACTGATGTAGAAGCTGAGGTTGCATAAAGGAATTAATGTTTAGCAGCAACTCAGGGGAGCAAATAGAAGAAGGATCTACTAGCCATGCTCAACAATGAAGATCAAAGGATTACATTAAGAACATTTCTGCCAAGACAAAAGGTTTGAAGTCAAATTCTATCCTGGAGTCTCGTTCTTAGTGATCCGGATTCTTGTGTAAAGGCTAGGAGTGCTAACTGAAATGATCATATATTTTTCGGGACCAAGTTGGGAAAGAGAAATTGTCAACATCTTACAATTGGTATCAACAATTGGTATCACCCATCAATTGGTGTCCTAAAGAATAATGAAGAAGCACAGATTGATCCAGATTGGGTGATTGCAATGCAAAATGATCTCAATCAGTTCGAAGGCAGAAACCACTGAAACTGGAACCCAGACCACAGACCACTAAAGTCGAAGCTGAAACTGGTACAGTAGGGGTTCACAGAAACTGGATGACTATTGGCATTGTTATGAGGGGCAAAGCCAAACTGGTAGCTACAGGACTTTAAAGCAGAAGGTATCGACGATGATGGAAACAGAATCTTCGGGACTTTCTAGATCAAGCAGTAAGCACCAGTGACGAGACTTGATCCTTTGGGACTCATCAATAGGGACCTAACAATTTTCAGGGACTCAACGATTAGGACCTACTCCTGAATGGTGAAGCTAGAAGATGAAGGTGCAGATCCATTACAATTTGTATATCATTCTCTTCCCAGGATTTTCTATGACGGAGGTAAGGACTCAAGCAAAACGTCAAGGACATGGTATGACTCTCTAACTGTTAATTACTTAAAAGTAATTTTACACTTGAGTTGTTATGCATATCTCTCTAGAAATGCAAGGCACACACAATGTCATATATATGTGCAAGTATACCTTAATTCTCGATATGCCTATGTGCAAGTTTCCAAGTGGATACTAGAGAATCTTATCTTATAGCTAAGTTATGAATTGTTAGATATCTTAGGGGATCACCAATTCTTGGAATCTGGGACCCTTAAGATAATAGGTTTAACCTAATTGGCTATATAGATATAGATAATACAGGTTGTACGAAAGACAGGGAAGTCATTCCTAGAAGCTGTCAATTTCCAGCAACTCTGTTGAAGCTCTTAACACCACTGAAGAAACAAGCGCATGGACACCAGGTATCATTTCTTTTGAGAGTTGTCCATAGTCGAATAACTTGCAGATGTTTGCTAAATAACTTGATGAATTTATTTTATCTAAGTTGGTTAGTAAACTTCGGATATTATTATTATGCATATTTGTTGAAAATCCCATCTGCAAGAAATTCTTAAATGAGTTCACAAGTATTACTTTTTCCCGATCCAAAGGACTTGTGAATTTATTTGAAATCCAGATCCTCATACTTTTTGTTATTAATTTAATTATCATGCTTACATTGGTATATGCATGAGTGGTAGTTAAATTACTTAGCATAAGTAAGAAGCATAATTATTTGTATGTTTTAAATATTTGATGAGTATTAGTCAATGATATCTTGCTTAATTGCTCTGATATTTTGCTCTGATATTCTGATATATTTTATTACAAATAATTGTGATGCTTTTGATATTAGTGACGGTATTTAGAATTTCTGTTCTAAATAATTAATGCATATTTCAAAACTCACTAATATTAGAAGGTGAAGTATTTTCTAAGTTATGTGTATAAAATGCTCAATATTTTATATACTTAGAAAATATTTCCAAAAATAAGTTTGTTTGCGAGGGGTTGTAAAAAGAATCACAAGTATCATCTTTTCCCTATATAAAGAACTTGTGAATTTCTTTTCAACTATTACCTCGAGTTTACGTATATCAATTAGTAATTGTTATGAGTACGCTTACAATGTGCAAAGTAACAATTATTAGATATGGCGTTGGAAGTTAAATGCTAATATTCAATTCAATGAATATTTTAGTGTTTAGCGAATTTATTTTATCTTATCAAAATTATGGATTGAAGCAATTCAATGTTTATTAGTTTCATAATTTTAATTTGATAAAATAACAGAAGAATAGTTCCTTGCATTTTGAATTTATTGATGAATATCTCTAAATGATATTTTGTTAATAATTCCGTGCAATTAACTGTGATATGCTTATTGTTCTACTGAATAATTGTCATGTATAGTTTATATAAATGCATGTGATTGACAATTGCTTAGTACAGCATAAGTATTTAATTTATTTTGATTTATTTAAATCATGAAGATATATAACAATTCAGTGATATATTAGTTCCATGATTTAAATAAATTAAAATAAATAAGAAGCATAATTATTCGTAGTATAAATATTCTCTTTTATTACTTTGTGATAATTGAACAATATTTTATTACAAAATAATTGTGATATATAGTTTTCTTTCTTTGACTGGTTTACAATCCTGAATGTATTTAAAAGAAATTTTTGTCTATTTCTTTTTCAAATTTTTTTATGCAAAGATACATTCATTCTTTTTAATCAGTCTTAGTTAAGAAAACTTAAGAATTCTTTTTCAAAAACTTCTCTTTTGAAAAACTTTTCTTAAGGATAATCTTTCTTTTCTCTCAGAATACTTTATCCTCTCCCAAAAGCTTGTTTTAAATGTTTTATCTTTAAAAGCTTTTTCTCTCTAAATTTTTCTTTTTAAAGTGACAGAAACTTTGTGACTGTTATTTTATTTGGAAAAATTATTTTAACTTCGAGGTATCAATCACTTGTAAAATGATTTGTTTTCAAATACTTGTTTCAATGTATGTTTCACATTGATTCATAGTACCAAAACAGTGGTTGTTTCTTTGAAGGCCTAGTACTGTTATGTTAAGCATTCATCCTAACCCTAATTGTCATGTTTTTATTTTAAGTCGGGGATATTATCAGGCAGACGAAAATGATGTAAATCATAATTGCATTATGAGTCGGAAAATCATTATCTTCTATCTGATAAGGATGTTTTGCAAAATTGTTTTCAAAACATACAGTGCTTAGGTTTAATGGAAAAGAGTCATTTTTATTGAGATAAAATTTGGTAGAAGAGTAGAGTTTCTTATTTGTTGTAAATTCCCGCGTTTTATTATGGGAAGTTTGCCCTATAAGAAATTCATCAAGAAATAGAGACTTTTTCTCTGATACTCCCGCGTTTTATTATGGGATAAGTATCTTAAGGAAAATTTCTATTGGTGTCATGCTCTTAAATGATTAATTCTTCGGTCTGACAAAACTCTTTTATTAAAAGGACTTAAGTGCAATCATTTACCATTCCTTCTTATATTTTTCCTTCTCCTTGAGATGAAAAATATGTTTTGGAATGTTAAACTGATTATCTTTTTATCTCATTTAAATTGATTTTATCCGTTTAGCCCCCAGTGGCTACAGAAGCTGGCCAGGAGGTTGAAAACCCATCAATCTCTGACCCAAGCCTTAATACCAAACACTCATTTCATCCACTTCCATATATTAACCCTTGGAGTTATAAGGAACTTATGTTACTTAGAGGTTGATAAGGGAGAAACTGCACTTGATGCAGCAAATAAGGATGAAGTCGGAAGTGCACCCACAGCTCTACCTCCTGAGAAGAAAAGAAGTATATAAACTGAGGTATCTGTAAGCTCATCTGTATCTTCTCAAAAGGATGCAGAGCTGAAAAGGCAATAAAACTGTCTCTGGAATCATTCTCTCAAAAGGGTGAGTCCATTGAAATTCGCTCGTCAGCCAGAGCATCTTGTAATGAGTCAAGCACACCACCGACACTCACGCTGATGGTAAGCCTAAACAGATATATACTAGGAACCTTATATAATTTTTGGGACCTAACAATCCTAATAGTTATACTAGGGGCCTAACAATTGGACACATTGCAAGGCGTGCACAGTGTGAGGTATAGACATGTTAACAAAACACCCGTCATTGGGTTACGAGGGAAACGTAGACTCTAATTTGCCATTCATTACATTGTCTACTACGTCGCCCCTCCTGGAAGGAACATTTCCAGATCCTGAAAAGGAATGTCCACCTCCCGTTTACGGAGAAGGTGTGAGGCAACTCCTTGATAGAACAAGGCAGGATTCCCAAAAAGATTTTAAAATCTTGGGATAACCCATCTCAAAGAGGTGAGGCTCCACTAGACAGTGATTTAGCAATTGCTATTGAGTCTGGTGTGGGACAGTGCTTATGCATGATAGATCAAGAACACCTCTACGAGGCAATTCCCCACTTGATAGTGATTCAGTTCATTCTGATGAATCAGGTGTTGGGAATGTATGAATTGACGGATTTCACTTGCAGGTACAGAAGGCTAAATTTGGAATGCAGAGTGAAAGTGAGGGAGAGATACACTTGAGTGAGAGATAGGGAGAGAAAGAGTGAAACACTTCTAAGTGCTCGACACTTAAGTGTAAACACCAACAGAACGTAGTAGAAGTGAGGAAACCACAAGCCAAACACTTACCCTTGCTACTTGCTGCTTCTGGAAGAAAAGTTACTATATTTTTCCCGTTCAACGACAGACGAGAACCTTCCTTGGAAGACAAACCATTTAAAAGAGGACCTATCAATTGGTATTAACATTTGGTATCTTCAAAAGTGGGCCATTGGAGGATTCCTCAACTAAGGGGGAGAATTTATAGTGTTATATTTATAACAAGAAAAAGAAATTGTAGGATTCCTCTTCTTATGGGGGAGAAGTTATAATGTTATAACTAAGGGGGAGATTTTAGACAAGAAGAAGAAAATCTTATCTTCTGATCTTGAAGGGAAACAACAGATATATGGGAAAATCAAGAAGCTGTAATTCTATACTTGGAAGAACAGAAATGACTATTCCATTTATTTTCTAAAGGGAGATGAAGAATAAGAAGGAGAATCACATTCGTAGGGGGAGAACATTTTTTTTGAGCTATGTTCAGTATTGATTGAAGACGTACCCAGGAATAATGATTCTTATGAAGCTCTGTTCATGATAAGTTCTTTAAGTTCAAAACTATGAAGGATTTTGAAACGGAGAAAGCTCAAACAGACAGAAATGAAGATGATACAACTTGAAAATCAGTTCAACGTCAGAGGAACAAACATCATTCGTTTCAGTCACACAAGAAATCTGGAAATGCAGTATCTGATCCAGAAAAACCAGTAGCATTATTTACAAGTCTCGGACGATTACTTTTTCTAGTTGTTAGTTGAGTTATCCTCCCTAGGTGATTTGTTTGTTAAAGTTTAACAATCAAATAGGGGGAGATTGTTGGAGATTACGAAGCTGTATAAATAGAAATCGTGATAACTCAACACTAGAACAGGACAAGGAAATAATACTACGCCTACACAGAAATCAGGAAGAATTGAAGACATGGCAAATACAGTGAATCAAGACATTAGAAGAAGTTTTGGAGTCTACTACAGGTCACTGAAAGAAGTTCATTTATATGTTCATGCCTCAGTGAAGAATAATGTTTAAAGACTTTCAGGGTTTCAGATAGGTTGAAGATTCAGTATAGAAGTGCCACAAGAAGATTTCAGTGTATTAGCATTGATTGAAGATAGACAGTGTTCGAAGCATAGGAATCTAGAAGGGTGAAGACAAAGGTTAAAGAAGACAACTGCAGTCTTGAAGTTATACTCACTGAAAGAAGTTCATTTATATGTTCAAACGTCAGTGAAGAACAGAGAATGAAGTATTCAAGATTGTGGTAATAATGGATACATTGTCTAAGTACCAGAAAAGATTCCTGTGAAGTTACAATGTTTATTGACAGTCAGTGTTCGAAGCAATGAAGTTGCTGTAAACTTAACAATGTAAGTAAAGCAATAATACGAAGACCTGGATCGAAGTTAGTCGTCTGTGAACCAGACCAGTTGCACTAGGCGTCAGCAGTTTGTGAAAGGAATCTGAGTATTAACTATAGAAGAATTGTTAAGTTGAAGAACGTACCTGGAAAGAACGGTTATTTATTAAGGTACGAAAAAGTGATTTGTAAAGGCTACAGCCAAACAGCTAAACAGCTAATAGCCAAACAGCTAAACAGCTAAATAGCTCAAAGGGTGCAGGGTGCAAAGTGTCACAACCTTGGTACGAAAAGTGAAGGTTTCTGAACTACAGTCAAAGAACGGAAACAGCTCAGGGTACAGGGTGTAATGTGACAAGACTTTGGTACAAGAAATGGAAGTTGGGAAACTTCAATCAAGGAATGAATAGAGGATCAAAGTGCAGTGATCAAATTGCACTTTGACCATGTGAATAGTGGAGCGCCACTCAGTTTTCCACGCGCCACATATTTGATGTAAATCAAATATATTCTTGAGTGGCGCCTCCCCTCTTAACTCCCTGTAGTGGCGCCACTTGCAGCTAAATAAATATATTAAGTTAAAGTTTTAAGTGGCGCCTGCCCAGTATACTCCCTGTACTGGCGCCACTTACTTTCCTTAATATATTAACTGGTAAGTTGCGCCTCCCCTGTATAACCACTGTATAGGGCGCCACTCAGCCCTTAGCCAATCAAATTACAGCAGCTACTTTAATTGATTTAAAGTCTACACAAAGAAAAGGAGGTCAGCCACTCATTCGAGGAGTCGTCTTCTTCAACACAAATAATATGTAGAGAGCTACTGCCATGGCCGGAGCAAGAGACTTAAATTTATACACACTCATACCTTGCTCCCGGTCAGATATTAGGACCCGGTTCTTTAACGAAAAATGCTCAGGGCTCCTAGATATCACTCCCTACGGACTCAGTTTTTCCTTGTACTAATTTAGATATATTTGTATAGGAACTGAGCCTTATATTTTTGTGTTAGTAGCAAAGAATTAATTTATTATTTGGAAGCCAGTTAATTTTAACTGGGTGTAGCAAAACCCTCTGGGATTAATACGAGAGTAATATTCCCGGAAACTTGTCTCCATAATTTACCTGCTAATTTTCTTGAACCTAATTGATTTATCCGGACTCACAGAAAATTAGTAGGCAGCTCACCTAAACACTACAAATGGCCAAACCCACTCTGAAGCAATAATTTATTTATCCGCAAATTCCGAAAAGAATTTAAATTATTGTGAATATCGTATTCAACCCCCCTTCTACGATATTTCGGGACCTAACAATCAGACTAAATCTCAAGTCTTGGATTTTCTTTCAACCTATGAAGCCCTAAGGAAGAGAATGGAACAGGAGCTACAAATGTCTGCATAGGATGTGGTCAAATCTCTATACAGCTACCTATTCAACTCTTCATTCTAAGAAAAAGCAGTTGGGCTCATAGAAGGCAGGACAACTGAAGTTCTCAAAGCACTAGGTGTGCCAGACTCTGAACAGCAAATCACAAAGAAGCCTAAAAAGCTTAAGATCTACAAAAGGAGAGAATCAGAGTCTGTTGCTGAGTTGGAAACTGAGATTGAGCATCCAGTTTTTCACTATGAAGTAATTTGGGATCAAGGGATTACCTACAGGACATCAATTGATTGGATTTCTACTATTCAGCCTCTTTCAAGGAAGGTGGTTGATTTTCTTGTCCAAAATGTAGGAAAGGTGTCCAACAAATACATCTATCCAACCTATGAAAGTAGATTGGATCAACTCAAGGGCTCATCTTATCAGAAGCTTGCAAAGGAACTGCATGATTCCTTTCACATGACTTTTGCCCATGCCATCAATGCACTCCATGCCAGGATCTTTCTCAATGGACACTTGGATGCATTAACTTTCGTAGAACCACAGGAGGTTGCAGGTGATGCCAGGCAGTTGGAGGATGGGACTAGTGCACCAGTGGTGACTAGTGATAAAGATGTTCAGTCTGCCTCACCCACACAAGAACCTCCTAGTCAGAGGTTGGGTCATAGTGAGGCAGGGGAGTATGCTGTACGACCCTCCTTAACGACTCACTAAAGAGCTGATGAGAACCCCAGTGATATGGGAGGAAAGACTCTGATGGATGCTCATGAAGAAATTTTCCAATCTATTCTATCAGAGTCTATGGGAGGAAAGTCTCATGCACAAACAGTCAAAGATGGTAACACTCAGACTCTGGCTTCTAATAAAGTCATACTGAAGAATTCAGAGTCTAGAGCAGACCCTGAGACTGGAATACTGGAGCCAACAGACTCTGAAAAGAAAGAAGATGCTTGTAAGGGTTCAGAATTTGTTGCTACTCATCCCTTGGTGGAAATCCCTAGCCTTCAGACATATGAAGGGGTTCCTCTCCATCAAGGTGGTTCAGGTATTGAAGCACAATCATTCTCTCTCAACACCTCTTCTGTAGGATTCTTGAGTGCACCCTCCACAATGAGTGAAAAAATATCTGAGAGGCTGGCACTGGTCCAGGCAAAAGGAGAGGTAGAAAAGGCTGTAGAGAGCCTGAGTGAGATTGAGAAAGTGGGTGTCCAACCCTACTGTGAGAATGAGAGATTAGGGTATCCTGAACCTAGATTTACTTATTGGGATCAAGATTTTCCAAAGAGTTGGTCCAATGAGTTGGAGCAGTGGATGGATGAAAATTCACTTTTATTGCTTGTGCAGATTGGCAAAAAGGAGGAGGCTCTTGCTGCTCAGAAGTCATTTAAACAGAGACAACAGCTTCATCTAGTGGATTCTCTAGCAACGAGAGCAGATAGAGTCATGGAGGCTTTGGTGGATAACCCTGTCATTTTACCTGAGGCTGTAAAATTGAATTCAGAATAATCACTTTTGATCATGCCTATAAGGGCTAGACTTCCAGAGTCTACAGTCTCTGATCACTCTCAGGAGGAGTCAGGGTCTATAGCCCCGTTTGCAGTTTCAGAGTCTACACCACCACTAGAGTCTACACCTCTAATCACAAAGCTTGAGCTTGTTGCTGAGGAATACACTTCTGAAGATGATGCTCCAATTAACCCTTCTTTTGTCTATTTTGATCAGGTGTTTCCTCAGTCTTGGGAGTCTGCACAGAAAGGAGGCATAACTGATAAAGATTCTTTTGCTTGTATTCTGGCCATTCATCAATCTGAGAGACTTCCAACTTTTCAGAAAAAGTCCTTTCTACAGGAACATGGTCACTATCCTGGTGAAGAAGATCAGGCTCTAGATAACGAAGTTCAGACTGGGACAGAGACTGTTGCTGCTCAATTAGCTGGTGTGGTCAAAGATATTTCTCATATTCAAACCAAACTCACTGGTGTTGATAATGCTACTTCTCTGCTCAGTACCAGATTTGACAGAATTCACTCCCTTCAATAATCCAAAGAAGTTGCTTTCAAGGATGCTATTGCTTCTATCACTACCACTCAAGCCAATCTCCAAACTATAGTCTCTGCTTTGACCTCCAAGGTTGATTCGGTCATTGCAGCCCAGGCAATATCTCCATAGTTCTTGAACAGATTTTTTTGGCTGTCACCAGTAATGATGATGTCAAAAAAGGGGAGAAGAAAGGTGAATCCTCCAGGAGAAATAAGGATGATGGTTGCAAAGATAAATCAAAGGGAGTTAAAAGGAGGAGAGATGGTGATGATGATGAAACTGGTGATAGTTCTCATGGTCCTAGGGCTCTTGATGATGTGCAACAAAAGCACTCTGGAGTAGCAAAAACTCAAACACATCAGTCAGGGACTAGACATGGGAAATCATAGTCTAAGTCAGACTCTAATAAGCAAAAAAAAAAGTCAGACTCTGATCAAACTCAAGAACCTTCATACTGGAAGTGCAGTCAGTCAAATCTGCAACTTAGAGCTAAAAAGAAGACAAGTCTTGGAGGTTTTGAAGAATCTGACATTGATAAAACATCCACTCTAACCAGGGATCCTCAATCCTTGACAGATAGGCAGTTTTAGAAGATCACACAGAAGCATCTAAACAAAGTGGTGTCTGCTCAAATTATTTATAATGTTTTTGAAAGAAAGATACAAGGACAGGGAGGCACATAAAAGGTGAAAAATGAGATGCTGGTATATTTCTTAGAAGGTGGAAATGTAAGATGGATTAGCCAATCAACTTTTATCTTTTTCAAACAAGTTGAGGAATTACAGTACATTAGATTTCTCTTACAGATTGCATATGAAGTAAATAAGAGTAAAGAGGCTATCACTCACAAATGGTTCAAAGAGATTGACAGAAAGCTGACTTTGCACAGACAGACAAATCGACAAATGGGCAAATTTTCTTTAAAATATGTTAATACTGAGGGAAATGATCAAGTCATGCCATTGGAAGAAAAACAGATTAAATTTCAAGAAGGTGTGGGTCATTACTTTGGGTTTCAGCCTATGAGTGGGAAAGTTAGTGTTCTAATGTTGAAGGACTTAACAGATCAAGAAAGCAGTGCAAATGATCTGAGAGCAGCTTACTGTCAAATCAAATGCTCAAGTGAAGAAATGAAGAAGCTGAATAAATTTGTTGGTGATGCTCTAGCAATTGTGGAGGAAAATATGATGAATTCATTTTTGAAGAACAATCCAGCCTTTGAGAAGATTAAATGAGAAGTAATTCTTTTTCCTTTATAATTCTTTTATACTGTTCTAGATTGATAGTTTTATTCTTTAGTTTTGACATCATCAAACCTGGATTTATGCTTACATTTTATAAAGCATAAATAGGGGGAGATTGTTAGGAATATATTCATTTGATGATGTACAAAATACTAGAACAAGGTCTAGCTTAGTTTATTTGTAATAAGTCTTTCTAGTCTCTGAAATGTATAATCAGAGTCTAGATAGTCAACATACATGTTACTTGTACTTAAAAGAATTTCTGTAGAAAGTGAAAGCAGAGTCTGCATGAAGATCAAAGTTTGGAAGGCGATCAGAGTCTATAGACTATCAGAGTCTATGATCTATCAGAGTCTACATATGATCAGAGTTTGAAGATCATCAAAGTCTGAAGGTTTCAGAGTCTATACAGTTAAAGTTAAATTTGGAAGAAGATCACAGGAATGGAAAGTCTTCGAAGATCAAGATAAATATATTACAGATATGCTATGGGAAAGAAAGAGAATTCTAGAAGGAAACTGTCAACTAATAATTAGGAATTATATTCCTATTATAATTTATCTTTCTGTTATTAGTTGATAGGCAGCTCTCTATATAAACTCTATGTAACCTAATTGTAAAAAAGTGTAAGTCAAAGCATAATTGTCTGAGTGAAATTTTATGAGAACATAGAGATAGAGAGAGTTGCTGTGATATTCATAGAGAAGCTGTTAGGGTTTGTGTACACCCTAAGAGAGTTTTGTATTCAATCATCAATAATACAAACAGTACTTATTCATATCTTTGTGTTTGATCTTTGTTCTTAATTCATATCGAGTTGGTTTTAAATCAGGCATAAAAGGAACACAAGTATTCAACCCCCCCTTCTACTTGTGCAACTGGGAAAACATTATGTGTATAAAATTCCCAATATTTTATATACTTGGTAAATATTTCTAAATTTGATTTTGTTTGTGAGGAGTTGTAATTAGGATCACAAGTATTAAATGTCAATATTTAAAGGACTTGTGAATTTCTATTCAACTATTTTTTTGAGCTTACGTATATCAATAATTATTGTTATGAGTATAATTGTAATATGCTAGAGTGACAATTATTAGATATAGCGTGAAGTCAGATGCTAATATTGAATCATATAAATATTTAGTATTTAGCGAAATTATTTTATCTTATTAAAATTATGGATTGAAGCAATTCAATGATTATTAGTTTCATAATTCTGATTTGATAAAGCATTAGAAGCATAATTTCTTGCATTTTGAAATTATTGATAAATATCAAGTAATGATATTTTGTTAATGTTTCTTTGCAATTAGTTATGATATTTTTAATATTAGTGATAATATTTGTTGCTTATCTGAAATCACTAATAATAAAAATATGTCTAAATGCTTATTGTTCTACTGAATAATTGCCATGTGTTATTTGATTTATATATGCATGTCTGTGATAATTGTTTAGTATTGCATGAGTATTACTATTTAATTTTCTTTCTTTGACTGAATTTTAAACCGAAATATATTTAAAATAAATTTCTTGTCTATTTCTTTTTCCAAAATGTTTTATTTAAAGATACATTCATTTTTCTATCAATTTTAGAGAAGAAAACTTCAAAATTCTTTTTCAAAACTTCTCTTTTAAAAATCTTTTGATTTACAGCCCTATTTTGATTTCTAATACCTAAGGTGTGAATAAATTTTTCTTGAGGATAATCTTTCTCTAAATCTCAAAATCTTTTATCCTCTCTCAAAAGCTGGTTTTAAATGCTATATTTTTAAAACCGTTTTCTCTCTTAATTTTTCCTTTAAAGTGGAAAAAACTTTATGACTATTATTTTATTCGGAGAAATTGTTTTTAACTTCGAGGTATCAATCACTTGTAAAATGATTTATTTTCAAACACCTGTTTCAATGTATGTTTCACATTGATTCATAGTATCTAAACTGTGGTTGTTGCTTTGAAGGCCTAGTACTGTATTGTTAAGCATACATCCAATCCCAATTGTCATGTTTTTATTTTAAATCGGGGATACTATCAGGTGTACGAAAATGATGTAAATTATAATTGCATTACGAGTCAGAAAATCATAGTCCTCTATCTGATAAGGATGTTATACAAAACTGTTTTCAAAAAGTACAGTGCAAAGGTTTAATGGAAAAGAGTCATTTTGTTGAGATGGAATTTGGTAAGAGAGTTGAATTTCTTCTTTCGTATAAATTCTCGCATTTTATTATGGGAAATTTGCCATATAAGAAATTCATAAGAGAGAGAAACTTTATTCTCTGATACACTTTCCCGCATTTTATTATGGGATATGTATCTTAAAGAAAATTTTGTATCATGCTCTTCAATGTTCAATCTTTATTTTCGACAAAACTCTTTTGCTGAAAAGTACTTTAATGCAATCTATTACCATTCCTTATTAAATTTTTCCTTCTCTTTGAGATGAAAAATATGTTTTGGAATGTTAAAGTGATTATCTTTTTATCTTGTTGACTTTATCCTTTTAGCCCTAGTGGCTTTAGAAGCTGGCCAAGAGGTTGAAAATTCATCAATCTCTTACCCTGACCATAGTACCAAACACTAATTCATCCACTTCTATATGTTAACCCCTGGAAATATAAGGAACACATGTTAGTTAGAGGTTGATTAGGGAGGAACTGCACTTGATGCATCAAATAAGGATGAAGTTGGAAGTGCACCCACAGCTTTACCTCAAGAGAAGAAAAGTAATATATAAACTGAGGTAACTATAAGCTCGTCTGCATCTTCTCAAAAGGACGCAGAGCTGAAAAGGCAATAAAACTGTCTTTGGAATCATTCTCTCAACAAGGTAAGTCCATTGAAATTCACTCGTCAGACAGAACACCTTGTAATGAGTCAAGCACACCACTGGGGCTCACGCTGATGGTAAGCCTAAATACATAAATTTTAGGAACACATTGCAAGGTGTGCACAGTGAGAGGTATAGGCATTCAGAGGAGATGCAGACTCTAATTTGACATACATTACATTGTCCAAGGTATCTACCTTAAACAAAAGTTAATCTTCTGCATCCCGAAAGAGAGATCTCTTGTTCAAATTTATCTAGGATTGAGAGGCACTACTTGGCAAGAATTCTTCGGATGAGTCAAGTAGGGTATTTTATATAAAATTCCCATCACCTGGTTACGAGGAAAACGTACGCTCTAAATTGTCATTCATTACATTGCCTACTACGTCGCCCCTCTTGGAAGAAAAATTTCCAAATCCTGAAAAGGAATTTCCACCTCCCATTTACAGAGAAGGTGTATGGCAACTCCTTGATAGAACAAGGCAGGATTCCCTAACAAATTTTAAAAAACCCATCTCAAAGAGGTGATGCTCCATTAGATAGGGATTTAACAATTGCTGTTGAGACATTGTTTATGCATGATAGATCAAGAACACCTCTACGAGGCAGTTCTCCACTTGATAGTGATTCAGTTCATTCTGATGAATTAGGTGATGAGAAAATAAATGAATTGACGGATTTTACTTGCAGGTATAGAAGACTATATTTGGAATGCATAGTGAAAGTGAGAGAGAGAAACACGTAAGTAAATGTGGGGGAGAGATATATTTCAGTAAGAGATAGGGAGAGAAAGAGTGAAACACTTCTAAGTGCTCGACACTTGAGTGTAAACACCAACAGAATGTAGTAGAAGTGAGGAAACCATAGACCAAACACTTACCCTTGCTACTTGCTACTTCTGAAAGAAAAACCACTATGTTTTCCCAATCAGTGACAGATGAGAACCTTCTTTGAAAGACAAGCCATGAGAAATTTATGGTCCATTGGAGGATTCCTCAACTAAGGGGGATAATTTAGTAGACAAGAAAAATGAGAAAGCCTTATCTTCGTATCCTTAGGGGAGAAGTTAGTATCATTAGGGGGAGAAGTTAGGACAAGAAGAGAAGGTATCATATCCCAAAAAAATATATCTTATACTTGAAATGAGTTGACATTAGAGGATTCCTCATCCAAGTGGGATACAGAAAAAAAGAGAGAAGACACTTCCATTATGCATCTAAAGGGGAGAATGAGAAAAAGAAGAAGAATCACATTCTTAGGGGAGAATATTGCTTGAACTGTGTTCAATGTTCTATTGAAGATGTTCCCAGAAATATTGATTCTTATGAAGCTTTATTCATGATAATTTCTTTAAGTTTAAACTATGAAGGATTTTGAAGTAGAGGAAGCTTAAACACAGAGAAAATGAAGATGATACTACTTGAATATCAGTTCAATGCTAGAGGAAGAAACATCTTTCATTTCAGTTACACAAGAATTCTTGAAATGCAGAATCTCATCCAGAAAAACTAGTAGAATTATTTACAAGTCTCGAAACATTACTTTTTCTAGTTGTTAGTAGAGTTATCCTCTCTATGGGATTTGTTTGATAAGTTTAACAATCAAATATGGGGAGATTGTTGGTGAGATTACAAGTCATATGAATAGTAATCGTGATAACTCAACACTAGAACATGACAGGTAAATAATACTATGTCTACACAGAAATCAAGAAGAAATGAAAATAAGGCAGATATAGTGAATCAAGACATTAGAAGAAGTTTTGAAGTCTACTACAGGTCATTGAAAGAAGTTTATTAATATGTTCAAGCCTCAGTGAAGAATAATGTGTAAAGACTTTCAGGGCTTCAGAAGTGTTGAAGATTCAATATAAAGTGCCACTAAAAGATTTCAGTGTACTAGCATTGATTGAAGATAAAGAATGTTCGAAGCATAGGAATCTAGAAGGATTGAAGACGAGGTAAAGACAAAAGTTAAAGAAGACAGCTGCAGTTTTAAAGCTATACACACTGAAAGAAGTTCAATTATATGTTCAAGCGTCAGTGAAGAACAGAAAATGAAGTATTCAAGATTGTGGTAATAATGGAGATGTTGTCGAAGTACCAGAAAAAATTTCAGTAAAAGTACAATGCTTATTAACAGTCAGTGTTTGAAGCAATGTAACAGTCCAAGGTTAATTAGCTAAAAAGAATAGAAGTCAAAAGAATTTAATTCATTGTTAGTCATTTGTGAACCAGACCAGTGCACTAAGCTTCAGCATAGCAAGAAGAGAATTACCATGATGTATCAGAATAAAATCAGTTGATCAAGCCACATGAAGAACATTTAAAGTTGTAAAAAGCTTCATGAAATAAGCTAAGGCAAGTACATGTTATGTCGTTCCTCCACAAGGGTACAGAGTGTAAGCGCAACATAGTCTTATTGTCACAACTTACTCTCTACACTCTCATTCCCCTGTAGAGGAATAACATATGACTTAGCATTGTGAAGAACAAGTCAATTTTAATTGATTTGAAAAGGCTACACTATATAAACAAAATGACGTTCTCATTTTGAAGAGATATATACAACCACACAAAGAGGTATAGAGAAAAAATTGAAGCCGGAGAAAAAGAAGATACAAAGCCATACACATACCTTCTTCACCGGAGTTTTATATTCCAGCCGGTTCATTATGTTAAAAATGCATAGGGCTATTGTAAAACACTCTCTGTTAACTTGATTTCTTTAGTACAAAAACATAGTCAAATATTGTATAGGGATTAAGTTGTCTCTTTGTAGGAGCAAAGAACTAATTTGTTCTTTGGAAACCAGTTATATTTTTAACTGGAAGTAGCAGCCCTCTGGGTTTATATACGAAAGATATATTCCCCGAAACTTGTCTCGTTTATTTACTTGCTAATTTTCTAGATCTTAAATGATTAGTCATAAAAATAGAAAATTAGTAAGCCAACCTTCTAAATACTATTTACCTCATGAATTCGAACCCACTAACCGAACTCTAAATTATTTATCCGTAAAAGATTCAAAAGAATTTTTTAATTTAGTGAGTATCATATTCAACCCCCCTTCTACGTTACTTCCAGGACCCAACAACTTCCTTTGTAGGAACTAGATGTAAGAAATCCAGGGGGGTCACCACCTTGGACAATGTAGTGAGTGGCTCGTTAGAGTCTGTGGTGCCCCTCAATACCCGTAAAGGTAACTGATGCTGCACTGCATAAAAAATGTCTTGGTCTACTATAAATGTGGCATCTGACAGGTTTTTATCAAAAACATTTTCTTCATTTATTGTGTCGTCATTAGATTGTGTTTCTTCAAGTGGAGGTCCTGCTAGTGTGAGTGCTAGCATTGTGCGTGACTCTTCACAGGATGCCGCGGTTAGACGGTGAATTTCAATAGAATCACCCAGTTGATCGAGTGAGTCTAGAGACTATTGTATTAACATTTCAAAGTCCATATCCCAATGAGAGGATAAGGATGGGTCTGCAGTTACCTCAGGTTAAATTTCAGATATTTTTATAGGTGGAGACAGAGCTGCGGGTTCACTCATTGTGATACCTCTACCTTTTACTTTCCTAACAAGTTTCTTCCTTTTTCTGATTTAAATCAAGGAGGTTGATGAAAGAGAAACTGTTTGGGGCTCTATCTTAGCTTGGGATTGAACCTGTGTGTTGTCAGGTTCATAGCCAAAGTCCTGAAGTGTAAGACCACAATTATAGTCCGCCAAAGATATATTTAAAGATACTGTAGATATATTTATAGGTAAAAAATTATAAGCCAGGGTGTAAGATATTTCTTGATGTTCTTGTGCCTCTTGTTATACCTGATGAGCAGCTTCAATTAGTAGCTGCGCAGAATGTTCCACTTCCATTTGCAGCTGTTCTGACTCTTGCTGATGCGGCTGAGCCTGTGCAGGATTGTCTATTTGATTGAGAATATTTGTCATGTATTATGTTGTTTGTATTGCTACCCCTTCAAATTTGTTCTTGTTGTTGAGCCTGGTGAACAAATTCTTTTGAGTTGTTGGGGATTCTTCTAATGGGTTGTTTATAAATCGAGATTTGTATCCTTATGATAAAACATGATTCATCAAGATTATTAGAAACCATGGATAAAAACAAGCTACTTTATGATCTACATCTAGTCTTCTGCTCTCAGCAGTTCCCATCTTTCTTATAATCTCTGTCAGGATTACCTTCCCAAAATTTATTCTTCGGTTGTAGGCCATAGAATAACCAATGACTTGAAGAAGAGTTGAAATGTTGTGGAAGTTGCTCTTCATGATAGGTGCAAAGACTTTAGCTAAAGTGTCGAAAAAATAATCTCATTCACCTACCAACTGAAATTTTGACAGCTTTACTAAATCAATCGTGCCTTGATAGTGAATTGACTGTAAGAAGTTGGTTATGTGTCCAACTGTTGGCAGGGTCTTAAAATTTTCAGTCGGGAACCCAAAGACTCTGTTTACGTCAATCTCATCTATTATATATCACGTCTCTCCAATTCTGAACAAAAATTGAACCAGCCAATCATTCGAAATATTTCTTGCTGTAGAGTACAGGGCTCCAAGTGGTTCAATCTGCAGTGGAGTGTTCAGGGTAATAACAGCCCTCACCAAAAAATGTCCCTTCATAAAATAGATCCAGGGCCTAAATCTAGCCTCTTTGTAATTTACAGAATCAAAGTATCCCACAAAATTGGTCTTAGCAATTACAAACATGGCTGCCATTTTAATTAAGGTGAAGTAAAATTTTATGAATTAAACAATTAAATTACCCACCACTTTAGCACCTTATAATTCGAATAAAAAACCGAATTATAACCCAAAAATCAAACCCTAAAATTAAAAAACCCCAAATCGATTTTAACACCCAATTCTACGAACTCCAGTCCTAAACACAATGTCCAAATCAGTCCGAAAAAGGAGTAAAACCGGGCAGAGTTTTGGCTTGAAACTAATGATTTTCTCAAACAAGCAAGCTTAAAGCTTGTAATAACCGATTCTAGCAACTGATCAGTTGTTTAAAAGATTAGAGTCGATTATTCTTCAAAGAGTTTTTCAAAGGTCGTTCGAAAGATTTTGTATGTATATGCGGCTGTGTGTATATTTAAACTAGTAAGACTTTTGAGAAAAGAAAAAAACATTTAAGTATAACGATTTGTTCGTTAAGACTTTTGGAAATAAAAACTCGATAAGACTTTTTTAAAAGTCTTGCCCAATTGTTTTATTAAAAGTCTTTCAAAAAAAATAAAATAAAAATAATTAAAATAAAATAACTATTTTGGTCGGTAAGTCTTTTGACTATAGGGTTTCGGTAAGACTTTTGAAAAGTCTTACCGAAAATATATATAAAAATAAACTATACAATCTGAATTGGTAAGATTTTTAATACCTAGACCTCGGCAAGACTTTTGGAAAAGTCTTGTCGAGATTTGAACATAAATAGTCTTGCCGAAACTTTCATTAAAACAAAAGTCTTTATGCAATATTTAATAAAATAATATAAAATATAGATTGAAATATATTTACATAATTTAAAAACATATTTAATATATAATAGTAAACAAATATTAATCTTTCTTCCAAAATTTGAAATAAATTATATGAAATTTCATTCGAAATTTAGATTAATTAATAACAATTAAACAACTAAATATTTACATGCAACTAAATTATTAAAGACATATAATAATTACTTATATTATTAACAGTTCCAATTAATTTAGAAATTAAATTAATTCAGACATGAATTAACTTAATGAATAAATTAATTAAATAATTAATAAAATTATTATTCTTAATTTGCAATAATAATTAGAAAAACATAAAATAATTTACATATTAATGTTTATAAATGCTTAAAATAAATATAAGTACTTGTGCTATAACTAAAATAATTATCTATTAAGAGTATTAAATTATTCTCAAGATAATTGATCCAAATATACATAAGCCCTGGGATCTTGTTGATTTGAACTTCATAAATTCTTTAAATATTAACATTTAATATTTATGAACTCAAATCAGTTCCTAACAACCAAAAAATCAGCCATTATTTAACATCCCTAATTCACTAACTAACTTAGAGAAAGTGGATTCATCAAGTGGTTTCGTGAAGATGTCGGCTATTTAATCTTTTGTGGGTACAAAATGTAGCACCACAGTTTCGTTCATGACATGCTCTTTGATAAAATGATACATTATGTCAATGTACTTGGTTCAAGAGTATTGTATAGGATTGTTGGAGATGGCTATTGCATTTGTGTTGTCGCAGAAATAGGAATTTTGTTCAACACAAGTCCATAGTCATTTAGCTGATTCCTTATCCACAAGATCTATGTACAACAGTTACCAGCCGTAATGTATTCTACTTTTGCTGTCGAGGTAGATACTGAGTGTTGTTTCTTACTATACCAGAAGATCAACCGACGTCCTAGAAGCTGACAGCTTCCAGAAGTACTTCTTCTGTCCATCCTGCATCCTGCATAATCTTAATTTGTATAGCCTTTTAGTTCAAAACCTGTATCTTTAGGGTACCAAATTCCAAGATTTGGTGCACCCTTTAGATATCTAAAAATTCTTTTAATAACTATAAGATGAGATTCCGTAGGATCAGATTGAAACCTTGCACATAAGCATGTTGCAAACATTATATCAGGTCTACTAGTAGTTAGATATAATAATGAGCCTATCATACCTCTGTAGCTTTTGATGCCAACTTTCTTACCAGTTTCATCCTTGTCAAGCTTTGTGGTTGTTGGCATTGCGGTTTTTGCCGGTGAAGAATCTTCTGGAATGTATTTTCTCAGAAGATCCCTTACGTACTTTGATTGGAAAATAAAAATCTCATCTTCCTTTTGCTTTACTTGCAATCCAAGGAAGAATGACAGCTCACCCATCATGCTCATCCCATACCTACTCTGTATTAACATAGCAAATCTCTTGCACAAGTTTTCGTTAGTAGAACCAAATATAATATCATCAACATAAACTTGGACAAATATCATATCTTTATCATGCAATTTATAAAAGAGAGTTTTATCTATGACACCTTTAATGAAACTATTTTCAAGTAAAAACTCAGAGATAGTGTCATACCATGTCCTCGGTGCTTGCTTGAGTTCATAAAGAGTTTTGGATAGAAAATACACAAAATCAGCAAACTCAGGATTTTCAAAGTCAGGGGGTTGTTCCACATATACTTCTTCTTCTAACTCTACATTCAGAAATGCACTCTTCACATCCATTTGATAGACTTTAAAATTGGAATGTGTTGCGAATGCCCGAAATATCCTGTTGGCTTCATGTCTTGCAACTGGTGCGTAGGTCTCGTCATAATTAATTCCCTCTTCTTGGGAGTAACCCTTTGCCACCAGTCTAGATTTCTTTCTTGTAACAATGCCATCACCGTCTAACTTGTTCCTATATACCCATTTGGTGCCAATTACAGATCAATCTTTTGGTCTGGATACCAGTATCCAGACTTCTTGTCTCTCAAAATGATTGAGCTCTTCTTGCATGGCAAGAACCCAATCTGGATCAGCTAATGAATCTTTTATTTTCTTTGGTTCTTCTGGAGATAGAAAAACTAAAAACAGACATTCATTTGAAGTCGCACTTCTAGTTCTAACTCCAATATCTGGATCACCTATGATCAATTCAAAAGGATGATCTCTGCTCCATTTCCTTTCCTTTGGTAGGTTTGATCTCGATGATTCACCTCGATATACATTGTGATGTTGTGTTTTACCAGTAGATCCATCATCTCCCCCTAAGTTTCTACCAGGATGACTGGTTGATCCACCATTGGTATTAGTAGTATCTCCAGTGTTTCCATTGTTTCCACCACTATTACCTGCATTATTATCATTATTTTCATCATTATTTCCTGCTGCAACCTCAGGTTCTTCTTCAACATTAGACTGTGAGTCTGGATAATTATCAAATTTAAATGACTTAGAAAAATCTTTAATTTGGATACTTGGGAGTTTAGTGTCATCAAAAAAAATATTGACACTTTCTTTTATTTGGTGCTGATCAATTATGTACACCCTACATGATCTTCTTGAATAACCGACAAAAATAGTTGCATGTGCCTTGGCCTCGAACTTGCCACGATGTTCATATCCACCTTTCAGCACATGACATTTGGCTCCAAATATATGAAAGTACTTGATTGCTGGATTCTTGCCATCCATTAATTAATAGGGATTCTTCATATGATATTTATTGATTAGAGTTCGATTCTGGGTATAATAAGTTGTGTTTACTGCTTCAGCCTAGAAGTAGATAGGTAGCCTTGATTCACTTAACATCGTTCTTGTAACTTCAATCAGGGTTCATTTTTTCCTTTCTACAACTCCATTCTGTTGCAGAGTTTTTGGTGCTGAGAATTGTCTTGTTATCCCTTTGTCTGAGCAAAAGTTATTAAGAACGTCGTTCTTGAATTCTGTTCCATTATCTGACCTGATTGTCCAGACAACTAACTTTGAATCTAACTCAATTGGCTTTACATGATCAATCACCAATTGTGGAGTTTCATCCTTAGAGTTCAAGAATAAAACCCACATATACTTTGTGCAGTCATTTACAATCACTAAGGCATATCTTTTCCTTGACATAGACATAATATTTACTAGACCAAATAAATCCATGTGTAGGAGTTGAAGTGATTCAGTAATGTTTGAAGTGTCTGTGCCTTTATGACTTACTTTCTTTGACTTCCCTTTTTGACATGCCTCACACAATCCTTCTTGTGTAAACTCCATCAGAGGCAGTCCTCTCACCAAATCCCTCTTAACTAGAGAGTTCATTATTGTGATATTTAGATGTGAGGGTTTCTTGTGCCATAGCCATCTTTCTTCTAATGAAGCCTTTGAATGGAAACAGTTTTCTTCAGTTTCTGATTTGAGATCGGCTACGTACAAGTTTTCTTTCCTTACTCCACATAAGGCCAGTTTGTCGTCTTTAGAATGAGCTTTTAAACACTTTTCCTTGATAAAGTTTACTTTATATCCTTTATCACAGAAGTGACTAATGCTGAGAAGATTGTACTTAAGTCCTTCCACTAAAGAGACATTTTCAATGATAACATTTCCAGCTCCTTTGTTGTCCCGTAGTCACTCCTTTGTTGTTATCTTCAAAGGTGACGATTGAACCAGCTCTTTCAACCACGTCTGATAGCATGGCTCTATCTCCGGTCATATGCCTTGAAGATCCGCTGTGCAGGATCCATACAACCCGATTTACCTGTTTAACTCCCTGCAAATATCAAATGGATTAAATCGTCTTCGGAACCCAAAACTGATTGGGCCCGACATACTTAAAGAATTGACCTTTGTCAGATTTGACAATAGATCCTTTTTGAACAACTGCAGTGTCCACTTTGACTGAACTTACCTTCCTATAAAAAGTCTTAACAACTTTCTATTTAGACTTAGGAATATATGTTTCCTTTTTGACAGCGAAGGAATCGCAGTCTTGGATTTTACAAATTTATTATTGATGTGTTGTCTAGGTGTCATGTTATCTTTATTAGTAATCATGCATTTGAAATAAGCAATCATAGCATTAAAAGCACATAACATACATTTTAAAACACCACATGGTTTATGGCATACATCAATAATAGGCATGTTATTCAAAACAGTAGGTGTCTTAACAGTTTCTACTTCAACTTTATCAGCAGTTTTAAAGTTCTGAGTAGAATGATATCTGTTGTTACTATTCCTACTATTGACAAACTTATTAGTCGTGTTCACAATATTCTTTAAGTCTTTAGCACCTATACCAGGACTGGGTGATCTAGAAGCTCTGTAAGGCATAATGTAACATGCAATGTAATCGAGGATCTGTAACTCAACTAAAAGTAAAGGACTGGTAAATAATGTTATTAATGTAATCACCGGAATCTACAATGAAGATCAGGTAGCTACATGTTTCAGGGTATTTGATGAAATATTGAAGAACACTGACAGAAGTTCATTACTATGTTCAAGCGTCAATGAAAGAATAAGTCACTCAGTGTTTCAGCAGGTATCAAGATTCAAGTAGTCAGTGCCAGAAGATTTCAGTGAAAATAAGAAGCAATAAAGGAATACAACATTCATGTCAATTGGTTTGATTGAGGATATGAAGATCAAAACAGTGTTAGTCACTTGTGAACCAGACCAGTGCACTAAGTGTCAACACAAAGAATTTGAGTAACATGTTCATTGTAAAAGAAGAATTGACAGAAGCCAAGTAAGCAAGGTTTATTTTCTAAGTCAAGGCATACAAGGTGTAAGAAATCGACAGCTAGATTATCAAGGAGAAGAAAATCGACACCTAGGTAATACATGGTGAAGAAATTCGACAGGTAGCCTAGCAATGACCAAAAGAAGTTTAAGTGCCATTTCTATGTATCAAGAATTCGACACATAGGAATAAGGTACTTAAAAATCGACACCTAGCCATGAGAAGAAAGAAATTCGACACCTAGGGTATACATGGATTCATTATTTGACACCTAGGTTGTTGAAAGACTAAGGTATACATGGTGAAGTAAAATCGACACCTAGCTCTACAGGGAGAAGAAATTTGACACCCAGCTGTTCCATGACTAAGGAAATTCGACACATAGATTGTTTTCTAAGTACAAGCACATGGAGAATAAATTCGACACATAGAAAATATCTATGGATTTCTCAAAGTCAAATCAAGTCAACATACAAGGGGAAAAGAATTCGACACTCAGTTGTATTTCACTTTATTGTAAAGTCTACATATAAAACAAAATGTACTTTCATTTTTGAATGTAATCAATACACAACCCAAAACAATTAGATACAGCTGAGAAAGAGACAGAGAGAATACTCAGAGCCATTAAAGACTGTATTTATTGTTGTTGTAAGATTCATCAGAAGCTCATACATCTGTGTGAGAATTGTAGCACCCTGGGTATATATAATACAAAGTATATTCCCGAAGATTGTCTTGTTGTTGTTTGTTCCTTTACTGTCATATTTATTACTCAACAAGAACGTATCAGTGAACACGAACTAATTTGGAAAAACTACCACATCATATTCAACCCCCCCCCCCTTCTATGATGATTTTGGACCTAACAATTGGTATCAAAGCTAGTTGATTGAAGTTACAAATCAAGATCCAAAAATAGTTTTTCTAAAAAGTGTGTTTTTAGATCTAAAAAAAATTATCTTGAATTTTCTTTTATGTTTAAAGAAAATTCAATTTCAAATTTTTTTTAAAAAGATTTTTTAATTCACTAATTTTTTAAAAGGCTATCAATCATCAAGAATTCGAATTAAAATTAAATTTATCAATATTTAATTTTATTCGAATTGATTTTAATTTTTGAGAAATTAATTATTTCTTAAGATTTAAAATTCTTAACAACCATGAGTACCCAAAAACTCAGCAGTATTAAAATTCCCACCTTTGATAAAAATGAATACATTCTGTGGAAGAAGAAGATGTCTATTTTCATTAAAACATCAAATTCTCAATATTTGGGAATTTTGGAAAATGGAGCCTATGTGCCTCAGAAGCTTACACGAGAAACAATTTCAGAAGACGGCGAACGGATTCCGCAAGGATTTACCCCAAAGGAACCTTCAGAGTTTACTAACACTGATAAAGAGAGAGTTGCATGGGACAATCATCTTCAATGCATCCTGATGGATTATTTGGACACTACAATGCTAAACCAAGTGATTAACTGCACAAGTACCAAACAGATGTGGGATACAATTGATCTGCTGATGGAAGGTACAGCAGATGTTCAAGTCACTACCCGGAGAAAGTATCACTCAAGTCTTTGAGAGATACAATAAATTGTTAAATGACTTGTCACTGTATGGGAAGGCCTACTCACGTAGGGAGATCAACAGAAAATTTATGTTGACACTGCCAGCACACCTGGAGCACAAAATCTCTGCAATCAGAGAAAGGAGTGACATAAATGAGATGTCCATTGAAATGTTATATGGGAAGCTCAAGACTCATGAAATGGAGCAAGAGCAGAGGCAGATCATTTATGGGACATGTACAGTGGACAGTAAGAATACAGCACTGTTAAAGACTACAGCTCTTATAGCCAAGGGTTTTGCTGTCACAGAGACTAGCACAGTGAAACCTGATGTTGAGAAAGAAGAAATTCTGGAAGCTGAATTTACAGATATCACTCAACCAGGAAATGAAGATGACTTCTACTCAATGGGAGAACTTGAACAATTGGAAAATAAAACAATGGCCTATATGGCAGGAAAGTTCAAGAACCTCAGGTTTAGGAGGAACCCTAAGTATAAATTCAAGAATAACTCCAGTTATAGTGGTTCCAGTTTCAGAAACAGCAACCGAGGTGGATCGTCTTCAGGGTCTCACAGCAAAGGGGGTTATAAGACGGGAATGGTAGATCGCAGTAAGTTCAAGTGCTACAACTGTGATGAACCCCGGCATTTTGCAACAGAATGTCGGAAGTCGAAGCAAGTGAAAGAGAGGAAGGAGTCATATGATGAACGCAAGCAGAAGTATGATGCACTAGTGAAGAAGCATCAAGGAAGAGCCTATATAGCTGAAGGAAAGAGCTGGGATGATTCAGACAACGATGAAGAAGAGACTTATGGAAATCTTGCATTAATGGCAGACTCTTCAGAGGCATCCCCTCAATCATCGAAGGTATCATTTCTTTCCTCCGTTGACATGTCTAATTCTGAATATAAGAAAACTGTTGAAGATCTGAGTATAGAAATGTTTAACATACATACAAGCATGCTAGCATCTGAAGAAGAGAATGCTAAACTAGTTCTTAAGAATAAAATGCTAGAAGCTAAAAATGAAGAACTAGAGCTTGCATGTATAAATAGAGAAGATCTGAAACAGAAAATAGAATACCTTCAGATTAGAGATAAGTGCAACCAGGAAGTAGAAGCAGCTCTTAGAAATAAAATTTCTGATCTAGAGTTCAAACTTCAAGCTTATAAAAGGTCTGCTAATCTTGTAAAAGTGGTAATTGATAAACAGGTCATAGGTCAGAAAACTGGAATAGGATTTGACTATGACAAGAAGGCAGGAAAAATGCATGTAGAATCAATTGCTGAGGAAACCCCTATGAAGGAAGACATTCCACATGTATTAAAGAATGTCACTAAGCCCCTTTATAAGAAGTTCATCATAGAACCCCTTAATGAAGAAGAGATCTTAATGAAAGAAGAACTCCTTGCTGAGGAGAAAAAGGAAAAGGTAGAAGATAAGAAACAATTGCCTAAGAAATCTGTTAGGATTGAAGAACCTAAGAAACAGGTTAAAATTGAAATAAGCAATAAAACTGATAACAAAAAAGCGAACAGAAATGGTAGGTAGGTGTTAACAAGAAAAATGCTAATGCTTATTCTACTAGTACTGCTAGGAAAGTTTGTAACAATTGCAATTCTACTGGTCATCTTACGCATGCATGCAATAAGATAAAAGTAGTAAAAACAGAAACTCCTAGTATGCCGGCCATGCCTGCCATGTCTATTCCTCATCAACCATGCGGAAAAGTAGGTTGCATGCCATGTGCTTTCAATATCATGTCTGCATACATTAACTTAATGAATACATCATCAAGTACGTGCATGAATATAGATGTGAACATGACTAGAAAGCATGTTAGGGCAAAGACTGCCAGTCCTTCTAAATCTAGGAAGGAAGCCCCCGTCCCTAAGCCTAAAGACACACATGTCAAGGCTAAACCAAAGGACAAGGGTGCAGTCGATGAGAAAGACAAGGAACAGAAAATTTCTGTAGCTAAAACTGTTTACTTATCTAAACCTCTTGGACCCAATCAAATTTGGGTACCAAAGAAAAAGTAATCAATCTGTGATTGCAGGGTATAGCAAAGAACAAGCGTGTCATGTGGATTCTCGACAGCGGCTGTTCTAGGCATATGACTGGTGATAAAACCCTGCTATCAGATGTGATTGAAAAAGCTGGCCCGATAGTGACCTTTGGAGATAACAGCAAGGGATTCACAACGGGATATGGCAATCTGGAAATTGGAAATGTTATCATAGAAAATATCTCTCTTGTGGATCGATTAAAGCACAACATTCTAAGTATCAGTCAGTTCACTGACAAGGGCTTCAAAGTAACTTTTGAGAAAGAAAGATGTGCAATCTAAAACAGGAAAGATGCGAAGCTTGCTCTTCAAGGAGTGAGAAAGGGGAATCTCTTTGTAGCTGACTTATTCTCTGCAAGTAAAGGCGAAGCTCAATGTTTTTATAGCAAAGCTTCAACAGAGGATAGTTGGTTGTGGCACAAGAAACTTTCACACCTGAACTTCAAGGCAATAAACTCTTTAGTCAAGAGGGAATTGGTTAGAGGTTTACCTGAGATGGGATTCTGTCAAGAAGGGTTATGTGAAGCATATGAAAAAGGGAAGTCAAAGAAAGCATCTCACAGAAGCAAAGACTCTTCAGACATTACTGAACCACTTCAACTAATTCATATGGATTTATTTGGTCCAGTCAATGTCATGTCTATGTCAAGGAAGAGATATGCACTTGTAATGGTAGATGACTACTCTAAATACACGTGGGTGTTGTTTCTAGCCACAAAGGATGAAGCCCCTCAAATTATCATTGATCACATAAAGAAGATAGAGGTAGAAGCTAGTTTGCCTGTCAGAAAAATCAGGTCTGACAATGGAACAGAATTCAGGAATGTAACTCTAAATGAATTTTGTGTTGAAAAAGGTATCACAAGACAATACTCAGCGCCCAGAACTCCACAACAAAATGGAGTAGTAGAAAGGAAGAACAGAACTTTGGTTGAAGCAACAAGAACAATGTTGAATGAAACAAAGTTACCTTTATACTTTTGGGCTGAAGTAGTCAACACAGCTTGTTACACTCAAAATCGTACTCTGATCAACAAAGACCATGACAAGACTCCGTACGAGATAATGGCAAACAAGAAACCAACACTAAAATACTTTCATGTGTTTGGAGCAAAGTGCTTTGTATTGAAAGATGATGAGCACCTAGGAAAATTCGAATCCAAGGCTCATGAAGGCATATTTCTTGGCTACTTTCTGGAATCTAAGGCGTACAGGGTTTATGTTATTGAACAAAAGAAGGTCATTAAAAGCATGAATGTAACTTTCGATGATCTCAAGCTCCCAAGTCTACAAAGAACAGACGACACTGAAACTCTGCAGTTTGAAAATATGAACTCAGATGAAAGTGAATTAGAACCTGAAGCTCCAATAGAAAATCAAGTTCCAAATGAGAATAACAACAATGATTCTGACCCTAGTAGTGGAAATAGTGGAAGATTCACAGAAACTACTAGTAGTGGCAGAGAATCTCATTCTCATCCAAGCAGCAGCTCAGGGGGAGCAACTGAAGGATCAACTAGCAGGACTCGGCAGTTTAATGATAATAAAGCTGAATCTTCAAGGGCAAATCTACCTAGACATAGGGTATGGAGTAGAGATCACCCCTTTGAGTTGATTCTAGGAGATCCAAATGCTGGAGTTCAAACTAGACGTGCTTCACAAAATGAATGTTTATTCTCTGGTTTTCTCTCTGAGATAGAGCCAAAGAAAGTGGAAGAAGCACTAGAAGATCCAGATTGGGTCATTGCTATGCAAGAAGAACTCAATCAATTTAACAGACAAAAATTCTGGAAGCTGGTACCTAGGCCAAAGAACAAGTCTGTAATTGGCACAAAGTGGGTATTCAGAATCAAGCTGGATGAAGATGGCATTGTTACGAGGAACAAAGCCAGACTGGTTGCTAAAGGTTATTCCCAAGAAGAAGGAATAGATTATGATGAAACATATGCACCAGTGGCAAGGCTTGAAGCTATCTGGATGTTCTTAGCATTTGCAGCACATTACAACTTTAAAATTTATCAAATGGATGTGAAGAGCGCACTCCTGAATGGAGAGCTTGAAGAAGAAGTGTATGTGGAACAACCCCCAGGGTTTGAAGATCCAGAATTTGCAGATTTTGTATACTTTCTCTTCAAGGCACTCTATGGCCTAAAGCAAGCACCTCGGACATGGTATGACATTCTATCTGTATTTTTACTTGAAAATGGTTTCACTAGAGATGTCATAGATAAGACTCTATTTCACAAAATGCACAAAAATGATATGATATTAGTGCAAGTATATGTAGATGACATTATATTTGGTTCTATTAACGAATAGTTGTGTAGTAGATTTGCTAAGCTAATGCAGAGTAGGTATGAAATGAGCATGATGGGAGAACTGAATTATTTCCTTGGACTCCAAGTAAGTCAAAGGAAAGATGGAATCTTCATTTTCCAGACCAAGTACATCAAATATCTTTTGAAGAAGTATGGTCTTGAAGATGCATCGACAGCCAAAACCCCAATGGCAACTGCCACTAAGCTTGATAAAGATGAGCCTGGTAAGAGGGTAGACATCACAAGCTACAGAGGTATGACCGGCTCATTACTTTACCTAACTGCAAGTAGGCCAGATATTATGTTTGCTACATGCTTGTGTGCTAGGTTTCAATCAGATCCTAAAGAATCACATCTTATAGCTGTTAAACGAATTTTTAAGTATCTTAAGGGAAGTCTGAATCTTGAAATTTGGTACCCTAAAGATACAGGTTTTGACCTTATTGGCTATACAGATTCTGATTATGCAGGGTGTAGGATTGATAGAAAAAGTACATCAGGGAGTTGTCAATTCCTTGGTAGAAGATTGGTATCCTGGTACAGCAAGAAGCAACACTCAGTTGCAATTTCAACAGCTGAAGCTGAATATGTTGCTGCTGGAAGCTGCTGTACTAAGATCCTATGGATAAGGAACCAATTTCAAGACTATGGACTGTTGCTGAACAAAATTCCAATATACTGTGACAACACCAGTGTCATAGTTATCACAAACAATCATGTTCAACATTCAAGGACCAAGCACATTGATATCAGGTATCATTTTATTAGAGAGCATGTCATGAGTGGTACTGTAGAGTTACACTTTGTACCTACAGAACAGTAAATTGCAGACATTTTCACTAAACCACTAGATGAAGTTACCTTCACTAGACTGGTTTGTGAACTTAGGATGTTAAATGTCTAGATCTTATCTGCAATTTGGTGTAAATAAGTTCACAAATATTTAATCTTCAATATTAAAAGAATTTGTGAATTTATTTGATCATCCAGTAATTAAACTTCTAGCATCTTAATTGACAATTAATTAATTGCCCAGAGTATATCTTAATATATTAATTTGGTAATTAATTAAGTGTGAATTAAAATTATTTGAATACTTATATCTATTTTAATAGATTTTGAGTATTTATTTAATTATATTTTTGTTAATTTATTTAAGTTATGAAGATAGCAATTAAAGGTAATATTTGCTTCATAATTTAAATTTATTAATAAAAATAAGAAGCATAATTATTTAAATATTTTATTTGATTAATATCAGTCAATGATATTTTAATTAAATAATTTATTATAATAATTATGATATTATCAATTTGGTAATATTTTATTTAGAATTAATTCTAAATAAGATGTTATTTGGTTATTTATTCGAATGTTACCAATTGATAATAGGGTATATTTTGTTCAAGTAGAAAATATACAGGGTAGACAATTTTTCGACAAACAGGTTTTTAACTCAGAGATTTTCTTTGTTGTTGTCGAATTTTGTCTACATATTAAGTTCTTCGACAGGTAACTTTTTACTTAGAATTATATCTGTATCTGTCGAATTTCTTTACAGTGTTAATTTCTCGACACATAGCTTTTTAACTTAGTTTTATTTCTAGGTGTCGAGTTTTAATCATAGAGTGTTAAAAATTCGACACATATCTTTTTACTTAGAATAATTTTTCTAGGTGTCGAATTTTAGAAGCCTGTGTTGACTTGGTCAACACAGGGGGAGTAAATATCGACACATGGGCTTTAACAGTTAACTCTTGTTTTTTTTCTAGGTGTTGAGTTTTCTAGAGAATTCATGAGTGTCAATTTTCTAGTGCATTGTATAGTATTATCTAAAACTAGAAAATTGACCAAGTATTTTTATGAGTCGATTTTTGTGTTACATAGAGGGCAGTGTTGTACTTTCCTTCTCTATGCGATTTTGTTGTAATATAGGTTACTTAGCTTATTTCTCTTTCAACAGTCGATACACACACAAATATACACCATTGTTATCTTGTATTACTTCTGCAAAAACTCGACACCCACCATAGATTAATCATATTTTACTCACTTATTTTAAAATTTAAGACCAGTTCTGTGACTACTTTTCAAAGATCTATAACATATTCAAAAATCAAATCATTTGGTATAGTTTCTTTGAAAGACAATTTTCAAGATATATACATTCGAATTTTCACAGATCTAGTAATTTTTAGGTGATTAAAAATTGATTAAAAATTACAATTGTGTAGCAAATCACTTTTAGTACTTAATTTAATTATTCCATAATTTTTAGAAGAGATTTGAATTTGAGTTAATTTTACTCGAATTAATTTATTAAAATTGGTGTTGCAAAATATTTGTATTAGTTAAATAATAAATTATCTGCTCATTTTTAATTAATTAAATATGGTTGGAAGATTTATTGTACTTAAAACAAATAGTGCACTCACATTAGAGCCTGAGTCTGTTGCTGAACCATATAGCAATTGGATTAGGTTTCTACGTGAACATTCAAATGTACGACATGCTTTAACTGCAAGCCCAGAATTAAATCTTGATGCACTGCTTGTATGTTATCATTCAGCTGTCGATACATCAGATGTAGACAATTTGGCATTTACTTTTTCATTAGAAAATAGAGATGTTCGGGTAACGGATCAGGACTTAAATCGTATTTTGCAGTTTATTACTGCAAATTTTGATCATTTACCTGATGAAGCTGAACGTGCTAATTTCTTCAATTCTATCACACACAATGGACCACTAAACTTAACAGTTATTTACAAACATAATCTTCCTCGTGAATGGAACTTTTTCTTTCATATAGTGAACCATGTTTTTGCAAAGAAAAAGAGTGGATGGAGTGGTATTCCTAAAATGACTCAATATATTGGGTGTGCCATCTCCAACAATCTTAATATAAATTATGGTAAGCTAATAATGAAAAGAATTCTTCAGGCTATGGGATCTAGTGCAAAATGGGACATCAACAGAGTCAATGTTGAATGTTTTTATCCTAGATTTCTGCAATTAGTGCTTAATGATCTACTATCCAATGACGAAATGCTTGCTTTCTCTGTAAGTCAGTACGAGCAAAGTGCTACAATTTGTGGTAGTGTCGTTGCACTGATAGCAAACAGGGGTGATTACCCAAATGGAAATGTAGCACGTCTAACAGAATATATGGAAGGTGTTATGCTTCCTGAAGCAGTTGAACAGCCAGAAGAGGTTCCTGAACTCGAAGATTCAATGAATGAGGACTTTGAAGCTGAACCTGAGTCTGAAAATGCAGAAGAAGTAGAAGAAGAAGAAGTACAAATAGAAATTGAGCAAGCTGCAAGTGATACAGAAATGGCTAATGAATTAGGGACTAGAAACGATGCAGAATCTTATCACCCTGGTACACCAAGAGTAAGTCCTAGTACTGGTAGTCTGCCAGAATTTGATCTTTCACTAATACTTAATGAAGAATATCTTGCTATGTTGGACAACTCATAGCCAACTCTGAACACACACACACCAATGTCCCCAGTGGCAATAGAACATGACAATGAGCCTGAAAACCAATAGGTTCTAACCCCTGTCATTGAACAACAAACACCTATCCCAACTCCTTCAGTCATTATTGTTGAAACCCTAAGTGAGGATGAGGGAGATAGTGCCTGTAGTGCACCACATAAGGTGGATGTTGAAACCACTGAAGCAGCTCTGCCTCCTAGCAAAAGAAGAAGAATATGTTATGAACCAGAGGCAACTGCTAGCCAAAACCCCAATTCACCTGAGCCTTCGAATGTACAAAGGATGGAGCAATTAAATGCACAAATACACTTTTCTTTGTTTGGAAATGAAAATGAATTGACGGTTAAACAAGCTACTTCAGTAGCAGAGCCTTCACAGGTAGATCCTGTGTTGGACAGGCCTTCACAGGCTTCGCGGGGCACCACGAACTCTAATTTGCCAAGCATTACATTGTTCGAGGTGGTGACCCCCCTGGATAGAACATCTCCAGCTCCGTTTTCGGAGGTTCTCCCTTCCACTTCTGGAATAGGTGAGAGGCAACTTCTCCATAGAGGGAGCGAGGGTTCCATTCAAGGAACAGCTACACAAGTAGCGGAGCCTACTCAGGTTGAGCCTGAGCAGGACATGCCTTCACAGGCTTTAGCTGGCACCACAGATACTCAACTGCCAATTACTACAGTATCTAAGGTGGTGACCACACTGGAACCAACACTTCCAGTTCCTGAAAAAGGAGGTCTCCTTGCCATTCATGGTCCAGAGGAGAGGCAACCCTTCCATAGAAGGAAGCGGGGTTTCCTTAATTTAATTTCTAGGGACAACCCATCTCTTAGAGATGAGGCTCCACTCGGCGATGAAGTATTTACTGAGCCTTGTGATGAAATAGTGCTTAGGCATGAAAGAGTTCCAAATCCTTCTACAGGTAATTCTCCACTTGGTAATGATTCTTCGGAAGAACAAGGTGCGAGGAATTCCCCAGATACTAAACCAACTCAGCACAATACAACAATACTTCAAAGGATTATCAATCTCGAAGCACAATTTGGACTTTTCAAACATTCTATGTCCAAGATTGTGAAAGGTCAAGAAAAGCTACAGCGGGACAACAAAGAAATCAAAGATTTACTCAAATAGCTGATAGCACAAAGATCAACTTCCTTACCCCTTCAATCAACCCCAGCTCTTGAGGATAACATAACTAAGGGGGAGAACGAAGGACAAGGACAAGAAAAAGTTATATCTGTCAAGGGAAAGGAAAAAGTAATAGATGATGGTTCTTCTGAACAAGCAACAGAAAAAGATCATGCATATGCTGAGGGGGAGGAATTAGAAGAAGGAGAAATTCAAAATGATGATCCGTTCAGTGAGATGGATTCATATGTGAATGAAGCTGTTTATCCAAGAACATTCTCTGACTACATTGACAAGCATAAGATCAAGAAAGTTAAGGAGAGTGATTACAAAACATATGAAGACGTTAATTCTGTTGATGAGCAAATAAGGCAATCAAACTGGGTAACTTATCAGAAAAAGAAGAAGAAGTTATATACTTCAAAGACCGGAAGAAAATCGGAAATGGCCAGAGCTAATTTAAGAAGGCCCGACATTGGTGCCTTGATCAACAATGATGAAGAAGTTCATAGGCTATTTCAAGTCTTCAAAAGAAGGAACAGAAGTCTGAGCAACTACTACTTTGAACTGAAAAGTGAGATATCCTATCTGGTAGTTTCTATGGCACCGGAATCAGAAGGTTGGAGGTTAGCCTTGTCTTTCAACAACTACGGGTTAAGGACCATATCAAGTGAATTTCTGAAGAGAAGCTCGTTAACCGAGTTATTTGCACTTAAATAGAAAATCAAGATTCATGAATCCTCTGAAAATGAATTAATGGCTGAAGTAATTGAAAAGCTTATGGAAAAAGTAGAGCCAGAGATTCAACAAGATCCATATCAAGTCAGATACTTCAAAGATAGATTTTTTCATATACTGAGACTGAATCATGAAGCATTGCCATTCTACTCACTCAGACGATTAAAGTTTGTTGAGGGCTTGCTCAAAGGAAAAGGATTCAGAAATCCTGAGAAGTGGAAAGCGGCAGAGAGAATATTTGCCTACAGGTTAAACATATCAGAAGCTTTGGGAAGAGATATCCAAAACATAAAAAGATTTGATCCATCTAAAGGAACTCAACCTAAAGAACCATTCAGAGCTGATCCGGGTGATGAACACATGTTTAATTTATTAAAAGAAGTGCCAGAAATAGATCCTAGTTTTGGAATAGAAGAAACAAAAGAACCAATGGTCATCACCAATCCACTAAGAGTGATCTACTCAAACAAAGATGAAAGTGAAAGACAAATTGAAATGAGTAAGATCAGAAATGAAAATTCGAAAGTGATTGGAAGAATATTGGAAAAGCTAAGGAACTCCACAAATCCTGATGACAAGATTGTGCTACAAGAAGTAGAAGAAGCCTATTTGGACAAAGTGTTAAGAGAAGATCAAATGATTACAAATCGGGTGGATGTTATTCCAAAGAGGGTTTTAGTGCAAGGGTGGACTCAGCAACTAAGCTTCAAATTCAGTGAATTGAAAAGATTCAGGAGTATGCCACTGCTACAACTCATCTTTGATCAACTTCAATATCCAAGACCAAGAAATCTTCTAGAATGGGAGGCTCACGACATTGTCAGAAGGAGAATAGCAAAGGTCCAAGAATGAAGAATCAAATAGTATTGTTAGTTCAGTCTAGAGGAACAAAATCATTCTTGTAACTTAGCTATAATGAAATCTGGAATTGTAATATTTAATCCAGAATGCAATTAATATTATTTACAGTCTTTCTGCACTTTACTTTTTCTTGCATTATTAGTTGAGTTATCCTCTTTTCTTTAAAATTTTCTTGTCGAACTCTATCAATCAAATAGGGGGAGATTGTAAGGCATAATGTAACATGCAATGTAATCGAGGATCTGTAACTCAACTAAAAGTAAAGGACTGGTAAATAATGTTATTAATGTAATCACAGGAATCTACAATGAAGATCAGGTAGCTACATGTTTCAGGGTATTTGATGAAATATTGAAGAACACTGACAGAAGTTCATTACTATGTTCAAGCGTCAATGAAAGAATAAGTCACTCAGTGTTTCAGCAGGTATCAAGATTCAAGTAGTCAGTGCCAGAAGATTTTAGTGAAAATAAGAAGCAATAAAGGAATACAACATTCATGTCAATTGGTTTGATTGAGGATATGAAGATCAAAACAGTGTTAGTCACTTGTGAACCAGTCCAGTGCACTAAGTGTCAACACAAAGAATTTGAGTAACATGTTCACTGTAAAAGAAGAATTGACAGAAGCCAAGTAAGCAAGGTTTATTTTCTAAGTCAAGGCATACAAGGTGTAAGAAATCGACAC
The DNA here is from genome assembly GCA_028671895.1 of Oenanthe sinensis. Lineage (NCBI taxonomy): Eukaryota > Viridiplantae > Streptophyta > Magnoliopsida > Apiales > Apiaceae > Oenanthe > Oenanthe sinensis. The sequence continues at coordinate 28,333,769 of CM053801.1, forward strand.
CTAGATTATCAAGGAGAAGAAAATTGACACCTAGGTAATACATGGTGAAGAAATTCGACAGGTAGCCTAGCAATGACCAAAAGAAGTTTAAGTGCCATTTCTATGTATCAAGAATTCGACACATAGGAATAAGGTACTTAAAAATCGACACCTAGCCATGAGAAGAAAGAAATTCGACACCTAGGGTATACATGGATTCATTATTTGACACCTAGGTTGTTGAAAGACTAAGGTATACATGGTGAAGTAAAATCGACACCTAGCTCTACAGGGAGAAGAAATTTGACACCCAGCTGTTCCATGACTAAGGAAATTCGACACATAGATTATTTTCTAAGTACAAGCACATGGAGAAGAAATTCGACACATAGAAAATATCTATGGATTTCTCAAAGTCAAATCAAGTCAACATACAAGGAGAAAAGAATTCGACACTCAGTTGTATTTCACTTTATTGTAAAGTCTACATATAAATCAAAATGTACTTTCATTTTTGAATGTAATCAATACACAATCCAAAACAATTAGATACAGCTGAGAAAGAGACAGAGAGAATACTCAGAGCCATTAAAGACTGTATTTATTGTTGTTGTAAGATTCATCAGAAGCTCATACATCTGTGTGAGAATTGTAACACCCTGGGTATATATAATACAAAGTATATTCCCGAAGATTGTCTTGTTGTTGTTTTTTCCTTTACTATCATATTTATTACTCAACAAGAACGTATCAGTGAACACGAATTAATTTGGAAAAACTACCATATCATATTCAACCCCCCCCCCTTCTATGATGATTTTGGACCTAACAAGCTCCTACATCTTTCACTGGTGTCTTATGTGTACTTTTCTTTTTTTGGACATTAAGTCCTTTTATGTCCCTAGCTTGTTCCTCTCTTTTCTTCTCTTCCTCGAGATCCTCTAAATTTATTTCATAAGCAACTAATATAGATCTCTCAAGGATCGGGTCAGCTACAGGGATTATGAAAAGAGGTTTAGGTAACAACATGTGGGATACCCCTTTCTTCAGCACTTTTTCTGAATGGGGTTATGTTGCTTACCTTTCCTACAGATTGATTGTACTCAAAGCCTATTCCAACTTTCCGATTTATCTCTTGTTGGTCATTTAGGTTTTTTACAATATAAGAGGAATTTTTATAGGCTAGACACTTCTTCTTCTCTTCCTCTATTTGATTTCTGAGATAGGTTTCAACTTTAACATAACAACTGACTCTATTTACTTGAAAAGCTAAGTCCTTAGTCAGTTTGTCAAAAAAAAAATCAACAATTTTAAAACATCATTCTCATCATGTAAGAATTTGTTTTCGAGAATTAATTTCTTAACTCTATCTCTTGTATCATCTAGTTCTTTAACAAGAAGTTTAAACATTTTAGGGCAAGAGGGATTTACATCGATTCCTCTTTGTCGAGTGGGAGACAGTGATTCTCCGGATGAAGTCATAAGAGCAAGATTTCCCAGCTCTTCCTCATCATCGTTGTTTGAGTCGTCCCAGCTTTTTTCCTCTGCTAGATAAGACTTTCCTTGATGCTTTTTCACAAGTGCATCATAATTTTCCTTGAGATCTTCGTAAGACTCTCTCTTCTTCCCTTGCTTCGGCTTTTTGCATTCAGTTGTAGAGTGGCCTAGCTCATTGCAGTTGAAGCAACGAAACTTGCTTCTATCAACTAAGCCGGTCTTGTAGCCACTTTTTAATACAGTTGTAGAAGAACCTCTTTTTTGGAACCTTTCAAAATTTGGTTTAACTCTGAAGGATGAGTTTTTTCGGAATCACATGTTGCCAAATCTCCTGGTAACCATAGCTAGAGATTCATCTTCCAGCTAATCTAGTTCTTCCAAAGAGTAGAACTCACCATCTTCTTGTCTTTCTGAAGTATGTCCAAGTTCTGGAACCACTTACTCTATTGATTTATTTGAAGGTACAACAATCTTCATTTCCATCTTCTCTGGTGCTTCCACTAGCAGTGCTTTGAAGGAACTCAGAACCTTACCTCTTCCATACATTTCTCTGGTTTGGATCTTTTCCAATTCATATGACTTTAATACTACATAGAGTCTTTCTAGGGTTACCTCCTTCATGTGCATAGACTCCTGGATTGATGCGATCCTATGTTCTAGATGCTCGGGTATAGTTAGTAAGAACTTCATGTTGACCTCCTGGTTCTATTAATATTTCCCATTTAAGTTGAACTCGTTTATCAGTTTATTCAATCTCTGAAACACCTCAAAGATACCCTCACCAGTGTTGGATCTAAACTGCTCGTACTGGGAGGTCAGGATCTCCAGTCTATTCTCTCTGACTTCTTCAGTCCCTTTGTTGATTATCTCTATTGTATCACCGATCTGTTTGGCATTTTTACAGTTGACCACGTGATTGTACATGACGTAGTCTAGAGATTCTATCAATATGAGTTTGAGATTGTTGTCCAGGGACACAGCTTCCTTTTCTTCATCTATGTAGTCAGCTAGACTTTTTAGAAATTGTCTATGGGAAATTACGACCCCATCTACCTCGTGTTCGAATAGTAGCATTTTTTGTTTCAACAAATTGTATTGATCTTTATCAAACTGTAGAATTTTAATGCTTGTCATTTTTTATATAGTCATCTTGTTGGTCCCTGGTATTGTAGAAGGGGGGTTGAATACAATATCTGAAAATTAATCGCGGAATAATTTGGATTAAAAATATTATTTTAATTACTCGCGAAATATTAATTAGAATGAAATACTATTCAAGTGAAAGATATAATTTTAACTTGATTAGTATTACAAAATTAATATTTAGAAAACAGTTATATAATTGATAAAAAGTCTAGAACGAATTCGACATGAAGTGTCCGTGTTTAATCAATTATATTCAAACTCAGCACAGAAATCTGTGAATATTACAATGCAGATAAATTACTGAATTTGATCTGATTTTTCTAACTCTTGACAAGTTGAACTTCTGAAAAATGAAGAGCTGATCTCATATTTATAGAGAATGAAAAAGGCTGTTATGACCTTTTTCAGTATGACTTAATTTCAAGAAAATAAGTCTGTATGACTTATTTTAACCCTTGTATGACATTTAAAAACTGGGTATGACTTCTGAATGGTCGGTATGACTTATTGAATCTCGGTATGACTTATTTAAAGTCATATTCAGATTTTATCTAATTAAAATAAATCGGTATGACTTATTTTAATTAAACAAAATAGGTTCAATATGACCTTTTGAGCACAGAAATCTCGGTATGACTTATCCACTGAGCTCGGTATGACTTATCAGTCGGCTGTTCCGGTATGACTTTTCTTTAACAGCTTCGGTATGACTTATCAGTCGGCTGCTCCGGTATGACTTTTCTTTAACAGCTTCGGTATGACTTTTATATCCGTTGATGAGTTCTCGAGCAGGAAATATATGTTGTCGAGTTCTCGATTGATAAATATCAGTTGATGACTTGAGTTCTCGATTGATAAATATCAGTTGATGACTTGAGTTCTCGATCGATGACTTCTCGATTGGCTTTATCAGTCGATGGCTTATTATCAGTTGATGACTTATCGATCGATATTTATCAGTCGATTGCTTCTTGCAGATAGATATCCGTTGATTGATTCTTGCAGATAGACTGTGCTAAATCCGTGCTATCAGTCTTGAAGTCTTCCAGTCTTCGTTGTCTCTTTTGTCATAAAACCACTTGAGCTAGATGATGAATATTTATTATTTTAGTTGACACACAAATGTACTGTCTGGTTCATTTATGTCATACTATAATAAATATTCTTCATCTTTAACATTAAGCTGTGGTCTTCTGTTCTTCTTCTACTTCACTGTCTTCATTCTTCTTCTGGAATCTTCTGTAGTAGCCACTTAGAATCTTCTGAATCTTCTGAACAACTGCTTCTCTATTTTTCTCCGACGCTTAAACATATAAATGAACTTCTTCCGGTGTAGAGTAGCAACTTCATTATAATTCTTCTGACAAGTTGATTCTTTGTGTCTAGTTGACATTCTTCGATTTGATTCCATCCTCAGAATTTATTACTTACTTTAATTTCTTACATGAGTTGAGTTGTCATCTACTAATTACAAATAGGCCTTGACATATGCCTTTCAATCTCCCCCTATTTGTTGTTAAACATTTAACACACAAATTCCTAGAGGATAACTCAACTAACAACTAAGAAACTAATATGACATTTAAGAACTGTAAGTAAATAAATTGTTCTCTGGATCATATAATACATTTCCAGATTTCTTTGAGTAACTGAAATGAAAGATGTTTGTTCCTCTAGCACTGAACATATTATACATGTAGTATTATCTTCATTTCTCAGACTCATCACTACTCCCCCTTAGGATGTCAGAGATGATGTCTGTTCTCTTCTTACCACGTCTCCTCTATTTCTTCAACTCATGTCTTCCCTTCTCTTCCAAGGTGAATTCAATTTCCCCTTACTTGAATTATCCAACCATTTTAATAGAGGTAACAAACATGGCATACATACAGCATTAAACCATCGCAGATATAAAAAATGCAAACTATGACATGTTATGCATTTTAGAAAATCCGGTTAATCATATTTACAAGAATCTTATAAAATCAAATGGAATAGAATCCAAGCATGTTGTTATATACCCCTTTTTCTTGTTCAACAGACATCATCTCTGACATCCTAAGGGGGAGTAGTGATGAGTCTGAGAAATGAAGATAATACTACATGTATAATATGTTCAGTGCTAGAGGAACAAACATCTTTCATTTCAGTTACTCAAAGAAATCTGGAAATGTATTATATGATCCAGAGAACAATTTATTTACTTACAGTTCTTAAATGTCATATTAGTTTCTTAGTTGTTAGTTGAGTTATCCTCTAGGAATTTGTGTGTTAAATGTTTAACAACAAATAGGGGGAGATTGAAAGGCATATGTCAAGGCCTATTTGTAATTAGTAGATGACAACTCAACTCATGTAAGAAATTAAAGTAAGTAATAAATTCTGAGGATGGAATCAAATCGAAGAATGTCAACTAGACACAAAGAATCAACTTGTCAGAAGAATTATAATGAAGTTGCTACTCTACACCGGAAGAAGTTCATTTATATGTTCAAGCGTCGGAGAAAAATAGAGAAGCAGTTGTTCAGAAGATTCAGAAGATTCTAAGTGGCTACTATAGAAGATTCCAGAAGAAGAATGAAGACAGTGAAGTAGAAGAAGAACAGAAGACCACAGCTTAATGTTAAAGATGAAGAATATTTATTATAGTATGACATAAATGAACCAGACAGTACATTTGTGTGTCAACTAAAATAATAAATATTCATCATCTAGCTCAAGTGTTTGTATGACAAAAGAGACAACGAAGACTGGAAGACTTCAAGACTGATAGCACGGATTTAGCACAGCCTATCTGCAAGAATCTTCTAAAATCAAATGGAATAGAATCCAAGCATGTTGTTATATACCCCTTTTTCTTGTTCAACAATTGAGTAATCCTCTTCTGGCAAAAGCCTTTGTTTACTTCTCCCCTTTTGATCTACTCCCCCTTAGTTGAACACTTTAACATTTTGGAGTAATCCTCTTAATAATTCTCCCCCTTAGTTGAGTAATCCTCTTAATAATTCTCCCCCAATTGTAGATAGGTAACAATTGTTGGTCCTTTTCTGAAGAAATTTCCACCTTGGTTAAGTAACATTTGAAATCTGTAACAGGGAATGGGGAAAGGGATTCAGTAAGTGTGCTAGTGTGTGATTTTACTTTGTGTTCCTCACAAGTGTTTCGCTCATATACTCTCTAAGTGTTTCACTCATAGAATATATATTTTCACTCTTCCTTACTTGTGTTTCACTCTTTTCTCACATCACTATATCTCTCTCAGTACGGATGACTCAGCCTTTTGTACCTGCAAGAAAGATCACCATAGCCCCTTCAAGAGAGGTCACTGGTGGTGCAATGGGGTTTAACAAATCCCCGTCCTCAATTGAATCTATAAAAACATTTTGACTTTGAAAAACTGAATTGCTTCAGAAATAGATTCAGTGAGTTGCTGATCATCTTAGATGATCTATTCCGTTAGGAATCCAGATATGTTCCATCTGGGAAGGTAGACAAGGATCTATAATTTAGCAAATGATCCAAGTTTCCTCCTGACGCCTGTGAAGGCATGTTGATTCAGTTAGAATCATCAATCATTCTTCCTTCCTTGATATGGAAGTTTAGAAAAATTGCTACCGTCAATTCATCCTTCCTGTGACATTACAATTGTTCTTTCTTGGTCCATTTTGGTCCCAAGTAAGTTCTTAAATTGTTGGTCCAAAATGCCAATTGAGTTGGTCTATTGTTGTCCCTAAAAATAAGACAATATTTGTGGTTTCTTGAAAAATGTCAGATGAAATTAACTCTTTGCTGATAGCCTTGGCTGACAGGCTGAATTCAATAGGCTCACTATGTTGAGAGAATGAACCTAGTAACAGTTTTGCCTTTTCCAAGTCTGTATCCTTTTGAGAGAACACAGATGAGCTAACAGTTGTCTCAGTTTATATGTATTTGAATCACCTTTCTGGAGACAGAGCTGTTGGTTCCCTCACATTACCAACCTTATCAAATGCACTCAAGGCATTGACTCCCTCATTCTTAGCAATTAGGTATTCTGTTTAATGGTTAGAGAGACGGATGTGATTGTGTTTGTGTGTTTGGTTCTAAGATCTTGGATAGAGATTGATGCCAATGTTTGGGATCTAACTATTAGAAACAATTGGATGATCAAGCTCATAGATCTTTCCTACTTCTCAAAAGAGACGCGAAATAATCAGCTTATATTTATGTATATATATAAAAATAATAAAGATAAGGATGTCAAAGTTGAAAAACAAATAACACTATACATACTTATATATATATATATAAAATATATGCCAATTGTTGGAAAACAATTATAATAAACAATATTTACAGTAAAGATGCCAATGAAATAACAACTGTACAAAATAAGGAAAATCTTTTTGAGTTTTCTTTTTCAATTTGTTTGTTTGTTTTTGATAATTTTTTAAGGAATATATACATTGTATTTACAGTGTTTCAAAATAAATATGCAATTTAAAACAACATGCAATAATTAGTTCATGTTTAACATCCCTAACTCACTAACCAACTTTGAGAAAGTGGATTCATCAAGTGGTTTTGTGAAGATGTCGGCAATTTGATCTTCTGTGGGTACAAAATGTAACACCACAGTTCCGTTCATGACATGTTCTCGGATAAAATGATACCTTATGTCTATGTGCTTGGTCCTTGAATGTTATACAGGATTATTGGAAATAGCTATGGCACTTGTGTTGTCGCAAAGTATTGGAATTTTAGATAGCGCAAGTCCATAATCATTCAGCTGATTCCTTATCCACAAGATTTGTGCACAACAACTACCTGCCGCAATATATTCTGCTTCAGCTGTTGAGGTAGATACTGTGTGCTGTTTCTTACTGTACCAGGAAATCAACCGTCGTCCTAGAAACTGACAACTTCCAGATGTACTTTTCCTGTCCATCCTGCATCCTGCATAATCTGAATCATGTCCAGCCTATTAGTTCAAAACCTGTACCTTTAGGGTACCAAATTCCAAGATTCGGTGTACCCTTCAGATATCTAAAAATTCTTTTAACAGCTATAAGATGAGATTCTCTAGGGTCAGTTTGAAACCTTGCACATAAGCATGTTGCAAACATTATATCGGGTCTACTAGCAGTTAGATATAATAATGAGCCTATCATACCTCTATAGCTTGTGATGTCAACCTTCTTACCAGTTTCATCTTTGTCAAGCTTTGTGGCTGTTGGCATAGGGGTTTTTGCCGGTGAAGAATCTTCTAGATTGTATTTCCTTAGAAGATCCCTTACGTACTTTGATTGGCAAAAAAAAATCCCATCTTCCATCTGCTTCACTTGCAATCCAAGGAAGAATGACAGCTCACCCATCATGCTCATTTCATACCTACTCTGCATTAACTTAGCAAATCTCTTGCACAAGTTTTCATTAGTAGAACCAAATATAATATCGTCAACATAAACTTGGACAAATATCATATCTTTATCATGTAATTTGTAAAAGAGAGTTTTATCTATGACACCTCTAGTAAAACCGTTTTCAAGTAAAAACTGAGAGAGTGTGTCATACCATGTCCTCGGTGCTTGCTTGAGTCCATAGAGGGCTTTGAATAAGAAGTATACAAAATCAGCAAACTCTGGATTTTCAAAGCCAGGGGGCTGTTCCACATATACTTCCTCTTCTATCTTTCCATTCAGAAATGCACTCTTCACATCCATTTGATAGACTTTAAAATTGGAATGTGCTGCGAATGCCAGAAATATTCTGATGGCTTCAAGTCTTGCAACTGGTGCGTAGGTCTCATCATAATCAATTCCCTCTTCCTGGGAGTAACCCTTTGCCACCAGTCTGGCCTTGTTCCTTGTAACAATGCCATCACCGTCTAACTTGTTCCTGTATACCCATTTCGTGCCAATAACAGATCTATCTTTAGGCCTGGGTACCAGTGTCCATACTTCTTGCCTTTCGAACTGATTGAGTTCTTCTTGCATGGCAAGAACCCAATCTGGATCAGTTAGAGCATCTTCAATTTTCTTTGGTTCTTCTTGAGATAGAAAAACCGAAAATAAACATTCATTTGAAGTTGCACTTCTGGTTCTAACACCAACATCTGGATCACCTATGATCAATTCAAAGGGATGATCTTTGCTCCATTTCCTTTCCCTTGGTAGATTTGATCTTGATGATTCGCCTCTATATTCATTGTGATGTTGTGTTGTGCCAGTTGATCCTTTATCTCCCCCTGAGTTGCTGCCTGGATGACTTGTTGATCCACCACTGGTATTAGTAGTATCTCTAGTGTTGCCATTGTTTCCACCACTATTACCTAGATCATTACCATCATTGTTGTCATCATCATTTCCTGTTGCAACCTCAGGCTCTTGTTCATTATCCGAATCTGAGTCTGGATGATTGTCAAATTTTAATGACTCAGAAGGATCTTCAGTTTGGATGCTTGGGAGTTTAGTGTCGTCAAATGATACGTTGACACTTTCTTTTACTTGGTGCTGATCAATTATGTACACCCTATATGCTCTTTTTGAGTAGCCGACAAAAATTGCTTCATGTGCCTTGGCCTCGAATTTGCCACGATGTTCATCTCCATCTTTTAGCACAAAACATTTGGCTCCAAATATATGAAAGTATTTGAGTGTTGGTTTCTTGCTAGCCATTAATTCGTAGGGAGTCTTCATATGATCCTTGTTGATTAAAGTTCGATTCTGGGTATAACAAGCTGTGTTTACTGCTTCAGCCCAGAAGTAGATAGGCAACCTTGATTCACTTAACATTGTTCTTGCAGCTTCAATCAAGGTTCGATTCTTCCTTTCTACTACTCCATTCTGTTGCGGAGTTCTTGGCGCTGAGAATTGTCTTGTTATCCCTTTGTCTGAGCAGAAGCTATTTAGAATTTCATTCTTGAATTCTGTTCCATTATCTGATCTGATTGCCCGGACAGGTAGCTTTGAATCTAACTCAATCAATTTTACATGATCAATCACCAACTGTGGAGTTTCATCCTTAGAGTTCAAGAATAAAACCCACGTGTACTTTGTGAAGTCATCTACAATCACTAAGGCATATCTCTTCCTTGACATAAACAGAATATTTACTGGACCAAATAAATCCATATGAAGCAGCTGCAGTGGTTCAATAATATATGTAGTGTCTGTGCCTTTGTGAGTTGCTCTTTTTGACTTCCCTTTCTGACATGCCTCACACAATCCTTCTTGTGTAAATTCCATCGGAGGCAGTCCTCTCACCAAATCCCTCTTGACTAGAGAGTTCATTGTTTTGAAATTCAGGTGTGAGAGTTTCTTGTGCCATAGCCAACTTTCTTCTGATGAAGCTTTTGAATAAAAACAGTTTGCTTCAGCTTCAGTTCCCGAGTTGAAATCAGCTACGTACAAGTTTCCCTTCCTTACTCCACGCAAGGCTAGTCTGTCTTCTTTAGAATGAGCTATTAAGCACTTCTCCTTGATAAAGTTCACTTTGTAACCTTTATCACAGAATTGACTGACGCTGAGTAGATTGTGCTTAAGTCCTTCCACCAAAGAGACGTTTTCAATGATAACATTTCAAGTATTTAACTTGCCATATCCCGTAGTCATTCCTTTGCTGTTATCTTCAAAGGTGACGATTGGGCCAGCTCTTTCAACCACGTCTGATAGCAGGGCTCTATCTCCGGTCATATGCCTTGACGATCCGTTGTCTAGGATCCAAACAACCCGGTTTTCCTGTTTGACTCCCTGCACATATCAAACGGATTAGATTATCTTCGGAGCCCAAAATTTATTGGGCCCGGCATACTTAAAGAATTGACCTTTGTCAGCTTTGACAACAGATCCTTTTCGAACAACAGCCGCATCCTCCTTGACTGTACTTACTTTCCTATAAATAGTCTTAACAATTTTTTGTTTAGACTTAGGAATATATTTTTCCTTCTTGACAGGTGAAGGAATAGCAGTCTTGGATTTAGCAAATTTATTATTGATGTATTGTCTCGGTGTCATGTTCTTTTTATTAGCAGTCATGCTTTTGAAATAAGCAGTCATAGCATTAAAAGCACATAACATACAATTTAACATACCACAAGGTTTATGGCATACATCAATAGCAGGCATGTTATTCACAGCAGTAGGAGTTTTAACAATTTCTACTTTAACTTTTTCAGCAGATTTAAAGTTTTCAGTAGAATGGCATCTGTTGTTACTATCCCTACTTCTAACAAACTTATTGTTAGGTCTGTTCAAATTATTCTTTAAGTTCTTAGCACCTAAACCAGGAGTGGATGAACTAGCAGAGTTCACATTTTCGATTGGTCTTTTAGGTACATATTTAGCTTTCTGGACATTTATTCCTTTTATGTCCCTAGTCTGTTCTTCTCTTTTCTTCTCTTCAAGGTCTTCACATTTAATTTCATAATCCACTATTACACAACTATCAAGAACTGGTTCTGCAATAGGAGTTATGAAAAGAGGTTTCTTGGTGTCCTTAATAACATGTGAAATACCCCTCTCTATAGCAGTCTTTTTAAAAGGGGTGATGTTACTAAGCTTTCCTACTGATTCATTATATTCAAAACCTATTCCAACTTTCCGATTGATCTCTTGTTGGTCAACTAGATCTTTCATAACAAATGAAGCAGTTCTATAGGCTTGACACCTGACCTTTTCTTTTTCAATTTTATCTTTCAAAAAAGCTTCAATTTCAACATAGCAGTTGACTCTATTAACTTGAAATGCAACATCTTCAGTTAATTTAACATTAATAAGTTTCAGCTTTTTCAATTCATAATTCTCCTCTTTTAAAACTTTGTTTTCGAGAATTAAGACTTTTATTCGATCTCTAGCATCAATTAAATTCTCACCTATCAATTTAAACATTTTAGGACAGCTAGGGTTTACCTCAATTCCTTGTCGAGGTGGAGATTGTGATCCTTCAGAAGAAGAGGCCATTAGAGCAAGATTTCCCATTTGATCTTCTTCATCATTGTCGGAATCATCCCAGTTTTTTCCTGCTGCTAAGTATGATTTTCCCTGATGCTTCTTCAGTAGAGCGTCTGTTAGGTCCTGGAGATCGTAGAGGGGGGGTGAATACGATTCCCAAATAAAAATCTGACTTTTATTTATTTTTGGGACAACATAAAAATTACTTTGGTTCAAACCCAGGTACTGTTCATCATCTTCTTCAACCTCAAGAACACCATTAAAATAACCAAGATAATGAACGGTAAATCATCCAAAACACACAACACAACAAGATCCAAGAATATAACTTTATATTCATTGAAGTGGGGTAGATGCTACAACAAGTTCAAGAACAAAAGCTCAAGAACACAACAAAGAAATGATTTTTGGCTCCTCTAAAAATATTACAAATTCTAGATCTAGGAGACAAAAATCAAACCTATCTTCTAAACAAGATTTAGCAATGTTTACAATAGAAGAATAGATGAGTGGTGAAACAAAGAAATTCATGGCCCCATAATATTCAAGATATGGAGTATGGCCATGGGGGAGAGAAAATTTTTCTCTCTCTCCCCTTTTCTTTTTTTCTCATCCAGATGCACACATTCACCTATATTATTAAGACTTGGGTTTCTTCTTTATATATTGAAAAAGGTGTTACTTTTTGTTTTTCCACCTTTTACTCTTGTCCACTCAAATCATATCTTCAAAGTCATGTGCCAAGCATGCCTTTGGAAATATTTAATGTAAAAGTAATATTTAATAAATATATAAAATATAAATAAAGAATATCTTTATTTATAAAATATATAAATAATTAAATAAATACTTTATTTAATTAAATTAAATATTTCCATTCCACTCTTCAATTTGTGTAGACTTCCTTATCCAAATACTTAGCCCCGTATACGTGACTCCACCACGTCCAAGTATTTGGCCTTCTAATCTGTGAAGCTTTAGTAAGATCCAATCAGGTTGTGCCGTCTGTCCCTTATCCATTAGGCTGACATTTCTCCAACACTGATTTACCACCTTTGTTGATCCTCCACTTGACTCAAGAAAACCTACAACTTTAGAATGATTAAAACCATATTAACCGACGAGAGCTTGCCTCCAATGTCCTGACACTTGATGCAACGGTCTGGTTCATAAGTGACTAGTCTTGATAGGGGCTCTTGATTCCGAACATGATTCCACATTCTTCTTTGCAAACCTTACTTGTTGCTTCGATTGTAATGCACTAAAATCTTCATAGACTAAGACAATCTTCTGTAGCTTCCACATCCTTGAATAGATGTCAACATCTTTTATTCTCCACTGAGGCCTGAACATGTTAATGAACTTCTTCCAGTGGGCTTCAAGTCTGTAGATGATCCTTTGATACTTTGTCTTAATTGAACTCTGTGATCCAAGATTTCTGTGCACCTGCATATTATTACATGTCCTATTCTATTGTTGAGTTATCATCAACCATTACATAGAGATTACATTTAGCATTTCTAGTACACATGAAAGTGCAGTGAGTTACTTCCCTTCCCTTCACTCCTATCTCCCCTTTCAATCTCCCCCTATTTGGTTGATATAGAATAGCAATCAAATACTATTTCCATTTACAATTTCCCCCAAAAGCAATTAAATAAAATTAGCTACTAGAGGATAACTCAACTAATATACAAGAAACAATTAAAGTACTGGACATGAAAATAATATACAAAAGGTTCTGGAAAGATATAATCAGTTAAATCCAGATTTCCAGAGTTCCTGAAAATGAATGATGAATTTATGAATTTCATTTTCCTTTAGCTTCCTCCACTTCAATGTTCTTCAAAGATGGGGTTCTTTCAATAAAGAAACAAATCATTAGTAAAGACTTCTGAACAATCATTCTTGTTTATCTTGCAATTCGAACTAGAACATACAGCTCTCTATGTTCCCCATAAGAGGTCAACTCATTCTCCCCTTACGGTTGTTCTCTCTTGGAATGAAAGTCATTTCCGTTTTTTTTTTCAGGATGTTCTATTTCCAGGAAACATATTTTTCTTTCTTCCCTGCACTACTCCACTGACTTCATCTATCACTGAAACAAGAAATAGAACACACTTGGACACTTCTCAGATGCCCCTTGAAAATCTCCTTCACATTCTTCTTTACCCAGAAAACTTTTACTTAGTAAAAACTCCCCCTGAGTTGATACTCTTCAAAGAAATCTTCATTTTCATTCATTGATCGTGCTAGAAAGAATTCTTCTGCCGAACCTCTCCTAAGAATGTTCCAAGGACAGATCTTCAAACAAATAGAGCAAAATCCCTTAGATATCTTTTCAGAATAAGATATAGCATTGCAAACCAAGATGTTAAGATTCTCCATAACTTCTCCCCCTTAGTACGACAAGTAACTTCTTCCCAATTGACAAAAAGTAACTTCTCCACTTCAGACAAAAAATCAGTAGTTAAATCTACAACACCTTTAGGGATTAGGCTCCAACCAATTACTAAAAAACTCCCCCTTAGTAATTTCTCCATTGCATCACTAAGGTTTCAATTTTATCTAATTCTCCCCCTTAGTTCATGCAAGCTCCAATCCACCCTTGTGTCTTTAGATATCCTCTAAGTAACCTCCACAAGATAGGATTGACAGATCTCATTTCTTGTATCACCAAGAGATCTCGTTTCTTGTATCACCAAATTCTCCCCCTTAGTTGAGAATATCCTTTAAAATAATAAAAGTATCATCTACATCCAATCGAATAAGAAACTCTCCTCCAATTGAACATAAAATCCTCCTTAGGCCTAAAAATTAATGTCTCCCCTTTTGAGATTGAGAACAACATGAATTAATAGACCCAAAGGTAATAGTTTGGACATTCCCACTAAGCTTCAGCTAGACTCTTCTTCAGCTTGTCTTCCAGAAAAGAATCTTTTCAACATTCCAGAGCTGGAAAATTCAGTAACAGGATTCAAGCATAGTAGCAAGGTTAGTGTTTGGTCTATGGTTTCCTCACTTCTACTACGTTCTGTTGGTGTTTACACTTTCAAGCGTAAGTGTTCCACTCATTTCTCTCCCTATTTCTCTCACTCAAGTGTATCACTCCCTCACTTCACTCAAGTGTTTCTCTCCCTTACTTGCACTCATTCCATTTATAGCAATTTATACCTGCAAGTAAATCCATGCTAGTCTCACCAAGATATTATGGATCGTTGACTATAGCATGTTGTCGATCACTAAAGATCTAGGTTCTGAGATGGAATCTCAGACAGGGTTTCAGTTAGGCTGTCACCCAACTCACCATGAGCAAATCCATGCACACGTGGCTCGTCGTCGGGGAATAACCCTTCTGAAATTGGAATCACCTCCATTCCAGGAGTGACTGAAATCCCAACACCCTGATCCTTAAAAGACTCATCAAATTGGTAAACCAACTGAATCATAGTCTACGAGTTGTTGCTCAGCTACTTTCAGCATCAACAATCTCCCCATATGCAAATCCATGCACTGGATCGTTGAATGTGGTATGCGTACTAGCAGCTATTTAAGCATCAACCGACTCCCCATATGCAAGTCCATGCACTGGATCGTTGACGGTGATATGCCTTTAAGTTTTGAGCGATCCATGTATTCCAGAATTTAAATTCCTGGGAGAGTAGACGTGTACAAACATCTCTCTCAATCACCTGTGAAGACGAATTAACTCACTATTTTCAGTCATGGAAAACTGTTAGTGATTGCCTCTCAACATCAACAGATTGCTCTGCGGATGTGAAATCCCGTTAGGGAACTAGGACTGTTCCTCCTAGGAAGGTTGACAAGGATTCTAATATATGGCAAGAAATCCAAGTTTCCCTCAAATACCTGTGAAGGTGGCTCAACAACTTCATTCACCATGAATGGTAAACAAAGAAGTTTAGGGGTTTTACCTATACCTCACAATGTGCACTTCTTGCAATGTGTCCTCACAATTGTAAGTCCTAAGAGAGGCTAGAGAACTGTTAGGTCCTATAACATCCCTTAGAAGCAAAAACTTTAGGATTACCATCAGCGTGAACGCTAGTGGTGTGCTTGACTCATTACAAGATGCTCTGGCTGATGAGCGAATTTCAATGGACTCACCCTGTTGAGAGAATGATTCCAGAGACAGTTTTATTGCCTTTTCAGCTCTGCATCCTTTTGAGAGAATACAGATGAGCTATAGATACCTCAATTTGTATACTTCTTTTCTTCTCTGGAGGTAGAGCTGTGGGTGCACTTCCGACTTCATCCTTATTTGCTGCATCAAGTGCAGTTTCTCCCTTATCAACCTCTAACTAACATAAGTTCCTTATATCACCAAGGGTTGAAAGTTTGAATTAGAATGATAGTGTTTGGTACTAAGGCCTTGGTTAGAAATTGATGGATTATTCAACTTCTTGACCTTCCCCTATAGCCACTTAGGCCAAGCCATTACGGCTAAATAGATAGAGTTGATCAGAGCTATATAAAATTTGGTATAGTATGATTAAACTTATTCTCTATTCCTTCTCAGAAATATAGTATCGGAGCAATGTGTCCTCAAGAAACAATGCACCAGAGCTAAAATGTGGGAATTAATAAAGAATAGGTAAAAGAATATTAAGCCAAATTTCATAAACTCATAATTTTGAAAAAAAAATTAACAGATTAACAAAAGTGTTCTTTTTGAATTTCTCTTAGACAAATATCCAATTGAAATTCAACTCTTTTAACAAAAACATTTTGATTAATAACTCAAATCTATTTCATCTTGCTTACTGTATGTTTTCATAAATTGTTTTGCAATTCATTCTTATCGGATATTATCTCCGACTTAAAACATAAATCATTTTTAAAAAAAAATCGAATGAATGCTTTAGTCATACAGTCCAAGGCACTAATCCCAAAGCAAACAACCATTGTTTTAATACTACAGGTCAATGTGAAACAGACATTAACAAGAGTTTTGAAAAACGTTTTACCAATGGTTGATACTTTAAGATCAAAACAATTTACTCAAATAAAATGGACTGATACCATGCAACCTAAGTTACAAGTTATCAAGTAACTTTATTTAAACAAATCGTGGAGAGAAAACAGTTTTCATTACAAAACATTTAGAGAGAGAGAGAATATATGATTTTGAAATAGAAAGATAATTCTCAAGAAATGTTCTCTTTCAAAGAAAACTTTTAGTGGCTTTTCATTCTCTGGCAAATGAATGCATATTTAGATAAAACATTTTTCACAAGAAATAGACAAGAAATTTCTTTATGCATTCAAGTTCTAAAGAATGAAAAACATATGTTAATACTAATGAATTATCAAAGATATGAGTGACAAGACATTCAAAAGTACTAACATCATTCAATCATTTTGTAATAAAACGCATCTTACTACAAAACAATCAAACACATAAGATACTTACATTATGCTAGACAATTACCATTTGTCGCTTGAAACAAACACATATTGCAATATAGATCATGGTAATTCTAAAGCATAAAACATAAGCATCCGCTAAACACTGAACATACATTGACCGAATGACAGTATTTAACTTCTTACACTACATCTCAACAATTATCACATAAGCATATTGAAAATACTCATGACAATCAGAATGTATGTAAGCTCGAGGTACTAGTTGCATCAAAGATCAAATACCTTTAAATATTAATACTAAAATTTATGATATTTGACAACCCCTCGCGATGTAGTAAATTACTTTCAATATCAGTGTTTTTGAAATAATCTTTTTGTCACTTAGTGCAGAAATTCTAAGTGGCATCACTAATATCAAAAGAATGACAACTAATATTAATGGATTTTGCAAAAGACAAGGTTTACATCACTTAAACTACATATTAAGTGGTTCCATTAATATTAGCATTAAACAATTAGAAGTAAATAAAATTACAACTAATTAATATATTCAAATACTTATGCTGAAACATTTGATACATATAGCATGAATAACATATGACAGCACAAAGTACGAGATCTTGGATATAAATTGACTATACAAAGAGATGCTACAATGTTAGGTCCCTAGGTCCCGGGTGATCATAGGTAATCTCAAAATGATAATATTGAGTCCCGGGTGGTCACATGTCAAACATTAATCAGTTCCTAGAGATCGTAGACATCTAAATAGCATGAACACTCTCTATAAACTTTACATTTAAATAAATCAACATTAGACTAGAGTGACATACCTTAGTCAATAGAGCTTTTACTGGTGTATGATCGTTGAATGAACAATTACTCCTCTTTGCCCTAGAGATCGAACGTTTACTCCTTTCGAGATCGAACGTTTACTCCATTTGGACAGGAATAACTTTTCAGCTACCAGTTAACATTGTTCCTCGAAACAATACCATGCTCATCCAGACGGAAACTGCATTACCTTCAACACCCAAATATTTCCTTGTAGATATTGGTCTTGGCAGCAGCTTCACTAAACTCAGCACTCTAGAAATCAGTAGTCCTGACACTAGAAGAGTAGAACCTTAAAAAAAACTCTGAACTACCCTTCAGCTTCTGTATCAATACCAAGTCTTCATGTGGATTGATTCCTTGTGCTAAGTGTATCTGCCTCTAGTTCAATTGAGTTAGTTCCTTGATTTGAACCCTACTCAATCTTGATTAGTTAGTGCATATTCATTCTTCATTGAATTCACTCAGAAAAACCAATGAAATACTCTTATACATGCACGACCAATCACTACTCTACTACCCAGATTCATCAAGAACTGACTCTAGGAAATGTTGTTACACAAAACCCTTTGTCATGACAGATGTGTCCTTAATGTTTCCTTAGATATTCAGTGGGTAGAGTAGTCCTCTTCAAATATGATTGAGATCACCTTGCATTATCTTTAAATTGACAATTTCCTTTCTAATATGCAATCACTCAATCTGGATCACTAAGTGCTCCTAAGAATCTCAACTCTTACTCAATGAGCACTGCTAGCCTTTGAACATCAAACATGACTAGTTGATCCAACTTACTGATGCTCCCCCTGTGATGCTGCTTGCAGCTTTTCTTCATCTGGTGTCATCTGATCTTGAGCCCTAAACAGGATGTCAACCTTTAGAAATTCAGAGCTAAAATCAAACGAATGCTAGGGAGCTTGATGATGTTGTTCACTGCATCTAGATCATCTTAAATCAATCACAGACTCTATGTAAGCTCTTAACTCAAAATAAGATAGCCTTCCATCACACCATGTGACTTCAGGCATGATTAATCTTACTTGATGTCTTCTCTTTACTTTTGCTGATTAGACTTGCTGTGTCAACTGATTCAGCCGTAGTGAATAGGAAACCTTAAGTCTATCCATTATCCTTGTAATTCCACTCAAGGTCTGGATTTCCCTATTAACTCCTCCATTTGGTCATGAAGTCCGGAAACTGAACTTTCCTCTAGAATACTCCTTTTAGTGCAGACATAACATAGAACTTCGTTCGTCAACAGATTCCATTACATGCCCTCAAAGTGTTCTTACAGCAATCTGCCTAATCCTTTGAATGTGATTAATCACTGAGATGCTTCATCTATCGAATGCACGAACAAACACCAAAACTAAACAGGGTAGTCTTTGACTTGACTTCCATTCAACTGACATACTTCACTAATGTCCTTCTTAAAAGAATTTCATTAGAAGTAGTCCTTTCTCACAAACTTCATCTTTACCGTCGAATTCGTTATCTTGATAAACCAAGTATTAGTTGATAAACCAAGTGTGAGAGCATCACTTGTTGTTGCAGCTAACTCCATTCTGATAAACTTCAACGAATAGTTGACTTCATCATAAGCATTACATTTCGTGTCAGCAGTAACCTCACTTCCAGTAGAGTGAGCTTCTATTTCTCTTGACCCCGATCAATACTGTTCATCGTCGAACTGATATTAGGAAACCCTTCACAAAGAATCCCCTAGGTCTTTCTTAATATTGTGCTTTAGATCATTCAAGAAAAATAGGTAACCTTGCTTAACCATTTGAATACCAAAGCAAAAGTAGTTACATGCCTCGAACATGAAAATGTCAGAGATATATAACTTGTACATGTTGAAAGATACTCTGCATTCACAAATGATTAAGACACGTGGTCCTCAATTTGATTGAGTCCAAGGGTTAGAGATATTTCTAAACATTGTTAACAACAAAGCATTCAAGTTCAACATGCTCATTCTTATCTGACTGATCACTCCTCATCTATATCAGCCTCAACAAGTAGTCTTGGCTATGAGCTCAGTGATCCCAACCTAACTTAAGGTGGACTAGCAGTCTATAAGAATCATGTCGTACATATATGTAGTCATAGAAGAATCAATCACCCAGATTCCTAATTCTTCTAATTCACCTTTGTTGTTCACTTTAACATTATATTATCTCTAATTACCTGAGTCAGTTTAAATTTAAAAATTTAATTCATGGTTTATTATACTGACCCCTAGGCAATTCCCAAATTAGAAACAGACTCATCTTAACAAGCACATGATCAAATATAGCATTTAATACAACCATGCGAGTATAAACAGATTATAGACAATGTAAACAACAAGGCACTTAGCATGCAGCAAATACTCTTTCCGGTAAATGTACCCCTACAAATACCTAAGACTCTATATGCTAACATGATCAATTATCGTAAAGCAAGCATTAAATCACACAAGATCTAATCATGAAGTCAAATACTGATAAACAAGCAACACTAACAAACTAGCATAAGTTATCTAATTTATATAGAAATCAAGGTGAGACATGCATTACATCAAACTTATAATATAATGCAGTTCAGCACTTAATACTCTATAATTAAATCAAACAAGTATAAACTAGTTAGAAAGTATACCTGTACGATGCTTAGCATTCCATCTCGAGTGATAATCAATTGATCCAAATCAATTTCCATTCTACTAACACTCATGGAAGTATCCTTGCATTTGACCTCAATGACCAATGATGTTCCTGCTTCAACCTAAACTGATACCTGACTGTTCTGCTTAAAGACCCCGACATAGAATGTCTCATGTTCTGCTTGAAAAGATCATTCTTCTTTGAATGTGTAGCAATAACCCCTTGATTATCATATGTTAGTGATAATCAAACCTTGTGTATTTCTGCCACTGATGTCCTTTAACCAAATCTTCAATTGTTGTTTTGGTTCTTTGACCGATAAACTGAATTCCTTTTCAAAATCCCAAATTCTTCATATATTGATTCGAAAACCACTGATCGAAGACTCTTCCCTAAATGAACTAATCCCCTTTCAATAACCAAATGATCCACTGAGTAGGCCGATGTAGAAATACATCTCCAATGGTAAGATCAGGTCTCAACTCCATTAGAATGTTCTTCAGTCAGTTCATTTGTCCTCAACGAACGAAGAATCAACTCCTATTTTTTCGTTTAATAAAACATTTTATTCAAATAGAAGTATTTAATTTTTTAGGAATTTAAATAATCAAAATAAATTGAAAATGCATTTTTGATAAATAATAATAAATTTCTTAATTTCAAATTATAAATAAAATAAAATAATTTGAAAAGAAAGTTTTGATATAGAGATAACAAAATTTTCAAGGTATATTAAATAATCCTGAAAAAGAAATTATTTCAAATCAAAATTAATTTCCAAAGAATTTTATAGAATTTATAATCCAAAACAGTTTCAATTATAATTAAAATAAAACAGATTGAAAATATAAGTTTGATATAAAAATAATAAATTTTCAAGTCATCTTAGATATTCTTGAAAATAAATTATTTCAACCAAAATGATTTTCCAAAAAGTTTTATGAGATTTATAATTAAAACTTCCAAGCTTAAATTATAATTAAAATAAAACAATTCGAAAACATAATTTTGAAATAGAAATACTAAATTTTCAAAACATTTAAAATGTTCATGAAAATAAATTATTTCAATCCAAAAATATTTTCCAAAGAGTTTTATAAAATTTGTAATTAAAGTTTTATGAAAAATAAATTATTAAACCTCAAAAATAATTCTCAAAATAATTTTAAGAGTATTAAACTCAAAAGAAATTAAATTGGATTTTAAAATTAATTTTAGTTTTCAAATTAATAAAATTCTTAACTAAGAATATTAAAAATATAAAATATTTGACTCTAAAATTTAAAAGAAAATAAAATATTTTCCAAGATGTAAGATAAACTTGAAAAATAAATTATTTAAATTTAAAAATTATTTTTAAAATATTTTATATAATTAAATTCAAATTTAATTATTAAATTAATTATTAAACTAAAAACAATTTGAGAGGAAAACAATTTTTATTTTAAATAAAAGTTAAACTATGTAGCCATGTGTCATGTTGAAACAGCCCTCTAAGTAAAAAAAATCTACATAGGAATGTTCTACATAGACTCTATCTAGAACACCAAGTAGAAATTCTACATAGAAATGTTCTACTTAGGCTCTATCTAGAACATTAAGTAGAACTTCTGACTTAGAAAATATTTCTAACTCCAGAATTTCTACTTAGGTTCTATCTAGAACATTAAGTAGAATTTCTACATAGAAATGTTCTACTTAGGCTCTATGTAGAACATTAAGTAGAACTTCTGACTTAGAAAATATTTCTAACTCCAGAATTTCTACTTAGGTTCTATCTAGAGCATTAAGTAGAATTTCTACATAGAAATGTTCTACTTAGGCTCTATGTAGAACATTAAGTAGAACTTCTGACTTAGAAAATATTTCTAACTCCAGAATTTCTACTTAGGTTCTATCTAGAACATTAAGTAGAATTTCTACATAGAAATGTTCTACTTAGGCTCTATGTAGAACATTAAGTAGAACTTCTGACTTAGAAAATATTTCTAACTCCAGAATTTCTACTTAGGTTCTATCTAGAACATTAAGTAGAATTTCTACATAGAAATGTTCTACTTAGGCTCTATGTAGAACATTAAGTAGAACTTCTGACTTAGAAAATATTTCTAACTCCAGAATTTCTACTTAGGTTCTATCTAGAGCATTAAGTAGAATTTCTACATAGAAATGTTCTACTTAGGCTCTATGTAGAACATTAACTAGAACTTCTGACTTAGAAAATATTTCTAACTCCAGAATTTCTACTTAGGTTCTATCTAGAACATTAAGTAGAATTTCTACATAGAAATGTTCTACTTAGGCTCTATGTAGAACATTAAGTAGAACTTCTGACTTAGAAAATATTTCTAACTCCAGAATTTCTACTTAGGTTCTATCTAGAACATTAAGTAGAATTTCTACATAGAAATGTTCTACTTAGGCTCTATGTAGAACATTAAGTAGAACTTCTGACTTAGAAAATATTTCTAACTCCAGAATTTCTACTTAGGTTCTATCTAGAACATTAAGTAGAATTTCTACATAGAAATGTTCTACTTAGGCTCTATGTAGAACATTAAGTAGAACTTCTGACTTAGAAAATATTTCTAACTCCAGAATTTCTACTTAGGTTCTATCTAGAACATTAAGTAGAATTTCTACATAGAAATGTTCTACTTAGGCTCTATGTAGAACATTAAGTAGAACTTCTGACTTAGAAAATATTTCTAACTCCAGAATTTCTACTTAGGTTCTATCTAGAACATTAAGTAGAATTTCTACATAGAAATGTTCGAGTTAGACACTATCTCGAACATCAAGTCAAATTTCTACATAGAAATATTCTACTTGGCCATCTCGAATATCTATCTCGAATATTCTACATAGGAATGTTCTACTTGGCCATATAGAACATTTTGTACTTAGAAAAATTCCGGGCTTCAAAAAAAATTCTGGATGCCCAGTGAACCAATCGTACCCTCTTTAATCTCAAAAATAAAAATAGATCCAATCGATTTGTATGTCAATCGAGTAGCTCTGATACCAATTGTTAGGTCCTGGAGATCGTAGAGGGGGGGGGGTGAATACGATTCCCAAATAAAAATCTGACTTTTATTTATTTTTGGGACAACATAAAAATTACTTTGGTTCAAACCCAGGTACTGTTCATCATCTTCTTCAACCTCAAGAACACCATTAAAATAACCAAGATAATGAACGGTAAATCATCCAAAACACACAACACAACAAGATCCAAGAATATAACTTTATATTCATTGAAGTGGGGTAGATGCTACAACAAGTTCAAGAACAAAAGCTCAAGAACACAACAAAGAAATGATTTTTGGCTCCTCTAAAAATATTACAAATTCTAGATCTAGGAGACAAAAATCAAACCTATCTTCTAAACAAGATTTAGCAATGTTTACAATAGAAGAATAGATGAGTGGTGAAACAAAGAAATTCATGGCCCCATAATATTCAAGATATGGAGTATGGCCATGGGGGAGAGAAAAATTTTCTCTCTCTCCCCTTTTCTTTTTTTCTCATCCGGATGCACACATTCACCTATATTATTAAGACTTGGGTTTCTTCTTTATATATTGAAAAAGGTGTTACTTTTCGCTTTTTCCACCTTTTACTCTTGTCCACTCAAATCATATCTTCAAAGTCATGTGCCAAGCATGCCTTTGGAAATATTTAATGTAAAAGTAATATTTAATAAATATATAAAATATAAATAATCTTTATTTATCAAATATATAAATAATTAAATAAATACTTTATTTAATTAAATTAAATATTTCCATTCCACTCTTCAATTTGTGTAGACTTCCTTATCCAAATACTTAGCCCCGTATACGTGACTCCACCACGTCCAAGTATTTGGCCTTCTAATCTGTGAAGCTTTAGTAAGATCCAATCAGGTTGTGCCGTCTGTCCCTTATCCATTAGGCTGACATTTCTCCAAAACTGATTTACCACTTTTGTTGATCCTCCACTTGACTCAAGAAAACCAACAACTTTAGAATGATTAAAACCATATTAACCGACGAGAGCTTGCCTCCAATGTCCTGACACTTGATGCAACGGTCTGGTTCATAAGTGACTAGTCTTGATAGGGGCTCTTGATTCCGAACATGATTCCACATTCTTCTTTGCAAACCTTACTTGTTGCTTCGATTGTAATGCACTAAAATCTTCATAGACTAAGACAATCTTCTGTAGCTTCCACATCCTTGAATAGATGTCAACATCTTTTATTCTCCACTGAGGCCTGAACATGTTAATGAACTTCTTCCAGTGGGCTTCAAGTCTGTAGATGATCCTTTGATACTTTGTCTTAATTGAACTCTGTGATCCAAGATTTCTGTGCACCTGCATATTATTACATGTCCTATTCTATTGTTGAGTTATCATCAACCATTACATAGAGATTACATTTAGCATTTCTAGTACACATGAAAGTGCAGTGAGTTACTTCCCTTCCCTTCACTCCTATCTCCCCTTTCAGCGTCATATTTCTGTTTGAGCTCGTCATATGAATCCTTCTTTCTTTCCTGCTTGGGCTTTCTACAATCAGTAGCAAAGTGTCCCATTTCATTGCAGTTGAAGCAACGGATCTTGCTTCTGTCTACCATCCCTGTCTTGTATCCACCTTTTGTGTTGGATGAGCTAGAAGAACCACCTGTCTGAAATCTGTTTGCCATAGGCTTGAATTTGAAACTAGGGTTCCTCCTGAATCTTGTATTTCCAAATTTTCTAGCAATCAGAGCCAGAGATTCATCCTCAAGTTGATCGAGTTCTTCCATTGAGTAGAATTCACTATCAGTTGAATTCACTAGAGTTGCACCAACTTCTGCAACAATACCCTGATCAATGATGTTGACTGAAGAAGATTCAGTCTTAGCTTTTCTGTACTCTGGTTCTTCTGCTACAAGAGCTGTAGACTTGCTGACCACCTTGCCTGTACCATATATTTCATTCTGTTGAATCTGCTCTAGCTCATAGGTCTTCAGAATGCCATAAAGTCTTTCCAAAGAAATTTCATTCATGTCCCTTGACTCTCTGATGGCTGTTATCCTGTGCTCTAGGTGTACTGGCATTGTCAGCAAAAACTTCCTATTGATCTCCTTCTTCGTATATTGTTTGCCATTGAGATTTAGATCATTTATCAGCTTGTTGTATCTCTCAAAAACTTCAGAGATACCTTCTCCAGGATTTGATCTAAAATGCTCATATTGAGACGTTAAGATTTCCAATCTGTTCTCCCTTACTTCTTCTGTTCCTTCATTTAGTATCTCTATCGTTTCCCAAATGTGTTTAGCATTTTTACAATTAACAACATGATTGTACATTCCGGGATCAAGAGATTCCACTAAAATTAACTGCAGACTGGTGTCCAATGTATCCAGTTCCTTTTCTGTCTCAGTGTACTCAAAAATATCTTTTTCAACTTGTCTGTGCGGAATGAGTACACCATCTTCCATATGCTCAGGAAAGATATTTATTGGAACAGCAACACCAGTTTTTAAAATATCCTTGTACTTGGGATTTGCAGCTCGAAGAAACAAGGTCATCTTTCTCTTCCACAGATTATAATTGTCTTTATCAAATTGTGGAATTTTAATGCTACTAACTCTTTGAGTACTCATCTTTAAATAAGATTAAAAATTAATTGTTTCAAAAAATATTTTAATTTTTGACTTAAAATAATTTTTGATCAAAAATAATTTTTTGGAAAAAAAATTATTTCGAATAAAAAATTATTTCGAATTTAAAATAATTTTTGAGATCTGTATGAGTTCGCGGAATTTGATTTGGATCTGATATGAAAAATATCAACCAGCTCTGATACCAATTGTTGGTCCCTGATATTGTAGAAGGGGGGTTGAATACAATATCTGAAAATTAATCGCGGAATAATTTGGATTAAAAATATTATTTTAATTACTCGCGAAATATTAATTAGAATGAAATACTGTTCAAGTGAAAGATATAATTTTAACTTGATTAGTATTACAAAATTAATATTTAGAAAACAGTTATATAATTGATAAAAAGTCTAGAACGAATTCGACATGAAGTGTTCGTGTTTAATCAATTATATTCAAACTCAGCACAGAAATCTGTGAATATTACAATGTAGATAAATTACTGAATTTGATCTGATTTTTCTAACTCTTGACAAGTTGAACTTCTGAAAAATGAAGAGCTGATCTCATATTTATAGAGAATGAAAAAGGCTGCTATGACCTTTTTTAGTATGACTTAATTTCAAGAAAATAAGTCTGTATGACTTATTTTAACCCTTGTATGACATTTAAAAACTGGGTATGACTTCTGAATGGTCGGTATGACTTACTGAATCTCGGTATGACTTATTTAAAGTCATATTCAGATTTTATCTAATTAAAATAAATCGGTATGACTTATTTTAATTAAACAAAATAGGTTCAGTATGACCTTTTGAGCACAGAAATCTCGGTATGACTTATCCACTGAGCTCGGTATGACTTATCAGTCGGCTGTTCCGGTATGACTTTTCTTTAACAGCTTCGGTATGACTTATCAGTCGGCTGCCCCGGTATGACTTTTCTTTAACAGCTTCGGTATGACTTTTATATCCGTTGATGAGTTCTCGAGCAGGAAATATATGTTGTCGAGTTCTCGATTGATAAATATCAGTTGATGACTTGAGTTCTCGATTGATAAATATCAGTTGATGACTTGAGTTCTCGATCGATGACTTCTCGATTGGCTTTATCAGTCGATGGCTTATTATCAGTTGATGACTTATCGATCGATATTTATCAGTCGATTGCATCTTGCAGATAGATATCCGTTGATTGATTCTTGCAGATAGACTGTGCTAAATCCGTGCTATCAGTCTTGAAGTCTTCCAGTCTTCGTTGTCTCTTTTGTCATAAAACCACTTGAGCTAGATGATGAATATTTATTATTTTAGTTGACACACAAATGTACTGTCTGGTTCATTTATGTCATACTATAATAAATATTCTTCATCTTTAACATTAAGCTGTGGTCTTCTGTTCTTCTTCTACTTCACTGTCTTCATTCTTCTTCTGGAATCTTCTGTAGTAGCCACTTAGAATCTTCTGAATCTTCTGAACAACTGTTTCTCTATTTTTCTCCGACGCTTGAACATATAAATGAACTTCTTCCGGTGTAGAGTAGCAACTTCATTATAATTCTTCTGACAAGTTGATTCTTTGTGTCTAGTTGACATTCTTCGATTTGATTCCATCCTCAGAATTTATTACTTACTTTAATTTCTTACATGAGTTGAGTTGTCATCAACTAATTACAAATAGGCCTTGACATATGCCTTTCACATCTTTAATAAGATTAAAAATTAAGTGTTTCAAAAAATATTTTAATTTTTGACTTCAAACAATTTTTGATTAAAAATAATTTTTATTAAAAATTTATTTCTAATAAAAATTATTTTGAATTAAAAATAATTTTTGAGATCTGTATGAATTTAAGAATATTTAGTTCGGATCTGATTTTAAAAATATCAACTAGCTCTAATGGCAATTGTTGGTCCCTGATATTGTAGAAAGGGAGTTGAATACAATATCTAAATTTATCACGGAATTTTTAATTTATAATATTATTTTAATTAATCACAAAATATTAATTTTAATGAAATACTATTCAAGTAGAAAATATAATATTTAACTTAAAAAATATTACAAAATTAATCTTGATGAAAAGTGTATAAAATTTATAAAGTGTTTTAGAACGATTTCGACATGAATTATTAGGGTTTAACAATTATATTCCAAACTTGCACAGAAATCTGTGAATATTACAATGCATACATATTTCTAAAATTTGAATGTTTTCAATCACTTGCAATAATGAAAACCTTGGCCTCCTATTTATAGAGGAAAAACTAACAAGACTTTTGAATAAAATTTATTTAAAAAATCAAAAGACTTTATAAAATGGCCTTTAAAACTTTTGAAATAAGTTGGGCAAGAGTTTTTAAACTCGGTAAGACTTTTCAAAATTCAGTTAAGACTTTTAGAAAGTCTTACCGAGTTAATTCAGTAAGACTTTTAATAATAATATAGCAAGAGTTTCTCTAAATGTTAAATTAAATGTTGTTTTTAACTTAATTAATTCCACCAATTTTAATTAAATAATTTATAAATTAAATCAATTCAAGATAAATTTATTTAAGTAGATAATTTAAATAATTAATTAACTTTTGATCGTAGAATTAATTTAGTTTTTTCACTGCAGAACCACTGTAGATTTGACTTGAATCTTCATGTCTTCTGTCCGAAAATCACTTGAGTTAGGTGAACAATATTTATTAATTTAGTTGACTCACAAATGTACTGTCTGGTTCATTTTTGCCAAACGAAATAAATGTTCTTCACCTTTTTACTTTAATAACTTTGATCTTCTGTCTTGTTCTTGTTTCTAGCTTTGTCTTCAATATTTTCTTTTCTTGAAATCTTTCTGTAGTAGCCACTTGGAATCTTCTGTATCTTCTGAACTCTTCTGAAATACTACTTCTTTATTTTCGCTGACGCTTGAACATATCAATGAACTTCTTCCGGTGTAGAGTTGCAGCTTCATTAGAACACTTCTGATATTTAGGATTCTTTGTGTCTAGTTGATTTTCTTCATCTTGATTCCTGTTATCATATTTATTATTCACTTCTGTTTGTTATCTAAGTTGAGTTATCATTTAATCATTACTGTTGGGCCAAATCAAGCCTACTCTATGTAATTGTTTGTCTTGCTGTAACATTTTTATATTTTTGTAATATGTTAGTTAGTTAGATAATTCAATATATTGTTGCAGTTAGAAGTGTAATTAAATTGTAATTCCATGATATAATCTAAATCCAAAGAATAAAGTCCATTAGAAGATTCAAGTTGAATCATGCAACTAGACAAAAAAGGCTACTTGAAGAATAAGAAATGCAGCTTGGAAATTCTTCTAAGGCAAACAGATCATTCGAAAAGTCATAACATTTGAGAAGTCAAATGTGCAACTGGTTGAGAAGTCTCAAAGTGCTCATTGGCTTAATATTCGATTAAGAAGTTCCCATTCGAGAAGTCAGGATATTGAAGTCAATCGAGTAGTGTGAAAAAGTACCATTCGAGAAGTCCAGTAAATCAATTCGAGAAGTCGGCCAAAAGAGCATTCGAAAAGTGATATAGTTGAACTAATCAAGAAGTCTCAGTTTCAAGTGATCATTTGAGAAGTTTAGTCATATCGAGAAGTCATCAAATATAGTATGGGATCGATAAGTCTAGACATTCGAGAAGTAAGCCATCCAAGGACTAATCGAGAAGTCACAGCCTGTACTCAATCGAGAAATCAATCACCATGACTTCTCGAAGCAATTTCAACAGAGTACTCGACTGTTCTAAAGAGTTGTTTTCAAGGAGAATTGCAGAAGAACAAGACATATAATTTGCAGCTCTGTCTTTGCAGGATAAATCAAATCTGTGAAGATAGAGAGAAGTTTACAATGAAGCTGGGAAGATAGTCAAGACAAATGACAGAAGATATAAGACTGAACATAGTAGACTGTCAAAACAAGTGTTAGCTAGAAATATATAGTAGTCAAATGTAAAGTATTTCTTGTCTATTTCTAGTTTTAGCTAAACTGTCTTTTGTGAGCATGTGCCATAGGACATGTTGTCTATATATTTTATGCACAGCCTCATTAGACAGTGTCTTTGAATTTGTATCAAGTATTCATACCTTGTAATCTTCCTAGAACAAGAAGCTCAAATTCAGTTTGAATTTTAAATTATAGCAAAATTCATTCTAATATAATTAGATTGAAAGTTACATCTTGTGTTTACTTCACCTATTTTTATATGCTATTATAAACACTTAGCTTGTTTCAACATATTCTAACTCAATCAATTAAATAGTTCATTACATTTCAAAAAGGGTTAAAAATCTTTGAAGTATACATTCACCCCCTTATAAACTTCTGGGACTTTCTATTCCTAACAAATGGTATCGGAGCCAGGTTGTTAACATACATACAGTTTAAAAGATCAAGATGAGTTCTCAGGAGCTAAGCATTATAAAGATTCCTCTTGATAGAGAAAACTACAACTTTTGGAAGAGGAAAATGTTGATGTTCATAAAGGCTGCAAACTCTATGTACCAAGACATATTGAAGAATGACCCTTTCATGCTAGTAACACTAGTTCCTGAAACTTCTAGTGGTTCTGAAGTTATCCCAGCAACATGGATACCTAAGGATCCATCTCAGTACACAGATACAGAAAATGAGAAGTTGTCTCTTGACAACAGTCTAATGCTCATACTAATAGAATCATTAGAAATTGTTATGTAAAACAATATTGTCAACTGCACATCTGCAAAAACACATATGGGAAACCATTGTAATTCTGTGTGCAGGAACTGAAGAGGTAAGGGACAATCAAAGGCAGCTCCTTGTTTCACAGTATGAGGCCTTTATGTCAAAACTAAATGAAGGCATAACTAAAGTATTTGAGAGATTCAACAAACTCATCAATCACCTTCAATTTCATGGGAAGTACTATGAAACAAAGGAGAAAAACATAAAGTTCTTGTTGACTCTCCCAAAACACCTGGAGCACAAAATCTTTACAATAAGAGAAAGAAGAGATCTAACAAAACTTCCACTTGAGACCCTTTATGGAATCTTAAAGACAAATGAACATGAGTTCTATCAGAAGAAGGCCATCTTAGCAAATAGAAGAAAAATGGCAAATATCTCAAATGCCTTGGTTGCTAAGGAACCTTCAAAAACTGAGAAGACTGGTACAAGTAGAAGGTTGAAAGCTGAAGAAATTGAAGAACAGGAACAGAAAGAGAAGGACTCTGTAAAGAGTGAATCAGGGGAAGAAGATTTCTACACCATTGAATAACTTGAGGACATGGACAACAAAACCATGGCCTCCATGGAACAGAAATTTGGAAATTAAGATTCAAAAGAAACAAAAGTTTTAAACCAAGACCAAATTTCAAATCTTCAAGCAAAGGAAAGAATCCAGCAAGAAACTGTTAGTAATTGTGCTCTAGAGACAATACTTTTTATATTTTAAGGAAAATATTTATTATTAAGGATTATGTTTTATTGATTATTATTTATTTATTATGTTTTGTTTACTGCGTAATAAATTGAAAGCATAGTAAATGTCCTTGGAATTTTGATACGTATTCTATATCTTTAAGTATGTGACTTAAAAATGAGATTATATGAATAGTATCTTATTCCTAAAATTCCCTAGTCGAGTATTATTATTTAAGGACAATAATAATGCACAAAGACTAGTATGTTTCTTGACAGATGACCACATCTCATTGGTCATAGGTATGGGGATACTAAAGTCAAGAACATAAGTGCATGTATCAATGCATGGCACTGGAATGACCCGCCGTGAGATTCTACATGTTAAGTAAGTGTCATAAGTAATTCTCACTGTGATAATGGTGTAATGATCCTTAGACCTGAAATCATTATATTTCTATACGAGAATTAATATACTTTGATTACATTAAAAGTTACCTTTGACCGGGTGATGATAAAAGTGGACATTGGGTATATTATGAATCGTATGAGAAATATGAATGATCCAGATGGGATTTAATCCTCCTAATTTTAGGAGTGATATTATTGGCATCTTGTTTGAGTGAGACTATGAAATGCACGGCCGTGCTCAAATGTTGATTTGATTTTAATAGTCTACTCATCGATCAAGAAAATAAAGATTAAATTATGAAGAGGATGACACGAGACATGCCTTGAGTTTAATCTATAATATCAAGATTAAAGGGATTATATTACATGGAACATTATTCACGAAAGGCTTAATCGAATCACTGATTTATTATTATTACTTGGGTAGCAATGATGTATTACTAGATGCCGCTCATTGTTTACAATTTTAATTAGATATTAAAGTTGTTGCCAACGTAATAATAACCTACAGGGTCACACACAAAGAACGCTTGAAGGAGAAATAATTTAAATTATGAATTTAAATTAAATAAGTAATTTATTTTATTTATGATATTAATTAAGTATGACTTAATTAATTATATAAATAGAATAAATGAATTACTTAAACTAATTCCAAAATTAATAATTAATTAATTAAGTGAGACTTAATTAAATATTTTAGAATTTTGGATTAGTATTAATTATAATTGGATTATAATTAGAAAACTTATTCCTCTTTCTATATAATCTCTTTATGGGCTGATTTAATAAGAGAGAGATTTTACAAAAACCCTAGCCGCTCTGAGAGAGGAGGAAGATAGAGAGAGAAGAAGTTTTCGGGTGCTAGTTGTAGGGTTTCGTGACACAAACGCAGCAGAATAAACGCGAAAAATAAATCAAAATAGCGAAACCCTCCGCAGGATCCATGCGAAAACAAAAGATTTAATTCGGAGATAAAGAATAAATACCTTTAGAAGCTTTAACAGTTCATTAATGGAAGATTAATGGAGGTCCAAAGCTTGTTTAATCACCACGTATCCCGCTCTCGCGATCTACGCTCTACGGTATCCACACGAACACTTTTCATGAAGGATTGATGTGTACTAGCACCCGAAAACTTCTTCTCTCTCTATCTTCCTCCTCTCTCAGAGCGGCTAGGGTTTTTGTAAAATCTCTATCTAATTAAATCAGCCCATAAAGAGATTATATAGAGAGAGGAATAAGTTTTCTAATTATAATCCAATTATAATTAATACTAATCCAAAATTCTAAATTATTTAATTAAGTCTCACTTAATTAATTAATTATTAATTTTGGAATTAGTTTAAGTAATTCATTTATTCTATTTATATAATTAATTAAGTCATACTTAATTAATATCATAAATAAAATAAATTACTTATTTAATTTAAATTCATAATTTAAATTCTAATTAAAATTGTAAACAATGAGCGGCATCTAGTAATACATCATTGCTACCCAAGTAATAATAATAAATCGGTGATTCGATTAAGCCTTTCGTGAATAATGTTCCATGTAATATAATCCCTTTAATCTTGATATTATAGATTAAACTCAAGGCATGTCTCGTGTCATCCTCTTCATAATTTAATCTTTATTTTCTTGATCGATGAGTAGACTATTAAAATCAAATCAACATTTGAGCACGGCCGTGCATTTCATAGTCTCACTCAAACAAGAGGCCAATAATATCACTCCTAAAATTAGGAGGATTAAATCCCATCTAGATCATTCATATTTCTCATACGATTCATAATATACCCAATGTCCACTTTTATCATCACCCGGTCAAAGGTAACTTTTAATGTAATCAAAGTATATTAATTCTCGTATAGAAATATAATGATTTCAGGTCTAAGGATCATTACACCATTATCACAGTGAGAATTACTTATGACACTTACTTAACATGTAGAATCTCACGGCGGGTCATTCCAGTGCCATGCATTGATACATGCACTTATGTTCTTGACTTTAGTATCCCCATACCTATGACCAATGAGATGTGGTCAGCTGTCAAGAAACATACTAGTCTTTGTGCATTATTATTGTCCTTAAATAATAATACTCGACTAGGGAATTTTAGGAATAAGATACTATTCATATAATCTCATTTTTAAGTCACATACTTAAAGATATATAATACGTATCAAAATTCCAAGGACATTTATTATGCTTTCAATTTATTACGCAGTAAATAAAACATAATAAATAAATAATAATCAATAAAACATAATCCTTAATAATAAATATTTTCCTTAATATAAAAAGTATTGTCTCTAGAGCACAATTACTAACAATCTCCCACTTACACTAGAGCCAATTACCCAAATATCCAATACTCATGGAACTAGTGTGACTTTCGTGCTTCTGCTGCGACAAAGCCTTAGTCAGTGTGTCTGCAATATTATTATTAGTATACACTTTACATATATGTATATCTCCTTGATCATTAATCTCATTAATTAGGTGATATCTCCTAAGTACATGCCCAAACAGCCTCCTTGGCTGCTTCACAAGCATCAATATACTCAGGTTCTATTGTAAAATCAACAATTGTCTTTGCTGTGAACCATTCCAGCATACAACATCTCAATAAAACACAAAGCCAGACAGAAACATTAAATTATCGTTATCTGTCTAGAAACCAGTATCACTGAAACCTCTTACAACTAGCTTCACATATCCTCCATATAACAAGAATGAATCTTTAGTCCTCTTTAAGTACTTAAGAATATTCTTGACTGTCGTCCAGTGACCTTCACCTGAATTAGATCGGTATCTACTCATCATGGTTAAAGCATACGAGACATCAGGACAAGTACATATCATTGCATACATTATAAAACCAATTGCTGACGCATATGGAATTTTACTCATGCAGTCCCTATCATCCAATGATTTAGGATAAATTTTATTTTGAGATCACTATCCCATGAGACATTGGGACATATCCATTTTAGTCTCTTTGCATTTGAAATCGATGCAAAACTTTGTCAATGTATGTACTCTAAATTAGGTCGATCAATCACCTTGATCTATCTCTATAGATCTCGATCCCTAATATATATGTCACATCGCCTAAGTCTTTCATTGAGAAATTATTTCTCAACCAAGTCTTCACAGTCTGTAGAGAAGGAATGTCATTCCCTATTAGTAATATATCATCAACATATAATACTAGGAATGCCACATGGCTCCCACTAAACTTCTTGTAAACACAAGTTTCATCTTCATTCTGAATAAAGTCAAACTCTTTTTGACTGTTTCATGAAAATAAATGTTCCATCTCCTCGAGGCCTGCTTTAATCCATAAATGGATCGACGCAACTTACATACATTTCCAGCATCCTTTAGATCAACAAAACCCTTAGGGTGTGTCATGTACACATCCATATCTTCTTCAAGGCTCTCATTTAAGAAAGCGGTTTTGACATCCATTTGCCAGATTTCATAGTCATAGTAAGCAGCTATAGCAAGCAAAATCCTGATGGACATGACCATAACAACTGGTGAAAAGGTCTCATCATAGTCGATACCATGAATTTTCTTGAAACCTTTTGCCACCAATCGTGCCTTATAGGTCTGTACATTAGCATCCATGTCGGTCTTCTTCTTGAAAACCCACTTGCACCCTATAGGTTTTACCCCTTCAGGTGGATCAACCAAAGTCCATACTTGATTAGTATACATGGATTCCATCTCAGATTTAATGGCATCCAGCCATCTCTTAGAATCTGGAGTGTTTATAGTATCTAGGTAGGTGAGAGGCTCATCTTCATCCACAAGCATCACATCACCATCTTGAGTCAAGAGAAATCCATATTATCTCTCGGGCTCATGGCGAATCCTTCTAAACCTACGAACACCTGTGTTTCTTGAGCAGTATTATTTTTCTTATACATTCTACTCAGGTTCCTCCACTGGTTCAACGTTATCATGTGGGTCTCAAACTTCATTGAGATCTATTATCCTCCCACTGTCTCTCAGCAGTTCGAGCAACAAACACTTTGTTCTCGGAAGGATTATAGAAAGAATAACCCCTTGTTTCAGTTGGGTATTCCACAAAATTACATTTATCTGATTTTGGTCCTAGCTTGCCATAGATTAGACGTTTCACAAACGCTTCACATCCCCAAATTTTCATAAATGACATGCTGTGACGTTTCTTAGTCCATATCTCATAAGGATTCTTTT
The DNA here is from genome assembly GCA_028671895.1 of Oenanthe sinensis. Lineage (NCBI taxonomy): Eukaryota > Viridiplantae > Streptophyta > Magnoliopsida > Apiales > Apiaceae > Oenanthe > Oenanthe sinensis. Next base: position 28,369,895 of record CM053801.1, read on the forward strand.
GAACCATTTTAGTAGGAACAATGTTAAGTGTATGTGGAGCCGTTTTCAGAGTGCAACCCCAGAAACTAATTGGAAGATTTATTGACTCAACATTGATCGCACCATGTCCAACAAGGTGTGATCCCTCCTATCAAAAACCTTTCTTTGATATTTTCTACTTCATCTTTATAGTCATTGAACTTTTCAAATGATTCGGATTAGTTCTTCAAAAGATACATATAGCCGTATCTACTAAAATAATTAGTAAATTTTATGAAGTTAATAAAATCTACCTTTTGTCATCGTACACATATGACCACATACATCACTATGTATAAGTCATACCCATTCAATGATCCCTTCACCATGTCCGGTAAAAGGAGCTTTAGTCATTTTGCCAAATAAGCCAAGATTCGCATCCTTTTGTATAATTCATAATCAAACTTTTCCATGAATGCATCCTTATGTATTTTGAAAATGCGTTTCTCATTAATATGGCCTCAACAACAGTGCCAAAGGTAATATTTTATTTGAGTCACTTTAGAACATATAAATTGTTAATTAGTTGTGCAACATTATAAGGCTCATCATCAAAATAGAATAAACAACTATTGTTATTTAATTAAAATGAAAAAGCCTTTCTTGTCCAAACAAGAAACTGAAATAATGTCCCTGCCAATTGCAAGCACGTTATAACAATTATCAAGTTCTAAATTTTCCTTATAGGCCAAAAATTAAGTAACGAGTTCCTCGAACCAGAGCAACTATCTTTACTCCAATTCCAACCCGATACCTTAAGCTTGACCCTTATTGATCATCATCTTCCGATCTTCCAATTAAGCATGACAGTTTAATTTCCAGTCTCCCAACTTTCCACAGAAGTGACAATCGTCTTCTTTATCAACACTTCATTCAGACTTTAGAGTCTGCTTTAGGGATTGGACTTTGGTTTGACAACGGAACTAGATCAAATCTTCTCCTTGCCTTTCCATTTTCCTTTCCCTTTTGCATTCCCTATGTTTACCATCAATATAGTAGTAGTTCATGCATTTATCATATTACTTTCAGCAGTTCTCAACATGCTTAGCAACTCAGTGGGTGTTTTACCAATCTTATTCACTTTATTGTTCATAACAAAATAAGAATAATATTTGTCCAAAGATTGTAAGATCAAATCTAACTGTCTCCAGACCAATCTGGAAACCCAAAATATCAATGGTATTCATTATACCCTATAATCTTTAGAACATGTGGTGTAACCGGGTCTCACTCTCCCTACTTGTAAGTGTATAGTGCCCTTTCAAATATATCTTGTGCTCAATCGTTTCATAAGCATCTATATGCTTGTATTGCTTCTTAAGCTCAGCACATATATTTGCGAGCATGAGACATGAAACATCAGTCGCAACATCAATTTGCTTCCAGTAAGCACTATGATTTGCACATGTTACATTCTTAACTTTAAGAGCAGGGGAAGAGATTTGACTAATATCGTGGTGCCCGAGGACGATCCTCAAGCTCCTATGTCAGTCAAGGAAATATATTCTCGTCAACTTGTCCTTCTCAAGAACTGATCGCATAGAGAAGTTGTTTGTGTTTATCATTTGATATCTACAATATTAAAGTGCATAAAATAAACTAGATTGCAAATTTAATATTAATTATGTTTAAGTGATTATGGTATATCATCATATACCTCCCACTATTTTTATCAAACTAATAGCCCTTACTATTAATTTGGAAAGTATATCCCATAATTCTTTCTAGTGAGCCAAGATCCATATTTCGTCATGTCCTAAGTCAACCACTGGAAGTCCTTAGAAAATGATTATTTAGGTAGACAACAGTTGTCAATTATATCATATATAATTCTTGGATAGTTTGGTGAACAACGATTGATCTTATCTATTTAATAGACTTTTAACCAAACTCTATGCTTCTAAGTTCATAATAGTTGAATATAACCGTTTATTTTCACTTATTATGACGACTCAGTTAAGTTAGACCCAATGATACAACGGCCAAATATAACCGTTTATATTCGTCGCATCTCACCACGATAGATAGGAGTCCCCTGCCACTGACAGTCCTTCCCCTTATCGATCTAGGATTCGATGAGTGTTCATTCATTGGAAAGCATCCGAGTAAAACTTAATATTTTGTTAAGGGGTTTTAGAAAATTTATTACGATCATGATCACATCATAAAGAGATCCTCAATTTTTCCTTGAACCAAATATTTCAAATCGACATCTTAAATTGTTCATTTCCCAGGTAGATGGAGGATACCAATGGTCACACTTAAAACCCATCAGCCTTACGAATACGCATATCCGCTTTTGTCAGAAAATCCCAATTATAGATATCAAAAATCCATATTTAATTCCGTGTTTTAAAAATCCATATTTCATAAACACAAGAATCTCATGATCGTTTGTTAATTTTAAAATCTTGAATCGTTACAGATTTTATCTTGTTTAAGCAAACATGGCATGGGTGTCGTATCTAATACATACATGATTAATCAATATTAAGCATGCATCTCAATTATATCTACGCATACATACCAATACATGCAATCATATACATATATGTAATGTGCGTAAATTAAACGTGTTTGGTTATGGCCCCATCCTATATGATATTTCCAAGCTAATGGAAATATCAAGGTCAGTCTATGATGGTTTTAAAAATACTATCTATTACATGTCTTCTTTCTTCATTGCTCCATCATCCCCTTTTGGATCGCCTCCTTACTTGCAAGTCTTCATTGATAATTACATTGAATAATAAAAAATAAAACTATTCTAATGAAATTACAAGAAGAACTCGAGTTACATTCGAGATAATTAAATTACAATGAATAAACGACATGCAAGTCGTATTTAGAAACCAAAACCATAAATCAAAACCACTATCCTATGGGTCTTTAGGCCATAACCATCCACCATGCTATCATATAACACATATAATATATCTCATATTATATAATCATATCATATAATCATATATAACAAATTTCGAAATTTCAGAAAATTAAAACAGATTTCTGAAGACAATAAATCGCTATTTCGAGGCCCTTAACGACGTCAAACGCCTTACAGACCCGTCGGTGATAGCATAGCTATCAGTTTTGTTCATTGGCCCGATTCCAGTCAGAAAACACATATCGTTTACGAAAATCGGATACAGCAGTCAGATTTCTCCAAATCTGACGGTGTTTCAGAAATCGTATCATATACAATTCTCATAACAAAAACAAGCATATATCATATATACATATACAGAGATACATACAATCATCATATGATTATACATTACATGAATATCATATATTCATAATATATACATACATATACTCAAAATTTTAGAAAATCAAATAATTTTCAGAAAATCATAAATCACCGTTTTGGAGGCTGTAACGACATCTAATGGCTTACAGACGCAGAGCTGACTTTGTCAGTATTGCTCAGTGACCTGATTCCAGTCAGAAAACACATATCGTTTGCGAAAATCGGACAACGGACACAGATTTCAGAAAATCAACGGCAGCCGTTTCAGAATTCGTATCGAATACGATTCTCATAATAAGAACAAACATGTATCATATACATACATCAACACACATAATCATCACATGATTATATATCATAAAATATCATATATTCATAATATATATAAACATATACATATTGTATCAATATAAAATCATGATAGATCGCATACATGCTTATATATCAAAAACTGTTAAGCACATAACCGAATTAAAACGTTTCGCAAGTAGCTCTGATGCCATTGTAGGGTTTCGTGACACAAACGCAGCAGAATAAACGCGAAAAATAAATCAAAACAGCGAAACCCTCCGCAGGATCCATGCGAAAACAAAAGATTTAATTCGGAGATAAAGAATAAATACCTTTAGAAGCTTTAACAGTTCATTAATGGAAGATTAATGGAGGTCCAAAGCTTGTTTAATCACCACGTATCCCGCTCTCGCGATCTACGCTCTACGGTATCCACACGAACACTTTTCATGAAGGATTGATGTGTACTAGCACCCGAAAACTTCTTCTCTCTCTATCTTCCTCCTCTCTCAGAGCGGCTAGGGTTTTTGTAAAATCTCTATCTAATTAAATCAGCCCATAAAGAGATTATATAGAGAGAGGAATAAGTTTTCTAATTATAATCCAATTATAATTAATACTAATCCAAAATTCTAAATTATTTAATTAAGTCTCACTTAATTAATTAATTATTAATTTTGGAATTAGTTTAAGTAATTCATTTATTCTATTTATATAATTAATTAAGTCATACTTAATTAATATCATAAATAAAATAAATTACTTATTTAATTTAAATTCATAATTTAAATTATTTCTCCTTCAAGCGTTCTTTGTGTGTGACCCTGTAGGTTATTATTACGTTGGCAACAATTTTAATATCTAATTAAAATTGTAAACAATGAGCGGCATCTAGTAATACATCATTGCTACCCAAGTAATAATAATAAATCGGTGATTCGATTAAGCCTTTCGTGAATAATGTTCCATGTAATATAATCCCTTTAATCTTGATATTATAGATTAAACTCAAGGCATGTCTCGTGTCATCCTCTTCATAATTTAATCTTTATTTTCTTGATCGATGAGTAGACTATTAAAATCAAATCAACATTTGAGCACGGCCGTGCATTTCATAGTCTCACTCAAACAAGAGGCCAATAATATCACTCCTAAAATTAGGAGGATTAAATCCCATCTAGATCATTCATATTTCTCATACGATTCATAATATACCCAATGTCCACTTTTATCATCACCCGGTCAAAGGTAACTTTTAATGTAATCAAAGTATATTAATTCTCGTATAGAAATATAATGATTTCAGGTCTAAGGATCATTACACCATTATCACAGTGAGAATTACTTATGACACTTACTTAACATGTAGAATCTCACGGCGGGTCATTCCAGTGCCATGCATTGATACATGCACTTATGTTCTTGACTTTAGTATCCCCATACCTATGACCAATGAGATGTGGTCATCTGTCAAGAAACATACTAGTCTTTGTGCATTATTATTGTCCTTAAATAATAATACTCGACTAGGGAATTTTAGGAATAAGATACTATTCATATAATCTCATTTTTAAGTCACATACTTAAAGATATATAATACGTATCAAAATTCCAAGGACATTTATTATGCTTTCAATTTATTACGCAGTAAATAAAACATAATAAATAAATAATAATCAATAAAACATAATCCTTAATAATAAATATTTTCCTTAATATAAAAAGTATTGTCTCTAGAGCACAATTACTAACACTAGTACACATCAATCCTTCATGAAAAGTGTTCGTGTGGATACCGTAGATCGTAGATCGCGAGAGCGGGATATGTGGTGATTAAACAAGCTTTGGACCTCCATTAATCTTCCATTAATGAACTGTTAAAGCTTCTAAAGGTATTTATTCTTTATCTCCGAATTAAATCTTTTGTTTTCGCATGGATCCTGCGGAGGGTTTCGCTATTTTGATTTATTTTTCTCGTTTATTCTGCTGCGTTTGTGTCACGAAACCCTACAATGGCATCAGAGCTACTTGCGAAACGTTTTAATTCGAATATGTGCTTAACATTTTTTGATATATAAGCATGTATGCGATCTATCATGATTTTATATTGATATAATATGTATATGTTTATATATATTATGAATATATGATATTCATATGATGTATAATCATATGATGATTATGTGTGTTGATGTATGTATATGATACATGTTTGTTCTTATTATGGGAATCGTATTCGATATGAATTCTGAAACGGCTGCCGTTGATTTTCTGAAATCTGTGTCCGTTGTTCGATTTTCGCAAACGATATGTGTTTTCTGACTGGAATCGGGTCACTGAGCAATACTGACATTGTTAGCTCTGCGTCTGTAAGCCATTAGATGTCGTTACAGCCTCCAATACGGTGATTTATGATTTTATGAAAATTATTTGATTTTCTAAAATTTTGAGTATATGTATGTATATATTATGAATATATGATATTCATGTAATGTATAATCATATGATGATTGTATGTATCTCTATATATGTATATATGATATATGTTTGTTTTTGTTATGAGAATTGTATATGATACGATTTCTGAAACACCGTCAGATTTGGAGAAATCTGACTGCCGTATCCGATTTTCACAAACGATATGTGTTTTCTGCCTGGAATCGGGCCAATGAAAAAAACTGATAGCTATGCTATCATCGACGGGTCTGTAAGGCGTTTGACGTCGTTAAGGGCCTCGAAATAGCGATTTATTGTCTTTAGAAATCTGTTTTAATTTTCTGAAATTTCGAAATTTGTTATATATGATTATATGATATGATTATATAATATGAGATATATTATATGTGTTATATGATAGCATGGTGGATGGTTATGGCCTAAAGACCCATAGGATAGTGGTTTTGATTTATGGTTTTGGTTTCTAAATACGACTTGCATGTCGTTTATTCATTGTAATTTAACTATCTCGAATGTAACTCGAGTTCTTCTTGTAATTTCATTAGAATAGTTTTATTTTTATTATTCAATGTAATTATCAATGAAGACTTGCAAGCAAGGAGGCGATCCAAAAGGGGATGATGGAGCAATGAAGAAAGAAGACATGTAATAGATAGTATTTTTAAAACCACCATAGACTGACCTTGATATTTCCATTAGCTTGGAAATATCATATAGGATGGGGCCATAACCAAACACGTTTAATTTACGCACATTACATATATGTATATGATTGCATGTATTGGTATGTATGCGTAGATATAATTGAAATGCATGCTTAATATTGATTAATCATGTATGTATTAGATACGACACCCATGCCATGTTTGCTTAAACAAGATAAAATCTGTAACGATTCAAGATTTTAAAATTAACAAACGATCATGAGATTCTTGTGTTTATGAAATATGGATTTTTAAAACACGGAATTAAATATGGATTTTTGATATCTATAATTGGGATTTTCTGACAAAAGCGGATATGCGTATTCGTAAGGCTGATGGGTTTTAAGTGTGACCATTGGTATCCTCCATTTACCTGGGAAATGAACAATTTAAGATGTCGATTTGAAATATTTGGTTCAAGGAAAAATTGAGGATCTCTTTATGATGTGATCATGATCGTTATAAATTTTCTAAAACCCCTTAACAAAATATTAAGTTTTACTCGGATGCTTTCCAATGAATGAACACTCATCGAATCCTAGATCGATAAGGAGAAGGACTGTCAGTGGCAGGGGACTCATATCTATCGTGGTGAGATGCGACGAATATAAACAGTTATATTCGGCCGTTGTATCATTGGGTCTAACTTAACTGAGTCGTCATAATAAGTGAAAATAAACGGTTATATTCAACTATTATGAACTTAGAAGCATAGAGTTTGGTTAAAAGTCTATTAGATAGATAAGATCAATCGTTGTTCACCAAACTATCCAAGAATTATATATGATATAATTGACAACTGTTGTCTACCTAAATAATCATTTTCTAAGAACTTCCAGTGGTTGACTTAGGACATGACGAAATATGGATCTTGGCTCACTAGAAAGAATTATGGGATATACTTTCCAAATTAATAGTAAGGGCTATTAGTTTGATAAAAATAGTGGGAGGTATATGATGATATACCATAATCACTTAAACATAATTAATATTAAATTTGCAATCTAGTTTATTTTATGCACTTTAATATTGTAGATATCAAATGATAAACACAAACAACTTCTCTATGCGATCAGTTCTTGAGAAGGACAAGTTGACGAGAATATATTTCCTTGACTGACATAGGAGCTTGAGGATCGTCCTCGGGCACCACGATATTAGTCAAATCTCTTCCCCTGCTCTTAAAGTTGAGAATGTAACATGTGCAAATCATAGTGCTTATTGGAAGCAAATTGATGTTGCGACTGATGTTTCATGTCTCATGCTCGCAAATATATGTGCTGAGCTTAAGAAGCAATACAAGCATATAGATTCTTATGAAACGATTGAGCACAAGATATATTTGAAAGGGCACTATACACTTACAAGTAGGGAGAGTGAGACCCGGTTACACCACATGTTCTAAAGATTATAGGGTATAATGAATACCATTGATATTTTGGGTTTCCAGATTGGTCTGGAGACAGTTAGATTTGATCTTACAATCTCTGGACAAATATTATTCTTATTTTGTTATGAACAATAAAGTGAATAAGATTGGTAAAACACCTATTGAGTTGCTAAGCATGTTGAGAACTGCTGAAAGTAATATGATAAATGCATGAACTACTACTATATTGATGGTAAACATAGGGAATGCAAAAGGGAAAGGAAAATGAAAGGCAAAGAGAAGATTTGATCTAGTTCCGTTGTCAAACCAAAGTCCAATCCCTAAAGTAGACTCTAAAGTCTGAATGAGGTGTTAATAAAGAAGATGATTGTCACTTCTGTGGAAAGTTGGGAGACTGGAAATTAAACTGTCATGCTTAATTGGAAGATCGGAAGATGATGATCAATAAGGGTCAAGCTTAAGGTATCGGGTTGGAATTGGAGTAAAGATAGTTGCTCTGGTTCGAGGAACTCGTTACTTAATTTTTGGGCTATAAGGAAAATTTAGAACTTAATAATTGTTATAGCGTGCTTGCAATTGGCAGAGACATTATTTCAGTTTCTTGTTTGGACAAGAAAGGCTTTTTCATTTTATAACAACAGTTGTTTATTCTATTTTGATGATGAGCCTTATAATGTTGCACATCTAATTAACAATTTATATGTTCTAAAGTGACTCAAATCAAATACTACCTTTGGCACTGTCGCTGAGACCATATTAATGAGAAACGCATTTCCAGAATACATAAGGATGCATTCATGGATAAGTTTGATTATGAATCATACCAAAGGATACGAATCTTGGTTTATTTGGTAAAATGACTAAAGCTCTTTTTACCGGACATGGTGAAGGGATCATTGAATGGGTATGACTTATACATAGTGATGTATGTGGTCATATGTGTACGATGACAAAAGGTAGATTTTATTAACTTCATAAAATTTACTAATTATTTTAGTAGATACGGATATATGTATCTTTTGAAGAACTAATCTGAATCATTTGAAAAGTTCAAAGACTATAAAGATGAAGTAGAAAATATCAAAGAAAAGTTTTTTTTGATAGGAGAGATCACATCTTGTTGGACATGGTGCGATCAATGTTGAGTCAATGAATCTTCCAATTAGTTTCTGGGGTTGCACCCTGGAAACGGCTCCACATACACTTAACTGTGTTCCTACTAAATTGGTTCAAAAGACTCCTTATGAGATATGGACTGAGCAACGTCACAGCATGTCATTTATAAAATTTTGGGGATGTGAAGCGTTTGTGAAACGTCTAATCTCTGACAGCTAGGACCAAAATCAGACAAATGTAATTTTGTGGAATACCCAACTGAAACAAGGGGTTATTCTTTCTATAATCCTTCCGAGAACAAAGTGTTTGTTGCTCGAACTGCTGAGAGACAGTGGGAGGATAATAGATCTCAATGAAGTTTGAGACCCACATGATAACGTTGAACCAGTGGAGGAACCTGAGTAGAATGTACAAGAAAAATAATACTGCTCAAGAAACACAGGTATTCGTAGGTTTAGTAGGATTCGCCATGAGCCCGAGAGATAATATGGATTTCTCTTGACTCAAGATGGTGATGTGATTCTTGTGGATGAAGATGAGCCTCTCACCTACCTAGATACTATAAACACTCCAGATTCAAAGAGATGGCTGGATGCCATTAAATCTGAGATGGAATCCATGTATACTAATCAAGTATGGACTTTGGTTGATCCACCTGAAGGGGTAAAACCTATAGGGTGCAAGTGGGTTTTCAAGAAGAAGACCGACATGGATGCTAATGTACAGACCTATAAGGCACGATTGGTGGCAAAAGGTTTCAAGAAAATTCATGGTATTGACTATGATGAGACCTTTTCACCAGTTGTTATGGTCATGTCCATCAGGATTTTGCTTGCTATAGCTGCTTACTATGACTATGAAATCTGGCAAATGGATGTCAAAACCGCTTTCTTAAATGAGAGCCTTGAAGAAGATATGGATGTGTACATGATACACCCTAAGGGTTTTGTTGATCTAAAGGATGCTGGAAATGTATGTAAGTTGCGTCGATCCATTTATAGATTAAAGCAGGCCTCGAGGAGATGGAACATTTGTTTTCATGAAACAGTCAAAAAGAGTTTGACTTTATTCAGAATGAAGATGAAACTTATGTTTACAAGAAGTTTAGTGGGAGCCATGTGGCATTCCTAGAATTATATGTTGATGATATATTACTAATAGGGAATGACATTCCTTCTCTACATACTGTGAAGACTTGGTTGAGAAATAATTTCTCAGTGAAAGACTTAAGCGATGTGACATGTATATTAGGGATCGAGATCTATAGAGATAGATCAAGGTGATTGATCGGCCTAATTTAGAGTACATACATTGACAAAGTTTTGCATCGATTTCAAATGCAAAGAGACTAAAATGGATATGTCCCAATGTCTCATGGGATAGTGATCTCAAAATAAAATTTGTCCTAAATCATTGGATGATAGGGACTGCATGAGTAAAATTCCATATGCGTCATCAATTGGTTTTATAATGTATGCAATGATATGTACTTGTCCTGATGTCTCGTATGCTTTAACCATGATGAGTAGATACCGATCTAATCCAGGTGAAGGTCACTGGACGACAGTCAAGAATATTCTTAAGTACTTAAAGAGGACTAAAGATCCATTCTTGTTATATGGAGGAGATGTGAAGCTAGTTGTAAGAGGTTTCAGTGATACTGGTTTCTAGACAGATAACGATAATTTAATGTTTCTGTCTGGCTTTGTGTTTTATTGAGATGTTGTATGATGGAATGGTTCACAGCAAAGACAATTGTTGATTTTACAATAGAACCTGAGTATATTGATGCTTGTGAAGCAGCCAAGGAGGCTGTTTGGGCATGTACTTAGGAGATATCACCTAATTAATGAGATTAATGATCAAGGAGATATACATATATGTAAAGTGCATACTAATAATAATATTGCAGACCCACTGACTAAGGCTTTGTCGCAGCAGAAGCATGAAAGTCACACTAGTTTCATGAGTATTGGATACTTGGGTAATTGGCTCTAGTGCAAGTGGGAGATTGTTAGTAATTGTGCTCTAGAGACAATACTTTTTATATTTTAAGGAAAATATTTATTATTAAGGATTATGTTTTATTGATTATTATTTATTTATTATGTTTTGTTTACTGCGTAATAAATTGAAAGCATAGTAAATGTCCTTGAAATTTTGATACGTATTCTATATCTTTAAGTATGTGACTTAAAAATGAGATTATATGAATAGTATCTTATTCCTAAAATTCCCTAGTCGAGTATTATTATTTAAGGACAATAATAATGCACAAAGACTAGTATGTTTCTTGACAGATGACCACATCTCATTGGTCATAGGTATGGGGATACTAAAGTCAAGAACATAAGTGCATGTATCAATGCATGGCACTGGAATGACCCGCCGTGAGATTCTACATGTTAAGTAAGTGTCATAAGTAATTCTCACTGTGATAATGGTGTAATGATCCTTAGACCTAAAATCATTATATTTCTATACGAGAATTAATATACTTTGATTACATTAAAAGTTACCTTTGACCGGGTGATGATAAAAGTGGACATTGGGTATATTATGAATCGTATGAGAAATATGAATGATCCAGATGGGATTTAATCCTCCTAATTTTAGGAGTGCTATTATTGGCATCTTGTTTGAGTGAGACTATGAAATGCACGGCCGTGCTCAAATGTTGATTTGATTTTAATAGTCTACTCATCGATCAAGAAAATAAAGATTAAATTATGAAGAGGATGACACGAGACATGCCTTGAGTTTAATCTATAATATCAAGATTAAAGGGATTATATTACATGGAACATTATTCACGAAAGGCTTAATCGAATCACCGATTTATTATTATTACTTGGGTAGCAATGATGTATTACTAGATGCCGCTCATTGTTTACAATTTTAATTAGATATTAAAGTTGTTGCCAACGTAATAATAACCTACAGGGTCACACACAAAGAACGCTTGAAGGAGAAATAATTTAAATTATGAATTTAAATTAAATAAATAATTTATTTTATTTATGATATTAATTAAGTATGACTTAATTAATTATATAAATAGAATAAATGAATTACTTAAACTAATTCCAAAATTAATAATTAATTAATTAAGTGAGACTTAATTAAATATTTTAGAATTTTGGATTAGTATTAATTATAATTGGATTATAATTAGAAAACTTATTCCTCTCTCTATATAATCTCTTTATGGGCTGATTTAATAAGAGAGAGATTTTACAAAAACCCTAGCCGCTCTGAGAGAGGAGGAAGATAGAGAGAGAAGAAGTTTTCGGGTGCTAGTACACATCAATCCTTCATGAAAAGTGTTCGTGTGGATACCGTAGATCGTAGATCGCGAGAGCGGGATACGTGGTGATTAAACAAGCTTTAGACCTCCATTAATCTTCCATTAATGAACTGTTAAAGCTTCTAAAGGTATTTATTCTTTATCTCCGAATTAAATCTTTTGTTTTCGCATGGATCCTGCGGAGGGTTTCGCTATTTTGATTTATTTTTCTCGTTTATTCTGCTGCATTTGTGTCACGAAACCCTACAGAAACAATACCAATGAAGGGTATAAAACTAGAATAGCTTATAGGTTTAAAATAAGATGCTATAACTGTAATGAGCTTGGACACTTTGCAACAGAGTATAAAAAACCTAAAGCAATCAAGAAGGATAAAGATTACTTGGAACTGGAAGCCAAGTATGAAGCTCTCCTAAAAAAGCAGACATGAAAGGCTTATATTATTGAGGGAAAATGCTGGGATGATACAGATGAAGATGAGGAGGAGGAATATGGGAATCTGGCACTCATGGCCAACTCACATGATGGAGCTTCATCCTCAAATTCTCAGGTACCCTCATTAATCTCACTTGACATGTCAAATTCTCAATATAAGAAAACTGTGGAAGAATTGAGCATTAAAATGTTTAATATTCATACTATTATGACTGCTGCATATGAGGAAATTGCAAGATTGCTAAAAGCTAATGATGAACTAACTGCTAGGAATGAGACCTTAGAATTGTCTTTGGTAACTCTGGAAAACTTGAAACAGGAGAATGAGTATCTCAAAAACAAGGTTGTTTGTTCTGAGCAAATTGAAAAATTTCTTAAAAATAAATTTCTGAAAATGAATTAAAAATCAGATCTTATCAAAACTCAGCTACTGTTCTTCAAGAATTCCATGAGAAGCATAAGGAAAACTCTAGGATTAGAGTTGATTTTGATTATGACAATCTCAAGAAGAAAAAATTTGTTTCAACAAAAGGCAAGAAAGTTGAAATTCTTAGAAATCCTCACATTTTAAAAAATGTTAAGGAACCAATCTTTAAGAAAGTAATTGTTGAACTTGATGAAGTTAGTATGGTCATTAAACAACAGTTGGATGACGAGGATAAGGAAACAACTAAGAATAATATGCCCTCTATTAAAGAAGAAGAACCAATAATCAAAGCCAAGTCCATTCTTGCTAAAATTGAACCAAAACAAAATGTCCAGAAAATTGACACCATGCATGCTAAGAAGAAAAAGGCAAATAAAAATGGTAAGATAGGCATTAACAAACACAATAATTATGCACCTGTTCACAATGAATCAATGAAGATTTGAAAAAACAGTGGATCAACAAATCACCTTACACATATGTGCAAGAAACCTGTTGTTGACAATGCTGAATTTGCTTGTGGCTATGTGAAACCCTTGATGCATGATGACCATAAATTTTGTGACAAATTTTATTGTATGTCATGCAACATGAATATCATGAATACTTGATTTAGGCTCAGGATACAGTGTGTTGATGGATGCATAAGTCAAAACCTGAACATCAATAACCCTAGGCCTAAATTTGCTAGTCCTATTAAACATAAAAAACACTACATGTCACCTAAGCATGCATCTAGTTCTTGAAGTACTAATCAAGCTAGAAATCTAAATCATAAAAATGAAAGCATGCATGTGTTAGTAATTGTGCTCTAGAGACAATACTTTTTATATTTTAAGAAAAATATTTATTATTAAGAATTATGTTTTATTGATTATTATTTATTTATTATGTTTTATTTACTGCGTAATAAATTGAAAGCATAATAAATGTCCTTGGAATTTTGATACGTATTATATATCTTTAAGTATGTGACTTGAAAATGAGATTATATGAATAATATCTTATTCCTAAAATTCCCTGGTCGAGTATTATTATTTAAGGACAATAATAATGCACAAAGACTAGTATGTTTCTTGACAGATGACCACATCTCATTGGTCATAGGTATGGTGATACTAAAGTCAAGAACATAAGTGCATGTCTCAATGCATGACACTGGAATGACCCGTCGTGAGATTCTACATGTTAAACAAGTGTCATAAGTAATTCTCACTGTGGTAATAGTGTAATGATACTTAGACCTGAAATCATTATATTTCTATACGAGAATTAATATACTTTGATTACATTAAAAGTTACCTTTGACCGGGTGATGATGAAAGTGGACATTGGGTATATTATGAATCGTATGAGAAATATGAATGATCTAGATGGGATTTAATCCTCGTAATTTTAGGAGTGATATTATTGGCCTCTTGCTTGAGTGAGACTATGAAATACATGGCCTTGCTCAAATGTTGATTTGATTTTAATAGTCTACTCATTGATCAAGAAAATAAAGATTAAATTATGAAGAGGATGACACGAGACATGCCTTGAGTTTAATCTATAATATCAAGTTTAAAGGGATTATATTACATGGAACATTATTCACGAAAGGCTTAATCAAATCACCGATTTATTATTATTACTTTAGTAGCAATGATGTATTAGTAGATGCCGCTCATTGTTTACAATTTTAATTAGACATTAAAATTATTGCCAATGTAATAATAACCTACAGGGTCACACACAAAGAACGCTTGAAGGAGAAATAATTTAAATTATGAATTTAAATTAAATAAGTAATTTCTTTTAGTTATGATATTAATTAAGTATGACTTAATTAATTAAATAAATAGAATAAATGAATTATTTAAACTAATTCCAAAATTAATAATTAATTAATTAAGTGAGACTTAATTAAATAATTTAGAATTTTGGATTAGTATTAATTATAATTGGATTATAATTAGAAAACTTATTCCTCTCTCTATATAATCTCTTTATGGGCTGATTTAATATGAGAGACATATTTTTACTAAAACCCTAGCAGTTTTGAGAAAAGAGGAAGATAGAGAGAGAGAAGTAGTTTTCGGGTACTAGTACACATCAATCCTTCATGAAAAGTGTTCGTGTGGATACCGTAGAGCGTAGATCGCGAGAGCGGGATACGTGGTGATTAAACAAGTTTTGGACCTCCATTAATCTTCCATTAATGAACTGTTAAAGCTTCTAAAGGTATTTATTATTTATCTCCGAATTCTTTTGTTTTCGCATGAATCCTACGGAGGGTTTCGCTATTTTGATTTATTTTTCGCATTTATTCCGCTGTGTTTGTGCCTCGAAACCCTTCAATGGCATCAGAGCTACTTGTGAAACATTTTAATTCGGTTATGTGCTTAATAGTTTTCGATATGTAAGCATGTATGCGATCTATCATGGTTTTGTATTGATAAAATATGTATATGTTTTTATATATTATGAATATATGATATTCATATGATGTATAATCATGTGATGATTGTGTGTATTGATGTATGTATATGAAACATGTTTGTTCTTATTATGGGAATTGTATTTGATACGAATTCTGAAACCACTGCCATAGATTTTCTGAAATCTGTGTCCGTTATCCGATTTTTATAAACGATATGTGTTTTCTGAATGGAATCTGGTCACTGAGCAATACTGACTTTGTCAGCTCTGCTTATGTTAGCCATTAGATGTTGTTACTGCCCCCAAAATGGTGATTTATTATTTTCTGAAAATTATTTGATTTTCTAAAATTTTGAGTATATGTATGTATATATTATGAATATATGATATTCATGTGATGTATAATCATGTAATGATTGTATGTATCACTGTGTATGTATATATGATATATTTTTGTTCTTGTTATGGGAATTGTATATGATACGATTTCTGAAACACCGTCAAATTTGGTGAAATCTGATTGCTGACTATAATCATATATGAAATTTCCGCATTGATAATTTTCGCAAACGATTGTATAAGGCGTTTGACGTCGTTAAGGGCCTCGAAACAACGATTTATTGTCTTCAGAAATCTGTTTTTAATTTTCTAAAATTTCAAAATTTGTTATATATGATTATATGATATGTTTATATAATCTGAGATATATTATATGTGTTATGTGATAGGATGGTGGATGGTTATGGCCTAAAGACCCATAATATAGTGGTTTCGATTTATGGTTTAGGTTTCTAAATACGACTTGCATGTCGTTTATTCATTGTAATTTAATTATCTCGAATGTAACTCGAGTTCTTCTTGTAATTTTATTAGAATAGTTTTATTTTTATTATTCAATGTAATTATCAATGAAGACTTGCAAGCAAGGAGGCGATCCAAAAGGGGATGATGGAGCAATGAAGAAAGATGACATGTAATAGATAGTATTTTTAAAACCACCATAGACTGACCTTGATATTTTCATTAGCTTGGAAAGATCACATAGGATGGGCCCATAACCAAACACGTTTAATTTACGCACATTACATATATGTATATGATTACATGTATTGGTATGTATGCGTAGATATAATCGAGATGCATGCTTAATATTGATTAATCATGTATGTATTAGATATGACACCCATGCCATGTTTGCTTAAGAAAGATAAAATCTGTAATGATTCAAGATTTTAAAATTGAACAAACGATCATGAGATTTTTGTGTTTATGAAACACAGTATTAAATATGAATTTTCTTTTCTGATATGGGGAGATTTTGTCAAAAGTGGATTATTAATTTAATTCGTAAGGAAGTTGGGTTTTAAGTGAGACCGCTTGTGACTTCTCCGACGACCTGGAAATCAATCCATTGACAAATATTGAAATGAATTATTTGATCAAGGAAAAATTGAGAATCTCTTCATGATGGGATCATGATCGTTAAAATAAACAATAAAAATCCCTAAATACATATTAAGTTAATCAGATGCCTTTCAATGTTTAATACTCGTCAAGATCTAGATTGAGAAGGAGTGAGTTTGCTAAAGAAATGTGCTTTTATCTATTATGGGAAGACGTGATAAGTAAGTGTACTTAGTTTGTTGAAACATTGGGTCTAACTTAACTAAATCATCACAATAGGATTGTGGGTTTAGAGGCATAGAGTTTGGTGAGATTTATTGGATAAATATGTACAAAGGGTTGTTCCACCAAACTTTCCAAGAGTTATATTTTATATAATCGACAAATGTTGTCTACCTAAATAGTCATGTTTTGAGTTTATTACCCAACGCTATCTTAAAACATGGATGAAATATGGATCTTGGCTCACTAGAAAGATTTAAAGAAGTGTTTTCCGAATTAATAGTTAGGGCTATTAGTTTGATAAAAATAGTGAGAGGTATATGGTGATATACCATAATCACTTAAACATAAATAATATTAAATTTGCAATCTAGTTTATTTTATACACTTTAATATTGTAGATATCAAATGATAAATACAAATAACTTCTCTATGCGATCATTTCTTGAGAAGGACAAGTTGACGAGAATATATTTCCTTGACTGACATAGGAGCTTGAGGATCGTCCTCGAACACCACGATGTTAGTCAAATCTCTTCCCCTGCTCTTAAAGTTGAGAATGTAACATGTGCAAATCATAGTGGTTATTGGAAGCAAATTGATGTTGCGACTGATGTTTCATGTCTCATGCTCGCAAATATGTGTGCTGAGCTTAAGAAGCAACACGAGCATATAGATGTTTATGAGACGATTGAGCACAAGATATATTTGAAAATAAAAGGGCACTATACACTTACAAGTAAGGAGAGTGAGACCCGGTTACACCATATGTTCTAAAGATTATAGGGTATAATGAGTACCTTTGATATTTTGGGTTTCCAGATTGGTCTGGAGACTTAGTTAGATTTGATCTCACAATCTTTGGACAAATATTATTCTTAGTTTGTTATGAACAATAAAATGAATAAGATTGGTAAAACACCTATTGAGTTGCTAAGCATATTGAGAACTGCGGAAAGCAATATGATAAATGCATGAATTACTACTATATTGATGGTAAACATAAGGAATGCAAAAGGGAAAGGAAAATGGAAAGGCAAGGTGAAGATTTGATCTAGTTCCGTTGTCAAACCAAAGTCCAATCCCTAAAGCAGACTCTAAAGTCTGAATGAGGTGTTGATAAAGAAGACGATTGTCGCTTCTGTGGAAAATTGGGAGACTGGAAATTAAACTGTCATGCTTATTTGGAAGATCTGAAAAAGATGATCAATAAGGGTCAAGCTTCAGGTATCGGGTTAGAATTGGAGTAAAAGTAATTGCTCTGGTTAGAGGAACTCGTTACTTAACTTTTAGCCTATAAGGAAAATTTAGAACTTGATAATTGTTATAACGTGCTTGCAATTGGCAGAGACATTATTTCAGTTTCTTGTTTGGACAAGAAAGGCTTTTTTCATTTTAATTAAATAACAATAGTTGTTTATTCTATTTTGATTATGAGGTTTATAATGTTGCACAACTAATTAACAATTTATATGTTCTAAAGTGACTCAAATCAAATATTACCTTTGGCACTGTTGTTGAGGTAATATTAATGAGAAATGCATTTCCAGAATACATAAGGATGAATTCATGGATAAGTTTGATTATGAATTATACAAAAGGATACGAATCTTGGTTTATTTGGCAAAATGACTAAAGCTCCTTTTACCGGACATGGTGAAGGGGTCATTGAAAGGGTATGACTTATACATAGTGATGTATGTGATCATATGTGTACGACGACAAAAGGTAGATTTTATTAACTTCATGAAATTTATTAATTATTTTAGTAGATACAGATATATGTATCTTTTGAAGAACTAATCCGAATCATTTGAAAAGTTCAAAGACTATAAAGATGAAGTAGAAAATATCAAAGAAAAGTTTTTTTGATAGGAGGGATCACACCTTGTTGGGCATGGTGCGATCAATGTTGAGTCAAGGAATCTTCCAATTAGTTTCTGGGGTTGCACCCTGGAAACGACTCCACATACACTTAACCGTGTTCTTACTAAATGTTGGTGTAGGTGCCCTAGAGGCAATACAATGTTTATTTTGATAAACCTTTATGTCAATTGATTATTCGATAAACGTATTTATTATGACTTTAATTACTGCGATATATTTGTTAGCATAATAAATGTCCTTAGAATCATGATACACATTATATAGTTTAGTACATGACTTGAACTTGAGATTATATAATATATCATATTCTTAAATGTCCCTAGTCGAGTATTATTATTATAGGACAATAATAATACATAAATAGACTAGTATGTTGTTTGACTGATAACCACATCTCATTGGTTATAAGTACGGGGATACTAAAGTCAATACATAGGTACATGTAGGAGTACATGATACTGGACAGACCCACAGTGAGATTCTTCATGTTTAATAAAGTCATAAGAAAGACTCACAGTGATAATGGTGTAATGATCCTTTGACTTGAGATCATTATATTTCTATACGAGGATTAATATACTTTGACTACATTAAAAGTTACCTTTGACCGGGTGATGATAAAAGTGGACATCAGGTATATCATGAGTCGTATGAGAAATATGAATGATAGATAAAGGATTTAACCCTCCTATAATTAGGAGAGATATTATTGGCCTCTTGATTGAGTGAGACTATAAAATGCATGGTCGTGCTCAAATAATGATTTGTTTTCATAGTCTACTCATGGATCAAGTAAACCCGGATTAAATGTTGAAGAGGATGACTAAATACATGCCTCGAGTTTAATCTATAATATATATGGTTAAAGGGATTATATTACACTGAAACATTAATCACGAAAGGTTTTATCGAATCACGATTTAATTATTATTTAATTGGGTAGCAATGATGTATTACTAGATACCGCTCATTGTTTATAATTTTATTGGAGAATAAAATTATTGCTAATTAAATAATAGCCTATAGGGTCACACACATAGAGTACTTAAAGGAATAATTAATTTAAATTATAGATTTAAATTAATTGATGATTATTTGAATTTTATTATATTAATTAAGTGAGACTTAATTAATTGAAATAATATAAATTCGAATTTGAATTCTGCCATTAATAATTAAGTGTGACTTAGTTATTAATTAAATAATAAAATTCGGTTTTATTATTTAATCCTAAACCTACATGGGTTAGGCTTTGCTGTTATGGGTTGCTATTATGGGCCTATTAACCAACCATTATAAATAGATAATGTAGGGTTAATAGGTATTAGGTTTTTAAGAAAAACGAACCCTAGTAGCAGAAAAGGCAGAGGCAGATTTCGAAATCATCTAGAGGAGGCTAGTACATCCGTTCCATAATCAAGATCGTGAGACGTTCTTGAAGGTGCTCGTGTGGATACCATAGAGGTGTTTTCAAGAGGAAGACACAAGTCGTGAAAGCTAGGATCTCCGTTGAGTTCGTAGTAGTCAAGACCAAACAAAGGTATGATTCCGTTTCACAATAATCAGTCCATGATTATACATGATCCTGCGTTAGGGTTTCGAAATTTTGTTATATTTACGTTTAATCCGCTGCGTTTTATGCCTCGGAACCCAACACTAAAATGGTTCAAAAGACTCCTTATGAGATATGGACTGAGAAACGTCAGTACATGTCATTTATGAAAATTTAGGGATGTGAAGCATTTGTGAAACGTCTAATCTCTGACAAGCTAGGACCAAAATCAGACAAATATAATTTTGTGGGATACCCAACTGAAACAAGGGGTTATTCTTTCTATAATCCTTCCGAGAACAAAGTGTTTGTTGCTTGAACTGCTATGTTCCTTGAGAGAGTTGCTCTCTAAGAAAGATATGGGAGGATAATAGATCTCGATGAAGTTCGAGACCCACATAATAACATTAAACCAATAGAGGAACCTAAGCAGAATGTACAAGAAAATAATACTGCTCAAGAAATACAGGTTATTCGTAGGTCTAGTAGGATTTGCCATGAGCCCGAGATATATTATGGATTTCTCTTGACTCAAGATGGTGATGTGATGCTTGTGGAAAAAGATGAGCCTATCACCTACCTAGACACTATAAACACTCCAGATTCTAAGAGATGGCTGGATACCATTAAATCTGAGATGGAATCCACGTATACTGATCAAGTATGCACTTTGGTTGATCCACCAAAAGGGGTAAAACCTATAGGGTGCAAGTGGGTTTTCAAGAAGAAGATCGACATGGATGGTAATGTACAGACCTATAAGGCACGATTGGTGGCAAAAGGTTTCAAGAAAATTCATGGTATTGACTATGATGATACCTTTTCACTAGTGGTTATGGTCAAGTCCATCAAGATTTTGCTTGCTATAGCTGTTTACTATGACTATAAAATATGGCAAATGGATGTCAAAATTGCTTTCTAAAATGAGAGCCTTGAAGAAGATGTGGATGTGTACATGACATACCCTGAGGGTTTTGTTGATCAAAAGGATGCTGTAAAGGTATGTAAGTTGCGTCGATCCATTTATGGATTAAAACAGTCCTCGAGGAGATGGAAGATTCATTTTGATGAAATAGTCAAAAAGAGTTTGACGTTATTCAGAATGAAGATGAAATTTGTGTTTACAAGAAGTTTAGTGGGAGTCATGTGGCATTCCTAGTATTATATGTTGATGATATATTACTAATAAGGAATGTCATTCCTTCTCTATAAACTATGGAGACTTGGTTGAAAAATAATTTCTCAATGAAAGACTTAGGCGATGCGACCTATATATTAGGGATCAGGATCTATAGAGATAGATCAAGGAGATTGATCGGCCTAAGTTAGAGTACATACATTGAAAAAGTTTTACATTGATTTCGAATGCAAAGAGGCTAAAATGGATATGTCCCAATGTCTCATGGGATAGTGATCTCAAAATAAAATTTGTCCTAAATTATTGGATGATAAGGACCGCATGAATAAAGTTCCATATGCATCAGCAATTGGTTTTATAATATATGCAATGATATGTACTCGTCCTGATGTCTCGTATGCTTTAAGCATCACGAGTAGATACCGGTCTAATCCAGTGAAGGTCGTTGGACGACAGTCAAGAATATTCTTAAGTACTTGAAGAGGACTAAAGATTCATTCTTGTTATATGGAGGAGATGTGAAGCCAGTTGTAAGAGGTTTCAGTGTTGCTGGTTTCTAGATAGACAACGATAATTTAATGTTTCTGTCTGGCTTTGTATTTTATCTATTTTTATTGAAATGTTGTATGCTGGAATGGTTCACAGCAGAGACAGTTGTTGATTCTACAATAGAGCCTGAGTATATTGATGCCTGCGAAGCAGCCAAGGAGGCTGTTTGGGCATGTACTTAGGAGATATCACCTAATTAATGAGATTAATGGTAAAGGAAATATACATATATGTAAAGTGAATACTAATAATAATATTGCAGACCCACTGACTAAGGCTTTGTCGCAATAGAAGCACGAAAGTTACACTAGTTCCATGAGTATTGGATACTTGGGTAATTGGCTCTATTGCAAGTGAGAGATTGTTAGTAATTGTACTCTAGAGACAATACTTTTTATATTTGAAGGATAATATTTATTATTAAGAATTATATTTTATTGATTATTATTTATTTATTATGTTTTATTTACTGCATAATAAATTGAAAGCATAATAAATGTCCTTGGAATTTTGATACGTATTATATATCTTTAAGTATGTGACTTAAAAATGAGATTATATGAATAGTATCTTATTCGTAAAATTTCATAGTCGAGTATTATTATTTAAGGACAATAATAATGCACAAAGACTAGTATGTTCCTTGACATATGACCACATCTCATTGGTCATAGGTATGGTGATACTAAAGTCAAGAACATAAGTGCATGTCTCAATGCATGACACTGGAATGACCCGCTGTGAGATTCTACATGTTAAATAAGTATCATAAGTAATTCTCACTATGATAATGGTGTAATGATCCTTAGACCTGAAATCATTATATTTCTATACGATAATTAATATACTTTGATTACATTAAAAGTTACCTTTGACCGGTTGATGATAAAAATAGACATTGGGTATATTATGAATCGTATGAGAAATATGAATGATCTAGATGGGATTTAATCTTCCTAATTTTAGGAGTGATATTATTGGCCTCTTATTTGAGTGAGACTATGAAATGCACGGCCGTGCTCAAATGTTGATTTGATTTTAATAGTCAACTCATCGATCAAGAAAATAAAGATTAAATTATGAAGAGGATGACATGAGCAGATTTCAGGCAAACCCTAAGGAATCTCATCTCATTGCTGTCAAAAGAATTCTGAGATACCTCAAAGGAACACCTTTCATGGGTTTATGGTACCCTAAAGAAACAGGATTCAACTTAGTTGGATATTCAGATGATGATTTTGCTGGATGCAGAGTGGATAGAAAAAGCACCTCAGAAAGCTGTCAATTTCTTGGACAGAGATTAGTGTCATGGTATAGCAAAAAGCAACAATCAGTTTCTACTTCCACAGCTGAGGCTGAATACATTGTTGCTGGAAGGTGTTGTGCTTAAAGTGCTTTGGATCAGAAATCAACTAGTGGACTATGGACTAGTGTTAGAAGGAATTCCTATCATGTATGACAACACTAGTGTCATCTCAATTATTTCTAATCCAGTCAACCATTCCAAGACAAAGCATATTGATGTCAGGTACCATTTCATTAGGGAACTATGGACTGGTGTGAGAAGAAATTCATATCATGTGTGACAACACTAGTGCCATCTCAATTGTTGCCAATTCAGTCAACCATTCCAAGACAAAACATATTGATGTAAGGTACCACTTCATAAGGGAACATGCAGAAAATGGAGTGAATAAATTATTCTATGTTCCTACACAAAAATAGTTGGCTGATATTTTTACTAAAACACTTGATGATGCCACCTTTAACAGGTTGGTCAATGAAATTGGAATGCTAAATCTTCAGGATAAGTGGCCAAATAAATATATCTTCTCAACTGTTACAACAATTGTTTCACATACATGAAGCAAAATGATTTATCTAAGTGAAATAAAACTTATGTATATTTATAAATATATTAGTTGTATTATTTTCATTATTGTGCATCAAAATAAACTTTTTAAAATAAACTTAGAACTATTTCTGTGTTCCAAGGAAAAACGAAGAAAATTATTATACTTGTGCATTATTAACTAAGAAGTGTGATAATTAAAATTTCAGGAATATTGATCAAACATATTTCTTATTTTAAAATGAATAAATAAATTTTATTTATTTAAGAAATAAGGTTTGAAAATTTTTATTCTATTTTTCAAGTGAAATTAGAATAATCTTTCAAAACTGGAGTTTGTGATTAAGGTGCCATCCTTCTGACTTCTCGACTAGTATAAATTCTTAAGTTCTCGAATAGTTCAATTCTAAGAGTTCTCGAATGTGTTGAGTTCTCGAACAGTTCATTTCTAGAGTTCTTGATCGAGTACTATTGAGAGTTCTCGAATTATCAGAGTTATCGACTACAGTTTGGGTGAGTTCTCGATTGACTTAGTTTTCGAATCATATATACATATTGATAAGAGTTCTCGATCAAATTTAACAGTTCTCTATTGAAATTAACTTTACTCTTTTCTGAGTTCTCGATCACTAAAATCATTTTAAATTCTAGTCGAGTTGTCTAAGTAATATAAATAGCAAAGTAGAACTAACATTTCATTTCTACACTTAATTACAAACTCAAAGAAACCCTTGCACCCAACAGTTACACTTGAACCTTTCTTTTTCTACTCTCTAAAACCATCGTTTCTTCGCTTCACTCTTTCTATACACTACTTCAATGACGTCTTCAAGTTTTAACTCTGTAACAACATGTGTCATTTCTGAAACAAATTTTCTAGCCATTGCAAGAGATGCAGATGTCAAGGCACATTACAAATGTTTCATAAGGTTTCTCATTGATTCCTATCTGAATGAAGCTCTGTTGGCGAACCCCACACTATATCTTGACATTCTTGAACAGTTTTGGATGACCACAAACTGGGAAAATATAGCTTTGGAGGATGATAGGTCAAAAGTGGTTGTCACCTGTAAAATCCAAGGACAAAACATCAGTTTTGATGAAGATGATGTGAACAAAAGTCTGAAAATGCCAATAGAGGAATATTATGAAGAACCTACTGAAAATGATCTTCTAGACTTCCTGGAGTTCATTAGGTATTCTGATACTGTGGAGAAAGGAACTGAGAAGTTCATGCTGGGCAAAAAAACAAAAAGTTCACGAGGAAGGAGTGGTCATTCCTGTTTGACACTATTCTAAGAGTTTTCACCTGCAGAAAAACAGGGTTTGACCAGATAAGCGTCATTGCCATGAAGCTGGCCTACTCATTGGCATACAACCAAAACCTCAATGTTAGAAGGCTAGTTCTTGGGGAACTCATAACTAGGATTCCTAAATGAGGTAATGAGATTTTCTTCCATTGCTTTATTCAATCAATTCTTATTTATAAAAATGTTAGTTTAATTGAATTGCCTGGGATGAACAAACAAAGAATTTGCTACTCCAAATCTATGTCAAAAATCATTTTTTCTACATTGGATAGGAGAACCACAATAAATGTCCCTCTCATAATCACACCTTATATGATGAGTGTATTTGAGGGATATCCACTAGTGTAGCTTAAATATAGTTATCTTGATGCAGTAAGAGGTCCTAAGGTTGCAGAATAACCTAATACACCTAACCCAAGGACTTCTAACCCAACTGCTAACCCTTCCTTGAATCCATTAGATGTCAGTGAACCAACCTCTACATCCTCTCAATAGGATGTAATTGCAAAGAAGAAGAAGAAGAAAACTGTCAAGAAAAGAATGTTAGAAGTAGTTATAGAAAATGAAGATGATATTGATGAGTCACATGTGGAACCTTTGACCAGGAGGAAAAAGATTAAAAAGGTCACAACAGACCACTCTACATCCTCCCAACATGATGTAGAGGTAAACAAGGGATTAAACCTGCTTCTAGATGCACTTTCTCAACAAGGTGCATCTATTGAAACTGGGAGCCAGCCTACTTCATCTTGTAAAGAGTCTGCACCATTGCAAGAACCTACTCCTGTCAATGAAGAAGTTTTAGTAGAAAAGGAGACACATTTTACACACTTAGGGACTTTATTGAAACTTCCCCATTTTCTTAGGGGAGTTGCCAACACTCACTACTACTCACAATCTCTCTTATATTCCTCAAATTTCTTCTCAACCAAATGTGTCTAGCCAAACACATGAGATTGTTGATCATCAGGATTTCTATTTCCCTGGTGAGCCCAATTCAAGTGAGTTGGTGCATGAAACCTTGCTCACCACTCAGGAAACACATCTAGATGGTGAGGGAATGCATTTTGAGGCATATCCTGATGACACTATCAAAACCACAAAGGCTTCAGGAGTCTTTACTTTAGACTTTGTGGTGGCTGAGACATATGCAAGCCAAGTGTCTTCAAAGACATTGGGCAATCTGGGGGACCTCCACACCATGCAAATGGCATCCCCTAGAAATTCCCCAGTCATTCAAAGACTGTCTCCTAGGGAGAATTCACCTGTTCATCCATTTTTTATGAAATCATCTGAGAAATTGGATGATGAAATTGATACTGAAAGGACCACTGTAACAAGTGGCCCTAGCTCTAACTTTATGTCTCAATGGCTGAAGTATGTGCACCATGGCAGTTCTTTAGGACCATCTACTGATGTGCTACTTTCGGAAGAAAAACTGAAAGAGCTTTATGGAGACCAAATGGATGGATTTTACAACATTGCTCAGCAACTCCTCACTGCACATCTACCGAATCAAGATTATTCAGCCATTCTATTGGAATATGCCAAAGATCAAGTCGAGATTAAAGATAAGAATGACCAATCTACTGAAGAAGGTGAAACTAATATAGATGCCTGGTTGGATAAATGTCAACATGTGAGCATGGAGGAGATGCTGCAATGGATGAGGGAAAAATATTTGACTTCTTTTGGGTCATGTGCGAGGACCTTCACTCCATCAGCTATTTATGATTATATTCATGAATCTACAAAAGTTCAACTTCAAATAAACTGTTACCTAGCAAGGGGCCTCCAATATGAAATCACATATCACATAAAGAAAATAGAGAGCAAGATGACTTCCATTGATTATAAGCTAATGACTGGTGGAATGCATGCTTCTAGATCAGAATCCTCCTTGTCCAGGCTCCACATGAAAGAGCTAAATGATAAAATGGAGAAAATGGATAGAACCTTCAAGGAAATGGTTGAAACAAATGTCAACCTTCAACAGAGCCAATCAAAAACAAATGCTATGATAGAGGTTCTTTACAAGGATAGACATCCTGACATGCTACCAAGGGATGTTAAGTTGTATTAAATGAATCCCTTTCAAGTGGATTTATACTATCAATCCAAGGTCAAGGATGAACAGGCTCAAACTTCAACAATTGCTAAACTGGCTGAAAAAGTAGAATTTTTGACTGAAAAATAACTCAATATTTCCACCACTATCAATGAAGTGGTTGCAACTGTCAACTCTCTACAAAAAGAAGTGCACTCCTCCATGGCTACTCAAGGTTTCTCACTCCAACAAGTCTCCAACCAATTGGCAAATATTCAAAGTCTTCTCTCCACAATTCATGTTTCTACTCAAGCTTCTTAAGTTCAAGTTGCTTCTCAAATCAGGCCTACTCATTCCTTATTTCTCAAGCACCAACAAGATATCAACCCTAAGGGGGAGAAGGAAAGAAGGGATGAGATTGAGGCAC
This sequence comes from Oenanthe sinensis, assembly GCA_028671895.1. NCBI lineage: Eukaryota > Viridiplantae > Streptophyta > Magnoliopsida > Apiales > Apiaceae > Oenanthe > Oenanthe sinensis. The sequence continues at coordinate 28,398,102 of CM053801.1, forward strand.
AAAGGCAAATAGTTGTCCTAGCCATTCTAAGACAAGAGGTGTTGAAGCCCTGTGTAGACAAGGAATTTCTATTTGAGTTAAACCATCTCAAAGAACAAGTTAAGGGTCATCATTGGGAGTACAAAAAGATACTGGAAAATGATATCATAACAGTAAGGGGAGTTAAGTATAAAAAGAATGGACAGGTGTGCAAAGAGCCAATAGTGCAGATGGAATCTGGCTATTTCAAATTATCTATTGGGATATTTCGACACCTATCATATACTGAATTGGAATGCTTACCAAGGATGTTGAAACAGTGACCCAGGAAGATGAGGAATTAAAGAAAATTGTCTTAGGTCATCTCCTGCCTATCTATCTTCCTGAGGCCTACTGCAATCCAGATGGAGTGTTCTGTATGACAAAGGCAAGCAAGCTAGCACACTTAATGCTCAACAAACATTTGAACCAAGGAAATAGAAATCAATTCATGAGTCTGATTGATCTGCTAGAAAATAAACCTGGCAAACATGAAGAAGACAAAGTGATTTTGGAGAAGCTGAAAAAGTTTATAAATGATCGAGTATCAGAATTTGCAAGAGAAGAATTAAGAAGAAAGAAGAAAGATGATGAAGACAAAGGTTAAGGAAAGAAAGACAATCAATCTGCACCTAGGAGTGATAAGGGTGAAAGGAAAGATGACAAGGGAAGGAAGGATAGAGATGATAAGTCAAAAAGAAATGAGTCTGTCAAGGACAAGAAATATGAGAGGAAAAAGCCATCCAAGCAGCAAGTTGTTGGTATTCATACTAGTGTACTTACCCAAATTCAGGATACAAATATGACTCCAACAAATAAAAACCAAATAACCTAAGAGATATCTTATCAAGGTGACTGCCCATGGAGTGATAAGGAAGGAAGTTGAGAAGAATCACATCAAGAGATTGAAGCCATGTCAATAGATAAAGGTCAACACTGCTACCACTACAAGATTCAATAAATCTACTAGCTAACTGTTAGTTAGATGTCCTAAATGGAGAAAGTAGGTCAGTGTTCCTGACAAAGGTCTACAAATTAAGCCTATTCAATAAATTGCTGAAATTGATAAAGTAAAGATCAAGCAATGGAAGAAAAACAGAATTATCAAGGTTAAAACAGGGACAAGAGAATTTTTGTTACCAATGTTGATGGGGAAAGAGGCTTTCATCATGACAACTTAAATTCAACCACCCATGACATTAAGAGAGTGATCAGTCTATTTGACAAAAGATGCATGATTAACAAATTGAATATAATGGAAATGGCTGAGTACTTGGCTAAGAAGTACCAAAAGAAAATTGATAAGATCAAGTACTTAGAGGAGATGGCAGAAAAGAAGAGAAATGAAGAAGAAAGAATAGAAAGGTTGTCTGAAGAACTGAGAAGATATGGAAAGTGTAGAGTATTCAAGGATCCTGATAGAGTTGAATTTAAGGCAAAAAATGAGGAAAAAATCAAAATCAGATTCAAGTTTATTCATGACTACCCTATGCACACCCTCAAAATTGCTGACATGTTAAAAGATGCAATTCTAATTGAAAAAGTCATGTCCAGACAACAGATCCTTCAGGCAATTGAAGAAATCAACATAAGGCAAGAGGAAAGAGAGATATGATCATGTCAATCATCAACAATAATAAAATAGGTAGGCTTGATATCTTGTATTAATTTATGAAATTTATTCTTTCCCATATTGGGGGAGATTGTTGGGCCAAATCAAGCCTACTTTATGTAATTGTCTGTCTTACTCTAACATTTTTGTACTTCTATAATATGTTAGTGACTTAGATAATTTGATGTATTGTTGCAGTTAGAAGTGTAATCAAATTATAATTCCATGATGTAATCTAAAGCCAAAGAATAAAGTCTGTTAGAAGATTCAAGTTGAATCATGCAACTAGACAAAGAAGGCTACTTGAAGAATAAGGAATGCAGCTTGGAAATTCTTCTAAGGAAAACAGGTCATTCGAGAAGTCATAACATTCGAGAAGTCAAATGTGCAACTGGTCGAGAAGTCTCAAAGTGCTCATTGGCTTAGTATTCGATCGAGAAGTGCCCATTCGAGAAGTCAGGATATTGAAGTCAATCGAGTAGTGTGAAAAAATGCCATTCGAAAAGTCCAGTAAATCAATTCGAGAAGTCAGCCAAAAGAGCATTCAAGAAGTGATATAGCTGAACCAATCGAGAAGTCTCAGTTTCAAGTGATCATTCGAGAAGTCTAGTCAAATTGAGAAGTCATCAAATATAGTACGGGATCGATAAGTCTAGACATTTGAGAAGTAAGCCATACAAGGACTAATCGAGAAGTCACAGCCTATACTCAATCGAGAAGTCAATCACCATGACTTCTCAAAGCAATTTCAACAGAGTACTCGATTGTTCTAAAGAACTATTTTCAGGGAGAATTTTAGAAGAACAAGACAGATAATTTGCAGCTCTGTCTTTACAGGATAAGTCAAATCTGTGAAGATAGAGACAAGTCTACAATGAAGCTGGGAAGATAGTCAAGACAAATGACAGAAGATATAAGGCTGAACATAGTAGACTATCAAAACAAGTGTTAGCTAGGAATAGATAGTAGTAAAATGTAAAATATTTGTTGTCTATTTCTAGTTTTAGCGAAACTGTCTTTTGTGAGCATGTGCCATAGGACATGTTGTCTATATATTTTATGCACAGCCTCATTAGATAGTGTCTTTGAATTTGTATCAAGTATTTGTATCTTGTGATCTTCCTAGAACAAGAAGCTGAAATTCAGTTTGAATTTCAGATTGTAGCAAAATTCATTCTAATACAATTAGATTAAAAGTTACATCTTGTATTTACTTTACTTATTGTTATATACTTTTGTAAACACTTAGCTTGTTTCAACAGATTTTAACTCAGTCAATTAAATAATTCATCACATTTCAAAAAGGGTTAAAAATCTTTGAAGTATACATTCACCCTCCGTAAACTTCTAGGAATCCCTATTCCTAATAATTACAAATAGGCCTAGTCATATGCCTTTCAAATTCAGTTCTCTTGGCTTTTATTGACATAGACTTTTTCCTTTTAAGAGTTTCATAGTCAAGCCCAACTCTAACCTTCGAATTTTTCTGGTGTTTTTCATGAAACCCTTATAGAACTACAAATGAGTTTTGATAAGATTTTATTTTCAGTTTATTCGCAGAGATTTGATCTCTTAAGAACTTTTCAATCTGTTCTAAGTAAGTAATATTATTTTTCAATTACTCATTCGCTTGTTCCATGGATTGCATATTAACCACGAATAATTCTAGATGTTCATTCTTAATAGACAGTTCATCATTGGCTTTCAACAATCTATCAATTTCCTCATAAGCAACATTTATACTAGTATGTATATTAAACATCTTAACACTTAATTCTTTCAAAGTTTTCTTATATTGAGATTTTGACATTTTAATAGAAGTTAGGATCGGTACCTGATTTGTTGAGGCTGATGCTCCTTCATCTGATTTGGCCATGAGTGTCAAATTCCCATATTCTTCTTCTTCATCCTCATCAGTGTCATCACAATTATAACACCTTATTTTTGACCTTTCAATAGATCCAGTTTTGTAACCTCCTTTGAAGTTGCTCTGGAGAGCTTTGCCTTTGCTTGAAGAGCCAAAGTTTGGTTTTAGATTGAAGCTTTTTTTCTTAAACCTCAAGTTTCCAAACTTTCTAGCCATGAAGGCCATAGATTTGTTGCCCATGCTCTTCAATCGTGTAGAACTCATTTTCATCAGATTCTCCTTTGACAGGTTCTTCTTCTTCATTGTCTGTTTCAACACTTTCTTGACTCTTCATTCTTTGGCTTATAGCAACTATTTCCATCTTTCCTAGTTTTTTGACAATTAGGGCACTAGAGACAGTTTCCATCTTACTTCTATTTCCTAAAATTGGCTTCTTTTGAAAGTACTCTTGTTCATATGTCTTCAGTATCCCATATAAAGAAGTAATAACACCTGAAATAGATAGCTAGAGTCCAAAATTCTCCCTAAAAGTTTGAAAAAGAATGGATCGGCACATCCAAATAAAGAATATATATATATATATATATATATATATATATATATATATATATATATATATATATATTTAGTTATTGAGCCGTAAAGAATAAATTTAAAGATAAAGTTTTATATGATTAGGGCTTTTCAATCCTTGCACAATCTTTCCATTAACCCTAAATTGTAAAATATTAATATTTTGATATAATATGTATATAACCAAATACGAGTTGAACTCTATGTTTCTTTTTTGAATAATGAATTGTCTAATTTTTTGGAATACATAAATATATTATATATATATATATACATATTCAACTAATACTTATTTTTAGTTTTATAGACCCTATAATAATATGTATATATATTTTAAAATGTTTTTAAAAAACTGATTGGTTTTATAATTTTTTTAACTAAATTGTGCCCACAAAATTTTGGGCCCCGGGCGGTAACCCCGCCCCCCATCAGGGCAGACTCTGATTACTCCCTCCGTCCCAATTTATTTGTCTTTTTTGTCTTTTTATGTTTAAATTGACCTAATTTTGACTGAAAATTTCATATATTATATGATTAAGAAAAATTATAAAAATTATATTGTTAGAAAATATATATAATTTACTTTAAAATATAATTTTCAGTTTTCTTAAATTATAAACTAATATTTTTAAATTATTTCATTTTGAACACAAAGAGTCAAATAGTAAAGATAAATTGGGACATAGGGAGTATAACTATATTACTGGAGCACAATTCCTTACCAATATAACAAATATTAGAATTTTTTATTTAATACTGGCTTATATCCCGTGCGATATACGGATGAATTTTTTTAATTTTATAAATATTTTTATATGATTTGAATTTATTTTTATTTATATAATAATAATTTAAACTTTATTTAATATTATATGTATATATTTTTATATAATTTGTTTGTATTTATATTTTAATAGAATAATATTTGTGTGTTCTGTAAAGAGAAGTATTTTAGTTAGAAAATTAATGTGAGATATTTTAATTAGGGGATTAATGTTAGATATTTTAATTAGGAGATTAATGCGAGATATATTAGAGTTAGAGATTAATATTTTAAAATTAGACCCGATAACGAATCAACTATCCGGTCGAAATACCAACTGCTACCAAATTTTCAATGTTTAGGCGGTAATAATATAGTATAGATATGTGCAGTCGGAGATGATCTATTATAATTAAAGTGTTTTAGAAATTTAGATTTCAAATTTTCGTGCGACTCTGAGGCCAGTAGAACTGACACGTGTGATATTTGGATTGTGCCCTGCTAGTCTGCTACTTCATCTACCTTAAAACCGAATGGTGTGCTCATACGGATCAATTTTTCAATGGTAGGAAGTCATCTTCGAAATGGTGCGATTCATGCGAGGTATATAGGCACTGTTTGGGAACTCTTATACGATCTTTATAAGTTGGAAAATACATACATTTCTTATCCCATAATAACGTAGACTCAGTTGATTATGCCTCACTCCCCCACCCATCATTATTCACTTCATTTTCTCCATTCGATCCCCCAAATATGATAAAATGAACTCCAACGTTCACTCTCCATCCTACGTTATTCTGATAAAATGAACTCCAACGTTCACTCTCCATCCTACGTTATTCTGATAAAATGAACTCCAACGTTCACTCTCCATCCTACGTTATTCATTAGTGATTGCACAAGTTATCTCCTATCGCTGTAGACGTAACACATTAATCCCTAAACGCCTAACTTCTTCCCCTGATTAACAATATTATGCATTTTACGAGACCAATTTGCATCATTTCTTGCATAGTTTGATCAAACTCGCATGTATAGACAGGGGTTATAGACTATTTTAGTTGTGATTAAATAAAAACCTACTCAATTTGTTATAAGTTTATATTGAATAATATGATCCTGGTAAATCAGCCTCTAATACCTTGAGGTTTTAGGAGAAGTGATAACTTAATATGGTATCAGAGCACTGGTTGTAGGAGGTCTCGAGTTCGAATCCCGCCTACCCAATATTCTCATTTATTAAAATATTAAAAAGGACGAAGCACCTAGTGATCCAAAAATATCGCTTGATCTTCTCCTCATGACCCTCACCTTTATGGCACCCTATTACCCCCTCGAACTATACAATTTATTAGCATTTAAATCCTCCCAAATGCATTAAACCTGGTCCCCGGACATGGAAAACTCGATCACAGAAAACATATAATTCATTTGTTCTGCACGCGTCTACTGGCTTTTGAATGACGGTATGAATGCTATAAAGTTTAGTGTGTAGCTTGGTAATGGGTTCTGTGAAGTGAGGGCATGATAGCTTTTCTAGTAACGTGTAAAGGGCATTCCTCCTCCATAAGAAAATATACGCGAACGTGTATCAAACCTGAATATGAGTAATTACAGATGTATATGCATAACCAATGCAGAATAAAATAGAAGATGTTTATAAAACTAAGCAATGCATACAATGAAATAGAAGATGTTATGAAACATAATTCAGCTGCTACTCATGGTCACTCAAGGATATTATGTACTTATTGACCTCAATCTGTTCGTGGATATTGTCTGCACATTATGTTATGCATGTTGTTTATTTTGTAGTTCATCATATTTGCTGCAGTCCAAGGTCTTGGATGATGACTAGTTGTAGAATTTGTAGTCTTTAGCGCTCAGAATAATATTCCTTAGCCCTCCGATAGGCGATAAAATCATCAGAAGTAGGCCGAGAACAATGCAAACCTGAAAGCCATCAAGCGAAAACAGATTGTGAATATCAAAAACTTAACAGACTGAATTTAAGATTTTATAGCATATTTTACCCAATTAGCAAACCAAGAAAAGCTGAACTTCTTTGGTTTAACGATAGCGAGCCACATCACGCAAGGGAGCTGGAAGACAAATTATGGATGTGAGATTAGTATTTCTACTAAAATTTTCAGGATCCGCATGCCACTTGAAAAATCTATGTAAAAATAATAGTTCTTACAAAGTAAGTTGTTGGGGCAAAAGCAAACCCTCCAAAAAATCCAAGGAGACCACCGAAGAATGGAAATGTGATTGCGACAAACATTGTAAACGCTGGAAGCAAGAAATAAGTATCATGTATGTAATTGGATGTTTCTGGCCCTAAATCAAAATGACTTTAGTAATGCAGTGACTGGATTTACTAACCAACATATGTGTTTCGTGTGATAAATCGAAGTAGTAGACTAGGCTTGAAGTGCAATTTTTTCACCAACAACGTTTCTATCATGTCGAAGACAGGCATTGCATATATCTACATTCAAAGATCAGAGAGAACTTGGTGAATAGAACTGATGTGCATGAAGAGTTAGATCACTTAATATGTTAGGGAATTTACTCCACCTGATAACTTCCAATAACGTGGATGACAACAAACATGTTAGCTGCTGCAATAAGCCATGCAGGTTTTTCTAAAGAGATAAGGATATTGTCCTCGACAGTGTTTCCAAACATTTTGTAGCCTATCAGCGCTACTGGAAAATAGCACAAGGCTACAACAAAGTATGCAACCATCACTCCTTTCCACATGGGCCCTTTGGATTGCTTCTCTGGGGTTGAAGGTATTGTTGCCTGTATCTCCAGTACCACATTGTGTCCTGCATATGCAAAAGCTACATCACCCAAGGCAGTGAAGAAGTTAAAGACTGTTCCCGAGGTGGATTTAGATTTGTAGCCATATTCAACATTTGGTTGGACTCCTTTGTGGAGAGAAGCTGACCAAGCAATTGTGGAGTAACTGTACAATACCAACAACAAGATGAGCCTATATAAGACAAGGAAGTGGAAAAACAAGTGATCATAATGGAAAACCGATGCACAAAAAGATGAGGTTTACGTCAAAGACATGACTGCAGCTGCCAAAGAGACCCCAGAGATAGAGTTGAAGTTGGGGAGATGGGATAGTACAAAATGAACTGAAGCGAAGATCATTATGAAGAATGTGACTTTAATTTCCTTGCAACCAGGACACACGGTTTCATGGAACTTCTTTAGAGATTTTCCTCCCGTGACCATGTATACTATATTCACACCAACCTCAACTATTAACTGTTGTGGTACCACTATATAAAGGCCAAGCTTTTCACCAAATGCATGCTGGCCTAGTTCATGGTATCTATCGAATCGTTTCCCAGGAACCATTTCATGCATTTCAACCATTTGCCAGAGGGTGTACAAAGTAATGACCCAGGACAAGATAAGTATCACAATACCAGGTCCCCTGCATTAGGATCAGATAAACATCTCTAAATTAATCAAGAAACTTTGTTTCCATTTGATAAACCGTATCAGCATATTAAGTCAAAGGGATACTTTATAAAATTCCAAAGATAATCCTAAAAAAACTTCTTTTAATGTTATGGGATCAATATTTATGCCAAGGAAAACAAATAATCTTCCATTGCATGTTATTATGAATCTTTAGATAAGTTTGTGCATAATATTTGGTTTGAAATCAGTTGCTGTATTTTGAACTCCTGAATTCTTTTTACTAACCATCCAAGAGCTGCCATAGCATAAGGTAGACTTAGGACTCCGGCTCCAACCATAGCAGTGACATTGTGGAAAGCTGAGTACCACCATTTTGCATTTCTTGATGAGGTGATTGGAAGCCAATCATCGATTGCCTTTTGTTCTGCCGTCTTCTCTGCTGCTGACTTCTCAACCTTGAATTAGTATCAAAATTAAATTTAATAGATATATCTATATGGAAAATTTTGCATGGAATTAATCAGTGGCTAATATGACCAGATCAAGGTGAAAATTTCAGGCAATCCCTCAAGTAGACCTCGATCGCAAAAGGGAAGCAGAAAACATCCAAGAAAATGGAAGCCTACTTCAGCTTGTTAAGCTTGTAAATTAAAAGTGATTGCATGAATCTCCAGTAAGGAGGAGTGCATTCTTAACAATTTCTGTTTCCAAGTTCTAACTGCTCGTGATTGTAAATAATGCCTGTAAAATCTTTTTCTTTTATATATCTGTATTTTACTATTGATACTTTTGATGCGATTATAAACTGTAACAAATATGTTGCGTGACATAGCTTAGGAGCCAAAAAAAGTAAAATAATTTTAGCAGATTATAAGAGATAAAACCTACAAAGCAAATATGTTTATATCTATGTCAACAGAAGAACATAAAACAAAAAGAGTTTACTTTCAATGGTACATGAGAGTTTGCTTCTGATGGGGCAGAAGCAGCATATGATTTATCGTCCTCTGATAAAGCTTGAGTTCCCATGGTTATAACCAAAATAGAAGTGAAAAAAGTCAAGGAGAAAACAAAACGATCGCTGTATTTACTTGCATTATAGTTATATATAAACTTGGGAACGATAAAATCCGTGTGAACAGTTGTACAATATAGTGACTTGCCGTATGTACCATGGTCTAAGGTAGAAGAATAATATAGAGCAAATTAGATTAATGACAATTGTGTTTCCTTTTGTTTTTTCCCTTAACTTGTAGCTAGTTGGAGAGGGATCTTCTACTAAACAAATGAAGAAACCAAGTCTCTGTGCTTTGGAAGCTGAAAGCTATTGAGATATAAACCAATTTTAAATTTCATTCTTGCTAACTATGAAGCAAACAAGTAATGATTAGGAAGCTTACACCAATGCTACATTCTTAGTGTCTTGTATTGAAACAGACCTTAGATATGTACATCATCTAAACAATGCAAGTATGGTGAATCTATAATAATGTTATAAAATGGAAGTTCATATGCTTACGGATCTTTTTATTATATGATTACACTTTGTCTTCTGATTTACATCCTCTTGTCTTTTACATGTCATGAGGATTAGACAAGGGGGTCATTTCTTGAAGGGCTATGCAATATGGAAGTACATGCTAATCACTATTTATAAAGACGTCTGATATAAGTGGTTGCAGCGAGATTTACAAAGTTATTTTCTGTAATATCCCGTTTTTATATATATATGTTAATTATATAATTAAAACTAATTATATAATTAATATATGTATTTTGCTTATTCTATTAATAATTGGAATATGAATAATAATAATATTAAATGTTATATTATTATTCTACTTTTATTACGTATTTGAGAAATAGAATAATATATATACAAATTATATGTTATTGTAAGTCTATTCAACGTAACTTGTACTAGAGTCGCACTTGGAGACTAGGGTTTGGGAAGAGAGCAAACTTTAGAAGGGATTTCTTGTATTCTTCCATTAATCTAAGGTGAGGGTTTTGATTTCCTCTTCTCCATTCCCATATCATGTCTGTCTTCCTATTTGTTTATGCTGAAATTCGTATATGATAAAATCTGCAACTCAGACCTGTTGTAAAATCCATAACTGATTCGTTTGTAATCGGAATTCGTTGATTCTTGACATTCTGGAAAGCTTGTTTCGATATCTACAATTTTTATCGAAGAATATTCTGTGAAATCAGGGTCTAACTGTGTCCAAAATTGTGTTTTTTGTTACCCTTTAGTTTTATGTCAAGGACACTTTTTCGTATATTCAAAAATTCACTATAAATCGTTCTTACGTCGAACAATTAATCGTGATATCAATCTGGAAAGCTTGAGATATATTCTTCCGTTCTTAGTTATACCCATTAGATGCTTTAAATGATTTAAATGCCTAAACTGACTTACAAAAATTCGGGATTGTTTATATTTTTCTGTAGAGTTGGTTCATATTCAAAAATTCATATCTCTTTTGTTATTCGTCATAAAATTGTGATCTTTATCAGTTATGAAACCTCTGCAAATGCTCTTTAATTGTCTAGTTATAATCGAATCGATATCAGATTGTTTTATTTGTCTAAATCGGCTTTTAACATGCTTGGTCCTCAATAATTTTTATTGTGTTACTTGAACTTCTAAAATTCATAACAAATTCATTATTTGTTTGTTTTTTATGAATCTTATCATTCTGGAATCCTTGTTGAATATACTTTAACTCTCTAGGTGATCATGTTTCCAGAATTTTAGTCCATCTGCTGTTAAAATTCGAATTACCATAAGTTATGAACTACTAACCTTTTTCAGCATTCGAATTGCTTTGTTCATTGGTATTCGATGCATTGTTTCTGAATCCCTATATTCTTGAACAATTATTAGTTATTTTAGATTATGATTCGATATCTTTAATATTTGTTCATTTTCCATCAGTTTATATAATGATCATTACTTACGAGTGATTGGTCCGAAAATGATTTGGCTCGGTTATCGGGAACTACTAGGATAATGTTTTCTTAGTAGAAGTTTATGGACTTTATTAGGCATGTTTACATGCAACCTAAGGGTGGCTCCTTGTGAAACGTCTTTGCATACCAGTATTGCATTTATATTAGTATTTGTATTTCATATTCGTATTCGTATACTACATGATCACATTATTTGTCATCCGTTATTAAAAATTGATTTATTGGTTGTATCACAATCATCCATCGTATCTTTCATATATTTTTGCTTTGATCATATATTCATTATTGTATCCATCGTTGTACTTTTTATTGTTTACTTTTGGTCCCTTCGGCCACCTCACTGAGCTTTGTTCGCTCACCCATTTCTTCTTTCATTCCTTCCTCAGGTATTGATGATTAGTTTCGCGGTGAGGATGGGGTAGCTTTGGGTAGACGATCATTAGTAGTTTCATTAGTTCATGATTGGAGTAAACTGGCAAACTTTAGACCCTCGTTAGTTTGAATTGGTACTCTCATTTTGTTTTGCATCCTAGTACTTTCGAAACTCTATTGTTTTTAAGATACGAATTTTATTAGGTAATAAGAGTAGATATGATGCCTTTTAGACTTATTAGAAATTGTGGTTTTCTTATATTAATTCGTCATATAGCTTCCGCACTTTGATTTTAGATTGATTATCAGCATTAAGGTCGCGCCTCAGAAATGGGGTATGACAGAGTTGGTATTCAGAGCCTAGGTTCCGTCCATTGACTAATAGGCAAATATTTGGGGTTTGGGCGTGTGATAGAGTGAAACGCGTTATTTGTTTATAGTTTTCCGATTATCATTATTATGTTGTTACTAAATTCTGTTATGTGTTTCTTATAGATGCCTCCTAGACCTAATCCAGAGAATGAGTTGACTTTTGCTGAGACTGTTCGTCAATTCTTTCAATTGAAACCGCCATCTTTTAGCATAGTAGTTGATCCCACAGAAACAGAGGCTTGTCTAAACAAGATTGAAAAGTATTTCAATGTGCTCAGGTGCACTGATAGGCAAAAAGTTGAATTGGCAGTTTTCAAATTGGAGGGTGATGTAGAACAGTGGTGGAGAATGATTCAGCGCACTAGAACCAATCAACAAATTAATACCATGAGTTGGAGACAGTTTCGGGATTTGTTTCTTGAGAAGCATTTCCCATCAAATGTGAAGGATAATATGTACAGAGATTTCACCAGGTTAGAACACGGGGATGACACAGTTACTAAGTATGAGCAGAAATTCTCCCATTTAGCTTGTTTTGCTCCTTTACTGATTGCTACTGAGGGTGACCGCATTCGTAAGTTTGTTGATGGTTTGAGGTTCCGAATTCAATATAATTTGATTAATGCTACCATGGATACTTATTCTGATGCTGTTGACAAAGCAATGAGGTTGGAAAGAATTTTGGAAGCTCATTCACCATGGAAAGGTAAAAGGAAGGATAAAGATGATGATAATTCAGTACAGAACAAAGGGAAGGTTTAGAACAAGTAGAATTATAGGAATAATAAACCAAATCAGAAAGGCAATCAGAAAGGGAAGACATATGATCAGACTTCAAAGAACTGTGAGACTTATGGCAGGTTTCATGGCACGCGTGCATGTTATCGTATCACTGATGCATGTTTTAACTGTGGTGGAATAGACCACAAGATTAGTACTGGTCCTAAGCCTCTTCGCCATCAGAATGATGATCATAATTAGGAAAAAAGGAAGCAGACTACTAATAAAAGCGCTCAGAAATCACAGGTTTCAGGAAGAGTTTTTGTTATGATGGCTAGAGATGCTACTGCTTCTAATGATGTAATCACCGGTATTATTTCAATCAATCAACTTACTTGTTATGCCTTATTTTATCCTAGTGCTACGCATTCTTTTATTATTCCTACATTTGCATCTTTGTTGGGTTTTGAGTCTCAACCATTAGACTTTGATTTGACTATAGACTCTCCATTGGGTAATTGTTTTGCTCTGTCTCATGTGGTTAAAGATTGTCGAATATCTTTATCAGGTCATATATTATCTGCCAATCTTATCTTATTAGACATCCGTGGTTTTGATTTGATTCTGGGCATGGACTGGTTAGCTTCTAATTACGCCACTTTAAATTACTTCTCCAAGATTGTTAGTTTCTCTTCTCCTTGTACATCTTCCTTCCAGTATCAAGGAGTTAGACCCTTCTCTTCTTCGAGTTTGATTTCAGTGGCCAAAGCAAAACGGCTTATTCAGAAGGGTTGTGTTGGGATGTTGGCTCTCATTGAGGAGACAAAGGTATCATCTTCAGTTATCAGTGATGAACCTATTGTCTCTGAATTTGTTGATGTTTTCCCAGATGATCTTCCAAGCATACCTCCGGATCGAGATATTGAGTTTGGTATTGATCTTGTTCAGGGAGCACAACCAGTTTCTAAAGCTCCTTATCGAATGTCTCCTTCAGAATTGTGAGAACTTAAAGATCAGCTACAAGATATGCTAGATAAAGGGGTAATTAGACTGTGTGTATCTCCTTGGGGTGCTCTTGTCTTATTTGTCAAGAAGAAAGATGAAACTATGCGGTTGTGTATTGATTATAGAGAGCTCAACAAAATCACTATAAGAAATAAATATCCACTTCTGAGAATTGATGATTTGTTTGACCAATTACAGGGAGCTTGTTACTTCTCAAAGATCGATTTGAGGTATGGGTATCATCAGCTTAAGGTGAAGGAGCAAGATATATGCAAGACAGCTTTTCGAATATGGTATTAATATTATGAATTTTTGGTGATGTCTTTTGGTTTAACTAATGCTCCGGCTGCTTTTATGGATCTGATGAATATGGTTTTAAACCTTTTCTTGATCAGTTCATTATTGTCTTTATTGATGACATCCTCATATACTCTACGAGCAAAGAGGAAGATGAAAAATACTTGAGATATGTATTGAACACACTTCGTGAAAATAAGTTATATGCTAAATTTTCAATGTGTGAATTCTGGTTGGAACAGGTTTCATTTTTTAGGCATGTGATAACGAAGGAGGGCATATCAATTCATCCAGAAAAGATTTCAACAATAGTGAATTGGGATAGACCAAAGACTGCCATAGAGGTTCGTAGCTTCTTGGGTTGAGCAGGATATTATCGTCGGTTTGTTGAAGGGTTTTCTGAAATAGCCTTACCACTTACTTGATTGACACAAAAGAAGGTGAAATTTGTTTGGTCAGATACTAGTGAAGAAGCCTTTCAGAAATTAAAGTCAAAGTTAGTGTCGGCCCCAGTGTTGACGCTACCTTCGGATACAGGTCGGTTTATAATTTATTGTGATGCTTCCAAGTTTGGATTGGGTTGGTTGATGCAAAATGAGAAGGTAATTGCTTATGGCTCAAGATAGTTGAAGTCTCATGAGAAAAATTATCCTACTCACGATCTTGAGTTGACTGCAGTTGTGTTTGCTTTTAAAATATGGAGACACTATTTGTACGGAGATACTTGTGATATTTACACTGATCACAAAAGTCTTAAGTACATCTTCACTTAAAAAGAATTGCACATGAGACAATGTCGCTGATTAGAGTTGTTGAAAGATTATGACTGTAATATTATGTATCATCCATGAAAGGCTAATAAGGTAGCTGATGCTTTGAGTCGTAAGACTTCGGGAGTAATAGCGGCATTGTTTATAGATGAACAGAAACTACAGTTAGAGTTGGAAAGTTTTGATGTAGAACTCCGAGTGCGTGAATCTCATGCTAATGGAATATTAACACAGCTTGAAGTCCAACCTTCATTGATAAAGAAAATCAAAGAAACCCAACTTGTGGACAAAAAATTGATTGAAATTGTGAATGGAGTTCAAAAAGATACGCACACTGATTTTAAGGTAGATGATTATGGCATTGTATGGCTTGGTTCAAGATTGTGTATTCCATATGATGTTGACTTGAGGAAGAAAATCTTGACTGAGGCGCACTCTTCTAGTTTTGTAATACATCCAAGTAGTACTAAGATGTATCAAGACTTGGAGGGATATTTTTTGTGACCAGGTATGAAAAAGGACGTGGATGAATTTGTTGAAAGATTTTTAGTTTGTCAACAAGTAAAAATTGAGCATCAAAGACCTTGAGGATTATTAGAGCCACTAAAGATTCCACTGTGAAAATGGGATGAAATATCCATGGATTTTGTTTCAGCACTTCCTCGCACTCTTAAGGATTTTGATTCAATATGGGTTATAGTTGACCGGTTGAGTAAGTCAGCACACTTCTTGCCGATTCGCACTATATATAAGATGGATCAGTTGACTAAATTATATGTTAAAGAGAGTGTAAGGTTGCATGGAGTACGCATGGAGTACCGAGAACTATTGTATCAGATAGAGATGCACGATTTACTTCCTGGTTTTGGAAGAGTTTTCAGAAAGCTTTGGGGATGAATTTGAACTTTAGTATTGCATACCACCCGCAATTAGATGGTCAAACTGAATGCAGAATTCAAATATTAGAAGATATGCTTAGAGCGTGTGCCATCAACTTAAAGGGTTATTGGGACACCAATTTACCATTGGTTGAGTTTATTTATAATAACAGTTATCAGTCTAGTACAAAGATGGCTCCATTTAAGATATTGTATGGTAGAAGGTGTCGAACACCTTTATATTGGGATGAAATTGGTGAGAAAGCACTTCTTGGACCTGAATTAGTACAAGCCACAGTTGATAAGATAAAGTTAGTGCGTGAGAATCTCTAAATTGCTCAAAGTCGACAAAAGAGTTATGCTGATGTACGACGAAAAGCTTTGGAGTTTAGTGTTGGTGATCATGTTTTCCTCCGAGTTTCACCATGGAGAGCAATGGAGCAATTTGGTAAGAAAGGAAAACTTAGTCCTCGTTTTGTTGGTCCGTATGAGATATTAGAGAGTATTGGTCCCGTTGCTTATCAAGTTGTTTTGCCTCTTGATTTGTCATGTATTCATAATGTGTTCCATGTCTCTTGTATTCGTAAATATCATCTGGATCCATCACATGTGCTTAGTTATGAACCAAATCAAATTCGTGATGATTTGTCCTACGATGAAACTCCAATTCAGATTTTGGATCACAACGATAAGGTATTGAGGAAACAAACCATTCCATTAGTTAAGGTGTTGTGGTGCAATCACGCAGTCGAGGAAGCGACTTGGGAGATTGAGAAGGATATACATGAAAAATATCATGAACTTTTCACACAAGGTACGTGTTAGTTAAATTTCGAGGACGAAATTTTTATAAGGGGGGAAGGATGTGATATCTCATTTTTATATATATGTTAATCATATAATTAGTTTTAATTATATAATGAATATATGTATTTTTCTTATTCTATTAATAATTGGAATATGAGTAATAATAATATTAAAGGTTATATTATTATTCTACTTCTATTAGGTATTTGAGAAATAGAATAATATATATACAAATTATATGTTATTCTAAACATATTCAACGTAACTTCTACTAGAGCCGCACTTGGAGACTAGGATTTGGGAAGAGAGCAAACTTTAGAAGGGATTGCTTGTGTTCTTCTATTAATCTAAGGTGAGGGTTTTGATTTCCTCTTCTCCATGCCCAAGTCATGTTCGTCTTCCTATTTGTTTATGCTGAAATTCATATATGATAAAATCTGCAACTCAGACCTATTGTAAAATCCATAACTGATTCGTTTGTAATCGGAATTCTTTGATTATTGACATTCTGGAAAGCTTGTTTCGATATCGACAATTTTTATAATGAATATTCTGTGAAATCAGGGTCTAACTGTGTCCAAAATTGTGTTCTTTATTATCCTTCAGTTTTACATCATGGACACTTTTTTGTATATTCAAAAATTCACTATAAATCGTTCTTACGTCGAAAAATTAATCATGATATCAATCTGGAAACTTGTTATATATTCTTCCGTTCTTAGTTATACCAATTAGATGCTTTAAATGATTTAAATGCCTAAACTGACTTACAAAAATTCAGGGCTGTTTATACTTTTCTGCAGAGTTGATTCATATTCAAAAATTCATATCTCCTTTGTTATTTGTTAGAAAATTGTGATCTTTATCAGTTATGAAACCTCTGCAAATGCTTTTTAATTGTCTAGTTATAATCGAATTGATATCAGATTGTTTTATTTGTCTAAATCAGCTTTTAACATGACCTGGTCCTGAATAATTTTTGTTGTGTTACTTGAACTTCTAAAATTCATAACAAATTCGTTATTTGTTCATTTATTATGAATTTTATCATTTTGGAATCCTTGTTGAATATACTTTAACTGTCTAGTTGATCATTTTTCCAGAATTTTAGTCCATCTGCTGTGAAAATTCGAATTACTATAAGTTATGAACTACTAACCTTTTTCAGCATTCGAATTGCTTTGTTCATTGGTATTCGATGCATTGTTTTTGAATCCCTATATTCTTGAAAAATTATTAGTTATTTTATATTATGATTCGATATCTTTGATATTTGTTCATTTGCCATCAGTTTATACAGTGATCATTACTTACGAGTGATTGGTCCTAAAATGATTTGGCTCGGTTATCGGGAACTACTAGGATAGTGTTTTCTTAGTAGAAGTTTATGGACTTTATTAGACATATTTACATGCAACCTAAGGGTGGCTCCTTGTGAAATGCCTCTGCATACCGGTATTTCATTTGTATTAGTATTTGTATTTGATATTCGTACACTACATGAACACATTATTTATCATCCGTTATTAGAAATTGGTTTATTGGTTGTATCACAATCATCTATCGTATCTTTCATATATTTTTGCTTTGACCATATATTCATTATTGTATCCGTCGTTGTACTTCGAATTGTATTATTGTTTACTTTTGGGCCCTTCGGCCACCGTATTGAACTTTGTTCGCTCACACTTTTTTTGTTTCATTCCTTCCTCAGGTATTGATGATTAGTTTCGCGGTAAGGATGAGGTCGCTTTGGGTAGAAGACCATTAGTAGTTTTATTAGTTCAT
The DNA here is from genome assembly GCA_028671895.1 of Oenanthe sinensis. Classification (NCBI taxonomy): domain Eukaryota; kingdom Viridiplantae; phylum Streptophyta; class Magnoliopsida; order Apiales; family Apiaceae; genus Oenanthe; species Oenanthe sinensis. The sequence continues at coordinate 28,416,370 of CM053801.1, forward strand.
GATTTGAGTATGTTAGGTCCCGAAATATCGTAGAAGGGGGGTTGAATACGATATTCACAATAATTTAAATTCTTTTCGGAATTTGCGGATAAATAAATTATTGCTTCAGAGTGGGTTTGGCCATTTGTAGTGTTTAGGTGAGCTGCCTACTAATTTTCTGTGAGTCTGGATAAATCAATTAGGTTCAAGAAAATTAGCAGGTAAATTATGGAGACAAGTTTCCGGGAATATTACTCTCGTATTAATCCCAGAGGGTTTTGCTACACCCAGTTAAAATTAACTGGCTTCCAAAGAATAAATTAATTCTTTGCTACTAACACAAAAATATAAGGCTCAGTTCCTATACAAATATATCTAAATTAGTACAAGGAAAAACTGAGTCCGTAGGGAGTGATATCTAGGAGCCCTGAGCATTTTTCGTTAAAGAACCGGGTCCTAATATCTGACCGGGTGCAAGGTATGAGTGTGTATAAATTTAAGTCTCTTGCTCCGGCCATGGCAGTAGCTCTCTACATATTATTTGTGTTGAAGAAGACGACTCCTCGAATGAGTGGCTGACCTCTCTTTATTTGTGTAGACTTTTAAATCAATTAAAGTAGCTGCTGTAATTTGATTGGCTAAGGGCTGAGTGGCGCCTGTAGAGTGTATCCTCTGTGTAGCTTCAAGTGGCGCCTTTAATTACTTAACAAAAATTCTTCAAGTCAAGTAATATTATGTTGCGCCTGTCACATTGAATACCCTGTGTAAGTTCAAGTGGCGCCATCTACTTGGAATTTTACTGAGCAGATATGAGTGGCGCCTCATACATTGATTTCCCTGTAACAACTCAAGTGGCGCCATTCAAGTTGATTAATCAAAGGAATGAAATTGAAGTTGCGCGTGTAATATACTTTCATGGTCAAAGTGCAGTTTGGTCACTGCACTTTGACCCTCTTTTCATTCCTTAATTGAAGTTTACCAACTTCCATTTCTTGTATCAAAGTCTTGTCGCATTACACCCTGTACCCTGAGCTGTTCCTGTTCTTCGACTGTAGTTCAGAAACTTTCACTTTTCGTACCAAGGTTGTGACACTTTGCACCCTGCACCCTTTGAGCTGTTTAGCTGTTTGCCTGTTAGCTGTTTAGCTGTTTGGCTGTAGCCTCTACAAATTACTTTTCGTACCTTAATAAATAACCGTTCTTTTCAAGTACGTTCTTCAACTTAACAATTCTTCTGTAGTTAATACTCATATTCCTTTCACAGACTGCTGACGCCTAGTGCAACTGGTCTGGTTCACAGACGACTAACTTCGATCCAGGTCTTCGTATTATTGCTTTACTTACATTGTTAAGTTTGCAACAACTTCATTGCTTCGAACACTGACTGTCAATAAACACTGTAATTTCACTAGAATCTTTTCTGGTACTTAGACACTTGTCTTTACCATGTCTTCAATTCTTCTAGATTCCTATGCTTCAAACACTGTCTATCTTCAATCAACGCTTTTACACTGAAATCTTCTAGTGGCACTTCTATACTGAATCTTCAACACTTCTGAAACCCTGAAAGTCTTTACACATTATTCTTCACTAAAGCATGAACATATTAATGAACTTCTTTCAGTGACCTGTAGTAGACTTCAAAACTTCTTCTAATGTCTTGATTCACTATATCTGCCTTGTCTTCATTTCTTCCTGATTTCTGTGTAGGTGTAGTATTATTTACTTGTCCTGTTCTAGTGTTGAGTTATCATGATTACTATACATACAGCTTTGTAATCTCCAACAATCTCCCCCTATTTGATTGTTAAACTTTTAGCAAACAAATCATCTAGGGAGGATAACTCAACTAACAACTAGAAAAAGTAATCGTCCGAGACTTGTAAATAATGCTACTGGTTTTTCTGGATCAGATACTGCACTTCCAGATTTCTTGTGTGACTGAAACGAAAGATGTTTGTTCCTCTTAAGTCGAACTGATATCCAAATTGTATCATCTTCATTTCTGTCTGTTTGAGCTTTCTCCGTTTCAAAATCCTTTATAGTTTTGAACTTAAAGAACTTATCATGAACAGAGCTTCATAAGAATCATTATTCCTGGGTACGTCTTCAATAGAATACTGAACATAGCTCAAATAATGTTCTCCCCCTACGAATGTGATTCTCCTTCTTATTCTTCATCTCCCTTTAGAAAATAAATGGAATAGTCATTTCTGTTCTTCCAAGTATAGAATACAGCTTCTTGATTTTCCCATATATCTGTTGTTTCCCTTCAAGATCAGAAGATAAGATTTTCTTCTTCTTGTCTAAAATCTCCCCCTTAGTTATAACATTATAACTTCTCCCCCATAAGAAGAGGAATTCTACAATTTCTTTTTCTTGTTATAACTATAACACTATAAATTCTCCCCCTTAGTTGAGGAATCCTCCAATGGCCCACTTTTGAAGATACCAAATGTTAATACCAATTGATAGGTCCTCTTTTAAATGGTTTGTCTTCCAAGGAAGGTTCTCGTCTGTCGTTGAACGGGAAAAATATAGTAACTTTTCTTCCAGAAGCAGCAAGTAGCAAGGGTAAGTGTTTGGCTTGTGGTTTCCTCACTTCTACTACGTTCTGTTGGTGTTTACACTTAAGTGTCGAGCACTTAGAAGTGTTTCACTCTTTCTCTCCCTATCTCTCACTCAAGTGTATCTCTCCCTCACTTTCACTCTGCATTCCAAATTTAGCCTTCTGTACCTGCAAGTGAAATCCGTCAATTCATACATTCCCAACACCTGATTCATCAGAATGAACTGAATCACTATCAAGTGGGGAATTGCCTCGTAGAGGTGTTCTTGATCTATCATGCATAAGCACTGTCCCACACCAGACTCAATAGTAATTGCTAAATCACTGTCTAGTGGAGCCTCACCTCTTTGAGATGGGTTATCCCAAGATTTTAAAATCTTTTTGGGAATCCTGCCTTGTTCTATCAAGGAGTTGCCTCACACCTTCTCCGTAAACGGGAGGTGGACATTCCTTTTCAGGATCTGGAAATGTTCCTTCCAGGAGGGGCGACGTAGTAGACAATGTAATGTATGGCAATTTAGAGTCTACGTTTCCCTCGTAACCCAATGACGGGTGTTTTGTTAACATGCCTATACCTCACACTGTGCACGCCTTGCAATGTGTCCAATTGTTAGGCCCCTAGTATAACTATTAGGATTGTTAGGTCCCAAAAATTATATAAGGTTCCTAGTATATATCTGTTTAGGCTTACCATCAGCGTGAGTGTCGGTGGTGTGCTTGACTCATTACAAGATGCTCTGGCTGACGAGCGAATTTCAATGGACTCACCCTTTTGAGAGAATGATTCCAGAGACAGTTTTATTGCCTTTTCAGCTCTGCATCCTTTTGAGAAGATACAGATGAGCTTACAGATACCTCAGTTTATATACTTCTTTTCTTCTCAGGAGGTAGAGCTGTGGGTGCACTTCCGACTTCATCCTTATTTGCTGCATCAAGTGCAGTTTCTCCCTTATCAACCTCTAAGTAACATAAGTTCCTTATAACTCCAAGGGTTAATATATGGAAGTGGATGAAATGAGTGTTTGGTATTAAGGCTTGGGTCAGAGATTGATGGGTTTTCAACCTCCTGGCCAGCTTCTGTAGCCACTGGGGGCTAAACGGATAAAATCAATTTAAATGAGATAAAAAGATAATCAGTTTAACATTCCAAAACATATTTTTCATCTCAAGGAGAAGGAAAAATATAAGAAGGAATGGTAAATGATTGCACTTAAGTCCTTTTAATAAAAGAGTTTTGTCAGACCGAAGAATTAATCATTTAAGAGCATGACACCAATAGAAATTTTCCTTAAGATACTTATCCCATAATAAAACGCGGGAGTATCAGAGAAAAAGTCTCTATTTCTTGATGAATTTCTTATAGGGCAAACTTCCCATAATAAAACGCGGGAATTTACAACAAATAAGAAACTCTACTCTTCTACCAAATTTTATCTCAATAAAAATGACTCTTTTCCATTAAACCTAAGCACTGTATGTTTTGAAAACAATTTTGCAAAACATCCTTATCAGATAGAAGATAATGATTTTCCGACTCATAATGCAATTATGATTTACATCATTTTCGTCTGCCTGATAATATCCCCGACTTAAAATAAAAACATGACAATTAGGGTTAGGATGAATGCTTAACATAACAGTACTAGGCCTTCAAAGAAACAACCACTGTTTTGGTACTATGAATCAATGTGAAACATACATTGAAACAAGTATTTGAAAACAAATCATTTTACAAGTGATTGATACCTCGAAGTTAAAATAATTTTTCCAAATAAAATAGCAGTCACAAAGTTTCTGTCACTTTAAAAAGAAAAATTTAGAGAGAAAAAGCTTTTAAAGATAAAACATTTAAAACAAGCTTTTGGGAGAGGATAAAGTATTCTGAGAGAAAAGAAAGATTATCCTTAAGAAAAGTTTTTCAAAAGAGAAGTTTTTGAAAAAGAATTCTTAAGTTTTCTTAACTAAGACTGATTAAAAAGAATGAATGTATCTTTGCATAAAAAAATTTGAAAAAGAAATAGACAAAAATTTCTTTTAAATACATTCAGGATTGTAAACCAGTCAAAGAAAGAAAACTATATATCACAATTATTTTGTAATAAAATATTGTTCAATTATCACAAAGTAATAAAAGAGAATATTTATACTACGAATAATTATGCTTCTTATTTATTTTAATTTATTTAAATCATGGAACTAATATATCACTGAATTGTTATATATCTTCATGATTTAAATAAATCAAAATAAATTAAATACTTATGCTGTACTAAGCAATTGTCAATCACATGCATTTATATAAACTATACATGACAATTATTCAGTAGAACAATAAGCATATCACAGTTAATTGCACGGAATTATTAACAAAATATCATTTCGAGATATTCATCAATAAATTCAAAATGCAAGGAACTATTCTTCTGTTATTTTATCAAATTAAAATTATGAAACTAATAAACATTGAATTGCTTCAATCCATAATTTTGATAAGATAAAATAAATTCGCTAAACACTAAAATATTCATTGAATTGAATATTAGCATTTAACTTCCAACGCCATATCTAATAATTGTTACTTTGCACATTGTAAGCGTACTCATAACAATTACTAATTGATATACGTAAACTCGAGGTAATAGTTGAAAAGAAATTCACAAGTTCTTTATATAGGGAAAAGATGATACTTGTGATTCTTTTTACAACCCCTCGCAAACAAACTTATTTTTGGAAATATTTTCTAAGTATATAAAATATTGAGCATTTTATACACATAACTTAGAAAATACTTCACCTTCTAATATTAGTGAGTTTTGAAATATGCATTAATTATTTAGAACAGAAATTCTAAATACCGTCACTAATATCAAAAGCATCACAATTATTTGTAATAAAATATATCAGAATATCAGAGCAAAATATCAGAGCAATTAAGCAAGATATCATTGACTAATACTCATCAAATATTTAAAACATACAAATAATTATGCTTCTTACTTATGCTAAGTAATTTAACTACCACTCATGCATATACCAATGTAAGCATGATAATTAAATTAATAACAAAAAGTATGAGGATCTGGATTTCAAATAAATTCACAAGTCCTTTGGATCGGGAAAAAGTAATACTTGTGAACTCATTTAAGAATTTCTTGCAGATGGGATTTTCAACAAATATGCATAATAATAATATCCGAAGTTTACTAACCAACTTAGATAAAATAAATTCATCAAGTTATTTAGCAAACATCTGCAAGTTATTCGACTATGGACAACTCTCAAAAGAAATGATACCTGGTGTCCATGCGCTTGTTTCTTCAGTGGTGTTAAGAGCTTCAACAGAGTTGCTGGAAATTGACAGCTTCTAGGAATGACTTCCCTGTCTTTCGTACAACCTGTATTATCTATATCTATATAGCCAATTAGGTTAAACCTATTATCTTAAGGGTCCCAGATTCCAAGAATTGGTGATCCCCTAAGATATCTAACAATTCATAACTTAGCTATAAGATAAGATTCTCTAGTATCCACTTGGAAACTTGCACATAGGCATATCGAGAATTAAGGTATACTTGCACATATATATGACATTGTGTGTGCCTTGCATTTCTAGAGAGATATGCATAACAACTCAAGTGTAAAATTACTTTTAAGTAATTAACAGTTAGAGAGTCATACCATGTCCTTGACGTTTTGCTTGAGTCCTTACCTCCGTCATAGAAAATCCTGGGAAGAGAATGATATACAAATTGTAATGGATCTGCACCTTCATCTTCTAGCTTCACCATTCAGGAGTAGGTCCTAATCGTTGAGTCCCTGAAAATTGTTAGGTCCCCATTGATGAGTCCCAAAGGATCAAGTCTCGTCACTGGTGCTTACTGCTTGATCTAGAAAGTCCCGAAGATTCTGTTTCCATCATCGTCGATACCTTCTGCTTTAAAGTCCTGTAGCTACCAGTTTGGCTTTGCCCCTCATAACAATGCCAATAGTCATCCAGTTTCTGTGAACCCCTACTGTACCAGTTTCAGCTTCGACTTTAGTGGTCTGTGGTCTGGGTTCCAGTTTCAGTGGTTTCTGCCTTCGAACTGATTGAGATCATTTTGCATTGCAATCACCCAATCTGGATCAATCTGTGCTTCTTCAGTATTCTTTAGGACACCAATTGATGGGTGATACCAATTGTTGATACCAATTGTAAGATGTTGACAATTTCTCTTTCCCAACTTGGTCCCGAAAAATATATGATCATTTCAGTTAGCACTCCTAGCCTTTACACAAGAATCCGGATCACTAAGAACGAGACTCCAGGATAGAATTTGACTTCAAACCTTTTGTCTTGGCAGAAATGTTCTTAATGTAATCCTTTGATCTTCATTGTTGAGCATGGCTAGTAGATCCTTCTTCTATTTGCTCCCCTGAGTTGCTGCTAAACATTAATTCCTTTATGCAACCTCAGCTTCTACATCAGTATCTGAATTTGTCAAAGATTCAGACTAGTCGTTCATTGAATGCCTGGGAGCTTGGTGTAGTTGAACGTCACATTCAGACTTTTAATCACCTATGAGTAGCCGAGGAGAATTGTTCCATGAGCCTTAACTTCTTGTCAAGTTACTCAAATAAATCTTCATTAAAAATCAATTCCCTCCAAACACACGAAAGAGCCTCAGTGTTTGCTTCTGGTTGGCCATTAACTCAAATGATGTCTTTTCACGATCTTGTTGAATAAAGCAGCATGCTGTGTTAATTGCTTCAGCTTCTAAATACCTTTTCAGTGCAGACTTCATTTAGAACTTCACTCGCGAAATGTAGTTCCAATATCTGACTTCAAAGTTCTCACAGCTTACCAATTGTTTCCAACTTGATCTTCCTTATTAGATCAATCACCATTGTGACATTTTGTCTGTTGAATGCTTGAACATCACCAATCTGTAATAAGGGTTATCAATTTCAATCACCACTAAGCATATGACTTTTCTTCAGTGTGATGTTTCCATTGACTTTCTTATATGACATACTCCAAAATGTCCTTCTGAATAGAATTCCAAATGAAGCAGTCCTCTCACCAATTTCATCTTTATCAGAATCCATTGCCTTGTAGACTGACAAGTGTGAGAGCTTCCTTTGCCATAGCTAACTCTTTATTGATGAAGCTTCACTGATAAGTTGACTTCATCTTTGCATCGAAATACCATGTCAGCTACGAACAAACTTCCTCACTCTCAGTTGAGCGAGCTTCCAACCTTCTTGTTTGAGATCAAACACTTCTCCAGAAAACCCTTGACGAAGAATTCCCTAATTCCCTTTAAAAAGTGCTTAACTCCTTCCACAAGAAAGATGCTTCCAATGATGACAGTTCTTAACACATGATGGCCATATCCCTTGTACATCCTTTGCTGTCATCTCCAAAGGTTACCATCGGGGAGGCCTTCTCAATCAGCTGTGATGTCAGAGCTTTAATCTTAATCATATGCCTCGAACAGTAAATGTCACGAAGTCACATAACTTTTAACTTTTGTTACCTACTCTGCAATCACAAATGATTAAGCTTCTTGGTACTCAACTTTAATTGAGTCCAGATGGATTAGAGATATTATCAAAGGTAACAACAGCTTCAATATGCATATTAGAAAATTCAGTACTTAATCTTCTAAAAGCACATGGATAGGAGAATTAACAATTACATTACTAATTCTGTCTAATCCATTCTGTCGTTGTCTAACATTTTTAACTATCTCTAATTACCTAAGTCAGTTTTAGATTTAGCTTCGAATCTACATGACTTACTGACTACTTAGATAATTCTATCATCTTTTAATCCTTAACAAGCAATACATGAAATGATATGACATTTAAGTGCAACCATGAGAGTAAAAGCAAATCATATGAAAATAATCACATAAACAAATTAAGAATATGCAGAATATTTGAATAAGACATTATGAGCAATATCAAATTCTACATACACTTAACAAGCCATTTAAGAACAAATATTAAATATATGATCTATGACCTGTTTGTCTATTTAGCAATTTTCACAACATTAGCAGAGGTATTAAATCACATAAGATTTAACTCAAGTTCTAGCAAATGTTTGGGGATACACTTAACCGTCTAGGACACCCTATCTAATTCTAAATATTCATTTTACTGCATATAAAATCAAGTAAGAAATGTAATACTTAAACTCATGAATCCTAGCATGCAATCTTATTCTTAGCAATCAATTAAGCATTTAAGTCCTAAGATGCTAACATGCTGTCATGAATATAATACATTTCAAAATTTAATAATCATGCAGTTCTGAATTAGATAAACGTATACTAGTTAGAATGTGTACCTGTGAAGTGCATAGTGATTCATCTCCAGTGTTGGTCATTGATGCCAGATATCCATTTGATGCATCACTGATAGAATCAACCTTGCATTTAACTTCATCAACAAGTGCTTTTCCTTGCTGCATCCTCACTAATGCCTGATATTCCTGCTTCAACCCAACATAGTGTCTGTCATCTTTTGCTTGTATAGGCTTCTTCAAACTGTGTAGCAAACCCCTGATCTTGTCTTTTATAATCAACCATCCATGTCTTGCAACCGCCTCTTGAACTGATCTTGAAAATCTCCTTCACGGAATCTATAGGTAAGGACCTTAGATTTAGAATTGAGATTCCGTCTGAATCTGATGTCACTGAACTTCCTGTTGCCCTGCAGGCTTGACTTGCAGTCCAGTTCTCAGGTTATTCCAAAGTGTAAAATTCACATGCAACACTTTGACCACTACCTCGAGCTACAACATCTTCAATTCAGCTTCTAGGATCAATTCGTTTCTGTTCAGAGGTTCTCAACCTTGACGTCAATCAAATTTGGTTCCTGGGTCACAAATACAGTGGATATGCTAACAACCTGCTTTACCAAATATTATCTTCTTCAGCTATTGTTCTAGTTCATAGGCCTTCAGCACATACAGGTCTTTTACAGACAATGTGGTTGTATCCTTAGATCCCTGTTGGCTGTATCCTGTGTTCCAGATGATCTGCAGTGTTAGCACGAACTTCCTGTAACCTCCCTGTAGAATAGTCTTTAAGGCTTGTACAGAGATTCCAAGTTGTCCAGTCTGTTCTCCTTCACTACTTCAACCCCTAAGATTTTTCATCCAAAAATACAACCCAAATTAACCAAAACCTGTACCCAAATTAATCTCTTCTTTTGCAGCTTCCAAAATATTTGTGGGATCCTATGGAGTAAACCTCTGAGAAAATTAAAACCACTATTTCTTCAGTCTGTTCTAGAATAATCTTCATTGGATAACCTTCAGTCAATCTCTGTTGTCTTCAATACCCGGAAAAATCTTCAACTACAAACCCTTTAAGCACCCTCGAATTAATATTTAAGAAAAATTTAGATTTACAGAATTTTTAATTTTCTTAGAAAATAAATTAATCAAAAATAAAAATATACAATAAATTAATTTTCAAGAATTTCGAATTTTCTTAAAAATTAAAATATCGTAAATTAATATTTAAGAAAAATTTTAGTTTTCAAGAATTTTAAATTTTCTGGAAAAATAAATAGATCTAAAATAAAAATTAAAGAGTACAAAATTTGGGGTACCAAACTGATATTTTAGGATAAGTGGCGCCTAAGAATTTTAAGTGAGTGGCGCCTGTACAGTTGAGCCCCTGTACAGGCGCAACACAATGCATTTTTGACAAAGGCAAAAAAAAATATTGGTGGCGCTGACACAGGACTTATACAGGGAAGGCGCAACTCAAGTTGTGCTGTTGTTGACTTAGTCGAATTACTTGATCCAGTTTGAACAACACGCGCCAAACACATGAAATTCACCTCCTGCACTGCACCAGCTGATACCACGCGCCAATTCACAACAAACAGACAATTCGAGTCTCCTGAACCAGTCACGTACCATAGCATGAAAACAAAAATGGACCATGTAAATGTTATCTAAATAGATTTAAAGGCAAAACTTTTATAAATTTTATAAAATAAACTAATTAAAATTTATAATGTAAACTAATAAAAGTTTATAAAACAAATTTTATAAAAGTTTATAAAATAAATTTAATATTAAGTTTGTAAAATAAACTAATTAAAATTTATAATATAAACTTATAAAAGTTTATAAAACAAATTTTATAAAAGTTTATGAAATAAATTTAATATTAGATTTATAAAATAAACTAATTAAAATTTATAACATAAACTAATAAAAGTTTATAAAATAAATTTTATATAGTTTATAAAATATACTTATTAAAAGTTTATAATTAAACTTATTTAGCAAGGCCTCCTTTTGAGTAAACAGCTTGGGCTTGGTGAGCTTCACTGGGTTACGGATCCTGACTTGTATATCAATCAGCGAGCTCTGATACCAATTGTTAGGTCCCGAAATATCGTAGAAGGGGGGTTGAATACGATATTCACAATAATTTAAATTCTTTTCGGAATTTGCGGATAAATAAATTATTGCTTCAGAGTGGGTTTGGCCATTTGTAGTGTTTAGGTGAGCTGCCTACTAATTTTCTGTGAGTCTGGATAAATCAATTAGGTTCAAGAAAATTAGCAGGTAAATTGTGGAGACAAGTTTCCGGGAATATTACTCTCGTATTAATCCCAGAGGGTTTTGCTACACCCAGTTAAAATTAACTGGCTTCCAAAGAATAAATTAATTCTTTGCTACTAACACAAAAATATAAGGCTCAGTTCCTATACAAATATATCTAAATTAGTACAAGGAAAAACTGAGTCCGTAGGGAGTGATATCTAGGAGCCCTGAGCATTTTTCGTTAAAGAACCGGGTCCTAATATCTGACCGGGAGCAAGGTATGAGTGTGTATAAATTTAAGTCTCTTGCTCCGGCCATGGCAGTAGCTCTCTACATATTATTTGTGTTGAAGAAGACGACTCCTCGAATGAGTGGCTGACCTCTCTTTATTTGTGTAGACTTTTAAATCAATTAAAGTAGCTGCTGTAATTTGATTGGCTAAGGGCTGAGTGGCGCCTGTAGAGTGTATCCTCTGTGTAGCTTCAAGTGGCGCCTTTAATTACTTAACAAAAATTCTTCAAGTCAAGTAATATTATGTTGCGCCTGTCACATTGAATACCCTGTGTAAGTTCAAGTGGCGCCATCTACTTGGAATTTTACTGAGCAGATATGAGTGGCGCCTCATACATTGATTTCCCTGTAACAACTCAAGTGGCGCCATTCAAGTTGATTAATCAAAGGAAGGAAATTGAAGTTGCGCGTGTAATATACTTTCATGGTCAAAGTGCAGTTTGGTCACTGCACTTTGACCCTCTTTTCATTCCTTAATTGAAGTTTACCAACTTCCATTTCTTGTATCAAAGTCTTGTCGCATTACACCCTGTACCCTGAGCTGTTCCTGTTCTTCGACTGTAGTTCAGAAACTTTCACTTTTCGTACCAAGGTTGTGACACTTTGCACCCTGCACCCTTTGAGCTGTTTAGCTGTTTGCCTGTTAGCTGTTTAGCTGTTTGGCTGTAGCCTCTACAAATTACTTTTCGTACCTTAATAAATAACCGTTCTTTTCAAGTACGTTCTTCAACTTAACAATTCTTCTGTAGTTAATACTCAGATTCCTTTCACAGACTGCTGACGCCTAGTACAACTGGTCTGGTTCACAGACGACTAACTTCGATCCAGGTCTTCGTATTATTGCTTTACTTACATTGTTAAGTTTGCAGCAACTTCATTGCTTCGAACACTGACTGTCAATAAACACTGTAATTTCACTAGAATCTTTTCTGGTACTTAGACACTTGTCTTTACCATGTCTTCAATTCTTCTAGATTCCTATGCTTCAAACACTGTCTATCTTCAATCAACGCTTTTACACTGAAATCTTCTAGTGGCACTTCTATACTGAATCTTCAACACTTCTGAAACCCTGAAAGTCTTTACACATTATTCTTCACTAAAGCATGAACATATTAATGAACTTCTTTCAGTGACCTGTAGTAGACTTCAAAACTTCTTCTAATGTCTTGATTCACTGTATCTGCCTTGTCTTCATTTCTTCCTGATTTCTGTGTAGGTGTAGTATTATTTACTTGTCCTGTTCTAGTGTTGAGTTATCATGATTACTATACATACAGCTTTGTAATCTCCAACAGAGTAAATTGGCGAACTTTAGACCCTCGTTAATTTGAATTGGTACTCTCGTTTTATTTTGCAGCCTAGTTTATGGCTTTCGAAACTCTATTATTTTTAAGATTCAAATTTTATTAGGTAATAATAGTAGACATGATGCCTTCTAGACTTATTAGAAATTGTGGTTTTCTTATTTTAATACGCCATATAGCTTCCGCACTCTGACTTTAGATTGATTATCAGCATTAAGGTCGCGCCTCAGAAATGGGGTGTGACATTTTCCTCTTCTACACCTGGCGTTTATTTGTGTATCATGTATTTTGTACCCAATATCACTACTTGCAAGCTGTAGAGATGATTGGAAGAGATATATGGCATAACTGAGTTGTTATTCTTCTCTTTTAATTAGCTTGGATAAAGAAAGAGTCTAATGCAATGGAGAAGTTGCTTATGCTGCCAAGTGCCAAGGCAACAAACTGTGTTCACTTCAATAATCATGTAGCATTTTAGGCCAACATGTAATAGCCCGACTTTTCGCATTATTAATTCAAATCAAATATCCCAAAATAAAGCTAAAATTTCATAGATTTCTAAACCAAAAACCCAATGTAACTTAAAAATAAAAAAACAATGTACTTCAAATTTATAAAAACGCAGCCCCACGGATAAATATCTAATAACTAAAACATTTCTCCAATTTAATCATCCATCTCCAATAAAGTTCAAAATTAAGTCAACGCTATTACTTGAAAATTTGTAAATAATGAACTACACAGCCCAGCAAGAAAACAATTCGAACTAACTAGTGGATCAAGTATGTTTACAAAATTTAATAATTTTCATAGTTCAAAGATCATAATTTCAGAATTCAAAGTACGTATAAATTAATTCCACAATTCGCTAAGGTATCAAATACCCGGTGACACGGTATCATAGTTTCTTAGCCATAATGCTTGCACTTGTTTATTATGCATATATTAACTAATTAAAATACAATTCCTGAACGTACACTTAATTATATTATAAACAATAATAAGTTATATATAATTAAATTCGTGCATGATAATAATTAACAAACATGGAAAAAATAACCAAATATATCAATCATGTTATCTTACATGCATTCATAAAAATATAATTTATATATATACAAATTGACTAATAAAATAAAATTCTTAATTTTTAAATAATTTAAAGAAAAGGTCAATAATATTATGGTATAACCCAAAATTATAAATTAACATCATAATATATTTACAAAATCCAAAGTATAAAGCAAATGGTTGTAAAGTAAATAAAACTAAACTCTTTACAAAAAATATTGGACATTAACATTAATATCTAAGAACTTAAGACTTTTAAATAATAAACTACTATTTGAGTGGCAAGGCAAGTTTAACGGTTATTAAAACAAGAGACATGATTTTACTATAAACAGAGCATAATGAATGGTCCCCAGAAAAACAAAGCCATTACTACAAACATATTACAATTTAACATACACTGCAAGCATGCATGCACGAACACAGGTAATCAAATATATGCATATATATATATATATATATATATATATATATATATATGTTATCTTTGGCAGTATAATAAATAATATATAAATCATACGTTTTTCTTTGATGTGTTGTCATGTGCTTGTAAATGAAAAACTCATTCATAATTTTTAGCAATCAAGTGATAGAGTTTAGATTTATTTTATAAAACTAAGCATTTATCCTTACTAAACAAACAAACAAATCATATCTTAATCCTGATCCCTCTTATCCTAAATAATAGATAACATAACAAAAAATCTAAAGTTTTAGATAATTATTATAAAATACTATACTTATTAATCCAAGAGTAAATATTTCATGAATATACAAACAACAAAATTTACAAATATTACATTCAACTTTCCTTAAAAAAATTTGGTCCCCAAATTTTAAATATAAATTGTACAATGTAATAAGTTTATAAATAAATATTAAATCAAAAATCAAACTAGCATAACAAGTAATTTCATATAATAGCATTTTGAATTTTACAATGCAAATACCAAATCACAATATTCAACTATATTTCAAATGAAACTTGATATTTGAGAGAATCGTTTTTGTAAGTGTTATGGATTAAAAACTAGGATGTAGTTACTGCGATGTGTGTCGGAGCTTATCGAGCTTTAATGGCTGAGCTTGTGTTTCGTAACTTGGTTCTGCCCTCACAAGATGCCTACGTATCTCAAGCGTATTGAGAATCAAGCTAAAAACGTAGTTCTAATAATGAGGGGTTAAGCCCTTTATATAGACGTAGAGAGTCTAAGAATTAGAGTAGGTTTAATAACCTTGATGGGTAAGGAACTTCCTATAAGGATTCTGGATCATTCTTGTGATAGAAGTGGTTTCCATATAGGAATATGTTTCCTTGTTGATTGAGGTATCTTGGGGGATACTCCTTGGATTAGTTTCCATTTAATTGGACTCTTTCCATGTTAAGGCTTCTAGATCCTTCTAGGATGAGGGCTTTCAATAGGCTTCTTGGGCTCTTACTGAACTTTTATTAATTAATTACGAAATTAATTAATAACAAAGGCTTAATGGGTGTAAGGCTTCAACAGAGCTTGTGGGCTAGACTTACAAATCCAGTTGATCCTAGGGTTTATTTTCCTAGTTCGTTTCAAGGGCCCAAGCCTTTGGACCATACTAGGTCTAAAAAACGAAATAATAAATACTATATTTATTATTTCCTCAGGGCTATTTTTACCTATATCATTTTCCCCCCAATTTCTGTAAAGTGTGCAACACTATATAGGAGTTAAGGTTCATGATCAAAGTTTGTCTTTACGTTTTCCAGAATTTTGCTAAATTATATTTTGTCTTCAAGGATTTTCCTTTGTACTCAAAGGTATTTTTCTAGGAATTTTCCTCTTTGATGGAGAATTTTCCATAATTTATTTGTACCCACAGGTATTTTTCTAGGAATTTTTCTCTATTTATAGAGAATTTTCCATAATTTATTTGTACCCACAGGTATTTTTCTAGGAATTTTCCTCTATTTATAGAGAATTTTCCATAATTTATTTACCTTTTAAACTATTTTTAATGATTTTCTGGCATTTCTCTATATTATTTTCGACCAGGAATGCTAGTCGAATTCCCTAGGATCCTGGTCGATTCTAGGCTTCTTTTGGAGCCCTGGTCGAACAGGATTCCTGGTAAATTTTCGATCAGAATTCTAGTCGATTCTAGGCTTCTTAGGAGCCCTGGTCGAACAGGATTCCTGATCGATTTTTGACCAAGATCCTAGTCGATTCTAGGCCTCTTTAGACCCCTGGTGGAACACGATCCTGGTCAAATATTGACCAGGATCCTAGTCGATTCTAGGCTTCTTTGAAGCCCTGGTCGAATAGAATTCCTGATCAATTTTTGATCAGGATTCTGATCGATTCTAGGCCTCTTTATAGTCCTGGTCGAAAAGGATTCTTAGTCGATTTTTGACCAGGATTCTGATCGTTTTTAGGCTATCTTTTGGCATTTGGTCGAATGGTGTTCCTGATCGAACTTAAGCCACCAATTGATTTCTAGTCGAATTTAAGCCACCAATTAACTTCTAGTCGAATGGTGTTCCTGGTTGATTCTTGCAAAAGACCCTTATAAATTTGATGATTTAATGGGCCTTGGCTGACTTCACTCCGCAATATGTTTTAGTCCACATCGACTTTTGGGCTAAAGACCTACTACGCCCAACTAGTTCGTGGGCATTATTTTTACCGGCTATAGGAAGTTTAACCGGTTGAGTTACCATTTTCTTTGGCTATAAATTAGTGAAGTGAGAACTTTATTTTCCACTTATCACTTTCTCAGTAAAACTCTCTCAAAATTTCACTCTAGAGTTCATTAGTCAAGGCAATTTTGGGCAGGGTTTTTTTAATCAATCTTCATCTTCTCCGTTTCTTAAGCCTTCATCTGTTGAATATTCATGGCGGATCAAGATGCTGCTCAACAAAGGCTCTTGGCCAGGGAGGCCAAAAGAGGTAATGTTATTGTTGTAAAACCAGTTTTTTCTTCACGTTCTGATCTTTTGCAAACCATGAGTGATGAATTTCTCACGTTGGCTGAGTTGGATGCCTCTAGGTTTACTAGCACCTTCACCAACCAGGTTCACTGTGATAAATTTACAAAGTTGTACAAACTCCCCCCCCATTGGGTATAAGTTTGTTTTGGCCGAACCTGGAGACCGGGCCTGTCATTGGAAGCCCAATACGTTGTGCATTTTTAGAGAAGCCCTTCTAGATGGGCTTAGATTCCCTTTTCATGAATTTACGATTAGGTTACTAGCTGAGGTTAGGATAAACCTGAAGGATTTTGAGGCACAAACGCAGCGGAATAAATGCGAAAAATAAATCAAAATAGTGAAACCCTCTGCAAGATCCATGCGAAAATAAAAGATTTAATTCGGAGATAAAGAATAAATACCTTTAGAAGCTTTAACAGTTCATTAATGGAAGATTAATGGAGGTCCAAAGCTTGTTTAATCACCATGTATCCCGCTCTCGCGATCTACGCTCTACGGTATCCACACGAACACTTTTCATGAAGGATTGATGTGTACTAGCACCCGAAAACTGCTTCTCTATCTCTATTTTCCTCTTTTCTCAAAACGGCTAGGATTTTAGTAAAAATATGTCTCGCTTATTAAATCAACCCATAAAGAGATTATATAGAGAGAGAAATAAGTTTTCTAAGTATAATCCAATTATAATTAATACTATTCTAAAATTCTAAATTATTTAATTAAGTTACACTTAATTAATTAATTATTAATTTTGGAATTAGTTTAAATAATTCATTTATTCTATTTATATAATTAATTAAGGCATACTTAATTAATATCATAAATAAAATAAATTACTTATTTAATTTAAATTCACAATTTAAATTATTTCTCCTTCAAGCGTTTTTTGTGTGTGACCCTGTAAGTTATTATTACGTTGGCAATAATTTTAATATCTAATTAAAATTGAAAACAATGAGCGGCATCTAGTAATACATCATTGTTACCCAAGTAATAATAATAAATCGGTGATTCGATTAAGCATTTCGTGAATAATGTTTCATGTAATATAATCACTTTAATCTTGATATTATAGATTAAACTCAAGGCATGTCTCATGTCATCCTCTTCATAATTTAATCTTTATTTTGTTGATCGATGAGTAGACTATTAAAATCAAATCAACATTTGAGCACGGCCGTGCATTTCATAGTCTCACTCAAACAAGAGGCCAATAATATCACTCCTAAAATTAGGAGGATTAAATCTCATCTAGATCATTCATATTTCTCATACGATTCATAATATACCCAATGTCTACTTTTATCATCACCCGGTCAAAGGTAACTTTTAATGTAATCAAAGTATATTAATTCTCGTATAGAAATATAATGATTTCAGGTCTAAGGATCATTACACCATTATCACAGTGAGAATTACTTATGACACTTACTTAACATGTAGAATCTCACGGCGGGTCATTCCAGTGTCATGCATTGATACATGCACTTATGTTCTTGACTTTAGTATTCCCATACCTATGACCAATGAGATGTTGTCATCTGTCAAGAAACATACTAGTCTTTGTGCATTATTATTGTCCTTAAATAATAATACTCGACTAGGGAATTTTAGGAATAAGATACTATTCATATAATCTCATTTTTAAGTCACATACTTAAAGATATATAATACGTATCAAAATTCCAAGGACATTTATTATGCTTTCAATTTATTACGCAGTAAATAAAACATAATAAATAAATAATAATCAATAAAACATAATTCTTAATAATAAATATTCTCCTTAAAATATAAAAAGTATTGTCTCTAGAGTACAATTACTAACAATCTCCCACTTGCACTAGAGCCAATTACCCAAGTATCCAATACTCACGGAACTAGTGTAACTTTCGTGCTTCTGCTTGCAATAAAAAAACATGTAATAGATAGTATTTTTAAAACCACCATAGACTGACCTTGATATTTCCATTAGCTTGGAAAGAACACATAGGATGAGGCCATAACCAAACACGTTTAATTTATGCACATTACATATATGTATATGATTGCATGTATTGGTATGTATGCGTAGATATAATTGAGATGCATGCTTAATATTGATTAATCATGTATATATTAGATGCGACACCCATGTCATGTTTGCTTAAGAAAGATAAAATCTGTAACGATACAAGATTTTAAAATTGAATGAACGATCATGAGATTCTTGTATTTATGAAACACAGTATTAAATATGTATTTTCTTTTTCTAATATGGGGAGATTTTGTCAAAAGCGAATTATTAGTTTAATTCGTATGGAAGTTGGGTTTTAAGTGAGACCGCTTGTGACTTCTCCGACGACCTGAAAATCAATCCATTGATGAATATTGAAATGAATTATTTGATCAAGAAAAAATTGAAAATCTCTTTATGATGGGATCATGATCGTTCATATAAATAATAAAATCCATAAATATATATTAAGTTAATCAGATGCCTTCCAATGTTTAGTACTCGTCAAGATCTAGATTGAGAAGGAGTGGGTTTGCCAAATCAAGGGGATATTATTAATCATGGGAAGACGTGATAAGTAAGTGTACTTAGTTTATTGAAACGTTGGGTCTAACTTAACTAAATCATCACAATAGGATTGTGGGTTTAGAGGCATAGAGTTTGGTGAGATTTATTGGATAAATGTGTACAAAGGGTTGTTCCACCAAATTTTCCAAGAGTTATATTTGATATAATCGACAAATGTTGTCTACCTAAATATTCATGTTTTGAGTGTATTAGCCAACGTTATCTTAAAACATGGATGAAATATGGATCTTGGCTCACTAAAAAGATTTAAAGAAATGTTTTCCGAATTAATAGTTAGGGCTATTAGTTTGATAAAAATAGTGGGAGGTATATGGTGATATACCATAATCACTTAAACATAATTAATATTAAATTTGCAATCTAGTTTATTTTATACACTTTAATATTATAGATATCAAATGATAAACACAAACAACTTCTCTATGCGATCAGTTCTTGAGAAGGACAAGTTGACGAGAATATATTTCCTTGACTGACATTGGAGCTTGAGGATCGTCCTCGGACACCACGATGTTAGTCAAATCTCTTCCCCTACTTTTAAAGTTGAGAATGTAACATGTACAAATCATAGTGCTTATTGAAAGTAAATTGATGTTGCGACTGATGTTTCATGTCTCATGCTCACAAATATGTGTGCTGAGCTTAAGAAGCAACACGAGCATATAGATGCTTATGAGACGATTAAGCACAAGATATATTTGAAAATTAAGGGCACTATACACTTACAAGTAGGGAGAGTGAGACCCGGTTACACCATACGTTCTAAATATTATAGGGTATAATGAGTACCTTTGATATTTTGGATTTCTAGATTGGTCTGGAGACTTAGTTAGATTTGATCTTACAATCTCTGGACAAATATTATTCTTAGTTTGTTATGAAAAATAAAATGAATAAGATTGGTAAAACACCCATTGAGTTGCTAAGCATGTTGAAAACTGCCGGAAGCAATATGATAAATGTATGAACTACTACTATATTGATGGTAAACATAGGGAATGCAAAAGGGAAAGGAAAATAGAAAGGCAATGAGGAGATTTGATCTAGTTCCGTTGTCAAACCAAAGTCCAATCCCTAAAGCAGACTCTAAAGTCTGAATGAGGTGTTGATAAAGAAGACAATTGTCATGCTTATTTGGAAGATCTAAAAAAGAAGATCAATAAGGGTCAAGCTTCAGGTATCGGGTTGGAATTGGAGTAAAAGTAGTTGCTCTGGTTAGAGGAACTCGTTACTTAACTTTTAGCCTATAAGGAAAATTTTGGCAGAGACATTATTTCAGTTTCTTGTTTAGACAAGAAAGGCTTTTTCATTTTAATTAAGTAACAATAGTTGTTTATTCTATTTTAATAATGAGGCTTATAATGTTGCACAAGTAATTAACAATTTATATGTTCTAAAGTGACTCAAATCTAATATTACCTTTGGCACTGTTGTTGAAGCCATATTAATGAGAAATGCATTTCCATAATACATAAGGATGCATTCATGGATAAGTTTGATTATGAATTATATACAAAAGGATGCGAATCTTGGTTTATTTGGTAAAATGACTAAAGCTCCTTTTATCGGACATGGTGAAGGGGTCATTGAATGGGTATGACTTATACATAGTGATGTATGTGGTCATATGTGTACGATGACAAAAGGTAGATTTTATTAACTTCATAAAATTTACTAATTATTTTAGTAGATACAGATATATGTATATTTTGAAGAACTAATCCGAATCATTTGAAAAGTTCGAAGACTATAAAGATGAAGTAGAAAATATCAAAGAAAAGTTTTTTTTGATAGGAGGAAACACACCTTGTTGGACATGGTGCGATCAATGTTGAGTCAAGGAATCTTCCAATTGGTTTATGGGGTTGCACCCTGGAAACGGCTCCACATACACTTACCCACGTTCCTATTAAATCAAAAGACTCTTTATGAGATATGGACTGAGAAACGTCACAACATGTCATTTATGAAAATTTAGGGATGTGAAGTGTTTGTGAAACGTCTATTCTCTAACAAGCTAAGACCAAAATTAAACAAATATAATTTTGTGGGATACCCAACTGAAACAAGGGGTTATTCTTTCTATAATCCTTCTGAGAACAAGGTGTTTGTTTCTTGAACTGCTATGTTCTTTGAGAGAGTTGCTCTCTAAGAAAGATAGTGGGGGGATAAAAGATCTCGATGAAGTTCGAGACCTACATGATAACATTGAACCAATGGAGGAACCTAAGTAGAATGTACAAGAAAATAATACTGCTCAAGAAACACAGGTTATTCGTAGGTCTAGTAGGATTCGTCATGAGCCTGAGAGATATTATGGATTTCTCTTGACTCAAGATGGTGATGTGATGCTTGTGGAAAAAGATGGACCTCTCACCTACCTAGACACTATAAACACTCCAGATTATAAGAGATGGATGGATGCCATTAAATCTGAGATGGAATCCATGTATACTAATCAAGTATGGACTTTGGTTGATCCACCTGAAGGGGTAAAACCTATAGGGTGCAAGTGGGTTTTCAAGAAGAAGACCGACATGGATGGTAATGTACAGACCTTTAAGGCACGATTGGTGGCAAAAGGTTTTAAGAAAATTCATGGTATTGACTATGATGAGACCTTTTTATCAGTGGTTATGGTCAAGTCCATCAGGATTTTGCTTGCTATAGCTGCTTACTATGACTATAAAATGTGGAAAATGGATGTCAAAACCGCTTTCTTAAATGAGAGCCTTGAAGAAGATGTGGATGTGTACATGACATACCCTGAGGGTTTTGTTGATCCAAAGGATGCTGAAAAGATATGTAAGTTGTGTCGTCCATTTATGGTTTAAAGTAGGCCTCGAGGAGATGGAAGATTCATTTTGATGAAATAGTCAAAAAGAGTTTGACTTTATTCAGAATGAAGATGAAACTTGTGTTTACAAGAAGTTTAGTGGGAGCCATATGACATTCCTAGTATAATATGTTGATGATATATTACTCATAGGGAATGACATTCCTTCTCTATAGACTGTGAAGACTTGGTTGAGAAATAATTTCTCAATAAAAGACTTGGGCGATACGACCTATATATTAGGGATCAGGATCTATAGAGATAGATCAAGGAGATTGTTCGGCCTAAGTTAGAGTACATATATTGACAAAGTTTCACATCGATTTCGAATACAAAGAGGCTAAAATGGATATGTCCCAATGTCTCATGAGATAGTGATCTCAAAATAAAAAAATTCCTAAATCATTGAATGATAAGGACCGCATGAGTAAAGTTCCATATGCGTCAGCAATTGGTTTTATAATGTATGCAATGATATGTACTCGTCCTGATGTCTCGTATGCTTTAAGCATGACGAGTAGATACCGGCCTAATCCAGGTGAAGGTCACTGGACGACAGTCAAGAATATTCTTAAGTACTTGAAGAGGACTAAAGATTCATTCTTGTTATATGGAGGAGAAGTGAAGCTAGTTGTAAGAGGTTTTTGTGATGTTGGTTTCTAGGACAGATAACGATCATTTAGTATTTATGTCTAGCTTTGTGTTTTATCTATTTAAATTAAGATCTAGTATGCTGGAATGGTTCACAGTAAAGACAATTGTTGATTCTATAATAGAGCCTGAGTATATTGATGCTTGTGAAGCAGCCAATGAGGCTGTTTGGGCATGTACTTAGGAGATATCACATAATTAATGAGATTAATGATCAATGAGATATACATATATGTAAAGTGCATACTAATAATAATATTGTAGAACAACTGCAAGTGGGATATACATATATGTAAAGTGCATACGAAAGTCACACTAGTTCCATGAGTATTGGATACTTGGGTAATTGACTCAACTGCAAGTGGGAGATTGTTAGTAATTGTGCTCTAGAGACAATATTTTTTATATTTTAAGGAAAATATTTATTATTAAGGATTATGTTTTATTTATTATGTTTTATTTATTATGTTTTATTTATTGCGTAATAAATTGAAAGCATAATAAATGTCCTTAGAATTTTGATACGTATTATATATCTTTAAGTATGTGACTTAAAAATGAGATTATATGAATATTATCTTATTCCTAAAATTCCCTAGTCGAGTATTATTATTTAAGGACAATAATAATGCACAAAGACTAGTATGTTTCTTGACAGATGACCACATCTCATTGGTCATAGGTATGGGGATACTAAAGTCAAGAACATAAGTGCATGTATCAATGCATGACACTGGAATGACCCGCCGTGAGATTCTACATGTTAAGTAAGTGTCATAAGTAATTCTCACTGTGATAATGGTGTAATGATCCTTAGACCTGAAATCATTATATTTCTATACGAGAATTAATATACTTTGATTACATTAAAAGTTACCTTTGACAGGGTGATGATAAAAGTGGACATTGGGTATATTATGAATCGTATGAGAAATATGAATGATCTAGATGGGATTTAATCCTCCTAATTTTAGGAGTGATATTATTGGCCTCTTGTTTGAGTGAGACTATGAAATGCACGGCCGTGCTCAAATGTTGATTTGATTTTAATAGTCCACTCATCGATCAAGAAAATAAAGATTAAATTATAAAGAGGATGACACGAGACATGCCTTGAGTTTAATCTATAATATTAAGATTAAAGGGATTATATTACATGGAACATTATTCACGAAAGGCTTAATCGAATCACCGATTTATTATTATTACTTGGGTAGCAATGATGTATTACTAGATGCCGCTCATTGTTTACAATTTTAATTAGATATTAAAATTGTTGTCAACGTAATAATAACCTACAGGGTCACACACAAAAAACGCTTGAAGGAGAAATAATTTAAATTATGAATTTAAATTAAATAAGTAATTTATTTTATTTATGATATTAATTAAGTATGACTTAATTAATTATATAAATAGAATAAATGAATTACTTAAACTAATTCCAAAATTAATAATTAATTAATTAAGTGAGACTTAATTAAATAATTTAGAATTTTGGATTAGTATTAATTATATTTGGATTATAATTAGAAAACTTATTCCTCTCTCTATATAATCTCTTTATGGGCTGATTTAATAAGATAGAGATTTTACAAAAAACCCTAGCCGCTCTGAGAGAGGAGGAAGATAGAGAGAGAAGAAGTTTTCGAGTGCTAGTACACATCAATCCTTCATGAAAAGTGTTCGTGTGGATACCGTAGAGCGTAGATCGCGAGAGCGGGATACGTGGTGATTAAACAAGCTTTGGACCTCCATTAATCTTCCATTAATGAACTGTTAAAGCTTCTAAAGGTATTTATTCTTTATCTCCGAATTAAATCTTTTGTTTTCGCATGGATCCTGCGGAGGGTTTTGCTATTTTGATTTATTTTTCACGTTTATTCCGCTGCGTTTGTGTCACGAAACCCTACAATGGCATCAGAGCTACTTGCGAAACGTTTTAATTCGGTTATGTGCTTAACAGTTTTTGATATATAAGCATGTATGCGATCTATCATGATTTTATATTTATACAATATGTATATGTTTATATATATTATGAATATATGATATATAATCATGTGATGATTATGTGTGTTGATGTATATATATGATACATGTTTGTTCTTATTATGAGAATCGTATTCGATACGAATTCTAAAACGGCTGCCGTTGATTTTCTGAAATCTGTGTCCGTTGTCCGATTTTCGCAGACGATATGTGTTTTCTGACTGGAATCGGGTCATTTAGCAATACTGACAAAGTCAGCTCTGCATCTGTAAGCCATTAGATGTCGTTACAGCCTCCAAAACGGTGATTTATGATTTTCTGAAAATTATTTGAATATATGATATTCATGTAATGTGTTGGTCCCTGATATTGTAGAAGGGGGGTTGAATACAATATCTGAAAATTAATCGCGGAATAATTTGGATTAAAAATATTATTTTAATTACTCGCGAAATATTAATTAGGATGAAATACTGTTCAAGTGAAAGATATATTTTTAACTTGATTAGTATTACAAAATTAATATTTAGAAAACAGTTATATAATTGATAAAAAGTCTAGAACGAATTCGACATGAAGTGTTCGTGTTTAATCAATTATATTCAAACTCAGCACAGAAATCTGTGAATATTACAATGCAGATAAATTACTGAATTTGATCTGATTTTTCTAACTCTTGACAAGTTGAACTACTGAAAAATGAAGAGCTGATCTCATATTTATAGAGAATGAAAAAGGCTGCTATGACCTTTTTCAGTATGACTTAATTTCAAGAAAATAAGTCTGTATGACTTATTTTAACCCTTGTATGACATTTAAAAACTGGGTATGACTTCTGAATGGTCGGTATGACTTACTGAATCTCGGTATGACTTATTTAAAGTCATATTCAGATTTTATCTAATTAAAATAAATCGGTATGACTTATTTTAATTAAACAAAATAGGTTCAGTATGACCTTTTGAGCACAGAAATCTCGGTATGACTTATCCACTGAGCTCGGTATGACTTATCAGTCGGCTGTTCCGGTATGACTTTTCTTTAACAGCTTCGGTATGACTTATCAGTCGGCTGCTCCGGTATGACTTTTCTTTAACAGCTTCGGTATGACTTTTATTAATATAATTCGGTATGACTTATTAATAAACAGTCGGTATGACTTATTTATTAGTCATTTGAATTATATTAAAAGTCATATTAAGTCATATCTTTTATAATAAATTAATTCTACTTAAATTAATTAGTTAATTTACAAATTAAATTAAATTCAACTTGAATTAATTTAATTAGATAAATTAAATAATCAATTAACATTTGATAGTAGAATTAAAATACTATTTCTTCTTGTATTACCGTGCTATCAGTCTTGAAGTCTTCCAGTCTTCGTTGTCTCTTTTGTCATAAAACCACTTGAGCTAGATGATGAATATTTATTATTTTAGTTGACACACAAATGTACTGTCTGGTTCATTTATGTCATACTATAATAAATATTCTTCATCTTTAACATTAAGCTGTGGTCTTCTGTTCTTCTTCTACTTCACTGTCTTCATTCTTCTTCTGGAATCTTCTGTAGTAGCCACTTAGAATCTTCTGAACAACTGCTTCTCTATTTTTCTCCGACGCTTGAACATATAAATGAACTTCTTCCGGTGTAGAGTAACAACTTCATTATAATTCTTCTGACAAGTTGATTCTTTGTGTCTAGTTGACATTCTTCGATTTGATTCCATCCTCAGAATTTATTACTTACTTTAATTTCTTACATGAGTTGAGTTGTCATCTACTAATTACAAATAGGCCTTGACATATGCCTTTCAATCTCCCCCTATTTGTTGTTAAACATTTAACACACAAATTCCTAGAGGATAACTCAACTAACAACTAAGAAACTAATATGACATTTAAGAACTGTAAGTAAATAAATTGTTCTCTGGATCATATAATACATTTCCAGATTTCTTTGAGTAACTGAAATGAAAGATGTTTGTTCCTCTAGCACTGAACATATTATACATGTAGTATTATCTTCATTTCTCAGACTCATCACTACTCCCCCTTAGGATGTCAGAGATGATGTCTTTTGAGCAACAATTGAGTAATCCTCTTCTGGCAAAAGCCTTTGTTTACTTCTCCCCTTTTGATCTACTCCCCCTTAGTTGAACACTTTAACATTTTGGAGTAATCCTCTTAATAATTCTCCCCCTTAGTTGAGTAATCCTCTTAATAATTCTCCCCCAATTGTAGATAGGTAACAATTGTTGGTCCTTTTCTGAAGAAATTTCCACCTTGGTTAAGTAACATTTGAAATCTGTAACAGGGAATGGGGAAAGGGATTCGGTAAGTGTGCTAGTGTGTGATTTTACTTTGTGTTCCTCACAAGTGTTTCGCTCATATACTCTCTAAGTGTTTCACTCATAGAATATATATTTTCACTCTTCCTTACTTGTGTTTCACTCTTTTCTCACATCACTATATCTCTCTCAGTACGGATGACTCAGCCTTTTGTACCTGCAAGAAAGATCACCATAGCCCCTTCAAGAGAGGTCACTAGTGGTGCAATGGGGTTTCGCAAATCCCCGTCCTCAATTGAATCTATAAAAACATTTTGACTTTGAAAAACTGAATTGCTTCAGAAATAGATTCAGTGAGTTGCTGATCATCTTAGATGATCTATTTCGTTAGGAATCCAGATATGTTCCATCTGGGGAGGGAGACAAGGATCTATAATGTAGTAAATGATCCAAGTTTCCTCCTGACGCCTGTGAAGGCATGTTGATTCAGTCAGAATCATCAATCATTCTTCCTTCCTTGATATGGAAGTTTAGAAAAATTGCTACCGTCAATTCATCCTTCCTGTGACATTTCAATTGTTCTTTCTTGGTCCCTTTTGGTCCCAAGAAGTTCTTAAATTGTTGGTCCAAAATGCCAATTGAGTTGGTCCATTGATCGAGAAGTCAAGTCATCAACTGATATTTATCAATCGAGAACTCAAGTCATCAACTGATATTTATCAATCGAGAACTCAAGTCATCAACTGATATTTATCAATCGAGAACTCAAGTCATCAACTGATATTTATCAATCGAGAACTCATCAACGGATACCAATTGTTGTCCATTGTTGGTCCTAAAAATAAGACAATATTTGTGGTTTCTTGAAAAATGTCAGATGAAATTAACTCTTTGCTGATAGCCTTGGCTGACAGGCTGAATTCAATAGGCTCACTCTGTTGAGAGAATGAACCTAGTAACAGTTTTGCCTTTTCCAAGTCTGTATCCTTTTGAGAGAACACAGATGAGCTAACAGTTGTCTCAGTTTATATGTATTTGAATCACCTTTCTGGAGACAGAGCTGTTGGTTCCCTCACATTACCAACCTTATCAAATGCACTCAAGGCATTGACTCCCTCATTCTTAGCAATTAGGTATTCTGTTTAATGGTTAGAGAGACGGATGTGATTGTGTTTGTGTGTTTGGTTCTAAGATCTTGGATAGAGATTGATGCCAATGTTTGGGATCTAACTATTAGAAACAATTGGATGATCAAGCTCATAGATCTTTCCTACTTCTCAAAAGAGACGCGAAATAATCAGCTTATATTTATGTATATATATAAAAATAATAAAGATAAGGATGTCAAAGTTGAAAAACAAATAACA